>OY728161.1:67061056-69567056 GCA_963277665.1 Viscum album
TCATGAGCATGTATATTATTAATTACACATGGTTGATACATTAGTATTTAAATATGGATTTTAATGAGTGGATCATGCATTTTATATATTCAGATCATGACTTAATATTTCCTGATTTTTTTTGATTTAATATATAGATAGTCTATATAATCTAGATTGGTAGGAGTTCTATCAATATTTATATATTTTTCTTCAAGTATGAGGTCTAGACACAATAAAAGATATAATGTCTAGGTATGGATAAGACTATGATACTGTGTGGTGCATCAAGGGTTGTGAAGATGAGCTGAGATGAAGATAATAAATGATGTGATGTGGAATAACTTTAGATGATAAATTTGAGAGGATCTGTGCAGACTCAAATAGTAGTATAAACACAAGGTAGTATTGAGTCATCAAAATAAGAGAAAGAAGTTCATTTTTGTTTATGAATTTCACTCTATTAATATCAATGTTGATTTTAATTTTGAATCCTTTAAGTCTAGAAAACTATGACCATATGGACATCAATGAGAATTTTATAGTTATACCGCTAATATCTCACTAATTAGAGTGACACAAGTGGGAATTTTTATGTTTAGATGAATATATAATTAGAGTGACACAATTGATGTGTATTGGGAGTTGGGATCTGTAGTTCCGATTGACACACTTGTATAGAATTATTTCTATATTTTTAATTATCATGGATGAAAAGCCTAAAAAAATCTCTAAGAGGAGGTAAGTATTGCATTTATTCCGTATTTCCAAATGAAGGATGTAACTCCCTGACTTGAATTACTCTTTGAAAGGTAGCCAAACTAGTTTGAGAACTATACTTAAGTGTGACTCCCCATATTCCAGAGGCTACGGATTAGAAGTGAGGGCCAATGCTGGGTCTATGGGGAGAGTATTCCCTCATATGAGAGTAATAAAAAAACCAAATAATATCCATAAAAGTAAAATAATCATAGTGAGGAAGAAATAAATATAATCAAGGATGAAAATAAAATAAAATTTAGTAAAGGAACTAATGGACATGTCATACATACAACACAGATCACCAATTGAGTCGACCACATATACATGAATAAGTAAAATAAATAGATATAAAATTACAAGGCCCTATTGGACACATCAAGAAATACTATGTATCAATATATCCATACATATTTGAACCATACTGATCTATTAGTCCTGGGCCTCATCCCATTATGTGCCTAAAACTATGTAAATGTCTTCTCAGGTACCCTAGTATAATTGAAGCCTGAGCTGGGTGTGAGTACAAAACACAGTAGGGCACTGCCAACATTTTCTTGTACCTAGCCTATAAAATTAGGGTATATATATGTGAGGTAATAAACTAGATTAATAATATCTAAATTATTAATTTAATATAAATAACTAGTTTCATACTAAAGAACTAATAAATACACTTGTCCGACCATACCTACTTCATCCAACGCTGAAATATCTCTGAGTAAGCTACGTCACCATAGGGGGATATAAATCCTAGCCCTAGGATCAACTGTACTTGACACCACTAAATGTAAATAAGGATGCTATTTATCATATGTATATCCCCTAATTAAGGTATAAAATTAAATCCTAATTATCCTAGGTATACTACTCAAGCTTTGAGTAACTAGTGGAACCCAAATGATGTATTAGAATTCCCTAAACTAGTCTGATGCTAGATTCCTACATCTTGGTTTGTAAGAAAACAAGACATTGTAAATAAGGATGAATTATTAATGGGGACTTTCCTTAGTAAATATGTAAGTAATTCTCCCCTAATCCAAGATAATAACTTGGAATCATTCAATAACTATCTCAAAATCCAATTCCCAAACAACTCTGGGAAATGTAATAATGGTGTGTCCACATGATCCCAAGAGTATCCTAGGAATCAATAGAGGAGATCACAATAAATACTCATTGATGTCTCAATCATCCAGTACTTATGGGAAACACAGCCACCAAACAACCTCATGCATCACCTAGATCAAAATAATCTAGGCATACTTGATCATACACTATCTAATAGGGGTTTTGAGATGCACTCAACAACCTTATCTAGGTTCATAGTATAGATAGAAAATATAGTGACACTAGAAATTATGAAAATGTAGAATTAAGTAAAATAAGAGTCATAATATAGATCCTAGGGAGTACCTATGGGAATTCCACCATACCATTTCATCATGTCAATCCTATAGGTCGACTTCTTAGAATTATATTTGAGAATACATAGCTACATAAATAGTAACTATGTGAATTTATAATTAAAATAGTAGGGTTAGACAAATTCCTGAACCCATCACCACTAACATTTCCCCTTAGGATCCCATGTTTGGTACAAATTCTACGGTTAAAGTCACTACCATACCTATCAAATCCCATAACACACTCGATCATGGTCATTCAATCACAAGAGAACCCACTAGGCCCCCTTGGCCATTAATACAGAGAGGTATCACTTAAGGGATCATCTTGGTCCTAAAATAAGAAAAGACATCCCTCTTGGGACCCTCATTATTAGTATAGAAGTAGAGGCATATCACATGGGATCCTCTAGGGTGGAGACATGGTCTTGAGTTAACAATTGATTCAATAGGACATCTGGTACCATGAAATCATGAAATTGGTAGCACTGAATTACCAGTTACATGGGGTCTTACCACTAGGAAAACTATTAGGAGATGGATCATGACCCATATTGAGGATTATGGTTGCTCTAGGATGGACTACTCACCCAACCCGATCCTTTTAGGCCAAAGGTCTATCCACCTAGGCCCACACAAGGGATTAAGAGCCTCAATAGTTTCTACCTCACATCCTAGGAGTTATGGAGCCAACTTTGTGTCTTAATGGTATTGGCATCGACAATCATGTTCTAAGAATCAAGAAATCACACATGGGTTGTTCGTGACCCCTATTGTCCATCCATTTTATTTAACAAAATTTTAATTTAATTTTAAACAAGTCATTGAAATAATTTTAAACACGAGGAATCATCCATAGTAAAGATACTAATTATTCACATACTATAATATACATGAATAAATTATATAGGTAAGGTAAAACAAACCACCTATCTCTCTAGATGATTTCCATTTATTTTCTAAGGGCTTCTAGAAGTTCCTAAGGCCCGTCATAGCTTATCCAAGACATGTAAGGTCCTATATCATAACCAAACCAACATAAATTAATTAATTATAATTAAATTATAATTAATTAATTAAACTAATTAAAATAATAAAAAATAAACAAATAATTAAATAATAAGGAATAATACCTAGAACCTTTCCGGTTGTTCCCATTAAACCAGAACTATGACAAAATGCTTTCCAACAACCAGTGACACACCCCAAACTAGAATCATGCTTAATTCATAAAAAACTATGTAGAAACCAAATATATGAAAATTAATTTATGATTTAATCTTTTTAAAATCACCACTATCACATGCCTCAATGATACAACATGCACCGAAGTGTATATGAACTCCTAGGTCATCATTTTCCAAGGAAAATAAAAAGTGCCATCACTGGTATCCAATTACACCACACTATAGTTGAATCTAAAATCAAGAAACCTACTAGAAAAAAATTAAATTAGAAGAGAATGAAGGATTATAGTCATGTATCTTTCTAGAGGAGAAATAACAGCTCAAATAACTATAAAAAGTGACCAAGAAGACCCACTTGATGTTGTTTGAAAAAGGTAAAGAAGAGGGAGGAATTCCTGGGTCACACAAGGGAGATAACAAAAGAAAATAGGGGGGTGGGGTGACCTCTTAAATATCATAGGTTAAATAGTGTAAATTATTAATTTTTAATTAACCACATGGTTTGGACGCACAATTTTCCAAACTATACACCAGACTTGCGGTTGGAACTACTTCCGACATATCCACCTCACATGGTTACGACACACATTTTAATAGTCTGTGCACCGACAATGTGACATGTATGAAATTATGTATAGACACCTACATGGATTCTATATACAATTAGCTAGTTTTACAACAAATATTCCTATAAAATATGGGAAACACATTTAGACTACATAGTATATGCTAACCATGTTCCAATCATGCGTCCTAGGATGCACATTTCCAAAAGATCGATTCCAGACCTAGAACCTCCACGATTATCCCAAAAACATTAAGATAACTTCCAAGCTCAAAACTATACCCAAAACATTACTTTAAGGAATTAAAAACAACATAATTACTTTTTGAGTATTTGATCAAGATTCCACCCATCCTGTTATGGAAAATAAAAATTCCTTTTAAACTTTTTCAACTAAAATGGATACGTGATCATAAAATGGTATTCCATGTAGGAATTCACTAGTATTTTCCTCATTTAGTTCATGTCACTTTATCAGTATTTTTTTCACTGTTTGGGAATGAGTTATGGATACCAGTGAGAAGTTCATAAGAATAATAATTTATAGTTTTTTATGGATTTGTTAGTGTCACTTGACTCTGGTTATGTTTAATGTAGGATGTTATACTTGATTTCATGTGGTGTTTTGTGTGTGGAAAAGACAACACAAATAATATTTTGTGTCATATTATTCACAAAATTATTAATCATCATGTTCCATTTGCTGAGAGAATATGATATTGGTTTGAGACAACTTTGGTATTAGATTTCACCACATTGTGATGATGATCCAACCAAGCCTTTCCATAGTGTATCAAGATAATCTTTACTTATCAAATTAGAAAATTAATAAATAATATATAATTTAGAATATATTATTTATTATTAAATCATGGTAGATGAATATTAGTGTGATGAAAATGCTGATGAAAATTGGTTGGTGACCTTCCTTAATGGAAATCCAATGATTTATTTAATCATAATTCCTCATGGACTTATGACTTTGAGCATATAAATGATGTTTTCGTGCACTAAGTGATGCACGTGAATTATAAAATTGAGTGGTTATCAGTGGAGGAAATTATTTCAATAGAAATTAAAGAATAATTATTTTATTTGATATTCAATTTGATTTGATGACGTTTCATGGAAATGAATGAAGATTGAGTAGATGGTCTCAGGGACTGGAATTATATTTCTCTATAATTTTATTTGTGAATTTGATCAGTGGTTTTATCACATGGTATGTGGATCCCTTGATTTCTTATTAGGTAAAAACTTTTAGGTTCCTTGAATAACCTTGGTGTAGGGTTTTAAAATGGTATGAACATTTAAAGTATTGCATTATTGGTCCATATTAGATATTTTAAATCTATTATTGATATGTTATGAAATTTAAATTAATTTTTTTTCTATTAGATTATATATTATTAGATTGATTATCAGTTTAATTATCAACATTTTATTATTGTGATCAATCATGATAGACTATATCTATGTCGAATCCTTAAGTTATTATATAAATAAGGGGGGGGGGTATGATGTTCTTACCAGAGATGAATGGTGTGTTTTATTGAAATATGGAATAATGCATTTAGAAAGAATCTCACTTTTGAATAATGATATCAAAATATATTAAATATTATCAATTTAAAATTTGTGTATATTATTTATTTTAGTTTGTTATTGATAATATTGATGTGATTTAATTTTACGATAGGATATCATTTTTTTGATATGGATTTAAAAAAAGAAATTCTTATCTCAAGTTTAGTTAGAAATTGAATATATTATAAAATGAACCATTTTTTTGGTTATCTTAACTAATATATATGTTTCTTTATTTTCTCCCAATATTATGGATGTTTTTATGGGTATTATTGGCCATCTACCTCCTGGTTTATTGTTTTCAATCTATTGGATAATGATGGGTTGGAGGGATTCATCTTCTGGGATGGAAGGTATGAGAATGGATGTTTATGGTTTGTTTTTTTTAATGAAGAAGACATTTATGATGGGTATGATGTAACCGTACAATTCTTATCATGCATATTACATTCTATTTTATTATAATTCAATTCATAACCAAGCTATTTTTAAATATTTTATCTCTCATTTGAATAAAATTATATACTTTGATGACTTGGTTTGATTTCCATAGGCGATTTTCAGTGAAAATATTAATTATTGATTTAAAACGTAAAAACGAGTAAATTCACCATTATAAAAGTGTTGGATTAAAAAACTACAATTGAGTCCATAATGTGGAGATCAACTAGGAATATGGGTTATGTTATTATTATGTGAAGTCTCTATTGTGCATAACTATAGAATTTTTTTAATGGATTATTTAAATAAATAATAATTTAATATTATTATCAAAACATAATTCCTCACACTTATAATATAATTTTTGAGGTAAATTAAAGAGGAGCTAAGGTTTTTAATTTAATCATATTCTAGAGGATTTATATATAATGATAGGTTATTATCGGAGATCGAGACCAGCATGGTAAAGTTATGTTTCTTTATATGAGAGTTCCATTTATGTTGTAAAAAAATCATATCTTCCAATTTTACCATCAAACCATCAATTTTTAGCATGAAATTTAATTATGTTACTCTTTGTTGTATTAATAATACACTATCCTTGGATTTGATTAAATATAATGAAGGAGTTTCGATATATTATTAAGAGAAGTTCTAGGAGTAAAATTGTAAAAGTACTGATAATATTATTGTTTGATTGATTCATTAAGCCTATGATATATGGCTAGAAACACCATAGAGATATGAATACTTCACATTTAAAACCACTATATTCAAAGTAACAGATTAAGAGAAATCTCAGAGAAAATATTTCATATTATTGACATTTTCTCTGAATTTTGATGAACTTAGGGGTAAAATATAAAAAACTAAGTCCAGATTGGGAATCAATGGGTAAAAAATTCATAGGGTAAGAATTTTTTGAATCCTCAATGGTAGTCAATTCTAGTCAAGCCACTACTAATGTAATTCAATTGTGGAGATACAAATAAATCCATGAAGGATGGGATAGTGTAAGTTGGTCTATTTGATCTCTAATCAGAGGGATAAAAGGATTCCATATAACTATTAGGCTCTCAACATCACATGGAATAGGGTAGTAAGGTATGACCATCTAATAAAAATGATCAAGCTAAATGGGAACTATCTCATTAGCCTTAGCTGGGATGATTTAGCATGATAAATGGCCACAATACAACATTCTAATCTTATTGATTAGATAACTCAGGATGAAATGGGTATTATGAATGACATAGATGACATTATAGATGCATTTTTATCTAATTAATTGATTGAAAGACCGAGAATAAATCATCTAAGTCATTTCTGAGAGTGCGTGTAAGTTGTACGCAGGGGTTCCACATGAAACCCCATATTAAGAAAACACATATTGGGTGTGTGGAGAAGTGTGGGGGTTCTAAATTGGACCATAAAAGTTGTGTTGAACTCTTATTTTTATCTCTGACCCAATCAAACCAATTTTGGGGGATTTTTGAGATAATATGAGGGTTTATTTAAGCCTCTGATGAATAATGTTTTATGAAAAAATGTAGCTATTTAAAAATAATAATAGGAAATTATTTATTTAATGATATTGCACAATGTATTATCTTAGGTCATCAAATTTTAGTATATTAACTAGAAAATACTTATCAAAATGTGAAATGAAAGAGTGGGATGTTAGGTTTCTTGTAGGGATCATGTAATTACTATTATTATTGAATAATAAAATATATTCATAGGAATATTTATTGGTCTAATGATAAATAGATTAAATTAAAAGTTCAGGTGAGGTACTCAACCATGGTATGTGGTAAATGATCCCAAATTTTCAACTCAATCATTGGAGAATTAAAGGTTTCTAATGTCTTGGTTTTGTGGGATGATCATAGAAAATATTATTTCTTTATAAATAAAATTGTTTAAAAATAATATCATGTGAAATGAAAAATAAACTTGAATTGTTTACTTTGAAGAGTTTCTTAAGAATAATAGGTGATGAGTGTTCCTTATTGGTGCAAAATATATGTGATAAGAGGTATGAAAACGAAAGAGAATAATTTAATATAATTAGGATTCTCTAAAAGTAAATTAAAAAATATTTTATATATTTTAAATTAATTATGAAATAATTAATTCAAAATTTTAATCATTTATGTTTGAGATGGATTTTAATAAAATAATGGAATAGAAATAATTATACTAAAGGAAGTTAGATGATATATAAAAAATTAACAAAGTGATTAAATTGGATAAGAGTGAAGATGGTGGCTAATGTTGTAAGTCAAATATAGAAATGAATGAATTATATATCACTGAGGATTGGGGTGCCCTTAGGTGTTGTGACATATATTCAAAGGAAAAGTTAAATTCATAAGGAATGAATCATAATTGATGAAATTATATAATAGATGATAGATTGAACCATATGGATTAAGGATGTAGAATATATTAAATGAAGATTCAGGTGATTGAGTAGAATTAATGGATAACTTAGTGGAGTTAGAGTGGTTACTAAGGGGGATTTAGTGCACTGATCACCAAAATCCAAACCACTAAAATCATCATGTGTGAAAAAAAGCATTGTAACACCCAGACTAGAAGATACCCTTTACACTGATGTACCAAAACATAAGATGTCAAATAGAACCCTAAATCACCACACCATAAAGACACCCTATCCCATAGTAAAAAAAACACAAACCCCTAGAAACTAATATACAAAGTAAAATTAAAATAAAATAATGACCAAAATAAACTTATGAGGTTTATACATTACAGACTACACCCATGAGAGACAAATATTATTTACATTTAATTCTAAAAATGGTAAAAATTACAATTATAGTGATAGTTAATAGAATAACTGATATTACATCAAAAAATTATCACTCAGGAACTAGTGCTAAGTCTTCTATAGCCACACTGATAATCGGTCCAACCTCATCTTTATATAATATTTCTTCTAGTCAAATAGTTCTAATTTCTTCTAATATTTAATGTAGACCCAAGAATGTTCATGGTAACATATGATTTCTTATTTCATGTTGACCACATATGTTGTATTTTGGTCAATAGTGAAATAAACCCTTATGTATCATTATGAAGAACCATTGTGTAACTGTAATAGAAAATCCATTTTCAAGTCCGTTGCATCCCCAAAATCCATCATCTTTCACATGACCACTTTCACACCTAGTTATGGAACACAAACATCCATAACATCCTACCTCTTACTATATTTACACTATTACCATATTTCTATAATGTCTAAAACCCATGTTCTAGAAAACCTACTTTAGAATATAAATAATTAGAACCTGAAGGATTATTTACATTATCAAACAAACTCCTACTTTAATATTTATTTAATGTAAACGAGGATAATACCAAAACATATGCAAATTGAGATCTTCCAAATATTTTACAACAATAATCAATGTCTCCAATTAAATTTACAGTCACCCTAGTCTCATTGGGTCACAATGCTACTTTATAATTTAATTTCTTAATACATTAATAAATATGTTCAATGATTTTGAGTTCTACTGATCTCCTATAACTCTTTCAGCCCATATTCATGTATCATCAATATGGAATGATATTTCAACTCATTCTATTTCATTGATGAGTAAAACACCATATTATTTTCCAAATGAATTAGAGTTTGAAAATTATAGAAGTGATATCCATTTTCTTGACTCCTTCTAACTCCCTCCAACAGATACTTAAGACAAATCAATTCCTTACCTACTTATATGGTAAACATATACTTATCATCCATTATAGATAATTATATAATAAAATAAAAAAACAACATCCAACTTATGGTTATTCCTCTGATGGTAAAAATAAAGTACATGATACTCTTCCATGAATATAAATTCCTTTAAAATTTATCATCAACATAAGAACAAAATAAATCATCTATTCTGAAAAACAATGATATATCTTCTGATGCTTTAAGATATCAGAGAATACACCTCATAGATTCCCAGTCCTCCTTACCTAGATTCTCTATAAACCAACTAATAACTCCCACTAAAAATTTATTGATCATACTTATAATTACTATGGTGTACATTAAGCTACATATAACTGATTCTAACAAAACTCTTGCCATGTATATAGAGTCATATTTTATTTCAGTTGCTTTCACTTTGCATAATATTAACTTTCCAACTAATACAGTTGAGACTGGTTTACATTCATTAATTCTGAATCTCTTGGTGGTCTTTTAGATGTATTAATTCTGAGAAAAACAAATTTTAATGGGCTTCCCATCTCTCTCAATAATTATTCCCATTATTTTATATGCTTCACCAGGATCCTTCATATCAAATCTACTAGAAAACTCAAAATTAACCATGAGAATTAATTTCTTGTAAAAACCTACTAGGAGTATTTATTCCATGTATAAGAGAATGATGATAAATCTCTATTCATTGAAAAAAATATTGTAGTAAGAAGTGATCCATGCTACTCTATAATAAATACTTATTAGTCATAAGGGAATTAAACTTCTAGCTCCATTACCTTATCTATTACTTTAAACTATAAAGACATATTTTAAGTTTACATACTAGACCCCCATTCAATTTTTTAAGGAAATTTTATGATTGATTCATGTAGATATATTTCTATACTTAATTATAAAGGAATTATATCTTTAAATCGATTTTTTCCAGATGTAAAATTTTAGAAGAGACCAATTTCGACACCATCAGAATGCTTGTGTGTTTGACATTGAGAGAGAAATGTTTTGAGAAATCCACTCATTCATCTTTCAAAAGCACAATAATGACCTATTTGGACTTTTTCCACCTTATATTGTAAGGTTCTTATTTTAATTGGAAGAACAAAATATTCTATAATGCTTTCATCCTCTATGGTAATTCCATTATCACCCAGGTTTTGTTTACATGAAACAAATTCAATTTATATTTAATGGATAAATATTACTTTCTGAAATATCTAAGACTCTATGATTATTATAAGATCATGGGTTCTCCTATATTTTTAATAATACCATAGATAAAATCTATTATATACTCTAAAATACTCATTTTATACCAGTGGACCTCTATAATTCATCATGTAATTCAACTCTTCCCGAAACTGAATCTTCTAAAACATCACCTTTCTGAACATTGATATGAGATTCTGAAGTCCATAAGCATTCCATTACTTTTACCAACCCTAGTAATTCCTTCATACATTTCATGTTCCCTAAACTTTTTGGAATTCAATTCTTCCAAGAATATCCATCTAGATAAACATAAATATGCGTTATTGATTCATTGATCTCAAAAATATCTTCCACCATGTTATGGACTTTCTATGAGACCCTCTCATTGATGAGAACATTGCAGATTCTAATGATAAATAGATTTTTATTATCTTACCAATCAAGCCCAATTTTTCTATCACCATAATAATTAAGGAATCATACCTTGGATTTTTATTCAATTTTTCCTTAATCTAGGGAATCTACATGAATATAGGTGAGAATTTTGAAAAACAATCATGTCGGTATCATTTACTAGTTATTAGGACTAAATATTTTTCTAAATATCACGATTTAATGGTGTATATGGACTCATATTAATAATATAAGCTACAAAATTGGCTTATTTTTCCAAAATTTCATTAGATATTCTAAAATGTAGTCTCCTTTGATGAGTCTCCTCAGTCGGTGTCCAATTCATCCACATAACTACACCGTTTTATTTCAGTTTTATTAGAATAGTTTCATAATCATGATTCATTTTTATAGAAAAAAATTTATAACTCCCTATTACTATATTCTCCACCATTATCAGAAATTAAGTAGTTTAGATAACTTTTGGTTTGTTTTTCCACCAATTCCCTATATTAAACAAATAATCAAAAAACCCCTGATGTGTGATTAAGGAACTAAAAACCTAATTTATTTTTTGAAATATAAATAAATTTTAAAAATTATAATGGAGCACTATGAAAACGGACCAGTGCATACCCCAAAACTTCCTTATTCATGAGCTCTAACTTTTGAGATTTATTTTCCCTTACATTTATATTAAATGATTTTTTTCCTAATGTATAAGTATACAAGTATTAGTTATTTTTAGCTTCATAAGACCAATAGTCACTATATCTTTATCTACTAAACTCGTATGTTCTTATAATTAAGGAACCCGTGATGATTGATCCATAACTATAAAATTTTGGATATTTCCATTTCAGTAATTGTTGCTCCACTTGATCAATCATTTAGGCACAAAATACCATCTTTAACATCTCTAGCCACAAACATATAACCCTATGTAATCTTCTATACATAATTTGTGAATCTAGTTCTGAATACTTCATCATATAGTAGATTAAAACTTTTTAGATTCTTTTAGAAACCTGGTACGAGACAAACTCCCTATACCTCTAAAAATATCAAGTTATTCATTTAGACCTTAACATCTCCCTTACCTAAGATCTTGAGAGCTTCATTATTGTCTATATAATCCTTGATAAACATTATAAATATAAAATTTCCCATGAAACCCCTTTAGAAATTAAAACATAATGAATCGATAGAATAAATGATCCATGATTCTAATTGAATAATAACACTTAGAAGAAGACTTATTTCATCACTATCCATGGAATAAAAAAAATCATAAATAAGATGATGTTCTAGAAATTACCTTGAAATATCTATAATATTTCAATATTTCCCTTTCTTTCCAAAGTTTCAACATATTATTCTGGTCCAATACAATTTATTTTGAATTCTCTCCCTTCATATATCATCTGATTTCTTCTAATCATTCTTTTAAATGAAACATCCTCTCTATTTCACATTCGATGTGGTCTTGGATTGAGACTATACTTCATTTTACCAAATATATTCATTTAAAATGAGACCATATTCATATTAAACACTATTTTGGTCTTACCAAAATAATTACTTATGATAATCACTATCACACCCCATTATTCCAGAAGTGATGATAACAACAACAAATTCCACAAAATCTTCAATTAATTTCACTTTTACAGATTTGAGAAAACCTAAAACTAGTAAAAGTCACCAACATAATCTATTTCTAGTATTACTTCTAAAATTATCATGAAAAATAAAATTCTTATCATGAAATTTTTGTTTCACTGTTGTTGATTTCCACATATTCCCTCAGGAGCCTTCACCGACTCTACTTTGGTCTTCGCTTCCCAGATGTTATAGGAAACATTCTGTGCTATTGAAATATACCAAGTTAATTTATATCCATCATATCCTATTCTAATTTTTATATTGCTTCTACATTAAATAGTTTTAATAGAACCTCAAAATCCATCCAAAAAATATAACTCTCTATATGCATCCTCCATAAGCCAAAGTTTTTCCTATTGAATTTATCTACCCAAACTTTGAGATCATCCAACTCTATAAAAATAAAAATATTTTATTCCAATTGAATACAAATTATTATATAGATATGAATTTTACCAAAATACTCTTTTACTGAGTGTTCTATTGATCCTTACTAAATCACAAGTTTAAATAACACTTATTGGGCACTTGACAGTCAATCACCGAAATAGAAACCCCTAGCTACATAAAACATAGAATAATTCTAAATTATTTTAAAGAATAGAAGATCCAATAATCACCGATGTGATAAAAATTATAATATTAAACTGGACCCTAAATCACTGAACTATAATGAAATCCTCTCCAATATTCAAAAAAATACAAACAATGAGAAAACAAACTAAATAGAAATTAAAAAAATAACAACTATAAGAAATATATATGGTTAAAATGATATGTATTACATCTATGGGATAAAATTGATAATGTCATTTTATATAATGGAAGGTAAAAAATTACAATTAAAATCAAAATTTTCCAGAAATTTGATATTAAGTCAAACATTTATAACTCACCCACTAGTGCCAAGTTAGTCGATCCCCCACTAACAAGTGGAATCAATTTATCTCTAGATAAGAGTTTAGAAAGTTAATAGATTTGAAAATTTTCTAACATTTTCAAATGAAACGCCATTGGTCAATGTATCCTCTAATTCTCTATATAATTATGAACACAATTTTATTCTTACAGTGAACTGTGAATGTAACCCTTAAATATATTTCTGAAGAATCCATAAATAACATCAATAGAAAACCATTATACATGTTCTTTAGGTCAAAGATCTCCATCATTTATAATATAACCACATGCCCATTTTGTTCTAGAATATCAACTTTCAGACCCACCAACATCCTATTATATTTTTACGACTGCTATATTCCCAAAAAATATAAATACCAAGATCCAAAGTACTTTCTTCTAGATTTAAATAATTCAAACATGAAATATTATTCACATTTTATAATAGTTACTTGAGTTGATGTAAATGAACCTCTAAGTGAATAAGTGTGATCAACAATGTTCTAATGTGCTAATATAATTATTCATTAATACCACTTATAATGATTGAATTATTATCAATAATAGTTTAAGAGTAGTGACTATGGTTTTCTATTGAGGATGTTGTGTAATCTAGTGATGATCAAGTAGAAAGTAATGTTTTCTAGGTTGGAATGTGTCTTGTTTAATAATTAAATAACTATCATTTATCAGTAATTGAATTACTATTCACTTTCTATGGCCTTAGAATGATGGATCCATTAATGATGGGTAATATAAATGATTTTACTTGAGAATTTTTGTGGGATGAATATGAGGTATTTGATTATGTGTACTTATCTACTCTCACATGTGATATAGTTTATGACACATGGACATCAATGGATACTAGATATAGTGGTGGATTTGACTTTATGATCATTCATTGTCTACATTTGGAGTGGAATGAAAGTGACCATACCTTGTCTTACCCACTAATTGGGGAAGATAACAACAATGATATTTTCATGTATTTACCAGTACCTAGCCACTGATTTTGAATGAGATTTTTCAAATATTCCTAGAAGATAATTGGGGATGTGTAATTCCCTTAATATCCTCGATTCAGGATAGATGGAGATTGTTAATACCAATAATATCTCTAATATAAAGAAATGTTTGATAATATGAGTATAGATTGGTAATTCCTTTAATAATTTGATATGAGAATACGATGGATAATAATTTACCTGATTGAAGATACTATTCCTCACCCACAACTCTAGGTTTGTGGAATAATATAATACACTTGATACTATATCTACTCCTCACCCACTATTTTGGGACTAGGAGTACAAAATATTCACTGGTAAACATTGATATATTTATTTTATCTAATATAGTAGTATTTAAATTTATGCCTAGAGATTTGGGTTTCCTCTGGAGTCCAGACATGTACACACTCTTAGAAGGGGGGATGTGTATTTTATCCATAAAAATATGTTTTTATTCTAGCACTTCTATGATATTAAGTGATGTGTATTTCCGATATTTTATAAATTGAAACAAGTATTTCCTCTATCTTCTAATGAATAGTAAATCCATATTTATATTGATCAAGATTCCTAAAATGGGCTTTGATACTTATTATTACATTATTATGGATAAACATTGTTATTTAGTGTTCATGATGAATGTATTATACTGGTTGAATGATTTACATGAATCATGGTAATACCCATTTATGATTTATGATAATGCCAAGTTATCAACATGGTTAATTTGTAATACATATTGATAACATATTGTTATGGGGTTAGATCATCACCTTGGATAACTGTACTTGGTATTTTTATAATCATCCCTATATGAAAACTTACACATTTTCCCATGTTTTCATGAATATCTGCTGACAAAGATAAAGGATGGCCATAGATTCTGGATATAGATAACTGATGTGGATATCTAGTGGGGTGGATAATCATTTTAACTACTTCTCTCACATCGTTGGTTTTTAGGATGGTATATGTTCTGGATGCATTGTTCTTACCAGGTGATTTATATGTAGCATTTCACATTGTATCACTAAAATTATATATCTATATATATATATATATATATTCCTTGTTTGTACTATTAATATTTATATTTCATTAATTTCGTAGTGGATGATGATGTATGATAATAGTTTATAGGTTGATTTCAAGGTGATACCCCTTGTGTTGTACATATAAATCAATGCTGGTCAGTAGCCCCTATCTCAGTGGAGGTGGGCTTAGAGAGTTTACAAACCAGTATGTCAGGACATGACAATATTATCTCCACAATACCACCAAAATATAAAAAAACTTTTTTTTTTCAAGAAATAACACTTATTTCCACAAAAAGGTAATATTTAAAAAGTAAACCATTACTAAACATTCTTATATTATATTGTTTCTTTTTAGAGAAATGTTTTGGAAAAAGTTATTTCGTTTATTAAATTATTCCACTTTTAGGTTATATGACCTCATTCACCCATATTTTAATAAAAATATTGGATATTTTTTTACCCTAGATAATGTTTTTTTAACCTTATCTGAATTATAACATGGTATATAATCTAATTAATCATAAACCATGTGTGTCAAAACTATCATATCATATTTTTCCTAAAAGATTGTTATTTATAAACTACTTCTCTTATTAAATAAGAGAAATTAGATGAAAATACACATCTTTTATTATGGTTTATACAAGAAATTAAAAAATCCTTTGTATTTAATTACTTTTTATAGAAACAATTTTCTTTATCATTTGAATAAATTATAAGCTATGTGAATCGTTACATTAATTTTTAACTCTAGATTTATATACCCTTAAAAATAAAATAAACAATTTCAATAACACTAAAACCTATCATAAAAATTCAAGAGAGTTTCTTTAACACCTTTAGATGTCCTGGAAAATTTCCATCCCTTGGGAAACATTTCCCTTCCTTCCCAAATCCTCAATTAGCTTTCAACTTCCTTATCTATCTTATAGAAATTTGACCATCATACCTTGAAATAGAAATTTATTCTTTTGGTCTGAAATTTTATCCATTTTTACTATCTTTAAAATAATAGAACATATGCATTTCATGCCTAGTATTTCTATCCCCAAAACCTTGAGAAACTAAGGTAAAATTTTATCAAACAAACTCACTATATTATAACATTTCTAATCATGATTACAAAATTTATAGTATGTATTTAAAAATTATTAAAGTTAACATTTAGTCAATCCATGTTATTAAAAAACCTAACCATATTGATTATATGAGTGTATATAAGAGTTTTTTTAATAATATATAATTTAAAAAATTCCATTGAGACATTAAGTGAAATTATCTATTCCTTTCATAAGTATCTAGATCAAATTATTGATCTACTTCAACAAATGGCTATTCAGGAATGGGTTTCTCTAATACATAAAATTTTCTTATTAATCATGACCAATTATTATGTTTTGGTACTAATGCAATAAGTTTATTATGTTAAATTTATCTTCTTATAAGACTGATCTAAAATCTATGTTTGATGATGATAATTCCATGATATCTATGACAAAATATTTTGTTAGATGTGTATCATTTTTTTCAGTAATATCACAAGTGATTACTAAAATGATAAACCATTTTTAATTCATCATATCCATTTATAGGCCATGATCTATATTTAATCATGACTCATACTTTATAAGATCATAATGAAATTCCTGACTATATCTACTAGACAATCATGTCAATCACATCACACATGTATCTTGGATAATTGATAAGATAAATCTTTATCTTAATACATCATATAGATTCACTCAAATCTATTTATCTGGTACGCTAATGGTTAAGATTTAATAACTAATTAAAACCCAAAATCATTCCAGTAATAGGAACACAACCATTTGGTTAACCTGTATATTACTTTCCTTACAAAATATAATCCACGGGAAACCAAAATCGACATGACCCACCCATTTGGACGACTAAGTTATTTATAGGTGATTGACTTGGAAGGAATATTATAATTCGTTTATTTAAGGATATTTAAAATCTAACCATACTCTTTCATGTATTACCTTTACTAGATTGAAATATTTTAATTATTTTGTTTTTAATCCATATTCCTTTTACAAAACCAATATGTTCAAACCATATTGATGTGTATCTCTTTACACAACTCATACCTTGTGTTACTAACCCAAATTAAAATACAAATATATGGATTCATATCAAAATACATGTCATTAATAAGGTAAATTAAAACCTTTTATATAGATACTTAGTATCATATTAAACCAATAACCTCAATATAAGTAATCATTCAATGACCGATATCTATCCACCACTTTTCTTGATAAAGCCTAAGTTCCAGGATAGTGAGCAATCAGACCTAAATTCCCATTACCCACAATTAATTACTAAAGAGTGACCTTAATTCCATCACTACAGTAAAATATAATGTCTAAAATCTATAATGAAATTCTTAGTTTAATCTCATAAACTAACACAATCCAAATTAAATATAGTATAAAACAAAAATAATTATCATAGCTAGCACATAACTCCTTAGATATATGTATGATAATTTAAATAAGTATTTTATAAATTTAAACTAAATCATTTATCCTTTCATAATATAAAATTTATAGTAATGAATAACAACTAAAGATATAACATATTATAATTTAGGTATGGATAAATAAGAACAATTTACTTTTATCCTATATGAACTTTTTATGTTATCATTAACATGGATTTAATACGGTCTTCTTTATATTTTAGAATGGTGTGAAATTTATTAATACTTTAATTATCAAATAATACCCATTTTATAACTTGTGAAACCATTTAAAAAAGTCATTTTTTAAATAATGTTATTAATAGAACCATTATATATTTTCATTTATGATATAATCACAAATCAATATAAACACTTTTATATTTAAACATATTTTATCAATATAAATTCACATCATGATGATTTTTCAAGGATAATCACAAGATCAAATTAGAAAAAGAAACCAAAAAAATCATCTAATCTATCATAAATGAAACAAAATGGAGTGAAGAACACAAAATGTAAATATGCATTTCTAAAATGAATCTATCTCTATCTCTATAAAACTCAATGGAGTTTTATTGATTATAATCACTTAGTAATATCCAAAAAACTATCACATTAACAAGGATTATAGGTTCCCATGATCTCATATGGAATTCTAGGAACTTCTCTATAGTGAAAAAAGAGAACTAGTAAGAAGAGAGTGTGAACTATGAATAACGAGTTTTACACACCACTAATAGAAGGATCCCATCACTTTATAAAGTCTCCCTTCATTCAATGATGGGGATCAAGCATCATCTCCCATCGTATGGATACCAACATGTGTTACGATAATGTATTGTTCTTTGTTTCTTTGAAATGATTTAAAATTTTTAAATGAATATTACATGTATATATGTCTACAAATGATTCAAAATGATAATTCATAATCAAATGAAATCATGAGGTAGATAAAGAAGTGTTTATGCACTCATTACTCATGTCATAATCATATATATGACTATGATAAAGGAATTTCATGACATAGATGATATAATTATATAATAATATACGATCTTCATAACATGAATATTATAGGATATGAAATAGGGAATATCATACAACACAATATCCCTATTTTAAATCATTTTGAATAATCAAAAACTTGCACCAAAACCCCATAAGTTCTTTAAACATAAACTTAAAAACTAAATATTAATCCATATAAACAATTTTATATAAAATAGGAACATATCAATACTTATTTTTAATTATTTAAGGATAATATTTGTAACAATTTAGTGAATCTCACCAAGTTTGAATAGGTATCTAAATATAATTCTCAAATAATAAGAAACATTTATTCAGGTAAAAAACATGCTATACATGATAGTTCCTATGGTGGATGTATAACGAATCATATCCATCCTTTCTAATTCATTATAAGAATCTTGAATACTCATTAAATTTATTCCATGAAACATTTATTAAGACCTTTTTTAGAGTTTTACAGGTTAAAATGTATTATAACATTAAAAATATCTATGTTTTGAATAAATATAATAATCCTATTACACACACACACACACATCTAGATCTTCATAACTAGTTTTCAGGCTACCCTAACCATTTCATTAATAGATAATCACTTTCCCAAATCCATATTTAAATAATTTCATGGAAGGATATTATTTTTGATAGGTTGTATGTTATCAATTTATAATATTATAAATATTATCACACTACCACTAATCCTATTGTTTATATAATAATAATCTCTATTTTTGATGAAACAAAAATCTTTTATGGAATTATCAAACCATGAATTATAACATTGAGAGGCTTGATTCCATCTACAAATAACTAATATAACTTGGATATATTTTTAGACTCATTAAGAACTCCAAAATCTTTGGGATGTATCATATACAAATCCTCAATTAAACTCACAATATGGAAATATGTTTGAGTCCCATTTTATATATCTCATAATCATAAAGATACAATTTGTAAAGAAATATAAGAATGGTCTTTATCATCACAAATGTTGAAAATGAGTCTTTATAGTCAATACCATGAATTCTTTTATAACCCTTTGCCACTAGAAATGATTTATAGGTAGACAATAAACCACCCATGTTAGTTTTATTATGGAAAAAACACATTCAACAAATGTGTATAACCCCTTGAAGTGTATCCACCACATTCTAAGCATGGTATGTGTGTATATAGTCAATCTTAGATTCCATGGAATTTATCCAATTATCTAGATCTGAACTCTCAGTGGCCTCTTGGTAGATAGTAGGATTAACACCCATTTACACTACTTCAATGTCATTTTATACAAGAAATTCATATCTCATATGCTCCTAATGAATCCTACAATACTATTGAGGTTTTCCTATAAATAGAATTTTTTCATATTCTATAACTCATCATGGAATCTAATCAAATTACATCTCTAAAAAAATTTCTATTTGATGTTACTAAACTTTCTTGAGTTCAAATTTTCTCCCATTTATTCATTTATTCGTGTAATAACTCTCATGGAAAGTACCATATCAAGAAAAAAACACATTATGTTTAGTACGAGTATAGAAATAACAACCCTTGGTTTCTTTAGGGTAACTAATAAATAAGAATATTTCTAATTTAGGGATTTGATTTTCATAATCCAAATTTCATACATATGCTTCACAACACCACATTCCCATAAAATTCATATTGGTAAATTAATTTTCCCACATATCATATGGTGTCTTCATGATTTCATTAGATATAACATGGTTAAGTATAATTAAAGCTATTTATAGATCATATCTATGGAATGAAATAGGAAGGTCACACTGAATCTCCATTAATCAAAAAATGTCCAAAAAAATACAGTTACTCTTATCAGACACACCATTATATCAACATATTCCTGAAGAAGTGATTTATATAAAAATTCATTAATATACTAGATGATCAAAAAATTCCTAGATTAATTATTCACTACCTTAAACTGATTGTAGAATTTTAATACTCTTTACCATTTGAATCTATTATTTTTTATGAAACTCATTTACATTTTTTAAAGATTAATTCTTGTGTCTCTTCAAAAAATATAACTATACTGAAAAAATTCATTTTAAAATATTATGAAGTACCTAAACAAAAAAATTAATTGTGCATTCATTAGTCTACATACATCACTATGCATAAGATCCAATAGTCCACTAGGTCACTCACCTTTTACACTAAAATGTGTTTTGGTCTTTTTTTATAATAAAAGTATTCAAAATTATTAGAATATTCACAATAAAAAGATTCCAAAAATCTATCTTAATAGATTATTTGAATTTTATTCTCATTTATATGGCCATGATAAAAAATCCAAATGTAGGTGGGATTAGAATCAACCTTGAAATTATTTTTCTGAATGTTATAGATGGTATTATCCATATCTATAATGTATAAACCATTTACTATATTTTGAAAACCAAAAATCATTTCCCTTATATATATATAAATAGAGAAACTCCTATTTTTAATAATGAATTAAAATCATATCTTTTCCGAACAATATATAGTAATAAAACTCTATTTATTGAATGGATAAAAAACAATTTTCCAAATCTTTAACTAATACACTATGTAAACTTAGATCATAAGTTCCAAATTATAATTCAACAATTATTACCCTGTTACATATATATATATATATATCTACTTTATCCTTGTTCAATTCCATGTTATATATGAGCCTATGTTTATCAGTAAAAATGTGTGATGCACACTCAATATCTAATACCCTTGAGTTATAGTTAGAGAAATTGATCTCTATAACATTAACATTCAGATGCTGATAATACCTCTGTTGGAGAACTATTATCATCCTTAATTACAAATCTATAATAGTTTAATAGGTCATACCTCTAAGTGATATCACAAATAATAAGCATGATTCATTCTATAATCTACAACAAAGACATATCTATGAGTTATTATCTTGTATTAAATCTTTTAATCAAGTAATTTTAGTGAAATTACTCCCACAAAAATTGATAAAATCATATAAAAAATCCATTTAATGAGATAATATACATATTTAACTAAGAAATAAACCCTATTTCACATGAACTGAATCACTTTAACTTATCAGGTAGGATAACCATCCAATCACATCACATATAAGTATTAGATAATTGAGTGGAAACATTTTTTCCCAAATCCAACATATGGATATAAAATCAACTTGATTCCTTTGGAATATTAACTATTAGGGTTTCAATTTAAGTTTCATACAAGTATCACAATGAGATTTAGTAAACTAACTATCATGTTTATGAATTTTAACCATGGTTTACACATGATTATTCATGGTCACCCCTATTTGGCATGAACAAACTTTGTTGGATGATCAAGATCTTTTATATGTTTTCATTTGAATAAATATCACACTTAGTACATAAGAAGTTTTCATTTAAAGTCTCACCTTTTTAATATACCTCAAATACATAATAAATTCAAAACTATTGCATCCCATGAGATCATTATTATCTCATTTTTTATTTCATTGTGCATGCATGCTTCTAACTATTTAGTTTTGTAATATCTATCACATACACAAAATTAATATGTTAATACCAAAATAATATCAAAGTCTTTACATAACCCATAGATTTTATTACTCACCCAAAAATATAATATTAACATATTGAAAAATATCCCAGTGAATCCTATAAATAAGGTACATGATATGTTCATAATTTTATTTGTAATTATATAAAATTGATAGTCCATGCAAGATTAATCTATAATCAATAAAGAGCTAACCCAATGCTTTCTAGAAAAATAAATAAGCCTCTAATATAGTGGGAAGTTCAACCCAAATACCCTCCACCTAGGGATACATTATGAAAGAGAAATTTTAATTCTATAATGAACTGAACTGAATACCCTCTCAAACCAGTACCCGACTCGACTCGTCACATACCCAAATCATATTTCCGATCCCCATAGGCCGGTGAATAGCACCCATGCATGACACAAAAAATAGAGGGAATTATTTCACACAAACTTAAGCAACAACATGGAACATATATAGATAAAAGAAAAAAATGTGGAAGATATATATATATATATATTACATAACCAAAATAAATAGCAGAAACAAAACAAATAAAAGCAGCTACAATCTTTGTGTACAAGTCCAAACATCAAAAGAAAATAAAACCAGAAATACTATTCCATGTGATAGCATAGGAAAACCCCCACCATCTCACCAATAGATAACCATACTGATCTAACCAGAAACATTACTGCCTTACTGTAGTGCCTTTCCTTTCCCTACATCTAAATACATGCAAAGGTCTACACACTACTGAAGTGGTTTACAGAGTATGAGCTAACGGTCTTAGTAGTTTCCTACCTAGGTATTCTATAACAATCCACTATAAAAACAAATCAAGTATTCTCAATTTAAATAAAAAATGGAATGGTAATATGTAAAGCAGTTATATCAAAAGCGTGGTAAATTTTTTCCCTTTTTCTAATAATTCTAAAACAAAGACATGTATATCAATTTCAAACATAATTGATAATATCATTTATAAAATTCCTAAGAATTCATATCATAGACAGAATTGTACAAATCCAAGAACATATAAATCATGCCAAATAAGTCAATAGGTTAGTATACTATACTACTCACACCAAAACAAATGACTAGTTAACAATAACTCCATAGAACATAAGGAAAAATAATTGAGGAATAACCCATGAGTGAACCCACCAACAATTTCAAGAACATGTATCTAGAATAATGGGACTAGGGAGAAGAGGAAATCCCCATAAAAAACCATTTGATAGTAATATGGATGATAGAACTAAGCTAAACCTTCCACCTATGTACCCAAGATTCCTATGTTCTCTATTTTATAAATAATTTTTATGATTTTTAAATACCCACTTTTTCTATATACCAAAAACCAATGAAAAACCACCTTTTATGAAAAATTAATTTACCCACACAAAACAATCATTCCAAATTTAATTATAAATCAATTTATAAAAGACAAGATAAATATAGTTCAGTAACATGGGATAGAGAAGGAACCACCAACCTCAAAACTCGAGGCCGTACATGTCCATAATAGAAACCAAAAAAAATGAATTAAAAAATGAAAATGGAGGCAATAAAACCAACCTAAAATTATTATAATTGATTCAATTCAACAAAAGGGTTAGTGGAGAAGAGGAAATAAACACATACCTCAAGGACACACACCCACTGCACCACAACCAACCAAAGAAACAACCCCCACAACAATATCGCACTACAAGACTTAAAGATAAACAAATTAATCATCACTATAGATTAATAGATCCAATAAAACAATGACACAAAACTACCATGATCAAAGAAACAAAGAAGAAGGAAGGAATACTCACCCAGATAGATGAAAACCAACTACTATGGTGATCCAACATTGAACAGATCAATATTTATTAGACAAAGCCTCCAAAAATTGTTGAAGAATACTTCTAAGTTGAGAGATAAAGGATCTACAGATGAATGAAATAAAATTTTATCCATGAATCACCTTAAAATCCCCACTTTCTTAAATTATACTAGGTGTAATCCCATTACATGTCGTGTAATCCGCGTGGATCACAAACACTGAAAACCCATAATATTTTTATTAAAAACCAATGTTTTTACATTAAACATCATGTAGCCATTACATGAAATATAATTATTTGAAGTTGTGTACATTGTTTATGAATTGTGTCTAGAGAACAAGTATCAATCATTTAACCCATTTATATGTTGATAAATCTCCCAACACAGAGAAAACAATTTAGATTCTGATACAAAAACCCCAAACACCTCAGGCATTCTCCAAACTCTGGGAGAACCCTAAAAAAACTTTAACACATTTATACCCAATATCAATTAATTATAACAATAATAAATCCCTTAAATTTAGGTTACTTTTCTTGTAAAATTCTCTCCATCTTCAGGAGTCCCAAGACACACCCAATTAAATAGGAAAACTAGTGAAGAGAAGAGAAATACCTAAAAATGGGTCGCCGGATGTTGAAAGGTTATTATAACTATAATACCTAATACATATATATATATATATATATATATGATATATTCAAAAAAAAAATCCATGCTTATAATTTTAATTACAAACCAAGGACAAGGTAAAGGAAAAATAATTTTTATTTTATCATTCGAAACATGTAACAAATGGAATGAAAGTTTTTTAAGAAGCAATTTGTCACATAAATTAAAATGTACATTATCCTTAAATTTCATAAATAATTTATAAACATGAATATTCCAAAGGAATAAAAAATAAAGAATCATTTTATTTATTTCTTCAAACAGAAGTTATTAATATGACCATTTCATACATTTTAGTCATTAAAATATCCTCTTTAGAATTCATATCACTTATCTTTTACAAAAAATTTATAAAATATAATATTTTTTATCCAAAAAAATATTTTTCAACATTTTTTGTTAAGTATTATTTTATAATAAATAAGAATCATTATCTATCACAATACTTGATTGAAAAAGATGGTAACCCGTACGTATGATTTCTGCATCTTATTAAAAAACCTTATGTATAAGATAACCCACATATAAGAGTACCATAGAAAACCCTTCTTTATTATTTCAATAACTTCTACAAAAAAGGGAAAATATTATGTATGGGGTATCCCATACATATGAGTATCTCCCATACAAAAGAAAAATATTTATATATGGGGTACCCCATATGTAAGAGTTTTTATCATGAAATTAATTTTTTAACATATATGAAATTTATTACATATGGACTAATTTTCATAGAATAAATACTCTATATCATAACTATGAGTTGATTCACTATTTTCATGCTACACAATTTTCAGTTATAAGATATGATATCACATATCATAGATTAGAGAAAAGAATAAAACCATGACTTTTTATTATATATTACCTTATAATACACACCATTTATACCATATGACTAGAAAAAATAGAATTTTGATATCCTATATCAAAAATCTAAGTGATCTAATAGATTAAATTCAGCTACAAAATATATCACACTATGATATGGAATTTGAAATATTATAAATCAAATGATCTTCATAAAAACAATAACAGGACATATTGACTTAGTGATGTATGTTTCTTTGATACCACTAATTAGTTTTGTAGAATCATCACATGATTAACATAGTGGAATAAATCCAAAAATATTATTAACATATAATAAATAAAACAACATGTAGTAAAGAATACAAAATATAAAGAGACATTGCTGAAATGAATTAAGTTCCATCAAAATCAAACTTGAAGGAGTTTTATTGATCATAACCACCAATAATTAACCAATACTCTATCACCTATATAAGTATGACACTAACCAAAAAAATACTAATTGACCCCTCATTTCATTCACATATATTTTTTTGGAATATAATGGTATTGGGATGAGTGAATTTAATTAAAAATAAATCTATTCATAGGTAATTATTTTTTTGAGTTTTTTCCAATATTAGAACATTTTTTTTTAGATTTATCCATTCTATTAACATGAATATGACTTAGTTATTTCACATGGATTAATTTAGATATGCTTAGTCTTCTTGTACCATTTCAATTATCTATGTTTGTTTATATTATACATATTTTTCTTAATTGATATTTATAGATTCTATTTATAAAATTTAAAATATAATATTCAACTCACTACACATGTCCTATTGGAATGATTTAATTAATTATGTTATATGGGTTTATTCTAAATTCCGTCACTATTTAATTTCTACTGGTAAATTATTATAATGCATATTTAATGGGGAGTAGTGATGTAAAAATTTTTAGGAGTAAGGATTCTTAAGATTTATGAATAGGTTAGTAGAAAAGGGATTCCTATTCAATATCCTTAACTATTATAAATATTCACCCAATTTTTAAGGGATAAGATACATGACCACCCTGACTTAGTGTAAAATATTCCCTTTCCCATAGGATAGGTGTTGTACCTTGATATAGTTTCTTCAATTTCCATGGATTCTAGGAAAACCCTAAATCAGGTAACTAAAGTTTATATTTTCATTATATTTTGAGTTACTTACTATGGTTTATATACATGTTTGATATTAAGAATAAATCATTCCAATTATTTTGTTTTTATATCAAGTTATTTTGTGTTACTACTACATACACTATAGTTTATGATAAAAGACGGGGGATTAATGATAACCACTTATGAGGTTTTATATACTCACATCCTACATGTTTCATATAGTGATATGTGTATACATAATTTTATATAATCTGGGAAAGGGATTGTTAAAAAATTATGGAGTTTTGTAGTTCTCACAATGAGGAGTTGGTATGTATTTATTTTGGAGATTTTAATAGACCATCTCCGAATCATCAATATGGGTTGTCCTTGGATTTTATTTAAACTATATCCACTGATGTAATTTAATTTTTTCCTAATTAGTGAATGTTTTATTTTCATAGATCTTATATATATATATATCTTTTGGGGTTTCTTATGTTTTGGATAAGCTGTATGAGGTTTTTTAGGTTTTATTCATGTAAATTCATGTTAATATATTATATATATATAATTTATATCCTATGAAGAGAAGTATATTTTTCTGTGTATTGGTTATATTTCCTATTTTTCAAATATATATATATTTCATGATATATATTCAAAAATATTTTTTCATATTGGTATTTTTATTAGTGTATGGGTAAACCACTCCAAAAACATGGATTTATTATCCCTTAGTGTTGATTCTATCCTTTGGAGATTAGGAAATGCATCTGAAATGTTGTGGCGGTCGACTCTCTTACTGTCTAGGTGACTTAGTCACATTTGTTAGATGTCGTCACTACCTATAACTCTTCTTGATGGCCATAAATTAAGGATAACATAGAGCTCAATTATCATTTCACTTCATGTTATATATGTATCAAACATGAAATAATTATATAGTAGAGACTTAATATTGTATAACATGATAATTTTTATATATTATTAGGATCATTTATGAATACTAAAATAGTAATAAAAAAGTTTCATTCTAATCATATCCTATATGATAGAACCCCATTGTGGTCTTATGTTTATTACACTTTAATGGTTTTATTAAATTCATTACAATTATATTTAATTCATACCATATTTTACTAGTAACCTAAGATACAAACTCCCACTAAACTATTTTAACAGGTTAAAATTTATAAAGAAATATTTTTTGAATAATCATGAGATAAGGATTCACAATACTCATATTGAACTTTTTAACATATGATTCATAATTAATAACTTATAAACATCCAAAATTATAATGTTAATGACTTACATTTTCTATAAATATGTAAAACTCATTATATGTTCATCATCGTCATCATTATATATTAAAATTTATATATTTAAAATTTATTTGAGATTATTTGGTAAGAAATTTGAATGTAACTATTTAAAATAAGCTCATTATTTTCTATAATAACTTAAACTATGCTTGGATATAATATTATATATACTTTGAATTAAACATGTATGATAAATTATTTGATATATTTTTAACTTTTATAAGTTTAATGATACTAACATAGGCTTATTAGAAACTATTTGATGTCTAAAATATGTTTCAAGGATGTAAAATCATATGTGTTAGTTTATACACTTATTTCCTCTATGGTAATATTTAAAAAAAAACTATTAACAACTAAATATTATATGGTATTCTTTGTGTTTAGATCAATATTTAAAAAAGATTTTATTCTTTAAAATATTCTATTATTAGGTGGTAGAAAGTATTTCCCTAATATTTTATAAAATAATTTGTATAAACTCTATTATCTTGGATATTTTTTGAATCCTTAAGTAATTTTCTAACCATTTTATAGAACTGGATTAAACCATTAACCATATTTATAAAAATGATCACGTGATTTATTGATAAAACCATTGTTTTTAATAATAATTTCATTTATTATATAAGATAAAATGAGATGAAAAATAACTACAAACCATTTAAGAATGAATTATTCCTTCATATTGAGAATCTCCATAGTAAAAACGTGTCATAATTTATTTTAATGAAATATTTGAACATAATTATCCATTATTTAATTTTTAATTCATGTATATTTATAACAATTATAAAATATACATTTGGTATCTTATACCCTGCAAAATTGAAGATTTTTTTTTAAAACATTAATACTTGACATGTATTTACCATGATTCCACTTGTAAACTTTTGGATATTCTCATAAATTACCACTATAGTGACTATGTTAACTATAATGGAAACATTTTTTCTTTTTATAGACACCTCATTTAGGTTTCAATAACCTATGTTGTATATTGGACCCTTCAATCTTCTTCTTTTGGCTAATTTTTTTAACCTTTTATAATTTCGAAAAACACCAAATTTTTGAATCCCAAATCCTTTATAGTTATCCTAAAAAAGTTGTGGATATTGAGAGAATATAAATTTTTATCACTTATATTGTGAAAAAAATTTCAGTAGTGATTGTAGAATGAAGTATGAAGATAGAATTGGAACTAAAGGAAACCCTTGGCTCTTTATGCCATTTATGTAACCAATCATATTGAGTACATGAGTAGAGTTTGAAGTTCCATTGTTCATTTTTCAATCATAATAGTTACTTAAAAACCAATAATAAAATATTTATATACTTCTCAAAATCATCTAGATATAATGTTGAACAACTTTATAAGTCATCCACTCAGTAAATTGTTGCTCTAACACAAATAATTTTCCTTTATTATTATGAAATATTCTAAATTTTATATAAAAGTATAATAATTCTTTTTATGAAGTTTCTATTTTCCATGAATTGATATAAATTTCATTTTTTGGTAATGACGATTATTCTATTTATTTATAAGACAAGTTTTTTTAAAAAATTGAATCATGTTTTACAATAATTTGATAAGGAATTTTATTAAATGTGTTCCCATGAAAATGATGACCCACTTAAGTTACATGATATCCATTAGTTTACTAGGATATATACTTTTATATTATTTGGTCCAAATTGGTGTTTATATAATAAATTAGTTAGTTATATTTACCATTATGTTAATCATATAATATAAGACTTTTAGTTATTTGAGTGAAAAAATATTTTCCTAAATCCATAATATGGATTATCTGAACCCTATTTGTTTTTATACTAATATTTATGGTTTCCTAGATAAGTTCAACCCAAATAAAATAAAATATAAAATCATCTAATCTTATTAGTATAATCCATAACCAACATCCTATAAAAATAATAATCCAAGGTCACCATTTTTTGGCATGACCTACTCGTTTAGATGAACAAGGTCTTAAAAACTGTTCATTTTTATGTAATCTAACACATAATATTTTAAAATAATTTAAAATATGATTATATTATTATAGGATATTGTTTTATGTATGCATTCTATAAATGATTTATTTTTATATAATTTACATCCACCAAAATTAATATTCTCAAAACATATTAATGTGTAAATTTTTAGAAAAAATATTTATTTTTGTTACTAAATATCAAATTTTATACACACATATCTGAATGAATCAAAATAATATGGTACATGAATATTTTTCATGTAATTATCTGGAATTATAAAAAACTAAAATTCCTATAATGGAAATAATGATGTGATTGATTTCTAGGCCCCACATTTCTAGATAGAGCCAAAACACTTTGGAAGCCAAGAAGTATAACTCCAAGTCCCATAGTATATGGATCAATTCCCAAGAGGGAATTCAATTCAAAAACAATAAAAACACTTCATATGTATAAATAAAAACCAACCTTTAATTTCAAGTTCATAATAATAAAAAAATCATATTCATTTTTGAATGTAACTAAATATTATTATAATTACATGCAACTCCTTATAGTAATGGTATGAATTCTATAAGAAGTAGTTTATTATATTGAACTAATTTATACATAAATTAAAAAAATACACTATTTTCATAAACAATAATGAAATAAATAAACTATATAAATGAAAAATTTAGGAATTTAGATATTATAAAAATATTTAACAATATTTTATAAATAAATAATTATATAAATTTTACTATAAAAAATTATTTATATATATTATCAAAAAAATAAACAATTACCTTTCATATTTATTTCAATAGGAATTTTTTAAATTGATTAATTTACATGGTATTTGTTATGAAATCCTTCATATTCCTAATATACATTATTTATGAAAACTTGTACCATCATATAATAATTTTATATTTTATGTAATTTTCTTATGTAAACCAATATTAGATATTTCATGTCTATTTAAACATTAATAAAATTAGTGAAAAATATTTTTGTCTTAGTTCAAAAAACATTTAAAATAATCCCTTTAATATAATCAACTCAAACATTTGACATATTGATGAGATGTTTTATAAATGATTAAAATTATAAAACTCCTCATAACATAAGATTCGATCATTTAAATTATTTTTTAACTTTTAAATAGTAATTTGATGTTCAAAATCCTCTAATAATTATTAGATGATGATGAAACCAAACATGATTTCTTATATTATGATAAGGGGCAGAGTCATATCTTATTTTATAACATGTGAACTATCATCCATGAAATTGTGATTATGGGAAATTCACTACATCAAAGTTTACACCAAAATAACCATGAAATGGTTTACACCATTATTCCATGGTTTTGATTTAATGTAAATTTATTACACTTAAAACAGTATCCCAATGATGACCTTAGTTCTTATTATCTATCTCCCCCACCCACTCTCTCAAAAAACTATACCTTCACCACCATTGAATGATACACTAACTTCGATGACCTTAAGTCCAATTTTCAATCTCTTATAGCACTCAACTCAATAATTATTTTTTTATTTAATTTAATACTTGATTCTTAAGTTTATGGAGTTACTATAGGTAATGAAGTAAAATATACCATGTGTATTTCAGGATTGTTATATACTATAGTTTATGATTGGTCAACATTATTCAATTTAGTGTATGGATACTGCCACATCTTCTATATGGGTTACTTTATATTTGAATCATTAAGATTATTTATTTATGGATATAAAAACTACTTATAAATGTTTGAAATGGTCAAATTTCTATATTCTTAGCAGGAATGAATTATGGGTAACACATATTAGCTGCTAAAGATTGGTATATGAATCTTGATCTACTTTATTGAATGGGGGAGTTATTTTCAAAGGATAAAAATCCTTCTGTTGTTGGGAGAGATTAAATCATCCCATTTCTAAAGCATTTTTCTATTCAGATTATCCATTTTTCTTCATAAAAAATGGTGTGAGTACCCCAATTTGAGTTTAAAAGATCTTCTCATGACATATATGGATTATAGTTCATGGTTTACTATATATGGATTCAAGATTCTTTAGGATATCACCTAGTTATATCCATCAAATAAACTCCATCATGATCAATGGATATGTAGCCCTCAATGAAAAATTTATGCCTTTTTAATTATTATATTCAAAATTTAATGTTGACTCAATGGTGATTGATTAGTCTTCCAAATAGGTTTCTACTAATGTGTTAATCATGAGATGATCTTAAAAAAACAATTTGTTTCCTAATAAGTTCATTCTTCAATCAATATATTTTTATACTATTTAAAAAATGAATAATGTAAGGAATTTTAGATGATATTATGGTGTGTGATATGATGTGGCTAAATATCAGCTATTAGATCACTCTTTCCTGGCTTACAATATAGGATATTGTGATTCACGATTATGTTTTTCACTTATTCATATAGGAATGAATGGTTTTTATCATACGGTATAATACATTGAGATCCTGAGGTCTTTTATTTCATTATCTAAGATATGTGATATCATAGGCTATTATTGAAATTATGGGAATTGAAAAACACTGCATTGTATAATATTGAAAATATATCATATATCATCAAATACAAATGGAAACTAGTTAAATCACTAATCATAACCACCAAACCAACTATGTCTTATGATAGATAATTCCTTATATCTATCAAAAAATATAAAATACCGAAAAAATAATTAAAATTTAATATTTTTGGATAAAATGATTGTGGTTTATAAATTTTTTATAAAGGATACGTGTTAGGAATTAAAAATATAATATTTTTATGCAATAATTAAATATAAAATGTTCATATTAATTTATCATGTTAATTAATTAAATAAATTATTTATTTAATAATTTTAAATATTATTGGTTATATTTTTTGTATATTTTTTATTATTTTTAATCTTTTAATTTACATGAGAAAGTTATTCTTATAAAACTATCATGATATGCATTACATTCTAGTATAATAACATAAGATTTAGTTTTCATTTACCATGACATTGATTTGTATGATATTTACTAGCTTGAATTTAGATTTTGAATATAGTTTAAACATATTAGGTGATAGAGTTATGATGAAATTGAAATATCTCTTGAGTAAAGTATCCTTGGGTAGATGGAATTTGGGTTGAATTTTCCATTACCCAGAGGATTATGCATTATCAAGAAATGTGGGTGTTGGTTATATATGGATCAAAGATTTCTCATGTTTGGATTTTTAATTTCATATAATTTTAAACATTTAAATGAAAATATTTTCATATTCCTTTTTTATAGGATATGTTTGGATATATGTTAGTATGTTTGGTTTCTATTTTAGGGTGAGTAACAAAAACTGTGAGTTATGTAAAAAGTTAAAAATTAAAATGGACAGATCATATTAATTTTTTTGGTGGAATATAGATTTCATAACTAAATCATTATAAAAATGAAAACACAATGGAATAAAAAATGATATAATAAAAATTACATATTGTGAAATAGTTATGGATTTAAAATGCATGTGATATATATTAAATTAGGAATACTTCAAATTAAAACCTCTCAAATACTAAGTGTGACATTCCTTCTAAATAAAACACATGTAGAGACCTCAATTATTCAATTGGGTAGGTTGTACTAATAAATCCCCCACATGAATTATATTTTCTAAGGAATAGTTTTAATGGAAACCCCAAAGAGTTAGATAACCAAATATCATTTTGAGATTTGGGTGGATTATAACTAGGAAACACTAAGAGTTAATATACTTGAGAAATAGAGTTTAGTTTATATCCATATGATAGATTTTGGAAAATATTTTCCCACTCAGCTATCCAAGAGTCATATGTGATAGGATTAGAAAGATATCCTAATAGAATTATTAAGTTATGAGAGGAATTTCAATTCAGACTCATTACTTAGTGAAATATGGAACTTATCCAACAAAACGTAATGAAATGTGTGTTAACCATTTTAGTGGGGGTATATTAATTAAAAGTTTCTTAAAAAAGATAAGAACATGATGCTTCTATATAGATATGTCTCTTTTTATAGACTGTGGAATGAATAATGATTATCATTTGAGAACTATAATTGTTGTAACTTATATAATAATACTAGATTAACATACAAGATTGAGAATCATTCTCAAAGAGAATCATTTTGAGAATATGAATTTGAATTTTATGGAAAAAAATTTCTACCACTCTAAATCAAAGGTATTATATACTATGTGTGCATCACACATTTATGTTGATGAATAAAGAATCAAATATAATAGATAAATAATGAAAAGTGATGAAAATCTATGTATTTTAAATAGAATAAGAGTTTATGTATTGTAAGATGACACATATGATATGTGTCTATGAAATGGATTATATCAAGGATTATAAATTTTTTATTATATTCCTTCCATAAATAGAAATTTTATTTTAGCATCTTGTTTAGAAAAGATGGTACTTTTATTAATTATTAAGAACAAAGGGTGTTATATATAGGAATAAAATGTTTTATAACCCTAGGAATATGGTGAATGGTTTATAAATTATAGATATGAATAATCCTATTTATAAAATACATAATAATAAGTTAATGGTTTATTTTAACCCCAAATACCTTTGTAATTTTTACCTTAGACATATAAAGAAGAAACAAAATCAACATGTCAAAATCATTTGATTCTGAACTATTTTACAAAAATGAATATTTTTTATTAATAAAGATGTCCAAATAATCTTTTAGTGGAATATGTAAAACAACCAATAATATATTATATCTAATTCACATGGTTGTATGTGGAAAATTAGTACTCAAGGAAGTGGTATTTTGGAACTTTGTAAAATTTATTGGAAACTTTACTCGGTATGGTTATGTTTTTATGATGAGATGAATGTATGAAACTTTTTAAAATTTCAATTTATTTTGGAAAAAATAAGAAAATATACTAAGAAAAAGTCTTAATATTCTTTGATAATATTGAGGTGTTGAATGCATAATTCAAGAATTTACTGATCATATGAGAGATTGTGTAATTGTTTTAGAACTCACTCCTCCTAGGACATTATAATAGAATGTTATTCCTGATAAGATTAATCATTCCCTATTATACATGGTACAATCTAGGATGAGTAAGGTCAACTTAAAATTTCATTCTTGGTATATTCTCTAAAACTATTTGTATTCCAATTTAACCATGTTCCATTTATTGTAGTTATAAATACACTATGTGAGATATTTATAGGGAAGTTCCCCAATATGTAATTTTTATAAATATTTTTGTTTTTTAAGGATACATATGATGTTTATATTCTGATAAACTTTATCCTAAATGAGATATATTCATATTTTTTTGTTGTCCCAAGAAAAATAAAAAATATTATTTCTATAGTCCTAATAAAAATAAAGTGTTCTTGGTTTGATTTACTAATTCCTTGAAAAGGAATATATCATTTGATAAGTTAGCAAGAAGAAATTTTTCCATGGATAACTTCAAGACCAAAACAATACAATTGTTTTAAGTTTTTTATGTCATAACGTTTCATAGAATTAGAGCTGAGTCAAGTTATAAAAGAATCTCAAAGGTTTGGTATGATTCGTTAAGAGCCTAATTAATATTAATTTCTTATAGAAAATTATGATGATGTAATATTTATTTATTATGAACCAATTACCTACCAATATCCCATTTATATTTCTAATTTTCATAAATATAAAAATGACATGAAATATAAAATGTACTCCATGTAAACTAACCATATTTGGAACATGGTCAGTGCACCCAAATGGGTGATACCATATGGTGAAAGTGGGGTTTACACAAGAAAAGTTACATATATGGTTGAGTGTCTACCTATAAATCTATCCGATTGGAAAATGGTTACACACTCTTAATCTATAAAGGAAGGACACCTTGAATCCTCAAAGGGTTATATAAAAATTTAGGGCATTAACCATCTATAAATCATTTCACCAGTTGTAATGATAATGTCTATTAATAAATTTTATGACATAAAAGCTTGTTATTATTAGGAGATATATCAAATAGATGTACAAAATTCCTACAATAATGAGAGTTTTGTTGAGGTATTGTATATTATAAAAATTGGAGGTTGTTATGTACCAAATGATTCAATTAAGGTATGTAAGTTGAAATGGTCCATTTAGGATTGAATAAAGCTTCTCAGAGTTGGAATATATGGTATGATCTTATAATCAAAGAGTTTAGTTTCATTGAAAACTCAAACAAATTTTTTGTATACAATTATGTTATTGGGAGTGTTGTTTTTTTCTATTATTTTATGTACATGGAACACTTCTTATCACAAATGATTTACTGAGTTTACACTCTATAAATGCGTGGTTAGGTAATTTCTTCTTAATGGAAGACATGCATGATTTAACCTATATAATGGTTATGAACATCTATCGAGATAGATCAAGGTGGATTCTTGGATTGAGTCAGAACACACACATTAGATATTTTCTAATGTGTTTTATCATCGGGAGATCCTATAATGGGTTTTTTACCGATGTTCCATTACAAAAAATCATTGAGAGATTATCGATTCTTATATAATTTTATAAAGGATGGACTAGATTTATTTTATATCCCACATATGATCTATATTGTTTTCAATATAGTGTACTAAACCAGATGTCACTAATGTTTTGAGAAAGAGCATTATATGCCAATAAAATCTTTGTGGGAGTGGCTAGATAATTTTCAAGAAAATTATTATGTGATATACATGAATTAAATCTATATTATTGGTTTTTAGGGGATAATTTGAGGACATCATATGGGGTTACACTTATGCTAGTTTACTGTATGAAAATGTTGATCTGATATCTCAAACTGGTTTCATGTTTTTTTTATCAATTTTGGATCTATCAATTAAAATATTTTCAAAAATACACCACATAAAAATCATCAACATATGATGAACACATCAATAAATCAAATGTTGTGACTGAATTTGTTTAGATCTTGAAATCTGAAATTAAACTTCTTGTAGTTCATAATATTGATGTATCTGTTGAGTTTTACTATGACAATAATTGAACTATTTATCAGAAAAAAGAACCCCCATATCATCAATATACCCAAAAAATCCATTGTAAATCAAATCTCAATAAGGATATCATTAATAGGGGAAATTTAAAAATATATAGTACAACTATGAAATAATTTTCAACTGGTCATTTGAAAAAACTATTATCATAATAAAAGCATGATTTTCATGATGAATCTCTTGGTATTAGATAAGTGAGAGATTAAATATAATTTTTATAAAATTTATCATTATTTTATAAGAAAATAAACTTCCACTTATAATTCATTCATGTGTGTTACTTTTATTTTACATGAATTTTATAATGATAATATCCTTTCAAATTATTTCTTTGAGTTATCTCCAATCAATCGTCATCACAGAGTATTATGGGTTGTGATGATACATTAATATTAGCATGAATTGAATATTACACTCAATAAAAATAGTTTTACAAGATACAATGAATATAATCATTAGGTAATAAGTGAATGCATATTATCTAGAATGGAAAACCAAATTATATCATATGCATTATTATATAGTAAATGATATACATAATAGTTTATTCTTATTATGAATCCATATTATGTGAGGTTAGTGAGATACCTTGTGTGAGAACATTCAAACATTAATACAATCTTATAAAAGGCATGATTATTATCTAATCAGATCTGGTTTCTTATGTTTCTAATCATGTTATTAGTTAGAGATTAAAAAAGATAGGATTTTCCACTAGTATTATAAGAAAATTACCTTGGGACTTTGATTTAATTAGTGTATGGAAATATATGAGCATGATTACTCATATGACATGTGATGAACATGACTATTTGGATGAATGACATGTGATGTATTAATTAAAACTAGTTAATCTATTATGAAGAATCATGAATGTGTGAGATGGATTCTACTGGATTAATATGTTTTAAATATAATGGCCACTCGATGTGATAGACACTGGGATTATATAGCAATACATATAGTGTATATAATACATCTATTGCTATAAATGCTCATATAGAGATATGAGTATGTTTGTTTGTAATCACATTAGGCCCCTTTATATCTTGAGTAGAACTGATGTCCTACTAGAGGTCACTCTTTAGTTGTATATATGAAATCAGGATTTTATATTTTTTTAATTATATAAAATATCATAGGGTCACATATCTTAGAATAATGATGAATTTTTTGACAGTGTTTATTCCAAATTGAAGAGAGTTTGATAAACTATACCAAAAAAATATTGGATAAATTCACATAGAGTTGAAATGTTTTAAATATACCCCTTTAATGATTTTAGCTAAAGTGGGAGATTTTTGTAAATGCACAAAATAATTGTATTTTTTGATTATTATGTATCAGAGTGTATGATATGAAAGTGATATAAAATTGAGTGCTTGGATACTTCCACATCTTCTATATAGTTTCATTTGTTTTGAATCATTAAGACAATTTATTTATGGAAATAAAAATGACTATAATATTTCAAAATTATGAAAAGCCTATATTCTTAGTAGTAATGCCATATGGGACAACCAAGTTGTCTTAAAATCATTGAAAATTGAATCTTCTTCTTCATAAATAAATGGTGATGATTTTTATAAAGCATATGGATCCTCATATTATTGTGTATGATTCAGTATTTCCATATCTGAAGCATTATCAATGATTTTTTATTTAATTTTCATCATCTAAGAAGGTACCAGTACTCCTATTATTGTTTTTATGTTCTTGTCATAACATAATAATATTTTATTGGATGATGTAATAAAAATTGAAGTTAGAATACTTAAGCTATCAACTAATGACCTCCACCAAATAAACTCCATTAAGATTGATAAAAATGGGGACCATTGTGATAATGGTTTGCGTATAATTTTTATGAACATCATTTTATTTTTATTCATTGGTGATATATCAAGAATTTAAATTTATTTCATTTACTTATTTAAATATGTGGTGATCTTATAAAAAAATCAGTTATAATGTTAAAGAGTCATTTTAAATTGATCTTCAAGGGGTTGATCATTAATTAAATTATGAATTTAACATAAATTATTTATAGATCATGAAATTAATTCTATATGTCTCATTTTATTATTTAAATAATTATTTTTAAAAAATTATTGATATGTATATGTTTTGAATTGATATACCAAATAAAAACTCTTGAGAATATTTGGATGGAGTAAAAAATTTTCTCATTTTCTCCATAGGGTTTGACAACATAGGTTTTTATATATAACATATTAATTTTCTATATAGTAAATATTTAATTATATATTATTAAATATGAAATTATTTGATGGAATACATGATTACATAATTTTTTGAAATTATATTAATTTGATTCCATACGGGGAAGCAAATGATTTTAATTTTTGAGTAAATAAATATTGGGATTAATTTTGAGGTTATGATAGTTGATTAAATGAAATAAATTCATTGTTATGTGGTATGTGGGTTGTATTTTAAAATAATTAACACTAATACTAATGGAGTCAGTAAGGTGAACCCATTTTATAGTGAAAATGGATAAGCATTGAGTTCATTGAAATCATTAATGACACGAAGAAAAAAATATTGCAAAGTTGAACTGACTTCAGTAAATTAAATTTATTATGAATTTATTACACATAATAGATTTAATTAAGTTAGATGTAATTTTATTATACATCCTATCATGTTTATTAAAAATATAACACATCATGAAAAAAAAAACATTTTGAGTCACAGTAAAATTTCTACAAGTTGACCAAAAATTTAAGTTTCACATACGAGAGCATAGATGTGGTACTAAAAAATTATATAATGATTAAATAGAAAAATTTATGACTTTATAATTTATTTTTATATAATTATTATTGGTGAAAAAATGATGGTACAAGTCAAAGTCATTAAATTTATTCATCAAGGGTTTGAACCATAGGATATAAATCACTATGAAAGTATATGACCGTATTTATAATGGAATTATGGTTGAGTATATTTTTTTATTATAATAAAATATGTCATTTATTATTTTAAATATATAGTAAAATGAATATTTTATTTTAAATGAGTTTCAACTCATTAAAAAGGATGCATTTTGACTATAGAAACATAATGATTTCCTAGGATAATTATATTGTACAACTAGGGGTGATAATTTTTTAAATATGTCTTGGTATGTAATTGGAGAAAATTATATTATGTAGTGTTTTCTTCTAGTACCATTCAAATTTAATTCTTAGGGTAATATAAAATACCATTTACTATACTCTTAACTCTTATTTATTTATCAAGATGACTATATTATAAACTTTTTTTTATGAAACCTTTAATTGATGTGTTGAATGAATTATGGGTTAAAGGTGATATTTCATTTAAATTTAATGAAAATAAAATGTTTATAGAATGGGAATCTTTATTATTGGAAATAAATCACATCATTTTTTATGGAAATATATTATTCTTGAGTAAAAAAGATAAATATTTTTCTATTATAATAAAATAAAAAAAGTGAAAATAGATTAAAATTTGTAAAAAATGGGAATACATAAGTTAGAATTATTTTCATTATAAAGAACCATTTGGAATTATTGAGAACATGAGTGGGTCACCAATCACCACTTGAATACTCCCCCAGATTAGTAATGATAACTATCAACCAATAAGGGATAATAATATATTATTGGGTAACAGTTTCCCTTAGACACCACTAATTCATAATCTTGATTTCATTTAATATATTAAAATAAAACCAAATCCAATAGTACAACCATACTAATAATTTACATAAAAATTAATGAATATATAAATGTGTTGTCACAGACCAAGCCAGGTCACCATCCAACCCGACACCCGACTCAGTCCATCGAATGACCCGAGGGGCATTCCCGATCCCTACGGGCTGGCACAAGTGCCCGAGTGTCCATACAAACAAGTGGGAACAATTTCACCTGAAGATAAAAACATGACACAACCATCAATATAAGATTAAAAAAAGAAGGAAAACATCACCAAACCAGCCCTTACAAGGTTTTAAATTTAAGTTTACAAGTTTTTGTACAAAATCCAAAAAGAGGGATACTACAGAAGGGAACCAAAACCTAAGATACAAAAACCACCATAAGAAAGGGGATCGAATCCCTCAAGACATCTCCCCAAAACCACCTGAGAAGCTCACTAGCATCCCGATACACTTTCACCAAAGACTTTAACCTTATCTGTATCAAACATAACCAAGCCTACTTACACCCAAAGGTGTAAGAAGGGTGTGAATGATTACCCAGTAGGATGCCACCCAAAATATATTCCTTTCTCTAAACATTAAAATCCAAAAAATACTTGCAGGATTAATAAATGAAAGAAAGTTCTTGAAAAATTTTAAAGGAAAACAATTTTAAAGGAGAAAATTTAAAAGAAATGCGATTTCAAATACAATACCTTTTTTCTTTGAAGTATCTTAAGATCCACACTACATGCTGTAGGTGAGTTCGTAACGGTCAAATAGAAACTAATACAGGAGAGTCCATAAGGGTGTTAGCTATCTATAAAGACCCTAGAACCTCACGTCTCAGTGTAAGGTGGTATAGGAACCACAAAAATTCATGTTGTTGTGCAAGAGACACTAGAGAAGAGAGACATCCAATATCCTAGTGGTTTACATTAATCAATATGTTTAGTAAGTGTTTTCAACATCAATCTTGCTAAGTGAAATTGGGCTGTATCCACTTTTGAATCACTAGCCCATTATTCCTAGTCCCCCCTCCTAACTACCCAGGCTTCCCATCGAGTGATCATACAAGTTTCACACAAAAAACATATCACCAAATTTATATTTTACAATCCAAATAAGGCCCAACACACTCTAAAGACACCATTTCATAAAAATACCTCTTTTGCACTACAACACAAACCAAAACACTTCAAGAGTTTAGTTTTCACCTTAGGAACAATGTTTTAAAACATTAACACAATTTATAAAAACAATCCAAAAGCACACCACAAATCCATCCTTCCCGAATTTACCGGTTTAGAATGTAAAACCCATTTGAAAATAAATTTCACAGCCAAAATCTTCAAAAACCACATTAACACCACATTCATAATTTATAAAACATTCAAAGGAACACAAGAAAGACAAATAAATTTTTCAATAAATGTTTAAGCATGGAACCACCTACCATTTGTGAAAAAACACTAAAATTCAGTGTGAAACCCTCACTGTACCCTCAATCACACCAAGAAGAAGAAAAATAAAAACATAAATTAAGAGATAAAACCATAAATGTCAATAAGAACCCTAAAAATACAAACATAGGGCTAAAGAATAAGAAACCCCAAATAGAAGGGATGAAACCCTAGATTAGAGTAGGAGATGAGAGGAGGAGACACCTACTTAAAGATTTGAGGGAGTTTCACACCAAATACGACACCAAAATTGAAGATACAAGGGAGGTTAAAGGAGGGTGAGGTGTTCCTAGGAGAGGAAAGCTTGAGTGGGGTGCCCAAATGGGGGAAAAGAGGGATAAACTGAAGAGGAGAGAGAAAAAGAGGGAAATTTTTAATATACTTCTAGATCTGAATGATTAGTCCACATGGTTTAGGAAACCATGCAGTAACCATGTAGACCATTTTGTCTGATCTAAGGACTTTGCATGATTACTTTAGAAATTGTGCATAGACATGCAGAAGCTATGAAGAAGCTGTGTAGTAGGTACTATCTCTTACCACATGGTTTCTTGGGCTTACAAACAATTACTACCTACCATGCAAAAACTATGCGCAGTGCTCTGTCCTCTCCCAAACTTCCATTTTATTCCAAAATTTCAAATAAAAACCCAAAGAAAAGTATTGAACAAAATAAAATTGAAAAATAACAAAAAAAAATAGATCACGAATGTGTTAATTATCCGCACCATGGAAACTTTCTGTCCCTGAAAATACAACTCAAAACATGATAAAAAAATAGAAATGAGTACTCTTGGTCGACCCAAGAATTTCTCTCCCAAGTCTCTTGTGTATCATTTCCATGCTACAAACGTATACAGACTAGTAAAACAGATTTCCCATGAAGCAGCTTCTCTAAGGAGTCCACTATTTGCACTGTCCATTGAATCACTGACAAGTTGGGTCCCAACTCCAATTCTTCCCAATTTAGCACATGATATGGGTCTGGGTTATACTCCATTAGTTTGGAGACATGAAACACATCCTGAAATGATGTAAAATGAGAGGTTAAAGCCAACCAATATGCCACATTGTAAATCCACTCAGATATTTCAAAAGGTCTGACATACCTTGATGTCAGCTTACTTGGCTTCCCCAAGCAATGATGACCTATACAAGGTTCCATCTTCAAGAACACATGGTCACCCCCAAAAAACTCAATATCCCTATGACTCTTATCATCATAAGAATTATGGTGAATCTAAGATATCAAAAACCATTTCCCGATCAACATGACCTTATCAGATGTCTCTTGCATAAGATTGGATCCTAGAAGTGAGGTCTCACCCACCTCAACCCAACATAGTGGAGATCGACAGGGATAACCATAGAGTACCTCAAATAGAGACATTCAAATAGAGGATTAGTAACTATTATTATATGAAATTTCAACCAATCCAAAATATATATTCCATGAACCTCTAAAGTCTAACACAAAATATCAGAGAATGTATTCAAGGATATGATTCACTTTCTCTATTAGGATATCTGATTGTGGATGGTATGTCGTGCTCATTTTAATTTTTGACCCCAATTCCCTCTTAAGGCCTTCCAAAAACCGAGATGTGAAGTATAAGTCTCTATTTGAAACAATTGAAGATGACACACCATAAAGCCTAACCACTTTCCAAACATATAAACATTATAGCTCATCCACCTTTTTCATATCTCTAATTGGAATGAAATGAGATGATTTAGTCAAGCGGTCGATCCATACCCAAATGGAATTCCTCCCTCAAGGTGTGTGAGGTAAAAAAATAATAAAGCTCATGGAAAACTCATCCCACATATAGGTAGGAATGGGTAATGGTTGAAGAAATACAGAGGGCCTTTGATGCTATGCCTTAACCTGCTAACAAGTATAGCATCTTGATATGAAGTCAGCTATGTCCCATCTCATTCCTGGCCTCCATTACTACCAACAAACATCGTAAAACTTCTTGGTAGTACCAGGACGAATGGACCACTATGACTGGTGGCTATTCTACATCACCACATTCCATAGAGCTAAAAACACCAGAAACCGGTCCATGAAACACATAATTCCATCAAGAGATAGTGACTAGTCAGAGGATGTCTCCCCGCCATGAAGAAAATGTATATATCACTGGTACAACTCATCACTAGGCTTATCCTATTGTACAAACTCTAGAGGAGACACTTCCAACTGCACACTTTCTAGAAAAGTTCCACTACTGTGCTCCTTGGTCTTCACATGCATTTGGGAAAAAATCCCCATCAGATTCCACTCATCACTGGACTTCCTCAAACATGCACTAGAACTTTACTTCTTAAGGCATTAGCTACCACATTACCCTTAGATGGGGTATATAAATTATCAAAGTTGAACCCCTATATATATTTGATCCAACGAGGTTTCCTCAAATTGAGATACTTCTGAAAGAAGATGTAAGCCAAGTTATTATGATAAGAATATACCAAAATATTCTCCACAAAGAGGTAGTGACTCCATGTATTCAAGGCATGCATCACCGCTACTATCTCGCAACCACGAGTTAGGTAATTATTCTCATGTGGTCAGAGCTGGTATGAGCCATACGCCACCACATGATTATATTGTTTAAGCACACACCCAAGACCCATACCTGACGAATCACAATAAACCACATAACCCTTTCCTAGTTTTGGAATTATCAATAAAAGTGCGGTAGTAAATCACCACTTCATCCCCTCAAATGATTCTTGACACTCTAGGAGCCAATAAAACTTCACCCATTTTCAGGTGAGTGAGGTCATATGATAAGATAAACATGATATATCCCGAACAAACCACCTGTAATACCCTAACAAGATGAGAAAAATCTTAATCTTAGACACATTCTTCAGATGTTCCCATGACATAACCACACCAATCTTCTTAAGATCTACTGAAACCCATTTATACGAGACAAAATAGCCCATAAATGTTACTTACTTGATCCAGAAAGTGAATTTTTAGATCTTATCATAAAGATGATGATCCCATAGGGTGTCTTACACAATCCCCATATGCAGATCATGTTCTTCCTATGATCTGGAAATTACTAGGATGCTATCCACAAACATCACTATGAAGGAGTCAAGGTACTGGTGGAACACCCTATTCATAAGATCCATAAATACAGCTGGATTATTAATCATTCCAAAGGGAATGACCAAGTACTTGAAGTGGCCATACCTTCTTCAGAATGTAGTTTTTAGGATATCAAACTCTTTTACCCTAACTTGATGGTAACCTGAATGCAAGTCGATCTTGAAAAACCATTTTACCCCTTTCAGCTGGTCAAAAATATTGTCAATCCAGGGAATAGAGTATTTGTTTTTTATTGTTACCTTATTAATCTTCTAGTAGTCGATGCACAATCAGAGAGATCCATCAGCCTTCTTTGCAAAAAAATAAAAGAAAACTGGAGCGGCCCAAGGAGAGCCAATCAGGCGAATGAATCCTCTAGCTATGTATTTAATTTGATCAATTTAGTATGGTTAATGTGATATGAGGGAAGATATATCATCTGTGTTCCCAGTTCCAAATCAATTGTGAGCTCCAAGTCCCCCTCCGGGGGTAGACCTAAGAATTCATCCAGAAACACCTTTGGGAACTCCTCCACCACATGTGGTAACCAAACCCCGAGAGCATTGCCATCGTCCTCTAGCATGAGCAATGATAAAATAAAATCAAGACTAACCAACTTCATGAGTGGAGGTCCTACTTAACCTGACCTTGGATCCCATTCTCTGAGAAAAACCTAAGCACTTCTATCATGTTCTATGAAATTAAACCACTGCCAATAATAATAAATATTTGATTGGAGATGCACCATCTAGTCCATGAAAATGATCCCATAAAACAAGTCCATATCTAGGACCAAGAAATCCGACTCTATTTCCACCCTTGACATGAAAATCACACACAATGGACACATGAGGCCCTGCCCCTTCCTCTTTCCCAACGATATCACCAACTCCATTACAAAAGATAAAAGCTCGGTTGGAAGATTTAACTGGTTCACTAGACGAGAGAATATAAAAGAGAAAAATGCAATAGTATAAAAAATAAAAATTTCTATATAGGATTCAATTATAATGGTATATGGAACAGTTTAAGGCCATGTATACTATCCCCTTCATGCCTAATCCACAACATGAAGGTTCCAGTATCAGTCTGAGTTTGACTATGACCATTGGCCTAAGGCTCTGCTCTAAGCTGACTCTGACCAGAAGAAGATCTAGTCCTTCCACCCTAACCACCAAACTAAGAGCCCACCATCCTGGATGTTTCTAACTAAGCTATCATACCCCTAGAAGCCATCGATTTTTCACTGCCCTAATAATTACGTGTTGCCCTACAGAATCATTGTATGTTCACCAACACTCCACACCGATGAAAGGTCTTGAGTGGGGATGTACAAAAAGTTCGGGTGTGTCCCAACTTTCTGAATTGGTGGCACACAATGGATATAGCATCAAAATCTAGAGAGGAAGGCTGCCTTGGAGGTTGGCCTGAGCTGGTACCTCCCTTCTCACCTTACTCCTCATGGTTCATTTTCTTTTCTGAAGAACCACCACTTCCAAATTCTAAAATAGACCTAGATCCACCGGACCTACTCTTGAGGTTGATCTCCACCATGAAAGCCTAATCAACCACTTATAAGTATTCAATTTAAACAAGAAAAACCAAGAATAAATATATGGCCACAATACCTTATCAAAACTATGAGCTTTAATTCTTTCATTGAAGACTATATCAGGAGAATATCGAACTAGATCACTGAAATGGTTTGCATACACCATTACCATCAAGTCCCCCTTAAAAAGGTCCATGAAATCCCATGACCTAGCATATTTCATGATCTCAGGGAAATATTGATCATTGAAAACCACCTTGAATTCCTTCTAGGTCATCAATTCATGATTCCCAGCCCGAACCACTGAGTCCCACCACCTCCTGCTAGGACCCTCCAGTAGAAAAGAGGCACACTTCACCCTGACCTCTTTAGAGGTGTCATGTAACTCAAACATGCACCCGATCTTCTTTTTCCATTCCTCCACTTAATTAGTTTATGAGATAAGTTAAAAACTAGGAGGCTTATTATTCAAAAATTCATATGACTTATACATTTGAGATCCAGGCTTAGATTCCCTGAATGGAGAAGGAGCAGGGCCCACTCCTCATCCCAGAGCCCGAACAGATTGAACTAACACTTCCACCATCCTCTGATCAAGTGGTGAGGTAGATCTCTCTCCAACTCCTTCCCTCGGTTGCGGGGGAAATTTATGGGGAGGCATGTTTATACAAGAAGGAAAGATCACATCAGAAAATACTTAATGTATTATGTTTGAGAAAATTATAGCATCATTATAGATTAAATAACTCAAACATTCCAAGTAAACCCAAATACCCAACCAATTCATCCCCACCCAGTGTCCATATACCGTATGTAGCTTGCACGTCCCACCTAGAGGAGAAGTTGAATAATCATCCCAACATTTCATGTAGACTCAATGTATGTCATGAGGTATGCTATCTAGGCACCCTACATGCAACCAGATCTCCAATCCCTAATGGTCCTAGCTCCAGTTTATCTAGACTCACCCCAAATAACATGACCCAAAGAGCTAAAACTTGCTCAGATAGCATTTTCTCACGAACCAAGACGGGTCTCCATCCAACCCGACACCCGAACTAGTCTGGGGAAAGGCCCAAGGGGCATTCCCGATCTCCAAGGAATGGAAAAAGTGCCCAAGTATCCATAAAAACAAGTGGAAATGATTTCACCTGAGGATACAAACATGACAAAAATAGTAATATAAGATTAAAAAAATCCAGAAAACATCAACAAGCAAGCCCTTATAATGTTTCGAAGTTATATTTACAATTTTTTGTACAAAATAAAAAAAGAGGGATACTAAAAAAGGGAACCAAAACCTAAGAGCCAAAAAACCACCACAAGCAAGGGGAGTGTCTCCCTAAAGCCTTATACAAAAGACCATATAAGAAGATCACTAGCATCCCGATCCACCTTCACCAAAGAATTTACCCTTACCTATAACAAACATAACCAAGTTAACTTACACCCATGAGTGTAAGTAGGATGTGAGCAATTTCCTAGTATGATGCCAACCAAAAGAGATTCCATAGTCCAAACATTAAAAGACAAAAATAATTATAAGATAATTAAATGAAATAATGTTCTTGAAATAATTTAGAGGATAATAGTTTTAAATGATTTTTTTAAAGAAACGAGATTTCAAATAAAAAACCTTTTTCCTTTGAAGTATTTCAAGATCCACACTATATGTCAATGGTGAGTGTATAATGGTGAAAGAGCACCAAATACAGGAGAGTCCCTATGGGTGTTAGCTAACTATAGGGACCCTAGAACCTCACGTCTCGGTGTAAGGTTTTATTGAAACCACAATAATCCACATTCTCAGGAACGATCCACTAGAGAGGATAAAAATACAATATTATAGTGGTATCCTTTAATTAATATGATTATTTAGTTATGAAAATGTCAATCCTACTAAGTAAAACTAGGCTGTAGACACTTCTGAATCACTAACCTGCTAGTCCTAGTTTGCTATCCTAGCTACCCCGACCTCCTGTCGAGTGCTCATATAAGTTTCACACAGAACACAAATCACCTCATTTATATTTCATAATCCAAACAAGTCCCAACACACATAAAATCCACCATTTCATACAAAACCCTCTTTTACCCTACCACACACACCAAATCCACCATTTCATACAAAACCCTATTTTACACTACCACACACACCAAAACCTTTGAAGAGGCTAGTTCACACCTAATGAAAAATTTGTTAAAACATTCACACAATTTATAAAAACATTACTAAAGTACACCATAAGTCCATCCTTCATGAATTTACTGGTTTAACATTAAAGACCTATTTTGAAATTAATTTCACATCCAAACTCTTAAAAAACCAAATTTTTACAACATTTATAATTTATAAAACATGAAAAGGAACTCAAGAAATCCAAAAATATTTCTAAGAAATGTTAAAGAATGGAACTACCTACAGTTTGTGGTGAAAACCAAAAATCTGGTGTGAAACCCTTGCCGCACCTCAATCGCACCATGAAAGAGAACGATCAGACCCTACATCAAGAGATAAAACCATCAATGTCAAGATAGATCCCTAAAAATGAAACCCTATGGATGGAGAAGATGAAAACCCCAAATAGAAGGGAAGAAACCCTAGACTTGGGAAAGAGATAAGAGGAGGAGACACTCACTTGAATATTTGAGGGAGTTTCACATCAAATTCAGCACCAAAATTGAAGATCCAATGGAGGTGGAAGGTGGGTGAGGTACACTTAGTAGAGGAAAACCCATGTGAGGTTCCAAAATGGCGTAAAAAGGGGTTAAACCTGAGAGGAAAGAGAAAAAGAGGGAAATTTTTAATGTGCTAGAATATCTACACGGTTAGTACTCATGGTATAAAATGGTACAGTAATCATGTGGACCATTATGTCCAACTAGAGGACTTTATAGGGTTACCTGAGAAATGGAGTATGGCTGTACAGAAGCTGTGCGATAGGTACTGTCTCCTACCACATAGTTTCCTAGGCTTCCACAAAATTACTACAAACCGCATGAAAACTGTGACCAATATTCTATCCTCCCCAAGACTTCTATTTTTTCCAAAATTTCAAAAAAAAAAAACCCAAGAAAAAAAATTGACCAAATAAAATAGAAAAATTACAGAAAAAGAGATCACATATGTGACATTAGTCTCACCATCATAAACCCAAATAAAATAATAGACAACATTCAATAAAATATAAGTATAATACTAAAAAATATAAAACAAGGGAAAATGAGACAACATCATCTCTAGGATCTAAGTGAGAATGTATCCCTCAATTACCATTGATGTGAATAATGCCATCACTTTACCTAAAATAATAAACTTGAAGCCACATCTGAATATACAATGAAGTGTATATGTAGAGGGTGATTATATAAACATACAAAATAGGTAACCCCACATTGTTTGATAATAATTCCCTACAAAAGTTAATCTAAACATTCTAAATTTAAAAAACATGAATATAATACCTGTTTTTAAATAAGAAAATCTTATAAAAAGATTTTTTTATGATTTATTCAATAATAATATATATATTTAATATTTAAAACCTATAGATGAATTTTTTTAAAATGAAGTAAAAATCATCATGGAATTATCCTTCATTGATATAAGGGTATAATTTTGAACTTGGGTTAATGGAAGCATCCACCTACAACTGTTTTATGTGATCTTACCAGAACATAGGACTTTCCCAATACAAGATTAATCAGGGGTATCACAATAGCTAGGGGATGATCATAACTAGGATTACTAGACATATCATGATTATAATTTGTAAAAAAAATGTTATTATGAGTCTTACTTAGGTACCTAGCTTCTCCCAAGAAGTTTCATTTAATAATACACATATTATCTTATTAAAAAAACTTTAGTGACACCGCATGAACTCCATCTCATTAAATAAATCCATAGTAAAAGGTAAGCATTAAATGATATCACAGATCACAATATAAAACATTAGTATTTATATTGATTCATCATGGGTGAGTAAAATGATTTTATAAAAAAAATCATTTTTATTAAACTAAACATTCCCTCATTTTACCAAAAAATCATTTGAAAAACCATGAGAATATATGAAAAACCATATAAAATTTTATTAAATCCATAATAAACATATAAATTTAAAATTAACATATTTTCACTTTTAAATCTCTTTAAAATAGAGAAAAATAAGGAATTATTTATAAAAAAACCTTAGTAAACCATATAAAATCATTTGTAGAATTAACATAAAACCATAAGAGTAGTTTTTGGAATTTATAAAAATAAAACCCCTAAATAATATATGTAATAATTTATGAAACAAATTCAATTCATAAAAATAATTGTTAAATATTAAAAATTTTATTTATTTTTACATGATAATGATTTAAATATATAGTACTATATGTTTACATCCAAAAAATAAAATAGGCATAAAACTGCATACCACAAAGGGTAAGTGTATACATGTAAAAACCAAGAATCTAAGTACTTAAATCAGTAATTTGAACTAAATAAACTATAATAAATCAATATAATAATTTATTTAAATAAATATATAGGTTTTACCAATAACTATGTGTCGAAAAACTATCTGAGAAATGAAAATGTGACCCCACTACCTCAAACACCGTGAATTGGGATTATATTAGTTAAATCCCACTAAAAAACCCTGGATTTTTCTACTTCATGACAAATATTCCAATTTGAAATATCTAAATGAAAAAAAATTATATATAATGGAAAAATGAGGGAGGAAAAATGAATATAAATAGGAGTAATGGGAATAAAAAATGTGAGGAAGGATACATGAACATGTAAATTTAATCACCCAAAGGATATTGTGACAAAAATAATAAATAATAATAAAGGTGGAACTCCACCCCTCACACCTAGATCCAAACATCAAGAAATACAATAAAAAATGTAAAACCCCATTTCCCCCTTTTCCCCTTTAAAATTATACTAAATAATTATAACCAATAAAGGTTAAAAATGGAGATAAATATCATTCCCTTTTATTGTAATGAAAAAAGGAGATACAACTAGGATGGTATACTACAACATAAAGACAAAGAAAAATCTACCATAATGAATATTAAAAGGTCCCATCATCAACCCCAAAAACAAATAAATGTTATTAATAATATAATTTTTCATTAAAAAAATCATAATCTTCATTAACAATTGAAAATAATATTTAAACACCATTGATCTATGAGAATAACTAACATATATTCTTTATAGATTAGAATTGTCCTTTCTTTATTATGACTTCATTTGAAGAACTCTTTGAAACCCCACCACATTAACTGAGGTTATATTTTTCTTTATATAACTTATCCATAAATGTAGAGAAACCATGATTATAATTTCATTCGTCCTTAATATCCATCAAGTACATTTCAATACTATAAAAAATTATAAAATAATAATAACAAGATGAGGAAATAAAAATAATGATGATAATAATAATAAAATCAATAATAATAATCAAATATTTTCAGTGTTGTGATATAAGAATGAACCAACCCAAAGGATTTATAAATAATAATAATATAGGTGTTGTTAAATAAGTTGAGTATAAATATTTCATTTTATATTAGAATAATTAAAATAAAATAAATGATTCCTAATAATAAACGACTAGTATGAGGAATTTCCTTCAAAAAATTTATTTGAGAGGGTATCAACCACCATGTTTAATTCCTTATATATATATATATATCATATATTATATTTTTCATGTTCTCTATTTTGTTAAAAAATTTCCTCTATTTTAGCTACAGTATCTATGAGATATCATGAGAGTGATGATTTGAATAGTTGGAAACTATATGTGAATCAATCTTAATACAAAGTTTACTCAAATTTTATTCTATATCTCACTCTCTATATAACAACACATACTTCTTCCACAAACAAAATATTATTGTAAAATTATTTAAAAAATGTATCTTTGATTAAAACTCAATAGTTTCTAAAGTTTCATTCACAATCAATTGGTATTATTAATCACTTAAAATATGATATTTTTTATAGCCTTTAAAATGAAATAAATTTTGTTAGAAATAACAGCCATGAGTAGATTATAAATCTAATCACTCAGTTGTAATTTAGTGATAATATATAAAAATATATTGATGTCATTGGAAGTTGGTAGATCCAATATGTATTGTCTACGGATGAATCTCTAAATATAATTATCAAATTAACATTCCATAAATAAGTCACTTTAGTGAGTATATGGTTTATGATCTATCTTGTAGGATTAATGAAATTGATGTCTTGACACTTTGATATTTTCATCATTTCAAAAATTTCTATTCAGTATTTTCTATAAGTTGGTAAGTCCTTTAGGTTGCTAAAACTTTTTTCTTTAATGATAGAAACTATTTGTGTGGTGTCTCAATAATTACACAATGGAACCCATAAAATGTATTGGATAAAATAGTTCTCATCCTTTAAGAAACCCACAAGTAGAAAATACACTCCACTAGGTCAATTTTTTGAATCAATTGGGAAGTTTTACATAAAATAATAACTATAAAATGATAAATAATGTTCAATGATGATTCAACTAAAAAAATAGTAAAACCAGTAAGCCCATAACATGTATTCTAAATGGATGTGAAATTCTACTTGGAAGATAAAAAATTGATCTTTGGTTTCCTTGGAGGAACCCATTTAATATGTTAGTATAATGAATTTTATGTCTCTGTAAGGGAAGGAAAAGTAGATATGCCATGATAAAATCAACTCATGTTATTTATACTATCAATGATTCTATTTTTGATGAAGAATGTAAAACTATTTGATATTTAATCAAGATTCTAAACCTAAATTACAATGTTAGATTCAATAAAGAGGAAAAGATTCTATATATTGAGGGTCGCAAGAATAGTTGGTTTAATAACTTTATTCCATGAAATAGTATTATGTTTATATTCATGTATACTCCTATAATAAATGGAGTTTTGAATTTATTTTTCAAATAATTTATATAGAAACCTAAACCATTTGAATATATGTAAAATACATACAAACATTGCATATATACATGAATTAAGAATGAAAACTATACTATCATGTGATAAAATATTACCCTTCTTATTAGAAAGTTTAATTTAAATCATCGATGAATTACTTACATAGAAATAGGCCCCCACTATTTCATAGAAAAGGGGAATCATGAGATAATTGAATGGGAGGTAACCTTTATTAAACCCCATTATAAAAACAATATTATTTCATCTAGGAGGTGTCAAATCTTTACCAAAATTAATTTTTAATTTGTTCTAGATTATAGATTTCTTAGTCACTAATTTATAGTTATAAAAAATATCCTATACTATTATTAAAAATCTTTTATCTCCTTTAAAAATAAAAATTAAAATATCATGAGCATAAAGGATGTGAGAAGGTGTATTTAAAAATATAGATACTTTTCTGGGGATTATAAAATAATTTTATAATTATTTTCAGATATATTTACTAAGGTAATCCTATAAAATTAAAAATGAGAAATTTGGAGAGAGTGTTACCTTTCCTAACACATTAGAGATAAAATATATATCCCATGGGTAATAGATTTACAATCAAAGATATCCTAGAGCTTTTAATGAGAAAATGAATAATCTAAAAAAAATTTATCGGGAAACCATACATCGTGATAAAATTAAAAATGAAATCCCATTTAAGTGTATCAAAATTTTCAGAGATATAAATTTTAGGATAATTTTTTTTCATTAATAGGTTTACTTTAGAGGGTGTTAACACATATTTATAAATTTTTCATGTTGTACTGGATTTTTATCCCTAACATGAATCCTAACTAATTGCGAGAATCAATAAGTATAAGGAACCATCCATAAACATTACAAAATCTTGTGTTTTAGTCAAGATTTTAATTTATTTATTATTTTTTTGAATATTTTAATTTTTATAATTTTACATAATTATTTCTTAATTCTTACATAACAAAACCATATTTTATAAAGTGGACAATTCTCGTCATTATCTATTTTTCCTATAGTATAAAACTTTTAAAAGGAAACATGTTATATTTTCTTTGAAAATCCTTACAACCTTCAAATTAAATTCTTATTTTTTCTTACCCATCCTTAAACCTAGTGATTTTTTTAAAACATGGTATGAGAAAAAAAATCTCAATAATGGAAATAAAAAAAGGAATAAATAAACTCGTTAGTCCCTGAAAACTCATAAAAATTTTCCTTTTTCAAATAATATTTAGGCCGAAAACAAACATTATCTTACACATGAAATCACATACCCTTAAAAAATATTTTTATAAAACATTTCATAATACATATTAAAGGAAAAATAAAACTCATAAAGGTTTCTTTGAAATCATGAAAAACTCATAATCGATTTCTCACAAAGTTATACTTTTCACCCTTAAATAGTAGCATATACTTTCCTCAAAACATAATATAATTATCATACCATGAGAAATAATAATATTACCATAAAAACGATCAAAATATTTGATAAAAAGTATATGTTACTTATGAGATCATTTTCCATATCACTATTACAAATAGAATAACCATATAGTCAAATTGCATACCATATGCATTAGAGGTCTATCACATACCCACTCGTCCTTAGTTTATAAAGAAACCAACCATACTTGGTTTATAACATAACTACCCATACTTGGTTTATAAAATAATTACCCATCACTGGGTTATAACATAATCACCCATAATCATAAATAATTTCTTGAATTATGATGTGATCATAGCATAAAATATTTCAATTTTAAATATTACACACATAAAATATTCTTTGTATCCATAAGAAAACATTTCCGGATATTAAAATACACATCCCTTTTAAAAACCCATTTTAATACCTATGAAAAGGGAAATATGGGTTTTATTTCAAGAAAACATAAAATATTGTAAATAATAAATAAGTTAAATAATGGTTACAAAAACGGGAAAATCCATTGTCACCATATACATTAAAATAGAACATTCCTTTTGTATTTTTTCAAAACAATCCGTATAAAACACATAAAAAGTTTCCCTTTGAAAACCATTAAAAGAAATTTAAACAAGACATAAAATGTTCTTTATAATAATTTTATATCTATATAAATAAACCCATAAAATAATTTTAATAATATTTATATGGAATAAAAATACTATGAAAATAAATCATTAAAACATTTTAAAAGAATGTTTTTAAAGTAATGTGTCCCTTATGTAAAACCATAAAAAGATTCCTTATTTTCAAATAAAATTTTAAAGAAAGTAAAATATAGTAAAAAATTAACTTTATCATCTATTGAAACATATACAATAATTTTATTGAAACATTAATAAGAACATAGAAGAAAAAGATTTAGAAATTATATATTTAAAACTTTTTAAATGATATTTTAAGTAAAAGGGTCTCTTACACCAAGTGTGATTCATCACGTCTATTCTCTACATTCCTAAAAAAATAAAATAATGTTATTTATTTAATTTCTTAAGAAACTTATTTATGTTTATTATTACTTTTATTTCACTTTTAACGAAGTTATATGCAATTACTTAATCAATAATATTTATATCATATGTTTTGATGATATTTGACTTATATGTCAAAAATGACTTCAGTAGGTTGAATATAGTAAAATAGGTCATTATATAAACATCTAAATAATAATAATAATTAAATAATAATAATTTTTACATATAAATTATACTTTTACACTAATCATGAAATAAATTTATAAAAAATTAACCATGTTATGATAATGGAGACGGTAGGTCGTACAAACCCATTAGTAACATTTCCATTTTTCAATGTTCATTATGGAAAGAAATAAATTATTATTTTATATTTAAAGAATTATCATCTTATCATAAACATCATATTTTTTATTTAAATATACTTATATATATCATCCATGTGATTGGGTGATGAAAAAAATCACATCGCTTTGTGGATGCGGTCATCTACACATACACACAAAAATTATTATCATTTTCAGTGTAGAATAGGAAATGATATATTATATTTTCATAATGATAAATATTTAATAAATATAATAATTATTTTAGTTATATCACATATATTTATTAAATGTTTCCTTATTACCTTCCATGTAAAGTGTTAGTGAAAAATGAATCACATCACTTTGTGAGTTGGTAGTCCACCATACACAAAAGTGATGTTATTGTATCCCACATAGAATGGAAAGTCAGAATGCATATGTAATATCATAATTTTAAAAGTTTAATTACATAAAAAATTATATATATATACTTTAAATCCACATTTAGGGTAGTCTACTATACACAGTAATGATGGTTTCATTTCTGATTCAATAGAAGTTGTGATGAATTTAGGTTATGAAATTGAAATAATAAAATATCAGTATATGGGATACAATGTTTTTATTATATCATCCCAATTTAATACATTTTTAAGGAGGTAGAATAAGAAATAAAATGAAAACCATCAGTTAAGAAAGATACTTCTTCTTCAGAGAACCACTTAAGGTTTACACCAAAAGATTTCATAGATTGGTTTTGTGATAAAAATAGAAATATATAATGTGGGGATAGAATTATTTAATTTATTTGGATATTTATTCACTAAAACAAAGTATTTGGATGTGTGTAGAGAATATGAGAGGGGGTGTCCTTTAATAAGTGGGGGAGAGGACACACTTAGAATTTTTGAAATGAAAAAGTGATACCCACAATTTAAACATACTAAAAGGCTAAAAAATAGTATATTATAGATTTTTAGATGATATAAGGTCAGAATATGGACATAAAATATAATTTATATAGTTTTTTAGGTCATATTAACCATTATATTATTAATTTAAAACTTGCTAAATATGTTTTTACCCTAAATGTGGTAAAATATTTTTATTATTATCACAATTCATTATGAATGAAAATTAAGTTTAAATGATTAGATAATATAAATTATGAGTATTAAAAATATTTAATGCATTTTAATAAATTCAATCCACATAAGTGATATAATTTAATTTAAAAATATACTTGAAGATGTGGGGAAAAAGTAGTTTTTGAAGAAGTGTTTTTTAAAGAAAAAGATGACTTTATATTAAATATATGACTTGTAATAATTGTCACGACCCATCCTCGGGGCCCGTGCCGTGACTACCCCAAGCCCGCCTTCCATAGGCCAGGGGCTGGCGACTAGCACCAAGGCGTAAATCCCGGTAAAAAGGGAAGGCATTGCCTTTGTAAAGTAAACAAACACCATAGAGCAAGAAAGCAGTAGAAGTAAACACTAAGTAAAAACAGAGTACAATAGTAAGTGCAAAAAAGTAAGTGAGCCAGAATACAAACCCAAAATGAAAGTAAAGTACAACTGGAAGGGAAAAAAGCAACTGAAAAGTAAAGCCGCAACGTAGAGCTGTCCACTAGAAATTCCACCTGAAGGGTGGGTACAGATAGCCTCCACTGCTCCTCAGGTCCAGCCGACCGCTCCGAGTACGTCCTGCCCAGTGGTCCACCTCCAGGTACCGTCCTGCTTCGCAAGCCTCAACCACGACCAGCGCTGTCCGTCGTCTGCAACCAACACAATGTCGTGCGGGCATAGCCCGTGCAGGGGTGAGTATAATCTACTCAGTAGGGACCCCGAGACCCCCGAAGGTCTCCAAGAATCCACAAAGGATAATCCACAAAGGAAAGATACAATCACGAAGTAACATCTGACACTGCTTAGGTATATGACCATACATATACCTAAGTCATCTATTCCCGTTCGACTCCATCATCCGAGCCCAAGTACAACCCAGTCCACACAGGAAAGCAAAACGTAAATCCACACAGGATATCACAACACAATCCACAAAGGAAAGAAAAACAGGATTCAGCTCACACATGTATACATCATTGTATGACGATAGAGATGATCAGATATTGCCTCTGATTCATCTAAGCTGTCGGAACCACAAAGGATCGATAGGTACTAACACCCGCAATGACCCACAAAGGATCTAACCCACAAAGGATCGATAGGTAACTAACCCTCGCAATGACCCACAAAGGATCTCACCCACAAAGGATCGATAGGTAACTAACCCCCACAAAGACCCACACAGGATCAGACCCACATAGGATCTGTAGGCACTGGCCCACACAGGATCGCTGAACGCTGACCCACACAGGATCAGACCCACACAGGATCTGTAGCACAGATCCACGTAGGATCGCTGAGTGCTGTAGTCGTCACCGTCGAATCCAATGAGGATCTATTTACAGTCATCGTCGTCACGGTCGCAGTTGCAGCCAGCTCTAGGGTTCCCGCACACAGCAAGCTCGTTCGGGAGGGTCTGCTCCCCGATCTGAGAGGCTGATACATCAACTGACACATAGTCCAGAGTTGATGTATCCAAAAGTTCCGTATCGTCAACAGGAACTCAACGTCGCAGACGGCGCGTCAATCGGACGCTCGATCTGAGAGTTATTGGCCTTTTCGTCCCAGGGGCCCGGTTGGTTTTTAAGGCAAAACAAACCCGACCGTACTCCAACTGCGTCCAAACCTCGGGCGGAGTGATCCAAGAGATCCGTCTCACTTAGAGGAATCCAACATAGTCGATGGCACGTCAATCGGACGTCCAGAGCTCAAGATATGGGCGTTTCCGCTCTGAGGGCACAGTTGGCTTCGTGAAAGAACCAACCCGGCCAAACCCAAAGTACTCCAAAACCATGAGTGCGATATACCGAAATGACCTTCTCGGTCCAAGGATCGAATCACTGCTGACGGTGCTTCGATCGCAGGCTCGTAGCCCAAGATATGGGCAAAAGACCGAAAAGGGTCAAAAAATGGGGGGTCTGGGCCCGGACCGACCCGACCCAAACCGGGTCCGACCCGGCCCGAACCGGGTCAACCCGACCCGGGTCCGGGTCCGACCCGGCCAGAACCGGGTCAACCCTACCCGGGTCCGGGTCGACCCGACCCGGCTGGGCGCGACCTGGCCCGGCTGGCACGGCCCGGCCTGGGCGGCTCGGCGCTGGCCGAGCGGCCGCGCCAAAGGAGCCGCGACCCCCCACGCAGGGGCCGCTCTGTGTCAGCGGACGCGGCGCAAGGCCGCATCCTTTCCCCGCAGTCCCGTGTGGCCGCAGGACCGGTGCTCTCCGCCGCGACTTCAACCGCGACGGGTTTTCCAGGCGGCGCGCTGGGTGCCGCCGCTTCCTGGCGGCCGACCGCTGCCGGCCGCCGGTGCCACCGTGCCGGCGTAGCGCACCGGCGGGAACTTCCGCGGACCACCGGATGAGTTCCGGTGGTCTGAAATCCTTGCCGTCTTCGCCATAAGTCCTCTCGGGGTCCTTCCTTCACTACGAGGACCCTGCATCGCTCGTGCGGCCTGCTTTGTCGACGTCTGCCGTTTCGCACACCAAGAACGAAAGGAGTGGTGGGTTCAGACTTATTCGTTAGTCCGCACCCACCACGTTAGCGGTTTTAAAAGTCTCCCAACGATTATTTAATCAAACACCGCAGGTATAAATCACAAAGATTTAAAAGAATCAAACCCCTACCTCATCATAGTCGTCGAACGAGAGTTCTTCGCGGAATTGACCGTCGCGGAAGAAGAGGATCGTCACGTCGCGGAAGGGGCGTTGCGTCGTTGCGGAACACGGCGTCGCATTGACGATCTCCGAGGGTTAAAGAAAGCACACAAATTTATTTTCACGAATTAAATCCATGTTGAGGATAAAATCCACAAAAGAAGATTAAAAGATCCGTAATCCCCTACCTCAATCGGTGTTGATCGAAGATTGTCGCGGGGAAGGATTGTCGTAGAAGAACGTCGTGGAAGGAGAATCATCGGTGTTGCGGTACACGACGTCGCATCGTCGATCTCCGAGGGTTCGGCATTCTTCGTCGCCTTTCGTCGAAGGCCGACGTTCTTCGCGTTCTTCGTGTTCTTCGCGTTCTTCGCGAAGGAGGATGAAGATAGAGTTCTTCCAAATCCTCTCAACAATCCGCACCCAAGAAGAACGTGTGTTGGTCTTATTTTATTATTATGCCAACAGTTTGAAAAAAAAACAAGTTAAGAAATGAACCATTAATTCGGTGAATTAATGGCAACGTCTTAACTGTCCAATTAATAGGAGCGTTAAGAGTTATAGAAAACGCACCAGTTGACTTTCATTAAAGAGGAGTTTCCGCGGGTGCGTTACTTAGAGGAAAAGAAGCGGTGGGGATCGTGCGGGCCCCACCTCACAAATATCCTACCAAGTGGGTATGATATTTTGGATTGAAACCTATCCGCTTCAACTTAGCTTAAGTGGCTTTAAGTGGCTTTAAGTGAAATAAAATAAAGTTGTCACACCACCTTATTTTATTTTCTTCACTTAACCCCCAAAAAGTAAAAACCACACCCAAGCAAACGCAACTCCGGAAGAGGCGTTTCTAAGAAAATACCGGCGCTGCGATTCCATCGGTACCCTCAGAATTTGATTCTGAGCACCGGTTCAAAAGTTAGAAAAACCCACTTGTTCGTTCACTAAACGTACCCGAGCCAAACTTCAGAAAATGATTCCTGGCACACCGGGCATCAGAATCAGGTGCCGTCAGAAACTGTATTCTTGTAAAATTACAAAGAAAATTAAGAAAAAAATTTCCTTGAACTTTAGGGGTCTTTACATCACTCCCACCTCAGGGCTTTACGTCCCCGTAAAGATACATCATAAACTTAGGGAAACAAATGTGGGTACTGAGCACGCATATGAGCCTCCCGCTCCCAAGTGCTCTCCTGGAGGTTCCCGTGATTCCATATGACGCGCACAAGAGGAATCGGCCATCCACATAGGACTCGCTCCTGTCGATCCTCGATCTCCACTGGGACCTCCGCAAAAGTCGCCCCATCATCAACGTCTAGCTCCTCATGGTCAATGATATGCGTTGGGTTGTGCACGTATCTCCTCAGCTGAGATACGTGGAAGAAGTCATGCACTCGGTGCAACTGAGGTGGTAGATCTAGGCGATAAGCCACCTCGCCAATCCTACTGAGGACCTGGAAGGGTCCGATGAAGCGTGGAGACAACTTGACGCCTCGACAAAATCTCTGTAAACCACGTCGAGGAGAGAAAAACAAGAAGATGTGGTCGCCATCCTCGAACTCTAGTGGCCTCCGCCTCCTGTCAGCATATGACTTCTTCTGGCTTTGAGCTATCCTCATCCGCTTCTGGTTGACCTGGACCTTCTATGTCGTGGCCCGGACCATCTCCGGTCCCACAAGTGCTGACTCCCCAGGGTCTGTCTAGCACAAAGGAGATCTACAAGGTCGGCCATACAACGCATCGTATGGTGCCATCCCGATGGTGGAGTGGTAACTGTTGTTGTACGCAAACTCCACCAAGGGTAGGTGGTCCTCCCAGCTGTGACCAAAGTCGAGAACACATGCGCGGAGCATGTCCTCGAGAGTCTGAATGGTCCTCTCCACCTGACCATCCGTTTGAGGGTGAAAGGCGGTGCTCAGACGTAGCTGCGTCCCAAATGCCTCCTGCAACCCCTTCCAATGCTTGGAAGTAAAGTGAGTGTCTCGATCGGAGACGATAGATGATGGCACACCGTGAAGCCGTACAATCTCCTGAACGTAGAGACGTCCCAAGCTCTCCACCGATCCCTACTCTCTGATGGGTAAGAAGTGAGCCGACTTGCTGAGTCGGTCGACAATCACCCAAATGGAGTCGTGACCTCTGGAAGTGCATGGAAGTCTAGTCACGAAGTCCATAGATATCCCATCCCACTTCCACTCTGGGACCTCCAAGGGCTGTACCAAGCCTGCTGGTACCTGATGCTCTGCCTTCACCTGCTGGAAGGTGAGGCATCAAGAAACGAACTCTGCCACAACCTTCTTCATGCCTGGACACCAGTGCTGTCGTCTGTGGTCCTGGTACATCTTCTCCACTACAGGATGTACCGCCAAAGGAGAAGTGTGAAACTCTCTCAACACCTCCTCCCGAAAAGCGACTGGTACCAAGGTACGTCCTCTGAAAAGGATGTCGTGCTCTGCTCCAAAGGAGAAACCATCAGGTGCATGTCTTGAGGATATCTGTGCACGCCACGTCTCATAGTCAGCGTCTCCACGCTGTGCCTCTCTGACCCGCTGCAGTAGTGGAGGAGTGAATGTGAGTGACTGAAGGAAGGCTGCTCCATCCCTATCCATGAAGGTTATCTGCAAAGCGGCTAGCTGCTCTGTCACCTCCTCAAGCAGCTGAATGCCCGTCCTCCTGCTGAGAGCATCAGCTACTACGTTCCCCTTCCTAGGAGTATAGACTATCTCAAAGTCATAGTCCTGGAGGAACTCGAGCCACCGTCGCTGTCTCAGGTTCAGGCCCTTTTGAGAGAATATGTACCTGAGACTCTGATGGTTAGAAAAGACTGTAAAGCGCTCACCCATCAGGTAGTGTCTCCATGTCTTCAGAGCGAAGACCACTGCTGCTAACTCCAGGTCATGGGTAGCGTAGTTCTACTCATGTGGCCTCAACGAACGTGATCCATAGGCGATCACTGCCCTATCCTGCATTAGGACACATCCGAGTCCTGTCCCTGATGCATCGTAGTAGACTACGTATCCTACTCCCTCCTCAGGCAACCTCAAGATAGGTGCGTTGTTCAATCTCTATCTCAGCTCCTGGAAGCTCTGCTGACATCTTTCGGACCACACAAAGGGTTTCCCCTTCTTCGTAAGAGTTGAGAGTGGTGCCACAACTCTGGAGAAGTCTAGCACAAATCTCCGATAGTATCCAGCTAGTCCCAATAAACTCCGCAGCTCCGTCACGCTCCTGGGTGGCTCCCAAGCTAGCACTACCTCGATTTTCGTGGGATCCACCGCAACTCCCGCCTTAGAGATGATGTGTCCCAAGAAGTAGACCTCACGTATCCGGAACTGACACTTTGAGAGATTTCCATAAAGCTGGTGTTCTCGGAGTGTATCCAGTACAACCCGTAAGTGGTAGGCGTGCTCCTCTTCAGTGGTCGAGTAAATCAAAATGTCGTCGATGAAGACCATGACAAATCAATCGAGGTATGGATGAATGATCCTGTTCATGAGGCCCATGAACACTACTGGAGCATTGGTTATGCCGAATGGCATAAACAAGAACTCATAGTGGCCATACCGACATCTGAAGGCTGTCTTCTGCACGTCCTCGTCCCGAACTCTGAGTTGATGATAGCCTGACCTGAGGTCTATCTTCGAGAACCACTGTGCTCCCTTGAGCTAATCAAAGAGGTCATCAATCCTCGGTAGCGGATACTTGTTTCTCACCATCACCTGGTTTAGGCGATGATAGTCGACACAAAGTCGCAAGCTCCCGTCCGCCTTCTTGGCGAACAATATCGGGGAAGCCCAGCGTGAAACACTGGGTCGGATGAAACCCTTGCCCTGCAAGTCCTCTAACTGTACCTGTAACTCTCGAAGCTCAGCGGGGGCCATCCGATATGCCGGAGTCGATATCGGGGCTGTCCCGAGGCACAAGTCAATATAAAAGTCTACCTCTCTGCGAGGAGGTAGCCCTGGGACGTCGTCAGGAAGGACGTCCACATACTAATCCACCATTGCAGGAAAACAAAGACTCCACATGTCAACTGCTCCAAGGATGAGGCTAGCCAACTGATGAGTGATGGGCTACCCTATCCTCTGCGAGAGTCCATCCTGTGCTGCAAAGGCTCCCTTCTCGCCGGTGAAGGTGAACCTGCTCCCGTCGGTACGTACACATCGTACCTTGTGCCTAATACAATCAATCTGTGCATGGACTGTAGATAACCAATCCATGCCCAAGATGACATCGTAAGGCCTCGACACCGCTACAAGAAGATCCCAGCTGAATCTATCACCTCCTAGAGTAAGCTCACTCTGCCGGCACCAGTGCGTAATCATCGAGTCTGCTCCCGTAGAAGTCTCTAGACGTAAGGATCGAGCCAACAGCTCTGTCGGAATCTCCGAGCTCCGAAAAAGGGCAGCGGCTAAGAAAGAGTGACTTGCTCCTATGTCTATAAGAACTGCAGCAAGGGTGGAATAGACACAGATAGTACCTCAAATTATCTCTGGCGCATCGTGGTCATAGGCCTCCGCTGCCTGGAGATGTGCCTGTCTCTGCCCGCCAGCTCCCTGTGGCCGGGGTGGACCTCCTGGTGGTGGTGGTGGTAGAGCCTCAAAGCGTCGCCCACCACCCGCTGCTCAGCTAGATCCTCTGCCTCATCCACCTGCTCCCTGCGGACCGCCACGTTCGACCCTCTACCTCTGCCTGGGTGGCTCCTCAACCGTCTGCTACTCCTCGGCACGGTGGGTCGGGTAGTCACGAGCCATGTGGCCCTGTCCGCCGCATGTGTAGTACTGCCTGCCTCTCAAAAGACTGGCTGCGCGCTGTGTGCCCCGCACTACTGAGCCAGTGTCCTAAGGTCGTCTGCGTGAGGGTCTGGTCTGCCCGGACCCATGAGTCATCCGTCGGCTGCCTGCTGCAGAAGAATCTGCTACATGCCGTCCCGTGGTAGGCCTCGTAGCTGAAGAAGGCTCAGCAAGAAAGCTCTCGATCAAAAGGGGTCGCTCCAGTACTCCTTCCTGAGTCAGAATGCTGAGGGAGATCAGCGGCGCCCTGATCTCATGCCTCAATCCCTGCTCAAAGGTCCGGGCCCGGAAGAATGGGTCCCGTACCATGTCGGTCAAGTAGCGCGAGAGATCAGTAAATCACGCAGAGTACTGGGTGACCGTCAAGGTTCCCTGCCACAACTGAAGAAGCTCCTGGATGCGCACCACACGGAGGGTGGATGGGACAAACTCTGAGCGGAAGAGGCCCTCAAAGTCTATCCAGAGAAGAGACGCCTCATCGTGCACCTGGAGCATTAAGCTCCACCATCGGCCCGCTGCCACATGCAGTAGGCTCACTGCGAGGATCACCATGAGGTCTGCTGGTGTCCTCACTAACCTGAAAACTCATACCACTGCCTCCAGTCAGTCCTCAGCTGCATGGGGGTCCGTCTCCCCGCAGAACCTTGGCGGTCGCTGGCACTGGAACTCGTGCAGTGCACTAAGGCGACGTGCATCGTCAGCGGCTGTGGCCGGAAGCATCGGTGGCTCGGCGGGTAAAGGTACCGCCGATGCCTCAGCTTTCAAAGGGCCCTGTACCAAGGCCTCATCGCTCGGCGGGCTGTCGTCATGTACAACTCTTGGAAACCTAGCTGGCTGCCATCGTGGGGCCATCCTAAAAAGAAACAGGTGCGCCACGGTCAGAACAGTATACCTGGTGAGCTGACAAAAAGTAATCGCAAAGAAAACTTGTAACACACATGCAATCAATGTTTTCGTGCATTAAGTCGGAAATCAGAAGTCAGGGTCCTGGTGTATGGATATGTCGGATGCCGCACTAACACTGGGCTCCCTAGACTGATAACCACACTCAATACTCTTAACACTATTGCTTCACATAGAAAAGATTAGAGTACTGAGTTCTGTAGTAGAACCGAACTTCTCTGATACCAATTTGTCACGACCCATCCTTGGGGCCCGTGACGCGACTACCCCAAGCCCGCCTTCCATAGGCCAGGGGCTGGCGACTAGCACCAAGGCGTAAATTCCGGTAAAAAGGGAAGGAATTTCCTTTTTAAAGTAAAAAAATACCACAGAGAAAGCAAGCAGTAGAAGTAAACACTAAGTAAAAACTGAGTACAATAGTAAGTGCGGAAAAGTAAGTGGTCCAGAATACAAACCCAAACTGAAAGTAAAGTACAACTGGAAGGGAAAACAACAACTGAAAAGTAAATCCACAACGTCGAGCTATCCACTGGAAATGCCACCTGAAGGGTGGGTACAGATAGCCTCTACTACTCCTCGGGTCCAGCCGACCGCTCTGAGTACGTCCCGCCCAGTGGTCCACCTCCAGGTACCGTCCTGCTCCGCAAGCCTCAACCACGATCAGCGCTGTCCGTCGTCTGCAACCAACAAAACGTAGTGCGGGCATAGCATGTGCAGGGGTGAGTATAAGCTACTAAGTAGGGACCCCGAGACCCCCGAAGGTCTCCCAGAATCCACAAAGGGTAATTCACAAAGGAAAGATACAATCACGAAGTAACATCCGACACTGCTTAGGTATATTCCCATACATATACCTAAGTCATCTATTCCCATTTGGCTCCAACATCCGAGCCCAAGTACAACCCAGTCCACACAGGAAAGAAAAACATAAATCCACACAGGATAGCACAACACAATCCACAAACAATAGAAAAACAGGATTCATCTCACACAGGTATACATCTTTGTATGACGATAGAGATGATCAGATATTGCCTCTGATTCATCTAAGCAGTCAGACCCACAAAGGATCGATAGGCACTAAACCTCGCAATGAACCACAAAGGATCTGACCCACAAATGATCGATAGGTAACTAGCCCCCGCAATGAACCACAAAGGATCTGACCAACAAAGGATCGATAGGTAACTAACCCCCGTAAAGACCCACACAGGATCTGTAGGCGCTGGCCCACACAAGACCGCTGAGCGCTGAACAACACAGGATCGGACCCACACAGGATCTGTAGCGCTGATGCACGTAGGATCACTGAGTGCTGTAGTTGTCGCCATCGAATCCACTGAGGGTCTCTGCAAAGTCGTCGTCGTCACAGTCGCAGTCACAACTAGCTCTAGGTTTCCCGCACACAGCAAGCTTGTTCAGGAGGGTCCGCTCCCCGAGACGAGAGGCTGATATATCAACTGACACATAGTCCAGAGTTGATGTATCCAAAAGTTCCGTATCGTCAACAGGAACTCAACGTCGCAGACAGCGCGTCAATCGGACGCCCGGTCTGAGAGTTATTGGCTTTTTTGTCCCAGGGGCCCGGTTGATTTTTAAGGAACAACCAACCCGACCGTACTCCACCTGCATCCAAACCTTGGGCGGAGTGATCCAAAATATCCGTCTCACTTAGAGGAATCCAACAAAGTCGACGGCACGTCAATCGGACGTCCGGAGCTCAAGATATGGGCGTTTCCGCTCCGAGGGCCCGGTTGGCTTCGTGAACGAACCAACCCGGCCAAACACAAAGTACTCCAAAACCTTGAGTGCGATATACCAAAATGACAGTCTAGATCCAAGGATCACATCGCCACTGACGGTGCATCGAGCGGAGGCTCGTAGCCCAAGATATGGGAAAATGATCGAAAAGGGTCCGAAAACGGGGGGTCTGGGCCTGGACCGACCCGGCCCAACCCCCCTGGGTCGGCCCGAACCGGGTCCATCTCGGCCAGGGCGGCCCGGGATGGCCTGGGCGGTGCGGCGCTGGCCGAACGACCACGCCAAAGGAGCCGTGACCCCCCACGCTGGGGCTGCTCCGTGTCACCAGACGCGTCGCAAGGCCGCGTCCCTTCCCCGAGGTCCCGCGCGGCCGCGGGCCCGGCGCTCGCCGCCGCGGCTTCAGCCGCGTCAGGTTTTCCCAGCGGCGCGCCGGGCGCCGCCGCTTCCTGGCGGTCGACCGCTGCCGGCCACCGGCGCCACCGTGCCGGCGTGGCGCGCCTGCGGGAACTTCCGCGGACCACCGGATGAGTTCCGGTGGTCGGAAATCCTTGCCATCTTCGCCAAAAGTCCTCCCGGGGTCCGTCCTTCACTACGAGGACCCCGCATTGCCCATGCGGCCTGCTTTGTCGACGTCCACCATTTCGCACACCAAGAATGAGAGGATAGGTGGGTTTGGACTTGTTCTTTAGTCCGCACCCACCACGTTAGCGGTTTTAAAAGTCTCCCAACAATTATTTAATCAAACGCCGCGGGTATAAATCACAAAGATTTAAAAGAATCAAACCCCAACCTCGTTGTAGTCGTCGAATGAGAGTTCTTCACGGAATTTACCGTCGCGGAAGAAGAGGATCGTCACGTCGCGGAAGGGGCGTCGCGTCGTCGCGGTACACGGTGTCGCGTCGACGATCTCCGAGGGTTAAAGAAAACACACAGATTTAATTTCACCAATTAAATCCATGTTGAGGATAAAATCCACAAAGGAAGATTAAAAGTTCCGTAATCCCCTACCTCAATCGGTGTTGATCGAAGATTGTCACAGGGAAGGATTGTTGCAGAAGAACGTCGCGGAAGGAGAATCGTCGGTGTCACGGTACACGGCGTCGCGTCGTTGATCTCCGAGGGTTCGATGTTCTTCGTCGCCTTTCATCGAAGGCTGGCGTTCTTTGCGTTCTTTGTGTTTTTCGCGTTCTTCGCGAAGTTGGATGAAGAAATAGTTCCTCCAAATCCTCTCAATAATCCGCACCCAAGAAGAACGTGTGTTGGTCTTATTTTATTATTATGCCAACAGTTTGAAAAAAAAAGTTAAGAAATGAACCATTAATTCGGCGAATTAATGGTAACGTCTTAACTGTCCAATTAATAGGAGCGTTAGGAGTTATAGAAAACGCACCAGTTGAATTTCATTAAAGAGGATTTTCCGCAGGTGCGTTACTTATAGGAAAAGAAATGGTGGGGCTCGTGCGGGCCCCACCTCACAAATATCCTACCAAGTGGGTAGGATATTTTGGATTGCACCCTATCCGCTTCAACTTAGCTTAAGTGGATTTAGGTGGCTTTAAGTGGCTTTAAGTGAAATAAAATAAAGTTGCCGCACCACCTTATTTTATTTTCTTCACTTAACCCCCAAAAATTAAAAACCACACCCGAGAAAACGCTACTCCGGAAGAGGCGTTTCTAAGCAAATACCGGCGCTGCGATTCCATCGGTACCCTCAGAATTTGATTCCGAGCACCGGTTCAAAAGTTAGAAAAACCCGCTCATTCGTTCACTGAACGTACCCGAGCCAAACTTCAGAAAATGATTCTGGGCACACCGGCCTCGGAATTAGGTGCCGTCAGAAACTGCGTTCTTGTAAAATTCCAAAGAAAATTAAGAAAAAAATTTCCTTGAATTTTACATGTCTTTACAATAATAATAAAATTCATATTTATAGATATATAATTTATAAATTAAATTTAAATATTTACTCATTAGGGATTATTTTAATTATTTTAAATGGAGAAACATTATGCACTTTAAAATAGTTTTCAAAAATACCTATTTTTAAAACAAAAAGTAAACTTATTCAAAAATTCATTATAAATATGATTCAAATATTTTTAGTTGGATTAAATATTAAAAAATAATAATTATTTTAACTATAATAAAATTTAAATAATAATGCTAATTTTAAATTTATAGAAAAAATGATACTAGTACCAAAATTAGTATTTTTCACTATTCATCAAAAAATTAATATTTTTATAAAATATTAAAATTTAAAAACGAGTTAACTTTTATAAAAATAAAAAATTAACTTTTTTATAAAATAAAATTTATAAATTTTCTATAAATTAATTATAATATTTACTAAAAAAATAAATAATTTTTTTTGGAAGAAAACATATTTTTGTTGAATATAATTACTTTACTAAAAATAGATTGATTTTTTACTAATAATTTGTCAATAAATTTATAATGAGTATGAAATATATATATATATATATATATCATAATGTATTTGAATGCACACCTTTCATGGGGTGTGGAAAAATAAATTTAATTCCCCTAGGGGTGTTGTGTTAATATTAACCAAAAAGTTGTCTCTAGCGAGTAGTGTTTTAATATAGTTGTCACTAATAAAAAAGTAAATAAAAATAAAAAGATTTTAAAGAATATAAAACAAGATATTTTAGATTTTTTGAGATTAATATGAGAGATAATTGATTGGTTTCAGTTTAGGTTTTCCCTTTTATGTTGGTATCGTGGTTTTTTTAAGAAAAATTAATCTTTTTTTCTACTAAAATAATTAAGTGAATAGAGTAAAAATTGTTTCTATTATTCAAATTTGATTTATATTTATCAAATTATGGAAATAATAATGGTCCATCTTTTAATTATTCAGGTAATACAAAATCTGGTTTTGACTTTACCCAAAAATTCAAATTATTCCATCGTTCTTCCCTAAAATGTTTATTAATCAATAAATCTCTCATTTAATTGATTTTTTAATGATTAAGAAAATTGGAAGAATAAAAAAATAAATCAATAAAAAGTGTAATAAATACTCAAATCAAAGAAACTTAATATTTTGGAAAAAAATAAAACACATTCATATTTAATTTAAATTCAAATATTAATTAATTTAAAAACCATTATATTAAAAACAAAATAATTTCTAATAAAATAACTAAAAAATAAAACATCACAAAATGGGGACCCCCTCCCCTTCACCTAATAAAATTGGTTTATACTCTTTCATGTAAGACGAGGTCATTGAATAATAGGAATAATGGACCACAATGGAGATAAAATGTAAATAAAATAGTGAAAAAGAATCGAGGGTATAAGAAAGGTAGTGGTCTTTCATGAGTGTGGATATATAGACTCTCTAATTTGAGGTATTGGGTCTATTTATATGTGGGTGAAGTTAAAATCATCTCTTGGTTCTCTATAGGTCTATGAGAACTTGATTCTCTTCGAAAAGGGGGGAGTTGTTTCCTTTTATAGGAAAGGAGGAAAGGATCAGGCTCCCTTCTTCGTCCATAAAGGTTCCTTGAGAACTGAAGCTTACCCATTTGAAATCACACCCAATATGTTTGTGATACATAAAAACATTAATATGGAGGGTTTTTAAATATTTTCATAGAAAGAGACTATGCAGGAGTGACTTCCTCATTATGCATGTTTCATGGGCAGTGGGGATTTAGTGAAGTGGCAGTGGAAGCAGCCCAATTCCATGAGCATTGGAGATCAATGATAGGAGAGTGAGGAAACATGAAATACATCTCCATTTGACCTTTTAATTGGATATAGGATCTCAAATTAAGCTTCATTAAGTTCTCCCATGGTGGTTTCTTCAGTGAAGTGTAGTGGTGGGGTGACTCCAGTTGGTGTTTCCCCCATAGTTCCCTCATATATTTTTTTCTTTCTTGTCTTGTTCCTTTTTCTTTGCTTGAATTCTTTCCAAAATAAAATAAATGATATGAAGGTGAAGAGAGGAGGTGTGTCCAGGTGAAAATTGCGACTATGGGTTGAAGCATTGGGGAGACAGTGATGGTGGTGAGTGACAATGGAAGGTTCATGGAAGAGGGGAAAAGTGGTGCACCATGGAAGCATGATGCGATGACCAGTGGTGGAGTAGGGGGTGACAAGGTGGATGAACATGGTGATCTTTATCTCCTCCATCCTTCACACTAGATAGATGAGGATCAAAGTGTTTTAAGGGGTCATGGGAGGTAAGATGAGATGAATTTGGTGAATGCAGGCAGATTGGGGCAGAGCCACAGTGGTGGTGATCATCCTAAACACCTACAAACTTCACAATGGATAGAGGTAACTCTAAGATGGTAATCTAAACATTTTCAGAAAATTAGAGGTGGTGAAAATGGAAGTCCCAAATGTGTACAGTGGCTCCAGTTGATCATCCAAGGTAGAGAACGGAGGCAGGGCAGTGGAGTTGAGTGGTAGTGGCGGAGTGCGGCACCAATCATGTACCACATTGAAACATGGTGGTAGGGGACCAATATTTATAAGGATGGATGTGAAATCACAAAATTAACAAAGTAGACGAGGTTTTGGAGAATTCCCCTCACCACCGCGGTCTACACTGACCCGATGAAGCTCTCCTACCATGGATATGTGGGCCTAACCATTACACACCCATGAAATCTTCATCCTACCTAGTCACCCACATGATTTCACCACCTGTGGTCCTATACATGACTTGATGCCTCGTGCACCACCCCAGCCTCTCGGGTGGGCCCTCTTGAGGCTTGCGTGGCTGGGTGGCCTTGTGGGCCACCTAAGTGGTGTGTAGTCCTTGGTTGAAGGTTGGTCCAAGATGAACTATTTTTTTAGATAAAGACATATAAAAATACAAAATATTAACAGATAAATATTTCAAATCTAGAATGAACCTTATTTTATTATTTTAACACCATTTTACTCCATTATTCTAAATTTCCTATAGTCTTCTAAAACATTGAAAATAATAGATCAATTCCTTTATAAAACACTTAAATCCATTTAAATTGTTTAAAAATGTGTATCAATTTTTTTTCTATCAAATACCCCCACACTTGAACCATTTTTGTTCTCAAGCATAAAATATCAACAAGAAGTTCAGAGGGTACAAATGTTACAAATATTCAAATTTCAAAGTAATAAAAAAATTCAATGTAAAATCAAAATTTCAAAATTCCACATAAAATATTAATTTAATTTCTCAATTTAAAAATATATAATCAAATGAATCACTTTAATTTTCACCATTTGGAAATTATAAAACTTTTATTCTCAGAAATTCATGTTCCTTAATTTATAATTATTAAGCTTTCCAGATAATGATTTACCTCAATTTTGAATATTTTTACTCATATCTCATGATAATATTCAAGTAGATTTATGTTCATATCCTAAGAATGTTCTCCTTATCCATAATATTGTAAAATAACTAGTTTATACACTTTTTAAAGACAAAAATAACATAAAATTATGAGGTCTTGTAATTATGGTTGAAATGTTTTGGAGGATTAAGGTTGGTAGAAATTGATTTTTAAAATTAAATCTCAAGGAGGAGGTTAATCTCTTAAATAATAAATCATGATATAAAATGTAAAAGTGTCATGAAATTACCCAATTTAAATTTGAAACTCCTACTTCCCTAAAACTTTCATAACTAAGGTTTTGAACAAATTAAGCTTATTGAATGACTTGTTCACCCTCTTAAAATTTTCTCTATTTTTGACTATTTTTTTATTTTTCAAAGAAAGTTTCATTTTTATATTGTTTAAAAGTTATTCTTAGAATAAACCTCACATCCACCACCAAACAAAATATGATATAAATCATAGGTCTAGTAATGGTGATTTTTTATTTTCCCAAATCAAATCCCATTTTTCTCATTTTTTGGTTGTTTTTGTTTTTTTCTCTTTTATAAAGAGAGGAAAAATAATAAAGTATAATGAAATAATTAAATTAAATTTCTCAATTCCAATGTGTTTCTCCCAAAACCTTCTTCCTTATAATTTAAATCATCCCTTCCACCATGAGTCCTTTCTCCCACACACTTCAACATAAAAATTTCATGCAATTAATAAGAGTAGGGTAGGAGTGGATAAAAATGTCTTGGAACATAGATCATTCCTAACAAGGTCATTAATGGTTTCTATGGGCTTAAAAAAGATATATATAAATGTGATTTTTTAGGATAAATTATTTTGAAAACATGGTTCAATCATTTTAAATGTGTTTTTACACAGTAATATATTTGATAAGTTCAAATGCAAGTTCTGGTCAGTGGCTTTTCCCAAGATCCTCAAGAAAAATTACCACAATAAAATAGAAATTACTTGGTCTAGAAATCCTCTCGGGAATGGAACATATATTTTTTAAAAATTCCTCAAGGAATGATTGATAATAAAAAATCAATTAACAAGAATTACAAAAATTCAAATAATAAAAAATGGTTGGGAAATTTCATTTACATGAATCAATCAATTTCCAAAAATGAAAATTCCTAATTTTAATATCCATGTTTCACATTAATAATTCAATTATCCATTTTATTCATTAAATTTCATCAACATTGAAATCTAAAACATTGAATCACAAGATTCATAAGACAATCATGTCTCCTAGATTATTTAAGTAAAGAATAATTCAATCATGGGAATGAAAATTTCACTTTAAATATCAAAACATGATTTGAAAAAAATGTAGGGATATTAATAGATAAAAATAAGAGTAATTTTACTTTTGAAATAACAATTTGGCACTCTTCTTCCACTTTTGGGGCTTCCTTTTGGTTTCCTTATATGATGGTCCTTGAAAATAATAAAACTCTTATAGTGTAAGAACCATTCCATAAAATATCAAAGGAGTGATGTAATAGGTAACTGGATCCTAAATTCTAAGAATAAAGTAAAAATTATATTTCCTCCTAGATGTGCCTTTAGTTAATGTCATTAGATCAACCTAACCTCATAAGAATAAATCAGTAGATAAGTTGAAGAAGTTTGAGCTTCTCCACCGGTTCTTGAGATAAACTCACATGGAACTTATTCATCATTTTACCATTTATAGTGAATGGGATTCCTTCCTCTTATTTCTTGATGTTAATAGAAACAAAAGGATATAAATTAATAAAAATAAAAAAGACTTACTACATAGATCAATGCTTACTTGGAATTAAATTTAGTATGAAATTATAGAGAAAAACTTGGTCTCCAGGTTGAATGGTCTTTGGTTGAATTAGTTTTTCAAGTCACACCCTGGTTCTTTCGTTGTAAATTCTTGAATTTTTAAAATATTTTCTTATAATTTCTTCCAACTACTACAAATACAATTTTCTCTCTTTTCGAGCACTCTCCAAATACAAATTCACCTTTTTAACATCCAAGTATGCTTGGTGCTTTAGTTCCAGCAGTAGATGAAACTTGTTCCATAAATCAATATGTAGGGGATCATATATATAGGTGTATTGTATTCTATTCAGGTATAACCATAAATCATATTCAACCATTTTCACCAATATTTTTAGTTTGGTTTGATTATTTTCTTCAAAATACCTTTAATCTCCTAGGAGACACTATAGATTGGCCATTTTTTTGGGGATGGTAAGGTATAGATGTTTTGTGGTGCACCCCATACTTTTTAATAATATCCTCTATTATTCTATTAATAACATTTCCCCTTGGTTTCTGATGATGAATCTAGGAATTCCAAACCTACAAAAGAAGTTGGCCCTAAAAAAATCGCACACAACTTTGGCATTATCAGTTTTTGTGGCTTTTGATTACACTATTTGGATCCATAATCAACTACAAGTAAAATATATGATTTCTCAAAATTCATGAGAAAAGGTTCCATAAAATCAATTCCCAAAACTTCAAATATTTCACAAAACAATGATGGGTTTTTGGGGAATCTCTTATCTCTTTGAAATGTTTCTAGCAAATTGACACTTTTCATATTTTTACAATAATCATGTGTATATTTAAACAAAATAGGATAATATATTCCAGGTTACAATACCTTTATAGCCAATATTTGAGGTGCAAAGTGGCCTCCACAAAAAAGTGTATGAAAAAATTAAAAAATAGATTCTATTTCACTTTTTAGAAAGCATCTTCTTTTGAATTAGTTATTGTAAATTTTCCATAGAAAGGGATCCTCCAAGATTTAAAATATAGATTCACATTTGAGTTTATGTTTATGATGGGAGTTAACAGAAGAAGGTAAAAAATATGTGTCCAATAAATTTACCATGTCAACATTCCAAGGTATTTCAACTTCTATTATGTAGATATGCTCTTTGGGTTTGTGATCATTGAGTGGGATCAAATCTATATTTTTTTATTTCATTAGTGTTGGGTAGCCTACTGGGGTGATATTACACTTGGTCTTAAGCTCCCTTTATGCATTTAATCTCCAGATTAAACTCTTGCAAGAGTACTATCCATCTCAATAGCCTTGGTTTGAAATAAAAATTCTCTATCAAGCACCTAAGTGCTTCATGATTAGAAAATAAAAATAATTTAGTTCAATGTAAATAGGACCTAAATTTATCTAATGCAAATACAACTAAAATAAAGTTCTCTTTAGTTATTGTGTATTTGATTTGAGTGGAATCCAAGGTTATTGATGCATAGTTTATGGATTGGGGTTTTCCTTAAATTCATTGGGAAATTACTGATCCTGCAGCTTGGTTTGATGAATCACAGAGTAACTCAAATGACTGTTCCCAATTTGTTGGTTGCATTGAGGTAGACAATTTTTGTTTTAGATAATCAATTTCCTCCATAAATTTATCATTAAAAACAAAGTTAGACTCTTTTAAGATCAATCTTGAAAGTGTAAAAGAAATATTACTAAAATCCTTAAGGAATCTTCTATAAAATTCCACATTCCTATGAAATGATCTGATGTGTCTCATAGAGATGGGATTTGGAAAAGAATTGATCACTTTAATTTTAGATTTATCCACCTTAATGCCTTTTTGTAAAATGATATATCCTAGAACTATTCCTTTTTCAACCATAAAGTGACACTTTTAAAAGTTTAAAACCTAATTTTTATATTTTTATGTTTTCAAAACATTCTCAAGATCCCCCAAGCAATGATCAAGGGAATTTTTAAAAATAGTAAAGTCATCAATAAATACCTCCATTAATTCCCCAACGTGATGAAATAACATGATTACCATAAATAAAAAAAATGTACCTGGGGATTTGAAAAATCTGGAAGGCATCCTCTGGTATCCAGAGGTCTCAAAAGGAAAGGTGAAGATTGTATTATCTTGGTCTTCTGGAGAATTTGGTACCAAAAAATAACTAGAAAAACCATTTAAAATATAGTATTGTGTCTTATATTTTAGCCTTTCTATAATTTGATCAATGAATGAGATTGGGAAATGATCTTTTTTGGTGACATGATTTATCCTTATATAATCAATTCATATGCTCTAAATGTTCTAAAAACTCATTTGAATTAAATCATTATTCTCATTTTCCATAACGGTCAAGTATATTTTTTTTGGGAACCACATGGGAGTGGTTTTAATTCAATATTCTGGGATTTTTCTATAGATGATAACGAATTCAAAATTTTTATTTTAAAATCTTTAATTTCCTTGGTAATAGTTATCATATTTGTTTCTTCTATAAATTTATCAGATAATTCTCAGGTGATTTTATTTTTTTGGTTTAAAGGATGATTTTTTAAATTTTTGAGTACTCTCTCCTTCCCTTGTGTTTTAAATAGAAAGGTTATATCCTTAGTATAAGAATAATCAAATAATACCTGAGTATTAAATTGGATCAATAACTTCTTCTTAGAAATTTGAAAATAGAGAATGATCGTTTGAAGGGTTCCTTTTGGAGTCAAGAACATTGATGTTCACCTTGTTGTCTCTTAGCTTCATGGTTAGGGTTTTTTAACTGTAGTTATGATTTTTTTGGATGTTTTCAAGAATGTTCATCCCAAAATATGGTGAATTACCATGTTCACTATCTTCCTCCATGGTGAGTGCATAAAAATCTTCTAAAAAAATTAGCCCTTCAACTCTTATCGGTACATCCTCTAAAAATCCAGCTGGGAAAATAGTGGATCAATTTTCTAATAAGAAAACTACTCTTGTGGAATTAGTTTAACTATTTTCAAATATATAAAGATAGTGTTAGACATTAAATTAATGGAAGCACCAGGATCACACAAATCATTAGAAAATTTCAATGAAACCATAGTGTATGGAATATAAAATATCACTAGATCTTGATATTTTTTGGGAAACTGTGGTGTGATCATGGATAATACACTCCTTCCAAATATGATTCTTTCAACACTATCAAAATTTATTTTTCTTGGTTAATATTTCTTTTAGAGACTTCATATATTTTTATATTTGGAGTATTTCCTCTAGTAAAGTAATGTTGATTTTAAATTTCCGAAAGGTTTCTTGGATATCTTTTTAAAGTTACTCATATTGAACCTTTGTTGATTGAGTTAATTTAAAAGGGAATGGTTTGCTGTTGTTGTTTTTCTTCTTTTTTCCTTTTTACTTGTTTTTCTGTCTTCTCTTTTGGGTGGATGGGTTGATATTCATGTTTTTGTTTATAATTGTCCAACTTACTTGGTTTAAGTGGTGGAATCTCTTTCCCTATTTGAGTTATAATTTCATAGAAATTACCTTTGGGATTTGGAATGGACTGGGCTAGAAGATTTCCTATAGTCATAGTTAGAATATACAAAAATAATATTTAACTTGTTGGATAAAACTTTGAAATTTTCTTTTAGCCCCTCCACCTTGGACTTTTGTTTTTGGTTATAAACTAATGGTGCACTGGTTGATGGCTGCTCAAAAGTCTTCTATTGGTAAGGTGGTGGTTGAAAGTCTTTTTTCTACTATAAGGGATGCTTGTGAGATTGTTGGAATAATGCTGGGTTTTGATATTAATATTTAAAAGGTTACTAATTAGAAAAATGGATATAGATTGGTTTTTTAACCTCCAAATCCCTATTAGGCTTCCATTTCTCCCCATTGTAAATTCTATAGAAATTTCTTTTACTGGAATTCAGCTTCAATACTCTCCATACCTTGTATCTCAACACATAGATTAGTGTAATAATTGGGTGATTAGAATAATCCACATACCTGTGGTGGTTCTGGTTGCTCACTTACTTTCTTTATGACCGTTTGTCTCACCAGCCTTGTCAATTATTAAATTTTATTTTCAAGGAGATATGATGAGTCATAATTCCTTACCACATGAATACCTACTGTACTAGTGCCACTCATTCTGAATTATTGTGAATTCTATGCTATCTTCTCCATGATATTATAAGATTTTTCTAGTGATTTTTTAATCAAGGATCCCCTTTAGAATGAATCCAAAAGGTTCCTATCGTTGTCCAATAGTCCTTAGTAGAAGAAGACCTGGAAGTGGAGCTATTCCACTATTTTATGCAGACAACTTGCATTAACCTTCTAGGATTTTTCCTATTACTCATAAAGAGTCTCACCAATATCTTACTGAATAACATATATCTATTTTATAATTTTTGTGCTCTAGGAGGTTAGGAAGAACATATGCATGAATATTTATTGGAGATCATCCTAATCATGAATATATCTAGGTTATAAGATATACAACCACTCCTTATCTTATCCCTCAAGTGAAAATGGGAATTCATTCCACGTGAGTTTCTCCTCATCCAGTCATCTTGGTTTCAAAGCTGAACAAATATAGAAAAATTCTTGAATTTTCCAATTGGGACCTTCAACTAAAAGGCCATGAAATTTTGGTGTAATAAAATCATTTGAAAACCTAAGTTAAAATAATTTTGTTGTTCACACATGGTTAAGTGAGTTTGTTGGTTGGAAAATAATGGGGAACATAGGTACCTTAAGGTATGTTGTGGATTGATTTACATGATTAGTGATTCAGTTGAATACTTGAGTCTTCCAAATTTATTTCATTAATTATTTTTAAAAAATTAAGGCTCATAAGACCTATTAATATAGTTGTTTCTATATTAGGTTCAAAATAAAGTAGTTCCTCATCCTAGTCATGATATTTTTTAAGGGCCATATTAACACTTAGTCCCCAGTAATGGAGCCAACTTTGAATGTATACCTATCATGGGGTGTGGAAAAATAAATTTAACTCCCCTAGGGGTGTAGTATTAGTGGTAACCAAAAATTAATCTATAGATATCAATGTTTTATTCTAGTCATCACTTGAGTAGAACTAAATAAAAATAACATGATTTTAAAAACTAAAAAAAGATAGTTTAGAGTTTGTGATATTCAAATGAGAGAGTGGTGATTGGTTATAGGTTAGGTTCTCCCATTTTGTGATGCTATCATATTTTTTTAAGAAAAACTGATCTTTTGTCTTTGATTAAAATAATTAATTGAATTAAGTAAGAATTTTTTTCTCTTATTCACCATTGATTTAGATTAATAAAAGTGTATAAATAAAAATGATCCATAATTCAATTATTTAGGAAATACCAAATCTAGTATTGACTTTCCCTAAATATTCAAATTAGTATATATTTGTTCCCTAATGTGTTTAATAATCAATAGATCACTCCTTTACTTGATTTTTTAATGATCAAACAATTGGAATAATCCAAAAAAATCAAGAAAAGGTAGAATAAATACTTAAATCAAAGAAATTTAATATTTAATAATAAAATTAATCTCATTCGTATTTAATTTATATTCAAAAAATAACTAAATTGAAAACCATTAAGTTAAAAAGATTTTTTTTGATAAAATAATTCAAAACTCAAACATCAAAAAATGGGGTCCCCCCTTCCCTTCACCCAATCAAAATGATTTTAACCCCTTCATGAAGGAAGGGGTGATTTAATAATAGGAAGAGTGGATCATGGCGGAGATAAAAATAAAATAAAATAGAGAAAAGGAATCTAGAGAACAAGAAAGTTAGTGGTCTATTGTCGGTGTGGCTATGTCTATTCTCCAATTCGAGGTTGTGGGTCTCTTTCCCTATTGGTGAAGTTGAACTCCTCTCTTATTTATCATTCAAGGTTCCTTGAGAACTGGGGCTCAACCGTTTCAAATCAAACCCACTACGGGTGTGATGTGTTAAACAACCATAGACAAAAGGTGTTTAAATCACCACATAGAAGGATTGCATGTGGGATTAGATTTATTAGGGTTCATGGTTCATGGGAAGTAGGGCTTGAGTGAGGTGGTACTGGCGAGCAGGTAGTTTCAATAGGTGATGAAAATCAGTGGAAAGAGAGTGAGGAAGTAGTGAGTTACTCTTCATCGGAACTTCAAAATGGCTAGAGGATCTTGAAATGATCTTAAACAAGTGATCCTGTGTTAGTTTCTTTGGTAAATTACAGTGGTGGTGTGATGCTAGTAAGTGGTGCCGCAACAGTGAGAGTAATGGTGTGGAAGTGGTGGCCAGTGATGTCTAGAGGTGAATAACAGAGGTGTGTCTAGTCGTGAAGCACAAAAGAGTGTGGAAAAATCAAGGTGACAATTATGGTGGAGAGCGATAGATAAAGGTACATGGAAGAGGGTAAATTTGGTGTGTCATGGTGTAGGAGGTGATGGACATCAACAGAGATGGGGGAGATATTTTTTATGACAATTTTTCTATTCATCTCTTCCGACCTTTACAATGGATATAGAAGGCTTGGAGTGTTGTAAGGGGTCAGAACAGGTGGACCGAGATGAAGATAGTTAATACAAGATGATCAGGGAAGAGCCGCGATGGTGGTGATCTTCCTCAAGACCTTTTTTCCTTCATAATTTCCATATGTAACTCAAAGGTGGTCATATAGTCATTAGGAGGTGATTAAAGGTGGTAGAAATGGTGGTCCCATGTGAGTACATCATTGTTGGTTGATCAGACGTGGCCGAGAGTGGATGCAGTGCATTGGAGACGAGTAGTAGTAGCGAAGAATAATGGAAAAACAATGGAGTAAAGTGGTTATTGTGTCCCACATCATAACATGGAGGTAGGGGTGAAGCCTTTATAAGACTGGATACAGAATCACCCACTCAGCAAAGTCGATGGGGATCTAGAGGATGTACCTTGTTTCTGCAGTCCACACTGACCCGACAAAGCACTCCTCCCCTGGACATGTGGGCATGACCAACTCATTACAATTCATGTATTAACTTACCTATATGCCTATTGGATTTCACTACCCATGGTCCTATGCACAACTTGAGGCCTCTTGCACTGCCCGAGCCTCTCAGGAAAGCCCTTCTGTGGCCTACATGGTCGGGTGTCCTTATGGGCCACCTAAGTGGCATGTGGGCCTTGGTTGAAGGCTAGTATATAATGACCTATATTTTGGATAAATACATATACAAAGAGTTATAATAAATTAATATTTCATAAAAATTATAAAATATTCATAGATAAATATTTAAAATTCAAAATGAACCTTGTTTTATTATTTTAACACCATTTTACTCCCACATTCTAAATTGAAAATATTTAACTATAACATTTAAAATAATAGATCAATTCATTAAAAAGACACTTAAAACTATTGAAATGTGTTTAAAAATATGCATTAATTTTGTATCTATTAGTAGTTAATACTTTTCATACCCACAAATTTAAATACTAGGTTATTTTTTGGTTTTTTAAGCTCGGTGTTGCGTTTTGTGTATAATATCAAACATAATGTTATTATTTTAAAATATTGGGATGTTACATTCAAACCCTTTAATAAAACATGTCCTCATAATTTTATCTTGAAATTGGAAATCAGATGTTTGACATTTTAAAGATCCATTGTGGAAATAACACATCGTAAAAAGGGTTAATAAAAAATTATCTTAAAAACATGAAAGGGATGTACAAAGGTCAATTGAAATAAAGAAACTATATTTCCACATAATAAGAACATTGGTGGGTAGTGAAAACATGTATTTGGAAAGAATATCTATTTAGGAGGTATCATTATTTTTTTTAAGAGAGAAGAGACCATTGATTTAATGGATATATTTTTACTTCAACATCCTTTTCCTAGAGTCGATGAATTTCTTTACAATATTAACAAAGAAAAAAAAATGAAATATACATAATTAACAAGTATAATTTCATCCTTTAATGAATTTCCACCATAATATAATATATTTCTTCAAAAGATGAGTTTTGAAGAATAATTTGTTTATATTTGAGGTACTAAAATAAAATTATAATGGATCTCATAATTCAATATATGGATAAAACACTATTCCTTATATCTTTAGGCATTAACCAAATTAAAAATGGTTAGAGCAAGTTAAGATGTTTCCCAAAATTAATAAACCATCATAATAAGAAAAACTACTTAAATATCACAAATTAAATAGTAGTACAAAAATTTCAATCTTAATCACTATATAAATAACCATCCTTATAATTATTCAAAATATTCTTCAATAACTTTGAAACCTAAGTATTATAATATTTTGGTCCCAAAATATTCCAAAATAAATATAAAATTTATCTATAAATAACATAAATTATTTTGAATGTATCATACCAAAAATGTATATTCCGTAATCATATAATCTATATGATATACTAATCATTTCCATAAATAACTTGAATTACCACAAATAAACTATGAAGAGATAACTCAACAATTAATCTTGAAATAAAGACCCATAATATTATAGTTACCTTAATCATATAAGGTTCCCAAAATTATGAAATTATTCTAAAATAACATTAATCTACTAATCAAAAAATCAATTTTCTATCAAATTTTTATATGTATGATAAATCATATGTGATGAAAATTATTTCTAAATCCATTTAAGTAAAAAAATTCATACTAACTAAAACATCAAATAGTCCAGTGGTAGGAATTGTACCCTCATCTCTCTTCAATTGTCTGTTCAAGCCCTATGACCTTTCTGTATGTGACCGGTTTTTGCTTTCTCTAAAACTGTACTAATATAATTCTCATGACATTCCTCAAAATATGATGAACATCCTGAAAAATATATATTAATCATCAAAGATTATATAAACTGTAAAGGTTAAAAATACCTTTAAACTTATTAACATAAAATAAAAATAGAATTATACCCTAAATATTATTTCTAGAAGATAAAATTTTTCTTATATATACCTTAAAAATCTATCAAAACTCAATAAATATCTCCCAATTTACTTCCATCACATAAAAAATCAAAATAATATTAATTATTTTAAATTCAAGATCATCCTTAATCTTTATACTACATCTTAACTCTTGAATCTATATATATATACACCTTAATTATTTACCATTATTTATAATCCATTAACCATGCTTTTTGATCTTAGGGATTTCCACCCCGAGGGACTAACTTCAAACACATGTTAGCATAATGCCCCAAATATTTACAATTAAATAATCTTATTATCAGTTTCTCATTATTTTCATTACAATTTTCCTTTTAGTTATGAGCCATATTACCAAACCTTTCACATATAAATCATATCATATATTTTTTAATATATTCTCTAGGTTTTGTTTTACTAAACTTTTCACAATATGGAAACTTTTTTTTCCTAACTCCATATTTATTTGATGGATGATTAACCATTTATTTTTTCATCTAGAACTTTTCTTCTTCTTATCTTAATGGGATAAATGATCATATGGAAACTCCATTTATACCATTTTAGCACATCAAATAGGTTTCTCATAAATTTTTTATTCACAGGAAGCTAATGAACTTTGATATCTTAGTTTCAATCTTGAGTAAAACTAATTAATCCTACTATCATGATCCAGAATAAAATTTGTTATATAACATTCCAATCAAAAGAATTTTTCTTTATATGTGGCCACCAAATATTCCTCCTATCTAAATTTCTTGAATTGTTTTTAAATACAAATGTGCATAACCTTCGGAAAATATTTCTTAGGAAAATATTTTAAATTCATCCCATTTTAATATATAAATATCTTCCCTATCTTTGATATTATTAATCATTGAAAACTATCAGTCATATTCACCTTTAAAATTATAAATAAAAAAAGTTACTTTTGATGATTTGAATAACCCATGAAATAAAATATATTCTCTAAGGATTTAATCTATCCCTCATCAACCACAAGGTCAGATGATTTATTTAATATAAGAGGGTGTTTACTCATAAAATTATAAACTATAATCATGTTCCTCTATAGTAAATATGATTCCTCCCTATCATTGATAACACCTCCATTTATATCTTATATCAACTTATCCATCATAATAATAAATTATTAAATTCCATTTCCAACCATTTTGGGTTAAAAATTTGGAAGGATATTGTTTTCTAGGTTCCTTCCTACTACAAATTTCCTATTTCTTCTATAGAAAACCATTATGAACATACATAGTTTAGATGAAGAAACATTTTAATTATCAAATTTAATATCATGATAACCATAACTTAAAATATCTTAAGGATATTTAATTAATTATACTAACTTCAAAAATTATCAAAACATTTCCTCTAATACCACCTATAAGGACCCTACCATAAATATTACATAATGTAGAGTTTTAGTTAAGAATTTACATTATTTAATTTTTAGGATATTATTAGGTCTATTTTTTATAGAATTATGTATTAACTCATAAATAAAAATCCATATTTTACAAAGTGGGAACTTTTAATCATTATCAATTTTTTCCACAATATAAAACTTTTAAAAAGAATCATGATATTTTTTCATGGAAAAACTTAACAACTTTCAAATTTACTTATTATTTCTTTTTTACAATCAATAAAAACTGTTTTTTAAATGTGTGATGAGAAAAAAATATTAGTAAGGGACATTAAAATAAGAAATAATTAAACTCATTATTCCATGAAAACATGTATTTTTTTTATTTTTTAAATAATATTTGAACTGAAAATAACATTTTTTACTTAAAAAAGAACCTTCTATACGAAAATAATTTTCAAAAAACATTTCATAAGAAATATTAAAAGAAAAATAAAACCCATAAAATTTTATTTGAAATTATAAAAAACTCATAATATATTTTTCAGAAAGTTATTTTTTTCATCCTAAAAAAGTATCGTATAATATCCTTTAAACATAATGTCAATATCATACCTTGGTAAATCATAATATTCCCATATAAAACCATATAAATAAACAATAAAACACATAAGATACATGGAATATTATTTTATATATCACTATTACAAATGGAATTACCATACGGTCAACTTCCTTACTCGATGCATCTGAGTTATATCACAGACCCACCTGTCCTTGTATAATAATTCAACCACCCATTCATGGTTTATAACATAATCGACCATCACTAATTCATAAAATAACCACCTATAATTAGTGTATAACTGAAAAAAATGTAATCAAAAATAATTTCCAAGAATAATAACATAATTATAACATATAAAATCTTGAATTTTTCAACATTACACTCATAAGATATTCTTTCAAGCCATAAGAAAATATTATTAGATAATTACATATTCATCCATTTTAAAAAACCATTTTCAATACCAAAATACCAAAAACGTGGAATAGGGTTTTTATTAAAATAAAACATGAAATGTTGTAATATAACCCATATATAAAAAATGGTTATAGCATTGTTATATTTTTTTCATTGTAAATGTTAAAATAGAACAACCATTTTTCCTTTTTATCAAAATGTTCCATATAAAACACGTAAAAATATTATTTTTGAAAACCATTAAAGAAAAGTCAAAAGAGACATAAAATAACCTTTATTATAATTTTATATCCATTCAAATAAACCCATAAAATAATATCCATAATATAGATATGGAATAAAAATACCTAGAAAATAATTCTTTAAAACATTTTAAAATATGGTTTTTAAAATAAAGTGTCCCTTACTTAAATTCTTACAAATATTGATTCTTTTTTAAAAACATTTAAAATAAATTAAAATATGGTAGAAAATTAACATTATCATCCATTGAATCATTAAAAATATTTCTTTTAAAATATTTACAATAACATATAAGATAAATATTTACAATTTAAACATTTAAAACTTTTTAAAACATGGTTTTATGTAAAATGGTCACTAACCATGAGTCTGATTAGTCACACACGTTCTTTATCTTCCAGAATAATAAAACAATTTTAATTATTTACTTTCTTAAGAACCATTTTAATATTTATTATCAAATTTATATCTCTTATTACCATGTTATATACAATTACTTGTTTAATTAAGTTTACATCAAATATTTTGATGATATTTGTCTTATATGTCCAAAATGAATTTGGTAAGATGAATATGGACAGAGAGGTGATTATTTAAATATAAATAGAATAATAATCACTATATAATTATCATTTTTATACATAAATTATACTTTTAAAACCAATCATGAATGATCTTTATAAAAAATGAACTGTGTTACAATGACAGAGATAGTATGTTTTACATACACATGAGTAACTTTTCCATTTTTCAACAATCATTATAGAGGGTAGTAAAGTATTATTTTATATTTTAAGAATTATAATCATATGCTAAATAATATAATATTTCTTTAAATATAATTATATATATCATCCATGTGATTATGTGATGAAAAAAATCGCATCGCTTCATGGTGGCAGTAGTCCACAAGTACGCATGAACGCCATTATCAAATTTTAGTGTATGAAAGAAAATGATTTATTATCTTTTAAAACTGATAAACATGTCATGAAAATAATAATTATTTTATTTATATCATATATATTCATTAAATTTATCCTTATTACCTTCGTTTCAATGTGTTAGTGGAAGATGAATCACATCGCTTCATGAGGTGGTAGTTCATCATACACATAAGCAATGTTATCGTTCACCCACAAAATGGAAAGTAATAATGTACATGTGATATAATAAATACATAAGTCTAATTATGTTAAAAATATAACATATATAATTTAAATACATCATTATAACAAGCTATGAGATGTGATGATGGAAAATTAATTACTCTAATTCGTGTGGTAGAAGTCTACCATACACACAAATGATGATTTTGTTTCCAATTTGATAGAAGAGGATATGAATTTTGGATATGAAATTAACATAATAATATATTAGTATATGGGATATAATTTTTTTATTATATCACCATAACTGAATAATATTTTAAGGAGGTGGAATAAAAAATAAAACAAAAATTCTTAGTTAAGATTGATACCACTTTTCGGATAACCTATTAAGGTTTACATTGAAACATTTACTAAATTGGTTTTATGATCCAAAAAGGCCTCTAGGATGTGTTAAGATATGAAATTAATGTATTTGGGTAGGTATTTTACAAACCAAAATCTTTATAGTGGACAATAGGAGAGGAGAGGGGGTGAACATTTATAAGTGGGGAGATGACACACTAGGAAATTTTGAAAAGAAAAAGAGATAAACCCATTTTTCACATGATAAAAGGATAAAAAATGGACCTTTATGGATTATTAGATGATATAAGGTTTAAATATGTCCATAAAATATAATTTATAAAATTATTTATATAATTTTAACAAAAAACGTTTATTTGAACCCCTAATGAATACATTTTTACCTTAACCGTGGTAAACGATTTTTACTATATTAACTATTCATTATAGAAAAAATTAAGTTGAACTTATTATATAATATATATTTTTATTATAAAAAATATTTAATCAATTTTACCAAATTAAATTCACAAAATTTATATAATTTAATTTAAAATTAAACCTTCTAACGTGACATAAATGTGGGTTTTCAGGAAGTGTATTTTTAAAGAAAAAAATGATTTTATATTATCTATATGAATAGTAATAATTATTATATGAATTTAAATTTAAATTTATAGATATATAATCTATGGTTTTTTAAATCATTACCCATTGAGGAATAATTTAATTATTTAAAATTGAGAAACATTAGGCACTTTAAAACAGTTTTCAGAAAAACCCATTTTTAAACCAAAAAATAAACTTATACTAAAATTCAATTTAAGGATGATTTAATTGTAATTAATTTGATTAAATATAAATAAATAATAATAATTTTACTTTAAATCATGTTCAACACATAATTACACCGTTTAATATATTTAAAAGAGATGACAGTTTTACAAATATCAATATTTTCAATATTTATTGAAAAACTAATATTTTTCAAAAAATTAAAAAATTTCACCCTAAGTTAATTTTTTATGATTAAAAAATAATGTTATTTTTATCAAATAATTTTATAAAATTTATAGAAATCAAATATAATATTTTCTCACAAAAATTAATAAAAATCATTTTTAAAGAAAACATATTTTGGATGTATAGAATTAATTTAATAAAAAATGATCTATTATTTTCTAAAAATTTATTCAAAAATTTATGTTTATTATGAAATTTATATATATATTTAATAAATTATTTCATATAATTAATACCCAATTTTTTAATGACTAGGTTATAATGGTCATTTGTAAATAAAAATATGTTTTGATTTGTTTAAACTCGGTGTTGCTTGTCTTATATGCTATATAACATAAGATTATTCTTTCAAAATTTCAGTAAGTTAAAATAATATTGGATAAAAAATTAAACTCAATGTAATAATTTTACTAATTATATTTTCTAGAGTATTTTTAACCTCAATTAGTTTTAAGACATTGATGTCTATGACATGATCAACCATTAGGATGATGCAGATACTCTCTCTAAAGTTTTTTATTTCCTACAATTAAAAATATATATATAATAGTTAAATTAAAACTAAATTCCCTTTTATATTGGATTTAGGCCTAAAAATACTCAATATTTAGATAATAATTTAATTAATATGTCAAATTTAATGAATAGTATCTTTCTGAGTTATGAATTTCTTGTGGAATTTTAGTTTTTGGTTTCAATAAGAAGGTTTTTTGAGAAAAAATATTAAAATTGATAATATAAGAGTTGTTATAACCACAAATATATTTTTTTGATATGTTTTATTCCCATGTGATGAATCAGTTTCTTGATAGTAGTATTTTAGGATGACATGTGTGATAAAATTCTATAAAGGCAATAACACTACGTGATTGGGACTTTGAACTTTTTTGGTAAATTCTGGTGATAGAGATGATAGATAACCCTTAAGGGGTCATCCTTAAAGAATATGATACATATAGATCATCATTATGAAAATAACCAAATTGAATAATCCTTACATGGATGTCCCTTATTGATTCATCATTATGCATAAATATCACACTTACATAGATAAACATTAAAGGGAAATCCTTAAATATAAGGGCCATAATTACATAAATAAACCTTATGAGGTAATCCTTTCATAGATGAACCTTATGGAGTCATATTTATAAATAATTCCATCCATATTTAGATAACCCTTACATGTTCATACTTACATATATGACCCATATGGGTTCATCATTGCATGTAATAACACTTACATGGAGGCACTTACATGAATAATGTTTCCAGTTTTTCTAAAATATTAAAAAAATAATTTAAAATAAATTTAAAAATTGTTTTGGGTTTCTTTTTAACCTCTACATAAGGGTATATATCTAATTGGTTCTCTCACCCCTCTTTTATTCAAAGGAAGTTCCTTACTTAATTATTTTTAGAATCAACTTCATTTTCATCCAAATGAACAAATGAGGAAAATTTGACACTATGTATTGAGTTTTACTTTGCCTATTTCCCTTTTTATTACTATTGATTTATACGACCCATAATAGTTCTTGGGTGAAACTTCCACCTAATCATGGTAGAATCATCTCAATATTGAGGGTATTTTATTGGATTTTCTAATGGATATATTATGCAGATGATTTCACTACGTAATGTGAAAATTCAAGAGGTATGTGATTTATGGACTATGATATAAACCAAGGAACCTAAGGTGGATGCCTGAGTATTATATTTAACCTAGAAAGGGGTTGTAAGAAGGAACATCCACAATAAATTTTGGGTTCTATCTTGAAAATTTTAATATGACTATGATAGTCTGGGTTGTTCACTTGAGTGGCTAGCCAAGGAGATGTGTGATGAGTTCATCATTATCTAACCCCTATGAAGATCATAGTGCGAGGTGTTTCCTAGTGGATGATCAACCCTAATATATTATGCAGGATAGATGGGATGGATGAACTACCCTTAGAGCTTTATTTGGGAGATTTTTTGTGTTTCATTGGATCTGAATTCATACCTCATAATATGTGATTCCTAGGATATTTTCCTTATACCTGGTGACTTGGGACATTTGTAAATCACCAAGAATCTAGTGTGACTCTTGATGATTCTATGTTAGATTCCTAGTATTCCTAGGATTCCTAGGATCCATTGGGTTTCCTAGTGATATTTCATGACATGCCAATATATTCCATGGTTCTGTTCATTATACTTAGTGATAAGGGATATTCCTATAATGACAATGATCTATTAGAATGACTAGGGATATTTTATGAAATTCCTTGGATGCCTAAGATCTAGAAGTATGCCTCCTGATCGTATGTGATATTCCTAGGGTGTCTAGGTTTTGGAATTATGCATGATGACATCTTGGATACAAGGGATGTTTCTTGAGAACACGAATTATACCTAACGAGACATGGGATCCTTAGGGTGCATCCTAGGATCTTGTTATTATATATGTTATATGGTGAGTGTATTATGAGATGATCTAAGTGAGAAACTCTTCCTAATTACTGATCATATATAATTATGATGATATAAGAGTGGTTTTTAGTAAACCCCTGATATGATTATCCCATGTGATCATAGACACTCCATTACTCGCTGAAGTAGGGATGGTTGACATTGGGTGTAACCTTAAAATCTTAGGTCAGATAGTGATTATTTTATTAATTTTTCTAAGTTATTTATTTAATTTATGAGAATATTACATGTGATTTACCTTTTATATACTTATTAAATTAGGAACCCCATTATTAGTTCCCTAGTAATTTGTACTTACACCCTGCTCTAGAAGACATGAAAATTGGGTACCCAAGGATACATCACTCTTCCTACATTCAGGTAGGGAAACTTCCTATGGTTGGATCTTTGAAATAGAAAGTGTGGATGGATCAAAAGATATATGTGGTGAGGATAAAGTATTGCATTATATCCTTTCTTTACATTTTATTTCTTTTGAGTATTATAATTAATATGGCTAGCCTAGTTGGAAATAAGTTGTCATGTATGACTATATGATTTTGTATTCATTTATTATTGTGAGTATGTTTTATTTATTCTGAAGTGATCTAATTATTTTTTGATGGATGTTTTTTGATGGTTTTACACTATTTATCAATCAAATAAAATTTTAAAGTCTCCCCACAGTGACACCCTAGACCCTCACTTCTAGAATATAGATTTTGGCTTGTGGGAGGCACACCTATGGTAATGTTACACCACCAAACTAGACACAAATTAGTGTTATATTACTTAGAGATTTTGGTAAATGGAACCATAGATGTTATTTTATGTTAAAATATTAAATATGATAGAAAATTTATCTAGAAATGTATCAGTGCATGTGATGGAAGTAGAAATGGTGTGTCAAAAACATCATTCTAGTTGTACGTACTTATTTCTATGGATATGAGATTCCTACTCTTGGTTTTTTCTATTATATTAGATTTGATTATTTCTGAATTTTATGTTCATGTTTTTTATTAGAGATTTATGATTTTTTTGTCTCTTATTATATATAATATTTCCTTCGCATGAAATTTTATGTGGATCTTATGAAGGTATGCATATTAATGAGGAATGTATAATCCCTATGTGCAAGGGATTTATATTGACCCTTAATTGGTCTTTACATGTATTTAATGATTTTATGGGTAATTATGATTTATATTTTCTAAAGAAACTAGGTTTGGTTACTTAGAGTGTTGATAAAAACCTATATGGCGTTTTCTCATATAACTTATTGGTTGAAATATACCTAACTTAACCAAGTGATTATGGTGTTTTTACATAGATAATCATAGGATGATGTTTCTATATATATATATGTATATAGATGCGATCATGGTCCTTGATAGGGTAGTATTTTATGTAGATTTAGGGTGAGGATTAGTATCCAAGTAAGTTTCTATCTTTTCTCATGATTACCAATATATATATATATATATATATATTTGTGTGTTTGTTTTTTAGAACCCTAGAGTGGATGTTTAGGCATGTGAGATTATCAATGAATTTTGAGATGAGAGTAGATGTTTTATTTGAATAATTGTGAACTATGTGAGATACAATTTAAGAAATAGGTGGGAGAGATCAATGCCTTAGTGATAAATGAGGGTAACCCTTGAGAGGGGTTATACCATGTTTGTTAGAACCTTTAAAATGAAAACCATGGGTAGCTTATTTTACATGATATTGATGAATGAGAGGAGTATTTAGATAAGTGTAAATGGTAGAGGGGTTCCTTGGATTTACATGACATGAAAGTATTCTATGAGCTAGTGAGTGGGAATCATGGTTTTTTTAAATTAATTGATCAATAGGATTCTTACACCTATTGATTTAGGCATGGTTCCTAATGAGATATATAATTTTGGTCATATATGGATGGGTCTAGGATGATAATATCATGGGTGAGAACATGAGATTTTGAGATAACAACCGAGTGGTGGGTGATCATGTGATTTTTCTTGGCATAGGTGAGATGTTTGGCAATTTTGAAAAATAATCACAACAATTATTTTGATTAGATTAGATTGATATATCATAAAATATAATGAGTGATTTAGGAATTTTAGAATGTGATTGAATAGGTAGGACACAAGGTGTTATGACTTAAATGATATAGATGGGTAACACCAGAGTTTATGCCTTCTTGGGTATGCATTATTTTGTTAATTTAGACTGTTGTGAATCATTCTATAGGATGGAATGTATAGTGAAACAAGGTGTACATAAATGATTTTCTATATTCATTTAAATTTATATTTCTCATAGATATTTTTTAGAGATGGTAAAATGGTGTACCACTCATGGGAGTGAGAGTTAGGTTTTTTTAATGGGTGGTATGAGAGATTAAACCTATTATAATTGAATAATACCATGATATAGAGTTGAATATAACTTGTAAGAGTGTTATTGAGGATAGATCTTCCTTGGGAATGGAGAGTGGGTGTCAGCATGGATTTTTAGAAAATTCTTATGGTCATGGATTTTAGAAAGTTTGGTGAAATGAGAAATGTACTGCTATGGTGATAGGTGACATGGGTGATAGAACATGGTGTCATGGTATGGTTTACCTTAGTGTGTACCTTGAGAAAAATTATTCATAAGGCATATTATTAAAGCCAAATGTGGTTTACCCATGGGAAGTGGCATAAAATATACTGTATGGTGTGGAGTGCATCATAATTTGTTAAAGAGTGCGACCCTTATTAATAAAGAATTTTTAGCAGATGTAGAGAAAAAAATTCCTAGTGATCCAAAAATAGATATCAATTATTGTTTCATTTTTTATTAGGTATGATAGAGATGGCCATGTTCATCATTACAAGAATTAATAGATAGATTATTGGAAATTGAGATTATTTTTTATGGTGTAGTTGAGAGAAAATATTAATATACATATAGAGAAAATTGTCTTATTAGTCACAGATATGTGACCTTAATATTAGAAGGGTCATGGATGTATGGGACTAGTAATTTGATAATTGAGATGACACAAATAATGGAGTGAAGACATTGGATATGGTGTTGGATGTAGTATGTGAATTGACATTGATTTCAGGATGGATTTAATATAATATTAGGGAGTATTAGACTAGTGATGTTCCATACCAAATTGTGAGATAATGATGATGGGAGTAGGTGGTTGGTGATCTAATCATTGAATTAAAATTAGTTTCATTCATTATCTTTAGTGTTGGTTTTGGATTATCTCGGGATGAATTTGATAATTAAGAAATTGTGATTAGGTAGTGTGATGGTTCATCGACAGGTGCAGCCATTGTTTTTGGAAATATTATCTAGAAGAAGATATAATGGTGTCTTTACAATAAATTTGGTGCAGTGAGATGATAACTACAACAATAATATCATTGAAACACTATGAAAGAATTTACTAGAATATTCCAATGGTTGGGAGAACCATGGATCATAATCAAACTTTTAAGCAGTGAAATATGGCAGGGAGAACTGTGAGACTAGGAATGAATTAATCAATAACACCTAGGTGTCCTTGGATCTATGGGTGTAGGTAAAAATAATTTTTTTTAATCGATAATGATGATGTTTAGTGGCCCATATTTTAGTGAATAGTTACCTTTGGTAAATATTTTTGTAGAGGAAGCTCATTCTGTATTCTGGGATAAGATATGATGGGTTTGTGATGATTTGATGACTATAGAAGGTTAGGTTTTTAATTTAAAAAAACCAAAACTTCATAAGGGCATGAAGTGTTATAGTGAGGATGTTTTAAAGACGATGTCTTTTTGGATTATGAATTTCTTGTGAAATTTCATTTTTTGTTTCTAATGAGGTTTCATTTTGAGAACCAAGATTTAGATGTGAATATGAGAGTTTTTAAAAACTAGAATAATGTTTTCTATATGGTGGAGGTTAGAGTGATGTCTCGGGTACTCATGTGTCATATTTCAGGGTGAGACGTGGGCTAAATTTGTGTAAGGAGAGGTCCCTTAGGTGGACAAGACATTGCCAAAATTTTCAAAATCTAGCATTGGAGAAGGCGGATGAACCTTACGAGGTCATCCTTATCGAAGATGACCGTTATGTTTCATGATTACATAATGAATCTTATAGTTTTATAATTATATAGATTATTCTTACATATTCATCCTTATGTGTATGGATCATCCTTACATGGATGACTATCCAAGGTTCATCCTTCTGCATAAGGGTAATCCCTACATGGATGACCCTTACAAGATCATCCTTATATAGACGACCATTCTAGGGTTATAATTATATAGATGACCCTAATAGGGTTAACCTTACTTGAAATGAACCATACACGATGACCCTTAAGTGAATTTTGTTTTATGTTTTTCTCAAAACATTAAATAAACATTTTAAAAAAATATTTTAAAAGGGATTTTGGGGCGTTCTATCACCTATATACAAAGACAGATTGGCCAAAATAGTTCTCTCACCTATCTCTTCAATTCATTTGGAGTATCTACCTCGAATCATGTTTGAAAAAAGTTTTGTTTAATCCAAAATAAAACATGATTAAAATTTAATGCTTCACATTGATTTATCCTTGGGTTCTTTCCCTCTTTCTTGATGTCAAGAAGTATGACCTAAACAAGGAATTGAGAGAAGATGACACTAGATCATGGTGAAATAATCTTGATATCGAGTTTTTTTCTCATATTAGATAAAGAAGATATTAAGAGGCGGATCAAACTATGTTACACATGGATTTGAAAATGCAAGTTAATGTTAGGAGATTATTTAGGTTATTTGGGTGGGAATGATTAATTAATTCTTTTAGATGTTATGGTCTAGATGGATATAGGTGGTGGTGTGCATCATTTTAAATTAATGACATTATTTATAGATAGTTACATGTGATATTTTTGATATTTATGCCTTTTTTTATTAAACTATAAAATTAATTATAATTTTTTAGATTAATTAAAATAAGAAATTAATTATAAATTGATTATAATTAATTATTTAGAAATTATGGATTGAGTGATATAACTAAGAAATTATTTGAGGGATGGATAATCCTTGACGTTGATATATTAGTTTCTTCAAAGAATGAAAATTTTATGTGAGGTAGGTGGTCCCTTGAGCATAACCACTTTGATTTACTCTTTTGATGTGAATCATGTGATATGGGTCTCACCATAGTGGATAATAAATCCTTTTCAAATAAATGAAGTGTTTAATTGAAGTAATTTGTTTTTGGATAGATGCAAGTGTCAAGGACCACAATGAACAGTTAAGACAAGGCTTGAATCCTAGACTACTGATGACCGAAGGATTGATTAGAAAATATAAGCCTAAAGATATATGGAACCATAAGGGTATTAATTAAATGAAATAAAGGAACATAAAATCCCTTGGTATATGTTTCCTAACCCCCATGAGTATGGAATAGTGACAGAACAACCATAAAAAACCTTAGGTCTTACATTAGAACCTGGGATTAATCTATGATGGGATTGTAAGATTCCTTAGTTTCATGGACTAGAAGATTAGAGAGTGGGGCTAGTGTTCCTCCCTCACTAGTATGTAAGAACACGAGTGGATATGTCTTGGGTATATTATGTTATGTTGGGTGATAGAAAAACCTATGACATTGGATGTGAGATGGTAATCACTTCATCCCACTAGAGTGATGACATAGTTTCTTATTCTATAAAGCTGGTGAGTCCATGAGATGTTGATGACATGATGAAGGATGTTATGCCCTCTGAGTTTTGGGCATGGACTCTAGATATGAGATAATGATAAGTGAACCCATGTAGGGTTTTCATACTCTGATATTTCCCAGGACACACTTGGTGGATTCCACAGAATTTCATTGACTCTTGAGAGGGGTAGCACATATGAACTTACAACATTAATTCCAAGTGGCACATTATAAATATAGAATTGATGATGATGGTACAAGTTTATTACTTGAGAGGCCAACCTAAGAGATGCGTGATGGTGAGGAATATGGATGAATCCAATGAAGATTATAGTGAGTGGTGTTATTGAGTGTATGTTAGACCCCATATATATTATACGAGATAGATGATGGGGATACACCATATAACACCCTGAGATTTTATGAGAAATATTTTGTTTTTATGTATTATGTTATACGCAACACCAAAGGAATCTCTCACTACACACAACACTGTCTTGGCTTGCATTACACGCAAGAGAAACCTTCCTCGATAGCTTGCGTTGTACGCAATATTGAGTTTCGCTAAACATTGATATGTTATTAAAATATTATATAAACTAGCTGTTATGAATAGTCATACCAACTTTTTGAAATTTTATAAATTTTATCTTTCAAAATGGACTTTATTTTTGGATTATGAATATGAAAATTAGCCTAGGGTTAATTTTTGGCATTTTTCTGAAAACATTCAATTTTTGATGAATAGTGAAAACACTGAGTTATTGGTTAAACCAACTTTTTATTTAAATAAAAATTTATATTATTTAAATTTATTTTAGGTAAAAATAGATACATAATACCTATACAAGTTAAATTTAATTCATTGGAGTCATTTTATAATAATTTTAGATCTATAAAAAATTTATTGAACTTTTGACCGTTTTTTACCCACCTCCTTGGAGCATTTGAAGATTTAAATAAAAATTTTTTTACCGCTTCTATGAGTGGAATTTGAAAATTTTTAGAGACATGGTTGATATCAGTAAGTAAAATGTGGTTCAATAAGATACAAATCATTTTTGTTGAATAGTAACTTTTTACTTTTATTTACCACGGTTAAAATTAAATAGGGAAATTAAGGGTAAAAATGATATTATTATTACCCTAACACATGTCCTAATTATATTGGATAAGTTTAATTTGACCAGAAAATAACCTTAGGGATAAAATATGACCCTTTAGGTCCACTTGGTTTATATTAGGACATTTATTATTATTTAATTCAAAGAAGAGTGAAAAGGGTTAAAATCAAAGTTTAATAAGTAAAACATTTTCAATATAGGGTTATACATAAGATGAATTCAACTATAAATATTAATTATAAAGATAAAAATATTTCATACATAATTATATTTTATTAATAATTTTTAGACATTAATTAATTTAAGTTATTTATGAAATAATGATGATACAATAATTACATTATTAATGAAATATTAACATAATTGATGTCATAAATACCCAAATAAATGTAATTTGAGACTTTTTAAAAATTAAATTAATTTTCTAGGTTAATATAAAATATTATGGTAAGTTAGACGAATATTTTTTCTATGTAATAATGCTGTTATGAATTAAAAAAAATACCAAATAGTGTCAAAATTGACATAAAAGAGTTTTTAAAACAAATATTATCTTATTAATTGTTATTATATTTAGAAAAATATAAGGATCAGAAAAAAGACTTTTATAATAATATATATGACATTAATGAACTAATTTGGGTTCGATTGGAAGTTTATAGTAAGTTTATTAACCATATAGTGTAAGAATACAAGAAGACACGGTAAAAGTTAAATTATTTAACTTAGAGTTAACTCTTAATAATAAGGTTAAAATGGTAATCTAAACTTGTCTAAAACCTATTGATTGAGAGGATTTAGCCCCATCCCAACCCTATAATCTAAATAAGTAACTTTAGAGCCATTATAAACCGAATATGACTTTATTATAAAATAATATTTTATGTTTTTCCTATGGTGTGTGTCTCCTCCCTTATAAAAGGGCACATTCTCCCTCTCTTATTCACAACATTTTGAGCCTTAAATCTCGTCCAAAACCTGATAATTACTCTTCTCAACATATGTAGTTATATCATAGAGGTTCTAGTCTTCTCAAAAGTCCAAATCTAGTGCCCTAAGAGGAAGTTTAAAAGAGGCACGTCGAGGAAGAGGTAATCTCATCTACCAATTCTTCCAAGTTTCTTTCTTCTTCTAATTCATCTTATTTATTTGTTTCATTATAAATTAATAACATAATTATCACTAATATACTGATATGTTATTATAAATATTAAACAAACATCTTTCACCTTCTATCCATCCTACAGAAAATGAAATCACCGTGCGTGCGTACGTATGGAATACTGTCTCCAAGCCGTGGTGTAATCTGTTTTCCACCACCACCTTACTTAGATGGGTATAATGGTGTAAATAATAACTATATATTATTATTATAACATTATACTTATTCTGAGATATTATATCATCAACTCCAATTCCATTCATATAATTATGGGAACGATATCATCGCTCGTGCGTATGTACAACCTACCATCTCCACGATGTGATGCGACTCGTTCTGCATGATATTATTTGAATAAAGATTATATAAATGAATTGAATTAATATATATGACATATATTACACTAATAAAATTCTGTAAATGAGGTATCTATAACCTAAAAATAGGAATACAAATTTATTCGACAAAACACGCATAAGAACATAAAGCAATGAACACCCGAATAACAAGTAGCAATGAAATATTATTAATAAGCAGATAAGAATATGAACATATATGATATCATAATAATTACTATGATTCTGGAATAAGTCAATGACATTATTTAAATCATTATATAGGAGGTTCGGATACGTACAAAGCTTATCGGACCTAAGGTAATGGAAAATCTCACAATCTCATTTTTACCCAAGATTTTTTATACTTCAGAATTTACTAGGGAATATTTATCCTCCATATCCATGTTTCCACAATATTTAATATTATTTATATCCTCCTACAATTTTATAAAACCAATTTTACCTATTGGTGAATTTTAGTAAAAGATATGAAAGGAAACTTTTGTTGTTTTCAGTACGAGATACTTTTTGACTTTTCTGGACAAAGTACGAGAAGAATGTTTTTTAACATATACGGAATGAATGGATTGTTATGATTTCATAGAACATTATTTCCATGAGAGATTACTTTAAAAGATTTAAAGTTTATTTTTAATTAAATTTTTTTAGTTTGAAATTGTATGACATGTTAAGAAAGGAAAAATGTTTTTGAAGTAGAAAAGATATTTTCCTCAAGAATGGAGTTCAAGTATTTTATCAAAATTATTTTCCATTTAAGATAATATAGGGTTATGTTTCTATCCCTTTTTTTACATCTATTTGATTATTTTATTATGGAATTATTTTTATGAAGTCATTTTATCTTATATGGATTATGTTATGATGGCATCATGTTTAAGAATCCCATTTTTATTACATGGGTTATGCTATGATATATGATTTATGATTTTGTGGAACACATAATAATGGTTGAATTATGAGATGGGTGGGACCTATATCTCCCTCCAATGCATTTAATAAAGATTTATATCTCATGAGATAGAAATGTCTGGAATGGAAAGTTAATTTGGTTCAGTGATACAAGACTAGAACGAGGAGTGAACTCGGTTCAGAAATAGACTTTGTCCACTATGATAGTCTTGGAAATGAGTCTTGACTAATATGAAATTATTTTCTAGGATTATGTGTGTATTCCATAAAGTTTCATGTTTTAAGTGATGATTATTGGGCTTAAATTTCACTACTATGATTTATCCCATGTTATGATATTATGATCTCTTTTGCAGGATAAGATTTTCAAAATGTTTTGTTCTTATGAATATGATATGATTAATATCTACTTCGTTTACCCTTAATGAGAATATGAGCTCACCCTTTTGTATGTTTTCTTTTCCCCAAGTCAGGAAGAAAGATATTAAGTAGGATATTCCAAAAGGGACTCTAGATATGATGAAATAAATGGGAGACAATGTAGATGCTTTATGAACCAGTTGTTTATGTTTCCTAGTTTCTAAAGACACTATACCTATATGGTACTATCGTGGTTTTTTTATATGTTTTAATAAGTATGATTCAACTCTGATGTAATAATAATGTATGTAAAGTATGGGTCGTTATAGTTTGTATCAGAGGGAGGTTATAGTCAACCTTTGGAAACTAGGATGTGAAAGCCTTAGTAAGAACCCTAAGGATATGTCTAAGCATAGAACACAATATTAGTGTTTTAGAAATGGACATGAATAAGCTATGATAAGACCGAAAGTGTGAAATTTTATTCTTGATTATGTGGTTTTCTTATTATGATTAGTGTTTCTCACACTATTATTATTGGTTTTAGTCAATGGCTGGAACTCGAAGGAACCTTGTTAATACTGAATGTGACGGGAAATGAAATGATTGTCCCCCTGAGCAACCAAACGTTATGGGAGCTGGAATGAAAAATATTATATCCATGCTCACACAACTTTCTCAATCTATGAATAATTCAGGACTTCCAAATGAGAAAAGGAAGGAGCAAAATTCTGTTGAATCCTTCATGAGGCAGCGTCCACCCTTATTCAGTGGGTCTACTGATCCATTAGTGGCTGAACAATGAATCAGTACCACTGAAAATATATTTTCAGTTATTCAATGTTCTGAACATGATAAAGTCATCTTATCATTATATCATTTGGAAGGTGAAGCTGATCAATGGTGGAATCTTATCAAGAATACGAGGCAAAGAGATGAAATTGAGTCCATGGAATGGGACGAGTTCAAGAACATATTTTTCAATAAGTACTTCCCTCGCATTCTTTGAACAAGTATGGAGAAGAATCTTCTTGATCTAGAGCAAAAGGATGATGAGTATGTTGGTACCTACGAAGCAAATTTTAAAAGACTTGCAAGTTATGCTTCCGGAATTATTATTTAACCTAAGATTAAGATCGATCGATTCTTTAGTGGCTTAAAACCATGTCTTCGAAGGGAGTTAGCCATAAGGGACTTCAATATCTACGAGGAAATTGTTCGATGTGCTCTCAGGGTTGATATGAAGATTAGGGTAACCCATCAGTCATATGGGTTTGATAAGAAGAGGAAAATGGAATTCAAAGGGAAATCTAAAGACCACACTGAAAATAAGATGAGTTTTCCCTATGCTCAAAGTGAGGAAAGAAACATGGATGGAATTGTCTTAAAGGGACAAGTAAATGTTTCAAATGTGGAAAATAAGGTCATTGGGCAATTGAATTCCTCAATGATGGAAAAAAGATGTCTAGTGATGCGAACAAAGAAAAGGATACACAGAATTCACCTCCTACACTTCAATGTTACAAGTACAAGGAAATGGGGAATTATGATAATCAATGCCCTAATCCAAGGGTTGTTTATGATGATCAACTTCAACAAACTCTTAAGGTCAAAGACCAAGTAAAGTCACATGAAATTTCTATTGGCGATGTGGAGTACGATAATGAAGTGGTGAAAGGTACACTTACGATCCACTCTAAATTAGAAAATGTTTTATTTGATTCTATATCCACCCACGATTTTATTTCTGAAAAATTTTCTAAGGGTATCACCGTACTACCTCAACAATTAGTTTTTGATTTAGTTGTGACAACTCCTAATGGCACAACAGTCGCATCAAAAGTTTAAAATTCTTCTCCGATTGAAGTTTGTGGGAATGTGATTCCTGCAAATATTGTGATCCTACCTATAGTGTAATTTGATGTGATCCTTGTCATGGATTGGATATCCTTATATGGAGCTCATATCTATTGACAAAGAAGGGAAGTCACATTTCATATTCCAGATCAATCAACGATCATCTATCGATGGAAGGATGAATATAACCTTCCAGTGGAAATTTCTTCCATCTTATAGGTCTTGATTCCAATAAATTATGGTTATTTATCTCAAATGGTTGGAGAGAAACTCACAATTAGGAATCCAACCATTGTACGGGATTTTGATGATGTATTTACAGAGGAATTTCTAGGTCTTCCACCCAATAGTGAAGTTGAGTTTTCAATAGAACTCATACCGGGTGCTACACCCATTTCAAAGACACCTTATAGAATGGACCCAATTGAGTTGTAGGAATTGAAGAAGGAAATCCAAGAGAATATTGATAAGGGATTCATACGACCTAGTACATCACCTTGGAGAGCACCTGTTCTGTTTGTTAAGAAGAAATATGGATCAATGAGACTCTGTATTGATTATCACAAACTTAACAAAATCACTATCAAGAACAAATATCCTCTCCCATGCATTGATGATTTATTTGAAAAACTATGTGGAGCTCAATACTTTTCCAAGATTGATCTTCGTTTAGGGTTTCATCAATTAAGGGTAAAAAGGGAGGATATACCAAAGACGAATTTTCGTACAAGGTATGGACACTATGAATTTATAGTGATGCCATTTGATCTTACTAATGCCCCTGCTACCTTCATGGATCTAATGAATAGATTATTTAGAGACTACGTTGATTAGTTTATGTTAGTCTTTATATATGATATTCTTGTCTATTAAAAGAGAAAGGAAGAACATGAAGATCAATTGAGAATTGTATTAAAGGACCTAATAAAGGAGAAGCTTTATGCCAAATTTAACAAGTGTGAATTTTGGCTTCAAAAAGTATCATTTTTGGGTCACAAAATATCAAAAGAGGTGATATTTGTGGATCCAGCAAAAACAAAGGTTATCGAAAGATGGTTGAGACCAACAACAGTAACTTAGATCCGATGTTTTCTTGGTTTGGCTGGATATTATCAACGTTTTGTGAATGATTTTTCATGATTATCTAATCCACTCACCAGGTTGACTCGAAAAGGAGTTAAGTTTGTTTGGATGGAGGAGTGTGAAAAGAATTTCAAGGAGTTAAAAAGAAGGTTATCCATTGAACCTGTGCTCACACTCCCTTGTAGTGAAGAAAGGTTTGTGATCTACAGTGATGCATCCAAGAAGGGATTGGGGTGTGTTCTCATGAAAAATGATATGGTTATTTCTTATGCCTCACGATAGTTGAAAATCTATGAGCAAAATTACGCAACTCATGATTTGGAGTTAGCTGCGATAATCTTTGCATTAAAGATTTGAAGGCATTATCTTTATGGTGAAAGGTATGATATTTATACTGATCATAAAAGTTTAAAGTATATTTTCACACAAAAGGAGTTGAATATTCTCCAAAGAAGATGGTTGGAGATGATTATGGATTATAACTTGCTCAATTCATTACCACCCTGGGAAAGCAAACAAGGTGGAAAATGCATTAAGTCGACAAGACCATGCTAGTTTATCCATGATGAGGATCACAAAAGATCCAATATTTATGTATTTACAAAATATGGATCTTGGAATTATAATGGAATGGTGAAAATATTATCTTTCTAAAATGAATTTTCAACCATCTATACATGTGATGATTAATGAGGCAGAAAAAGAATATGTAGAGTTACAAAAGAAGGTGAGAAATGTTCTTGAATTCCACATTAATTGTGAGGAAATAATAAGGTTTAGGAATCAGGTTTTTGTTCCTCCCATCGCAGAATTAAAGTAGGAAAAATTGGAATAAGGTCATAGTTCATCATTCTCTTTTCACCCTAGAAGCACAAAGATGTATAGGGACCTGAAAGAGTACTTCTAGTGGGATGTCATGAAAATAGATGTTACTGAATATGTCTCTCGATGCATGGTTTTTTAGCAAGTTAAAGCTGAGAGAAAGAATTCTAAGGGGATGTTACAACCATTACCAATACGAGAATGGAAATGGGAAAATATCACTATGGGCAATGTCACTGGACTTCCTAAAACATACAAAGGCAATAATGCTATCTGGGTTATAGTTGATCATCTTACAAAGTCGGCACACTTCATTGCTATTAGAGAATATTTTTCTCTTGATCATCTTGGCAGGATATATGTAAAGGAAGTGGTAAGATTTCATGGAGTACCAGGTTCCATTTTATCTGATCGGGATCCGAGGTTTACCTCAAAGTTCTGGCGAAGTCTTCAGCATACTCTAGATACAGAGTTGAGTTTCATCACTGCTTATCATCCTCAGACTGACGGTCAGTCTGAGAGGACAATTCAAACTCTAGAAGACATGTTGAGAGCTTGCTTTATGGATCTCAAAGTTGGTTGGGATCAAAACCTACCTTTGGTGGAATATTCTTATAATAATAGCTTTCACTCCAGTATTCATATGGCCCCTTATGAATCTCTCTATGGAAAGAAATGTAGAACTCCAACTTGCTGGGATGAAGTTGGGGAAAGAAAGATACTATGACCTGATCTTGTTGATGAGATGGAAGAAAAGGTCCGATCTATTCAACAACACATAAGAGCAGCTCAGAGTCGACAAAAAAGATATGCCGATAACCGAAGAAAAGACCTAGAGTTTGACGTGGGTGATAAAGTGTTATTACGAATATCTCCCGGGAAGAGAGTAATGAGATTTGGAAAGAAGGGAAATCTGAGCCCTAGGTATATTGGTCCTTTTGAAATACTGGATCGTGTTGGGAAGGTAGATTACCGATTGGATCTTCCACCGAATCTCTCTCAAGTTAATGATGTGTTCCATGTATCTCTCCTGATAAATTACATGCTCGATCCTTCACATGTACTAAACTCAGAAGTTGTACCACTAGAGAAAGATCTTTCTTATGAAGAACAATCGATAGAGATTCTGGATCTTAAAGAAAAAGTCCTACGGAACAAGACCACACTCTTGGTGAAAGTTTTATGGAGGAACCGCCAATTAGAAGAAGCTACATGGGAACTTGAGGATATGATGTGGGAGAGGTATCCTCATATGTTTGTTACGATGTGACGAATTTCAAGGGAGAAATTATTTTTAAGGGGGGTAGAATGTAACACCCTGATATTTTATGAGAAATATTTTGTGTTTATTAATTATTTTATACACAACACCAAAGGAATCATTCACTACACACAACACTATCTTGTCTTGCATTACACGCAAGAGAAACCTTCCTCAATAGCTTGCGTTGTACGCAATACTGAGTTTCACTAAACAACGATATGTTATTAAAATATTATATAAACTAGCCATTATGAATAGTAATACCCACTTTTTTAAATTTTATAAATTTTATCATTCAAAATGGACTTCATTTTTGGATTCAGAATATCGAAATTAACCTTGGGTGAATTTTTGGTATTTTTCTGAAAACTTTCAATTTTTGATGAATAGTGAAAACACTGAGTTATTGGTTAAAACTGACTTTTTATTTAAATAACCATTTATTTTATTTAAATTTATTTTAGGTCAAAATAGATACATAATACCTATATAATTTCAATTTAATTCATTGGATTCATTTTATAATAATTTTAGATATATAAAAATTTTGGTGAACTTTTGACCGTCTTTTACCCACCTCCTAGGAGCATTTGCTGATTTACATAAAACATAATTTTACCGCTTCTGTGAGTGGAATTTCAAAATTCTGAGATACACAGTTGATATCAGTAAGTAAAATGTGGTTCAATAAGATAAAAATAAATTTTGGTGAATAGTAACTTTTTACTTTTAATTACCATGGTTAAAAGTAAATAGGGAAATTAAGGGTAGAAATGATATTATTATTACCCTAACACATGTCCTAATTCTATTGGACATGTGTAATTCGACCAAAAATAACCTTAGGAATAAAATATTACCCTTTAGGTCCCCTTGGTTTAGATTAGTACATTTATTATTATTTAATTCAAAGAAGAGTTAAAAGAGTTAAAATCAAACTTTAATAAGTAAAACATTTTCAATATAGGGTTATACATAAGATAAATTCGACTATACATATTTATTATAAATCTAAAAAGATTTCATACATAATTATATTTTATTTATAATTTTTATACATTAAATAATTTAAGTTATTTATGACACAATGTTGATGCAGTAATTACCTTATTAATGAAATATTAACATAATTTATGTTATAAATACCCAAATAAATGTAATTTGAGACTTTTTAGGAATTAAACTAATGGTATAGGTTAATATAGCATATTAGGGTTAGTTAGATAAATATTTTTCGAATTAATAATGCTGTTATGAGTTAAAAAAAACAAAATATAAAATAGTGTCAAAATTGACATAAAAGAGTTTTTAAAAACAATATTATATTATTAATTGTTATTCTATTCCTAAAAATTTAAGGTTTGGAAAAAAGGATTATATAATAATATATATGATATTAATTAACCAATTGGGGTTCTATTGGAATTTTATAGTATATTTATTAACCATATAATGTAAGAATTCAAGAAGACACGGTAAAAGTTAAATTATTTAACTTAGGGTTAAATCTTAATGATAAGGTTAAAATTGTAACCTAAACATGTCTAAAACCTATTGGTTTAGATTATTTCGACCATACCCACCATATCCTATAAATAAGTCAGTTTTGAGGCATTATAAACTGAATATGTCTATATTATAAAATAATATTTTATGCTTTTCCTAAGGTTCCCATCTCCTCCCTTATAAAAGGGCACCTTCTCCCTCTCTTCTTCACAACATTTTGAGCCTTCAAGCTCGACCAAACCCTAATTATTCATATTATAAACATCTCTAGTTATATCATAGAGGTTCTGGTATTCTTAAAATACCAACTCTAGTGCCCTAAGAGGAAGTTTAAAAGAGGCACGTCGAGGAAGAGGTAATCTCTTCTATCGATTCTTCAAAGTTTCTTTCTTCTTGTAATTCCTCTTCTTTATTTGTTTCATTATAAAGTAATAAAATCATTATCACTAATGTACTGATATGTTATTATAAATATGAAACAACCCTATTTCACCTTCTATCCATCCTACGGAAAATGAAATCACTACGCATGCGTACGTACGGAATACCATCTCCACGCCATGATGTAATCTATTTTCCACCACCACCTTACTTGGATGGGTATAATGGTGTAAAGAATAACTATATATTATTATTATAACATGATACTGATTCTATGATATTATACCTTCAACTCAAATTCCATTCATATAATTATGGGAACGATATCATCGCTCGTGCGTACGTATGACCTACTTTCTCCACAATGTGATGCGACTCGTTCTACCTGATATTCATTGAATAATGATTATATAAATGAATTGAATGAATATATATGATATATATTACACTAATAACATTCTATAAATGATCTTTCTATAACCTAAAAAGATGAATAATAATTTATTTTACAAAACATGCATAAGAACATAAAGCAATGAACACCCGAATAATAAGTAGCAATGAAATATTATTAATAAGAATATAAGAATATGACAATATATGATATCATAATAATTAATATGATTCTGGAATAAGTCAATGACATTATTTAAATCATTATACAGGAGGTTCAAATACATACAAAGCTTATTAGACCTAAGGTAAGGGAAAATCTCACAATCTCATTTTTATCTGAGATTGTTTATACTTCAGAATTTACTGGGGCATATTTATCCTCCATATCAATGTTTCCGTAAAATGTAATATTATTTCTATCCTCCTAAAATTTTTTAAATCCAATTTTAACTATTGGTGAATTTTAGTAAAATATATGAAAGGAATCTTTTGTCTTTTTTAGTACGAGATACTTTTTGAATTTTCCGGCCAATGTATGAGAAGAATGTTTTTTTAACATATACGGCATGAATGGATTGTTATGATTTCATAGAACATTATTTCCCTAAAGCTTACTTTACAAGTTTTCATGTTTGTTTTTAATTAAATTCTTTTAGTTTAAAATTGTATGACATGTTATGAAATGAAAAATGTTTTTGAAGTAGAAATGATATTTTCCTCAAGAATGGAGTTCACGTGTTTTATGAAAATTATTTTCCATCTAAGATAATATAGGGATCTTTTTCTATCCATATTTTTACATAAATTTGATTATGTTATTATGAAATTATTTTTATGAAGTTTTTTTATCTTATATGGATTATGTTATGATGGAATCATGTTTAGGAATCCCATTTTTATTACATGGGTTATTTTATGATATATGATTTATAATTTTGTGGCACACATAAGAATGGTTTCATTATGAGATGGGTGGGACCTATATCTCCCTCAAATGCTTTGGGTAAAGATTTATATCTCATGATATAGAAATGGCTGGAATGGAAAGTTAATCCAGTTCAGTGATACCGGACTATAACAAAGAGTGAACTCGGTTCAGAAATGGACTTTGTCCGCTATGATAGTCTTAAAAACGAGTCTTGAATAATATGAAATGATTTTCTATGATTATGTGTTTATGACATAAAGTTTCATGTTTTAAGTTATGATTATTGGGATTACATTTCACTACTATGATTTATCCCATGTAATGATATTATGATCTCTTTTGGAGGATAAGATTTTCCAAATGTTATGTTCTTATGAATATGATATGATTGATATCTCCTTCATTTACCCTTATTGAGCATTTAAGCTCACCCTTTTGTATGTTTTCTTTTCACCAGGCCAGGAATAAGGATATTATGTAGGATATGCGAAAATGGATTCTAGATACGATGAAATAAATGGGAGAAAATGTAGATTCTTTATGAACCAGTTGTTTATGTTTCCTAGTTTCTGAAGACACTATACCTATAAAGTCCTATAATGGTTTTTTTATATGTTGTAATAAGTATGCTTCAATTATGATGTAATAATAATGTATGTAATGTATGGGTTGTTACACACCACCCTCTTTGATTCATGTTTGAGTTTATGAATTAGTACTAGGACTAGACATTGTACCTAGTGATATGGGATTCTTAGCGATCCCTAGGATCTAATTATTATACTTGGTGAGATTCCTATGATGCCTACGAATTGGATGGATTCATAATGATCCATGACACGACCCGCCCTCGGGGTCCGTGCCGTGACTACCCCAAGCCCGCCTTCCATAGGCCAGGGGCTGGCGACTAGCACCAAGGCGTAAATCCCGGTAAAAAGGGAAGGCATTGCCTTTGTAAAGTAAACAAACACCACAGAGTAAGCAAGCGGAAAGTAAACACTAAGAAAAAGCAGAGTACAACTGAAAGTGCGGAAAAGTAAATGGGCCAGTATACAAACCCAAACTGAAAGTAAAGTACAACTCGAAAGGGAAAACAGCAACTGGAAAGTAAAAGCCGCTACACCGAGCTGTCCACTGGAAATCCCACCTGAAGGGTGGGTACAGATAGCTCCACTGCTCCACGGGTCCCGCCGTCCGCTCCGAGCACGTCCCGTCCAGTGGTCCACCTCCGGGTACCGTCCCGCTCTGCAAGCCTCAGCTAAGGTCAACGCTGTCCATCGTCTGCAACCAACACAACGTAGTGCGGGCAAAGCCCGTGCAGGGGTGAGTATAAGCTACTCAGTAGGGACCCCGAGACCCCTGAAGGTCTCTCAAATCCACAAAGGATAAACCACGAAGAAAGGTACAATCACGAAGTAACAACCGTCACTGCTTAGGTATATGCCCATACATATACCTAAGTCATCAAATTCAAATACGCTCCAACCTCCGAGCCCAAGTACAACTTAGTCCACACAGGAAAGTAAACGTATTCCACACAGGGAAGCAAAACGTAATCCACACAGGATAACACAACACAATCCACACAGGAAAACAACAGGATTCAGCTCAAACCAGGATTTTCATTAACGAAACCGTAACTGTTGAAGAGCCCCATCTCTGAAGTGTACAGTGGTCCTGTCACGACTCCGAGGTACTTCTCACTAACCTAAGACTGCTGAAGTACTCCTCCTGTCGAGTACCGCGGGTCTGCTGCCAACTACCGGGCGCTCCGTCCGCTGAGGGTCTGCTGCCAAATACCGGGCGCTCACCCAGATAGCCTACAGAGGTACTCCTCCAGTCGAGTACAGTGGGTCTGCTGCCAACTACCAGGCGCTCCGTCCACCGTGGGTCTGCCGCCGAATACCGGGCGCTCCGTCCACTGGGCTAGTCGACTCACTCCAAGTTGAGTCGGTCGAGCAATCTTCAGGTCTCAGCCGGTTTCACGGTCTCCGTACTCTGTACGCTCGTCTCCAGTATCGCAGGTCTGCCGCTACAACCGAGCGCTCCACTGCCAAGGATATGCTGCTACAACCAAGCGCTCCACCGCCCAAGGTAAACAGAAGATTCAGCTCACACAGGTTCGGTAGCACTGTTCCACGTAGGATCGTTGAGTGCTGTAGTCGTCGTCATCGAATCCACACAGGATCTCTGTACTGTCGTCGTCGCAGTCACAGTAGCAGTAGTAGCAGTAGTAGTCACAGTTTCAGTCGCAGCCAGCACTAGGGTTCCCGCACACATCAAGCTCGTTCGGAGGGTCCGCTCCACGATCCGAGAGGCTGATACATCAACTGTCTCAAAGTCCAGAGTTGATGTATCCAAAAGTTCCGTATCGTCAACAGGAACTCAACGCAACAGACGGCGCGTCGATCGGACGCCCGGTCTGAGAGTTATTGGCATTTTCGTCCTCGGGGCCCGGTTGGTTTTTAAGGCAAAACCAACCTGACCGTACTCCACCTGCGTCGAAACGTCGGGCGGAGTATTCCAAAAGATCCGTCTCACTAAGAGGAACACAACACGGCTGACGACACGTCAATCGGACGTCCGTAGCTCAAGATATGAGCGTTTCCGCTCCGAAGGCCCGGTTGGTTTCGTGAACGAACCAACCCGGCCGAACTCAAAGTAATCCGAAACCTTGAGTACGATATACAGAAACGACCGTCTCGATCCAAGGATCGCGTTGCCGCAGACGGTTCGTCAATCGGAGGTCCGACGCTCAAGTTATGGCCAAAAGACCGTAAACGATTCGAAACGGGGGGGGGGGGGTCCGGGTCCGGGCCGACCCGGCCCGGCCGGCCGGCCGGCGGCGCGGCGGCGTGGCGGCGCGGCGGCCGCGGCGGCCTAGCGCCGCACGGAGGCAGCGCGGGGGGAAGTCAATCCCCCGCCGATCAAAAAAAAAAAAAAAAACGGCGCGGCATATAGCCGCGCCCCTTTTTGCAAACCCCCCCCCCCCCCCCCCCACGTGGGGGCTTGATTGGCAGGAAACGGGGGGCTTTTCCCCCCACAAGGAAACCGCCCCCTCTTAAAGAGGGGGGTTTAATGAGCTGGCCGGGGGATTAATTCCCCCGGTTTATTGGCATCCGGCCGGCCAGCTGGCCGGCCAGTTTTCTCCAACGGGACCGGAAAATCCGGTCCCCTCTTCGGCTTCCGACGCCGGCGGCCCGGCCGCCGGTCTTCTCATCCCGCCGCGGCCCGGAACCGGCCGCGGTCTCCTCGTCCCGCCGCGGCCCGGAACCGGCCGCGGTCTCCTCGTCCCGCCGCGGCCCGGAACCGGCCGCGGTGTTCGTCGTTCGGCGCGGTGCGATGGCACCGCGCCCCTTCGCCGCGCATTTGGTTCCCTTCGACGCGGCGCGACGGCGTCGCGTTCTTTATGATTCTTCCATGGCGCGGAGTGACGGCGCCGCGAAATTTAATCATATTATTATCCACGTGGTGCGACGGCACCACGCCACTTGCTTCCACCCTCAAGATAGAACAATAAGAACGATGGAGGGGGTTCGGCCGTGTTCATGCGGTCCGGCCCCCTCACGTTAAAAAAAAACTCAACTGAAACATTCAAAAGCCTCATGTTAGACATCCTAGATCCACGATCAAGAATGGATTAATTAAACAATAAATCAACAACCCCTACCTTGGGTAAACGTTCGAGGATTTGCCAACGTCCGCGGAAGACAACGTCGTGGATATCGGGCGTCGCGGTCGTCGTTCGTCAAATCTGTTGACGAAGAGATGCGTCCGATGTGATACGTCGTTGGCGGAACTTCTTATGTGAACGAAGAGAATCCGAGGAGGATGCGGCGTTCCCACTCGTTGACACGAAAGACGAAGAAGAGCGGAGGGGCGTTCTTCGTCGGGACTTGAGCGTTCTTCGAGTTCTTCGTCGGAGTTGAAGAAGAAGAAGAAAAATCTCTCAACCTCTCAAGAAGACAAACTATTAACCAAAATAAAATAAGACACTATCTTATTTTATTTACACATCAACACACTAGAATTTTAAAAGTTTGAAATTCAAAAGGATTAACTCCAAAATTAAACAACTCATGTCATTTAATGAGGGGTTAAGGAATTTGGGATAAGATGAAAGGTTTAGGGGTTCGTGTGGGCCCCACCACACTTAATCCTCCCAAGGGAGGTTAAGTGGATGTGGGTCCCACTTCCAACCCCCTTTGGTAGGATTTATCAAGTTAAAATAAAATTTATTCTTCACAAATTTTATTTAACTCAAACTAAAAACCCAAAAACTAACTTTCAACCCGCAAGAAACGCAACTCCTGAAAAGGTCTCTTTAAGAGAATATCGGCGCTGCGAGTTCATCGGTGCCCTCAGATTTCTATTCCGAGCACCGGATCAAAAGTTAGGAATTCCCGCTCGTTCGTTCACTGAACGTACCCGAGCCAGACTTCGGAAATTGATTCCGGGCACTCCAGGCCTCGATATCAGGTGCCGTCTGAAACCGCGCTCTTGTAAAATTCTAAAGAAAATTAAGAAAAAATTTCCCTTGAATTTTACGGGTCTTTACATTACTCCCACCTCAGGGCTTTACGTCCCCGTAAAGATACATCAAAAACTAGGGAAACAAATGAGGGTACTGAGCACGCATTAGTGTGTGGTAACTGTGTCTCCTCCAGTAGATGTCTCACAAGTGAGGGTCAAGTCAACAGCCAAAACTGGAACCTCTTAGTAACATCACGAAAGAGGACAGGAACGAAAATATCACGAAGGTATGCGTCTTTTATTATTGCAGCTCATAATACAAGACGCTACACAAAAGCAACAAGGAACCAGAAGTACAAAGGACGTATCCACTAGTTCTGCTCCTGTCCATCGGCTCCCAGAGCTCCATGATCGAAGGCCTCGGCTGCCTGAAGCTGAGCTCTCGCATGTTCACCTACTCCCTGTGGTCGGGGTGGACCTCCTGGTGGTGGTGGTGGCAGAGCCTCAAAGCGTCGCCCACCACCGGCTGCTCGTCCAGCTCCTCTGCTGCCTGGGGATCCGTCTCCCCACGAAACCTGGGCGGTCGCTGGCGTTGAAACTCATGCAGTGCGCTGAGGCGACGTGCATCGTCAGCGACTGGTGCTGGAAGCATCGGGGGCTCGGAGGGTAGAACTACCGCCGGTGCCACTGCTGACAAAGGGCCCTGCACCGAAGCCTCGTCGCTCGGTGGGCTGTCGTCACGTTCGACTCTCGGAACCCTAGCGGGCTGCCATCGTGGGGCCATCCTGAAAAGGGAACAGGTGCGCCACGGTCAGAACATTATACCTGGTGAGCTGATATAAAGTAATCACAAAGAAAACTTTGAAACACACACGCAATCAATGTTTTCGTGCATTAAGTCGGAAATCAGAAGTCAGGGTCCTGGTGTATGGATACGTCGGCCGCCGCACCAACACTGGACTCCCTGGACTGATAACCACACTCAATACGCTAAACATTATTGCTTCACATAGAAAAGATCAGAGTTCGCGGTAGAACCGAACTCCTCTGATACCAATTTGACACGACCCGCCCTCGGGGTCCGTGCCCTGACTACCCCAAGCCCGCCTTCCATAGGCCAGGGGCTGGCGACTAGCACCAAGGCGTAAATCCCGGTAAAAAGGGAAGGCATTACCTTTGTAAAGTAAACAAACACCACAGAGTAAGCAAGCGGAAAGTAAACACTAAGCAAAAGCAGAGTACAACTGAAAGTGCGGAAAAGTAAATGGGCCAGTATACAAACCCAAACTGAAAGTAAAGTACAACTCGAAAGGGAAAACAACAACTGGAAAGTAAAAGCCGCTACACCGAGCTGTCCAATGGAAATCCCACCTGAAGGGTGGGTACAGATAGCTCCACTGCTCCACGGGTCCCGCCGTCCGCTCCGAGCACGTCCCGTCCAGTGGTCCACCTCCGGGTACCGTCCCGCTCTGCAAGCCTCAGCTAAGGTCAATGCTGTCCGTCGTCTGCAACCAACACAACGTAGTGCAGGCAAAGCCCGTGCAGGGGTGAGTATAAGCTACTCAGTAGGGACCCCGAGACCCCTGAAGGTCTCTCAAATCCACAAAGGATAAACCACGAAGAAAGGTACAATCACGAAGTAACAACCATCACTGCTTAGGTATATGCCCATACATATACCTAAGTCATCAAATTCAAATACGCTCCAACCTCCGAGCCCAAGTACAACTCAGTCCACACAGGAAAGTAAACGTATTCCACACAAGGAAGCAAAACGTAATCCACACAGGATAGCACAACACAATCCACACAGGAAAACAACAGGATTCAGCTCAAACCAGGATTTTCATTAACGAAACCGTAACTGTTGAAGAGCCCCATATCTGAAGTGTACAGTGGTCCTGTCACGACTCCGAGGTACTGCTCACTAACCTAAGACTGCTGAAGTACTCCTCCTGTCGAGTACCGCGGGTCTGCTGCCAACTACCGGGCGCTCCGTCTGCTGAGGGTCTGCTGCCAAATACCGGGCGCTCACCCAGATAGCCTACAGAGGTACTCCTCCAGTCGAGTACCGCGGGTCTGCTGCTAACTACCAGGCGCTCCGTCCGCCGTGGGTCTGCCGCCGAATACCGGGCGCTCCGTCCACTGGGCTAGTCGACTCACTCCAAGTTGAGTCGGTCGAGCAGTCTTCTGGTCTCAGCCGGTTTCACGGTCTCCGTACTCTATACGCTCGTCTCCAGTATCGCAGGTCTGCCGCTACAACCGAGCGCTCCACTGCCAAGGATATGCTGCTACAACCAAGCGCTCCACCACCCAAGGTAAACAGAAGATTCAGCTCACACAGGTTCGGTAGCACTGTTCCATGTAGGATCGCTGAGTGCTGTAGTCGTCGTCGTCGAATCCACACAGGATCTCTGTACTGTCGTCGTCGCAGTCACAGTAGCAGTAGTAGCAGTAGTAGTCACAGTAATAGTCGCAGCCAGCACTAGGGTTCCCGCACACAACAAGCTCGTTCGGAGGGTCCGATCCCCGAGCCGAGAGGCTGATACATCAACTGTCTCAAAGTCCAGATTTGATGTATCCAAAAGTTCCGTATCGTCAACAGGAACTCAACGCAACAGACGGCGCGTCGATCGGACGCCCGGTCTGAGAGTTATTGGCATTTTCGTCCCCGGGGCCCGGTTGGGTTTTAAGGCAAAACCAACCTGACCATACTCCACCTGCGTCCAAACCTCGGGCGGAGTATTCCAAAAGATCCGTCTCACTAAGAGGAACACAACACGGCTGACGGCACGTCAATCGGACGTCCGTAGCTCAAGATATGAGCGTTTCCGCTCCGAAGGCCCGGTTGGTTTCGTGAACGAACCAACCCGGCCGAACTCAAAGTAATCCGAAACCTTGAGTGCGATATACCGAAACGACCGTCTCGATCCAAGGATCGCATTGCCATAGACGGTTCATCAATCGGAGGTCTGAGGCTCAAGTTATGGCCAAAAGACCGTAAACGATTCGAAACGGGGGGGGGGGGGGTTCGGGTCCGGGCCGACCCGGCCCGACCCCCACCTGGGTCGGCCCGAACCGGGTCAACTCGACCCGGGTCCGACCCGGCCCGGCCGGCCGGCCGGCGGCGCGCCGGCGGCGCGGCGGCGACGCGGCCGCGGCGGCCTGGCGCCGCACGGAGGCAGCGCAGGGGGAAGTCAATCCCCCGCGGATCAAAAAAAAAAACGGCGCGGCATATAGCCGCGCCCCTTTTTGCAAAACCGCCCCCCCCACGTGGGAGGCTTGATTGGCAGGAAACGGGGGGCTTTTCCCCCCACAAGGAAACCGCCCCCTCTTAAAGAGGGGGTTTTAATGAGCTGGCCGGGGGATTAATTCCCCCGGTTTATTGGCATCCGGCCGGCCAGCTGGCCGACCGGTTTTCTCCAACGGGACAGGAAAATCCGGTCCCCTCTTCGGCTTCCGACGCCGACGGCCCAGCCGCCGGTCTTCTCATCCCGCCGCGGCCCGAAACCGGCCGCGGTCTCCTCGTCCCGCCGCGGCCCGGAACCGGCCACGGTCTCCTCGTCCCGCCGCGGCCCGGAACCGGCCGCGGTGTTCGTCGTCCGGCGCGGTGCGACGGCACCGCGCCCCTTCGCCGCGCATTTGGTTCCCTTCGACGCGGCGCGACGGCGTCGCGTTCTTTATGATTCTTCAATGGCGCGGCGCGACGGCACCGCGAAATTTAATCATATTATTATCCGCGTGGTGCGACGACACCACGCCACTTGCTTCCACCCTCAAGATAGAACAATAAGAACGATGGAGGGGGTTCAGCCGTGTTCATGCGGTCCGACCCCCTCACGTTAAAAAAAAACTCAACTTAAACATTCAAAAGCCTCATGTTAGACATGCTAGATCCACGATCAAGAATGGATTAATTAAAAAATAAATCAACAACCCCTACCTTGGGTAAACGTTCGAGGATTTGCCAACGTCCGCGGAAGACAACGTCGCGGAGATCGGGCGTCGCGGTCATCGTTCGTCAAATCTGTTGACGAAGAGATGCGTCCGATGTGATACGTCGTTGGCGGAACTTCTTATGTCAACGAAGAGAATCCGAGGAGGATGCGGCGTTCCCACTCGTTGACACGGAAGACGAAGAAGAGCGGAGCGGCGTTCTTCGTCGGGACTTGAGCGTTCTTCGAGTTCTTCGTCGGAGTTGAAGAAGAAGAAGAAAAAGCTCTCAACCTCTCAAGAAGACAAACTATTAACCAAAATAAAATAAGACACTATCTTATTTTATTTACACATCAACACACTAGAATTTCAAAAGTTTGAAATTCAAAAGGATTAACTCCAAAATTAAACAACTCATGTCATTTAATGAGGGGTTAAGGAAGTTGGGAGAAGATGAAAGGTTTAGGGGTTCGTGTGGGCCCCACCAAAATTAATCCTCCCAAGGGAGGTTAAGTGGATGTGGGTCCCACTTCCAACCCCCTTTGGTAGGATTTATCAAGTTAAAATAAAATTTGTTCTTCACAAATTTTATTTAACTCAAACTAAAAACCCAAAAACTAACTTTCAACCCGCAACAAACGCAACTCCCGAAAAGGTCTCTTTAAGCGAATATCGGCGCTGCGAGTTCATCGGTGCCCTCGGATTTCTATTCCGAGCACCGGATCAAAAGTTAGGAATTCCCGCTCGTTCGTTCACTGAACGTACCCGATCCAAACTTCGGAAATTGATTCCGGGCACTCCGGGCCTCGGTATCAGGTGCCGTCTGAAACCATGCTCTTGTAAAATTCTAAAGAAAATTAAGAAAAAATTTCCCTTGAATTTTACGGGTCTTTGCAATCCATGTCAGATTAATTTTATTCATAGGATACTACCTGATGAATGGTGGTATTTTTTGATATGCTTATTCACTATTAGGATTTATTATTTGTACCTAGTGATATGGGAGATGACCAAGATTCCAAGGATTTGACATAATACCTTGGGATATTTTATGATTTTACTAAGATACCTATGATATAGAGGGATTCCAGAGGAGGCTATATGAGAAGACTAGGGTAAATAGGATCTTTTATTATGTATGATTGAATTTAAGATACTAGGGATGTTTCTTGGGATCTGGTTTTGTACATAAATAAATATATGATCGCTAGATTATATCCTATGATCCTATAGTTATACCTATTGTATTACAAGTGAATTAAGAGATGATATTAGTGGGATGATATTCTCTATGAGTGATCTTATATACTTATGATGATATAAGGGTGGGCGTGTACTCGACCCCGGATATGATTATTCCATTTGATAAGAGACACCTCAACACTGGTTGAAGCTTGTATAGCCAAACATGAGTGTCACCTTAGAACCCAAAGATTGACTATAATTAATTTATAGTTATTTGTTATTTATTTATTTATGTTCTAATCATATCACATGTTTATTACACCATATATATTTCTTATGTCAGGGAATCCATTGGTGGTTCCCTGTTAAGTTTTACTCACACCCTACTCGGGTTGCCATGGCACTTAGGTAACTAAGAATATGTCACTTTTTATAGGTTTAGGTTGGAAATTTGATCAAGGTTTTGTTATTCATTTGAAAAAACTATACATAGTTAGTAAATAGATGAGGTGAGGCTCATGTAATAAATTAGAGCCTCTTTGTACATTTTTATTTCATTTAATTATGCTTGTATATATGCTCATGTTAGTGGGAAAATAGTTTTCATGTATGATGGTATGATTCCCCATTCATTTATTATTGATTTTATTTTTAATTTAATCCCATGTAATCTAATTATTTTGTTATGAATTTTGTTGGATGATTTTTTTACCATTTCTCACTATGATAAGAAGGTATAGTCTCCCCATGTAGGAACCATATACCCTAATCGATAGTTTAAATCCTTTGGAATATGGGAAGACATGCCTTAGGTCAAGTGAAAACAACACTTGAGATACCAATTAGTGGTCTATATCTAAGGTATGTTACATAAAATTTCGCAATAATTTAATGGTTGTGTCACAAATAATAAATTTATTTGGGATCTGTTACATCTATAATGATACTGATTGTTCATAATAATCCCCATTATATATCATAAATTTTATGGAATATTATTTAACATTAATGAAAAAACCACTTCTAATAAAAACAAGTGAAGTTAGAATGATTGAATTTATTTTTAGTTAGAACATTAACCATTAAAAACCTTATTGAGGTTAAATCCTTTAAAAAAATTCATCTATTAGGTAAAAGAGAAAAATAATTCACCCACTCATAAAATCATAATATTCATTAAATAATAGGCGTTGGTTCAAAATCCCCATATTTATTCATCATATCGTGATCCTATAAGGATTAAATTAAATTATTTATATTTTTCCTTTTGTAATTCTACAGTATTATAAAATTTTTATATGATATAATTATTTTCAAAACTATATGGGTTTCTCAAAAAATACACAATGTTTATGTTTTTTCTTAGAACATGAAATTTCATATGTATATCAATAATTATATTTATTCTCTGATTTTGAGGATTTTTATCTTTTGATTCCAACTATTCCACATACTTTTGGCATTTGTTTTTATATATATTCATAATCTCATTTAATAAAAAAATGTATATATTGTACATAATAAACATGATCATTTTATAACAAAAAAATTTTGTTATGAATTTTATAAACATAAATACTTTACACTCTTAAAATATAAATGAAAAAGATAAAAATATTAGATTAAAATAATTTTTTCGAATTAAAGAGTTATATTATTTTCACGGAATATATGAACATGTATGCTTATATCATTAAATTTTAAATAAAATGTACATTTATATTACATCCTTTTAGGAAAATATGCGATTAATTATCCCCTCATTTATAAAATATATCCCTCTTTCATGTATGTTATTTGATTATTCATTAATGGAAAATTTATAAATATGTAAAATCTTGAAAAATTTGAAATTTAATATTCTTAATTAATATTTAAAAAAACATAGTAATTCTTTATAATTTGAGGAATAAATATTTCACTATATTCAAAAACTCTAATAGTTTTGATATTATTCAACAACATCTAGATAAATTTTATTATTAATAAAAATTGATTAATTTTACAAACAATAGAATAATAAAAACAATTTTAAATGCTTGATTATGTGAAATGGTTATATCATAAATTTTGTATTCAGTTCAACTCATATATCAATTTATTTTAATTGGATGATCTTTCAAAATTTTTAATATATTTTAGGTATTTTGAACCATTAAGGGATTCATGTATGAATTTTTCAATCATTTTTACCTTTATGATAAATAGTGATAAATAAATTAAATATAATACAAATCAATTTTTATTAAAATTTATAAATAATACCGCATGAATAATAATATCATTTGTATTAAAAAAAATCCAATTATTGTATATAAAAATTGAAAAAAATTTATAATTAGAACATAGAATATACTACTTCTATTATTTTAACTGAGACTTTTGATTTTTCTGTCTTTAAAAATATAATTTTATAAATGATCTATGAATTAATTCAAAAATTTAAATATATCATAAATAATAATTTATGAGATATCATAATTATCTGAAAATAATTCCACTTCTTGGATGTTATCAGAAAATATATATTTTTGTTGATATTTTTATTATCCACTTCTAGAGATTAGTTTTTTCATTACCTTTGACTCATGATAAATTCAGATTTTATATAATTATTTTAAAATAACTTCTAGACTATATAATATTTATATCAAGCTATTGATTTTCAATACATTATAACTGGATTATTCATTTACTTATTATGATAATTTTTTAAATGATTTTCTAGATAATTTAATACATTATAAGCGATGATTTATATTTATTTTTACCAACATGAAAAACATGTGATATATATTTAACAGTAAATAATAATACATGTGGAAATTTTAGGTATGTTTCTATCAAAAAAATATGATTCACATGGTAAGTTTTGACACACACAGATATATATTCCATAACTGATACTTCATATAAATATTTTAAATTAACTTCCAAAATAGTTGATGGTGTTATAAATAATTTACCAAGATAATATAAAACACATTATAAATAATTATATTTAATAATATACAGAGAATTTATAATATAATTGAACATTATATCATAAATGAAAATTTAGAATAAATACATCGATTAATTATATTCATGATTCCACCATGATTAATATATATTATTTTTTTCAATAAATTTACACTCAAGTATAATTTTATCAATATTTTACATCATAGTTTATCGTGGATGACTAAATTATAATGTCATAAATGAATGTATTGGGATTAATAAAATCCACCTTTACCATATTTTATTAGATTATTCTTATATTCTCATAGTAAAAATAAAATGAAACTTTTGAAAATTTTATTAAATGTTTTTTTAAATTCTTGTTTTATAGAGAGTTACTCATTATCTCATTTATCTATAGTCTTTATAAGATACTTATTTTTATTAATATCTATCCAGATCAATACATTTCAATAATAATTTGGTGAAAATAATTAATTATTTATTAAAATTTTGTACCATAAGGAAGGCATATATTCAATCTTTCAAATCCTTCAAGAAATGTTTCCTTCCCAATTAAAGTATATATATAAGCATTTATGATCTTTTAAAGAGTTATGATTCATAATAACCATATATTCATTCATCTAAGGAATTAAATTAAAATATAATTTATATAATGTGTTATTAAATATAGATATATATATAATAAATTCAATTAATTTTATTATATCTAATTACCACATTCATTGTATATAATGGAAAACTAAAATATTCAAATTTATCATTAATATTACATTTTCCACTTATGTTGGTTGATCATCAATTAATAAATGAATTCATAATATACTTATAATAGGTTAGTCCCATTACAAAGAAGACATTGTACTATTTAGAAATATCTAATAAGAGAGGTTCCCTAATGAATTTTAATATATGTAGTTGTGATTAGTAAGGTGGAATAATCTTCAGGGTTCACAACACATCCAAATATAATAAAATAAAAAATTAAATATAATAAGAAAAAAAAACAAAATGAATAATATTTAGTGAATAAAATAATAAAAATATTTAATATATATACCATTAAAATTTATAAATTATCATTATTCTCAATACCATTAGGTTATACCATGAAATAAAAGATTTAAAAAATCATTATATCATACACAAACTTCATGGTCTTATCAGTAAACTTTCATTTACACTTTTATCCATCCCTTGAATTGATTTTTGTTAATGAATAAAATTATATTTTTGAATATAATATGTAATCTACTAGTAACCCTTCATGTCACACTATAAACATTTATGTTCATCATGTTTATATTCTATTAGATGTTGGATTTTATTTTGACAACTTTTTATAGACACCTTTCGTATTTTTATATGATGTATTACAACATCATTTATAAGAGTTATCTTGACCATGATTTCATAAATTAGAATCATATAATTGATTATGAGTATCAAAATGTTCTTCATTGAATATAATTTGTTATAAAATATCATTTAAGGAATTTTGGGTTGTGTTTTTTTGATGATTTTGATGAAGGATGCTTCATGGGAATTTGAAGTAAGTAGTTTCTCTTATTTGGTGAATAAGGACATGAAAATAACTAGTACCACACCATATTAATCCCTATGGTACTTTTTATTTCTACCCTTGAAAAATGAGGACACCCAAAATGGGTTTGGTGGTGTTCTAATCATGTTATGGTCGATATGAGAAGTGGAATTCCAAAACTAGAAATGGAAGAGGATCACACCTTTGGTGTTTGATTTATTTGTGGAAACTGGAAAATGTATCTACACTAATCCATAGAGAGGAATATGTGGTCGAGAAGTTTTTCAAAATTTAAGGGATATAGTTTACGGATTCTAATATGGCTGAAGGAACACCATTTCATATATTGTGAAAATATGGGTTTTCAGCTATGATCCATGAGGGTAACATTGCAAACATGGGGAATGATATGGATTATAAAATGTTTTCTTATAAAAAAAAGATTATAGTAAAAGGATATGGGCATGGTGGTTAGTGAGTTGAGGTAAAATAGACAAAAATATTCTACACCACATCATGGTGAATTCTGTTTTGGTGATTGAGTCAACAGATCTAGAAAATCACTTTCTCACTCCCTTGGGGATTTATGGTAGTTGTAATCACCATGTAATGGTCAGTTTCAAGTTATTTTTTAAGGTCTTTATTTGTGAATTATTTTTTATGTTGGGATGTACATGAAAGAGATAGTTTAAAATTAGGATAAACACAAAGAGGGAGATATATCCACATAACATCTTAATGATTCTGAAGGGTAGAAGTATATAAGATATTTTTAAAAACACATATGGAAGGTTGAAGGTCAAAATATATTTTATTCTAGGAGCTTTGTTATCTTATTATATGATCAATAATTCATATTGTAATGATAAACTTCATTCTTGGAGTATAAATCTATTATCATTGGGTGAATAATAAAGATTTCATTAAGCATATCAATGATTTCCCTAATGTGGGAGAGTAGTGAGATTTATGAACATTAATGGTATTGAACAAGGAGGGTTAGTGATACTAATCCAAATTTATACTTGTAATAGTAGTGATCATTTTGTGATTTCAGTGCATAAGAACATTTATGTGAATTAACCTTGGATATAGACATGTGTGGGTAAACCAAGTAAAATACCTTGTGTCATTTATTAATTTCATCACACATTGAGAGGAAATAGTGAATGAAATTGAAGTGTTCCTCATGGTGATAGAACATGATCCATAATTGAGGAAGATTCATTTTAAACTACTTTACCCTAATTCACCCACATCTCAAGGTGTAATCCTTGATAAGGTACTAAAAATTGTTATTAAAGTGGTGTTTTTTATTTTAATCTCTTGGAAGCTTGAACACGCTTGTCAAAATAAAGGTATTCCTATAGTCAATGGAAATAATTTCAAATTATGTAAATTCTAAATGAAACACTATTTATCATCATTGGGCATAGTTTTATATACAAAAACTATTTATGGAATCACACCTAACATTTAGAGTGGAGCCTTATTAGAGAAATATCATCAAGAATTGGATACAGTTGACAAATATATAAATGACATGGGAAGTTCTCTAGACAATCCTATTTAAAAAAAGGTTATTTCATGAAAAAATTATCATGTTGTGTTGAAAAATATTCTGGGAAATAATAAAGGAGATTCAAGGGTTTTAGAAAAAATTTTATAGGTTCTATGAAAAAAGATGAATATTTAAGAATGATTTCAAATGATACATATAATTTCATTTTCAATAATCTAAATGTGATTATTGATTTTATGTGAGGTTTTAGTGAAGATATATAATATGATTATATATTTAAGAGGATCATGATAATACTCCCACTTCATTTCAATGGAAAAGTTTCAGTTTTTAAAGACAAGGATCTAAAAGAAATTTCACTTGATAATTTTAATAGCACTATTGTGTCTTATGAGATGATAAATGAAGAGAATAAGTCAATAATGAAGGATAGTACCCAATTTATTTCCATAAATTCCAATAAAAAGATCTTAATCAAGTATAATTCTAATGTTAAAAATGTTTGTTAGGTTATTTCATTTTTTTCCTCTAATATTAAAAGAAGAAGAGAAAATTTTAAGGGAAATATTAATATTTCATAATTAAAATGTGGAAATATGGGACATATTATTAATAAATGGCCTTGGAACAATCAAGAAGATGATAATGATAATAAGAAATACAAGAAGGCAATAAGATTTTTGGAAGGTACAATGATCATCCAATGATAATCTTTTAAAAGGAAAAATTTTCATTCTAAAGAAGAATATTTTTTATGAAATTTAAACAAATGAAGAAAATATTTAATGGATGGATATGTATTGATAGCTATTGAAAATATTTAAAAAGATTAAAATCATTATAATGAGGAATATGAAGTTGTGGGTAGAGTGGATCATCGAGTAAAACTTGTGGAAACCCTTTATGAAAATTATGTTTAGAGAGAAGATACTATTGTGGTAAATTTAGAGGTGCATTGTTTAAATATTTAAATGAAACACAAATAAGAAGAGAAAAAAAATCTGTTGGTTTTGATTGAAAAAAAAAATATTGAATTTTTTGAAATTGGGGAAAATATGTTAAAATGATGTGTAAATTGGATGATAAAACCTTAATTATTGATGGATTGGATAAAAATATCAATGATAAATTTGAAAGGATTGAGAAGATAGAAGATGTTATGATATTATATTTGATGTTTGAAGATAAAGAAATAATTTTGATACCCTACATGATAACAATGAATTATAAGAAATCATTATCAAGTGAATAGAAGGATATTTTTAAGGATGTTTGTGTACATATTACAATAGTATTAAGATTCAAAGAAAAATAAAAAACAATGGTGAACCATGATGAAGAGAAGAAGACATCAATAGTTGTTTCTATACTAAATGTATCAATTTTCATGAAGAAGGAAGATCATTATAGCACCAAAAGGCAACAAATTATATAGAAAAGGTATATATAATTATATAAAGGGTCAAATGTTTTTACAAAGGTATGTTAGGACAAACTTACAATGTGTGTTCTATAGCTATATGTTTTTTTGACAGTAATGAAAATCCAAACATTAAAACCAAAACTTTAATCATTCTTTTGATTTAATGGATAATTTTTTTATTAAGTGTTTTGTTATAAAGTATTCAATTGTATTTCAAGAGGGAAACAAGGAGAAACATGAATGTCTTAAAGTGGAAGAAATAAAGGGATGTAATATTCATAAAAAAGGATATAAATTCAAGACATATTTTTAGTATTACAAGAAAATTAAGAGTTCTTAGAGCTAGATATTGAGTTGATAGCTTCATTTATATCATGGGTAAAGAAAATATGTTATAAAAATCTAATTTTATGCAATTTCTTAGAGGGAAAATGATAAGTCATGTTTATAGATCTTGGACTGTGGTTTCACATCTCACATGACTATAAATTAATATCTCATTGTGAATATCAAGAAAAATAAAGATGTTTTTGGTAATTTCATAAATGATGATGCTAATAATATTATTGGTTTCAAAAAATCTTAAATTAGAGGAAAATATCTAAGGTGAACTAATGTTCTCTTGGTTGAAGGTCTAAATCAAAATTTTCTCAGTGTTATCAAATTATGTGACCTCATGAATGTTATGGAGTTTAACATAAAATTTACTATTAAATATAATGATAGTTCCCTTATTCTATAATAAAATATATCCAAGGTAAATCTATACCTTTTTGGAGAATAATTTTTTTTGTATATTCTTAAGGAGGAGGAAAAATGTCTATGACATAGGCAACATGGACATTTAATCCAAACATCTTTCATGAACTTGGTAAATAATGATGGGGCATATGATAGTCCCCATCTCAAATATGATTACACACACATGTGTGATTCATTCCAAAAGGCAATATCATATGAAAAATTTATAATCCGAAGAAGGTGAATATATCAAGGTTTATTGATATAGTGATCATGGATGTATGTGGGAAAATCTCACCCAAAGTCACAGACAAAAAAGGTATTATGTATTGTTTATTAATGATTTCATAATGATTTCATGGATTATACATATCACACACAGTACCTATATATATAAATACATCAATCATTATCGAATAGGGGATAAAAAGATTTATAGTGTGAATATTCAAAAGTTGTGAATCAATAATAGAATAATGTTCACCAATGATATAGTCAAGGAATATTTGTAGAAGCCTAGAATTTAACATTAGGTTTCAGTAGTTTGAACAAACCAATTGAATGGGTTATTTGGAAGAGGAGATCACATAATCTAAAACATTTCCTTGAAAATTATTAAAGATAATTCCCTTTTTGAAAGGTATTGGAAAAATTTATTCTTTTAGTTTTATACATCTCAAATGGAGAAATTATATGTTCAAATGAAGGTAGAATACCATATGAATCTTTTTATGAAATTAATCCTTCACTAAAGTACTTACGGGAGTTTGTAAGTAAGTATTTTATCCAAAAACATGTAAGAGTATAATGTTTTAAAAATATGATTAGGAGGTTATATTTCATAGTTATTAGTTATAGATAAAATATTACAAGTGATAGAATAAGAAACATAGAAAAAATGATTGAGAACCATGATGCGGTGGTGGTTGAAATTGAGAAAATGAAAGTCCTACATAAAAAAATTTCACATATTAACCCACCAATTTTTCATGTTGAAAGTGATAAAGAAGCACTTATGTTAAGGGGAGTTTCAAGGCCAAATGAAAATGTTGAAAACAACTGTGATAGTGAATAATATACAACCATTATATAATGTATAACAAGATGAATGGGAAAGTCTAAAATCACTTAAGGGAACATTGTTAGAGACTAGAAAACACTAGTTTAAACAAGAATAATTAATTCTCTACATTAGGTATCATTATTAACTTTGGTGGATCCAAAATCATTTAAATAGACTGTAGTTAATGAGAGTTGGGTAAAGGGTATATATGGAGTGATTGATCAAATAGAGAAGAAAGAGACATGAGAAGTTATTCCAAGGACAAGGGGGAACAATATTGTTAGAACTATGTGGATGTTCTTAAATAATATTAATATAGATAGAAAGGTGATTTGGAAAAAATAATGTCTTATGTGTAAGGGGTATTCCCAAATTAAATTAATTGATGTTGATGAGTCATTTACACCTATAACACACCTTGAAATCATTCATTTATTTTTATCCATGGTAGTTAAAAAGGGTTTCAAAGTGTATCAAATGTATGCTAATTCTATTTAATTGAATGGAGTCCTAGAATATGAAGTGTACATTGAAAACCCTGGTGGGTTTATCATTGTTTAAGATGAAGAAAAAATGGGTAATTTTATGAAGGCATTGTGTTTTATCAAACAATAACCTAGATAATATTATTATAGGTTATATCAATGTCTAATGAATCATGGTTTTTATAGAGGATCGGATGATTATAACCTCTGTATAAAGAAGTAAAATGAATAGTGATCGATGGTTCTTTTCTACTTTTATATATATTTTTTAGAGGCTTTAATGAAAACCAATGAATTAAGTTTTCAAATATCATGAGCTATGAATTAGAGAGGTCTCTACTTTGTGAAATGTTCATTTTTCCAAGAATTAAATGTAATTTAATGAATTTATAGGTTATTTATCCCCAAAACTAAATTTTCTATGGTCGTTTTAAGAATATTCCATATGGAGAATTTGAGTCTAGTGGAAATTCTAGTGGAGACAAGAATGAAATTGGCATAAGATAATGTTGGAAAAAATATTTATGTGACATCTTATGAACAAATCATTGGATGTTTTCTTTATTTTACAACAACTTGACCCAACATTTTATATTCCACTTATCAATAAAATCATTTTCAATGTGATCTAAGACAAATACAAACTAATTATGAGAAAAACTATTTATTATATATCCATCACAAGATGGATAATGGGTTGTTCAATAATAATGATTCATGGAATACATTATTAGGATATACTGATGAAGATTGGGATGGTTCAAATGATGACCAAAAATATTCTTCAGGTAGTGAATTTTGTCTTTAGAGTTCATCCATATCATGGAAAAGTAAGATTTGAGATTTCATATACTTGAGCACAATGGAGGATGAATACATTTTTTTCCACTTAATCATTATATTAGTTTCATTGGATGTACCAAAAACATGATGATGAGGTTGTAGACGTGATATATATTATTCCAATCTTGTTCTACAAGTCAATTGTGATCAATCTCAACAAAAATCCCATACATTGTTCACAGACAAAGAATATTTAGATTAAATATCATTTTATAAAGGAGAAGGTGGATCATGGAATTATCATATTATAGTATGTGTATAATTAATATCAAGTTGAGAATATAATGATTAAGGATCTTCCAAAAGTTATGTTCGAGAAGCATAAGTAAGATCTTAATGTCCAACCATATCCATCAACTTAATTATTTTTGAGATAGAAAAACAACTCCCTATGGTTTATCTCACGTGCAAGGTAAGTCTTATCACCTAATTTATTTGTATTTATAATCCTATATAATTAATTATTTAGAGAATTAATCTATTTTTTTTTGTTTCTAAAGGTATAAAAATATTCAATGTTTTTGAGATGGGGAGAATCTTATGGGAAAATTTAAAATGAGGAGAGTATGTGAATGACCAATTAGGGGGGAGACTATTTGTGGTTGTTGAAAGAGTTATAGATATTTGGTTATAATAAATTATTTATTCATTGTTTAAAGAATTCAAGATATGTGTTTATGAAAAGAATTTATTTTAATTCTTGTTTCTCACACAAATCATGGCATAAGTGAGATTAGAATTAGTGATTTGGGGGTCATTGATACACATCCTGAAATTAGTGTTTTTAAGGAAATAATAATTATTTTCTAGTTTATTTAGAGTGTTTTTTAAAAAGGGGAATATTGTTATTAAAATCCATCATAAGGTTCTTTGGGTTGTGTTTATTTAAAATTTTGATAAATGTGCTTCATAGGATGTGGAAGTAAGGAGTTTCTCTTATTTAGAGAAGTAGGAATTCAAAATGGATACAACCATTACTTTTTGATCCCTATGGTGCTTTTGATGTCTACCTGTTATAAATGGGGAGGTCTAAAATAGATGTGATGGTGTTTGAAGAATGTTGTGGTTGGTATAAGAAGTATAAATCCAAAATGGGAATTGGAAGGGTACTATTCCCATGGTGCTTGGCATTTTGGAGGAAAACAACCAATATTTCTATAAAAATAAGTGGGGAGGAATCAATGGTCAAAAATATTTATACATAAAAGGGATATAATTGAAGGGGGAAAACATATGTGGGAGAAAACAATTTTACAAGGTGCAGTAATCTAGTTATTAACATTTTTGGAACACAGAGAACATTATGGCTATGTTGAAGGTCATGATTTGGAGAAAGTTTTCCTGTAAAAAATGACTTAAAGTTGATGTCTATTAATTTGGTGGTCAGTGTGTTAAGGAAAAAGGGCCAAGGTTTCTACACCACACTTTATTGATTACTATTTTAGTGCAACATTAAGTAGATCTTGAAAAAAATCCAACTACCATGAGAATTTATCATAGTTTTTACCATTATTTCATTAATATTTTCATGTTAGGTTCTAATGTCCTTAATCCATGAATTGATTTTTTAAGAGGAAACTAAATAAAGGTGATGATTTAAAAATAGGATTGAAACACAAATGGAGATAGATCTGTAGAATTCATTGAAGATTATAAAGGGTATAAGTACATAGGTTATATCCAAATCTCATCTAGAAGGTCCAAGGTTAAAGAAGACGTTATTTGAGGACCTTCATTATGTCACTAGAAGTTTGAAAATTCAAGTGTTGAAGATAAAAAACATTCTTATTGAGTATTTCTATGATCTTAGTGTGAATAAGAAAGTCTTCATCAAGAATATAAGTGAGTTCACTAATGTGGAAGAGTTTTATGGTTTCCAAAAATTCATGGTAGTGAACCAAGAGGATCAGTGAGACTATTATAAATTTCTACTTTTTAAATTTGTGATATTTTATTGATTTAAATGGAGAGGTACATTTTATTTCATTTTTATTTGATGTATCGCGCTATGGTTGAACTAAGTTAAATAACCTTTTACATTTACTTCTTTCATTACACATTAGTGGAAATAGAGAGAGAGAGAGAAATCGAAGTGTCCCTCAAGGTGAAATAACAAGATCCATCATCAAGGAAGATTTATTTCAAAATACAATGCCCTGATTCACCCCCTATTAGAGAACAATCCTTGATAAGGTACTAACATAATTTAACTAGTTGGTTGGGATTAATGATTTCTATATGATATTTCCATACTTATCAACATTCACAATCTTATAAAGAAATTAATTTTATATATAATGATTTTCAATATTCAACTACATTAAGCAATATTTTTTAATATAAAGTATATTTAATAATAAAATTTATGAGATCATCATGAACTCTATGATAATAACATCAAATTTATATATTTTTATCCAGTTAAATAGATGATATAATATTTTCAATCATTAGGGACACAATAAATTATTATTTTTTCAATATTACTACTAAAATAGAAATTTTAATAAATATACCCATTCTTCAATAGAATTTTAAATGTAATTGTTTTTGTATCATTATTTAGTGTAAAATATTTTATACATATCAATTAAATATATTTTTATACATGGACAATGAAAACTAGAGTCATTTTATAACAATTACTTTAAAATTCCTTTTTAACATTTAATATTTACTATTATCAAACCACTTATAGTTGAAATATTATTATTGTTAATATTTTACTTATAATTAGAAAAGTCATAATGACCATAAAAATATATCATATTCACTTCATTTTTTTAAAATATATATTTACCTTCACTTTGGGGAATATAGTATAATTGTTTGAATAATTATTCACATTAAATTTTGGGATTGAAATAAAATTATTAAATCATGAATTATGAAACCTTATAGAAAAATAAAAATAATATTTAATTTAATTTCTAGAAATTTTAGGGGATGATATTATATATATGTATAATTTAATGTTTTTGAGCGTAGTAGAGGCATTAGGTGGGGCATGCCCAACTTGGATTATTTTCTTCATAATTGATGATTAATATGATATTTACATGATTATAAATACTATGATCAAGATAAATGGATTAGAGAGTAATTTATAATTGAACAATAAATCCAAGATACAGATCATTAAATAATATTTATATTTAATTTAAACAACTAAATAATTACCTTGTGATTAATTCTTTCTTTGTTGATGTTTATGAAAAAATATCTATTTTATACCATTATTACATTGTTGGAATCAAGAGTATATTTCCTCTATCAGTGATCCACACAAGTTCCACGAATCCCTGAACATCACCGCATGAATCTATGGGTTCTAGAATGATAGATCTTTATACTTGCATCATTCACCTTTGGTCACCCCAAGAATTTCTTGAAGAAGGATTCTCTTTGATCACTATGGAATAAATAGTATATGAGGAGTTGGATCTCTCTTTGTTCTTGAGATCATTCTTGGAGTGGGTTCTCTCTAGGTCTTCAAGTGAATTCTCTCTAGATTCCGTTTTACACAAGAAAATGAAATTTTCAACCCTAAGGAAAATAATATAGTTGTGTTTATATACAGCTATGGTTAAAAATTAATAATTACACATGTGCCCTTTTTATTTTTATTAATTCCCATAAAAACCTATTTCAATAATAATAATAATAATAATAGTTTTTTACATGTGATAAACATGTGAATAAGATTAAATATTATTTATTAAAATAATATTCAATATATATTATTTCTCATTGGACAATTAATGTCCATCCACAATATTTATCGACCTTGAATAATGGATATTAATTTAATAAATAGAAATCAATACATTATTCACTAACAAATGATTAAATATTATATTAACTAAATATAAAATAACCATTTATTAAATATTATTGTCACAAAAAATTCTCTCAAATAATTTATGATGGAATATATGTGATCAAGAAAACTTGAATAATTATTAAACCATGTGTGAGATTAATATTTTTTAATGTTGTTAAATAATAAATAATAATATTTTTTATTTGAAGTTTTAGATACACTTAGTGTGTGACCCTCTAGGCCTATTTAGAAATTTAATTAGGTCAAGAAATTCAAATTTCAAGGTTATAATATAAATAAATAATAAGGCACCAATATATAATGATGTTAATGTTGCAATGAAATGAAACCACATTTATATGCTTACTATGTAATATAGTCCATTTATCATGATATCTATAATCAAGAATGATGTATGGTGGTTCCATCAATCTATGTGCTTGATGTTTCTTTCTTTGAAATTCCTGAAATTGAACTTTCATATAGAAAACCATGGCCATTGATTTATTTAGGCAATATAATTTCCTTGAATGTTCCTAAGATATCAATTTATGTTAAAGAATAGGAGAGAAAAATACTTTATTGCATTATTCATTAATTAAATATTACTCAATATATACCCAACCTATCCTACTTCCAGCATGAATGTCCCAAAAGAATTTTATTTTTATTAACTTTTTGAAAATTACCCTTATAAGGGTTGAGGGTGAACCATTACACGACTCGTAGGCTTTAGTGACACATTACATTACCCGGAGGTCATAGAAAAATTCATCATAGACTATGACTACTTGTAACTTGACCCACCACAGAATCAATATCATGATGTAATCTCTCTACCTCACATGGATATTTGGATATATTTTATGTGAAGAGATGCACAGTCCTGGAAGTGATGGAAATTTACATACCCTCTCATTCTTTGAAATCTGATTAGCTCTGATCTGGTGAATGCACTTTCTCTGAATTCTTATCTCAAGCCTGTTTCTTGTAGTGTCTGTCTAATTTCATATACAAATCATGTGGTTAAAAGTCCATAATGTGGGATGAAGGCCTTGAGGTGTCCCTAAGTCCATTAGCTAGCCCAAAAGACTTACTGGCCCAAAGACATTGGGTGGCCCGAAGGCCTGAATGACTTAAGGACCAAACTGGTGGCCCGAAGGCCGAACCAGATGAATAGTTCTATCTAATATAGTATTGAACAATGACTTCTATAGTACCTAATATAGTACCTGCTATAGTACCCACTATAGTATTACTATAATAACTCAAAAATAAGTCTTTTACCAAATTTAATCCTGGGTCTCTTGTATTCACTTGAAGAATTCCCACCAACCGGGATGAGGCTCATGTGCAAACAACCTATCCAACTTCACCATAATCATATGTCATCACTGTTTTCATCAATAAATTAAAGTATGTGACTCATACCATCCATTAATAATAATCAAAACGTATAAGGACCAATACACATGTCCATATATAGGAACATATAATGGCCCAAATAAATGTGGATTTCTTACTGGTGGGTCCCATTCTCATAATTTCATACAATAGAAATTACTAAGGGAATACAACATGAGAAGTTGTCTCAAGGTCCTATGAGTCTACACCCCTAATTTCCTATATCATTTGTGTCCCTACAATTATTTCATCTGGATATATAATAAATCTTTATGAATACTTTCATGGGACTTCTAGGTTCTCATCATATTAGTGAATTGCTAGACTTTTTAGAGCGATAACTACTCTTAGGACATTTTCACATACTCTATCATATATAATAACAATCATGATGTGATATTGAGTTTATTAATATAAAAAAAAATCAATACATGTTATTATAAAATACAGATAATTTTGTTCTATGGCACAAACTCAAACAGAATTATTATTATTATTATTTTTACGGTTCTTTAAATATGCAAGATTTATTTCATATATTTTATGTAATAGATTCATAAAATATTGATTAATAATCATATATAGAATTTATTTAGAAATATTTATTTAATAAATAATTGTGCTAAAGTCCATATAAAAAACTATGTATCATAATATCCAGAAATGAACATTATTTTGGATGAAAAAAATTCACACCTTGAATAAAAAAATGAAGACTTGTTCATAAAGAAAATTTCTTATATTTTTTATGATGATTATGATGGGGGAAACATTATGATGAATCTTAGTGAAGATTAGGTGATCATCTTCCCAATAACAAAAATATCTAAATTAATTTTGAAATCTGTTTTAGATATATAGAACCCAGGATGATAAATAATTATAAAACTAGAACATATAATAGAATGAAAAAGGAATAGTATTTAATGGTTATAATCATAAGGATTTCATCCATTGAATCTTTTATATTATTTTCCAATAATGATCATGATGAACACCCTTTATATAGGATTAAATATATATTTAATCCTATATTTAGTTGGTTAATGTGGCACCCCTATAAAGGTGAGACCTAAAAACACTAAGTTTTATTACCCATGCCAACAAGGTGCACCATTATTTTGAAGAGAATACCTAATTTGAATTCCACTATTAATAATTTTTGTCCTAGAGTAGTGTTAGGATTGGTTATCTCATAGGATTTTTCCCAGGGTTTGTGTGAGTGAGGACACAACACACTAATAGAACATGTGTTGGATTATAGGAATAGTCATTAGTTTGACAAGTTACCTCAATAGGTAGTAGCCTATGGTGTGTTGGGAATGAAAAAATTATATTACAGGAGACCCATGTGTTTATATGATTTTGTTTATGGCTTGAAAAGTTGGGTCATAAAAATGGAATTGAATCTAATACCCATCCTAATGTGTAGTGTAAATACTTGGGTTTGAATCATGGGGTCCAAAATGAGAGAATTTTTATTTAAAGGGGGAGAGTGTAGTACCCCTAGAAAGGTGGGAATTAAAATAATAGATGTTACTTACCATTTTAAGAAGGTGAACCATTTTTTATGGTAGCCTATCTGATTAGGAAAACTCAACTATGCGTGCTTTCCCTGGAGTAGTTTCTTTATGGGTGAACTCTTTGGAAGTTTTCTAGGAGGATAAAACACACTAAAAAATCATATGTTTTACTGTGAAGATATTTATTAGAATAATAAGTGACCATAATGGGAAATATCTTAGAGTGTGTTTGGAATTCAACCAAGGTATTACCATAGACCCATGGGGTTAGATGACCAGGTTCAGGGCCTCAGGAGGTTAGGTCATAAGAATTAATTTGTGGGTTAACACTCCAAATGAATAAATGGTTGGTTCATAAATATGTAATTTATAAATAAATTATGACATATATAAAAATATTAGATATACATGATAAAATAATAATAATAATTTTGATTAGGTAGAGGGGATTACAAACCCCAAATATAAACCCAACCAAAATACTCAGTTGTTCAAGGATCATCCCTCATCACAAGGTATTATAAGTACTTAATAGATATATTTTATTACATAAAGAGATCTAAAGGCCTATTTTCTAAATGGATTTAAGGCCCATATTATTGTGTACCAATGATAATTTAAGTAGATGAACCAAAGGGACAAATGGGTATCCTACATCATTCAGTGTAACCATTCTTACATCACAACCCTTTGCCTGTACCCACCCATCATGTCATTATTTTGGGTGTCTCATCACACCATCCATAATAGAAGGAAACACCTACATCCCAAATCACAAATCCATATGGGAGGAAGGCCCATTGATAGGTTGCAATGCACCCATATCCCTTTCAAGTCTCCCAACCAATGATTCTTGTGTAGCTCCCCAACATACCGTCGACCATGTCCTGTTTCATCATCAGTCTCATCTCATTATGCTAATCATTACATAGCTTGAAACCAGTCTGTACCACATTGGAAATCTTAATGGGAAGGGAATTTTTTTATAGGATCTAATGTATTTTTTTCTATTTTTAGTTTCATAAAGAAACCCCTATGTGTTTCCTTGCTGTAATTCCTACCTTTCAAACCACACAATCTTCTTAGTTTCACCATGATACACTATAGTGTACTACTATACTTCCTCCTTGTCCATTTCCATAGCGAGGATCTAATTTTGGTGACATAAGTGACCAATATGATCCCCAAAATGATAATTAAACGATTCAAACTTTTGTTTGATACAAAATTAAAGGGTGACTTTACAACTTAGTTAGGTTCCAACTCCAATAATAATTATAATAATAATAAAAATATTATTATTATTATTATTAAAATTTTCATCATAAATTTTTAATAATAAAAAATTTCTATAAAAAATTTTAAATGTCCAATAATAATAAAAATAATACCCACCTTAATAGTTTTAATGTTGAAAAAAATGCTAGGGTTTTTGAAGAATCCAAAAATCACTAGGCACTTTTTGGGAGACTATTAACCCAAACAGGAATTTTCCACCCGTCTATAAAAATAAACCATCATGCTTGATTTTAATAGTTAACAAATTTTGTAATTAGTCCATGAATATTATGTTTTGTTTAATTTTAAATATTTTCATCGAAATTATAATTACATAATTTATTTTAAAAATTTATGAAAATAAAACATAATATTTCTCCCAATCATAATTCTACCCTTGAAAAGTCAATAAAACATATAAAATACATATTTTAACTTCTGAAAACCTATTTGGTCATCACTTTTCATAATATAAATATTTATAAATAAAATTCCTTAACAATATAGTTATAAAACTCTCAACAATCACAATTTTTCCTTGAAATACTCACCAAAATTATTTTCATTAACCAATAACTTATAAACATGAATTTTAAAAAAAATCAACCGATGAAATTACCATGATAACAGTGAAACAAGATATGGGAACCAATGCATGATGAACCGGAGAAAACAAAATCCATAAAACACCATTACAAGTTAAAAACATCACAAGTGAAAAACTGATAAAATATTATCACCAAAATAAAACATTATGAAATAACACAATCTACTCTACTCAATATAATATATAACATGAAAATAATTATAAAAATATATAATAAACCAAAATTAACCAAACAAACAATTTTTTTCAAAGACACACCTTAATTCATCCACACAGACAATCACCATCCAACATTGTCAAGATACCAAAAAACATTCTACACTTCCCTAGGTAAATTAAATTAAACCATAATTCCATAATAATAATTATTATATATTTCTAAGTTTCAATTCCTAGGTTTACTATAAATTAATATAATAACTTTACATAACTATATTGTTACTTCCATACACCATTAAAAATAATGTATTCCTAACTTGGAATATATTTTTACTAGACTTATAGACCTCATTTTATATAAAAAAATACCTTCTATGGGTTTACCTAATAGTAAACATCAATGATTACTTTATTATATTTTGATTTGACATCTCATGATATTAAATAGACACAAGATCAAAAGTTCTTGTATTTTAAAGTTGAAATTATATTTTTATAATCTCTTAGTACATTTAACATGCATGAACACCATATATAAAACATATAATGTATTTTATGTTAAAAAAAGAAAGATAATAAAGGATTTATAAGATAAAAAGTTTACAAAATCATTTAAATGATTTAAGTGTAACACTCGAGATTTTATGAGAAATATTTTGTTTTTATGTATTATTTATGCATCACCAAAGGAATATTTTACTACACACAACACTTTCTTGTCTTGCATTACACGCAAGAGCAACCTTCCTCGATAGCTTGCATTGTACACAATACTGAGTTTCGCTAAACAACGATATGTTATTAAAATATTATATAAACTAGCCGTAATGAATAGTAATACCCACTTTTTGAAATTTTATAAATTTTATCTTTCAAAATGGACTTCATTTTTGGATTCGGAATATCAAAATTATCCTAGGGTGAATTTTTGGTATTTTTTCTGAACACTTTCAATTTTTGATGAATAGTGAAAACACTCAGTTATTGGTTAAAACTGATTTTTTTTAAATAATAATTTTTTTTATTTTTTAGGTAAAAATAGATACATAATACCTATATAAGTTCAATTTAATTAATTGGAGTAATTTTAAAATAATATAGATACATAATGATTTTATTGAACTTTTTACCGTCTTTTACCCACCTCCTAGGAGCATTTGCAATTGTACATAAAACTTAATTTTACCGCGTCTGTGAGTTGAGTTTCGAAAATATGAGAGACACAGTTAATATCAAGGAGTAAAATGTGGGTAAATAAGATAAAAATAATTTATGGTGAATATAAACGTTTTACTTTTATTTACCACGGTTAAAAGTAAATAGGGTAATTAAGGGTAAAAATGATATTATTATTACCCTAACACATGTCCTAATTCTATTGGATAAGTTTAATTCGATAAAAAATAACCTTATGAAGAAAATATGACCATTTAGGTCCACTTGGATTAGATTAGGACACTTATTATTATTTTATTTGAAGAAGAGTTAAAAGAGTTAAAATCAAAGTTTAATAACTAAAACATTTTTAATATAGGGTTATACATAAGATAAATTCGAATATAAATATTCATTAGAAATATAAAAATATTTCCTACATAATGGTCATTTATTTATAATTATTATACATTAAATAATTCAATTTATTTATGACACAATGATGATGCAGTAATTACCTTTTTAATGAAATATTAACATAATGGATATTATAAATACTAAAATAAATGTAATTTGAGACTTTTTTTGAATTAAAATAATTTTATATGTTAATATGACATGTTAGTATTTATTTAATTAACTTTTTTATAACTAATAATTCTGGCATGATTTTCACAAAAATCAATTACCAAATAGTGTCAAAATTGACATAAAATAGTTTTAAAAAAATATATTATATTATTAATTGTTATTTTATTCCTAATAATCTAAGGATCGGCAAAATGACTTAGATAAGGTTATATGTATTAATAATGAACCACTTGGGGTTGGTTTGGGTTGTTGTAGTATGTTTATTAACCATATAGTGTATGAAAATAAGAAGACATGGTAAAAGTTAAATTATTTAACTTAGAGTTAAATCTAAATGATAAGGTTAAAATAGTAACCTAAACTTGTATAAAACCTAATGGTTGAGAGTATTTAGATCCATACCCACCTTATCTTTGAAATAAATCAAATTGGAGCTATCAAAAACCAAATATGACTTTATTATAAAATAATAGTTTATGTTTTTTCTAAGGTGATCCTCTCCTCCCTTATAAAAGGGCACCTCCTCCCTCTCTTATTTACACAATTTTGAGCCTTCAATCTCGGACAACCCATCAAAATTTCCCTTATCAACATCCCTAGAAACATAATAGATGTTTTGGTCTTCTTCAAAGACAAAATTTAGTGCCCTAATAGGATGTTTAGAAGAGGCGCGTCAAAGAAGAGGTAATATCCTTTACCAATTATTTCAAATTCATTTATTTTTCTACTTCTTCTTATTTTGTTGTTTCATAATAAAGTAATAAAATCAGTATGAATAATATATTGATATGTTATTATAAATATTAAACAAACCTATTTCACATTTTATATATCCTATGAAAAACAAAATCACCGTGCGTGCGTACATACAGAATACTGTCTCCACGCTGTGGTGTAATATGTTTTTCCAACACCACCTTACATGGATGGGTATAATGGTGTAAAGAATAACTATATATGGTTATTATGACATGATACTAATTCTGAGATATTGTATCATTCACTGCAATATAATTCAACAAATATGGTAATGATATCATTGCTCATGCGTACGTATGACCTACCGTCTCCACGATGTGATTCGACTCATTCTACATGGTCTTCATTGAATAATGATTATATAAATGAATTGAATAAATATGATATATATTATACTAATACCATTCTGTAAATGATGTATCTATAACCTAAAAATAATAATAATAATTTATTCAACAAAACACGCATAAGAACATAACGAAATGAACACCCGAATAACAAGTAGCAATGAAATATTATTAAAAAGAAGATAAGAATATGACCATATATGATATCATAAAAATGAATATTATTCTGTAATAAGTAAATGAAATTATTTAAATCATTATATACGAGGTTTGAATACATACAACGCATATCAGACCTAAGATAAGGGAAAATCTCGCAATCTCATTTTTATCTGAGATTGTTTATACTTTAGAATTTACTGGGGAATATTTATCATCCACATTCATGGTTCCTCAATATGTAATATTATTTATATCCTACTAAAATTTTTTAAATACAATTTTACACATTGGTGAGTTTTTAGTAAAAGATATGAAAGGAATCTTTTTTCATTTTTAGTACGAGGAACTTTTTGACTTTTCCGTCCAAGGTACAAGAAAAATGTTTTTTTAACTTATACAAAATGAATGGATTTTTATGATTTCCTAGAACATGTTATTTCCATGAAGTTTCCTTTACAAGTTTTCAATTTTATTTTTAATCAACTTCTTTTATTTTAAAATTGTATTACATGTTAAGAATGGAAAAATGTTTTTGAAGTAGAAAGGATATTTTTCTCAAGAATGGATTTCAAGCATTTTATCAAAATTATTTTCCATCTAAGATAATATAGGGTTACGTTTCTATCCCTATTTTTACATTGATTTGATTATGTTATGATGGAATTATTTTTATGATGTCCTTTTATCTTATATGGATTATGTTATGATGACATGATGTTTAAGAATCTCATTTTTATTACATGGGTCATGCTATGATGTATGATTTGTGATCTTGTGGAACACATAATAATGGTATCATTATGAGATGGGTGGGACCTATATCTACCTCCAATTCATTGGGTAATGATTTATATCTCATGAGATAGACATGGATGGAATGGCAGGTTAATCCTGTTCAGTGATACTGGACTGAAACGAGGAGTGAACTCAGTTTAGAAATGGACTTTGTCTGCTAGGATAGTCTTGGAAATGAGTCTTGACTAATAAGAAATGATTCTCTATGATTATGTGTGTATGACACAAAGTTTCATGTTTTATGTTATGATTATTGGGATTACATTTCACTATTATGATTTATCCCATGTCATGATATTATGATCTCTTTTGCAGGATAATATTTTCAAAATGTTATGTTCTTATGAATATGATATGATTGATATTTCCTTTTTTTACCCTTACTAAGAATTTGAGCTCACAATTTTGTATGTTTCTTTTCCCCAGGTCCGGTAGAAGCATATTAATTAAGATATGCTAAAAGGGACTCTAAATATGATAAAATAAATGGGAGACAATGTAGCTTCTTTATGAACCAGTTGTTTATGTTTCCCAGTTTCTAATGACACTGTACCTATACGGTCCTTTCATGGTTTTTTTATATGTTGTAATAGGTGTTCTTCAATTTTGAAGTAATAACAGTGTATGTAATGTATGGGTCGTTATATTAAGAGACTATGAAGTATTTTTTAAAGCTCTTGATAAACATGAATGATTATAATTGATGGTCAGCTTGATTGTAATTTTTACACAGGATCGTTATTTTCAAAATGAATGGTCTCCAAGATCCTGACTCTAACCATTTAAGTACTCTTGAATTTGGTATCATATAATTTTTTTTATCATTTTGGGCCTCTTATACCTCAAACATTGGTCGTTCATTTTTACAATAAATTGTGAACTAGCTATAATTATTTTGTTAAAAATAAATTTTCATAATTATCCTACATAACAAAAAAAACATAATTGAAAAATCAATATATACCAAAATATAATGCATTTTATTCATTAGAACTAAATATAGATAACATTTTATTTATCCACCACCAATAAACATGAATTCATTTACATTACATCCAAACCTAACAACTCTAATACCAATTTGTTTTATTTCCCCTATAATTTTCCAAAAACCAATTATTCCAATCTCACAAAAATGATAAATATGCATGATTTAGGGTTTGGTTCTAACCATTCAATCAAAATGATGAATGAACCCAATTATAAACCCAAAGAAAAAAATTTCTTACTTTGAAACCTAAAGCATCAATATCAAGGGATTAATTACAAAAATATCATTCTACACAGTATCCAAAATGTAGTGAACAATATATCATACACCTAATATTACAACATCTTAAACATAAATATTCCTAGAAAAATCTAAAAAACATATAGGTAACGTGTATTCTATAAATTAATAGAATAATAATTTTTTTTAAATGAATAATATAATTGTTTATTTCCATATTCCAAACTTACTAGTAGAGACCACCATATTTATAACACTTAATAAGATATCTTAGAGATATAAAAAAACTAAGGGGTGACCCATAATGTCTATTAATGGTGTAAAACAAGATAAACATGTTATGAGATATCATGAAAGTTAATAATCATAAAATGGAATAAGTAATTGTAACATAGAATAAATTATAAGATATAATGGGGGCATGGTATCCTTGAGAAGCCTAAAAATATTTCATAAAAATAAGGCATGCAATATAAACATTGGACAAGGATCAACACTAATATATCATAATATAATGAAAAAGGTTACCTTAACATACCCATAAATAAAATTGTGGAATAATATAAATGTAGTACTCCCAATAATAATGATATCATAAGATATAAAATATTACCCAATCATTTGGGGGATGTATAAATCTGGTCCCACCAATGATCATAATATATCATACATCTGAGTGACATATACAAAATAAATGGGTTATATAATGATGTCAGAATGATTATTCAAATAAATACTCTTGTAGATATATAAAATAGTAAAAGCATATATAATATTGTTCCTAAAATTATAAAATAAAAATACAAGAAATGATTTTGTGCCAAAAATGATAGAATAAATGTGGATTAAAAAAAATAAAAAAAATTGGGAAAAAGTGAAGGAAACTAGAAATGTTTCATTTATAAAATTAATAGTGTTTAACATAAATAATAAATAGAAATGGAAACATACCCATATAAAAATAAATTAATAGTTAGTATAAAGTGAATAAATAACTTATATAATAAATAAAGAAATTAAAAAGTATAATATATGGTGATAGATAACATATCTTTAAGAACTAGAAAGAGCGGAAAGGATCCCTGACCTTGAGTCCTGGTTGATTTGGATACTCTACTAACCTCATGAATAGTCAATTCACATTAATTAATTATTTTATTAAAATCCTCTAATATATTTTATTTATATCTATAATCTATTTTAATAATGATTTATTCCTTTATTAAATCAATATAGTCTATGTTTACTATTTTGAGGTTGTTTGGCTTAGGGTTTCAAAACTGATCAATGAAGAGAAAACAATCAAAGGACAATGTCATATGGTCAATAAAATCCATAAAATTTATGGAATTTGGTTCATATCCTTCTATTGGAAGATAGTTAAATATATTTTTAGACAACTTCAATTCATGGAATCCTCCTCGATTGCCCTATTTTAGATAGTTTAAAATGGCTATGATTGTTTACTTTTAATATCATTTTTATAATACCTAACTTTTCAATAAATAATAATATTCATAAAATTAGATGATTATTAATGTTTTATTCTACATGAGATATATTTTTAATAATTTAATTTACAAATAAAATTGAAAAATAAAACATTATTTCTCACATAGGTAACATAAAACCATAACAGATGGACACTGATTTTTTGAAGAGTTTAAAAATGAAAAAACTAATAAATGGGTAATTTTTATAAAAATATTATAGTATCATTATAATAGTATTTTAATGTTATTTTTAATTATTAATTATATTCTATATGGGTTAAGAGTATTTTTGAAATGATATGGAAGAGGTTTGGGAACTTTTACCTTTCTCTTCAAGTCAACTCCTTTATATTAATTCTAAAGCATTTAGAGAAGTGGATTTTGCTCGAATAGATCCTTGAAAATGAATATGTTCGTCTTTATAGAGGTATTTGGAAAGATATTTTGAAATGGATGAATTTTTGGAAGTGAAAATAATGGGGTGGAGGAGGGTTGTTTATATAAGAAAGAAGATGGGTATGTTTGAATAAAATATTGATTAGTTTATAATTTAGGCTAGAGACTATGAATAGTGTTGTTTCCAATTAATTTGATTATTTTTTGTTTAATTATAGTAGGTATATTTAAGAATTTATCACTCCAAAATTAGATATGAATCTTGAAAATATTTTATTCAATTTAAAAAATAAAAAACTATTTTTTTCAGATTTAAATATAAATTGGGTTTTAAAAATTGATTTATAGGTTTGTAAATTAGAATATTTCTTATAAATACATTATTTTATGTAGTAAATACATTTTAATTAATTAAAAAATGTTTCAATTTTTTAAAACATTATTATTTCATAAATTTTCCATAAAACTTATGGTTTTCATAAATAACGTATTTTTTACTAATCACCAAAAAATAAAAATTTTCAGAAAAATTTGAAAAATATAACCATAATATAATTTAAATTTTATATAAAAGAAATTAAGTCCATTTTTTCAAATTAAAATTCTAGATATAGAAATTTGAAATTTAAATAAAATCATATAATACATGGAAAGATAATTTTATCTTGAATAAATACTATATCTTTTATTATGAACGATCAAATTTTGGTTGGATATTATTTATTAATAATTATATGATTTATAATTTATTATTAAATATCTTTTAACCAAAATAATTTAATCATTTAAGAAATTATAATATTTAAATTATATTATAAAAAATTATTTTTCTACTAAATAAGTTAAAACAATATTTATTAATATTTATACTTGTATATTAGTTGAGAAATCATTTTATAAAATTATAATAGTTATTTTTAAAAAAATTTCATTTTTAAAATTGTAATTTTATGGATTTTTTCTACATTAATCATCCTCATTAATATTTCAACCAATAATTAATATTTTAATGGCTAAATAATTCTCTCAACAATCTTAGAAGTATTATATGTCACGAACCAACCTGGGCTGACCCTGAACCGGTCACTCGAGCCATTCCGCGACATGTCTTGAGGGGGGTTCCTGATCGCCATGCGATGGAAACTAGTGCCAGGAACCAAAATATAACCATTGGGAATGATTTATCCCATAAAATAAAGAAAACAGAAAAATAAAAAATGTCTATAAAAATAAAACTTGCAACAGAACGAAAATAAAACCACACATAACTCCACGTGACCGTCTAGGTCACCACCCAACCAAATACCAGCCTTGTTCTAATAATGAGAAATCCAAACAAGAGAACCTGAGAAAAGGGAACCTGCAACTAAAATGATAGAATAGCCGTGATCATAAAAATTCTTAGTAGGGATGAAAAAAACGAACCACATAATCCATGCATTTTCAAATTCCAAAATAGGCCAATAATACTAGTTTGAACTAAAATTATAAAAAAAGGTTTTCACATACAAAATGAATTTTGAAAACTAACCATCACAATTTCATTTCCCTTATAATCCAAAAATAGGGAAAATAAATTGAGGGGTGCTGACACAAACTTTTCCAAAACAGCTACTATGAAATCCTTTTTAAAACCAACCATACATACAATGTTTTTTCAAATAAAACACCAAATCCATGTTCAAGGGTATGATTATGCACACAATAAGGGAAATAGTACAAATACTGCTCGTATTAATGGATCACGGAAAACCTAGTAACTTAGAGGAAGATCAAAACATACTAATACATGAAACTCCATCCTCAGTAGCATTCCACACACGATAGAATCAAATCCATAACTTCCATCCAAACTTTCTCAGGTCAGACTGAGGGGCCCAATCCAAAAGAAATAATCAAGAATATATACCTACTATGGGCCACTAGACAGTATGTAAACTTCTAGTGAAATAATCATTCCCAATAAACCCCCAAGCTATGCTAGTTTTCAGTGATATATTCAAAAAGAGGTATGCCACACATTCAACCAAAAATCCACACACACACACACACACACATATATATATAACCAAGATCTCTACACAATTCATAACCACCCCGACCACCTCAAGGTTAGTCTCATGCCTTAAAATAAATATTCTCAACACCATACCGAGGACCCTCTTGTCTTATGATCAAACTACGAGGAATGAGACCTAACCCAAGAGGGGTTTTCTAAAAAACTACTTTGAATATTCCAACCGGGCCTTTTGATATTTTTAAAACACCATAGTTTTATAAACCACCAGATACGCAAATCACTTTAGTTGCAAACATTTTTACTATGGTCAAAGATGCATTTCATCCATCACTTATCATGAAAACCCATTTGAAAACACATGTCATCATTTTTCTTAAATATAAATTACACTAATTAAAATAAAAATATAGTTCTAAAGACCATAAAACATATATAAGAGCCAACCATGAAACTCAAACAACATTTGGTGTGAAAAACCCAACAAAAATGCACGACACATTATTATTTTTTAAAACATACACACCCCAAAAATCCTCCAAACATGTTTCACACCCCTTTTCTATTTATTAAAACTTTAAATCACTTTATGAAACCATTTTAAGTAACACCCCACCACTTATATATTGATACACACCCAAATCCCTCTTTAAAGACCAAACACATGCCAAAATCATTTCCAAAAAAACCAAGACCACTTTTAAATAAATATGACCAAATGGTCCTTTACACTAGGAATTTACAAAAATGTTCCCAAGTACCATTTTAAGCCAAGATTAAACACACAAAGCATATAAAAGTTCCGAATGGTCCCTTAATTTTCAAACACACACACACCCAAACATTTCATAATTTCCAAAAGGGCCCTTATCCTTTCCAAAAACACACCAAATTATTTCCACAAAAATCCATCAAATCTCTAAAATGAAGACACCTTTATAAAACAATCCCATTAATTTATCACGAATTATAAAAACAACCCAACCAGTTTATAAACATTTTATAAAAATATAACTAGTTGATGAACAAGTTTTATAAGCAGTCCAAACAAAGTAGAAATAATTTTATATGAAACCCAAATAGTTTACTATAAATTCTATAAAAACATTAAATAGTTCATTAAAAAGTTTATAAATAGATCAAAAAATTACACAAACTAGAAGACACTATAATAAACTACTTTCAACAAACCAACTAAGTTGAGAACACTGTAGCAGATTGATCAGTTATTTTACAAAGTTGCGAATCAAATAAAAGAATTAATTAGAAACATGAAAGCATTAAATGGACTTATTTGGAAAGAGAAATGTGTATTTTCCTACCTCAAAGAAAGGGCAGACATGAAGAAACCTAAATGGAATGTTGAACAATGCCCCACGAACCAAATACACACCTAAAACAAAGATAAAACACACAAAACTAAAACCGATCATTAGGGCTTTCTAAATTTGAAGGATGAATGAAAAACAAGAGGAAGAATGCATCAGAAGGGAGGAGTCCGTGTGCCAGAGGGGAGGTAGTGGTGTTGTGAAGGATGTTCAAGTTCACACTAGAAGAATACCAAAAATAGTGTGTGCTGGGGGGTTTGGGGAAACAGGTTACCAGAGTCAAGGAGAGCAGTGGGGTTGGATGGCCAGAGTGGTTGGGGCGAGGGAGGCCGGAGCTACTGGGGAGAGTGTGGAGGGTGAGAGAGGTGAGGTCAGCTACCATAGAAGAGGGAAAAGGTAGAGGGTTATAGTGTGGGTGAGAGGCCAGAGTCAGAGGTCAGAGGTGCAGAGGCTAGGAAATGGGCGGGAGGCTGGAGGTGGAGGGCCAAGGTATGGTGGCTGAGACGCAGGTGGGATATAAGCCCAGGGTCGGCTGGGGATAGTTGATAGGCCTCTCATGCATATGGAATAGGGAGCACGCCACTGTGTACCATGGGTGGGGGGGGGGGGGTAGTCATAGTTACCTTGTTTTTTTAATTTTATAATAATAATAAAAATAAAAAATAATAAAAATATCACAAATTAATAATAATAATAATAATAATAATAATAATAATAATAATAATAATACAATAATAACAATAATAATAATAGGAATAAAGAGCAATTTCATGACACCTAGGCCGACTGGGCGGCTACCGCCAACCGGACGATGACTACGCTAGGTTCCTTAACCCAATAAATTGGTTAAACAACTAAATTTTTTAAATCGGAACCCAACCCAAACCTTGGCGCGAAACCCAAAAGTAAGAAAAAATAAATAAATAATAATTTAAAAAGTCAGGGTGTGACAACAATCTTCACCACAAATAATTTCTGCCCCTAGAAAGTCACCCAACCAAACAATAGGCAAAACAAGAATCCATGCCATATTGAAACTAAAGAAACCAAAATAAAAGAGAATGAGAGAACACAAGAGTGTTCTACCCACCACAAGAATTGAACAAGGAAATTTAACACCCAAACATAGCATTCTGAGGGGGGGGGGAGGTGACGTGGGAACTACCAACCGATCCAAACTAAATTTGATAGCCCGAGCAAACAATACCTCCATTGAAACATGGAATTCTAGACCCAAAACAAAAACCCCCAAAATTAGAGAAAAACATATAAGGATAACATATTCCAAGTAGTGAATCTTAGCATAACCACAAATACCGGTTGTAGCATAGGCACTTACACCTCCAAACAAACACAACTAAACCTAGATGAACCCATAAAAGGGCCAAACACACCTTAAAAAAGAACGATTTAGAAAACCATAATCAGACAAACAAAATTGTTTGGATTACAATAGAAAATGTTTTCATAACTCCATGATGAAACAATTAACATACAACAACGTCAAAAATTTAATAATAGAAAAGAAATAATGAAAATACATTAAATGTTCCACTTCCAACACGGAACCCAAAACCCAAATCGAGGCTTCACACCCCCGGAAACTCCTGACTGTGCGCGAGCTTCACCCCAAGACCTGTGATTGGGGCTTTAATTACTGAAGCATCTCTTTCCTCACAGTAAAGAACTAGAATCCTCTGGTCATAACGTCCTTCTCAAGGGACGCTTCCTGTAAAACTTCCCAAGATGACCTAGACACCCCCAACGATGACACGTCTTTGGAGGGGTGTAACATGATGTCATCAGGTTCCCTAAACCTCCACAATGATGGAACAACATTGAACAGTCTGACGAACCAGAAGCCAGAACCACTGTAGAGGAATCTTCAGAAACAATTCTCTCTAGAACACCCTTCTTTCCAGATGAGGAACCTTCATGAGAAACTGGATATGATGGATTTGCAACCGTCTACACTCTGGAGACCAACTTATCTAAGAACACCTCATCCACCAGCTTCTCAAAATAATGGTCCTTAGAAGGGAGGACTCGCTCCTTGATCTCAAGATGAAGACCCCCGATCAAGAGACAAGTCTACATCAAATCACACGACACTACTTCTAGAGAAAATGACACAAGTTCCTTGAGATGGTCAACATCTGACTTCACCGTCCGTTGTCCTTGTTGAATATGCATGAGATCTTCCCTTTTCTTAGTCTTCACCTCTTCAGGGAAAAACCATTGGACCAAGATGGATTTAAAGATATCCCACTTCATCCCAAATTTCATTTAAGGAGGGGAAAACAACTCCCATTTTTCTAGAGCTATACCTTCGAACATACCCAAAATGGCACACACTTTGATAGCTTCAGGAGTTCCCAATACCCTGAAGACACGTACAACCTCTTTAAGCCACTCTACTGCCTCCAACAGGCCCTGATCACCATGAAGGACATGAAACGTCCATGGAGGAAAAAAATAGGAATGACTTATCAGAAAACTTGGGGACCTTTCTAGGTTAAATTTTCTGAACAACATACAAAACACAAAGCCAAAACCAATATCAAATCAAATTATAATTAAAAGTAACATCTTGGGCCAAAATTACCAACCCATGAACCAAAAAATACAAACACAACAAAAAATTCCCTTTTTAAAATCCCCTTTTCACTTTAAATTTCAAAACCACCTTCTTTAAAGGCCACATTCCAAATACCAAACCCACTTTTCAAACAAAATTCATTTTCCAAAATCATTTACACTTTTTGAAATAACTTTAGTGAAATAAGATCAAGCCTTTAATTCTAAGTACACACCCCAATAATCCCATGAACTGTTTCACATGTCTTCATCCACTTTCATTCATACGCGCCAACACACACTTACCATGCATTCCCTGACATGTGCAAATGTTCATAGAGTGTACCAGAGGTTGCACCCAAACCATTTTTCTACCAATTCCAAGAAAACACGAGATTTTTATACCAATATATTTTGTTTTTAAAACTTATTTCACAAATTTAAATCCATTTTAAAGAATTCATTTTCATTTCAAAACCCATTTTTACTTTTCAAAAGTGTACTTACACCAACTAGAACCAAGATAATAGTAAACTTGAATCAATCTACCGGAGTGAGGGACTAGTAATCATGCTTAACCAGGAGACATGGTTGTGGTACATGCCCCATGTATGTTCCAAGAACTAGGAAGAACTTAAATAGTGTACTTAGACTCCACATGGGTCACTACTCTATGTGAAATCACGATGTAACATCGGATTGCCTCTGTTGTCATCCCTCAATCCAAAAAAACCAGAACGAGATAAGGAATCAATTCCCAGACTACCCCTAGAGACTCAAGGTTCAGAATGACTGAGGGTTTATGAATCCCTTACTGTACCTACCTCCTGAGTCCTGACAATATTAATCTCCATCTACCAAACACCCCAAATAACAAGGACTTCCCTTTGATACCATTTTGTCACAAACCAACTTGGTTTGACCCCGAAGCAGTCACCCAATATGATCCACGACATGTCCCAACAGGGCATTCCAGATCCCCAAAAAATATAAACTAGTCCCAAGCATCAAAATTTAACCATAGGGAACAATTTTTACCACGAAAAAAAGATAAAAAAATAAATAAAAACTATAAATAAAAATAAAACTATAAGTAGAAAGAAAATAAAACCGCACATACCTCCACATGACCCTTAAGGTCAACACCCAACCAAAGTCCGACCTTCCTCTAATAATGAGCTATAAAACTGAGAAAACTTGAGAAAAGCGAACCTTCCACTAAAATGATATAATATGAATGAGAATAAAAATGATCAGTAGGGATGCCAAAAGTGAACCACATAATCCATGAATTTTCCAATTCCAAAATAGTACAATCATACTAGTTTTAACTATAGTTATAAAAAAAATAAGGTTTTCACATATACAATTCATTTTTAAAATTAACAATCATAATTACATTGACCTTATAATCCAAAAACAAGGAAAATAAATAAATAGGGGCACACACACAAAATTTTCCACAACATCTACTTTGAAATCATTTTTAAAACCAACCATATAAATAATGTTTTTTCCAAGATAACACTAAATCCATGTTCGGGGGTATGATTATACACACAAAAAGAGAAATGGTAATTACAGTGCTCGTATCAAAGGATCACAAAAAACCTAGGAACTCAGAGGAAGTCCTGAACATACTAATACCTGTGACTCCATCCCTGGTAGAATGCCATACACGATAGAATCAAATGCCCTAACACTCAACCACCCTTTCTTAGGTCAGACTTAGGGGACCAATCTCATAACAATAATCCCAAATTTCCACCTACTATGGGCCACTGGACAGTATATGAACTTTTAGTGCAGTGATTGTTCTCAGTAAACCACCTTTCTATGCAAGGTTTACAAGCTATGTTCACAAAGAGATGTGCCACACATTCAGCCAACAAGCCATATATATATAACCAAGGTTTCTACACAATCAGGCACTACACCGATCACCTCTAGGTTAGTCTCATGCCTTAAAAATAAATATTCTCAAATGGAGGCCCATAACGAGGACCCTCGGGTCTCATGATCAAACTATGGGGCAAGAGACCTAACCCAAGTGGGTTTTCCAAAAAACACATTAAAAGATTCTAAATGGGGCTTTTGACATTTTTACAGAACCATACATTTATAAACAAGTAGACACACAAATCACTTTAGTTCCAAGCATTTTTACAATGATCAAAGAGGCATCACCTTGAGCACTTAGCATGAAAAACCATTTGAAAACAACTATCATCATATTTCTTTCATATAAATTACACTCATTGAAATGAAAATATATTTTTAAAGATCATTAAACATATACAAGATCCAGTAGAGCAACTCAACCAACATTTGGTGTGAAAAACCCAACAAAATGCTCGACACGTTAAAAAACACTTTTAAAACCATACACACCCCAAAACATCCTCCAAAAAAGTTTCAAACCCATTTTTTTAATTTAGTAAACCATTAAATCACTTTATAAGACCATTTAAAGTAAAACCCCACATCTTCAATAACGATACACACCTAAATCCCACTTGAAAGATCAAACACATGCCAAAACCATTTCCAAAATAACCAATACCACTTTTACATAAATATGGCCAAACAGACCTTTACATAATGAATTTACCAAATAGTTCCTGAGTTCCTTTTTATGCCAAGACAAAAAACACAAATCATACGAAATTTCCAAATGAACCCTTAAGTTTTGAAGACACACACACCCAAAAATTTCACAATTTCAAAAAGGGCCCATATCCTCTACAAACACACACCAAATCATTTCCATAAAAATACATCAGAGATCTAAAACAATGGTACCTTTGTAAACAAGCCAAACAGTTTATCACCAATTATAGAAACAACCCAACCAGTTTATAAATAGTTTTAAAACAAGTTAACTAGTTTATGAACAACATTTATAATCAATCCAAACAAAGTATACATAATTTTATAAGAAACAAAAACAGTTTACTAAAAATTCTATAAAAAAATTAAACTGTTTATTAAGAAGTTTATAAACAGATCAAAAAAATTACACCAACTAGAAAACACTGTAATAAACTATTTTAACAAACCAAATAACTTGAAAATGCGATAGAAAATTGACCAATTATTTTGAAAAGATGTGAATCAAATAAAATAATTAATTAAAAACATGAAAGAATTAAAAGAACTTATTCAGAAAGAAGAATGTGGATCCAACTACCTCAATGTAAGGTTGGATGTAACCAAACCTCAATGGAATGAGGAACAACATCCTGTGAACCTAGCACACACCTAAATCAAAGAGACAAATGAAAGTTACTTAAATCGAACATCAGGGTTTGCTAAATTTGAAGGAAGAACCCAAAACCATAAGAAGAAGACATCGGAAAGGAAAAGTTTTCATGCCGTAGGGGAGGTGGAGGAACTGTGAAGGAGGTTTGAGTTTGAGTTGGATGACCACTGAAAACAGCACCCGAAGGGGGGTTCAGGGAAGTGGGTCACTGAAGTCAAGGAAAGTAAGGGGGGTCAGCTGGTCATAGCGGGTGGGGTGAGGGTAGTTGGAGCTGCTGGCTTGAGCACGGAGGGGGAGAGAGGTGAGGTCTACTACCACATAAGAGGACATAGGTGGAGGTTTGTGGTGCGAGTGGGAGGCCGGAGGTGGAGGGCTGATGTGCGGAGGCTGGGATGTGGGTGGAAGACAAGGACAGGGTTAGATGGGGTTGGTCAGCTGGCCAAACACGCACAGGGAACAGAGAGGGCACTATTGCGCATCGAGGGTAGGGGGGATGGGTAGTTAGTGTTACCTTTTTTTTATAATAATAATAATAATAATAATAATAAAATAATATCATAATTAAATAACAACAACAACAACAACAAAAATAATAATATAATAATAACAATAATAATAACAATAAAAATAACAATAACAAGAATAAAGAGCAATTTCATTACACCTGAGCAAATTGTGCGGCTATCTCCAACTGCACGATGATTGCACAAGTGTTCAAAACCCAGTAAAATTGTTAAACGACTAAAAATTTTCAACTAGGACCCAACCTAAACCTTGGTGTGAGAACCCAGATCCAAGAAAAAAAAGTAATTTAAAAAGTTGGGGTGTGACATTAGAATTATGATAAATACCTCATATTTCTTTCATTATTTCAAAAATATATATTTTTTTCAAATCTAATTAAATTTATATTAAAAAAATTCAATATTTTTTATAATAGTTTGTTTTCTATTTACAATGTTGTGTGCGTTTGTGATAATTCTATGTGACTATGAGGAAAGAGAATTTAAAATTATAGTTATGTTATTTGTATTTAATTATGACTCAATTATACTATTTTTAATTAACTATATTTAATTTATAATTCATATAAAAAGTTTTATGTTATGTAAAAAAATGATGATTGGTTTTTTGAAATAGTGTATTAGATTTTTTTCTATACATTATACATAAATATGACACAAATATATTTAGAGAATAAAATTTGTCATATCTAAATTTTGTGGGTCATTAAAATATTCCAACCTTTAGAAACGTCATCAATAAATGTTCTAATTAAAACCTATTATGAAAATAGATAACAGTAATTTAGTTTCATTATATCCTTTGATTTCTTTTTTACCTATTTATACTTATTATTTCTCCATAATCCATTAACTATAACAAAATTCTTGTTTAATAGAACTTTATTCCTTTAATCCGTAATTACCACTAGCTACTCTGCATAAGGGAGATGATGTTCCATGTTTACCACCCTTGGTTTCATTACCTTTAAGGGATCTAGTATTCAGTTACTCAAGAGAGATACCTGGGATATATTTTGTACTAAAGGCATGTTTGGAGTAATGTCAAGATAAAATGATAAAATACCGACATGATCAATAATCTTAAAGGGTCCTATGTACCAAGTATAAATATTTCCCTTATTAGTAGACTTATTAAATCTCATCCATAGATATATTATTAAGAATAATTTATCCTTAACCTCATGTAGCAGGTCCTAATGATGATTTTAAACATGACAATTCTATCGACTTTTTGATACTTTGATATGTTGATGAATGGATTGAACTTTCTGTATAATTTATTCTACTAGTACTGGTGCCAAAATATTCCTTTTTCCAACTTCATCACATCATATTGGAGTTATAAATTTTATTATATAAATTGATTCATATAGAGACATCTAAAATCCAGAGATGAACCATTTTTATGAGAACTCATTCATATAAAAATGTTTATTTCTACCATATTTAAAATATACAGATCATCCTCTATGAATGTATTCTAGATCATAAATTTTTCTTTTATATTGAAATTTTTTTGATCATAATATATTGTTTTGAAGTTCAAAATTCCGTTCAATGAATTTTGAAGGATCCTCTAAATCATTAAAGTGAATCTTGGATTTTGATCAGATATAATCGATTGTGGTGTTCTTTGAATATTCAACACATATATAATATATTTACTAGAAACATGATCAATATAATTATTCTTATAAACTATGTATGAAGTTATTAGTATTTATAATATGACCCACCACAACCAAAATTAAAATTTTTTATTTTAATTGTCTTTAGAAAAATATTGAAAAATTCTATAGTTATATTCACCCATTTCTATATAGGTTCAGTTAGTAGTTTCATCATCCCCTTGGATTTATACTATTTTACCATAACTTTTTTTATTTCATTCTAATAACATTGATGTATATTCAGAAATATTTTTCTTCTTTTTATCTTACCAAAAGAGATCTCTGAGTTCTAAATACATTATTATGATTCTTGGGTTGATAGAGAATGTCAAGATAAGAGAATCATCTAATATATATATCTAAATCATGAAATACAATTATATATGTAACTTTGTCCCAAATATTAATACTATATCCATAATAATATTAAACTATGATAGTTTCACCATACTTATTATTTCCATTTTCTTTTTTCCATATATCATCCATTTTATAACATTAGTCTTCTCTATGATAGATGGTTGAAAAAGTATTTGAGTAAGGTAGGGTTCCATACCTTCATTTATGATTCTCATGTTCTTCCTTTACATATATAATAAGATTAGATCCCATTGAATCACCATTATAGATATGGATAAATCAAAATTTTTTCATAGAGAATTTTATATGATAATTTCTTTTCTTAGATATTAATGGATTGAGTGGTCATAATATTTGATCAGATCAAAGCATGCTAATTAGCACATATTGATATACTTATCTGTGAATATATAATTTGGAAATTTTTTATTAGTAAAATTGTAAAAATTTTCTCCATAACGATAATTATTTTAAATATTAATGGAGAATATTATTACTACTAACTATGGGTAAAAATTTAGTTACTTTTTATCATGTACCTTGAACTGTGTTGATGAATAAGCAATCACTCTATATTTTTTATGAGTAAGTGATCCAATACATTCTTTGAGGAATAATTTCATTTCAAAATTCCATCCCCACTAAAGAGAGGTGTGAGTAAAAGTATTGTGACTAGCCATTTCCTTACCCATTTAAAGACCTATTCACATTCATATGTCTTGAAAAACTATAACATCCCATGTTTTTAACCAGTTGAAATTCCATGGGAATTAAAGTTTTATCATTTTGTGGATGGTCTTTTTTGTAAAAAAAACTCCCAGGTTGTAAATATGAGTTTTAGAACACTTAAAAAGTGTTTTTAGATGTGGTTAAGAGACCAAGAGGTGTCTTGGGTGGTTTGTTGAGTTTCAAGAGCATCGAGACCCAGAAACTAAAGTTTTGGTGGGATGGTAATGGTGCATGGTTTTTATGAAATCATGCGACCCACCTATATAAACTGTACATGTTGTATAGGTGAGTAGAGGTGACCTGAATGAGCAGTTCACAGTTTTCCCAACCCATGCACCTAGCCCGCACACTTAGTGTCATTTAAGGAGTATGTCTGAACTTTTTTCCACATGGTTGGTGCATGGTTTTTCCAAACCATGAAACCCCTCCCCTTAAAATGTATCCCTCACACATTTGGTGCATGATTTGGCTGACCATGTGGCCAAACCATGCACCTCATTAAATGGGTGAAATTACCCTTTCCCTATATTTATTATTTCTTTTATTTCACTTTTATTTCTCCTCCTCTGTGCATAGTAACATCCTCTATGGGTTTCTTTTCTACTACTAATGATATGAGAAGATCTACCTCATACGACCTCTGGTTCTAGCACTATTAGGTGCACTGGAATCATCTCAGTAAGTTTATGACTCCCATTTCTTCTATTATTTGTTTATCTTATCTCCCTAAACACTATTTTGGTATGACCTAATTAACCTTATTTTAAGAGTGTTTGACCGTTTCAGTGATTTCTCTCTAACCATACAAAATAAAGCCTCAATATTAAACATGTGGGTAATCCTAAGAAAAGGGTAGGTGGTTTATATATTTTCCCTCAAGTTTCTTCATTTTTATAAAATGATTCCATGTTATACATGATAGATATACCTGGTGTCACTACAAAATTATAAATTAGCTTAAATTAATTTGTTTAGACAACTTTAATATGCCTTTAAGCTTCTTTTTTATAATGTTGGAGGTTATGAACTCAACCCGAACCACCATTGGAAGGGTTATTTTAATTATTCAAGTTTATTTATCATTTACTCCCTTGCTAGAGACACCACTTTGGGTGTGACTTTTATTTATATGTTTAATTTTGATGCTCATTTGTTAAAAAACTACTTTGAGGTGAGTTTTATATGATTTTTTAGAATTGAATTTTCTAAATTGAACTAAATGAATCGCTTGAATGATAATGTCATAATTTCTAATAAAATGACTCTTTTGAGGTGCACTGTATTTTAAGAAAAAAATTCTATGCTTGTTGGTGAATTGTTTCGATTGGTGACATGCTGAGTACATGAGCCTTATTATTTTATAATTGAAATGATCTGTGGGCTTGGCCCTCTCTTTTTGTATGTAGGAATTATGATGCGGCTTGCTTGTATTTTTAGCCTCTTAATATGAACCCTGTTTATAATAAGGCATAGTTATACACATGGACTATTTAGTTATTTATATTTAAAAGTAAGAGTGTATTTTTTATTCCTTGAGTGATACTCATATTCCTTTTTAAAGAATGTCAAAGATGAGATCATGAGTCGACGAGGCTTCATTATATAAGGTGAAAACTTCTATATCTTGGACAAGCTCACCATGCATGTTTCTTACCTTAGTATGAGTGATTTTGGTTCTTAGTGGAGTACCCGTGGATGTGATCAGTGGAAAGATGGTTACACTATTCCATAGGTGAGACTTAGACCCCTTTGTGAGATACCATGGGAAAAATCAAAGTGGACTTGTTTTACTTACATAGGGAGTGATACTTTGGATTTCATATATGGATCACCATGGAAAAACTCCTTCATATTTGTAAATTATTACAATCCCGGTGAGATAATCAGGTTCCTTCATAAGGTTCACCTTGGATGGGCACATGACTCCATATAAATTAATACTAGAGATTCCTCTTTAAATCTAATGCAAGATGTTAAGTAATTAAATAAAAGGGCGCGTCTTCCATGAAAATTTCGATGTCTAGTTTTGTTCCTTTATCACTACATAAATTATGATGACTCATTATTACTTTATATTCCATCTTCTTAGGTTACCTTTAGTCCAGAAATTCCAGCTTAGGCCAAAGCAGGTATGGTCGGTCCGAGTGTCCTAGAGGGACGCATGCCTGACTTAGTTATTTATTTATTTTTAATTACTACTTTAGTTTTTTTATAAACAAAAACTACTTATTTTATATGTAGGAAATGGATTATTCTTCAAACACCATTCATGGTGGCCTACTCAGTATATCTCACATCCTGCTTGGGCCTCCATTGTAATAGGATTCCCAAGAAGATCCTTTTATTTGTAGGTACTTGATCCTTTTCTTGGTTTTATCATTGTACATAGAAGTATAAATCATGGGATTGGGCTTGTACTTAGGATGATCAAGGAGACCACCCTCCAGTCCTTTTTATTTTATTATGTGTTCATGTATTGTATACCATTTCTTGTCATATGTATCTATCTTTTTTAGGCAGCATCATATGGACACGCATACAAATTAATATGTATTATTTAATTGAACATATTTTTTCAGTTATTATATTAATATTTGTCTACTTTTCATTTATTATTATTCCTTCAGATATTCTCTGTTGATTTATATTTGATTATACCACTGTGCTACTCTGATCATGAGGGTATAGTCTCCATAATATTCCTCCATTAGACCCTCAATGCTAGTCAGTAGCATCTAACATATGAGGTGGTATACTTGAGTCCATGTTGTGACCGGTATGGCAATTTTCTTTATGGTTAGTCAGGACGAGATGTGACAAAGTGGTATCCGATCCTTTTTCTATTCCTTTGTATTACCATTTTGGGATGGTATATAAGAGACTAGGAATAAATAAGACCATTGAAAATAGTTGTTCTTGTGAGTGATTAACCCATTTATGGGAAAACGTTATAGTGGATAGGGATGGTACTGTTGTCCATTATTTTTGTTATTATAGTTTACTATGATTTCATATTAATTTATAAGAGTATTTTCCACTCCTTACCAATTTATTATATATATAGCATTTTCCCTTGGACCGACATGGGAAGGAAGTATAATTACATGAATCCCGATAGACACATATGAATTCACATGCCATCAATATGTCAGGCCATGTATATTTCATAGTTAGGCTATTTTAAATTTGGTAATGTGCATTGGGTGCTCTTTTCATGCCTGCTATATTTCATGCTAGGTGTTTTAGTAACATGATTAGATTTTACCTTCTTAGTCATTTCATTTCATAGTTGTGAATACCATGTTTAAGTGTTTATTAAGTATTCTTTCCTTGAATGTTATTCTATTCTACCATGATTTTGGTGTTATGATTGGAATGTTGTTATGTTTTCCTACTTGAATAGTCATTTTCTATGCTTATTCAACGTGGTTGTGCTTATTTAGCATGCCTAGAGACTCATTTAGCATTTATGTTTTTACCATGTTTAGGTGACTAATTAATTCACCTATTTTTAAATTTACATGCTTCTATTATTATTTAGTGTGGGATGAAACATGTTGGTTATGATTAAATTGGAGTCAATTTATAATATTTATGGTGTATGGGAACTTTATGAATTGGATACCTATGACCCATATAATCAGACCATTGTTGATTCACATTATATATTTAAGGTTATTGCATAAATGTTAAGGCTATTGAATTTTCTTCTTAATATTATAAAAAATGGTTGCGGTTAGATAGGAGCCTCCTGTAGTTTGTAAAGTATAAGGTCACTTTATAAATCGTGTATCGATGACCTATAAAACGAAACCATATATAATGTTCCTTAAATATTTTAAAACTATTGGTTAATAATTATAATAATAAATTTTGTTGAATTTGACCTTAAGTGAAATTATTTCCTTCATAGGGGCATGTAGCTCTATTAATTGGGAATGATGACCTGTATGACTAAACATCTAAATTCACAAATGGACCCAAGTAGTTTAGTTGAGGTATTTTTCTCATAAAATAAAACCATTAAGGGTGTTTTAAAAATACTAATATTTTAAAATTTATAGGTTTCCTTTATCTGAACCCAAAATGGCTTAACAAAACCCTAGTAGGCCACCTTTTCATTTCTATACTTATTACTAAACCCCATAGTGGTATATTTGTACCATGTGTGAAGGTATTTTAAAGTCTCCAAAACTATTATATAGTTTACATATAAATATGATATGTAATCTTACATAAACAGTATCATTTTATTAATGAAATACCTTAAAAATTTTCAAGGTGTATTTATATGAGGCATTAGTTAATTAAAATTCTAATTTCAACATAAAGGGTATTTTCCTCTATAGACCGTAATTAACATTTTCTTCAACTAAGACAACTGTGAGGCCTTATAAATAAATTAATTATTTTTAAAGATGGTGTTATGAAATAAATAGTCTAATTATAATAGAATAATAATAAATTAATAATTCATAAAAATGATATTTAATATAGCTTTCCTATGTGCCTTATGACATTGTTTAAATAAGAACTATTTTTTATGAACTTCTTAAAGGATATTTTTTCTTATTAAAATATATACCTTGAAATGTTTAATGAATAAAATTATTTTTGGTTTGATGACTTAAAATAGATCTTTAACCAGTGTTTTAGTTTCAACCCTCCTATAAGGGTGGTTAAAGTGTTTTCTTGAGTGTTTCCTTGAAACGGAAACGTGATCATTACCATATGACTCTATTTATATAGTTTGAACCCAAATGACAGGACATTAAGTATAGTGACTCATCTTCTATTATGATGCTATTATATGGTCGATTATTCCTACCTTATCGAGGGTAAAACCCATTATAGGTAGTTCCATCAGATATTTAAAGCCCTTTCTGGTTGCTTATGACAAGTTTCTCTTGTGCAGTACTGTTCATGTGTCATTTTCTCATGGTAGAAATTTTAACTTTTAAAAGTGATACAATTTTCTTGAAAGGTGTTAATTCAATAGGTTGATACTTATTCAAGGTGTAATCATATTATGATGCTCGATTTCAGTAGAATGGACATGCCTAGGGCATGTACCACTACTTAATAGGGTGTGTGACCATTATTTTTCATTTTTAGTGATGGGAAACTCAGTACATAATCTTTAAGAATAATGGTCATATTATGAAATCTTAATCTGGGTTAAATCACTTATACATGCCTTCAGGTTTGGGAATCCATAAGGTTGTAAGCCTATGCATCGTATCAAGAGGGTGATGTTTTTCAATGAAACCTTGGGGTAGTTTGAATTGATTCACACGTTACATGTTGAGTTGATAGGTGGTGCAACAAACCATTTGAGTTTGGTGTTAATCATTTAATCTTGATATCTGACACTAAATCATGGGTCACCTTCAGAGTACAATGACCTTAATGCTATAGAATCAAACTCTTCTCAATGCTTAGGTTAATGTTTTAAGTAGAATCATGTGTTTTCGCACACAGGTCAGTCATTTGAGATTTTATTCCTAATGATATGGCACACATAGACATGACTCATGAAGAGTTTCATGGTTAGTGGCATGGGAGCTTGTACCATGGGATGAGTTTCTTTTATTCAGTAAATCCAATTATAAGGATAGTCCTAAGGAGGGGAGCATCACTTTAGTTCTGGTTAAACATTTCCTTCCACATAGAAGAAACAAAATCATGTAAAGAACATTTGAAAGTGGATGGTCTTTCTTAAAGTTCCTTATGGCTGGTAATATTTGGTGTTATGTTTATGCTTGTGTGGTAGTACATAAATTTCATGTTTGGATGTGTATGTAACCTTTTTAAAATGTTGTTAGTCTATGATGAACTTCTATGTTTTTGATTGAGTGATCATGGAAGGCCTTGTGTGCTATGGCATGGTGATCAGTTAATTAATATGTCTCATCTAGTGAGGTCAACTAGTAATTTTTTGACTGATTTTTCTCTCCTTGGTTGGTGTGCAGTTAGTTTGGAACCATACCTAACACTTAATGTTGAGGTAGAAAGAGTGTCTTAGATCCTTTGATGTTTTTTTGAAACATCTTAGTGCACTATTATTTTATCAAGGAACATTTTCCTATCTAGGAATCATCTGGATACATTAAGATTGCATTAATTATACGTCATGATAAGTTATAAAACATCATTGGGCTTGCTGAGTGAAATCCAACAGAGTGCACTCCAGAAGCATGGTTGTCCTTAGAGGCATGGTTGGGCATGAGTGATACAAGGATTTCTCAAGTAGGAACATCTTTGAGGAACTCGTGGACACAATATATTTCCCTTATCTTGATTTCTAGGTGGATTAACTTATGGGGTTATAACGTGTTATTATTATGTAGATGTTCTACTTATACTTCCATGTAACTTGTATCACTGAATGTGCTTTTCCTCAGATGAGCCCCCAGGGATTTACTTTTTAACTCTTAGGCTACCCCAAAATTTATTCTATCTCGGATTGGGTATTTTTACCTTGAATATACCATTGTGATGTATCAAGAAATGTTTTTATGTTCATGCTAAGGCACTCTAGTTGAAAAATGGACATTTGAATAGGGACATTATCTGAATCCTTTTATGGTCTTCAGTGAGCATGCTCAGATAAAATACCAAATTGACTTCATTTAAATGAATCAAGTTTATCTTTTGAAATATATCGTCCGTCTAAGATGAGTTTTTTTAGAATAGTCAATCAGTAATGGATTAACCTTTCTTCCTCTAGATTTGTTAGATTCGGTTGGTGATGAGCTATATTAGGAACACCATCAAGTGGATATAGGTGAAATGTAAATGTTGGCCAATGTTTTTCACAAAACGGGGCCACATAACTAGTTTAAACGAGGATGGGTTGGAATTGACCCTTCGATAAAATTTTGAATCATTCCATGAGAATTTTTGGAATGATTAAATCATGTTTTGAAAGATAATTCTAATGGCTGAGATACCTTGTTTTGGAATTGGACATTAAATGGTAGAATCTTTGGTAGGATGTTCCATAGGATGTTTGTTTAAAGAGAAAACATGGAGACCATGTATAAAGTTAGACAGGTGCAGGTAAACCCCGTCTTGATACTTCAGTTTTGAATTCAAGCATTAAATTGAGTTTCTACAGCTTTTGGGACATAATATTAAAGTGGCATTTGAATGTTCTTTGGGAGTTTGGAAACACAACACAACCATTTGGGTGAACTTATTGAACCAAGTAGGTTGGGTGTTTCTTCTTTTATTTTCCCCAATGATTCTTGGAGACAAGAAGTTATAAGGTGGGGAGATCGTAGCATCCCATGGTTTGGGCTAGATGAAATTCCATGGGAATTTTAGTTTTAGCATTTGGGGGAGGGTTGGCTTTTTAAAACAAGAATCGGGTTATAAATCCAAGTTTTAGAAAAAAATAGAAGTGTTATTCTTAGATTATGTTAAGAGCCCGAGAGGTGTCTTGGGTGGTTTGTGGACTTATGAGAGTTTTAGGCCCCAAAAACTCAAGTTTGGTTGGATTGGTAAGGTCACACAGTTAGTCTAAAACCATGTGGCCCACTATTGTAAACAGTGTGATACAAGTGAGAAGAGGTGACCAGCATGGGCAGTGCAAGGTTTACCTAATAAATGCGCCTAGACAACATGATTAGTTCGATTTAGGAAGTACGTTTGCACTATTTTCCTTATCATTTGTGCATGGTTTTGCCAAACCATGGGTCCAAACCATGCGACCCCACCCTTTAAGATGTAGCTCTCACACAGTTGGAACATAGTTTGGCCAACCATGCAGCCAAACTGCGCACCTCATTAATGAGGTGAAATTAGCCCTTTCCCCTATTTATTATTTGATTTATTACACCTTTATTATTCCTTCCCCATTCACAATAGCTTCCTCCATGGGTTTCCCTCCTCCTCCTCTAGGTATGGAGTGATCTCCCTCATACAGACTCTGATTTGAGCATTTTCAGGTGCGTTGGAAGCATCTCAGTAAGTCCACAACTCCCCTTTCTTTTGTTATTCGTTTATCTTCTCTCACTCTACACTATTTGAGTGTGAACTAATTTACCCTATATTCAAGGCGTTCATTCACTTCATCTATTTCTATAGAACAAGACAAAATCAAGCCTCAATATTGGATGTGTGGGTCATCCTAAGCAATAGGTATGTGGTATATATATTTTCCCTCAAGTTTAGTCATTTTTATAGTGTTGTTGCGCACCATACTAACACGATGTCACTTATAAATTATAAATTTGATTAAATTAAATTAATAAAACCTCTTTATGATTCCTTTAGATTCATCCTTATAATTTTTGAGGTTATGACCTCAACACAGACCACCCTTGGAAGGGTTCACTTAATTTTTGATGTTTATTTATCATGTATGACCTCTCTAGAGCCATACCTTTCGGCGTACATTTTATTTATATGTTTAATTGTGATTCTTATTTGTTAAAAAACCACATTTAGGTGAGTTTTCTATGAGTTGTATTGGAATTAGATTTCCTAAAGTGAAGTAATTGAATTTCTTGACAGATAACATCATAATTTCTAATAAAACCCCTCTGTTGAGGTGCACCGTATTCAAATCCAAAAATACATTGTTAGTTGGTTTACTATTTGTATTGTTGATGTGTTTAGTACATGGGACTTATTATTTCATAATTGAAACGATCAATGGTATTTTTCCTCTATTTTCATATGCATGACATATGATGTGGATTTCATATATTCATAGCCTCCCACTTTTCACCTTGTTTATGATAAGGCATGATTATATACTTATCCTATTTAGTGATTTAAATTTAAAAGGAAGAATATATTGTTTACACCTAAATTGATTCTAGGATTCCTTTTTACGGAATGTCAAATTTGGGCTCATGAGTCGATGAGGATTCATACACCGAAGGTAACACCATCTATATCTTGGAAGAGCTCACTATGCATGTTGCTTACCACTATATGAGTGATTCTGGTTTCTAAGGGAGAACCCCTGGATGGGATTAGTGGAAAGATGGTTACACCATTCCATGAGTGATACTTAGACCCCTTTGTGAGATATCAGGGGTGGAATCTGAGGGGAATTGTTTTAGTTACATCAGGATTGATACTTGTGATTCCATTTAGGGATCACCATGGACAGACTCATTCGGCATTGAAAATTGATATTCTCCTAGTGCGATGATCAGGTTACTTTATAAGGTTTACCATTGATAGGAACACAATAGTATTTAAATTAATACAAGAGATGCATCTTTAAATGAAATTAAATATGCAAAGTAATTAAATAAAATGGAATGTCCACAAGGAAAAATCACATGTATGGGTTTACTCTTTTATCACTACTAAAATTATGAGTAATTGTTTTTAATTTATATTCCATTCATATAGGTAACATTTGGTCCAGATATTATGGTTTAGGCCAAAGTAGTTATGGTCAGGCTGATTATTCTGGAGGGACTCAAGCCCAACTTGGTTATTTATTTATTTCTAATTGCTTCTTTAATTTGTTATACACTCATAATGATCATTTTATATGAAAAAACTAGTGTTTTACCTATACACCATTGGTGGTGGACTACTAAGAATATATTACACCCTATCTAGGAATTCATTGGATTGGGGTACCCAGGTAGGTACTCTTTTTCATAAATCCAGGATCCTTTTCCTGTGTTGTGCATTGTACCTAGAAGTCAGAAGCACAAGACTAATCAAGTACTCTAGATTCTCGAGGAGACCACCCTATGGGAAGTTTTATTCTTTTATTTATTCATGTATTTGATCATATCTCCTACTACATGTATCCTACTTTATTAGGTAGCATCATATGGACATGTATTCATGGTTAGTTGTATATCAACATCAGCAATATTTAGTCAGTTATTATATTAATCTTTCAATTATTTTCATTTATTATTATTATTTATGATATTCTATATTTATTTATATATGATTATACCATTTTACTATTATGATCACAAGGGTATAATCTCCCCATTTTTTCTCTACGAGACATTCACTACTGGTCGACAGCCTCTACTGTATGAGGATGCATGATTGAGGCAATGCGAATACTGTTCTGACTACTAGGTTTTTAGGTATTCAGGCCGGGATGTTACAGAAATATTACTAATTAATGCGTGATATTGGTTAGTGGGTTTGGAAATCATGATAAATTTCAAAAAAACCTGATAGTACTCAACCAATACAAAGAAATTATATATCTCTATTATATATGTTAGTATATACCATTTATTAATCTTCTAATTTGTTTAAGGATCCCCAAATATGCATTCTATTTTGATCACATGACCCTTTAATGTGACTTACTTTTTTAAGAAGGCACATTTACTGTAATTTTTATTCAAATTATACCTTTGAAGTATATTTATCAAAATAGGTAATTGTTCCTAATGCTATTATTTTAGTTTACAATATATGATACTATCATTCATAAAGACCATCGAAAAAATTCTAGGTTAATACATAATATATCTATTAATATTTTCCATGAAGATATCATAAGTATTAGTTACTCTAAATTGAATCACTATAAACTAATAGTGTCTATATCTTGTATGAGAGTCAGTCTTAGGAATAACCACCCACCTTTAATTGATGATATCTCGATTGAATATCAACTTTATAGAAGTACTAAGTCAAATATAGTTCATTTAATAATTTATCAATCCATGTTAATGAATACTTATTATTTATCTCAATCTTGTTAAGATCCTGATAATCAATGTAGAGACACATAAAACCATCATTATTATTGACTGATAGGACCAAGGAACCCAATTGAGAAGTATCAGGTTATATAAAAATCTTATCCATGTTTTCTAATAGTTTCTTCATGAAATATTCCAGTTTAATGGGGCCATTATATATTAAATCTTTTATATGGGAAAATATATTGGAAAAAGTTCTATAGATAACTAAACCTTTTAATTATAAAGAATAAAAAAACTCTTAGGGAAATATATCTGTATATTCCATCATAATGGGAATGTATTCAAGGATGATCCATTCCTTTGTATTGAATATTTACTCCAGATATTCTTACATAGAAGGAAATAATATCCATTATTTAAAGGTAGTTTCCAAATAAAATTCATAATTTACTATGAAATTGTATAGAATTAGAGGATAAATTGTTATATAAAAAGTAATTTCCCTCTATTGGTATATTATATTGGCACTATATAATGAAAAATGATCTACTCCAAATATATCATTGAATTATACCTAAGATACCACAACTATAATTTTAAGTGGATCATTCAAGAAAAATATAATTGGAGAAGAGTTATATACTAGTGATGCAATGTGTCACTACTTAATGTATTCATTAGTAACATGAACTCCTTGTCCAGGTGTAATATTTTAATATTTATAGATAAAATTAATGATATGAACAAATAATTAGAATTAAAATGAAATAGGGCATTCACTATTCTTGATTGAATAATAAATTTACCTACCACCAATTTATTTTCATACTCCACCTAAGTGGTATTCATAAAATAATCTCATCCACATTCCTTTGTCTTTGTAGGTTGTGGTAATTGGTTATCCTCTAGGATCCTTGGTTTATAGAAATTATTTTTATAGTTTCCAAGTTTGTTACTTGTGAAACATTGGACTATGGTGGGGATTACGTGTAAAATTTTATTAATCATATTTATTAACTTTTTCATGATGATTTAACTTTTCTATGATACATTAAATTATTTTTTACACTATAAGGATTTCCTAAATCCTAAGTGGAAATTTCTTGGATGGTTTTTCCTATACATTTGACATGTGGTTAGTTGAATTTTCTTCTCATTATGAGGTTTAACAATTGAATCCCCTAAGTCAACCTTCATATGTATCTTCTTATCTCTAGTACAATGGGAACATTGAGATTAACCCATGTATATAAACACATTAATTTAACATCAATATATTTATTCATATTAACTAAATTCATGAATTTATAATGAATGTTAAAGACATGATTTAGGAAACTCAAGATGTTTTCAACCATTCTTTCAAGTTAAATTTAAAAACCAAAGTCATTCCTTTGAATCCTCATGAAGGTTTCCTCATTTGATCCAATATACTAATCCTACCATTTCTTGAGTCCAATAATTTTACTCTATATTTTAATTAATGAACTTTTGGAAAAACACATTTTGTAAAATATTTTCATAAATTCTTCCCCTTTCCATTGAGTTGATGTCATCCATGGGTTAGTTATTCTTGATTATTGTTCAGAGCTAATTAAATTATCCCTTTTAGTGATAAATAACTAAGATCAATTTCTCTTAAATTGAGCAATCTAGTAAATAATTTTTTTTTCAATTTAATTTATCAAGTGTTTTTGGATTAATGTATTATAAGATCAATTAAAAAAGGTGGTTTTTTCAAATAAAATATATAACTAAATTTTGATCATTATCTAGAGGATTTAGTTCCTCCAAATGATATATGTTATTATTCATAACCTGAATCAATTAAGAATTCCATTCCATATTGTTTTTGACTCACACTCCAATTATATATGGTATATAATTTGGAAAATCATTACATAGCCTTTATCAATAGTTGTTGACATGATTCATCTTATTTCCATCCATTTACTAGAAAAATAAGTTTAGGCATTAGAATACTTAGATTAATAAACATATAAAAAAATTATTAATTAAGAAATAATAACTCCTAAATCGCATAATAATAACATATTATGGAATCCCATGTCTCAATATATATTATTTAGGGTGTGTTTATTTTATGGTTTCATAACTTAATCTACAAAATAATTACACATTACTCTAAAAACAATTGATGTATTCTAGTCTTACTTTAGTGGGGAGAAATTCATACCCATGAAAGCACTCCATGGGCGGCTGGAACATCTATGTGGGACTTTATCCACCAACCCTTATGGAAATCCTTTACTTATAAATTCCATGATTAGAAATTCATTTTGTGTGCAACACTTAAATTTGAGTGTTCTTAAGGGTATAATACCATCACTTTCTTTGATACCATATAAATTTAAATGAAAATCATACACATTATATTATGTTATTTTAATTACAAAATTTATAAAACCATAATAGAAATATAGAGTTCGAGTTTTTGAGAAATTAAGAACATAATATAATACCTTTTAAATGAATTGTTCATTTTTTTATTACATCTTCAAAAAATTACTGCTAAAGATAACTATAATCATATCATTACATAAGATATCATGGGGGAACAGATAAAATAATTTTAGATCTATAAATCCTATTAAGAGTGTAAAATTGGATAGACATAGTGTGATATATATTTAGAGTAAATAATCATAACATTTAATATATCATTGAATTATGGAATAAGAGACAGGATGTCATAGTATCATGGTAATGATGAGAAACATAAGATTTGATAATAAATATAGGGTATGTAATCATAAACATAGGTCAAGGTTTACCACCAATACATCATAATATTCTAAAAAAACCCATCCAGAAGGTTCTCATGTGTAACATTGTAATTAAATTAAACCACATTATAACCGTGCATAATGATCGTAGGAGATATAAAGAATTACCTAGGTAAATAACGGGTTTCTATATATCCAAGACTGTCCATCAGAATAACATGTAATGAACTTAAATTCAATATTGAAATGAAATATTCAAAAATCATAAACATGAAATGAACACATGAGAATGAAATGGGAGAGGTAATGATGCAAAAATATTAGGGGAATTAAAAATCATATAAATACCAAAAATAATAGTGGAATGTATCATATTTGAGGGTAAAATGTTATAATATAGAAGTAATAAAATGATTTAGGACACAAAAGAAATAATAGTTGTCCAGACATGATTTAAATCATGGCCTAAAATAGTTTTCAGACATGAATTGAACATCAAGATGAAATTATAGCTATTATTCATACTTTTTCCACTGTTATCCTCCATTGAGCTCCCAATGAACCCTATAATCTTGAAAGAACAAAGTAAAGGACATGAATAAATCCACTCTCTTTACTTTTCAATTATATTAAATTCTTTTAAAAAACCAATCACTTATTTTTTCTTTATGTTATCTAAGTGGATTATGATGTTTTATATTTTTCCCTTTTCATTCATCGATATTCTTAAAAGTTTATTTCAAGATTGAATATAACATTATTATTCAAATATTTTTTATTATATAATTCTATAATAATAAAATATGAATGTTAATAATGGTATTATAATAAAAAATAAGTCATTTTTAATTATATATTAAATGTTATGATTAGACAACCACTGCACCATGATGACCCTTATTTGGACACAATATTATGTTTCTTAGTTTAGGATATAAAAGTTTCTGCTCTGCTTGATTATATTCTATTAATCCAAAAACAATTTATCTATAGGGACTATTTGACTAAATTTTAGGAACTTTGTCTCATCTCATGGTGAATTTTAGACATTAGATTCAAGGGATCAATATAATTTTATCTAATATTATCTTACTTCATATTTTTCTCTATATAATTGTACTTATTCCTCCAAATAAGGGCTTATATTATAGAGTTTTTTTGGTTTGGGTGTTTTTTGGTTTTTTTTCTTAATGTTAAATTTTTTGTGAATTATTTATGTGGTGGAGAATTAAAATTTTGGTGGTGCTTCATTGGAATTTTCTCATAGTTTTTTTGTAGTTTTGTTGATGCTATAGTTAAGGCAGGGGTTTTAGATCACTCATATATTTATAATGTGTGAATATTGATTGAAAATTAATTTTATCCATTGGATATATGTTTTAAAGTACCCTAAAAAATAAAATGAGATGTTTAATGAAATTTTTAACGGGAAGGTATCAATCACATGGGTTTAATGAAATTTCATGTTATTGGCTGAGCAATGTTTTTTTATTTAATGATATGTGTGGTTAGGATAATAATTTTTTTTCTATTAATGATATTGAATAATATGTTCCCTAAATAAATTTTTATATGATTCATTTTTATGTATTATATTATATGATTAGGGGATATTGTGAGGAATGTATTTATACTATCGCCATGTCATATTTTATGACTGACCATAACATAAGTAATGGTCTATAAAAGTATAATAATATATATTATTATTAAAAAAGATTATATTTAAATTGTAACATTCATGTGATCATATATGTTGGATATCATTAAGTAAGATCCATTTCATAAGATGAAAATCCTAATGGTTTCATTCATATGATGAATGTACAACTAGTTGATGAATTACACATGCATTTTGTAGTACATGAGTAAATTCATGAAGTTTCTAGGAGAGTATTCAATGTTATATAAATGTTATTAATTTTATATTATGGTTGATGTGTTATAATGAATTATTAGTAGTAAATACATTGATCCAATACCTCCCTTCCCTTTCACCATTTTCCTTCTCAAGGCACTAGCATGTAATGGGAGATTATAAAATCTAATTCGTATGATGAGTGATTCAGTAAAACCCATGAATACTTCTAGGGGAGGGATTTTATTCACCTACATTTTGTGTGATATTAACTAATAGTAACAGATAAATAATAATATATCATCTATCTACAGTTAATGGTATATAATTTCTTAATTTTACAGCCCACATGATATCAATTTATTGCATAACCAGTCCTGGATTAGGGTTTATATATTGCTTTCTCTATATTTAATGATAGTATTTATATCCTTTGAAAACCATTAGTGGTATCAAATTCTTACCATTATTTTTATTCATTAAATCATATAGAAAAATAAAAATTGTAAGTCACAATTATTATTGTACCCTATATCATAAAATAAAATTTCCTATTTGTTCTACTTGATTGAGTCCCGATAAACAATATAGGATATCATGTCCAATGACTCAGTGAAAATACATCAGTTTTAAATAGGTTATAGAATATGAAAATGGTATATTGTATTGGATTATAACATTGTGTCATGGGTTTATATCTGATCATCAAGTCATACTTATGATTTAGTGTATATTGTACGCTATGACTAGACCATATGTAAGGGATATACCTTGAATTATTCACACTTATTTGTGTATTTCCAAATATGTAATTGTTATCCATTATGTTATTTAATATTACATATGGGTTATTCTATACATAAATGTTTCTCTTTTTCCATTAAAGTTAATGTTCTCACATATGAAACTTATCATAAGAAACAATGAGACTATCATCCATAAAATAAAACTCATGTTGCAGAAAAGGTTTAATCATTGTGGTTTATCAATCTCGATTAATGATTACTTTGAAATCATTAAATATTATTTGAATAATAAAATCAGGTTTATTGAAATTGAATTTTAAATTCAATTATGAAATTTATAATTTTTTTATAAATTATAATTATATGTATTTTGGGATATTTATTAATTTATAAAACTCTTTATAAATTGTTTTTTCATAAAATATTTAAAATAAATTAATTAAATTTTTATGAAATATTTTTAATAAATATTAAAAAAATTATTGTTTAATATTAAAATTCATTTTTAGTTATATTTCATGACATGTAATCTAGATAAAAAATTATTTTATGAAAATTATATGGGTAATTTATAAAGTGATTATAAATTAAAAAAAAGGAGAAAATGTGTTTTTATTAAAAAATTATGAATTGTTCATAATATTTAATTTGAATAATTCATATTAAAATAGGCATATTTTAAAATTTTAAAAAACATAATAAAAATGAGTTTATATAAATGATTAGTTAAAATGATCAAATAATATAAAGATTATAAATTTATATTACACAAAATGTTTACAAAGTAGAAATTAGAATAAAAAATGTTCATATTTAATCTAATATCATAAATTTAAATTGAAATTTCATAAAGTGAATAACATTAATGTGATCATATTTGGAAATTAATTTTAAATTTTTATATTCATGAATATGGAATGCCTATAATGAACATATAAATTAAAAAGTTTTTGTAATCCTCTTTAATTTATGACTTGTTCATAATTTTTTATCTCATGTTTAAATATATGAATTGTTCAATTATTTAAAATTTATTCCCTTAATTTATTCATTAATATAATTTTTATATTAAGAATCACTACGCATATAATTTAGTTTAAAATATTTAAACATCAAGAGATTATCATACTTGAATCCAAGGAGTTACAATTATGGTATGATCAATAAATTTAGTTTCATGTACCTTGACTTTGGATTATATTTAGTTATGATATTGAATTAATTAGTTGATTATGATTTATAAATATCAGGCTTTATAATTTTGATGAAATAAAAATCTCAATTGAGTAATGTATCACTGGGTATATGGATATTGGTTTGGAATTCCCACTGGCTTAAGGTATTTTTCCTTGTTATAGAAAAGTGAGGTTGGCTATCTATGGATCCAAGATGTAACACCCCGACCCCAGTTACCCAGAGTCGGTGCATTATTACATAACATTGGCATGATCACAAGAAAGATCAAGTCTCGAAAGACCGATTATTTTAGTAGCCTTGGAATAACTAGATACATTACATCATAAACTGAAAACAACAACAACATAGTCTCCATAGTCCACACTCATACTATCCCTACAGGTCATTCATAATTTACATCTTCACAATCCTGGGAAAAATAAAACATTTAATGGGGTGAGATCAGATTCTCAGTAAGGATAATAATATAGCAGAAGCTTTCATAGATAAGCATAAACACTTAAGTCAATTTATAACTAAAACAAAAGCCTTTTAAACTTGAACTTCAACATAAAATGGAAAAGATAAAATGAAATTATGCCATTTACTTAATTAAATGGATATTCTACTAGTAAAATAATCACATGCAATATCAATAACCACTTTTATAATGATGGAATGCATAATGCCAGACTATCATAACCACATAGCTAAGGCCTCATGCCAAGACTACAGATAAGATTTTGTCAAGGCCTTGTGCCAAGATAGTAGTTTGTCTCATTAGACCTACCGATGCATCGAGGAGTTATATTGGGCTCCAATCATCACTTACTAAGTCTAATGAATTCCTCATATGAATAGGTTTAAACATAACATAAACATTCGTATTAAAACTAGCATATGAAATGTCAATACTTTATCCACAAACCATGAATGGTATAAAAATAGCACATCCACAGTCAAACATAACTCATTCTATACAATATGGATGATTGTATTGTACAATATTAACCTCAATCGAGAATAATGAATGATATTTACATAGATGAAAATAATCATCAAAACTATTTGAGAGAAATATCCCCCTTTTTATTGAAATCATTTAAAGTCACACTATTTGTCAAGAAGCCATTTAAAAATATATTTTTGAATCAAAGTGTCCCATACCACTTTGAAACTTTTAAAAGGAGTTTTAATTCTAAAACTTTAATGTATATATAAATAAATCCTTAAAACCATTTTATAAAACATGGACATTAATGAGAAAGATTTAGAATAATAAGTCTTTAAAACATTTAAAAATGGTATTTTAGTTAGAGTTTCTAACCAAAAGAGAGACACTTGAATACAAATAATTGGGGTAATAAAAACATTGTAATATCATGAGAGTAAATGGATTCATGATATACTTTGTCAAAGTACATTATATACACCACATAAAAGTGATTTGGTGTATAACAACAAAGAAGTCTCAATGGAATGTAAATTGAGATGAAATCTCTCATAAAGGCCGTATCCTTCAGTAAAGGATAAATCAACGAAATAATTATGTGTGAAAAATATAAATACACTAAATATGATTGGATATTCAGTGTAAAACAATCAAGGGACATTCACACATATTCTTGTAAAAACAACACCATCGAATTGGACGTTTAACTCAACAATTGGAGAATGAGTTAAAATTACTCTTATCAAATTCATATCGATGACTTGAGAAATTATCAATGGAGTGATTATGTGTATCAAAAGTATATCCACAGGAAGGGTAGTGGAAATTATGACATAATCAAATGAATAATGATTCAACACATAATCTTGGAGTAATATAATCAATGAAATATGTGTAAATCCAAATGAGTGGAAATTGAAATTTCAAATTCCCTTATCGATTAGGTAACTTACGAAACATACACCCATGAAAGAAGGATAATACCATGATGATGTAAATATACATAAATTAAATTATATTAAACAATGAATACAATCATGGGCGGTACACACACCACATGCAATAAATAAGTGGTGAACAATGGAATTCTCACAGAATTAAAAGTGAGAAAAGAAACCCCTTACCACGTTGTAATCAACTAAGTCGTATGACCAAAAGTTAATAACCACCAAATTATTTACATAATAACATGAATATAAAGAGAATCATGATAATATATATCAAATGGCAATACATAATACACCACTTTCAATAATTTAGTGGTGAACAATGGAAATCTCACGGAATTGAAAGTGAGATAAGAATATCCCTTACTTTGTACTTTTTCCTTGGTCGACGGTAGGTTAACCTCATGTATAATGGTGAAATAATTGTTATTAAATTATTAAATAATCATATACATTTATATGATATCATATATGATCTTTTGACATTGCTTTGTTAATAATATCTTAGAATTATCGTCGTTTCAGGTGTTAACTTACACATTTTCTTTTATATGTTTTGTTACGTAAGCCATGGTAGTCATGGATAGGTTGTAGCTTATTCATATCCAAAATTAAATCAAGTCCTTAAACATTTTTTAAATCATAAAATGATAATTATACATGAATGTATATGATAGAGAATGAATCTCATCACGTTCGTGGAGACGGTAGTCTGTACGTACGCTCGAGCGAAAATATCATTCTTTTGATATTAAAATAATATATAATTGGATGTTATATCATATATACAGAATAATTATCTTGTTATATTTATTATTTACATGAATTACACATCATTATTATACCCATCCAAATAATAATTTATTTAATAACAATTACACCACGACGTGGAGACGGTAAGCCGTACGTACGCACGTATGGTGACATGTTATTCAAAGGGTGGATAGAATAATGAATATGGTTGTAACATATTTATAATAATATTACAGTATATAGGAGATACTGTATTCATTATTTTAGAATAGAAATAACAAAGAAAGAATAAGTGGAAGATGACAGGAACTTGAAAAAGGGTGGTGAGATCATTACCTCTTCTTCGGGTTCTTCCTTTGGATTTGATCAAAAGGGATCATTAGGTTGGATTTATGATCCAACTAAGGCCTATAGGTTGTATTGATGGAATTTGAGATAGTATTTGGGCAGGGTTTGGCCGATCCAAAAGGCTTTGAAGGTGTGAAGTAATGAGAAGGGGGAGTGCCCTTTTATAAGAGGGGTGAGGGGCACCTTTGGAAAAGCTAGAAATATTAATTTATAATAAATTAATATTCAGTTTATAATGGCTCCAAAGTTTATTATTTAAAGTTTAATGTGGGGATGGGTTGAACACCACTCAACCAATAGAATTTAGACAGGTTTGGGTTACTATATTAACCTTATCTTTAAGTATTAACTCTAAGTTAATTAGTTTCACTTTTACAATGTCTCTTTGTATTTTTATATTATATGGTTAATAAACTTACTATATACATCCAAGAGACCCCAAAGTGGTCCAATAATGATAAAAATATCATGATATAGGTCTCTTGGCCGAACCATAGATTTTTAGGAATTTAATATCAATTAATAATATAATATTGTTTTAAAAACCCTTTTATATCAATTTTGACACTATTCAATAATTGATTTTTGTAAAAATAATAACAGAATTATTACTTCAAAAAATTTAATTAAATCAATCCTAACATGTCATATTATCCTATAAAATTATTTTTATTCATAAAAAGTCTCAAATTATATTTATTTGGGTATTTATAACATCAATTATTCAAATTTTTTATTAATTAGGAAATTACTGCATCATCATTTTGTCATAAATAAATTACATTATTTAATGTATAAAAATTATAAATAAAATATAATTATGTAGGAAATCGTTTGAGCTTTCTAATGAATATTTATAGTCTAAAATCCAACATATATAACCCTATGTAACAATTGTTTTGCTAAAAGATATATGCTTGTGTCATTTTTGTATTCATTTTAACTTAATTAAAATAAAGTGTCCCTATCACTTACAAATGGATCCATGTGGTCCCAAAATTGACCCAAAGATGTCCATGGTCGGCCATGTATCAAAAAATAGGGTTAAGACACGTTTTAGGGTAATTTAGTATTATTATAATATTATTTTTAATCCTTATTTACCGAATTTACCCTTTAACCATGGTAAATAAAATATTTACCGAAGTAATTATTCAAAATGTCTAAAAGTAAAAGTTACCCTTTTACACAATTTAAACATCCTGATTCTAAATATGGAATCCATTTTTCCAAATTCAAAACACAGAAGTGGCAGAAATTAATTTAAAATTAATTTCCATTGTTAAAACAAACAGCGTGTTTTTAAGAGATAATAACTATCAAAAGATTGATACTTGTTTATGTCTGGTTTAATTGTGAAATTATGTACACTGAAAAACATTGAATTAAATGGTAAAAATATATTCTAAATATACTTTAAAACCACTCAAATTCATAATTTATCAATATTAATTATTTCGATTAAAAAAGTTGTTTTTAATTAAAATTTAGTAATTTTCACTATTCATCAAAATATGAAAGTTATCCGAAAAGTACCAAAATTTCACCCTAGGCTAATTTCGATATTCTAAGTCCAAAAATGAAGTACATAAAATTTCAAAACATAGGTATTACTATTCATAATGACTATTTTGATTGGTTGTGGTGTGTTAGAATCTCGAAGTTGCGTAGAATGCACGCCATTGCATTATTCAAAGAGAAACGTACCATGGACGCTTGGGGTGTTACATTCTTTCCTCCTTCAATAAATTACGTCCTTCCAAATTTTTTAAAATTGGGCTTCAGAATATAATGGAAAGTCCCACATCGGATAAAGAGTCAATAAAACTATCACTTTAAAAGAAAGGAAGAGAGGTATAAAGGTCACCCAAGATAACCCATACTAGGATTCCATGTAGGAAAACATGGATATGGACGATAAACAAAGTGTTCAGTTCTGATGGAGAGGGATAGAAAACATGATCAGGAGAAAGTTAACAATAATGAAATCACAAACTTGTGTTGGGACAAACAGTCCTTAGTCTCCCAGTAGGAAAAGTAAACGGACAACATTTTTTTTGTTTTAAGTTACATTTCATAAGGACGAGGAATTAATTTATGATATTGACTAATAACATAAAGAGATATACTTACTTTTTAAGTCGAGTTTCATTATTTAATAATTTTTTACCACTAACTCATTTTTTTGAACAATGAGTATTCAAGAAGACTTGGTCACAATGAAAGAGCTAGAATAAACTTCTATAGAAATACATGATCCATGTAGGATAAACTATATATTTAACTTGTCTTTAGAGATTAATCAAAACCAAAATGGTTAGTATAATATCTTATGACCCCCCCAAATGGATATTCCATTAGAGAAAAAAAAAACTAATCTTAATTTCTAAAATTAAACCATCAATACCCAAAAGTTAAATAAATACAATTCAATAATCAATTTTCCTTAAAATCCTTCAATATAATCCAAACTAATATTGAAACTCATAACTTATAAGAATGTAGTCTTCCACGTTAAATAGTATCTCCAAATGACATTAATTACTCTTAAAGTCACATACTTAAAAGAAATTAACCTAATAATTTCCATAAACAACCCAAATCACTATAAATCCATAATAAAAACATAGATAAAAATCTACCATAACTCCTCAAATGAAATCCCATACTATTCTATTTTCCTTGGGCATATAGTGTTCACAAAAAAGTGAACAAATTCCAAAATAACATCTATCACTTAATCACCAAATCATTTTCCTATACCAAGGGTATTCATTTAATAAGACATAAAAACCCAAATCAACTTATTATTGACCAATAAAATCATTTAACTAAAAATAATTAGTCACACTATCCAGGGACTTCACGTAGTCCAGTGGTAGGTGATATATCCTAATCGCACTTTGGTTGTGGGTTCGATTCCCACATCTTTGTCCGACGCGACGGGTTGTCACACGGTCAACATGTTTTCCTTTTTCCAAAACTATATTTTATAATAGTACCAAAATGAGATAAATTCCTCAAAATAACATAACATAATTTAACCACAAATGTTATATCATACCTTGCATTTTCATCCCAAATTATAATAACTTATAATTCTCTCTAACCCCAATGGTCATATAAAACCAAATGGTTATTTATACCTATATCCACAAGAGAAGAGATAATTATTCCTCAAATATCATTCTCACATGGAAAATTGTGGGGTTACAAATACAAGAGAAAAATTATTCCAAAGTAAACCCATCAACAAGGAGCACTAATACTTTTTAAACATTTCTCCAACCATTTATTTCCACATAGCTTCTTCTTTGACCAAGAAAATATCCTACAGAATAGGGAATTCACTCGGGTAATGGCCAGGTCCTCTACATTTACGGAAAATGACTGTAAATGGACTCTTGGGACCATTTTTATCTTCTTCTATAGTACTCTTCATTTTTCTTCGGCAATTCTTCACTTTATGTCCTTCCTTCCCGCATGTAAATCATTTCTTTGTCCCATTGAGACACTTTCCTGGGTGTCTCCTTCCACATTTCCCACATGATGGAAATTAAGGATTCCTTTCTCCATGGTCTCCACTGCTGGAGCTATTAACATTCATCACCTTTCTCTTCTTCTTTTGAGTCCGAGAATTGGTTAATATATATATTTTTTATCATATTTTTGGAAAATTGATTTGGCATAAAGACGATATCTTTTACGCCTATCAACATTCCATTTTGTTTCTCATTTCCACCACCGTTCCCACTTTGTACATCATTCTCCAAGTCACTATGACTTCCTTAGAATCCAGCCATTGACTAAAACCAGAAATCATTTTGTGAGTAACAGTAGTCATAAAATCATTTAGAGATTAACATGTCACCATATTCTCAATTTGAAACACATTAGGATTAACCAAGGTCATTTACTCTCATATTATATATTTAATACTTCAAATCGGTTAGTAAAGAAAATGTAAATTATCCTAAGCATATCCCCTAGGAGTGTCGTAACCAAGAGTGTAGCAAGTCCCGTTATCGTGCACCAGTTCCCATTCAAGTTTAGCTCAAAGTGGTGTTTTCGAGTTTTACCCCTAGGTACATTTGTGCCAGAGCCTCCTCTACCTGGTCGTATCCAGAAAGGGATGTATTGCTCGGAAAACTCACAAAATCTCTATAATACCAAAATTATAGGAAGTTCTTCTATACTAATCCTCAAAGTTCATCTTAGGTCTATGTGCTCTAATCAGAGTTTATCTAAATCTAGCTTCCAAGGTTTGTACTAAACTTCCTCTGATACCAACTATAATGACCCGAACCCAGTTACACAGAGTTGGTGCATTATTACATAACATTGGCATGATCACAAGAATGATCAAGTCTCGAAATACCGATTAGTTTAGTAGCCTTGGAATAACTAGATACATCAATAAAGTTTACATTACATCATAAACTGAAAACAACAACAACATCATCTCCATAGTCCACACTCATACTATCCCTGTAGGTCATTCATAATTTACTTCTTCACAATCCTGGGAAAAATAAAACATTGAAAGTGGTGAGATCAGATGCTCAGTAAGGATAATAATATAGCAGAAGCTTTCATAGATAAGCATAAACACTTAAGGAAATTTATAACTAAAACAAAATCCTTTTAAACTTTAACTTTAACATAAAATGGCAAAGATAAAATGAAATTATTCCATTTACTTAATTACATGAATATTCTACTAGTCAAATAAACACATGCAATATCAATAACCACTTTCATAATAATGGAATGCATAATGCCAGACTATCATAAACACATAGCCAAGGCCTCGTGCCAAGACTACAAATAATATTTTGTCAAGGCCTTGTGCCAAGACACTAGTTTGTCTCATGAGACCTACCGATGCATCAAGGAGCTATAGCGGGCTCCACCCGTCACTTTATAAGTCTAATGCATTCCTCATATGAATACGTTTCAACATAACATAAACATTCGTATTAATACTAGCAAATGAAATGTCAATACTTTATCCACAAACCATGAATGGTATAAAAATAGCACATCCACAGTCAAACATAACTCATTCGATACAATATGGAAGATTGTATTGTATCATATTAACCTCAATCGAGAATAATGAAGGATATTGACATAGATTAAAATAATCATCAAAACTATTTGAGAGAAATATCCCCCTTTTTCTTGAAATCATTTAAAGTCACACTATTTGTCAAGAATCCATTTAAAAATATATTTTTGAATCAAAGTGTCCCATACCACTTTGAAACTTTTAAAAGGAGTTTTAATTCTAAAACTTTAGTGTCCATATAAATAAACCATTAAAACCATTTTTTAAAACATGGACATTAATGAGCAAGATTTAGAAGAATAAGTCTTTAAAACATTTAAAAATGGTATTTTAGTTAGAGTTTCTAACCAAAAGAGAGACACTTGAGTAAAAATAATTGAGGTAATAAAAATATTTTAATAGCAAGAGAGTAAATGGATTCATGATATACTATGTCAAAGTACATTATATACACCACATAAAAGTGATTTGGTGTATAAAAACAAAGAAGTCTCAATGGAATGTAAATTGAGATGAAATCTCTCATAAAGGTCATATCCTTAAGTTAAGGATAAATCAACGACATAATTATTTGTGACAAATATAAATACACTAAATATGATTGGATATTCAGTGTAAAACAATCAAAGGACATTCACACATATTCTTGTAAAAACAACACCAACGAATTGGATGTTTAACTCAACAAATGGAGAATGAGTTAAAATTGCTCTTATCAAATTCATATCGATGACTTGAGAAATTATCGATGGAGTGATTATGTGTATAAAAAGTATATCCACAGGAAGGGGAGTGGAAATTATGACATAATCAAATGAATAGTGATTCCACACATAATCTTGGAGTAATATAATCAATGAAATATGCGTAAAGCCAAATGAGTGGAAATTGAAATTTCAAATTCCCTTATCGATTAGGTAACTTACGAAACATACACCCATGAAAGAAGGATCATACCATGATGATGTAAATATCCATAAATTAAATTATGTTACACAATGAATACAATCATGGGTAGTACACACACCAAATGCAATAAATAAGTGGTGAACAATGGAATTCTCACGGAATTAAAAATGAGATAAGTAACCCCTTACCACGTTGTAATCAACGGAGTCGTATGACCAAAAGTTAATAAACACCAACTTATTTACATAATAAAATGAATATAAAGAGAATCATGATAATATATATCAAATGTAAGTACACAACACACCACTTTCAATAATTTAGTGGCGAACAATGGAAATATCACGGAATTGAAAGTGAAATAAGAAAATCCCTTACTTTGTACTTTTTCCTTGGTTGAAGGTAGGTTAACCTCATGTATAATGGTGAAATAATTGTTATTAAATTATTAAATAATCATATACATTAATATGATATCATATATGATCTTTTAACATTGCTTTGTTAATAATATCATAGAATTATCGTCGTTTTCTGTGTTAACTTACTAGTTTTCTTTTATATGTTTTATTACGTAAGCCATGTTTGTCATGAATAGGTTGTATTTTATTCATATACAGAATGATATCATGTCATTAAACATTATTTTTAAATCATCAAATGATAATTATACTTGAATGGATATTATTGAGAATGAATCTCATCGCGTTCGTGGAGACGGTAGTCCGTATGTACGCACGAGCGACAATGTCATTCTTTTGATATTAAAATAATATATAATTTGATGGTATATCATATATACAGAATAATTATCATGTTATATTTATTATTTACATGAATTACACATAATTATTATACCCATCCAAATAATAATTTATTGAATAACAATTACACCACGATGTGGAGACGGTAAGCCATACGTATGCACGTATGGTGACATGTTATTCAAAGGGTGGATAGAATACTGAATATGGTTGTACCATATTTATAATAATATTATCGTATATAGGAGATACTGGATTCATTATTTTAGAATATAAATAACAATGAAAGAAGAAGTGGAAGAAGAAAGGAACTTGAAAAAAGGGGGTGAAATCATTACCTCTTCTTCGGGTTCTTCCTTTTTATTTGATCAAAAGGGCTCCTTAGGTTGGATTTATGATCAAACTAAGGCATCTAGGTTGTAGTGAGGGAAGTTGAGAGAGTATTTGGGCTGGGGTTGGATGAACCAAAAGGCTTTTAAGGTGTGAAGTAATGAGAATAGTGAGTTCCCTTTTATAAGAGGGGTGAGAGGCACCTTTGGAAAAGCCAGAAATATTAATTTATAATAAATTCATATTCGGTTTATAATAGCTCCAAAGTTTATTATTTAAAGGTTAAGGTGGGTAGGGGTCGAAAACCACTCAACAAATAGAATTTATACAGGTTTGGGTTACTATATTAACCTTATCTTTAAGTATTAACTCAAAGTTAATTAGTTTCACTTTTACAATGTCTCTTTGTATTTTTATATTATATGGTTAATAAACTTTATATATACATCCAAGCGACCCCCAAGTGGTCCATTTATGATATAAATATCATGATATAAGTCTCTTTTCTGAACCTTATATTTTTAGGAATTTAATATCAATTAATAATATAATATTTGTTTTAAAAACTCTTTTATGTCAATTTTGACACTATTCAATAATTGATTTTTGTAAAAATCATAACAGAATTATTACTTCGAAAAAGTTAATTAAATCAACCCTAACTTTTCATATTAACCTAGAAAATTATTTTAATTCATAAAAAGTCTCAAATTATATTTATTGGGTATTTATAATATCAATTATTCTAATTTTTCATTAATTAGGTAATTACTGCATCATCATTGTGTCATAAATAAATTAAATTATTTAATGTCTAAAAATTATAAATAAAATATAATTATGTATCAAGTCTTTTTAGATTTCAAATTAATATTTATAGTCTAAAATACAACATATATAACCCTATGTAACAATTGTTTTGGTAAAAGATATATGCTTGTGTCATTTTTGTATTCATTTTAACTTAATTAAAATAAAGTGTCCCTCTCACTTACAAGTGGATCCATGGGGTCCCAAAATAGACCCAAAGATTCCCATGGTCGGCCATGTATCAACCAATATGTTTAAGACACGTTTTAGGGTTATTTAGTATTATTATAATATTATTTGTTAACCCTTATTTACCGAATTTACCCTTTAACCATGGTAAATAAAATATTTACCGAAGTAATTATTCAAAATGTCTAAAAATAAAAGTTACCTATTTACATAATTTGAACATCTTGATTCCAAATATGGAATACATTTTCCAAATTCAAAAAACATAAGTGGCAGAAATTAATTTAAAATTAATTCCCGTTGTTAAAACAAAAAGCGTGTTTTTAAGAGATAACAACTATCAAAAGATTGACACTTGTTTATGTCTGGTTTAATTGTGAAATTATGTCCAATGAAAAACATTGAATTAAATGGTAAAAATATATTCTAAATATACTTTAAAACCACTCAAATTCATAATTTATCAATATTAATTATTTCGATTAAAAAAGTTGTTTTTAATTAAAATTTAGTAATTTTCACTATTCATCAAAATATGAAAGTTATCCGAAAAGTACCAAAATTTCACCCGAGGCTAATTTCGATATTCCGAATCCAAAAATTAAGTCCATAAAATTTAAAAAAGTAGGTATTACTATTCATAATGGCTAGTTTTATTGGTTGTGGTGTGTTAGAATCTCGAAGTTCTGTACAATGCACGCCATTGCATTATTCAAAGGGAAACGTACCGTGGAATCTTGGGGTGTTACATTCTCCCCTCCTTCAATAAATTGTTTCCTCACAATTTTTTTTAAAATTGGGCTTGAAAATATAATGGAAATTCCCACATCGGATAAAGAGTCAATAAAACTATCACTTTAAAAGAAAGGAAGAGAGGTATAAAGGTCACCCAAGATAACCCATACTAGAATTCCATGTAGGAAAACATGGATATGGACGTTAAAATAAGTGTTCAGTTATGATGGAGAGGGATAGAAAACATGATTAGGAGAAAGTTAACAATAAGAAAATCACAAACTTGTGTTGGGACAAATGGTCCTTAGTCTCACAATAGGAAAAGTAAACGGACAACATTTTTTTTGTTTTAAGTTACATTACATAAAGACGAGGAATTAATTTTTGATATTGACTAAGAACATAAAGAGATATACTAACTTTTTAAGTAGAGTATCATTATTTAATAACTTTTTACCACTAACTCATTTTTTTGAAGAATGAGTATTCAATAAGACTTGGTCTCAATGAAAGAGCTAGAATAAAATTCTATAGAAATACATGATCCATGTAGGATAAACTATATATTTAACTTGTCTTTAGAGATTATTCAAAACCAAAATGGTTAGTATAATATCTTATGACCCCCCCAAAAGGATATTCCATTAGAGAAAAAAACTAATCTTAATTTCTAAAATTAAACCATCAATACCCCAAAGTTAAATAAATACCATTCAATAATCAATTGTCCTTAAAATACATCAATATAATCCAAACTAATATTGAAACTCAAAACATATAAGAATTTAGTCTTCCATGTTAAATAGTATCTCCAAATGACATTAATTACTCTTAAAGTCACATACTTAAAAGTAATTAACCTAATCATTTCCATAAACAACCCAAATCACTATAAATCCATAATAAAAACATAGATAAAAATCCACCATTACTCCTCAAATGAAATCCTATAATATTCTATTTTCCTTGGGCATATAGTTTTCACAACAAAGAGAACAACTTCCAAAATAACATCTATCAATTAATCACCAAATCATTTTCCTATACCAAGGGTATTCATTTAATAAGACATAAGAACCCAAATCAACTTATTATTGATCAATAAAATCATTTAACTAAAAATAATTAGTCACACTATCCGGGGACTTCATGTAGTCCAGTGGTAGGTGATAAGTCCCAATCGCACTTTGGTTGTGGGTTCGATTCCCACAGCTTTGTCCGACGTGACGGGTTGTCACACGGTCTACATGTTGTCCTTTTTCAAAAACTATATTTTATAATAGTACCAAAATGAGATAAATTCTTCAAAATACCATAACATAATTTTACCACAAATGTTATATCATACCTTTCATTTTCATCCCAAATTATAATAACTTATAATTCTCTCAAACCCCAATGATCATATAAAACCAAATGGTTAATTATATCTATATCCACAAGAGAAGAGATAATTCTTCCTCAAATATCATTCTCACATGGCAAACTGCGGGGTTACAAATATAAGAGAAAAGTATTCCAAAGTAAACCCATCAACAAGGAGCACTAATACTTATTAACCATTTCTCCAACCATTTATTTCCACATAGATTCTTCTTTGACCAAGAAAATATCCTATATAATAGGGCATTCACTCAGGTAATGGCCAGGTCCCCTACATTTACGGCAAATGACTGTAAATGGACTCTTGGGACAATTTTTATCTTCTTCCATAGTACACTTCATTTTTCTTTGGAAATTCTTCACTTTATGTCCTTCCTTCCTGAATGTAAAGCATTTCTTTGTCCCATTGAGACACTTTCCTAGGTGTCTCCTTCCACATTTCATGCATGATGGAAATTGAGGAATCCTTTCTCCATGGTCTCCACTGCTGGAGCTCTTATCATTCATCACCTTTCTCTTGTTTTTTTGAGTCCGAGAATTGGTTAATATATATATTGTTGATCATATTTTTGGAAAATTGATTTGGTATAAAGATGATATCTTTTACGCCTATCGACATTCCATTTTGTTGCTCATTGCCACCACCGTTCCCACCTTGTACATCATTTTCAAAGTCACTATGACTTCCTTGGAATCCAGACATTGACTAAAACCAGAAATCATTGTGTGAGTAACAATAGTCATAAAATCATTTAGAGATTAACATGTCACCATATTCTCAATTTGAAACACATTAGGATTAACCAAGGTCATTTACTCTCATCTTATTCATTTAATACTTCAAATCGGTTAGTAAAGAAAATGTAAATTATCCTAAGTATATCCCTCGGGAGTGTCGTAACCAAGAGTGCAGAAAGGACCGTTATCGTGCACCAGTTCCCATTCGAGTCCAGCTCAAAGTGGTGTTTTCGGGTTTTACCCCTAGGAACATCTGTGCCAGAGCCGCCTCTACCTGCTCGTATCCAGACAGGGATGTATTGGTCGGAAAACTCACAAAATCTCTATAATACCAAAATTCTAGGAAGTTCTTCTATACTAATCCTCAAAGTTCATCTTAGGTCTATGTGATCTAATCAGAGTTTATCTAAATCTAGCCTTCAAGGTTTGTACTAAACTTCCTCTGATACCAACTGTAACGCCCCGACCCCAGTTACCCAGAGTCGGTTCATTATTACATAACATTGTCATGATCACATAAAAGATCATGTCTCGAAAGACCGATTAGTTTAGTAGCCTTGGAATAACTAGATACACTAATAAAGTTTACATTACATCATTGTTTCTGACACTTTCGCCGGGGCGTGCGCATCCGTCTGTCCGCGGAGGAGGATGCACTGCGCTTGTTGCCCCGTGTTCCCGCTTTCCAAAGGCAGGCGAAATTCACTCCTTATTCCGGGATGTCTGCTCCTTGATCGAAATGGGATGATGGGATGTCGGTTCTTCCTTCTGTGGATTCCTCCTCAGAACTCGTCACCTAGTCCGGGTCTCCCTCATTGATTTAATACGTTGTTCGTGAAACTCTTCCCAGTGCCATGTTTCCATGGGCACCGGTTAATTACACTGCTTCTGTCGGGACATTCCAAAGGGTCCGGTCAGGGCAGCAACCTTCAGTCGGGGGAGTAGTCACGTTGAGGCATCAGTAGCATGTCTGGATGTTGGGTAACCTGGCATGTCTGTCTATTATCCCTGGTCATAGGGCTTCTCGAGGGCATGGAAGCCCGAGGAATCCCACATTGAGCGCGGGGAATTATATGCCATAGACACATATATGAGGTTTTCCTCAGCTTCCCATGTTTAACACAGGGTATGCCACGAGTTTAGCATCCAGCGGAGATGGATCAACCCGATCGGAGCAATAGCTAGAATAGATCGGACTGAGGGGTTTCCCTTGGAGGGGTGTCGATACCGGGACCAGCCCATGGACGGCTGTGAAGAGGAGCGTATCGACATGGTCTCACCAAGATATGACGGTCTGGGAAAAAATCAGGATGGGTGATAGATGGATGAATGGAGTGGAGGGGGAATGAAATGGGACCATCACAGGGCGACAGTGAAGTTGGGCTTGAGCCTTGAAGAGGCTTCCTACGTATCCCCGTGGCAGCGAATCAAAGTCCGCGTCGTTCGGGATGGTGTCGGTGAACTGACGTGAAGGTGGACCTTGGTCTGATGTGTGGTGGGCTTGAACCTCAGAGAGGCTTCCTACATATCATGCCTTGACATGGATCAAAGACCTCGTAGTTCAAAGGGTTTCATCGGTGAATCGACGTGAAAGTAGACCCGTGGGTCCACTAGTGGTGGGCTTGAACCCTGGGAAGGTTTCCTACGTACCATGCCTTGACACGGATCAAAGTCCTCGTAGTTTGAAGGATTGGTGGAATACAGTTTAACGTCATTGCGGGACGGTAGTGAACCCTGACGTGAATAAACGACGGGCGGTGGGTGTCGGTGAACCGACGTAAATGAGGGACCTTGGTCCGATGGGAGATGGGCTTGAACCTCAGGGAGGCTTCCTACGTACCATGCCTTGACATGGATCAAAGTCCTCATAGTTCGGGTAGAAATGGGGGGAACTTGGCACACCGACAAGGAGACGGTCTGGGCCAATGATTGTTGGGCTTGAACCTCTGGACAGCTTCCTACGTACCATGACTTGACACGGATCAAAGTCACCGTAGTTCAAATTGTGGAATACAGTTTAACGTCATGAGGGACGGGGGTGAACCGACGTGAATGAGGTCAGAACGACCGGATGGTGGGTTTGAACCTCATAGAGGCTTCCTACATACCACGCCTTGACATGGATCAAAGTCCTCGTAGTTCAGGTTGGTCACAACGGCTTGCCGTCGGACTGGAATTGTAGTTTGACGTCGTTCTGGACGTAGGTAGAACTCGACGTGAGTTGGATGATGGGTGGGCTTGAACCTCGTAGAGGCTTCCTACGTACCATGCCTTGACATGGATCAAAGGCCGCGTAGTTCAAATGGGCGTGCAGTTTAATGTCATGCGGGACAAGGGGCATACAGTTTAACGTCATGCTGGACAAGGGCGAAACTCGACGTGATGGAGCGACCGAGTAATGTGGCTTGAACCTCATGGAGGCTTCCTACGTACCATGCCTTGACACGGATCAAAGTCCTCGTAGTTCGCTGGATTGATGGAACAGAGTTTAACGTCATGCTGGACGAGGGTATGCAGTTTAATGTCATGCGGGACGGGGCGTGCAGTTTAACGTCATGCCGGATGAGGGCGAAACTCGACGTGAATGAAAGACCGAGTAATGTGGATTGAACCTCATGGAGGATTCCTACGTACTATGCCTTAACACGGATCAAAGTCCTCGTAGTTCTCTTAATTTATGGAACACAGTTTAATGTCATGTTGGACGAGGGTATGCAGTTTAACGTCATGCGGGACGGGGCGTGCAGTTTAACGTCATGCCGGACGAGGGCAAAACTCGACGTGAATGAACGACCGAGTAATGTGGCTTGCACCTCATGGAGGCTTCCTACGTACCATGCCTTGACACAGATCAAAGTCCTCGTAGTTCGCTGGATTGATGGAACACTGTTTAACGTCATGCTGGACGAGGGTATGCAGTTTAACGTCATGCGGGATGAGGCGTGCAGTTTAACGTCATGCCAGACGAGGGAGAAACTCGACGTGAATGAACGACCGAGTAATGTGGCTTGAACCTCATGGATGCTTCCTACATACCATGCCTTGACACAGATCAAAGTCCTCGTAGTTCGCTGGATGTAGGGGTCAGGGTCGGTGCTCACTCTAAGCCCACGTGAGTCATGCTCGGTGTGAGAAACAAGAGGTTGCAAGGACCTAACGATCACGTCGCGAAGGGTGCATCCGTGAGAAGTGAAGAGGGGCTTACGCGTTAGGCGGCCCATGGTGCTGGGACTTACTCCAGGATGGAAGCCCGTAGTGCGACAAAGATCGGCGAAAGAGGGACTCGGGACCAATGATGGGAGGTGCCTCGTTCCTTATCACGCCCTCCACTGACCTTGGTAGTGGGGAAGTACAGAGATGCAGGGGTGCAGCCATCCGTTGGGGAACTAGGGTCGCCCTTCTCCTGAGAACATACACCACTCCAATAAGGGGGATATCATCCCTTATGGATGGGAGATTTCACCCCTGTGGAGACGAGTGGCTTAAAAAATGTTCGAGCTGGGGGGACCCTTCGTGAGAGGCACGAGGTCGGGTCACAGTTTAACGTCATGTGTTGAGGATGTAGTGCTTGGCAGTTTAACGTCCTGCAGCTCGGACGAGGTGAGTTCACTCCGCACCCCTAACTTACATAACCGGTACCCTCTGGTCCTTGGGGAAGGGAAGGTACCAGTAAGGCCATAGTCAAGGGGGGTTGTGGAGCGAACCATCAAGGGGTCCACGTTAGCGTGGCTATGCAAAGAAGCAATAGCTGTTAGTGTGCCTATGCGAAGAAGCATTAGGCGAAGCAACGCTACGGGTGGAATTGTCCATGGGACTTTGAAATCACATCGTGCAAACCTGGAGGGTCGCACGGGAAGAGGAATTTCCAAGCAAAGGAGTGTGCTTCGCGAAGTGGAGTGCCTTGGCCTTAGCATGTGGCATAGGTGGGAGTGGAGGGTGCTTCGCGAAGTGGAATAGTATTCGCAGACCACTGCCTCGCAAAGAAAGGGTGCCTCGCGAAGCAGGGTGCTGCGAAGCAGTGTGCTTTGCGATGCGTAGTGATCCTGCATTAGCATAGGGATCACTAGTACTGCTTGGGTGTTTCATGAAGCATAAACGCTCCACGGCTGCCCGGGTTCCCTTGGGAATCCCCTTCCTTCGCGAATGCCCTTGAGCTTCGTGAAGGGCATCCCTCTTGGAAGAGGGGCTCAAAACGAGACAAAGCAAAGGCATCACGCGAAGTAGAAGTACCTCGCGGAGCTCAAGATTCCCGGGGGAAAAGGGTGCTTCGCGATTCGGGAGAGGAGAAGCCGAAAGGTCGGATTGTCCATCCCCGAGACTCAGGGTGAGTCCAGTATTTATAGGGAAGGCGCGCCGCGAAGCAGAACTCGCGCGCCGCCTCAGGTGCTTCGCGGTGCGCTCGCGAATGTGGCGGGCTCGTGAACGTCAAATGCATTCACAAAGAGTTACCGCCTCCAGAGATTCGCGGTGGGCTCGCGAACGTCAAATGTGTTCGTGGAGAGTTACCGCCTCTGGAGCTTCGCGAGACCGCGATGCTCGGGGTGCTTCGCGTCGGTGCTTCGCGTCGGTGCTTCGCGTCGGTGCTTCGCGAGGTAGCGTGCCAGCCTTCTTTTTCGTCCCTTCCTTTTGTGCCATATTTTGGTGCCAACAAATGCCCCCCCTCAGAATTAGAGCCACAGAGGGTGAAGGGTCTAAGTCTGAGGTAAAATTGCCAAAATTGTCGGTGGTTCGCGATGCAGCTACGCGAAGGGGGCCCGGGTGCTGACCGGGGCCGCGGATTCGGATGCGCCGCGATGCTCCGCACGGGTGAGGCGCACCGCGATGCTCCGGGGTCGCCGCCTATAAATAGGGGGGTCGACCTCTTTTTTCTTCACGCGACTTCCTTGTATTTTTGTGCTCTCGACTTCGAGAAGCTCCGCGTACTCCGTGACAGCCGAATTACCGTTTCTTCAGCGTGCTCTTATGCACGAACGGTGCAATTCCAGGGGCGCTGAAATCGGTCCAAACAGATGAAAATGGGAAGTGTGAATCACGATACCCAAGATTCGGAGCACTGTGGGGATGGCGTGACAATAAAGGACAACCGTTAACCATGGTGGAGAAGCGGTATCCTTACTGCGTTAGCCTGTAATGGGGACAAAAAATGAGGGTCAACCGTTGACCATGTTCGAAACACGGGACCATGTCACAAATATTGTCGGTCAATCTTTTGGGACATTGACCCAGGACAGTTGGCAGACCATAGGTCAAACATCCATACTGTTAGGGGGTCCTTCCAACATGACCAGTCTCCCAGAACGTTGGCCCAGGATGGTAGGTGAGCCGATGCGGCATGAGACCAGGCCGTTAGGGGGTCCCGTGAGACATGAAAGGGGACGAGGGTCCGAATAAGGGGCACACAAAGCGTGGAATATGGAGTGATGGTTTGTCCAAATAGAATCCAACACTTATGTAGTTACACCACCGTGGTGGGAGTACACCATATGGGCGCATTGGTTTGATCATGGATCATTCCTTCTTTCAGACAAGGCCTCTCGGGCGAGGGGATTTACCGCTTCCCAATGTAATCTTGGGGAATTCTGAACTTGTTCAGGGTAGAGCCACAATTTAGCGTCATGCACTGAGGACACATGGACTCCTGTAGTTTAACGTCATATGATAGGACGTGGAATAAAAGGGAAGATCCTTGGGAGTATGTGGTGTGGTAGATATGAAACCGACGTGAATGAGGACTTGGAGTCCAAATCACACCACGTACCCTCGGAGGAAACTCTTCAAGTCGAGGGACCAAGAGTGAGGATTAGGCTGGGCCCGAAGCAGAGTGGTCTTGCATTCCTACATACCCCATGAGGATAGGAATCAAGCCATACATAGTTCTGGAAGTGCAGTTTAACATCATGCGGGACGATGAGTAGCCTGGCCGTGTTGGTACACATCCTGCCAAAACTACTAAGCCCACGTGAGTCGTGATCGGTGTGGGAAACAAGCAGTAGTGGTGGGAATTTCCCGACACAGAAAGGGGCAGGTTAAGGCAAAGGGACGCTCGGTGAATACTGGCCCAATGACACTAACATGATCATTTAGCGCACTTAGATGCGCGAAGAGAAAGAGCTGAGTATGATGGAATTCTACTTGAACATGAGGAAGTGGAAATGTGTGAATAATGGCGCTCGAGATTCAGATCACGATGATGGTGGCGTGACGATGGAGGATAACTGTTGACCGTGGCGGAAACCCAACATCCATATTGTGTTAGCCTAGAATGGGGACAAACAAATGAGGGTTGACCATTGACCATGTTCGAAACACGGGACCATGTCACAAATGTTGTCAGATATCTGTAGGGACATTGGCCCGAAACGATTGGAGGGCCCTTAGGTCCAACACTCATGGAGATCCCTTAAGCCTAGTATCCATGTCGTCCGAGGGTCCTTTTGGATGTGGAAGTGGATGAGGATCCAAATAGAGAGCTCACGAAGCATGGTCATGGGATGAGGGGGATGTCCCTATGTAAATCCCACACTTCGGGCTCTTTGTCCAAACACATCTAAATACGACAACGAGACGTATTAGATATGGGGATAAAATTCCTTTCCCATAGGGAGATCTTAGTTTAGGGTTGTAGAATTCATACCATGGATGGGAGGAGACATAAGAGGCACATGGTGGAGTAACTCAAACACCTAGCGTGAATGGGAATAGGGGGTGTGTGCGGTGCGATGAACAACCTGACGTGAACGAGGACATAATCCCATACCACACCACACGACCTCCTTAGGAGAGGTTTTTGGTCAAGGGACCGAAAGAGAAGGTTAGGCTGGGCCCGGGGAGAAGAGCCCGGGCGCTCCTACGTATCTCATAAGGATGAGAATCAAGCCTCACGTAGTTCTTGATGGACCTTAGACCATAAATGGGTAAAGGGAGCAGGGGACACATGGCAACAAGACCCGACGTGAAGGAGGTCCTAATCCCTACTTACCATGCGTTCTCTGGGGAAATGCTTGAGTCGAGGGACCAAACACAAAGGCTAGGCTGGACCCTCAGGGAAGTGCCTGGGCGCTCCTACGTATCTCATAAGGATGAGAATCATGCCATACGTAGTTCTGATAGGTGACATGGTAAGATACCAGTGCCGGGGGAAAAGGGGAGTGCGGGAGTGGCCCTTGCACTAAAAGAAGCATAATTTGATAAATCTTGTTTGTTCTTTATGGTGAGTGGTTTTTTTGTGAAGCGACAGGCCTATAGTAGTAGGTCGTAGTGTCGCCACAAAGATCAAGCCGTGATGGGCGTTGACAAATGGCATGGCACGTGACCAATACCCAACGTGATGTCCTCTACAAAGAGGTCATCACATTGCAGTGCCGTTTTTCATCGTGCGACCAGGACAATAATGTCACAGTTTAGGGTCATATGATAGGACCAAGCATGCATTTTATCGTCATGCAGCGCAGACGTAGAAGCGACGATGCTAGGCGGGGAATGTGCGCAGTGTTATAAAACACAATTGACGGAGACATGATCCCACATCACATTGTACGCCAATCGGAGAGGGAGACCTTAGGCCGAGGGGCCTATATAGAGGTAAGAGGTGAACAAGGGGGAGAGACTGGTTCCCTAAATGGGCTGTACCTAAAGACAGGGCATCCGGGCGGTCCTACGTATCCCATGAGGATGGGAATCAAGCCACACGTAGTTTTGAAGGGTGTCTTTTAATGTCATGATGGACAAGGAATAAGAGGGCTAACTCTGAGAACGGGGGTGTGCGTGGTGAAGCTATTGCAAACCCGACGTAAATGAGGACATAATCCCGCACTACGCCACACGGTCCCGTAGTCGGGGTCCTGAAGGCAGGACCAGAGAGGTGAATTTGCTGAACTCAACCTAGACCCAAAGACAAGGGGTTTGGGCATTCCTACGTATCCCATCAAGATGGGAATCAAGTTGAACGTAGTTCCAGATGAGAATCTTAGTTTATGGTCTTAGAGCTCGGACCGTGAATGGTGACAACTTCCCGAGTAAGCACGGATGTCAACCAGATTCCTAAGCCCACGTGAGTTAAACTCGGTGTGGGAAACAAGGGGGGTATCCTCATTGCAATACTTGGGGCGAGTCAAACGGGAGTTGGTAGAGAGCCCCGAAGGACACCTTTGATGCGGCTTGTTCCCCCAACGCGCAGACGTTCACGGAGGAAAAGTACCAAAAGTTCCGAGACTCTACTTGGACACGGTGAAGTGATGAAGGGTGTGAATTGTGCACCCGAAATTTTGGGCCTAATGGGTTGGCGTGGCGATAGAGGAAAACTGTTAACCATGGTGGAAAAACAGCGTCCATATCGCGTTAGCCTTAGGTGGGAACAAAAAACGAGCATCGACCGCTGACCATATTCGCAACGTGGGATTTTATCGATTTTTTGTCCAAAACCCTCGGGGGCGTTGGCCCGTAACGGTAGGAGAGCCCTTGGGCATAGTATCCAGGCCGTTCTTGGGGGTCCCTCCAGGTGTGAAAGATGATGAAAGCCCTGATACAGGGATACAAAAATCCTGGAAATCGGGTGTGGACGTGTCCGAGTAAAGCTTGGAAATCCAGGTAATAAACCAGAGTACTCTTAGGCACATCGGTGAACTGCCGAAAAGGGATCTTCGAAACAGCTCAGGAGGGAGAGGTACATGGCGTGGTCATTACGAGATCGACGTGAATGAGAAAATAACCTCACGCCACACCATACACTCCTATAAGAGAGGACCTGGGCCGTGGCCCGGAAAGGCCAAGGGGGCTGATGGTTAGGCATTGGTCAGGAAGGCCTGACCTGCTTTCAGTTTAACGTCTTGCAATGAGGACGAGGGTCGGGGACCCGAGGAGGCCAAGGGGCCTGTGGCTGGGCCTCTTAAGGGAAGGCGTACGGAAGGGTACATGATCTCTACGTAAATGAGGACATAGTCCCACACCACACTATACACCCTGGGTAAGAGGTTGGGCAGAGGGGCCCGAGAAGGCCAAGGGGCCTAAGGTCAGGCATCAGTCAGGAAGGCCTGACGGGTCTGCATTTTAACGTCTTATATGAGGACGGGGGTCGAGGGACCCGAGAAGGCCAAGGGGCCTGAGGATGGGCCTCGTAAGATAAGGCGTACGTCATGGTACATGATCCTAGTGTGAATGAGGACGTAGTCCTACACCACACCGTACACCCCTATGGGGAATCGGGGTCATGGGCCCGATTGCTAGCGCCACCCGGGGAGGAGCTTGTTACTTCGGGATGGGGTAGAATGAATCACTGCACTCGATGTCTAGGACATCTCGGGGTGGACTCGAAGATCCAGGACACTTTTGACCATGTTTGAAACACAGCGTTCCTATGGTAACCTGATATGGGAGCAACAAATGAGCGTCGACCGCTGACCAAATTCGCAACGCGGGACTTGTATCAGCTTGTTTCTTGAAAACCCTCGGGGGCATTGGCCCGTATCGGTAGGAGAGACCTTGGGCATAGTATCCAGGACGTTCTTGGGGGTCCCTCTGGGAGTGAGAAAAAATGATGTAATCCCAGTCAAGGAGTGGGTGAAGCATAGCTGTATCCATCCACGAAAGAGGCAAACATCTCCAGGGGGATGTGCAGCCGGGTCGAGGCTTGCTCGATGTGAGTTGGGGCAAAAGTGTGCACCCTGCCATATGTCTTGACCCGAGGGGAAGATTTTGGCATTTTGGGCTGGGCCAACAGACAAAATGTCCAGGCGTTCCTACATATCTAATGAGGATGAGAATCAAGCCATACGTAGTTCTTGAAGGCCATGCAGTTTAGCATCATGCGGTGAGGACATGGGAGGATAGAAGAACGGGAGTGGGCACATGGTGCAACCCTTAAAATCCTTGTGTGAGCGGGGCTGTATGAGCGGGCCTAAAAAAACCCACCCCACGCTACACAAGGATCCCTTGAGGAAACTATTCCTAGGGGGGATAGTGGAAGAGAAAAGCTTGGGGCTGGGCTCAAGACGAGGCGTCCGAGTGTTCCTACGTACCCCGTGAAGATGGGAATCAAGCCACACGTAGTTCTTAAGATGCATTTTAACGTCATGCGGGACGAGGATGCATCTCATTTGGGGATATGTAAGGTACGACGAGTAATCCGATGTGAATGAGGACGTAATCCCACACCATACCGTACAATCCCGCAAGAGGGTAAGTCGGGGAAAACCAAGGGGCCTGAGGCCGGACCGCAGTCAGGGGGACCTGACCAGCTTGTGGTTTAACATCTCGCGGTGAAGACGGGGGGCCAGGGGCCCAAGGAGGCCAAGGGGCCTGAGGCTGAGCCTCGGTCAGGAAGGCCTGACTGGCTTGCAGTTTAGCGTCTTACAGTAAGGACGGGGGGCCGGGGGCCCGAGGAGGCCATGGGGCCTGAGGATGAGCCTCGGTCAGGAAGGCCTGAATGGCTTGCAGTTTAACGTCTTGCAGTAAGGACGGGGGCCCAGGGGCCCAAGGAGGCCAAGGGGCCTGAGGCTGAGCCTCGGTCAAGAAGGCCTGACTGGCTTGCAGTTTAGCGTCTTAAAGTAAGGACGGGGGGCCGGGGGCCCGAGGAGGCCAAGGGGCCGGAGGCTAAGCCTCGGTCAGGAAGGCCTGACTGTCTTGCAGTTTAACGTCTTGCAGTAAGGACGGGGGGAGATCTTAGTTTAAAGTCATAGAGCTCGGACCATTTTGTAGTTTATCGTCTTGCAGGACGAAGATGCAGTTTAAGGTCATGCAGGACTTTATAGTTTAAGGTTGTGTTGGACCATAATATGCAGTTTAAGGTCATGCGGGACCATTTCATAGTTTATCGTCTTGCAGGATGAAGATGCAGTTTAAGGTCATGCAAGACCCTTTTGCCCTAGGCAAAGTATCACTTGAGGAACTTGGCATTGGTGGGAGGGGTTATGCGCTCTCCATCCGTGGTCACCAAGGAGTATGCTCCATTGGGGTAAACCTTATGGATGATATAAGGCCCTTCCCATTTGGGTTCTAATTTGGGTGGTTTCCTACCGGAAATCATTGGCGCTCGAAGGGCCAGTACTAGGTTTCCTTGTAGGAAAGAATGGAGACGAACCTTCTTGTTGAAGGCCCTCGCTATCTTATCCTGATGCCTTTCCAAATTGTGCAGGGCACGAAGCCGGTTCTCGTCCAGTGCTTCTAATTCAGCTAGACGGATCTCGGCTACCTCATCTGATTCTTGGTGATCATAGACTGCAGTGCGTAACGATGGCAGCTGGATCTCAATGGGTATGACGGCCTCATCTCCATACACCAGGGAATATGGGGTCACCTGGGTAGAGTTGCGAGTCGTCGTCCGGTAAGCCCAGAGGGCGTTGGGGAGCTTGTCCGGCCAACTTTTCTTGTTCTGACCAACCATCTTTTTTAGAATGTTAGAGAGGGTTTTGTTGAACGCCTCAAACTGTCCATTTTCCTGCGCGTGGTAGCGGGAGGTATGGTTCGACCGGATGTCGTACTTGGCGTACAATTTCTTTAATTCAGCTGCTCGGGAGTTGGTGCCGTTATCGGTGAGGATGGCGTGAGGGACCCCAAACCGGTGGATAATATTGGAGGTCACAAAGTCAAAAATGGAACGGGCCTTGACCTCTTTGAGTGTAACTGCCTCTGCCCACTTGGAGAAGAAATCTGTAGCAGTCAGGATGAGCCTACACTGGAGGGATATTACCGGTGGATACGATCCCACTACATCAGGTCCCCATACCGCAAATGGCCAAGAGTACTTGGTGGGGTGGAGGGGCTCCGACGGCCGATGCAGGAAGTTGGTGTGAACTTGGCACGCAAGACACCTCTTGGCATACCCAATACAATCGTGGATCATAGAGGGCCAAAAGTACCCAAACCTCCGGATTTGATGGGACAGCTTCGACCCAGCTTGATGGGCGCCACAGGAACCGGCGTGAACCTCTTTCATAACTTGAGGTATCTCTACTCCTTGGATGCAATGGAGGAGGACACCATCGAAACTCCTCTTATAAAGGATCTGTTCAAGACTGGGGCCGATCTGGAGGGTAAATTGCAGCGCGCGGCGTCGGATTCGCTCATTCTCGGCCCGGTCGTCCGGGAGGCAACAATTTTGGAGGTACTCGACAAAAGGCGCCCTCCAGTCGGGAGTGGCTTCAACCACTATGTCTGACGAACCCGGGACCCCTGACGTGGAGGGTCCGACGGTGAGATTACCTACCCGCAGGCCATCATTTTCCTCTTGGGTGATGGGGGAAATGACTCTCCGGTGTGCCACATGTATGATCAAATCATCTTGCTTGGGTTCTGCGAGCGATGAGGCCAAGCCAGCCAAGGCGTCTGCTTGACCGTTCTGTGACTGTGGGACATGGGTAACCTCTGGTCGAGAAGAGAACTGGGCCATTAGGTGTAGGGTGTACTCCAGCAACAGTGCAAGCTCCGGCTTCCTAACGACATAGTCGCCATTAACTTGTTTGATTACCAGCTCGGAATCTCCCTTCACATGTAGATGGGACACATGGATCTCAAGGGCCAACACGAGGCTGGTGATGAGAGCTTGGTACTCTACCTCGTTGTTCACACAGCCTTATGACAACAGGAATGAGTATGGCAGGACGACTTGCACCGGGGTAATGAAGACAATACCCAGGCCCACTCTGTTGAGCTTGGGATCGTTGAGCCGCCTACTGGTGGGGCTCCGGGAGGCGCCGTCGAAATGTATTTGCCAACACGGGACGACATGATGGACTGAGAGGATCGTCTCATCAGGAAAATCCAGGTCCAGGGATTGATCCGCGGAGGTTGGATGGGCAGCTAAAAAGTCTGCCAATGCCTGTCCCTTAATGGCCTTCTGAGGTACGAACCTGATATCAAACTGCTGGAGAATCACCGCCCACCGTGCTAGTCGGACTGTCAGCATGGGGCAGTTCAGAATGTACTTCAGTGGGTCTACCCGGGAGACCAATTGCACCTCATGGTGCTGCAGGTAATGTCGTAACTTCTGCACGGCGAAGACGAGCGGAAGGCAGCTCTTTTTGATAGGGGAGTATCTGACCTCCGTATTGAGAAGCATGTGGCTGAGATAGTAGAGACTGTTCTCAATACCCTCCTTATTCTTCTTGGCGAGCAGCGCACCGAGGGATCTTTCCAGGGCGGTCACGTAAAGGACCATCGGCTTTCCGGAGACGGGTGGCATCAAGACCAGAGGTTGGAGCAGATACTGCTTGATTTCCTCGAAGGCGGTCCGACACTCATCATCCCATTCGTAGGCGGCGCCCTTCTTCATGAGCCAGGAAAAGGGCTTACACTTTCCGGCCAGATTCGCGATGAATTGGCGTATATAGGCTAAGTGGCCTTGAAGGCCTCAAAGTTCCTGAATGTTGCTTGGGGGAGGCATTTGGATGATGGCCTTGATCTTCTCCGGGTCGATCTCGATACCTCGGTATCTGACAACAAAGCCCAGAAACTTCCCAGAGGTGACCCCGAAGGCACACTTCAACGGGTTCATCTTCAGGTGACGGGAACGGAGGAAACCGAACACTTTCTCGAGGTCTTTGAGATGGTCCTGGCGCTGACATGATTTGACTACAAGGTCATCTACGTAGAATTCTACCAATGTCCCGAGAATCGGCTTGAATATGCAATGCATGACCCTCTGATAAGTGGCACCTGAATTTTTCAAACCGAATGGAATAACCTGGTAGAAAAAGGTACCTTGGGGAGCCCTGAAGGCCATGGAATCCTCGTCTTCGGGGGCCATCCAGATCTGGTTGTACCCGGAATACCCATCCATGAAAGAGAGAGCTTGGAACCCGGCCATGGCGTCAATCAATAACTCCGTCACCGGGAGTGGGAAGTCATCCTTTGGGCAGTGGTGATTAAGATCGCGGAAGTCGATGCAGACTCTGATCTGCCCATTCTTCTTCCTGACCGGCACAATGTTGGTAAGCCACTTGGGGTAATGGACTTCCTTAACGAAGTTGGCTTTGATAAGATTTTCGACTTTGGCCTCAACCATAGCACCCTGAGAAGGGTGCATCTTCCTGGGAGGCTGCTTAAACCCACGATGTTTTTCCGGGAGGCCCAGACGGTGAACAACTACCTGGGGATCTAGTCCTGGAATTTCATTGTAACTCCAGGAAAACACATCACGATGTTGTTTGAGGAAGTCTACGTACTGCTGCCGCTCCTCGGGGGACATGGCTGCACTGATCAATGTGGGTTTCAGATCTGCCTCGCTACCAAGGTTCACCTGTACCAGTTTATCAACCGTGGTAGAGACTCCTTCCTCAAAGGCGGGGGGAGCATCCTCCAGGTCTTCCTCCCCACCCGTGGGGGAATTTCCCGCGACGGGAGATACTTCAGGGCTATCAAAACTTGGGGGGAAACTGGTGTCAGCTCGGGCAGCAGTGGTCATCATATCAGGAGACTCACTCACCATTGAGACCATAGCAATGAAGGCAGTCGATCCTATCCAATCTGGCCTTCGGCCTAAGGGGCCACGTTTGATAATATCAAAGCAGTGGTGACGTATCGGCCTGAGTCAGTGGATTCCAGCCCGGCGAAAGAGACACGTATGGCGTACCGCTGTTGTCATAAGCTTGACGTCCCGTACCGTACAGGGGTAGGAGGTTCCGAGATCACCTGGGCCTGGTCGATGTAGGAGTACGAGGTGATTTTCCTCCGTAGCTTGGACACAAGAACATGCCTTCCTTGTGTACCCGAAACAACAAAACATTTCCCCATGTCGGGGGTCGTGGCCTCCAATAGGTGGATCAAGAGGACGTAGGCATCATCCATGCTTGCCCAGGGATCACTTGTGACCGGGGCGGGTTCATCCTCACCTACTAGGATTTTCTTATCCTTACTTTTGTAATAACCCGCATCCAGATAGTGGGCCTCACAAGAGGTGAAAGGGGATGCATCTCCTTGAAGCACGCCTACTCGACCGTTGAGTGAGTATTTGAGGCACTGGTGATATGACGAAGGGACCGCTGCATGCAGATGGAGCCATGGCCTACCCATCAACGCATTGTAAGTGGTATCCTGAGAGATGACCATGAACTCGGTGCTAGAAATTAAGCCACCGAACTGAGTCTTCAGGCGGATCTTGCCGACCGGGGTTTGTTCGGTCCTGTCGTACCCCTGTATTCTGAGGTCAGAGGGAGTTAAATCACCTTTAGATAGACCCATCTTCCGCAACATCCGAGTCGGAATTAGATTGATTCCGGAACCCGTGTCAACGAGGCAACGGCGGACTTCCACAACATTGAAGTGGCCCGTGATGTACAACGGGCGAATGTGCCCCTGTATAGGAGGGTCCTCATCTTCACCAGAGAACGAGATAACCGCCTAACATTCGGCGTTTTCAATCATTTCGGTATGGAAGGCTTCTGCAGCTGCTACCTCTGTCTCAAACTGGAGGGGGCTCCTTAGGGCCTTGGCAAGTGCCTCGCGCATTTCAGATGACTGGCGAAGGGCCTCAAGGATATAAAGCCTTGCCGGAATGCCGACCAGGTGCTTCAGGACATCATACTTTCGTGCCAAACACGAACCTCTGCTTAAAGGAGGTCGTTCGACATTTGGAGGCATAGCGGGTCCTACCGGTTGAACCGGTGATTGGCTAGTACTAGGTACATCCTACTGCCTGCTAATTGAAGCCTGGAGAGTAGTCGCCGGACTAGGATTGGATAGTGGAGGCTGGCCTGTAGCCGTGCAAGACTGACTGTGATACGAATGAGGCATCACTCCCTGATCTAGTAGCACAAACGGCGGTGGAGGTATACCGGAGGGCGTTAGATGGGGTTGCACGTGATGAGCTCTACACTGAGCCTACTGTCTGGTCTTAGTAGCATGCACGAATTGGATGAAAGTGCCCGCTGACGTACCTCGATGACCGGCGCAGTTGCGATTCCGCCGACGTTGACGTCGGATGGAAACGTTGGGGAGGTTCGCCTGGAGTTCCCCCTCGTCGGGGGTCATATAGGGCTTTACCAGCTCCACGGTGTTAACCGAAGCATACCCCTAGATGTTGCTCGAGGAGTCATCCACCGCTGGGAGGATTCTAGGTGGAATCCCCATTTCAGGGGGCATAAAGTCGCCGATAGTGCGGGATGACGACGGAAACGACGGTGCACATTGCTTCTTCTTGCGTCGCCGCTGCTTGCCCTTTTGAGAAGAGGTCGACTGTGAAGACGATGAAGAGGTACCAGCTACCTCTTCTGATGGTTCTGGCTGCTTCAGGTGCGCTCGGATGATACCATGGGCACGGACGACGGTTTTTGATCCATCCAGTCATCGTATTTCCGGGATCCGCGACTGGGAACCTGATTCCACTCGCCTTCGCTGTCGCTGCCGATCTCTGATCCTGCAAAGACACCCGCCACTTGTGCTGGTGCCGTGCCCAACTTGACTATGTTTTTGTTGAACTGGTCTTGAAGCCAGTATTTAAACACATATAATTTCTTGAGGGTGTGCCCCAGAATCTGATGATAAGGGCAGTAGTTGGGGTGATCGGTGAGATTCGCCTCTGCCGGCCTTCTGCACTCGGGCAGGTGCACAATCCCTTGCTCTAGAGCACTTCGGAAGTAGCCATGGACCTGATTTTCATTGAACGAATAAGTCTGGTGCCTTCTTTTCGGATAGGGGGCCCTGGGGGCCTGACCCTGAGGAGGGGCCGGAGGGGCCTGTCGAGGAGGCGACGCCTGATTGTCTCGCCCGGGTGGCGGTGGTGCATTGCGCGGGGGAACGTGTTGATTCTGAGGTGGTAGCTGCTGGGAAGGAGCCCATGCTTGAGGTGGAGGACCTCTGCGGGGTTATGGGGATGGTGCTGCTGGCAGTAATTTCAGCCGCCTAGGGGCTTCTATTTGGGCCACCGCGGCGGGTTCAGCCCTGGCAGTCCTCTTGGCTGGGATCATAGGGGGCAACGAACGTGCCTGACTAGCCTGTTGCAGAGCTTCCTCAAGTCGCTGAGCCTTATCTGAGAAATCTCCGAACACTCCAGGGTAGTTATGGGTAATAAGGGAGGGTACCAGCTCCGTTTTGACGTTCCCCACACACATCTTCAGTAATTGATCCTGATTCAGTGGCATATCAAGGGAATACGCAAGTCCCTTCTACTGGGCGATGAAATCTGCAACCCGCTCATCAGGCCTTTGCTTTCACTTGAAGAGGTCTGCAATGATGGTCTTCCACGTGGTGGAGCTGAACTGGTATAGGAACTACCGACGGAGGTCCTCCCAACCTGTCACCGATCCGATAGGGAGCTGGTTGTACCAGATGAATGCTGGACCTTCCAATGTCTGTACGAAACACCGGAGTTTGGAGGCTTCTTGCTGATCCGGGGTCCCCAGCATGGGACCACACCTGGAAGAAAAATGTGCCAAGTGCTGGGGCGGGTCCCCTGTCTCGTTAAAGGGTGAGAAAGTGGGGTTTCAAAAACCTGGAGGTGCGGGAATATCATCCACCCACGCGGGATACGGCTTGACATCCGGTGGGACCGCCACCTGCCGCGTTTCCAACGCTTCGAGGCGGGCTGTGAGTGCCGCAATAAGATCATCCGGGTGGGGTTCCATGTCTTGACGGGGATCCCTAACAACAAGTGCATTGTCAGGTTCTTCAACATGGTAAATGGCTTCGGTATCTCGTGGATCAACTGGCGGAACGACCTACGGGGCGACTGGGGGAACCCGGACTGGATTCTTCAGATTTCCCCGTCGTTCGGGGGGGTTTGGCATGACGTATCGAGCCCTCTTACCGTACGTTCCAGCTTCTGCCTTGTCTGCGGTAGTATCATGATCAGGGTTGCCCGGAGGCAGCTCACCAGGGAGAAATTGTTCCTGCCCCTGCTGCCCCGGCTTGGGATTACCATAGTCGAGTCACCGCTCTGTGGCGCGCTCAGCCAAGAGTTCATCAACCAGCCTCTTCTGCTCAGTAAGATGCTGTCGTAACGTGGATTTCTCGGGATCTTCTTCCGTTTTATTCACAGAGGCAGACGGGTCGGAGTTCTTGACAGTTCCGACGTGCTCCTTACCCTTGCCGGTATTTCGACTGAGTACCAGCGACTCAGTGGGTACATGGAGGCCTAGAAGGTTCCTCTGCTAACGGGTAACCCACCCTGATGGGTCCAGCAGTGGCGGTACGCCCTCGGGGGGTAAGTCTCCATCAAGGAATTCAATCTCGTCTTCATTGTCCACTACGCCAGCCATGTGGACCGCGACCCCTCTCGAGGGCATGTCCTCGATGTCGCATAGAAAATCGGGCTGCCGTCGGATAGGGTCGAAGAGGAGAGCGGCATAGTGTACCCAACCACGGACTTGCACATGGGGGGTAGCTTCCCGTACGATTCTACGGAGTACTTTGAAACTCTGAACACATTTCCATTGAAGGGCGTTCTGATGGCCTAGCGACTTGGGGTGCTGGGCCACAAGGAGTGCGGACGAATTGATCAGGCGGCACTGTTCTCCGATTTCATCGAAGTGCTCTCGACTTCTGGGGTATACCACCCATTTGTAACGAAGGCGGAAGTGTGTTGCCCATAGGGTTCGACAAAAGAACCCCACTTATTCAAGGTTAAGGGACTCTGGTGCGCGAAAATTCAGCGCCACCGTTGGCCAGAACTTCTCCGGGAAGTAATCCGCTGCGAGAATACTCTAGAAGCTCCGGGGTTCGGACTCAGGGTCTGGCCCTGTATTTCCCCACTCATCAACCGGGGGCAGCTGAGGGACCGATAGCGGTACCGAGGCAGACCTCTGGGATAGTAAACTCAGCGGCGGAGAATACGGCGAACGAGCTGACTGGCCGCCGAATTCTGGGCCATCCTCTGAAGAGTAAGGTGACCTGGCCACGATGTCACGATACGATGGGCTGATAGCCACAGCTTCTGACATAGGAATCACGGCTACCGGCGACAGGTCATGTCGTCGCTCTACCGCCGTTGGCCCCCAAAATAGCTCTCTGTGATCTCTGGTAGAGGTAGAGGGTGCTTCTGGTGACAATGGTGGTGATTGCGTGGTCTAGACCCGCGAAATTCCCAAGATTTCTTCCTCCTGGATGTACCTGCGGAGAGAGATGGGAATCTGGTGGACCTCATATTTCGGGAGAATGAGGCTAACGCGTCTGGTTCCTGCCCTAGTCCTTGATATGGAGGAGCAGGGAGAAGGTTCCATCGCTGAGTCGCATTCCGATTCAGAGTCAGAGTAGCGGGAATGTCTGATCTCCACCCGGGCCTTCCCAGGACTCTTCTTGTGGTGGCGACAACCTGCTCTCCTGCCCCGGGGTGGCTCTTCGGGACAGGGTTGATCCCTATTATGTAGTCTCGCGGCGGCGCTGGCGCCGTGGTAGAGAGGGCCCGCTCTCCTGATAGCCGCGGTGCGAGGGGCACCAGGGAAAATGTCGAAGGGTACATGGGGAGGACCTCCATGGACAACACCCATGTGGGCGGAGCCTCTGTTGGGATTGGCAGGAGCATGGGGAGGACCTCCATGGTCGATGCGGGTGGAGCGAGGCTGACCTTCACTCCTCGAGTTGCTGGGGTGAGGGGGACCTTTGCCAGTTGTAGAGAGGATGTAGGGAGGGCCCCCACGTTGGAGAAGGACTGGATGGGCAGTGCCTTCACATCGGCGGTCGGGGGCAGGAGGATAGACTCCATACCCTGTATAGTGGGCGCGGGAAAGGTTTCTGCGCCGAGCGTCACTACCGCGGGGCATTTCTTCCTTCAGGATGGGGGTAGCACGAGGCATACCTCCATGACGAACTTCGGAGCGGGGAAGTCCCACACTCTGTGGAGTAGTGGTACGGGGAGGGCCTCCGTACGGGGTGACATCACCACGGGTTAGTTCGCGGTGATCACCACTTGTGCCTGCAACCCGGAGAGTCAACCCAGCCTGCCTGTGGGGCGATTGGGGTCTCGATCCTGGTTGGGTGTAGGAGTGCCCCCGCTTAGTGTATGCAGGGACTTCATGATGCACGTCGGCGGTGGCGAGGGCCACTGTAGCTGTTGACGTTGACGCATCTGGGCGAGCATCCTTAGCCCGGGCCCGGCGCTGACGTCGGGTCAGGCGAGCGGGTGCAGGTGGTGCAGGGTCATGGCCTGCCTGCTCTTCCTGTGGAGTCGGACGGCGGCGCTGACGTGGCCGGGTGGTAGCTCTTTCCTGGAGCCCTTGGGTCGGGACCCTGAGCGGGCTGAGCTGGACGACGCCTGCCTCATCAGCGTAAGGCGAGGATTCATCAAGGTGTTCTGGGGACAGGCTCCCGGAACGGTTGAACATTGGGGTGGGGAGCAGGGGCTCCCTGCGCGGCCTGTTAGGGCAGCGTTGACGGTGGGGCCTGGATGCCTCCAGGTCCAGGCAGGCCATATCCCGAGTTGGGATGACCCCTTGATCAACATACCTGCGCACGAGGTTGTTGATAACCCTTCGCTGGATGACCTCTGATGGGAAAAGGGGACATGGGCGCCCCGTATTCCGCGATGTGGTGGCCGTCATGGCGGTAGCGGCGCCATGTGGGGTGGCTGTGGCGATGTTTCCCCTGCCCCTGCATTGGCGAGTGGGCGGTGATCGCGTCTCTGTAACAGCAAACTAGTTCCTGATAAATGAAGGGATCAACTCATCAGCACCGAGAGGAAAATAATTGACAGCCAGTGCCCCAGCGTCCTTCCATTCTCCATTTCTATAAGAAGGATCCACACCAACACACTGCAGAATGGAGTTCCCCATGTTCTACTGCCCCGACTTCCGGTGAGTTTCACGACAGGCCCACTATTTTCTTTACGGTACCAGGCACCAGATATCTGGATCCGGTGACATGTCAATCTACTGGTTTCTCGAACGCTACTAATCTCCATATTGAGGAAAAGAAATTCACGTCGGGTTCACCATTTCTGTTTCCAATGATTTCGCTGGGGCGCGTGCATCCGTCCGTCTGCAAAGGAGGGCGCGCTGCGCTTGTTGCCTCGTGTTCCCGCTTTCCAAAGTCGGGCGGCATTCGCTCCTTATTCAGGGACGTCTGCTCCTTGATCGAAACAGGATGATGGGATGTCGGTTCTTTATTCTGTGGATTCCTCCTCAGAACTCGTCACCTAGTATGGGTCTCCCTCATAGATTTAATACATTGTCCGTGAAACTCTTCCCAGTGCCATGTTTCCATGGGCGCCGGTTAATTACACTGCTTCTGTCGAGAAATTCCAAAGGGTCCGGTCAGGGCAGCAACCTTCAGTCGGGGGAGTAGTCACGTTGAGGCATCAGTAGCGTCTCTGGATGCTGGGGAACCTGGCATGTCTGTCTATTATCCCTGGTCACAGGGCTTCTCGAGGGCGTGGAAGCCCGAGGCATCCCACATCAAGCGTGGGGAATTATATGCCATAGACACATATCTGAGGTTTTCCTCAGCTTCCCATGTTTAACACAGGGTACGCCGCGAGTTTAGCATCCAGCGGAGACGGATCAACCCGATCGGAGCAATAGCTAGAATAGATCGGATTGAGGGGTTTCCCTTGGAGGGGTGCCGATACCGGGACCAGCCCATGGGTGGCTGTGAAGAGGAGCATATCGACATGGTCTCACCAAGATATGACGGTCCGGGCGAGAATCAGGATGGGTGATAGATGGATGAATGGAGTGGAGGGGGAATGAAATGGGACCATCACAAGGGCGATAGTGAAGTTGGGCTTGAGCCTTGAAGAGGCTTCCTACGTATCCCCGTGGCAGGGAATCAAAGTCCGCGTAGTTCGGGATGGTGCCGGTGAACTGACGTGCAGGTGGACCTTGGTCCGATGGGTGGTGGGCTTGAACCTCGGAGAGTCTTCCTACATATCATTCCTTGACATGGATCAAAGACCTCGTAGTTCAAAGGGTTTCATTGGTGAATCGACGTGAAAGTAGACCCGTGGGTCCACTAGTGGTGGGCTTGAACCCTGGGAAGGTTTCCTACGTACCATGCCTTGACACGGATCAAAGTCCTCATAGTTTGAAGGATTGATGGAATATAGTTTAACGTCATGCGGGATGGTAGTGAACCCTGACGTGAATAAACGACAGGTGGTGGGTGTCGGTGAACCGACGTAAATGAGGGACCTTGGTCCGATGGGAGATGGGCTTGAACCTCGGGGAGGCTTCCTACGTACCATGCCTAGACATGGATCAAAGTCCTCGTAGTTCAGGTAGAAATGGGAGGAACTTGGCACACCGACAAGGAGACGGTTTGGGCCAATGATTGTTGGTCTTGAACCTCTGGAAGGCTTCCTACGTACCATGCCTTGACACGGATCAAAGTCCCCATAGTTCAAATTGTGGAATACAGTTTAACGTCATGAGGGACGGGGGTGAACCGACGTGAATGAGGTCGGAATGACCGGATGGTGGGTTTGAACCTCGTAGAGGCTTCCTACGTACCACGCCTTGACATGGATCAAAGTCCTCGTAGTTTGGGTTGGTCACAACGGCTTGCCGTCGGACTGGAATTGCAGTTTGACGTCGTGTTGGACGCAGGTAGAACTTGATGTGAGTTGGATGATGGGTGGGCTTGAACCTCGTAGAGGCTTCCTACGTACCACGCCTCGACATGGATCAAAGACCTCGTAGTTCAAATGGGTGTACAGTTTAATGTCATGCGGGACAAGGGGCATACAGTTTAACGTCATGCTGGACGAGGGAAAAACTCGACGTGAAGGAGCGACCGAGTAATGTGGCTTGAAACTCATGGAGGCTTCCTACGTACCATGCCTTGAAACGGATCAAAGTCCTCATAGTTCACTGGATTGATGGAACATAGTTTAACGTCATGTTGGATGAGGGTATGCAGTTTAACGTCATACTGGACGGGGCGTGCAGTTTAACGTCATGCCGGACGAGGGCGAAACTCAACATGAATGAACGACTGAGTAATGTGGCTTGAACTTCATGGAGGCTTCCTACGTACCATGACTTGACACAGATCAAAGTCTTTGTAGTTCTCTGAATTGATGGAGCACAGTTTAACGTCATGCTGGATGATGGTATGCAGTTTAACGTCATGCGGGATGGGGCATGCAGTTTAACGTCATGTCGGACGAGGGCGAAACTCGACGTGAATGAACGACCAAGTAATGTGGCTTGAACCTCATGAAGGCTTCCAACATACCATGACTTTACATGGATCAAAGTCTTCATAGTTCGCTGGATTGATGGAACACAGTTTAACGTCATGCTGGACGAGGGTATGCAGTTTAACGTCATGCGGGACGGGGCGTGTAGTTTAACGTCATGCTGGACGAGGGCGAAACTCGACGTGAATGAATGACCGAGTAATGTGGCTTGAACATCATTGAGGCTTCCTACGTACCATGCCTTGACACGGATCAAAGTCCTCGTAGTTCACTAGATGTAGGGGTCAGGGTCGGTGCTCACTCTAAGCCCACGTGAGTCATGCTCGGTGTGAGAAACAAGAGGTTGCAAGGACCTGATGATCACGTCGTGAAGGGTGCATCCGTGAGAAGCGAAGAGGGGCTTACGTGTTAGGCGGCCCATGGTGCTGGGACTTACTCCAGGATGGAAGCCCAGATTGTGACAAAGCACGGCGAAAGAGGGACTCGGGACCAATGATGGGAGGTTCCTCATTCCTTATCACACCCTCCACTGACCTTGGTAGTGGGGAAGTACAGAGATGCAGGGGTGCAGCCATCCGTTGGGGAACTAGGGTCTCCCTTCTCCTGAGAAAATACGCCACTCCAATAAGGAGGATATCAACCCTTGTGGATGGGTGATTTCACCCCCGTGGAGACGAGTGGCGTAAAAAATGTTCGAGCTGGGGGGACCCTTCGTGAGAGGCATGAGGTCGGGTCACAGTTTAACGTCATGTGTTGAGGACGTGGTGCTTGGAAGTTTAACGTCCTGCAGGTCGGACGAGGTGGGTTCACTCCGCACCCCTAGGACTTACATAACTGGTACCCTCTGGTCCTTGGGGAAGGGAAGGTACCAGTAAGGCCATAGTCAAGGGGGGGATTTAGAGCGAACCATCAAGGGGTCCACGTTAGCGTGGATATGTGAAGAAGCAATAGCCGTTAGAGTGCCTATGCGAAGAAGCATTAGGAGAAGCAACGCTACGGGTGGTATTGTCCATGGGACTTTGAAATCACATCGTGAAAACCTGGAGGGTCACACAGGAAGAGGAATTGACAAGAAAAGGAGTGTGCTTCGCAAAGTGGAGTTCCTTGGCCTTAGCATGGGGCATAGGTGTGAGTGGAGGGTGCTTCGCGAAGTGGAACAATATTCGCGGAGCACTTCCTCGTGAAGAAAGGGTGCCTCGCGAAGCAGTGTGCTGTGAAGCAGTGTGCTTCGCGATGCGTAGCGATCCTGCCTTAGCATTGGGATCACTAGTACAGCTTGGGTGTTTCGCGAAGCATAAACACTCCGCGGCTGCCCGGGTTCCCTTGGGAATCCCCTTCCTTCGCAAATGCCCTTGAGCGTCGCGAAGGGCATCCCTCTTGGAAGAGGGGCTCAAAACGAGACAAAGCAAAGGCGTCACGCGAAGTAGAAGTACCTCGCGGAGCTCATGATTCCCGGGGGCAAAGGGTGCTTCGCGATTCGGGAGAGGAGAAACCAAAATGTCGGATTGTCTATCCCCAGGACTCAGGGGGAGTCCAGTATTTATAGGGAAGGGGCGCCGCGAAGCAGAACTCATGCGCCGCCTCAGGTGCTTCGCGGCGCGTTCGCGAACGTCAACGTCATCCGTGAAGAGTTACCGCCTCTGGAGCTTCGCGGCGGGCTCGCGAACGTCAAATGAGTTCGCAAAGAGTTGCCGCCTCTGGAGCTTCGCGGTGGGCTCGCGAACGTCAAATGAGTTCATGGAGAGTTACCGCCTCTGGGGCTTCACGAGACTGCGATGCTCGAGGTGCTTCGTGGCGGTGCTTCGCGTTGGTGCTTCGTGAGGCAGCGTGCCATCCTTCTTTTTCGTCCCTTCCTTTCGTTCCATATTTTGGCGCCAACAATCATAAACTGAAAACAACAACAACATAGTCTCCATAGTCCACACTCATACTATCCCTACAGGTCATTCATAATTTACTTCTTCATAATCCTGGGAAAAATAAAACATTGAAAGGGGTAAGCTTAGATGCTCAGTAAGGATAATAATATACCAGAATCTTTCATAGATAAGCATAAACACTTAAGGCAATTTATAACTAAAACAAAAGCCTTTTAAACTTGAACTTCAACATAAAATAGTAGAGATAAAATGAAATTATGACATTTACATAATTAAATGGAAATTATACTAGTCAAATAATCACATGCAATATCTATAACCACTTTCATAATGATGGAATGCATAATGCCAGACTATCATAACCACATAGCCAAGGCCTCGTGCCATGACTACAAATAAGATTTTGTCAAGGCCTTGTTCCAAGACACTAGTTTGTCTCATGAGACCTACCGATGCATCGAGGAGCTATAGCGGGCTCCACCCGTCACTTACTAAGTCCAATTCATTCCTCATATGAACAGCTTTAAACATAACATAAACATTCGTATTAAAACTAGCATACGAAATGTCAATACTTTATCCACAAACCATGAATGGTATAAAAATAGCACATCCACAGTCAAACATAACTCATTCGATACAATATGGAAGATTGTATTGTATCATATTAACCTCAATCGAGAATAATGAAGGATATTGATATAGATGAAAATAATCATCAAAATTATTTGAGAGAAATATCCCCCTTTTTCTTGAAAACATTTAAAGTCACACTATTTGTCAAGAAGCCATTTAAAAATATATTTTTGAATCAAAGTGTCCCATACCACTTTGAAACTTTTAAATGGAGTTTTAATTCTAAAACTTTAATGTCCATATAAATAAATCCTTAAAACCATTTTTTAAAACATGGACATTAATGAGAAAGATTTAGAAGAATAAGTCTTTAAAACATTTAAAAATGGAATTTTAGTGAGAGTTTCTAACCAAAAGAGAGACACTTGAATACAAATAATTGAGGTAATAAAAACATTGTAATATCATGAGAGTAAATGGATTCACGATATACTATGTCAAAGTACATTATATTCACCACATAAAAGTGATTTGTGGTATAACAACAAAGAAGTCTCAATGGAATGTAAATTGAGATGAAATCTCTCATAAAGGCCGTATCCTTAGGTTAACGATAAATCAACGACATAATTATGTGTGAAAAATATAAATACACTAGATATGATTGGATATTCAGTGTAAAACAATCAAAGTACATTCACACATATTCTTCTAAAAATAACACCAACGAATTGGATGTTTAACTCAACCAATGGAGAATGAGTTAAAATTACTCTTATCAAATTCATATCGATGACTTGAGAAATTATCAATGGAGTGATTATGTGTATCAAAAGTATATCCATAGGAAGGGGAGTAGAAATTATGACATAATCTAATGAATAGTGATTCCACACATAATCTTGGAGTAATATAATCAATGAAATATGCGTAAAGCCAAATGAGTGGAAATTGAAATTTCAAATTCCCTTATCGATTAGGTAACTTATGATACATACACCCATGAAAGAAGGATCATACCATGATGATGTAAATATCCATAAATTAAAGTATATTACACAATTAATACAATCATGGGAAGTACACACACCACATGCAATAAATAAGTGGTGAACAATGGAATTCTCACGGAATTAAAAGTGAGATAAGAAACCCCTTACCACGTTGTAATCAACTGAGTCATATGACCAAAAGTTAATAACCACCAAATTATTTACAGAATAACATGAATATAAAGAGAATCATGATAATATATATCAAATGTCAGTACACAATACACCACTTTCAATAATTTAGTGGTGAACAATGGAAATCTCACGTAATTGAAAGTGAGATAAGAAAATACCTTACTTTGTAATTTTTCCTTGGTCGACGGTAGGTTAACCTCCTGTATAATGGTGAAATAATTGTTATTAAATTATTAAATAATCATATACATTAATATGATATCATATATGTTCTTTTAACATTGCTTTGTTAATAATATCTTAGAATTATCGTCGTTTCGGGTGTTAACATACTCGTTTTATTTTATATGTTTTGTTATGTAAGCCATGGTTTTCATGGATAGGTTGTATCTTATTCATATATATAATGATATGAATTCTTTAAAAATTATTTTTAAATCATAAAATGATAATTATACTTGAATGGATACGACAGAGAATGAATCTCATCGCGTTCATGGAGACGGTAGTCCGTACGTACGCACGAGCGACAATATCATTATTTTGATATTAAAATAATATATAATTTGATGGTATATCATATATACATAATAATTATCATGTTATATTTATTATTTACATTAATTACACATCATTATTATACCCATCTAAATAATAATTTATTGAATAACAATTACACCACAACGTGGAGATGGTAAGCCGTACGTACGCACGTATGGTGACATGTTATTCAAAGGGTAGATAGAATACTGAATATGGTTGTACCATATTTATAATAATATTATATTATATAGGAGATACTGGATTCATTATTTTAGAATATAAATAACAAAGAAAGAAGAAGTGAAAGAAGAAAGGAACTTGAAAAAGGGTGGTGAAATCATTACCTCTTCTTCAGGTTCTTCCTTTTGATTTGATCAAATGGGCTCCTTAGGTTGGATTTATGATCAAACTAAGGCCTATAGGTTGTATTGAGGGAAGTTGATAGAGTATTTTGGAAGGGTTTGGCCTATCCAAAAGGCTTTGAAGGTGTGAAGTAATGAGAATGGGGAGTGCCCTTTTATAAGAGGGGTGAGGGGCACCTTTGGAAAAGCTAGAAATATTAATTTATAATAAATTCATATTTGGTTTCTAATGGCTCCAAAGTTTATTATTTAAAGGTTAAGGTGGGTATGGGTCTAAAACCAATCAACCAATATAATTTAGACAGGTTTGGGTTACTATATTAACCTTATCTTTAAGTATTAACTCTATGTTAATTAGTTTCACTTTTACAACGTCTCTTTGTATTTTTATATTATATGGTTAATAAACTTACTATATACATCCAAGAATCACCCAAGTGGTCCATTAATGATACAAATATCATTATATAAGTATCTTGGCCGAACCTTATATTTTTAGGAATTTAATATCAATTAATAATATAATATTTGTTTTAAAAACTCTTTTATGTCAATTTTGACACTATTCAATAATTGATTTTTTTAAAAACCATAACAGATTTATTACTTCAAAAAAAGTTAATTAAATTAATCCTAAAATGTCATATTAACCTATAAAATTATTTTAATTCATAAAAAGTCTCAAAATATATTTATTTGGGTATTTATAATATCAATTATTCTAATTTTTCATTAATTAGGTAATTAATGCATCATCATTGTGTCATAAATAAATTAAATTATTTAATGTCTAAAAATTATAAATAAAATATCATTATGTAGGAAATATTTTTGTCTTTATAATGAATAATTATAGTCTAAAATCAAACATATATAACCCTATGTAATAATTGTGTTTCTAAAATATATATGCTTGTGTCATTTTTGTATTCATTTTAACTTAATTAAAATAAAGTGTCCCTATCACTTACAAGTGGATCCATGGGGTCCCAAAATCGACCCAAATATGTCCATAGTCGGACATGTATCAACCAATAGGGTTAATTCACGTTTTAGGGTAATTTATTATTATTATAATATTATTTTTTAACCCTTATTTACCGGATTTACCCTTTAACTATGGTAAATAAAATATTTACCGAAGTAATTATTCAAAATGTCTAAAAATAAAAGTTACCTATTTACACAATTTGAACATCCTGATTCCAAATATGGAATCCATTTTTCCAAATTTAAAACACAGAAGTGGAAGAAATTAATTTAAAATTAATTCCCATTGTTAAAACAAACAGTGTGTTTTTAAGAGATAATAACTATCAAAAGATTGACACTTGTTTATGTCTGGTTTAATTGTGAAATTATGTCCAATGAAAAACATTGAATTAAATGGTAAAAATATATTCTAAATATACTTTAAAACCTCTCAAATTCATAATTTATCAATATTAATTATTTCGATTAAAAAAGTTGTTTTTAATTAAAATTTAGTAATTTTCACTATTCATCAAAATATGAAAGTTATCCAAAAAGTACCAAAATTTCACCCTAGGATAATTTCGATATTCCGAATCCAAAAATTAAGTCCATAAAATTTCAAAAAGTAGGTATTACTATTCATAACGGCTAGTTTGATTGGTTGTGGTGTGTTAGAATCTCGAAGTTGCGTACAATGCACGCCATTGCATTATTCAAAGGGAAACGTACTGTGGAAGCTTGGGGTGTTACACAGGATTACTTGAGTTGTGATTTTCGATTAAATATTATTCAAAACCATTAATTTAATGATTCTAATAAACCTTATTCATGAGATTCATTTGAATATGCTTGAATACAACTAGATTTTTCATTGGGTTAGTAACACAAGCTGCGAGTTATGTAAATATTTTCACATAAATATAGTTCAAAAATATTGATAAAGTGGAAGGAATTGAAATAAAAAACTAAGTAATTAGAATAATTTATACATGTAAATGTAATTACATGAGATAATATTTTTAGCTTAAATCCATTTCAAAACACTAAGTGTTTTATTCATTCTAAATAGAACACATGTCAAGACCTCAGTCATCTAACATGATATATTAATGCCTATGTGGAGTGCCCATGGATTATAATGAGTAAGTAATGGTGGAAATGTATAAACATAAAAGTCGGTTAAAAAAATCCTATTGTAATATTTGAGTTACCCTCATCTAGAAAACCCTAACGGTTAGAATTCCAAGGAAATAGTGGTGACTTTATCCAAATGATGAAATGGGTAATGTGTTTTTTATGAAAATCATGATGAGTTATATATTATGTGGTTTGGATTGTTCCCCATTTAAATAACTAAATAGAGAGTTTCAAAAAATATGTGGTCATTTTTTTTATTTAAATTTGGATATTTCCCAACTCATGGGTTTTCTAATCTAAATGGGGAAATCATTTTAGTGGGATCCCATTTAATTAATTTTTTTAAAAAATGCTCTAAAAAATTATAATCATCCTATAAAATGTTCTATTGTAGATAATAACATCATCATTATAATTTCATCCTCTAGTTTTATTCATGTGTAACCAAATTGAGTAGCTACATGGCTATAAGTGCATCTTCTGATATGCCATACTCTACCGACTAGTGTCAAGGGTCTAAAAGATATTATGGGGCGACTATACCCTCTGGTGAAAGTATCAATAACATTAGAAATACTAAAAATTTCATCTATCAACTACCATCAAAATAACACAACCTAAAAAGTGACAAATAATTAAAAAAATATAAAAATTCTTTAATAAAAAGAATAAAATATAGTAATCTGGATAAATCCAAAAATAATCCCAAAACAAAAGAGAAATTCAACCAGGTTTTGAGGACACAATAAATTCCACCGTCTATACACCAATCTCAAAAAACTTGAGCACCCATTGAATATAGGGGCCTCTCCCTTTGTCTAATACGAAACCATGATGTATTCAAGGGTATTAAAGGTTACCTGAGTAGGGTTTGAGTAAATATCAGTAGGCCACCACCATCAGTTCCTAAATCATATCTTGATTGAGTGAAGTATATACTAATATTTATTTATGGTGAATAAGTGTGACATAATAATACAAAGATAATATATATTTTGAACCTTCTTATCCATTGTGGCACTTGGGGTCAATCAACCTACTTTAGATAGTGCTAGATGTCTCTATTTTTAGTACCATAGTCATATTTATAAGTATATGGGTATATCTAATCCTTCAAACTTAGTCCAATGTCCCCCCACTAAAATAATCATAATTACATGTTCATTAGTTATATGGAATCACATGAATGCCCCATAATGGTAATAATCATATTAATGGGTATATCAAATCCATTTAATCTTAAAAAGGTCCCCAAAAAAGTAAAAATCATAGTAATGACATACCATATACTTTGAATCAGATTAAGGTCCCCAATAGTACTAATCATAATAACTTTTATTATCAATCCTTGGAATTATGTCAAGGACCCATAACAAAAAATATAATAGAATCCAATTAATCATGTTTATAATAATAAGTCACTATTCCATTTAAAAATCTCCCATCAAATATAATTGTAACAAAATTATCAAATATATTCAATAAAGGGTTAAAAATAATTAATGAAAATTTATCTTTTGATATTAGAGTATGATCCAAGAATCATGGCAAGGTCCAATAGTCATTGGGAATGAAAATTAATCTCTAAGAGTCACCACTTTATTCTACTTCTAATTTTAAATAGTTGTCTCACCTCATATGATGGAATATATTTCATTATTTACTCACCAATAGGCCTCTCAAAGCCCATAGAAAGGTCTACTACATTTTATTTTGAATCAAGATTCAACTATTAACTTGGGAAGGCCATGTTATCAATATATTTTTGTGTCCACACATAATATGTACATTAAAAGAGAATCAAAACATCAAGATATTTCTTTATACCACCTACGTTAAGTATCAAAAACCTAAATTTCCAAGGATCACAACATGAATCAAGCCCAGTGTGCTAAATAACATAGACCATAACCAAATTATTATTTTTTAATATTTTAATAAGAAACTAATAATGAACATTTATCTAAGTTATAAATATTGTTAGACTTACTCGTGAGAATAAAACATAAATAGTAGAACACCAAACACCCAAGAATTGTGAGAGAGAGTTTCAAAACTGCAATTGAGGCCCCCATAGATCTGTATAAGTAAAATGTGGATTGAGGGTATTGAGTTTAACATGAAATAGAAAATCCTATTGAAATTAAAATTCTTACCTCAATAAAAAACAAATCAATTGGACAACTGGTTTGCTACTAATGGCTCACCAGGTGAATGGTTATCCCATTAGAGCTGTAAGGGAATTATTTTGGCCACTGACTAGACAATGGACTTAAAAAATACTCAACTACTCCATTTTTTCTAAATACATGGGTCCCAAATCATTAATAACCCAAGGTCTATCTTATTTTCATAAAACATATATATCTAAGGATAATTCAAGTTGTTTAAGAGAAAACAAATAACTACATACCTCAATAAAGAGAAAATATTTTACAATCTCCCCAATATATACTAGCTTATACCTGAGATATAATTGTGAAATTAACAGAGTATTATAGGTGAATAACTCAGGTAAGTGGGCATGCAGATCTATCTCCCTCTCCCACGTCTCCTCCAAAATGTTTCTATGTTGGTATAACACTCATACTAGAGGAATAATCTTCCCACATAAGGTATTTTTACTCTAATCTACTATTTTAAGTAATCGATCCTTAAAATATGTATTAATACCCATATTTATATCATCAGTTCTAATTACATGTAATGGATCATGGTGATACTATTGAAGTCAATAAACATGAATAATTTTTTTCATAGTACTAAAACACTGGGAAATGGAAAACCTATAAGCCACTACACTGATCCTCCCCTGAATCTCATTTGGACAAAAATAACTAGGTGAAAACTTTACCACTTCCAAATATGATGATTCAATAACCACAGATACACCCATAGAAATACATGGTCTTCATCCTCTAACTCCATATCTCTCAATATATGATAAACTTATGACTTATTCCATCTCTAGGTGGTTACTAACTACTATTTAATCAAATGAATAGTTTTTGATGTTTCTTACATGAGAATCAACCCTATCAATGATAATACATACAAAATTGTTCTACCATATTTTCTTAGTAAACTAGTAACAAAGTACATATATACGTTGATTAGCCCCTAAAAGAGGCTAATATTCATTGCTTATAATATAATATTCATTTTCATTATTAATCATAGACACCATTATTAGTGCATTTTACACTTTGAACATTATTTTACATTATGATTGTAATTCCTTCTTAAAATGTACTATTACATGGTACCTTCATGTGATTCTCATAAAACACTTAATGGTATGGATTGTATGTTTATATTTTATTTTTAGGTCTCCCATGATATAAGGAACAATTCATTATTTTGGATCACTTGGAGATTCAATTTGGAAGACCACCAAAGTGGGCTTTGGACCAACCACATTATGGGTGAAGTGATTTGGACAATAGCCCAATAAAAGTACTGTATAAGACATAATTAATGCCCAATAATTCTGAAAATTTAAATTAAGATTGAGGATATTATTGGTAATATTTCATTTAATAGTGGCCCAAGCTAATTAGGATGTTTTAATGGTGTTCCAGATGGCCCAAGTTGATGATGAAATTCTGGGCCAAATTTTGAGGCCCAGAAAAATAGCCCACCATATAAATCATATCTCTCGAACTGCATATTATTCTGGGTATAATTTTTATAGACCATTAGAGAACATATGGGGATACATTTTATCCTCCTATGGACCACAATAATTAGTTCATCTATAAGGTCCTTTAGGAACATCTTTCCGTTGGATGCAAGCTGGATGCCATTCGGGGGAAGAGTGGAAAAGTCACATCTCCATTAATTGACCACCCACCTTTCCCCCAACACAATTAATTAAAGGAACATGGGATGATGGGGGATCGGACAAAGACTTCCAAAATTCCTATTTAAGGAATTAGTGGTGGATTATTTGAGGGATCTTAGAGCTTTGTTTTCATTGTAATGTTATTATGCCAAATTGTCTTTGTAGCATTTTTCCTTCTCATTTAAGTTATTTGAATCACCTTAGTTTTCAATAAAAGTTATTGTTATTATATTGTTATTTTATTATTAATATCACCTTGATATCTTTTCCTCAATGTGTGATATTTTTCACAGTAAACCTTGTGATTTTTTTGACACAACGGTGGAGTGATCGTTATTTTGTTGTTTTTACTTCTTAAATCCCACCCTCATAAGTCTACTTCCCGGTTCTGTTGAGAACATGTTATCAATGGAGGGATATATCTTTTATGGGTTGATACAAGGGAGTAGAAAGGGGCTGGACTGGATGTTATTTTTCACTTTCTAAATTTTATTAATTTCTTTTATTTGGGATTCTTTCATTCAATGATTTTATTTATTCCTCTTCCTTATTGAGTTTATTCACCCCACTTTTATGTTCTAATTAAATCCTTTACCTTTGAGTGATCATGATAGTGATACTATAAGTGTATAGGTGATAAGAATGTGTTGGGAAGGTATTTAATCAGTAAGTGATGAGGTTAGTTTGAATTCATTGAATGAATCCTTCTCAAGTTAATGAAATTGAAATTGTAAAAAAAAGAAATTCATCCAATCCACCCTGAGCAATAACCTTAGATCAACTCATTTTCTCATAATTTGAATTCACATAGATCTTTTAGTTCTCTATTAAAACCATCTAAAATCAATCAATGTTGGCCAATTCATATCCAAAAATCAATCTCTTTTTATTGAGTGTCTAAACGCTCTTCTTAGGTCTCTAAGGATTTGACAACCAAAGCTACAATACAAGTGACCACTTAAACCTTAGAACTTGTGTAAATTTGGGCGACATCAAATTTTGGTGCTGTTATTGGGGACCAAGTAAGTTCCTTATACCAGAAAACTTCTTTTCATGCCCCCATTCATCTATTCTCTCCCGAATTCTCTTATATTTTCCATTTCTCGCTTTTTTTTCTTTTGGCGCATGTCCGCCTACACCCACGATAACTCAAAAAGATTAGTTAGGGTGGAAAATCCTAGGATAGGGGAGTCAAGTTCATCTAAGGTATTGTCTAAATATGAGAAAAATATTCTTGAAACTCCAAATTCACCTATTAAAACAAGTCCAATGGATGGTATTCAATGAAATCAAATGGTAAACCCTATGGGTGATCAAATGGGGAACCCAAACCAAGAAGCTCCAAACATAGGGAATGTGGTCGATCAAACCATGAACGACTAACTCACTCTATCATGGACCAATGCCCCCTCATGCATTAGAAACAATTCCTTAGGAGATTCCAACTACATCTTTAAACCCCATGTCCTAAACCACCTTCCAACATTCTATGGAATAGAGTCTAAGATTCCCAACTTTCTTGTTATGGATTTCAATGACATTATAGAAACCATGTGTCCCCTACATCAACTTGAATCATCTAAAATGAGGCTATTTCCATTTTTATTAAAGGATAGAGCTAAAAATTGGCTAAATAATTTGATACCATCATCCATAAACTCTTGGGACCAATTAAAAATGGAATTCTACAAAAAATACTTTCCCCACCACAAACCAATAGCACTTAAAAAGATCATCCAAATTTTTTTTTCAAAAAGAGGGAGATTCCTTCTATGAAACATGGGAGAGTTTTAAAGACACTCTAAACATGGTTCCATAACATTTTTTTTCTATTCCTGAACAAGTGAAAATTTTCTATGAAGGGTTTGGCCCGGGGAACAAACAATTCATTTACATGATGTGTAATGGGACCTTTAAAAAAAATCCCCAAATGATGCTTATGAGTATCTAGAAATCCTTGCTGAATAAAAAAAAACATGGGGAACATCGCCTTATTCTAAAAAGACACAAAATACTTCTGGAGTGCATACACTTAAGGAAGTGGTGAGCCTTAGGGCTAACATCTCAGCACTCAATAGGAAGGTTGAAGAGATAGAACTTTGAAAAATCTATGAAATCCAAACTGTAGACCCTATTTTCACAATTTGTGACATACATGACAACAAAACAGACAACTACCCAACCATTCCATCCATAAAGGATGTTATTCTAGGAGGACCACTTGCTGAAGTCATTGACCTAAACTTTCAAAAGCCTAAATACCAAAACACATTCAAACCAAGGTATAATGACCACCCAGGTTTCTACTGGAGAGATAACCAATAACCTAGCCAACCACAAGGAAAAAATCAGTACCCCCATAAGAACTACCAAACCCATAACTAGTTCCAAACCCAACCTATCCAACACCAAAAACCACCAGTACATCTTCAAAAAACGATCCCACCTCCAAAATATCCCTGGGATAAACCAGACTTCTCAAGTACTAACCCAAAATGTTCCACAAAGCCTACTAGAACAACTGTGAAAACAAATGGAAAGAATGAACTCGAAAGTCTCTTCCCTAAAACAAGAAGTCCAAACCATCAAAACTGGAAAGGCACACACGCCTACACAAGCCATTCCACAAAAAATAGTAAGGGGAGAGTAAAGTTGCACTCAAAAAACTCATGAACAACTAAAGCCTGTGACTATTTTAGGAAGTGGGAAATCAATTGAGAAACCTAACCAACTAATTCAAAACCCATATAAATATTCAAACTTGGATGAAAATTCAAATGAATCAAATGATCAAACCAAAAACATGATAAAATTGTCAAAGAAACAACTCTTCAACAAACAACCCCACAACATACACCATTTCCTCAACGCATGAGGGGGAAAACCAAGCCTGAATTGAATGAAAATTTGAGGGAAATATTCTCACAAGTAAAGTTGATTATTCCACTCCTAGATGCTATTAAAACCATTCCTACATACTCAAAATACCTGAAAGACCTCTGCAAATTTAAAAGGAACTTCAAACAGTAAGAACAAAGTCCATTTAGAAGAAAATTTTTGCACAATAATTCAAGGGACCATTCCTCCTAAGTTTAAAGACCCGGGTTTCCCTTACATCAATGTTTATCTAGGAGAGAGAAAAGTTGTCAAGGACTTGTGTAAACTAGGTTCTAGTGTAAATCTCATCCCCTATGCTGTATACGACCAGTTAGGCTGAGAAGAGCTCCAACCCACATCTTTCACACTTCAACTTTCTGATCTTAGCTTTAGGGTTCTAAAGGGGATTTTAATGGACGTTTTGGTAAAGGTTGAAAACTTCATCTACCCTACTGACTTCATTAACCTTGAAAACCATCCAAACTTACAAAATAAGGAACAGAACCCAATAATCCTTGGTCATCCTTTCCTTACAACAATCAACTCTTTTATCTGAGTTCGAAATGGGAACATGACCATCACCTTTAGAAACATGAGTCTAGACTTGAACATCTAAAATGAATGCTCACAAATTGGAGATGAAGTGGAAATTTATGAAGAAAACATGATAGTAAGCATTGATAATGAATCCATAGAACATCAAGGAATATTTGATGGATGTTTATGTCTGGATGAGATTGATTTCCTTTGTTCACATGATGGAAAATTATCTCCTTGTCTTGAATCATTTTCAAATTTCTCTTATCATGAAGTCTTAGGTCCAACACAGTGAAACCTTCCAGGAAACCACATTCATGGAGACCAATAAAACTTCCTTCCCTAAGTCTAATCATTACAATTTAGTATCTGAAACTTCTACATGTGGGAAATCAATCCTATCTAAAACTCCAAGAAACAAAATTGATCTCAATCCAATGTCCCAATATTCTGCTGAAATTCTGAACCAACCTGAGCTTGTATTGATGGAACATCCCACTGCACTCAAGTATTTCTTCCTATGGGACAATAAAACAAATTATATTTTCATTTATTCTTCTCTTGAATCCAATCATGAGAATATGATTATAGATGTACTTATGGAACATAAGAAAGCCATGGGTTGGACCCTGTCTGATATTCCTGGGATTAGCCCCCTTATCAGGACTCATAGGATTGTTCTGGAACTTGATTCAAAGCCATGTCATCATCCTCAATGACTCAATCCTAATCTCATGGAAGTAGTGAGAACAAAACATCAGAAATTTTTAAAAGATGGTATCATCTATCCCATAGCTGAGAGTGAGTGGGTGAGCCTAATCCAAGTTGTTCCAAAAATGCTAGAATCACAGTGATAACCAATGAGTATGGATAGATTCTTCCAACAAGGGTGAGTAGTGGCTAGAGAGTCTAAATAGACTATAGGAAGCTAAACTCATTTACCAAGAAGGACCATTTCCCCTTACCATTCATCGACCAAGTCCTTGAGAGAGTGGCAGGTCATGCCGTCTACTGTTTCCTAGATGGGTACTTGGGTTATAATCAAATTGAGGTCTCCCTAGATGATCAAGGGAAGCCTACATTCATATGTCCATTTGGTACCTTTGCTTTCAAATCCATGCCTTTCGGGTTATGAAATTCCCCTAGAACATTTCAGAGGTGCATGATGAGAATATTTTCAGACATGGTGGGACATTTTCTAGAGGTCTTCATGGATGAATCTTCTATGTTTGGGGATACATTTGAGGGATGTCTGAGGAATGTGGAGAGAGTTTTGTCAAGATGCAAAGAAAAGAATCTGGTCCTAAACTGAGGAAAATGCCATTTCACGGTTAAAGATGGAATATTCCTTGGCTATCTATTCTCGGGTAGGGTAATTGAAGTCAATAAAGCCAAGGTTGAAATCATTCATCACCTTCCATCAACCAAAACATTCAAGGAAGTGAGATGTTTCTTAGTACATGCTTGTTTTTATAGAAGATTCATTAGGAACTTTAGTTCAATCACTCATCCCCTTTGTGGTATTTTAGTAAAGGATGTTTCATTTGTTTGGATAGAAATCTGTGAGGATTCATTCACAACCCTTAAATCATCTCTCACATCTCCTACGATCATGAAATCCTCAAATTGGAACATTCCTTTTGAACTAATGTGTGATTCCAGTGACATTTCTTTAGGATCTACGTTAGGAAAACGTTTTTGATAAAACTCATTATGTAATTTCATATAAAAGAAAATACTTAAATGATTCCCAAATCAACTATACGACCACTAATAAGGAGTTACTTTCTATTATGTTTTCTTTAGAAAAGTTTAGGTCCTACCTCTTAGGATCCCCCAACACTATGTTCACTGAAAATTCTTCTCTAAAATACATTTTCCAGAAACAAGATGCTAAGGCTAGACTGATTAGGTGGGTCCTTCTCTTACAATAATTTGACCTCACAATCAAGGAAAAAAAGGGTGTTTAAAATGTTTTAGCAGATCATCTATCTAGGATAGAATTTAATGACAAATTATCTCACCTTTATGTGTCTGATTCATTCCCGGATGAACACCTATACTCTGTGAGTGATTGGCCTTGGTATGCCGATATAGAAAACTTCTTAGTTATAGGTGTCATTCCAAAATTCTTAAAGACTAAAGTTAGAAGAAAATTCCTTTATGATGTCAGGAACTATGTGTTTGATGATTCATACCTCTATAAGTTCTGCCCTGACCAAGTCATTAGGAGGTGTGTCCCAGAATCTAAACAAGACTCCATCCTTAAATTCTGTCATAATGAGGCTTGTGGAGGTCACTTTTCCTCTAAGAAAACTTCTTCTACGGTTCTTTAGAGTGGTCTCTTCTGGGCCACCCTCTCAAGAGACTCTTACTCATTTTGTCAAAGTTTTCCTAGGTGTTAACATGTAGGGTCCATCAAAAAAAGGAATCAAATGCCACTCACTCTCATCTTAGTGATTGAAATCATTGACTACTGGGGAATAGATTTCATGGGTCCCATACCAAGCTCTAGGGGATATTTGTACATTATTTTAGCTGTCGACTATGTCTCAAAATGTGTTGAGGCGATTCCTAAAAAATCTAATGATCATAAAACTGTGATTAGATTTCTCAATGAAAACATGCTCTCTAGATTTGGAATTCCTAGGGCTATCATTAGTGATCCTGGAACTCATTTTTGCAATCATCCATTCTCAGCACTCATGGAAAAGTATGGAATTCCTCACAAAGTGTCAAATGCTTACCAACCACAAACCAATGGTCAAGATGAGTTATCCAATTGAGAAATCAAACAAATTCTTGAGAAAATAGTTAATCCATCTAGGAAAGATTGATAAAAAACTCTTAGATGCTCTTTGGGCCTATCGAATTGAATTTAAAATCATTTTAGGAATGTCCACATATAGGTATGTTTATGGTAAAGAATTCCATTTACTAGTGGAGATTGAACCCAAGGCCTTTTGGGCAACTAAGAAAATGAACTGTGACCTCTCATTGGACAAAACAAAAAGGAAATTAGATCTCAATGAACTTGAGAAACTTAGGATGGAGGCTTATGATAATTCAAGGATCAATAAAGATAAAGTACAAGCCTACCAATATCGAAATCTTAAAGCTAAACACATTTTACTAGGTAAAACTATTATTTTTTATAGTTATAATCTTCATTTACACACGAGAATGTTGAGGTCCATATGGTCAGGCCCTTACATAGTGCATAAGGTGTACCCCCATGGGGCAGTAGAAATTAAATACCCCACCAATGGTCAAGACTTTAAATTTAATGGCCATAGAGTCAAAAAATTTATTGAACCATTTCAAAATTAGGAAGTTATTTAAGACTTGTGTGAACCAACCTTATATGAGGAAAATACTTAACAATTAAGAGTTTAAGTCGAGCTAGCGACGTTAAACAAAAGCACTACACGGGAGGAAACCCATGGTTTTCATGTTTCCATTCCTTTAACTAGTACCTAAAACTGTTGACCTGTTTTTATTTTATGAGTATGGATGGGTATGAAAGGGGAGAACCATATTCAACCATGTGACGTGGTGTGATCCCTGAGTAATACCTTACCTAGAAATTTAGGAGAAGACAATGTATCATCAGTTTGTTTTATTTCTATGTGTTTGTATGTTAATGGAAAAAAATCCTTAGACTGATGACCTCTTCTTCTTTTATGAGTAAGGATGGGTATGAAAGGGGAGCTCCATATTCACCCATGTCACATGCTATGATCCCTAAGTAATACCTTACCCATAAATTTAAGAGAATACAATATATCATCAATTTATTTTATTTTTATGTTTTTGTAGGTTAAAATAAAAATAAAATAATAATAATAATTTATATTGTTGACCTATTCTTCTTTTATGAGTAAGGATGGGTATGAAAGGGGAGAACCATATTCATCCATGTCACGTGGTGTGATCTCTGAGTAATACCTTACCTAGAAATTTAAGAGAAGACAATGTACCATTAGTTTATTTTATTTTATTTTTATTTTTTTTGGTTAAAAAAAATATACAAAAAAATATATTAAAAAAATTTAAAGGCATGTCATAGATCCTGGGGAAAAGCTGGTCACAACCATCCAAGCCATTGTGACTTGAACCAGTACTGAAGGGAGACTTAGGAATGCATTTTCAACATCAACCACCAGGTGAGTTCATTCCATGATTTTCATTTTCAATGTCTTCTTTGAAATTCTATCCTAACCCCTTATAAGTTTTCATTTCTTTAAACACTGGGGACAATGTTATTTTATGTTGGGGGGAGATAAAATAAAAGAATTGATTTTATTTTCATCATAAAATATCTGGAATGAATATTTTCATTAACCATGAACAAGATAACACACATTGAAAACTCTGAAATTGGATATCAAATAATTTTTCATTCCATGATTCTAATTTTAATGCAAGTTTAAGTTCATTTGCATAGATTTTGGAAAGTGTGGTTGTCTGATGTGATATTTCGCCATTTATATTTTCATCCATTTATTTTAAAAAAACAATGAACATCCTTTAGATTTTGGGGTATTAGTTTGAGTTCTTGGGGTCCATAATAAATAATATAGGATTGGTGATCATTTTAATTTTAACATGAGTTTAAAAAAAATCAGTTGCATATAGAGAAATGGATTGACCTAATGTGTAGCTTTCGACACTTGGGGATCTTGACTCCATAGTGGTCTAGCCCAGAGTTGGGAATTTTATCTCTATTTGTGGTAATTAGAATTTTTTTTGATTGAGTTAATTTGAGATGATGCCTGAGTATGTGAGCTTCACTTGGTTCCCTAAGGGCTTTGAGCCTAGGAGTCTCGGTAATGTCTCGCTAAATGGGTTGACTAGATTGAGTTCAATATCAATTACCACGGAAAAATTGAAAAAAACCAAACAAAAGAAAAAACACAAATGAAAAATTTTAAAAAAATGAATACTCATCTTAATATTTAATTTTGATTCTTCCTAGTGCTTCCATCTTTTCTCACATGAAGGAAAATTCACCCCATGTCTATTGTTACACACAACTCTTCATCATGTTTAATTGAAATTGGATGACATGTGGCGATGAATTTGAACAAAGGAATGAGACTGGGCTTGGGATATGCCTATGAACCTAGCTTGTTTTAAATGATTTTGATGGGTTTCATAATTTTTGTGGTATGAGATTTTTGGGAGAGAAATGAGTATTAAATTGTTTTTGGAAAAGGGAATTCAGATTTCATATTTTTGAGAAATATTTTTCTTGGGACTAGAAAAACTCAAGTTGGGGGGGTGTGATTATCCCCTAAAAGAGGCTAATATTCATTTCTTATAATATAATATTCATTTGCATTATTAATAATCCTATATTTTCTCAGATAAAGGAAATTTCTACTGAGGGATAGCTAGCCTCTGGTACTCTACCACCACCAACTAATATGTGGAGCACCACATCACAATATTGCTTCCTCCTTATTCATACCCATCCATTTGTACCACCTATGAATGTCAAGATACATCTTGGTCAAACCTGGGTGTATCACTCACTTTGAAGAATGAGACCCCCACATCAATTCCAAACATACAAAAATGGGAACTAATACACATCCATGTACATGTAGAATCTTATTTTCATTGATAATATAGTTTGGATACATCTACCCACCATATATTCCACCCCATATTGATATGATCTCTGGATCTGATAATTGCCTCCTCTTTATATTTTTGATAATTGAAGAAGAAATGGGTAAATATGTAAGAGATACTAGGCTCTTATATTCATGCACATATAAATGAATCTCTATAAAAAGGTCCATTATTTTCCACCGAATAGAAGAATTATAGACAACATTAGTTTGGGTTTCTCTACTCAAAACATCAATAAATAAGTTTCCATTCATATGAGTGCATTCTAGATAAAAATTAAAACTCTATATGTACTCACCCCATATCCAATTACGATGATTTAATCATGTTACGAGGATTTTTATTTAATCATTTTTTGGTGGGTATATACCATGGACCTCTCACCCAATAGATAAAGCTATAAATATGTTAAATCATGAACCATAAATTACAACTGAATGTTATGTGTCACATAGTTTCACTCATGTGTACTCAACTTCTCTGATTCACAAGTAACCACAAAATCATCTTCCATTAAGACTAATCCTAGTATATCTCCAGATGAATCACAATACAAATTATACTCTTCACACATATTCAGTATAATAAGGATGAGTGTAGACATAAATTTTTTTATTCAAATGCTAAAAAGAGTTCTCACAAGAATCAAACTAGAAAAATACCACCCCATGGACAAACTATTCATCGATGCTTCCAAGAATGGGAAGTATTGATTAAAACATTGGTAGTATATAGATAAACCCAAAAATATATGAATCAAAAAAACATTCCAAGTTTGCTTCTAAGAAACTGCCACAATCACCATATTGATGTCCACTAACACTTCAAAAATAGATATCATAAACCCCAACAATAAGGGTTGGTCAATCTATAAGTGAATCTTTGATATATTGACATATAAATGGTTCTCCCACAAGGTAAGAAAATAAATTTTTAGATTTAGTGGGTTCTCCTCATCTAAATTAGATAATATGGGGATACCATTAACAAAAACGAGCAAAAATTTATCCTAAAAGGGTGGAATACACAGTTCATCAAGGTTTTAAAAACTATGAGTGAATTATTATAAGAATACCGCATGAATGAATAGTCATAAAGGTCATAATTTTTATTTAAGTTAGTTCATGGTATATCTGAAGGACTTGCCCTTTATTAGTGAGAACCCGATCACAATTCATTCTTGGAAAACACATGGTATCCCCTAAGTTGATTAAGATATCATCCAGAAATGGAAGTGCGTATCATTTTATGATCACATCACGGTTTTATATTTGATAATACATGCATAGTCTCAAGAAACTATCAGTATTTCTTGAAAATAGGTATATATAAACCCATGAATATGTACTTAGTTGGATAAATCCTTTGGATTTCCAGTGTTCTAACTAAGCTTTTAATAATCAATCCTCACAGGATCTAACTAACAAGGAGGAATAATAATTAGCTCTACCCAAATATGAGATCGATGGTGAACTTGACCTCTCTCTCTCAGGTTGAAATCCTAAGAAATGAGGAAGGAATACATCTCCAAACTAGTCAAAAACTAGAGGGTACATATCTTGTTGTGCTATTTCATCATATAATATGAACCTACTAACGTAGATCATAAATCCACCCATATGATAATGGTAATATCTTAAATGTTATTCCTACAAATCAAAATATACTATATGAACATCACTACTACCACTAGGAGATGTGAAGGATATCTGATAGTGGTAAAATTTGACTTGATCTTGATATGGACCTATATAGTCGATCCTAAGAATCCAATCATTATAATTCATTCTTAGAACATATAATTTCCAAATAAATAGTGGATTCAAAATACAAGAGAACATTTCCAATTTATATGTGTTCCCATTGAAAACTTCCATAGCTATGTCTCTATGGTTATCAACCTAGATAAGTACTCCATAATGTTTTATAATCTCTAAATGAATTTAATATCCATAAAAGGGTGGGAAGATCTAGTATCAATCAAAATAGATGATAATATAGAAGATACCAAAATTATACCATGAATGGTGGAATTTATAATATCATTATAAGATATATTAGGATATACAATATAAAGTTTTCTTATTCTACTATATTGAGTCCCAATGAGTGCCCCATAAACTACACAACTAGACTATCTCTTCTACCCTTACCATGGGTAACCACATTCTTATAGTCATCCAGTTTGACCAGTATAACTCTTACTAACTCTATATCATGTCACTTCTAATTCCATTCAAAAATCCACTTTCTTCAAAAAATATTCATTACCTAATATTCATGAATGGTTCCTATAGAACCTCTATAAGTTCCCTATATTTCTACAATATTTGTACTCAACTGGTAGTTGATCACACTGAAGTCGCTTATTCCCATCCTTTATATAATAAAACTATTACATTAGGCCACTACAATAGATTATTTTCCCACTAATTCCCTTTTGTTAATTCTTATAGTGGTTCTTTCTACAGCTTGAAGATTCACTACTATCTCTCAAAGACATAATTTCTTATATACCACCTAGATCCTCCATCAAGATTCACTTTGTGATAAGTTCCTGATTCAACACGTTAGAAAAGTTCATCAAGTTAAATTCATTCACATATGAGATAATCTCATATCTATGGTTGTCTTCAATGAACTTAACATTGGTTACCTCATATCCTACCGACTTTGGAGAAAAATTTTGTAATTCTATAAAATAGGTAGGGAAATCAATCACAAACATACCTTTTTAATCAAGGTGCATGAACTACCAAACCTATTCATCCCTTAATGATTTGAAAAAATAATCATAAAACAAGGTCTAGAATTCCTTCTAATCCATTCCCACATGATGGTCCTCCTGATCCAAAATGTACCACCATCACTTCTTCAATTCTTGAAGAATATAAGTTATAGTATTTACTCAAATTTTTAAGGGAGTCTCCAAATGGTAATATATGTTCCATATAAATTTCACCCATATATCCACTACATATTTTCCACCTTCCCCTTAAATGGTCATTTTGTGTTGTATTTGAAACTCTTTATTTAGGTCTATCATCATTGTCTCATCTCATGGATGACCTCTCTTCATAAAATTTATAACTCATAACAAGATATCATGGATTTGGTAATCTATTGTATTCTATGGATTTACTATAGTATTTTTTCCGATATTCATAGGGGTGAAATCATTTCCACTCTCTCATTGTAGCACTAGATAACTACTAGGAGGTATTTACCAGCAATGCTAAACAAACACCTTTAAACATATTGTCAAAATTAAAAACATTACATCTTAGGAAAGAAATGAAAATAATAACATTATGATATTAATTTCCAAAATTTATTATTTATAAGGGAATCACTATTACATAACTACTTATCATAAGTTAACACATGATAAAGTGAAATAAGTATGTTCCTATCATAATACATGGAAACACACCCTCTATGAATATCATCCCATGAGTAAAATCTCATATATAATAAATCACGAATATCAAGTGTACAAATTGATGTGGAATAAATCAACATGAATTGAATAAACCAATACAACAATCCTGACTATGGTGAATTGGTCTTTCATTTTACATGGTTTAGTTACTCTAAGACATAAGTTATTTACAAAGTTCCAAAATATCCTATCTTATGTATACCATTCAGAAATAGCAATATAGAAGAAAAAAATGTCTTATAGTACTAATTTATAACATCCATGACTTGGTTCACTGATGAGAAACCAAATTCAGTTGCTAAATTGTTTGAATTGTTTTTCCCTGTACACTAGAGGATACTGACCATTAGAGGGGGTTTAAAGGTTACTTTGTAGAGACTATACATTCTAGTCAGAGTTTCAATAATATTAGGAATCATAAAAATTTCATCCATCACATACCATCACACACACTACAGGGAAAGTTCCCCATAATATAAAAATGTATAACCATGTTAAAATAAAAAGGAGAATATATAGTAAACTTAAAAAAGACAAATATAATCACAAATAGAAAGGAAAATACCAGCTGGTTCTACAATTATGCCCAGTCACACTATCTATGATCCAATACCGATAAACCTAATTACCCCTCGAACAGAGGGTACTTTCCCTTATACTTATTTAAAACAATGAAGTGTACTCAAGCACCAAAGGTGTCCCAAGTAGGGTGTGGGTAGAACTCAGTTGGGTACTACCAGTGGCATCTAAAATATAACTAGTTAGAGTGTATTATATATTGACATGAAAGTAAGGTGATTTATTTTTATATAGTAATATATATATATAATATATACTTTCAACCCTTAGATTCATGGTGGCACCTAGGGTTAACCATAGCTTTATCAGTCAGTACAGGATGTCCCTTTCCATAGTTCCATAGTAATGGTTATAAGTATATGAGCATAGAAGATCCTAAAATCTAATTAAAAGGTCCCCAAACATAAAAATAATAACGAAGGGAAGACATGATCCTTATAATCACATTAAGGTACCCAAATAGTAATAATCATAATAAATGACATACATGATCCTCAAAATCACATAAAGGCCCCCCAATAGTAATAATCAATATAAAGGCATACCAGATACTTGGAATCACATCAAGGCACCTCAATTTTAATAATCATAATAATGAGTATACCAGATCCTTTGAATAAAATCACTACCCCAAAACAAAAATACAACTTTATCCATTTAATAATGTTCCTAATAATGGGTTTCCATTTCATTAACCATTCATCTATCAAATTCCACAGCCAAGAAATTACCAATTACATTCAATAAAGGAATAAAAATAATTAATTCAAAATAGTAGTTTAAATTAAGAGTACATTCCAAGTATTTATAATGTTAAACTATTTATTGGGTAATTCCATGCAACTCCAAGAGTTTACAATTTAATCTCCTCCAAATTATCAAGGGTTGGAGAACTTTACATGGTAGCCAATATTTCAGTCTTTAATAACTAATGAAAATCATGGAGACCATGTAATCATCTAATACATTTTACTAAGGATCAAATATCCAACATTAATCAGGTAAAACGTAGAGTTAAATATTTTTGTGCAACCACACACCATATATACATGAAAAGGCCATAGAGACATCAATTTATTTCTTGAGACAACCTACATAATGCGTAACAAGCCTTAATTTTCAAATATTATCATGCGAATTGATCCCAATAAGTCAAGAACCATAGATTAACCCCAAATTCATCAATTTAGATATCTATCACAAGAAACTAATAATAAATAGTTTTATAAAGAGTAAACATGGTTAGACTTACTCATATGAATAAAATGTAATCAATGAAGCTTCAAATGACCAATAATTAAGGGAGAGATGGAGAGATGTCCAAAATCACCATAGACATCCCCTAGATCCATAAAAGTATAATTATGGTTAATAGAAAATACATAATTATAAAATTGGTGATCTCAATGAAATGAAAATTCTTCCCTTGATTAAAAACCCATCAAAAATTCCACCAGCTAGCCGATGAGCCCATAGGAGCTGTATGGCTGCTGTTTTGGCCACCGACTAACTCATGGAATGTCCTCAGTGAGATGGGGGAACTTAAGTTGACCCAAACACTCCATTTTTATGAACAATTAGTTCCCAATCCCTAAAAACCCCCAAGCCTCTCCTATTTATGAAAATATATAAATCTAATGATAATACAAAAGATCTATCCAAAAAACATTAATGATTTTTTTCATGAAAGAGATAGAATGTTACAATCATCACTAAACATTACATTGAAATCATTTTTATATGGATTGTCTTATTGTTAGAAAATTATGAGACTTAAAAGATAATAAAAGTTCATAATTTAAGTAGTCAATGTGTAAGAGGAACCCTTCCAGATTTATTTTCTTAATGTTTTACAAAATATGAATAAAGATTAGTTGGAAAATCATGGAATTTTTCACATGTTATTTCAAAGTAATTAAATGAAATATGAAATAAAGAATATTTTTATCCACTCATATAATCAATATAATTTTTTATATCAATGAGTTTGTGAGAATAATAGTTTCTTTATGTATTTTTTGGGTTAAGTAATTAATTCTATCTTAATTAAGGGAAATGTTCATTCATTGTAAATGAGTTTAAATTTTTTTACCTAATATTCTAAAAGAGATTATGAAATTTGAACTTGGAATATGATATCTAGTTTGTAGTGCAATGTAGATAATTCAAGTGGGTAGAAGTTCAAAGAAAAAAAGGAATAGTTCTTTTGAAATTCTAGGAATGATTCTTTAAGTATCTGGTTAAGGCCATTGAAACCTTAAGTTCTAAAAAGGAAGGGAGGAATAATGATTCTATATGGTATAATTTTTCATGATTACTTAAGGATTTCTTGGAACGCCATGTAATATCCATGATACGTATTCGTGTTTTTGAAATCAATTATTTAATTTTGAAGGGTATGTGATACGAAAATTATGTCTTGGAAGTCTTGTAAATATATTGGAGTTCAATATCAAGGTAAAAATTGGCAGATCTTGTAGTATGAAATCAAATGATGACGAAAATAGTTTCTACATAAAAAGTTTTAATTTAAAGGATTATACCAAGCTAATATGGATTAAAATAACGGATGTGTATAGTTATCTCATTTATCTTATATGATAAGTGGAGTAGTTTTTCAACATAATATTTTATGTGCAATATGAGAAAAAGAAATAAAAAAACATGGTTTATGATTAATCAAATTCCATAAAATAAATTAAAAAATAGGTAATAATGATTTTTTATCTAGGATAAAATATTACATAAAATATTTTTAAAAAAATGAGGTACATGACCCCACCATCCATCTATGTAATATTTTAGAGAATAATATTTTTTTTTTCAATAAAATGAACCAAACACATAGAATTCCATATAGGATTTGTATTTAACAGTCTATTATTTAAATATATTTATTAAAATAAAATAAGTGTTATTTCTTAACACAAAAGAGTTTATGTATCCTTGATTGATATTATGATAAGAACAATGTTTATGAATCTAGTGGGATTATATTTGAACTTTGACATGATCAGTGTTAATAAATGAAATAATAATCTTTTCACAAATCAATTTAAATTTCACAAAATATCCTAAAATATTTTATGTTCTAGAGGTAAAGAAAAACATTCATTTTTACATTTTTTTCAGTAATGGAGGGAATATAAAAATATCTCAAATGAGTTTAAGATACGTTAGTTATGTAATAATGTAAATAATTACAGTATTTTAAAGATAATGTTAGGATAATGTTTTATGGAATGGTTTTTTTGAAGATTTCACTAGGGCACACCCATTACATGTTAATGTGAGTTGGCATCATGTTTATGTTTCACCTCTTTCTCACTTTTTAACGGTGGAAAAAATTCATCACTTTATTCAGTGATGTATACACCTTGATTGAAATTAGATGATTAGATGTGGTTCCCCATTCCATGGATTTATCCTTAGAACTCATTTCCTTGTCCAACTCTCCCACATAGATTTAAGTTATGTTCGTGGAAATCATTTCTGGTTCTATCACTTTGTGGACACCAGTTAACTACACTACTTCTATCTATACATTCCACAGAGTCTTGATAGGGAAGAAACCTTTAGTCAAGAGAGTAGTTATGTTTTCCATTGCTGCAATGTCTAGAATCTAGGAACATTGGTCACATGTATCTTCTTGATAGGAGGGAACCTCATGGAGGAATCTCTAGGCATGGAACCCGAGGCATACCATATTTATCATGAGGTATATATTGTCAAAATCTTATACTACAAGGCTTTCAACTCATGTGTCCCATTCTTAGAATGAGATAGACAATTCCTTAGGTTCATATCTTCCAAGGCATTAACCCTAAAAATCCCAAGATTCATAGAAGGAAGAAGATGTCGTAGATGCATATCTTTCCAAGGCTTTCACCTCAAGCATCCCATGCTTAGCATGAGGTAGTAGATGCCGTAGGAACATATCTTCCAGGGATTTCATCTCATACATCCCATGATTAGAATTACGTAATAGTATGAGTTAGGTTTCACATTTAATGTCTTGAAGAGATGGAATGAGAAATATCAGAACGCCCTACAAAGGCGGATCAGGGAAGTATATCCCTATGAGGGAGCACTCAAGAAGGTTCACCGGATAGATAGATCTGAATGAATCTGGATAAAGATCTATGAGGTGTTACACATAAAGGGAATATGTCACATTATGAAGGCTGATTGGGACATCCTGTGGGGTGGATCATGGAGGTGCATCCATAGGAGGGAGGCACCATGGTTTACCATTGGTTGGGATTAAACCTCTAAGAGGCATATTATATACCCAGTTTAGAAGACAAGGATGAAAAGCCACATAGTTTTAAGGATGGTGTGGGGATTAAACATTATAGATTTCCTTCGAAAAAGAATTAATATTGGTTGGATTGTGTGGGGAATACATATGGAATCTTCCCTTGTGTTTCTAGGTGTGGTGATGGTTCTTATGGGGCTTATGTCTATAATTCGACCAAGTGGATGGAATGATCCCACCGGGATGTGGTGACTTGGGTAAAAATAAAGATGGAATATGAACAGAGAGGATGGAGTGGTTGAAGTAGATATATTGGATGGATTGGTGGGTGTGGATCTAATATAGTTTTCCTATGTATCCTATTTATTTTGGAATAAAATTTCTCATAGCTATAAAAGGGGTGTGGGGGATTACCCCTATGGAGGAGGCCCAATGAAATGAAGAATGTGGTTTTGGCATATATATGGATGTTTCTCAAAAAAATATTGGGATTTCATGGATATCATGATTGCTGATAACCTATAATACCATGTGATTCATGCTCAGTGTGAGAAAAAAGAGGTTGTATTAGACCTTAAGATTTCACAACTAACTCTTCCTGGTGGTGGATAGATACTGAAGCCCAAAAGAAGAGAGAGATATAGATAGAGATAGGGTGTTGAGGTACCCACCTCATTTATTTTTTTATTATTTAGGGGATAAAAAGTGGGGAAAAGGTTCTTCCTCTTTCAATAAAGTAAAGAAGCTTAATCTAGGAGGGATTCCTAAGAGGATGTCATTCCTTGTTCATAGGATGTCATTCCATGTGAGGAGGACCACATTATGTGTCACTCATACATGGGACATCCTATGTCCTTCTCAAAGGGTAGATCCACAGTTTAACATCATTTTTTGAGGAAGATGGTACTAGGTAGTTTTACACAATGAATTTTGGATGCAGGGGACATACTCCTTACCCCTTGGGCTTATGTAACTGTAGCTCATGCACCCTTGGGAGTGGGATGGATTATGAAATTCTAGGATATAATGGTGTGGAGGATTGTTCAGTCACAAGGTCCACCTTAACATGCCTATGCAGAAAAGAAATGTGGATTACCATACCGATGATGAAAATAAATAATTCAGTAAACACATGAACTAGGGGAATAGGGGAAACCTCATGAGGAACCAAGAATTAACAGCATGTAAGCATGTAGGGGTGCGTGCAAGAGGTGCATGCAAGGTTCGGGTATTGCACACAAGGGAACACAGACATGGTTACTTGGAATAAATTTAATCCATGGAGATTCAAATAGAGGATGCGTGAAAGATAGAGGTCTTGCGCACAAGTCCACGATCACACACAACTTTTGAGTTTTGTTGGAAAGAGGATCCCTTAAGTGCACCTAACTTAGACTGAAAGAGGTTGGGTGAGGATTAAAACACTATGGGCGCACTCAATGGAGGACCCATAGGGAAACTATCAAACAATATCTCTAAATTTAGTGTTCAATGAATTTTTTGATTTCCTGGAAGATCGTTCATACATGAAACAGATCATTATTTCATCTTCCAAAGAATCACCCTGAAGAAGGGGGGTGGGGTGGCCTTCAATATGTAGACAAATCCTTCAGTGATAGTGTACATGATTCTACTTGTGAAAGATGAATTCCACACATCTTCTCTCCTTTTTCATAGTGTATGATCACACAATTTTGTTTTTGACATCACCTTGGGTTAAAAAAAGTGTTCCGTATAGATTTTAATCTTGCGGGCACACCTCAAAACTTGCACGCACCTTCCTTAACCTTATTGTAATGTTTCGCTAAGTAAGAGGGTGACCTTGGTTTATGAAAATATGACCATTTGTGGATCCAAAAGGAATTAAGTTCTAATAAATTTCTCCCTCAAAATATTAGCAGAAAGGGGACTAGAAGTTTAGGTTCTAAAGGAAATTCCAAAGAGAAGGGTTGATTCCCACGGGTGCATGAAAAACTAGACCACATGCATGTATAGTACCTTATGTGTTCAAGTAATGATAACTCCTTGGATATAAATAGGTTGAGGGGGACCTATGTATGACAATTTGACTTTCCATGTGATAGTAAATCTGATCTCGTATGTGTTAGTTAAATCCTTCTGCACAAAAAACTGAGCATCAATCGCTTCATTCATGTAGAAAATTATTCTATCATGATTAAAACTTTTCAATTAATCATAATTTAGTGAAAATGATGCCTATCTTTCATGTAGCATCAGATCTTGCACATCATACCTAAAATATTATGTGCTTCTTCTTTAGAACCTTCAGATCCATTCAGAATGGATGCCCAATAGAACTTTACTCATATTGAAGATACCATTTTAACCTATAGTTCCATCATGGATGGAATGACTCAGATTCTTCAAGCTAGGAGAGTTGTGTAATAAAACCGGATACTTCTGAGGATGTTGATGTAGTCACAGAAGGAATATCTACAGAGTGACTTTATACCACTATGAAACATTGGATTACCAGACGATGTGATCATTCCATATTGTGCGGTTAACAAACAATTATTATGGTTTACATGTAAAGATGATTTCTTGTGTTGGAACCTCAATTTACATGGTAATTATATGAGAGATCATAGGAACATGGATGTTTATGTGTTGAATGGAATCACTGTGACAATCAAAAGGGATGAGCCAGAGGTAGAGGAATTCCCTTCCCAATATGCTTCCACTTTTCAAAGTAGCACAAGTGGAAACAACTAGGGCTGGCACAAGGGTTGGGATTTTCCATCAGGAGAAAATTTTAACAGTGAGTGTGAAAAATTCTATGAAGGATCTATGAGAAATTACAATTCCTGCATGATCGACTGTAGTGCATCATGGGGGATAAAAATTAATTAATTCCCTCAGGCCTCTGAATTCCTATTAGGTCATCACTAGTGAAGATTGAGGGGGTCCATCTGATGATTCCAGACAAGGCCAAAGTCATACTATAGATTAGAAACCACACAAAATTCAAGTTCCTCCCCTTTGGAACTCTAATGGTTCTAATGGTTGAAAACCTGTATGGTTTATGGAGGAATAAGGTGTACCTGAAATGTTTTTGGGGTGGAGTGCTGGTGACCCAGATTGAAAAAAGGTCCCCTATGTGTCGTACATTCCATTTTATTTCCCCAAATAATTTTTATTCCTTCAATGAGTATAAAATTGAGTCTACATTGGGGTTTTTGAAGAGAATCAGCCCTATATCCTTCTCCAACTGTGGTGCATGCTAATGATAGAGAGCTCCGATGAAGCCATAATTTTATCACCGACCAACATTGATGCGGGCCTGTCAATATAATATTCCAACAACTGGGTGGGATAATATCCAGAGTCAATACTATAGAAATGTATTAAAAATATTGTACTACTGGGTGAGGAGTAGAAGTAGTGGGGATGTCTGCAAGATTCTTCTAAAGGGGTGGTCCAAACTTCAGGGGTGACCCAAACAAGGACTACAACATCGAGGGCAGCACAAGGTGTGGTTGCACCCCCACCTCCCAAAGGAGACTGGTCTCAGTGGTGACCCTAGGGACCAGAAAAGGAGGCTCCTTTGAAGACGTTGAGGTACCTTCTTCAACCAACTGTCAATGTTGCCTTCCCTTCCTTATGCTACACTTGTAGGATAGTACACATGTCGCTAATGAAAAATGTCCAGTGGTTGAAGCTGAAGTGGGATGTAATTGAGCTACCAAATACCATCCAAATTCAAGTTGCAGACATGGTGAACCTCCATTAGTGACAAGCTTACATGAAGACCATGGATGTTTAATTATGTCAGCAGGGATTTTACGAAGCACCCCCACCCTATTAAATGTGATTCCTGTTCAAGATCCTGAGCTGGAGGAAACACCACTCAAGGATGAAACTAATGTAGAAGAAGAGGATGAAGAGGAATTTTATGATGGGGAATATCAAGGGATAAATGCTCATTAGAAGAGTTACTGAGAAATAGGTGAGATCACAGGATCTGAAGAAGAGTTTTCCAAGTATATCATGGCATGTTTAAATTACTGACATCTATCTATGACCTTTCCCTTCGCAATCAAGATTCAAAAACTTAAGCTTGTCTTGAATAGAAGCACCTCGATAATTCTCAAGGGGCCCCCACTATAGGGGGTGGAGGTTTGTCGACCGATACAAAAGAGAAATTCACAAGTCTTGTTATTGAGGGTGGAGTGGCTAGTGGTGGGCCAACTAAATAGGTTGAGGGGGAAACATCATAATATTATATCCTTTCTATCATATATGGGGGGTTAGACCCTGGAATATACATCGTGGTACCCACTAATAGGGAGGAGGCACAACCAAGAAGTCTTATTATTTAAATTATTTCTACTCAAGGTAAGGGAATATTTTTAAATCAAGCGACTTTAATCGAAATTTCACATAACTTCAGAATCAACATGTTTTCCCGTTCCATGCATATTCTACCAAAAAAACTTAAGGAGAACCAATTCCGATCATTGATATACCCATAACGTAAGGGTCTCTAGTGGTTTAAGTCCCTATTGTGACTCAGGAGCTCTAACTAGTGGTGAGCGAATCCTGTAAGTCTATGATTTCATAAAATAATTCCTATCATTTTCGGATCACATTGAATGTGGTGATTTCATTGAACATACTTCTTGGAAGACTAAAATTTTTGAGAGTGGATTAGGTTGTTGTATCAAGGAAATCTCTTCTAATGTGCTCTTCTATTCATTAGAATATAATATTTCATGCTAAACCATCCTAGTCCCTAGATGAGAAGGTTGAAATTATTGCACGTGATTCCATTGATGGGGAATAACTCAAGGATGGAAGGGGTGAGGCCTCTAAGGAGGAAACAAGTGAGGATGGTCATCCCCATGACCTAGAGCCAAACCCATCGATTTTTTTCCAAATGAGGATCCTACTACTGAACTCCTTGTGTATTTTCCGTAGTACAAGACTACAAATCTTGAATAGATTGAAGAATTTGATCGTGATGTGGCTGAAGAGAATCACATCATCCGACATAGAGAATGAAAGTGCATATAATTTTTCATTGACTAGACCCGAGAGTTTCAACTAGTGGTTTGGATAGGGTACCTTCACCTTTAGATGAAAAATCTATGTGTCGGAGGGGAAATGGTCAAGGTATCCACATGATAGTCTATGATTCACTTTACAATAATATTTGGGAAGGAAACCAGAATCTAGACATTTACTAATAGGAGTAGAAGTTTGAGAGCATGCACAAGCTTCCAAAAGTTAACCATAAGTTTCATCATATGGAGGAGCAAGAATGAGAGCATGCTGCCTTCCTCAAAACATGATCAAAGTTCATCAACAAATTGAGGGATCAACTAGAGGAGGCCGAAAACCAAATGAAGCATGAAACTACTCAAATTTCTGATATCCTAGTTGAGTGGGGCTGGTCATAGACAAGAGATGATGATCTTTACCCAATAGCAAGAAATGAAGAATTAGATCTCGGGAGGATGAATAAAACCATGGAGGCCACCCACAAGAGGTTACCAGAGTTGAATCACTTAATCATCAAAATAGACTCATATAGGTTGTTTTGCCAAAAATCAAGAGAGTATCCAACATGTGGATGACCCTTTCTATGCCTCAACTTTTTTGTTTTTTTTAAACTTTTGAGTGGATGTACACATTCCTTTACTTCTTTATTTATTGCACCTCGATCATATCTGTGAGATAACTAATGAGAGAGCCCTAAGATCATGTGGGTCATGACGAGTGTGAGAAATAAGGGATGACCCCATAATTATTCACGTTTTATGATATTGTTTGATAACCATTAAACACTCATAGTCTATTATTGTAGACTGACCACTAATAGAATTTAGGCCAGGAGAGATTGTAGTTGAAGAAAATGTCTTTTAGAATAACCAACATTCATTTTCATCATGTGATAATTCATGAACAAGATAATTATAGGGGCATTAGAATCTATCTGAAAAAGGTATGTGAGAAGTGTGAATCACAATGCACAAAATTCAGAACTCAAGGAGAGTGAATGGAAATATAGGATAATTACTGACCGTGTTTGAAACAGAGTATCCATACCATTATCCTAGAATTGGTAAAAAAATGAGGGTCAAACATTGACCATATTCTAAACATTGGACATATCTTAGAGTGTCATCTGATGTATTTCCGAACATTGGCCCAGGACACAAGTGAGCCAAAATTATATGAGACCAAACCATTAGGGGGTCGCTTCCAATGTGGAAGGGTAGGATGATCCAAATAAGGAGCATCAGAATTATGGGAATGGAGTGAAGGAACATTTTAATGGATTCAAACACACTCATAATTAAATAACCATGGATTAGAACACATTGGCACAAGTGTGTTGGTCTAAACAAAGATCAAACCCATCTTACATAGGGAGTCATCTTGGATGATCAGGGACAACGAAGAAAAGGTGAAAAACATGGTAGGTGACTAGATTCGAGGAAGAGGACCTACCAAGCGATGACAATTGATGATTTTCATTTTTACATCATGAAACTAAGGATGATAGACACACAGTTTTATGTCATATGGTAAGGACATTTCATTGTATAGTTTAACATCATTTGATCAGGACGTGTGTCATAGTTTTGCATCATGTGGTGGGGAAATTTCATAGAGTATAAGGCCATACTGTCTAGGCCCTATACAATGGTTGAAAGTCATGTTGTATAGACTATAGGCTTTTAGTATAAGGTCATAGAGTTTGAACCAAGGTAAACAATTTAAAGTCTTATTCCTTGGAATATACTTATTAGTTTAAGGCCATAGATTTTGGACCGAAATATGCTCCAAATGGATATGTGTAACATGATGAGTTGATAAAACTGTTTGAATGAGGACCATATAGGCCCACCACTATAATAAAAATTCATATGAGTTTTTTCACACCGTTTAAAGTCATGATTACTAGAATCAAACCCCCTATTTATGGCCGTGGATTTTGGACCATTGTACTTATTTTGTATGGCTTATCCATATAATTAAAAACCCTACCAAAAATCTAAAGCCCAGGTGAGATATTCTTGGTGTTGGAGAAAATAAATAGTAAAGGGGGTTTCTTCTGGAAGATGAAACTTCAAATTAGGGGTGAACTCGAGTTTACTTGAATTCCACCACGATATAAGGGAATTAAAAGGAGGAAAGTAGAGAATTTCTTGATCTATATCAGAAGTGAATAATAGCCAAGGGTCAACTATTAACCATGTTCACAACTTAAGGAACATAACCACATCAGTCAATATTGGGGAAAGAAAATGAAAGATCGATTGTTGATCATGTTTGAAAACACATGATCTACAAATTATTATCATAGATCAATTTGAATGTTGGCCTAGGAAAAGAGGTTAGCTAAAGTGGAATGAGACCAAGCCACTAGGGGCTCTATTTGGATTTCAAGGGGGTGGAAATCCAAATTGAGAAAGACTCAATGTGTGAAAAGGAACATATCCGAAAGTGGGATCCAAACCCAAAAAATTCAAATAGTTTAGATTCGTGTTACATAAACTATGGAAAATATATTATAGTCATGTTGCATGGACTATGGAGGGAAATGTTCTGTCTTGAGTATATACATGGAACATAAGAGGTAAAACCTGACATTAATGATGACAAAGAGTCTTGAATTCCAAACACACACCTTAAGATGAAATTCATACCTTTAAGGTCATAATTTTTATACCATAATAAATGTCATGGGGATAATAATTTATGAATTTTGTGTATGGTCCCAAATAGAAAATGTTAGGGTGTCACTACGTATCCCATTGGGACAGGAATCAATCCAAACATAGTTCTAAGACACAGTGCTGTGAGAGACCAACATTGGTATGGGTGAATATCCCTTGTGAGGGAAGAGAGGAATACTGAAATTGTTTGGTGTAGGGTCATAGTTTAATGTCATGCATTTTTTATTTTAGTCTATGTAGTTTAATATCATACAACTTAGACTGTTTCAGCTATAAATAGTTTAAAGTCATAATTCTTGGACTTTTTGTAAATATTTTAAAGTCGTATCACCTACACCATGGATAAAAGGGGAATTAAAATATGTTAAGGAGGTACAGAAGTTATGATCTGACATGAATAATCTAATGAGGCCTTACACCACATGAAACAATCCGAATTCCAATTGACCAAAATTTAAGGTCATATATTCTAGGCCATAGGGGATACCATTTTACAATCATGACATGAGGAATAGGAAAAGTTAAATCTAATGGTTATTCCTGATGTACGTGATAGGAATAACTTGAAAAGAATGAGCCCAAGAGGATCTCATACCAAATGTACACCATGAAATAGAATGTGTTCAGTTTAGGGTCATGTGGCTACACCATGACTAAGGCTAAGGGGACAATGATTTGATAAATTTGTGGCTGGGTCCGGAGAATTTTTTTGGGTGTTACTACATATCCCATAAGGATGGGAATCAAGCCACACATAGTTTTGGAACACAATGTGGTAGAAGACCAACACAGGTGGGGGTAATCTTTTCTGTAGATGAAATTGAGGCATCTCACAATTATCAAGTGGCATCCCGAACTCGTTTAAGTTAGAGTTTCTATTTTAATGTCTTGCATTGAGGAAGTTAACTCTTATTTTAATGTCATGGAGTTCAGAAAATGGGGAGGAAATGTCTCATGTGGGTATCTGTTATGTGGTATCTTAACAATACCAACATTAATAAGGGCCAAAGAGGCCCAATACCACACAAAAAATCCCTGAAAAAATCTGCATATAGTTTAAATTCATGATCCTTGGGTTATGCCGAGGACAAGGGGCTGATGATTTAATAAACTTGCAACTGGTCCCAAAGAACAAATGTTTGAGAACATCTATATATCCCATTAGAATGGGAATCAATTCAAACATAGTTCTAGAAAACCTGTGTATTTTAATGTCATGTAGAAAGGACATCATCCATACAGTTTAATGTCTTTCAGTATGGATAGGGTCCATGAAATTTAACGTCTTATGGTAAGGATGAATATGAACTGATGTGATATAATAAAATATGATGGCTGGACGTGATATAGAATATACTTGCATCACCATGTCTCTAATTTTAACAATAGTTAGGACACACATAGTTAAAGGTATAAATATTCCTGGATAGGTCTGATCCATACACAGAGAGGGGGATTTTTGTGATTTGTTGTTGTTATTTTTTTCAGTGGCTAGACCAAGATGAAAAATCCAGGTTTATGTACATATTCTTATTAGATAAGAATGAATCCATACATAGTTCATGAATATGGTATGATATATGGCTGATTCTTAAGGAGACATCCTCTCAAAAAGGAAAATCACAATGATGTATAGTTTTTCATCATATGACCATAAAGATAGAGATTTTCAGTTTATCATCATGTAGATAGGATGCTGGTTATTATGTAGCTTAAAATCACAAAATTAGGATTATAGAAGTATATTTTAATGTAATGTAGTATGAATTAAGGGGAGTAATCATTCCAAGGGTGATTTTCATGGTGCAGTAGCCGTAATGTGACATGAATGGGGGTCTAAGAGATCGAATGCTACGAAACACATGCCTAAAGAATACTTTCAAACAATTTATAGTAAAGATTCTCAAAATTAGGCTCTTAGTTTATGGTCATCAAGTTTGGACCCTAGTATGGTAATCTCAACCAAAAGGGATACGTGAGGCATGATAGGAATAAACAGACATAAATGAGGTCAAAGGAGCCCCGCACCACACGACATATTACCAAGGATATTTTCATAGAATTTAAAGTCATGATGCTTGGAGTTAGGTTACTAGTATAACATTGTGTTCCTAGGATGCAAGTACGTTCTTTTTTAGGTCATGCAGAAAAAGGATCTTCAATTATGGGCTATTTAATGTCATGCAGTTAAGATGAATGTTACTCATGCAAAGCATTTTTTGATGAAATTGGAATTAGTTGGAGGAGTGGTGATCTATACATCCATGGTGATCAAAGAGTACATGCCATTTGGATACACCTTACAAATGATATAATTTCCTTCCCACTTGTTATCTAACTTAGGTTGATTTCAAATGGGTATCATCAACATTCTGAGAGACAATACTGTGTCACCTAGGGAAAATTAGAAGAGGAAAACTTTCTTGTTTAACATTTTCTCTATATTGTTCTAGTGTATCTCTAGATTATGAAATACCTAAAGCCTATTCTCTTTTAAGGCCTCCAAATATTATAGATGGACTTCTTCCATTTTATCTGGAGTCTACTAATCATAGACATCTATTCATAGTGACAGAAACTGCATATCAATGGTATGTACTAAATCTATTTCATAAAACAGGGAATATAGAGTCACCTGGGTGGAATTGTGAGTCATTTTTTTATAATAACAGAGAGTTTTGGGGAGTTTTTATGGAAAACCCTTCTTGTTCGGGCCCACTATCTTTTGTAGAATGCTGGAGAGGGTTTTATTGAATTCCTCAATCTGCCCATTTTTCTATGCATCGTAGCAAGAAGTATGGTTAGACTGGATGTTGTACTTGGCATACAACTTCTTCATATATGTAGCCCATAAGTTGGTTCTTTTGTCATTGAAAATAGCATGAGGAACTCTTAATTCCTGGATGATGTGGAGCTCCAGAATTACATTACAGATCAGGACTTGACTTCCTTAATAGAAATCACTTATGCCCACATGGAAATGAAATCTATCACGATCAAAATGAACATGCACTAATGAGATACTGCGGGTGGATATGGTACCACGACATCAAGCCCCCCTAATGAAAAGGGAAATGAGTACTTTTTAGTATGGAGGGGATCCGATGGTCGATGAATTTTTTTTTGCATCGATCTGACACATTTCAGGCCTCTTGGAATACTCGATGCAGTCATGGACCATGGTGGGATAAAAGTACCCCAATCATTGAATCTGGTGGGAGAGCATAAAATATGCCTGATGAGAACCACCAGGAACTTCATGCATAAAACAGGTAATCTCATATCATTGAATGAAAAAGAGGATAATTCTGTCAAACCCATATCTGTAGAGAGTCTGTTAGAGGTTGGGCCTTCTTTGGAGGATGAACTATGCAATGTACCTAAATATTCACTCATGGTTGGATTTATCTTGTGGGAGAACTCCATTGTAGAGATACCTAGTAAAAGGATTTGTATAACAAATGGTTTATTCAAATTTAGAGGGATTCAAAGGTCCTGATGTGGAGGAACCGATAGTCAGGTGGTTCACCTATGAGATATCATCATCATCAACATCATCATCATCATCATCATCTAGGACGATGAGAGTGATGAACCTTCAATGTGACACATGAATGATCATGTCGTCCTGGTTAAGCTCTGCAAGAGATAAAGCCATGATTGCTAGGGAATCAATTTGACCACTCTATGACCATGGGATATGAGTCACCTTTAGTTGAGAATGGAACTGGGACATCACCCGTCGAGTGCATTCTAATAGGAAAATGAGCTCTGCCTTCATGACTATGTAGTGACCATTTATTTTCATGATGACTAATTTGAGTCTCTATTAACATGATATCAGGGAACATACATCTTGAGGGCCAGATCAAGATTAGTAATGAATTCCTGATACTCTGCCTCATTATTGGTGTAGCCTTCTAATAGTTGGAATGAGTAGGGAATGACAACCTATGCTGGAGTGATGAAAAAGACCCCTAGGCCTACTCAATTGAGCATGGGTCTATTAAGCCTCCAACTTCCTGGGCTCCGAGAGACACCATAAAAATGAATAATTCATCATGGTAAAACCTAATACACTAAGATGATAGCTTCATCTAGGAAATCGACATCCAAAGGTAAAACTTCAAGGGATGAATATGTTTCCATAAAGTATGAAACTACTTGACCCTTGAAGAACATTTGAGGAACAAACCTGATGTCAAACTATGAAATGATCACCAACCATTGTGCTCACCACCCTATCAACATGGGTAAGTTCATTATATACTTTAGTGGATCCATAGAGGACACCATCTATATCTCATGATGTTGTAGGTAATTCCATAACTTCTACACTTCAAAACTAGTATGAGGGATCCCTTGTTGATAGGAGAGAATCTGGAATCTATGTAAAAGACAATATGATAGAGAAAATATAAAAAATTGTATATCCATTAATTATTTTTATAGGTAAGAAGGGATCTAGGGGAAAATTCAATGGAAGTACCATAGAGGAAAAAAGGCTTCCCTGAGATGAGTGGCATCAGAATCAGAGGTTGTAATAAGTATTTCTTTATTTCCTCAAATGCGGTATGGTACTCATCATCCCATTGGTAGATGGTACCTTTCTTCATGAACATAGAGAATATCTTACACATTCCTTCCAAATTTTAAATGAATCGATGTATATATGCTAAGTTTCCTTGAAGGCCTCAGATCTCTCAAAGGTTTTTCAGAGGAGGAAACTGGTTGATGGACTTGATCTTATTTGAGTATATCTCTATGTCTTTGTATATAATGATGAAGGTGAGAAACATACCCGACATAACCACAAAGGAACAATTCAAGGGGTTTATCATCAAACATCATAAGAAAAGAAAGTTGAGCACTTTCTCACGATCTCTGATATGGTATTGACACTTGAATTATTTGACTATCAAATCATACACATTGAATTCCACTAGCATTCTGAGGATCAAATTGAATATGTGGTTCATGGATCACTGATAAGTGGATACCACATTATATAGAAATAAGGGAATTACATGATATAATAAGGTCTTTTTAGGTGCTATGAAAGTGGTGAAATCCACATCTTTGGGGGCTATCCATATCTGGTTGTATTTGGAGTACCCATCCGTGAAGGAGAGAGCCTATAACCTATCCATGGAATCAATCAACAAATCTGTCATTAGAAGGATAAAATCAAAGTTAGGATAGTGGCAGTTGAGGTCTTTAAAGTTAATGAAAACTATTATTCATACATTCTTCTTTTGGATGAGAATAATATTTTCTATCCACCTAGGGTACTAAAATTAATTGATGAAGTTGTATTTGATGAGCTTTTCATATTCATTCATGACCATGGAACCATAAAAAGGGTGAATTTTTATGGGAGGCTTCATGAACCCACAATGAATTATTGGGAGACCAAGATAGTGGAAGGCATCCTAAGAGTATATTCCTATAATCTATTCATAACTCTATGAAAATACATCGTGATGTTTCTTCAAAAAATCCATGTACGATTGGTGTTTATCTAGACGTATGGATCCACTAATCAGTGTTGGCCTCATATTTTACCTGGTACTGAGTTTCACCTGAACCAGTTCATTTAAAATGGTGGAGAAGTCATATTAAAATGTGGGAGGAGTTTCTTACAATTGTTCTTCATCTTCTGAGGATGGGGAATCGGCACAAAGAGATGGCTCATCCAGGATGACTGATTCTGAGCGAACACTAGTACCAACATGGGAGGATGAGATGGAATTCTTACCAGGAGACCCATGATCTTCTAAAATCATAGATATAGAGGATTTCATACCTATAAAATTAGGTCTTTGACTGTATGGTCAATGATTGATTTCAAATAAATGGTAGTGGGACTTCTTATGTTGGTTCAACCCATCAAGGCGGAACAAGTGAATAGGAGATAAAAATGTAGTCAGGGGGAAAAATCTTAATACATGATAGGGGTAGGGGTTTTTGGTATTACACAATCCTAAACAGTGTAGTAATACGATGTAATCTTGTGATTTTCTTTGTACATAAGGATGCATAGCCCTTTCCACCAAGAAATGATAATGAAAATTTCCATGTCTGGTATCATTGCCTCAAACTGATGAATTAGGAGGATCAAAGCATCATCCAAATACATTCATGGGTAGACTAAAATTGTGGTGTGATCTACCTCATTGGTTTGAACATTCTTATCCTTTCTATTTTAATAGATGACATCCATATAGCGTACTTCACAAGAGTCAAAGTGTGATGCATCCCCTTGGATCATTACTACTCGACCATTGAGGGAGTACTTGAGGCATTAGTGATACAAAGAGGGAACTGATACATGAATATGAGGTTAGGTCCTACCCATAAATGTGTGGTAAGTGGTATCCTACGATAAACTCATGAATTTAGCCTTTTCTACCAATCCACCAAATTGTGTCTTCAACCAGATTCTTCCACACGACCTCTTCTTGGTCTAATTGTAATCCTGAATCTTCAGATTAGAGGGATTCAAATCTAATTCCATTAATACCATCATACAGAGCATCCATGTCACTATGAGATTTATCCTAGAACCTATGTCAACTAGATAGTGATGGACCTATACACCAATTATCTATCCAATGATATACATTAGGAAGATATGCCCATGCACGAGGGAGACCTCATCTTCTCCAGAGAATGAGATGATGACTTGGAATTTTGATCATTCTAACTCATAGAAATAAAAGGTATCTACTGCCAAAAACATTGTTTAGAGATGGAGGGGGATCTCCAAGGCCTCTTCGAGGTCCTCAAACATCACTTCTGATAGGCATAGGGCCTCGGGGATTGAGAAATTTTCAGGAACTATGGAGAGGTTCTTTAACACATTGTACTTTCATTCTAGATACACATTTATTCCCATAGATATTTCTATTTGGTAAAATGCATGATGAGAATTTTTGGATTAAAAAATATGTTTTGGATGGTGCAAGAATTTATCTTCTTCTCGTGAAACAACTCACCAAGATCCACTGTTGGATGATTATTGGATATATGAGGATTGGATTTAGCTAGATGCTGTTGATCATGGTGTCATCATGGTTTCTCTGCCTAATCAAGTAGTATGGTTATATATGGAAGTATTTATGTTAGAGTGTGTTGAGAGGACTATTCCTGCAAGGCTCTATGAAAAACAAGTTGTCTTGTTTGTGTAGCATGCATGGATTGGCTTGGAGAACTTTATCGGTCTATCTGCATTTGACTACTTATTCGACAACATCATCTAGAGGAATTCAGAGAAAATTCTTGATATTCCTCATTGTCTGAGACTCTGAAGGTATCCACAAATTAGAAATTATTCATGGAGGAAAACTCTTATTCATCATCTAAGGATCATTCCATAATTTGGTATAATCTTGGTGGGATCCACATCTCTAAAGGTATGAAGTCACTGAGTGTTTATGGCAGGCTTCAACACTGGTGGGGGTGTTTGGTTTTCCTTGTGACATCGACACCTACTCTTCTCAAACATAGAGGGCTAAAAGGTGGATGTAGAAATGGTCACTAGAGAAGGTGAGGTGACCTCAAGAGATTCATGATGGCCTAAGTGGGAGAAAATATTTCCATGGGAATGAGTGACTACTTTGTAGGCCAACCGGTAGTTATAATTCTGTGTCCCATTATTTTAAACATGCTTCCATTCACCCGAACCCACATCACTATTAGTCTTAGCCAAGACATGTGTCACCTATGCTCAAACATCCACCATCCTGACCAAACCATTTTCCAATTGATCCTAGGTCTAGTCCTTGATTACATAGTGCTTCTTGATGTTATGTATAAGGATTATATGGTAGGGGTAGTAGTTATGGCGGCCAGTGATCTCGGCCTCATGGGGCTTCCTGCACTTAGCATATCCAGAATATATTGTTCCATGGAACTAAAAAAATAATAGGGAACCTTGTATTCTTGTAATAAGTATGTTAATTTAGTCTTACCAGGAAAGGAGCTCATGGATATTTTCACTGATGAGGTGATGGAGCCTGACAAGGGGCTAGAGACACATTATCTCATCTAGAATGCAGTCATGATGATGTGGTACCTACCAATTCTACCCTAGATGAGTTATAGTTTGGTGAGTCTACTATACATAGTGAGGATATTTTGGGAGAGGCTCAATTGAAAATAACTCTAGAGGCTTTGGAGCCTCTAACTATACTCTGATGCCAGTCTCTTCTTTGGCGGTTCTTCTTATAAGAGTTAGAAGAGGCAATGGGCATGCCTAGTTGTCATGATGTAAATATTCCTCTAAGACCTAGGAATTGTTAGAGAAATCCATGAATCCACTTGGGATGTTATGAGTGCTATTGTAAGGGACCAATTTAGTCTTGATTTTCTCCACAAACATTTGTAAGAGATGCTCCTGGGTAAGCGCCATGTTGAGTGAATATGTAAGGCCCTTACACTGATCAAAAAAGATTGTAACATGCTAATATAGAAGTTTCTTTCACATGAAGAGGCTGTAAATACTTTTATTTCATGTAGTAAATTTTAAATGGTAGATAAACTACCTACATAGGTATTCCCAACCAATAATGAACCCAATGGAAAATTGGTTGTACCATAATAATGTAGGCCCTTCCAATGTTTGAATAAATCATTGGAGTTTGGATACTTAATGATCGTATGAAGTTTCCAAAATGGGTCAACATCTTAATATGAAGTAGGAAAGATTTTGTATCTAATATCCCATCCCTTTGAAGGTGGATAAGGTAGGATTTTTAAAATCTAGGGGAAATCACACGTTTTCTACCCATACTGGGTATGACATGCCATCAAGTGGGATTTCCACCTATCACAACTTAAGATGTTCTAAATGAGTGGTGATAGTATCTATGAAATATTCATTGTGGGGGTTCCTATCTTGGTGAGGGTACCTGAACACCAGGGTGTTGATAGGTTTATCAACATGGTAGGTAGGCTCCACAACTTGTGGAGAACAAATGGGGAGCATCTTGTTGAGAGACTTGTAGAGTGACTTGATCCATGTACTGAGAGAGGATAATGCATTTATTAGGTGTATTTTCAATGCAGACCAAGTCATATATCTATAAAAATTCCATTAAGAGGTTGACTTCCAACTTTTCATGAAATTAGATGGTTTAGAGGTCTCAATAGGTCCCTTGTCCTTATTGAGATTACGACTGACCGGAAATTATGCTAGGGGTTCCTGAAGGGAGACTGTATTAATTTTTGGTGATTGAGAATAGATGTATAAGGGTCCACCTGAAACTACACTACCCTAGGGGGAAAGTTGTCACCATCAGTTCCTTCACTAGTGTCCCCGTCCTTGATTATCTCAGCGAAAACCATGTTTACTGTGACGGTACTAGGAGGCATATCCTCGATGTCACTTGGTAGATAATACTATCATAGGGTAGGACTGAAGTGGAGAGAAGCGTACTATCTCCAATACGTTGGAATACATACAAGGAATACGAATCCCTAAGGACCAAGTAGTTTAAATTTATTTGAAAAAGATACATACATAAGTTCAACTTTACATATGGAAAGGAAAAAACGACACAAAATTATTCCACTAGAAACATCTTGTCTCCTAGATTATGCTTGCATGTCATTCATAATTTACTTCTTCATGTCCTAAGAAAAATAAAACATAAGGGGTGAGCTCAAACACTAAGTAAGAGTAAGCAATACAGCAGAAGATAATATGAACATTAGACATGGTGAATAATTGAAAACACAATCCTTTAATAATAAACTTGAACACATTATAGAAGGGATATGAGCTGGGTAAATAATTCTATAATAAAACATAATCACGGGTATTCTACAATTCTAATAACCACATAAACATAAAATTAATAGCTTCATAATGAGGGAGTTTCATATTCCGGACATTCTGAAACATTTTGTCATGGCCTCGGCCAAGACTTATAATGATTAAGGCCTCGACCAAAATCCATATCACATTGGGAAAGGCCTTGGCCAATTCCACATCTATTTGTCTCATGAGACCTACTGATGCATCGAGGGGTATAGAGGGCCCCACCCATCATATAATAAGTCCAATTCATTCCTCATATGACTAGGTATAAACATAAACAACATATACATTCATATTGAAACTATCATATGAAATGTAACTAACTTTCCCCAATTATTGAACATAAACACTAACCATTCAGAATAATATGGTGAATGGTTTTAGGATAGATCATAAAAAATAAATTTATTCATAAACCATTCAATAAAATATGGTATATGACATCATAAATGATTAACCCCAACAATACATAAGAATCAACATGGGTGTTGAATCAAACAAGAATAATCTTCTAAAATCATTAAGCAATTGTTGTGATAAATACTATTTTATTTTTAAAAGAATATTTCTTTTGGAGAAATATTTTTATAAAAGAAAAATTAAATGAAGATAGTATTTCATGATAAAATTAGTGTTTTTATAAGTATAATGGTTTCCAGAAATAGATTATATCTTTCCCTTGAAAATAAATATGAATTTGATAAATTCCCTTCTACCAGGATCGTATTTTTGGAAAAAGTTTTGAGAGCTTCGTTTGAAACATGTAACTATCCAGAAAATTGGGAAGGATTCTCGTTGGGGTATATATATAGAATACTCACAAAGAAATTTATGAGCAGTACATACCAACACATAATAATTTCATTGAGTAAATTAGACAATAAAAGTAACCCGAATGAATATGGATGTTCGGGCGGAAAACCCTTACCTTAACTCCAAACGTGTTCCTATCTCAAACTTAAGCTCCTGGAATATGAAATTATACTTATTAATAACATATTTAAAAACTTATTAGATATGTATTTTGTTTATCATAATTTTGGTTAGTTCATTTATGTTCTTATTGATATGTTATTGTATCGAATTACGTTGCTTCAGAGTGTTCATTTTCTTTATTTTAATCTTCGATTCACTTGTTTTTAAGTATGTGGAATGAATTTAAATCTCCAAAATTGAAATTAAATATTATTTATGAACATAAATAGGTGTTATTGGTCATTTATATAACTTTTTTACATATAAATAGGTTGAATTATCATATAGAACTTTAATGATAATTGTTTCCGTTAATTTGAGGGTTTTGATTACAACAAACTCATATTTTATTTATAATTTAATACCATTTGTACAAAGAGATTACAGAATATTAAATAGGTTATATTATATATAATAATCTGGTTCAACTATAACAAGAATGATTTCATGTCCAGAATTAAGAATGATAACAGAAATTGAAAGTCCGTCTTCCTTGAATGTGTAAAATTGACACATCTCAGGTGGTGTTCTTACTACTAGTATAAAAGATGGTAAAAGGGGGAGATGATGATAAATTATTCCAATATCATGAAAAAATTACAGTACTTAAAAGGAACTGGATTCATCACAAAATTTGGATAAGGAGAGGTAACAGAAAAAGAAAACAAATGAACTTGAAAGGAAAGAAAAAGAATTGAAAAGAGGAATTTACCTCTTGACCCAAATTTCCTTGAGATCCTCATTAAGGGAGAGGTTTTGGTCTTTTCATGAGACCAAAGATTTCTGAACGTGGGATAGGACGTTGGGAGGGTATTTGGATAGAATTTGGAGTAGGAACAAGGCTTTAGAGGAGTGAATGGAAGGGGAGGGGGGTGAGAGGGGGTTTTTATAGTGGAGGAGAGAGGGGATTTCTTAATATAAAACTCATTAATTTATTATTTCTATTCAAGAAAAGGAATAGAGAGTATTCCTTGACCAAAAATAGTAATTTTATCATGTGATCCAGAACCAAGTGGGTGTACATCAACATAACATTACACATGACTCTATAATTAGTGTATTTATCTTAATTTTTCAATTTATGCTATGTCACTATTCCTAAAAAATTCAAGTATTTTAGAAAAATCCCAAAAAATTTACCCCAACCATTTTTGGACGTGTAGATTCCTAAAATGAAGTCCATTTTTCAAAAATAATTTTATAAATATCATTTGTAACGCCCCGACCCCAGTTACCCAATGTCGGTGCATTATTGCGTAACATTGGCATGATCATAAAAGATCATGTCTCGAAGGACCGATTAGTTTAGTAGCCTTGGAAACAATAGATACATTCATAAGTCTGAAATTACATCATAAAGTAAAACAAAACTACAACAACATCTTGTCTTAATATCCCATCATACTATCCCTGCAAGTCATTCATAATATACTTTTTCAAATCCTGGAAAAACTAAAACATTGGAAGGGGTGAGCTCAGATGCTCAGTAAGGATAAAAGTATTGCGGAAGCTTTCATAAATAAAAATTAACATTTAAGGCAATGTATAACTAAAACAAAAGCATTTTTAAACTTAAAATTCAGCATAATATGGCAAAAATAAAATTAAATAATGCCATTTACTTACTCACATGGATATTCTACTAGTTGAATAATCACATGCAATATCAATAACCACTTTCATAATGATGGAATGCATAATGCCAGACTATCATAACCACGTAGCCAAGGCCTCATGCCAAGAACACAAATATGATTTTGTCAAGGCCTCGTGCCAAGACACTAGTTTGTCTCATGAGTCCTGTCGATGCATCGAGGAGCTATAGTGGGCTCCACCCGTCACTTATTAAGTCCAATGCATTCCTCATATGAACAGGTTTAAACATATCATAAACCACAACATAATAGTATCACATAAAACATGCATAAAGGAAACATAACATTTCCACACTTCAATCACAAGATATCAATACAACACATTGATATAATAAAAACTTTATCAAAACCATTTTCAATACCAAAATGAAAGAAAATTAAAACATACTATTTATTTTTCATTTTAAAAAAAGTTATGGCTTGTAGAGGAAGCTGAAACTAAAATAATGGTCATGGCGGTAGAGAATTCGTTGTCGCCGCATACGTACGACAAGAAAAAAATTCCTTTTTGTCATTTAGTAAAATGATTCGTATAAAAAGATTCCTTTTGAATAAATGTAAAAGTCAAGGGGGTTTATACATCGTATAAAAGAAATTTGTGTATAAAAAAAATATGCCTCAATGAATGGTGATTGAGACGAAGTCCCTTAAAAAGATCATTTTTTAAATAAAATAGATCTGTTATGTGTATTCACTATAATTACTCATAAAGAAAGTAAAAATACAAGATAGGACATAATAATATCATGACATAATTTGAAAGTAGGAGATTAACCCAAAGAATGGAAATTGGGTTAAGAAATTCCCTTACCTCGTGTCCGACTTGACTCGACCGCTCTTTAACCTCCTAAATAATAAACTAGAGTTAATCTATACCTTCTTGAGAACCTTTTTCAAGTTCATTATTTCTTTTATATCACTTATTACCATGTCATGAACATTATGTAATTATTTAAGTAAACAACGGTCATTTTGTCGATCTTAGGTACTTGAGTCAAAAATAAACTTCTTATAATTACACTTTGTTCATGTGGTAAAATATCCATTATTTCCATAATTATATTCATGATTTAGATATCATATACATAATATATATCCAGTATATACATTCATTTATAAGAGGTAAAAATGAAATGCACCGTTCATGGAGACGGTAAGCCGTACGTACGCATGAACACTACTTTCATTTCTATTTAATATTTAATGGAATGAAGTTATAATTATATAAAGGTATAATATAATTACATTATAATATAATGTATAATACCATTTAATCCATCCTTTATAAATCCCACATATGGCATTAACGATTTAAATCACTTTAAGGGGGCGGTAGTCCGCACTTCCTAAAATGAAATTATCGCGTTTACCCATAATGGAAATCATAAAGTATGCCATAAATGAGAAATAAAGAAGCATAAGGAAAACATAAACATAATATATATATCGTATATGAAAATAGTGTCATGAAAATGGCCACCATTAGAGGTGTTAAAAGAATATTGAACAATCATCATTTCGTGAGGCAGTATTTCGCCACCCACAGAAACAGTATGTTCTTTAACCATTAGACGAAGGTGTGTGTAAGTGTAAACCAAATACTTATCATAAAAACATCCAAGTATATTGTAGATACTGTTTTTTTTATAAAATAAGGGAATAAAAAGAGTTTAGGGGGTTGGAGAAGCAAGGAAAACAAAAGAACATAAAAGAAGACATTACCTTAAAATCGGGTAACTCTTTTTGATTTGAGCCAAAGGATTCCTTGGGAAGAATTCTTCCCAAAGTGAGGCTTCTAGGAGTAAGAGAGGGAAGTTGAGAGAGTATTTGGGCAGAGGTTTTTGAGCCAAAAGGCTTTGATGGTTTGAATAAGGTGGTAGTGGTGGGGGCCTTTTATAAGAGGAGAGGAGGGGCACTCTTGGAAAGTAATGAAATGTTACACTATTATATATTGAGTATCGGATTTTAAAGGTCCCACACTTATATATTTCGAGGTTAAGGTGGTAAGGGTTCAAAATATACTCATCCAATAGGCTTTGGACAAGTGTAAGTCTTATATTTTACATTATCTTTTTATTTTATTTAAATCATTAATTAATGAGGTAATCGCTGCATCGTCATGGTGTCATAAATAATTTAATTTATTTAATGTCTAAAAATTATAAAAAAATATCATGATGTAGGAAATCGTTTTATATTTCTAATTAATATTTATAGTCAAAAATATGACTTGTATAACCCCATTTAAAATTGTTTTTAGTAAAAAAACTCATGTTTGTGACATTTTTATTTTAACATTAAATAAAAAGTTTTTAATGTCATTTTCCTACCAAAGTGGCTCCATGGGGTCACCAAGTTGACCCATGGACTGTCTTGGTCGGTCATGACTCATCCAATAGGGGTTAGGAAATGTGTAAAGGTATTTTCATATTTTTATAATTTCATTTTACCTTAAATTTCACTAATTACCTTTAATCGCGTTTAATTAAACTTAAAATTTACTATTCACCAAAAAAATTATTTTAATCCCATTGAACCAAATTTTACTTCATAATTACAACCATGTATGTCGGATTTTTGAAAATCAAATCACAGATGTGGAAATGTTTCATTTAAACGAAAAAACAGTTTTTTAACTATCACTTAGTGGTTTTACTATTCATCAAAAATTGAAGTTTTTCAGAACAATGTCAAAATTTCACCCTAAGCTATAATTGATATTCCGAATTCAAAAATGATGTCTATTTTAAAAAATTCCAAATATATAAGTCGCATTAATTAAATTTATAATTAATTCCCGCTGTCACAACAAATAGCGTGTTTTTAAGAAACAATATATATCAAAAGATTGACAATTGTTTATGTCTAATTTAAAAGTGAAATTAATTCTAATGAAAAAAACTTGATGAAATGGTAAAAATATATTCTAATTATACTCTAAAAACACTTGATAGTATAATTTATCACTATAAATTATTTTGATTAAAAAAGTTGTTTTTAACTATTTTTCACTATTCATAAAAAATTGGAAGTTCTCAGAAAAATACCAAAAATTCTACATAGGCTAATTTAGATATTCTGAATCCAAAAATGAAGTTCATATTGAAAGATAAAATTTATAAAATTTCAAAAAGTAGGTATTAATATTCATAATGGCTATTTTGATTGGTCGTGCTGCATTAGAATCTCGAACATGCGTACAATGCAAGCTATTGCATTATTGAAAGAGAAGCGTATTGTGGAAGCTCGGGGTGTTACATTCTCCCCTCCTTCAATAAATTGCGTCCTCGAAATTTGAATTTTTTTTTGAAAATAAAAGGTTGAAAATAGAAAATACCTTTGTGGAAAACCCACATCAAAATAAGGTTAATAAAATTTAGCCTTAATAAGAGGGAAAGGGAAATAAAAAAGTCACCACCAAATTATGATCTCGATAAGGAGAACATTGGTGGCAATTAGAGACATATAATTGGAGGAAAAACGTAAATATTTGTAGGGAGTGATTTAGGTCATCAATCACAATCAAGTGTAAAATTGAGGGTCACGTGGCTCGTGGCTCGAGGCGACTGCGCGCGTTGAATCCTGTTTATGTTTGAATTTTGAATTTGAAATCGGTTGAATCGTCTGGAATAGTTGTGAGGTTCCCGGTTTTCCTCAAACCGGGTTGGGGTATCGGTTCCCTCTAACCGGCTTATGGAAAATGAAAAAATAGATTGGCAAAAAAAAAAGAGATAGGTATATATATATTTATGCTAGTCAAGTAGGGTTTCCACCTTCAACTAATTTCTACCACAAACTCATATTTCACTCAAAATGATAATAGAACTCAAAAATATTATATTTATCCTAATAATACAAGGTTCAAAATATTAACACATACCATTTAGATTAGGAAAACTATTTTGTAATAACCAGGGACTTCCTGTAGGCTAGTGGTATGTAATAAAGGCCTGTCGCACTGTGGTTGTGGGTTCAATTCCTGCAGCTTTGTCCAACGTGACGGGTTATCCTCCACCCTGCAGGTTGTCCTTTTCCTAAAACCATAGTATTATAATAATCCAAAATAATCTTTAGAAATGTTTTAACCTTAAACAATACTATCCAAAGATCAACTTCATCCATTCCAACCTTTATAGTTATCCAAAATACCTCTGTCCAGACTTTCTCTAAAAGGTCTCTAAATTCCAAAATCAATTGTATCATCTGATTCCCCAAACAAAGTAAAGTTTCTCTTATTGTCACATACTAAAAATGTGATTACCTTCATCATATTAAATACTTAATGAAAACAAAAAGTACTTCCGTACAATCCTTATATATATATATATATCACATTATCCTTATAACCAGAATACAATCCTTGAGTCCAAAAGCACCAATACATTAATTATTCCACTTCAACTGTAGTAACAACATAAGATTGTCCTTGATTCCTTGGCCTTTTCTGAGGTAAGTTAACCTGACGCTTAGGACACTCATTTTCATAATGCCCCATTTCCCTACAATTTTATCATTCAACATTGATAGCCTCTTTCTTTCCCTTGCAATCACGAGCCTGGTGACCTTTTTCTCCACATTTATAATAAACTCCCATTCCTTTTAGGCAAGCACTGGGGTGATTTTTCCCACAATAATCACATAATGGAAAATAATTCTTTCCCTTTTCCCTTTATCTGTCTCTTGTTCCACTGTTCTCTTCTTCTCTTGCTTTACTTTGTTGTCATAAGACTTAGAGAATTCATTTTCTGTCTTGATAGCACACGACACAATATCTTCGTACGATGAGATGGATCGTGATACTAAAGCTCGACGAATAAATGGTTTTAACCCATCAAAGAAATGACCAATATTACCACATTGGTTACATATATAATCTGTAGCATACCTCACTACCCTTGTAAAGTTGGCCTCATACTTTGCGACATTCTCATCCTCCTTTTGTCTCAGACTTAGAAATTTCCTTTCCATATCTGCTCGATGGTCACGATGAAAGTATTTTTCTAAGAAAATTTCCTTAAACTCCCTCCATTACATACTTGATACTTCTTCATCTTCCTTTGTATTTTGAATCAATGACCACCATTGATCAGCATCTTCAGTAAGGCAGTAAACTGCCATGATAACCTTTTCCCTTTCACTACTCCCCAAGGCATGCAATATTTTTCTAAGGAATTTATCCATTTCTCAGCTATTAAGGGATTTGTAATTCCATTGAATGTTGGCGGTTGTTTCCTCATGAAACGATCTAACATTGATCCTCCATGTTGCGGATCATGGTTCTCCATACGAGTAAGGTTATTATTCATAACCTTAGTGAGTTGTCCTAGTATGGTAGTAAGTTGATCAACACTAGTTGTATCTCCATCTCCACAATAATTATCTTGAGCAGGAGGGAAATCCCTACACGGAGTGCATGCATTGATACGGTTTCCATTCCTCCCACTAGGCTCCATTTCTAGTCAATGGCATAAACTAGATTAGTTTATGAATCAAAATACATAATTCCATACTTGTAAAATACTTAACATAAATTGAACTATTTTTGGATATAATCCATAATCATAAAAATGTTTTCTTTGAGGAAGTATATACTCATAACCCTTCATAGTGGTTTGTAAAGAAAATGAGAATTATCCTAAGAATATCCCCCGGGAGTGTCGTAACCAAGAGTGAAGCAGGGCCCGTTGTCGTGCACCAGTTCCCGTTCGAGTCTAGCTCAAAGAGGTGTTTTCAGGTTTTACCCCTAGGTACATCTGTGCCAGAGCCGCCTCTACCTGCTCATATCCAGACAGGTATGTATTGCTTGGAAAACTCATAAAATCTCTATAATACCAAAATTCTAGGAAGTTCTTCTATACTAATCCTCAAAGTCTATCTTAGGGCTATGTGCTCTAATCAGAGTTTATCTAAATCTACCTTCCACGGTTAGTACTAAACTGCCTCTGATACCAACTGTAATGCCCCGACCCCAGTTACCCAGAGTCGGTGCATTATTGTGTAACATTGGCATTATAAAAAAACATCAAGTCTTGAAAGACCGATTAGTTTAGTAGCCTTGGAAACACTAGATACATTCATAAGTCTTACATTACATCACAAAGTAAAACAAAACTACAATAACATCTAGTCTTCATATCACCTCATACTATCCCTACAAGTTATTCATAATATAATTCTTCAAATCCTGAAGAATTTAAATCATTGGAAGGGGTGAGCTTAGATGCTCAGTAAGGATAACAATATTGCGGAAGCTTTCATAAATAAACATTAACATTTAAGGCAATATATAACTAAAACAAATGACTTTTTAAACTTGAACTTAAGAATAATATGTCAAAAATAAAATTAAATAATGCCATTTACTTACTCACATTGATATTCTACTAGTTGAATAATCACATGCAATATCAATAACCACTTTCATAATGATGGAATGCATAATCCCAGACTATCATAACCACGTAGCCAAGGCCTCGTGCCAAGACCACAAATAATATTTTGTCAAGGCCTCATGCCAAGACACTAGTTTTTTTCATGAGACCTGTCGATGCATCGAGGAGCTATAGCGGGCTCCACCCATCACTTATTAAGTCCAATTCAAACCTCATATGAACAGGTTTAAACATATCATAAACCATAACATAATTGTATCACATAAAACATGCATAAAGGATACATAAGATTTCCACACTTCAATCACAAGATATCAATACAACACATTGATATAATAAAAACTTTATCAAAACCATTTTCAATACCAAAATGATAGGAAATTAAAACTTGGAATTTATTTTTCATTTCAAAAAAAGTTATGGCTTGTAGAGGAAGCCGAAACTCAAATAATGGTCACAGTGGCAGAGAAGTCATTGCTGCCGCATACGTACAACAAGAAAAACATTCCTTTTTTTCGTTTAGTAAAACGCTTCATATAAAAAGATTCCTTTTGAATAAATGTAAAAGTCAAAGGGGTTTATACACCGTATAAAAGAAATTTGTATATAAAACAAAATATGCCTCAATGAATGGTGATTGAGACAAAGTCCCTTAAAATGATCATTTTTTTAAATAAAATAGATCTATTATGTGTATTCACTATAAGTACACATAAATAAAGTAAAAATACAAGATAGGACATAATAATATCATGACATAATTTGAAAGTAGGAGATTAACCCAATGAATGGAAATTAGGTTAAGAAATTCCCTTACCTCGTGTCCGACTTGGCTTGACCGCTCTTTAACCTCCTGAATAATAAACTAGAGTTAATATATACCTTCTTAAGAACCTTTTTCAAGTTCATTATTCCTGTTATATCACTTATTACCATGTCATGAACATTATGTAATTATTTAAGTTAATAATGGTCGTTTTGTCGATCTTAGGTACTTGAGTCAAAAATAAACTTCTTATAATTACAATTTGTTCATGTGGTAAAATATCGATTATTTTCATAATTATATTCATGATTTAGATATCATATAAATCATATATATCCAGTATATACCTTCATTTATAATATTACATAACATTTAGAGGTAAGAAATGAAATTCACCATTCATGGAGACGGTAAGTCGTACGTACGCATGAACGCTACTTTCATTTCTATTTCATATTTAATGGAATGAAGTTATAATTATATAAAGTTATAATATAATTGCAGTATAATATAATGTATAATACCATTTACTCCATCCTTTATACATCCCACATATGGCATTAACGATTCAAATCACTTTGAGGGGGCGATAGTCCGCACTTCCTAAAATGAAATTATCGTGTTTACTCATAATGGAAATCATAAAGTATGACATAAATGAGAAATAAAGAAGAATAAGGAAAACATAAACATAATATATATATATCATATATGAAAATAGTTTCATCAAAATGGCCACCATTAGAGGTGTTAAAAGAATATTGAACAATCATCGTTTCGTGAGGCAGTATTTCACCACCCACAGAAACAGTATGTTATTTAACCATTAGACGAAGGTGTGTGTAAGTGTAAACCAAATAATTATCATAAAAACATCCTATTATATTTTATATACTGGTGTTTTTATAAAATAATGGAATAAAAAGAGTTTAGGGGGTTGGAGAAGCAAGATAAAACAAAAGAATAGAAAAGAAGACATTACCTTAAAATCGGGTAACTCTTTTTGATTTGAGCCAAAGGATTCTTTGGGAAGAATTTTTCCCAAAGTGAGGCTTCTAGGAGTAATAGAGGGATGTTTAGAGAGTATTTGGGAAGATGTTGGCCGAGCCAAAAGGCTTTGAAGGTGTGAATATGGTGGTAGTGGTGGGGGCCTTTTATAAGAGGAGAGGAGGGGCACTCTTGGAAAGTAATGAAATGTTACATTATTATATATTGAGTTTCGGATTTTAAAGGTCCAAAACATATATATTTCGAGGGTAAGGTGATAAGGGTTCGAAATCTACTCATCCAATAGGATTTGTACAAGTTTAAGTCTTAGATTTTACATTATCGTTTTATTTTATTTAAATCATTAATTAATGAGGTAATCGGTGCATCATCATGGCGTCATAAATAATTTAATTTATTTAAAGTATAAAAATTATAAAAAAATATCATGATGTAGGAAATCTTTTTATCTTTATAATGAATATTTATAGTAAAACATATGACTTGTATAACCCCATTTAAAAATTGTTTTAGTAAGACAACTCATGTTTGTGACATTTTTATTTTAACATTAAATAATTTTTTTTAATGTCATTTTCCTACCAATGTGGATCCATGGGGTCCCCAAGTTGACCCATGGATTTTAATGGTCGGCCATGAATCATTCAATAGGGGTAGGAAAAGTGTAAAGGTATTTTCATATTTTTATAATATCATTTTTACCTTAAATTTCACTAATTACCTTTAATCGCGTTTAATTAAACTTAAAAGTTACTGTTCACCAAAAATTTATTTTAATCCCATTGAACCACATTTTACTTCCTAATGACAACCATGTATGTTGGATTTTTGAAAATCAAATCACAGAAGTGGTAATGTTTCATTTAAACGAAAAAACATTTTTTTAACTATCACTTAGTGGTTTCACTATTCGTAAAAAATTGAAGTTTTTCAGAACAATGCCAAAATTTCACCCTAAGCTATAATTGATATTCCGAATTCAAAGATGATGCCTATTTTACAAAATTTGAAACATATAAGTTACATTAATTAATTTTATAATTAACTTCGGCTGTCACAACAAATAGCGTGTTTTTAAGAAACAATATATATCAAAAGATTGACAATTGTTTTTGTCGAATTTCAAAGTGAAATTAATTATAATGAAAAAAATTGGATGAAATGGTAAAAATATATTATAATTATACTCTAAAAACACTCGATAGTATAATTTATCACTACAAATTATTTTTATTAAAAAAGTTGTTTTTAAGTATTTTTCACTATTCATAAAAAATTGGAAGTTCTCAGAAAAATACCAAAAATTCTACATAGGATAATTTCGATATTCCGAATCCAAAAATGAAGTCCATTTTGAAAGACAAAATTCATAAAATTTCAAAAATTAGGTATTACTATTCATAATGGCTATTTTGATTGGTCGTGGTGCGTTAGAATCTCGAACTTGCATACAATGCAAACTATTGCATTATTGAAAGAGAAGTGTATCGTGGAAGATCGGGGTGTTACATCATTAATTTAATTTTTAATTAAATCCTAATTTATTCTAAAAACAAGAGTTTTGAAACATTTTTTTGCTTATTTTAAAGCATAAATATATCATACTTACACTTGAATATTATTTATATACTATCATAAGTAAGGATACTATTTATTAGGGTATATCACTATTCATAAGGGTATGTTACTATTCATAAGGGTAGGTTACTACTCACCAAAAAATATGTTTTTCTTATTGGACTCTAAATAACTTACTGATCGCAACTTTGTATGTCAGATTTTTGAAATTCACATCACAAAAGTGACAAACATATGTTTTTAGGGTCACATAGCACTTAGTAGTTAATTATGTTGTGATTTCATGTGATTATGACATATTTATAAGAAAGGAGTTTCCTTTAAAAAATATTGGGTCGTTACATTCTCCCCTCCTTACAAAAATTTCGTCCTTGAAATTTAAAAAATATTACCGAAAAAGATTTGGGTATGTCTTCAACATAAGCTCCTCAGGCTCCCATGTTGCTTCCTCCAACTTATGGTTCTTCCATAGAACCTTTACCAGATGAGTCATCTGATTTCACAATAGTTGTTCTATAGTATCAATAATCTTGATAGGATCTTCACAATAAGATAGATCGGGCTCAAGTTATGCTTCTTCATATGTGAGTACACGTGTTGGGTCTGACATGTACTTTCTTAACATTGACATGTGGAACACATTTTGAACCTTGGAGAGACTTGGCGACATTTCCAAATTGTAAGCTACGACACTAATTTGGTCCAGAATTTCAAAAGGTCTGATGTACCTGAGACTTAATTTTTCCTTCTTACTGAATCGTATAATACCCTTCCATGAAGATACCTTTACGAAAACATGATCACCTTCTTGAAATTCCAAATCATTGCTTCGGTTATTAGCATAGCTCTTTTTCCTACTTTGAGCTGTTTGGATATGGTTCTTGATAATCTTCACCTTTTTCGTTGTTTCTTCAACATGTTCTGGGCCCATGAGCTTTCTTTCACCAACTTCATCCCAACAAGTTGGTGAAAGAAATATCCTCCCATATAATGATTTTTAGGGTTTCATCTGAATACTTGAATGAAATCAATTGTTGTAGAAAAACTCTACGAGAGGTAAATACTGATCCCACATGCCTTGTAAATCATGTGAAAAAGACCTCAACATGTCTTCCAATGTTTTAATAGTCCGTTATGGTTGTCCATCAGCTTGCGGGTGGTAGGTAGTGCTCAAACAAAGATCAGTATCTTGGGCCTTCTGAAGACTCTTCCAGAATCGTGATGTAAAACGGGGATCACGATTGGAAAAAATTTATGAGGGTACACCACGAAGTATTAAAACTTCATTGATATATATTCTTGTTAAATGTTAAAGTGGTAAATCTTCCCTTATAGCAAGAAAATGTGCATATTTTGTAAGACAGTCAACAATGACCCATATCGTATCATTCTTTCTTGGAGTCTTTGGTAGCCCCATGACAAATTCCATCATAATATCATCCCATTTCCCCATAGGTATAGGAAGGGGTTTCATGACTCCACCAGGATGTTGTCTTCCTACCTTCACCTGTTGACAAACTAAACATCTCGACACATAATCAGCAGTCTCTCTCTTCATGTTTTCCCACCAAAAATGTTCCTTCAGATCTCTATACATCTTGGTGATACCTAGGTGTATAGAGAAATTTGACCTATGAGCATCGTCTAATAGTTCCATTTTTAGCTCAGGTACTGATGGAATGAATAACCTCTTCCCAAACTTCAGAACTCCTTCTTCACACACGAAGTCATCTAGTCTCCCATCCTTAACTGCATTAATTTTCTTGTGTAGATTCTCATCATCAGATTGAGAAATTTTTATCTTCTCTAGTAAATATAGTTTAGAAATAATTTGAAACAGGAGAAATGTTTCCCCTTCCATAACTATTTCTATATCCGTCTTCAGTGGATTCATGAACATAGGATCTATTTTAATCCTCATTTGAGTCATAAGTCCATGATCTTTCTTGCTTAATGAATCTGCCACCTTATTCACATTTCCTGATTGGTAGTGTATTGAACAATCGTAATCTTTGAGTAACTCGAGCCATATTCTTTGCCTCATGTTGAGTTCTTTTTGTGTGAAAGTATATTTCAAACACTTGTGGTCTCTATAAATCTCAAATCTCTCTCCGTATAGACAATGCCTCTATATTTTTAGATAAAAGATTACAACTTATAACTAAAGAACATGAGTTGGATAATTTTTCCCATGACTCTTCAATTATCTTGATGCATAAGCAATAACTTTATCGTTTTACATAATTATGAAACCCAGTCCATTCTTTGATGCATCATTGTATATTATAAATCCATCACTTCCAGATGGAAGAGTCAAAATTGAATCATTGACCAATATTATTTTCAATTCATCAAAGCATTCTATACATTATTTTTTCCTCACAAACTTAACTCCTTTACGTGTGATCTTGGTTAGCGGGTTAGCCAGTCTGGCAAAATTCTGGATGAAACGCCGATAATAACCTGCTAAGCCAATAAAACTGCGTACCTCAGTTATATTTGTTGGCATGGGCCAATCATGGATTGCCTTTTTCTTTGCAAGATCAACTAGGATTCCATCCTTAGAGACAATATGGCCCAGAAAATAAAATGATTGAATCCAGAATTCACACTTGCTAAATTTACCATATAATTTATTTTTTCTAAGAGTTCTAAGAATAACTCGCAAGTTATTCTCATGGTCTTCATAGCTTTTTTAGTATACGAGGATAACATCGATGAATACCAAAACAAATATATCAAGATATTCCTTGAAAACTATATTCATTAAATCCATGAAAATAGAGGGTTCATTTGTTAGTCCAAAAGGAATCACTATAAACTCTTAATGCCCATACCTGATCCGAAATGCTGTCTTATGAATATCTTCCTTCCTCACATGCAACTGATGATATCCAGATCGAAGGTCAATCTTTGAAAAGTATTGAGCTCCGTGAATTTTCTCAAATAAATCATCAATCCGGGGTAGAGGATACTTATTATTTATTGTAATAGCAATGATTTCCCTATAATCAATGCAAAACCTCATGGATCCATATTTCTTATTGACAAAGAGGATATGGGCTCCCCATCGAGAAACACTAGGTCAAATAAATCGTTTTTCACTCAAATCCTCTAGTTGTTTCTTTATATCTACTAATTCCATAGTGGACATTATATAGGGTGTCTTTGATATAGGTCTTGAATCAGGAATTAAATCAATAGAGAACTCAACATCCTACTATGGAGGATGTCCTGGTAAATCCTCTGGAAATACATCAATGTACTCTTTCACTATGTATACATCTTCAATTTGAATATTTCTTTCCTCACCCATAGATATTTTTTTATATTCCTCTCCAAGTATTGTATTCAGTAGAGCTACCGAGGGTGGTTCTAGATAAGAATCAGGTGGAAAAGTTTCCTCCCTAAAGACAAAGGATTATACAACATTTTCAAAAATTATAACTTCTATATTCTTACAATAAATATTTGCATCATAATTTGACAGCCAATCTATACCGAGAATTATATCAAATTCATTCATTGGTATGATGATAAGGTTATCAACCAGAGCACATTTTAGTGTCTGGAGGGGGACTAATCGACATGCCATTGTTGCAATGATACATCCACTATGAGTTTTGAATGATAACTCCTTTATTAAATTAAATTGGACATATTGAATTTTCTTGGAAAACAGGGAAGATATAAATGAATTCGACAATACAGAATCAAATAAAGTATTGGCTAAATTTGAGGAAATGATTAATGTGCCTTCCACCACGTGATTAACAACTTCAACCTCTGCAGTTGTGATTGCATAAGCTTTTCCCTGATCCCTTGGCCTTTTCTGTTGCATATTTCATTGATGCTTTGGAAAATCATTATCACAGTGTCCCATCTCCCGATAATTATAGCATTGAACATCATTGGATTCCTTCTTCCCTTTGCAATCACGAGCAATATGGCCATTCTGACCACATTCGTAGCATACTCCTTTTCATTTTAAGCATGCACCAGGGTGTTTCCTTCTACAATTGTCACATAGTGGAAATTCAACTCTTCCATTCTTCCCCATTTCCTTATTTCCTTTCCCATAGTTTTCAGCATCCCTCTTCTTTTCTTGCTTTCCCTTAAAGTCATAAGACTTAGAGAATTATTTTTCTATCTTGATAGCACATGAATCTATATCCTCATATGATGAAAATATTTGGGAGACTAGTTCCCATCAGAGTAATGGCTTTAGGACATCAAAGAATCGATCAATTTTGCTTCTTGGATTTCGTATATAGTCCACAACATGTATTGCTTACCTTGTGAAGTTGGCTTCATACTTGGAAACATTTTCATCCTCCTTCTACCTCAGATTCAAGAATTTTCTTTCAATATCTGCTTGCTGCTCAAGAGGGAAATATTTTTCTAAGAATATTTCCTTAAATTCCCTCCATTCTATCTCTTCTATCTCTTCCTCCTCCTTTGTGTTTTGTATTAATGACCACCACTGATCCACATCTCCCGATAGACGATATACTTCCATGGAAACCTTCTCTCTTTCATTACATCCCAAAGAAAGAAATATATTCTCGAGGGAACTTATCCACTACTCAACTACAAATGCGTTTGTAGTCCCATTGAATGATGGAGGTTGTTGTCGCATAAAGAGATCCCGCATAGCTCCTCCACGTGGTGGATCCAGATGCTCCATAAGGGTAAGGTTATTATTCATAACCTGAGTAAGTTTTCCCAGTATAGTTATGAGTTTCTCAGCACCTATCATAGCACCAGATCCAACATCATTATCTTGCATTAAAGGAAAATCCCTACAAGGGACAGGTGTGTTCGTGTAGTTTCCATTCCTTCAACTTGGCGCCGTCTCTAGATAATGTCATACACTAGATTAGGTTATGAATCATAATGTATAATCTTAACATAATAAAATACTTAAAAAATTGAGATCCTATGAATGGATAATCCCATATTCAAAAATATGGTTTCTTTCGGGAATATTTTACATTTCAATCCTTCATAATGGCTTGTAAAGAAAATGTGGATTATCCTAGGCATATCCCCCAGGAGTGTCGTAACCAAGAGTGCAGCAAGTCCCATTGTCATGCACCAGTTCCCATTTGAGTCTATCTCAAAGCGGTGTTTTTGGGTTTTACCCTAGATACATCTATGCCAGAGCTGCCTCTACCTGATCGTATCTAGACAGGGATGTATTGCTTGAAAGATCCACATAATTTATTCCTTATCAAAATACTAGGACGTTATTGTATGTATATCCTCAAAGACTAACTGAGGGACTCTTACCAAATTCTATGTTTTCTAAATCTAGTTTCCAAGTATTTTACTAAACTTCCTCTGATACCAACTGTAAGGACCCGACCCCAGTTTCCCAGAGTCAGTGCCTTACTTGATTACGTTGGAATACATACAAGGAATACGAATCCCAAAGGACCAATTAGTTTAGTATTATTTGAAACAATATACATACATAAGTTCGAATTTACATATAGAAAAGAAAAACGACACTAAATTATTCCACTAGAAACATAATGTCTCCTAGATTATGCTTGCATGTCATTCATAATTTACTTCTTCATGTCCTAAGAAAAACAAAACATAAGGAAGGGGTGAGATCAAACTCTCATTAAGAGTAATAAATACATCGAAATATAATATAAACAATAGACATGGTGAATAATTGAAAACACATGCCTTTAATAATAAACATCAACACATTATGGCAGGGATATGAGATAAGTAAATAATGCCCTAATAAAACATAACCATAGGTATTCTACTAGTACAATAACCACATGAACTTACAATTACTAGCTTCATAATGAGGGAAGTGAATATGTGAGACATTCTGAAACATTTTTTCATGGCCTCAACCAAGACGTCTAATGATTAAGGCCTCAACCAAAATCCATATCACATTGGGAAAGGCCTCGGCCAATTCCACAACTATTTGTCTCATGAGACCTACCGATGCATCGAGGGGCTATTGTGGGACCCACACATCACATAATATGTCCAATTCATTACAAATATTAGTAGGGATAAACATAAAAAACATATACATTCATATTGAAACCATCATATGAAATGTAACTAACTTTCCCCAAATATTGAACATAAACACTAAACATTCAGAATAATATGGTGAATGGTTTTAGGAAAGATCATCCAAAATAAAGTTAGTCATAAACCATTCAATAAAATATGGTATATGAAATCATAAATGATTAACCCCAAAAATACATAAGAATCAACAAGGGTGTTGAATCAAACGAGAATAATCTTCTAAAATCATTAAGCAATTTTTGTGATAAATACTCTTTTATTTTGAAAAGAAGAGTTATTTCGGAAAAATATTTGTATTAAACCAAAAGTAAAATAATATAGTATGTAATTATAAAATGAGTGTTTTTATAAGGATAATGTTTTCCAGAAATAGATTATAGCTTGCCCTTGAAAATAGATAGGAATTTGAGAAATTCCCTTGTATTGGGCTCATAATTTTGGAAATCCTTTTGAGAGATTCTTTTAAAACATGTAACTATCTAGAAAATAGGGAAGGATTTTGGTTGGTTTACATATATATAATACTAAAAAAAAAATTTATGATGAGTACATACCAACACATATGAATTTCATTGAGGAAATTAGACAACAAAATTAACCCGAATGAAAATGGAAGTTCGGGTGGAAACCCCTTACCTTAACACCAAACGTGTTCCTCTCTCGAAGTTAAGCTCTTGTAATATGAAATTATACTTATTAATAACTTATTTAAAAAAAATTAGACATTTATTTAGTTTATAATAATTTTGGTTAGTTCATTTATGTTCTTATTGATAAGTTATTGTATCGAATTCTGTCACTTCAGAGTGTTCATTTTCTTTATTTTCATCTCCAGTTCACTTGTTTTTAAGTATGTGGAATGAATGTAAATATCCATAATTAAAATTATATATTATTTATGAACATAAATAGGTGTTATTGTTCATTTATATAACATGGTTACATGGAAAGAGGATGAATTATCATATAGATATTTATTGATAATTATTTCGGTTAATTTTTGGGTTTTGATTACAACGAACATATTTTTATTTATAACTAAATACCATTTGTACAAAGGGATTACAGAATCATAAATAGGTTATATTATATATAATAATCTGGTTAAAACATAAAAATAATGGTTTCATGACTATAATTGATAATGATAATAGAAATTGAAAGTCCATCATCCTGGAATGTGTAAAATTGACACATCTCGGATGGTGTTCTTGCTACTAGTATAAAAGTAGGTAAAAAGTGGGAGATGATGATAACTTATTCCAATATCATGAAAACATTCCACTAAATATAAGGTACTAGAGTCATCACAAAATTTGGATAATGAGAGGTAATAGAAAAAGAAAACAAATGAACTTGAAAGGAAAGACAAAGAATTGAAAAGAGGAATTTACCTCTTGAACCAAACTTCCTTGAGATCCTCCTTAAGGGGGAGGTTTTGGTCTTTTTATGAGACCAAAGATTCCTGTACGTGGGAGAGGAGGTTGGGTGGGTATTTGGACATAAATTGGAGAAGGCACAAGGCTTTAGAGGAGTGAATGGAAGGTGGGGGGGAGTGAGAGGGGGTTTTATAGTGGAGGAGAGAGGGGATCTCTTAATATAAAACTCATTAATATATTATTTCTCCCCAGGACAAGGAATAGTGAGTATTACATCACCATGAATAGTAATTTTATCTTGTGATCTAGAACCAAGTGTGCTTACATTAGCAGAACATCACACATGACTCTATAATTAGTGTATTTATCTTAATGTTTCAATTTATGGTATGTCACTATTCATAAAAAATTCAAGTATTTTAGAAAAATCCCAAAAAATTTACCCCAACCATTTATCAACGTGTAGAATCCAAAAATGAATTCCTTTTTTCAAAAATAATTTTCTCATTATTATTAATTTAATATTTAATTACATCATAATTTATTCTAAAAACAAGAGTTTTAAAACATTTCTTAACTTATTTTCAACCATAGATATATCATACATAGACTTGAATATTATTTATATACCATCATAAGTAAGGTTACTATTCATTATGTTATATCACTATTCATAAGGGTATGTTACTATTCATAAGGGTAGGTCACTATTCACCAAAAAATATGTTTTTCTTATTGGACTCTAAATAACTTACTGATCGCAACTTTGTATGTTAGATTTTTGAAATTCACATCACAGAAGTGACAAACGTATGTTTTATGTGTCACATAGCACTCAGTAGTTAATTATGTTGTGATTTCATGTGATTATAACATATTTATAAGAAAGGAATTTCCTTTATGAAATAATGGGTCGTTACAACCGTGAATCTTTGAACACATCTTTGTTTAAGGGTCCATTGGTATCTGGGTAACACAGAATGATGAGCCACTGGGAGTGCTGCCAATTCAACAATGAAACATCACTGGTCGATGTCATCAAAATAATACCGACTTATTTGTTAGACCAACTGATGGTTATAGAGGTATAAACCCATCCCCTAGATAGTCTGACAAAAGTACGTGACCTGGTCCTTGGTGAGGGACTCTAGGATGTCAATGCTGGGAACTTCATTTGTCAAGAACACTAACGACAAGTTATTGATGGCCATAGTGTCCCACAAGATTTCTTTTTCAAAAGTGGTCCCTACCTCTTAGTTTTTCCAAGATTCAATTAGTATTGGACAATAAAATGGATGCGACTATAATGTGGATCAGTGATGCAGTGGACTGACATGTGAAGAATCCATTGCATGATCTGACTGTTCACTGCATGAAGGGTCGTTAGTCAAAGGTGGAACCATCTGCATCACCACGTCCCAGTAGTACAGAGTGTTTACAACATCCATCATGTGTTAGGTCATCAACATACATTGGTGGGTCTTCTAGATGCTTGTCATAAATAAATATCTAGAAAAAATACTTATGATCTTGGGTTGAGGTAGAGAATGAAACTAGGGATGATAGGGATGACTGCACTATGATACCCTAGAAGGGAGAAACCAAATATTCCTCCACCTGAATATATTTATGAAGGTATTCAAGGATCATGTGGATATCACCGTTTGGTATGAAAAATATCACTTTCCAGGATCCATCCCTAGACTCTGATGTAGATGAATGGGTTGAACAATACATCATTGAACCACTCTCAACTTCAGAATATGAGAATCAAATGAGATTGAAAATGACTTTCCGCTTCCTGAAATTTTACCTTCGGTGGTGGTGGTTTAACCTTATTCCCCAGGACAGTTCATCTGGGTAAGTTACTGATTCAATACGAGGAGGACCTTTGTGTTGTTGGGTGACGATGCGAGGAGGACCACTACTTTATTTTTTTAGGATACATGTAGGACCTTCATATTGTTTCTTGTTAGAGTTGGGAGGAACTCCTCTTGGACTATTATATAAGTGGGGAGGGTATCCACTCTGGCTGGATGTTACATGAGAATAATGTACGTGTTGTCAGGAAATGAAAAATTGAGGATGAAATTCATTCTGATCATCAATAGAGAGGAAAGGGCCTCTTCTTTGATCAATGATGGAGTGAGGGTGACCTCTTATTGAGATGGGATTGATGCGAGGAGGAACATCACATTGATGGATCCTGACATAAGGAGGACCTCTATATTGGGATCCATAAGAACAGGGAGGGCCTCCGCAATAGATGTCAATGAAGCAGGGAAGACCTATTATTTGACCGATATTGGGGACATTGGTAGGACCTCCATGATGATGGTGGGAGTTGGGAGTACCTCTAATCTATCTGTAATTCTTATTGGGAGGGGCTTCATAATAAATCTCTACATTATGGACTGGCCCGTAACAACTGCTGATGATGCTGGCAATTTACAAATCAACCCAACCTGCATGTGGAGCAGCTGAGGTCTCAATCTCAACTGGTCATTGTTTGGTCCCTAATCTATAATAGCAGGGATCTGGTAGAAGACATCAGTGGAGGAATGATCCACTGAAGCTATGGAATATGATTCCCCTTATCAAATATCCTTATGAGCCTGCACCTGACTTTGATGTCGGGTAGTCTGGACATGGGTCAACAAAGTAGGGGAATAATCCACATGTTCCTCATCTTGAAGAAACAATTTCAGTTGGCAATGACGAGGCTTAGTGGGAGCCCACCATGGTGGCTCCCAAGCAGTAGTAGAAACCAGGATGACTTGGGAATCCCTAACCTCCTCATTATACAGGAGAGAGTCATTGGAACACTCCATGGAGAGGCTCCCAAATTGGTTTTCCGTTAGAGTGTGGAGAAGTGGATCATTGTGCGTCCCTTGGGGGAGATAGTATCAGTGAGGTGTAGAAGCCTCCAGGTCCTGCTGAGATATATCCCTTGAGAAAATTACTCCCTCCTTGTTCCAATGTATGAGTGAATCCATCAACTTCCTCTGAATGATCTTGGAGTGTGATATGAGGCATGGTAACCTTGTGTCCGTAGTTGTGGCCGATGTTATGGAAGAGGCAGATTCATGTGGGATCACCACATTGACATTTCTCCATCCCCTACATCAGTGGGTATTTGGTAGTTGGATTCTTATGTCTTGGGTCCTACAAAGAAGGATTATTCCATTTTCAGTATGGGTACAAGAAATGAAATTCACAATTTCCCAGTGTCATACAATCTTTTATGGTTAGAGAGAGATATCCATGCTGATGAAGTTGCAGATCCAAATTCCAAACATTTAACTACCCTAATTTCTAACGAGTTCCATGTTGGGACCACTATTTTCTCTGTGAGACCTGGAACCAGATAGCTGGATCTAGTGAAATACTAACTAGTTGATGTCTCTAACTCTACTAATCCACATGTTTAGTAGAAGAGTTTCACATCGGGGTCACCATTTATATTTCTGATGCTTTCTCCAGGGCATTCCCACTACATGTTAATGTATGTTGGAATAGCATTTCTATTTACCCACATTCTATATTTCTAATAGTGGGTTACATTCATAAATATCATCAGTGATGTCTTCTCCATGATCTAAATAGAATGATGGAATATTTGTTCCTCCTTCCAAGGATTTCTTCTTGGAACTTATTGCCTAGTCCAGGTATCCCTCATAGATTTATGTTATGTTCATGCAACTCATTCTCAATTCCATATCATAATGGATATAGGTTAATTATGATGCTTATGTCTAGACATTCCAAGGGGTATTTTTAACACCCCAACCTTCCACGGTACGCTTCCCTTTGAATAATACAGTAGCATGTGTTGTACGCAACTTCAAGTTCTAACACACACACACCACAACCAATCAAACTAGCCGTTATGAATAGTAATACCAAATTTTTGAAATTTTATAAATTTTATCATTCAAAATGGACATTGTTTTTGGATTCGGAATATCGAAATTAGCCTAGTGTAAAATTTTGGTATTTTTCTGAAAACATTCAATTTTTGATGAATAGTGAAAAAGCACAGAGTTATAGTTTAAAACCAAATTTTTATTTAAATAATTATTTATTTAAATTTAATTAAGGTCAAAATAGATACGTAATACCTATATAAGTTCAATGTAATTCATTGGAGTTAGTTTAGAATAATTTTAGATATATAAAAATTTTATTGAACTTTTCATCGTCTTTTACCCACCTGCTAGGAGAATTTGGAAATTCACATAAAATTTAATTTTACCACTTCTGTGAGTGGAATTTCAAAAATCTGAGAGACACGGTTAACATCAAGGAGTAAAATGTGGTTCAATGCGATGAAAGTAATTTTTTGTGAATAGTAACCTTTTACTTTTATTTACCACAGTTAAAAGGTAATAGGGTAATTAAGGGTAAAAATGATATTAATATTACCCTAAAATATTTCCTAATTATATTGGAAAAGTGTATCTCAACCAAAAACAACCTTAGGAATAAAATATTGTCATTTAGGTCCACTTGGATTAGATTAGGACATTAATTATTATTTAATTCAAAGAAGAGTTAAAAGAGTTAAAATCAATGTTTAATACCTAAAACATTTTTAATATAAGGTTATATATAAGATAAATTAGATTTTAAATATTCATTAGAAAGATAAAAAGAGTTCCTACATAATGGTATCTTATTTATAATTTTTAGACATTAAATAATTTAATTTATTTGTGAAATAGTGGTGATGCAGTAATTACCTAATTAATGAAATATTAAAATAATTGATATTATAAATATAAAAATAAATGTAATTTGAGACTTTTTATGAAATCCACTAATTTTATAGGTTAATATGACATATTTTTATTGGTTATGTAAATTTTTTTCGAATTAATAATGCTTTTATGAAATTATCAAAAACAAAATACCCAATAGTGTCAAAATTGACATAAAAGAGTTTTTAAAACAAATATTATATTATTAGTTTATATTCTATTCATAAAAATCTAAGGTTTGGCCAAAGGACTTGTATAATTATAGGTGTATCATTAATGGACCACATGGGGGTCTCTTGGATTCATATAGTATGTTTAGTAACTATATAATATAAAAATAAAAAGTGACATGGTAAATGTTAAACTAATTAACTAAGAGTTAAAACTAAATGATAAGGTTAATATAGTGACCCAACCCTTTCTAAAACCTATTGGTTGAGTGTTTTTCGACCTATCCCCACATCAACCTTTAAATAATCCACTTTGGAGCTATTAGAAACCGAATATGAATTTATTATAAAATAATATTTCTAGCTTTTCCAAAGGTGCCCCTCACCCCTCTTATAAAAGGGCACTCACCCTTCTCACTAATTCACACATTCAATGCCTTTTGGCTCGGCCAACCCCTGCCCAAATACTCTCTAAACTTCCCTAAATTCAACCTAGAGGCCTTAGTTTGATCAGAAATCCAAACTAAGGAGCCCTTTTGATCAAATCAAATGGAAGAACCCGAAGAAGAGGTAATGTTTTCACCACCCTCCTTCAAGTTCCTTTCATCTTCAACTTCTTCTTTCATTGTTATTACCATTTTAAAATAATAACTCTAGTACCTTATATATACTGTGATGTTATTATAAATATGGTACAACCATATTCAGTATTCTATCCATCCCTTGAATGACATGTCACCATACGTGCGTACTTACGGCCTACCGTCTCCACGTCATGGTGTAATTGTTATTCAATATATTATTATTTATATGGGTATAATAATGATGTATAATTCATGTAAATAATAAATATAACATGATAATTATTCTGTATATATGATATAACATCCTATTATACATTATTTTAATATCAAAAGAATGATATTGTCGCTCATGCGTACGTACGGACTACCGTCTCCACGAACGCGATGAGATTCATTCCCCATCGTATCCATTCAAGTCTAATTCTCATTTGATGATTAAAAATAATGTTTAAGGACTTTATATAATTCTGGATATTAATAATATACAAACTATCCCTAACAAACATTCCTTATGTAACAAAACATATAAAAGAAAACGATTAAGTTAACACCCGAAATGACGATAATACAAGAATATTATTAACAAAGCATTAATAGAAGATTATATATGATATCATAATTATGTATATGGTTCTTGTATAACTTAATAAAAATATTTTAACTATTATACAGGAGGTTAACCTACCCTCAACAAAGGAAAATTTCAAGGTAAGGTTTTATTTCACAATCTCTTCATTATCCGAGGTTGTTTATACGTAATTACCTACTGGGACCTCGTTATCATCCACATCCATGTTTCTTAAAAATGTATTTAAAATCACTCTTACTATTTTAAATACTATGGGATAAAGTCATTTATACCCTTATTGACTTTTTATAAGAAGTTTATAAAAGAATCTTTCTATCATTTTCCAAACAAGGTCCTTTTTAACCTTTTCGACAGAATTAAGGTAAGAATGTTTTGTTAACATATACAGCGGGTGCGGCTATTTTACACCATTATAAAATCATAGAAGCTTCCATAAAAAGAGTATAAGAAATATTTTCAAAGTAAATGTTTTATTTTATAATTATGTTACTTTTAAATGATTTTAAGAAAAGATATATTTCTCTCAAATAGTTTTTATTTCATCTATGTCAACATCCTTTGATGGATTTTAAGCTTATTTGAAGTTTATTTATTATGATACAAAAATTCCATATTGTATTAAAGGTTTTGTGATATTTTTGACTGTGGATGTGCTATTTTTATACCATTCATGGTTTATGGAGAAAGTATTGACATTTCGTATGCTAGTTTTAATATGAATGTTTATTTTATGTTTAAACCTATTCATATGAGGAATGCATTGGACTTAATATGTGACAGGTGGAGACCACTATTTCTCCTTGATGCATTGGTAGGTCTAATGAGACAAACTAGTCTCTTGGAACAAGGCCTTGAAAAAATCTTATTTGTATTCTTGGCATGAGGCATTGACTATGTGGTTATGATAGTATGACATTATGCATTCCATCATTATGAAAGTTGTTATTGATATTGAATGTGATTATTCGACTAGTAGAATATCCATGTGAATAAGTATATGGAATTATTTCATTTTATTTCTGCCATATTATGATGAAGTTCAAGTTTAAACGGATTTTTTTTAGTTATACATTGTCTTAAATATTTATGCTTATTTATGAAAGTTTCCACTATAATGATATCCTTACTGGGCATCTGAGCTCACCCCTTTCTATGTTTTATTTTTCCCAAGATGTGAAGAAGTATTTTATGAATAACCTACAGGGATAGTATGAGGGGATAAGAGTGTGGAATATGGAGACTATATTGTTGTAGTTTTCATTTTATGATGTAATGTAAACTTTATGAATGTATCTAGTTATTCCAAGGATACTAAACTAATCGGCCTTTTGAGTCTTGATCTTTCTTATGATCATGCCAATGTTATGTAATAATGCACTAACTGTGGTTTACTGGGGTCGGGGCGTTATAGTGGGTATCATAGGAAGTTTATTACAAACCATGTAAGCTAGATTTATGTAAACTCTGATTAGAGAACATATACCTAAGATAGAATTTGAGGATTAGTATAGAAGAACTTCCTAGAATTTTGGTATTGTAGAGATTCTGTGAGTTTTCCAAGCAATACATCCCTGTTTGGATACGAGTAGGTAGAGGTGGCTCTGGCACAGATGTACCTAGGGGTAAAACTCGAAAATACCGCTTTGATCTAGACTTGAATGGGAACTGGTGCATGACAATGGGCCTTGCTGCACTCTTGGTTACGACACTCCTGGGGGATATGCTTAGGATAACTCTCATTTTCATTATAAATAATTATTAAGGGTTTATGAGTATATACTTCCTCAAATAAAACATTTTTATGATTATGTATTATATCCATAAATAGTTCAATTTATTTTAAGTGTTTTTATAAGTATGAAATTATGTATTCTGATTCATAAACTGATCTAGTTTTTGTTATTATTTACAAATGGAGCATAGTGGAAGAAATGGAAACCGTATAAATGCACGCACTCCATGTTGGGATTTCACACCTACTCAAGATAATTATAGTGGAGCTAGTGATGAAACTGGTGCTGATTAGCTAATCACCATATTGGGACAACTCACTCAGGTTATGAATAATAACCTTACATGTATGGAGCACCCTGATCCGCAGCGTGGAGGATCAATGTTAGATCACTTCATGAGGAAACAAACACCAACATTCAATGGGAGTACAAATTCCTTAGTAGCTGAGCAATGGATAAATTCCCTAGAGAAAAAATTTTAGGATTTGGGGAGTAGTGAAAGGGAAAAAGTTATCATGGCAGTCTACCGCCTCACTGGAGATGATGATCAATGGTGGTCATTGATTCAAAACACAAATTAAGATGATAATGTATCAAATATGGAATGGAGGGAGTTCAAAGATCTGTTTTTAGAAAAATACTTTCCTCGTGACCATCGAGCAAATATGGAAAGACAATTTCTATGTCCGAGACAAAAGGAGGATGAGAATGTCACAAAGTATAAGGCTAACTTTACAAGGTTAGCAAGGTATGCTAGAGATTATATACGTTACCCAAGAAGTAAGATTGATCGTTTCATTGATGGGTTAAAACCATTTCTCCATCGAGCATTAGTCTCATAATCCTTCTCATCGTATGAAGACATTGTCTCATGTGCTATCAAGATAGAGAAGGAATTCTGTAAGTCTTATGACTTTAAAGAAAAACAAGAGAAGAAGAGATCTGATGATCAATCTGGGAATGGAAATAAGGGGAAGAAAGGAAAAGTTGAATATCCATCCTATAGTAAATGTGGGAAGAAACACCCCAGTACATTCTTAAAAGGAATGGGAGTCTGTTACAAGTTTGGTGAAAAAGGCCACCAAGCTCGTGATTTCATGGGGAAGAGGGAAAGTACCGATGTCCAATGCTATAATTGCAGGGAGATGCGACATTATGAAAATGAATGTCCTAAGCGTTAGGGTAACTTATCTCAGAAAAGGCCAAGGGATCAAGGCCAAGATTATGCTATCAGTACTGCTGAGGTAGAAGCTCTGAAAGAAGTGGTGGCAGGTTATTTAATGGTTTCCTCAAGTTTAGCAAATGCATTATTTGATTCTAGATCATCGCATTGTTTCATATCTTCCCAGTTTTTTATGAAAATTAGATATTTCAAATTTTATTTAACAATGGTGTTTTTAGTTAAAACTCTGAAGGGAAGTATCATTGCAACAAAGTTTTGTGAATCAGTCCCCATTAGAGCACATAAATGTTCTTTATCCGCTGATCTCATCATCATACCTATGATTGAATTTGATATAATTCTTGGTATGGATTGGCTTTCAGACCGTGATGCAAAACTTTATTGTAAGAATAAGGAGGTTACTATTTTTCATGATGATGATAAGTAACACCTTATCTTTAGAGCTGAATCATCACCACCTAATTCTTACCTAGACCCACCCCCAGTAGCTCAACTGAATTCAATTATTGGGGAGGAAGAGAATGAAATGACTGTGGGTGAGGAAAAGAATGTTCAAATAGAGGATACAACTATTGTGAAAGAATATTTAGATGTGTTTCCGGAAGATTTACCTAGACATCCTCTAGAATGATATGTTGAGTTTTCTATTGATTTAATTCCTGGATCAAGGCCTTTATCGAAGACCCCTTACATAATGGACACTGTGGAATGAGTTGAACTAAAGAAACAACTAGAGGAATTGAGTAATAAGGGATTTATTCACCCTAGTGTTTCTCCAGGGGAGACCTAGTTCTTTTTGTAAAAAAGAAAGATGGATATATGAGGGTATGTATCAACTACAGGGACATAAATGCTATAACAATAAAGAACAAGTATCCCCTTCCTCGGATTGATTATTTATTTGACCAACTGCATGGAGCTCAATACTTTTCAATGATTGACCTTCGATCTGGATACCATCAGTTGTGTGTGAAGAAGGAAGACATTTCGAAGATAGAATTTCGAACAAGGTACGAGCATTACGAGTTTACAGTAATGCCTTTTGGATTGAATAATACACCCTCCATATTCATGGATTGAATGAATAGAGTTTTCAAAGAATATCTTGATGATTTTGTGTTGTTATTTATTGATGATATCTTGGTATACTTTAAAAGCTACGAAGATCATGAAAATCACTTGCGCATTATCCTTAAGACTCTTAGAAGACAAGAATTATATGGGAAGTTTAGCTAGTGTCAATTCTGGATTCAGGAGATCTCTTTTCTTGGCCATATTGTCTCCAAGGATAGAATCTCTGTTGATCCTTCAAATACAAGAGGAATCCAATAATGTCCAGCACCAACGAGTATAACCAAGGTACGTAGTTTTATTGGTTTAGCAGGTTATTATCGATGTTTCATCCAGAACTTTTCCAATTGGCTAACCCATTGACAAAGGTGACATGTAAAGGGGTTAAATTTGTTTGGAAAAAAGAGTGTGAAGAATGTTTTGAAGAACTGAAGATAAGATTATTCAATGGTCCTATATTGACTCTACCATCGGGGAATGATGGGTTCGTTATTTATAATGATGCATCAATGAAAGGACTTGGTTGTGTCCTTATGCAGAATGATAGGGTTATTGCCTATGCATCACGACAACTAAAAATTCATGAGCAAAACTACCCTACTCATGATATTGAGTTAGCTGCTGTAATCTTTGCTTTGATGATGTGGAGAAATTATCTCTATGGTGAAAAATGTGAGATTTATAATGATCACAAGAGTTTGAAGTATATTTTATCATAGAAATAACTCAAAATGAGGAAAATGAGATGGCTTGAACAACTCAAGGATTATGATTGCACGATACACTACCACCTAGGGTAGACAAATAAGGTGGCAGATGCTTTGAGAAAAAAAGATCATGGAGTTTTGAACATGATGATAATTGAAAGGGATAATATTTTCATGGATCTAGTGACGATAATATGTGAATTACCATGGAAGGTGAGACATCGATACTTTTTCAAATGGTTTCCAAACCATCTTTACTAGAAAGGATAAAAAGTTCTCAGATCGGTGAAGAAGAGTTTCAAAAGATGATTAAAGCTGTGAATGATGGAAGATTGAAAGACTTTGTGTATGAAGATGGAATTTTGAAAATAGGGAAGAGACTTTGTGTTCCCGATATACCAGATCTGAAAAGGGAATTGCTAGATGATTCTCATAGCTCCAATTTCTCTATACACCCTGGGAGCACCAAAATGTATAGACATTTGAAGGAACATTTTTGGTGGGACAAAATGAAGAGGGAGATTCGTGATTTTGTGTCAAGATGTATGGTTTGTAAACAAGTGAAAGCTGGAAGGCAACAGCTTGGAGGAGTCATGCAAACTCTTCCCATATCAGAGTGGAAATGGGATAATATCACGATGGACTTTGTCACGGGACAACCAAAGACTCCTAGTAGAAACGATGCAATATGGGTTATTGTTGATCGTCTTTCAAAGTCAATACATTTTCTTTCTATAAGAGAAGATGTACCACTGGAACGTCTAGCAAGACTATATATTAATGAAGTTGTGAGACTTCATGGAGTACCCCAATAGACTATTTCTGATCGTGATCCCTGTTTTAATTCAAGATTCTGGAAGTGTCTTCAGAAGGCCTTGGATACTGAAGTTCATTTGAGCACTGCCTACCACCCTCAAACAGATGGACAATCAGAATGGACTATTTAAACCTTAGAAGACATGTTGATATCCTGATCACTTGAATTTCAGTGTATGTGGGATCAATATTTACCTCTTGTAGAATTTTCCTATAACAATAGCTTCCATTTGAGTATTCAAATGGAACCAGATGAAGTGTTATACGAAAATAGATGTAACACACCAACCTGTTGGCATGGCGTTGGTGAAAGAAAACTTGTAGGCCCAAAACTGGTGTAGGAAACAATGGAGAAGGTAAAGGTAATCCAAAACCACTTCAAAGTAGCTCAAAGTAGGCATAAGAGCTATGCTGACAACCGAAGGAAGGATTTGGAATTTCAGGTAGGATATCATGTTTTCTTGAAGGTATCTCCATGGAAGGGAGTTATACATTTCGGCAAGAAATGTAAATTGAGTCCCGGGTACATCGGACCTTTCGAAATTCTAGAGCAAATTGGGGCTGTAACTTACCGTTTGGCAATGTCTCCAAGTCTCTCCAAAGTTCACGATGTGTTCCACGTATCACTGTTGAGGAAATACATGCCTAACCCAACACATGTACTCACCTATGAGAAATTATAACTGGAACCCAATCTATCTTATTGTGAAGAGACTGTCAGGATTATTGATATGAGAGAACAAGTACTGAGAAACCGGACAACTCGTCTGGTAAATGTTTTATGGAGCAACAATAAGATGGAAGAGGCAACGTGGGAACCTGAGGAACTTATGATGAAGAACCACCCGAGTGTTTTAATATGGTAGTATCCTAGAAATTTCTAGGATAAAATTATTTGAAGGAGGGGAGAATGTAACACCCCAAGCTTCCATGATACGCTTCCCTTTGAATAATACAGTAGCGTGTGTTGTACGCAACTTCGAGTTCTAACACACACACCACAACTAATCAAACTAGACGTTATGAATAATAATACCCACTTTTTGAAATTTTATAAATTTTATCTTTCAAAATGGACTTCGATTTTGCATTCGGAATATCGAAATTAGCCTACGGTGAAATTTTGGTATTTTTCTGAAAACATTCAAGTTTTTATGAATAGTGAAAAAACACTGAGTTATAGTTTAAAACCAAATCATTATTTAAATAATAATTTATTTAAATTTAATTAAGGTCAAAATAGATACATAATAACTATATAAGTTCAATGTAATTCATTGGAGTTAGTTTAGAATAAAATTAGATATATAAAAATTTTGTTGAACATTTCACCGTCTTTTACCCACATCCTAAGAGAATTTGGAAATTCACATAAAAATTAATTTTACCACTTCTGTGAGTGAAATTTCGAAAATCCAAGAGAAATGGTTAATATCAAGGAGTAAAATGTGGTTCAATGAGATGAAAATACTTTTTGGTGAATAGTAACTTTTGACTTTTATTTACCTCAGTTAAAAGTAAATAGGGTAATTTAGGGTAAAAATGATATTAATATTACCCTAACACATGTCCTAATTTAATTGGACAAGTGTATCTCGACAAAAAACAACCTTATGAATATAATATTATCATTTAGGTCCACTTGTATTAGATTAGAACATTAATTATTATTTAATTCAAAGAAGAGTTAAAAGAGTTCAAATCAAAGTTTAATAACTAAAACATTTTTAATATAGGGTTATAAATAAGATAAATTCAATTGTAAATATTCATTAGAAATATAAAAATATTTCCTACATAATGGTTTTTTATTTATAATTTTTAGACATTAAATAATTTAATTTATTTATGACACAATGGTGATGCAGTAATTACCTAATTAATGAAATATTAAAATAATTGATATTATAAATATAAAAATAAATGTAATTTGAGATTTTTTATGAATTCCCCTAATTTTCTAGGTTAATATGACATATTATTATTGGTTATATAAATTGTTTTCGAAGTAATAATGCTGTTATAAAATTATCAAAAACAAAATACCCAATAGTGTCAAAATTGACATAAAAGAGTTTTTAAAACAAATATTATATTATTAATTTATATTATATTCCTAAAAATATAAGGTTTGGACAAAGGAATTTTATCATGATAGGTGTATAATTAATGGACCACTTGGGGGGATCTTGGATGTATATAGTATGTTTATTAAATATATAATATAAAAATACAAAGTGATATGGTTAATGTTAAAATAATTTACTAAGAGTTAAAACCAAAAGATAAGGTTAATATAGTGAACCAAACCTATCTAAAACCTATTGGTTGAGTGGTTTTATACCTATCCCCACCATAAAATTTAAATAATCTACTTTGGATCCATTAGAAACTGAATATGAATTTATTATAAAATAATATTTCTTTATTTTCCAAAGGTGCCCCTCACCCCTCTTATCAAAGGGCACTCCCCCTTCTTACTAATTCACATATTCAAATACTTTTGGCTCGGCCAATCCCTACCAAAATACTCTCTCAAATTACCTCAATTCAACCTATAGGCCTTATTTTAATCATAAATACCACCTAAGGATCCCTTTTGATCAAATCAAAAGGAAGAACCCGAAGAAGAGGTAATGTTTTCACCACCCTCTTTCATGTTCCTTTCTTGTTCAACTTCTTCTTTCTTTGTTATTACCATTTTAAAATAATAAATCCAGTATATTATATATACTGTGATGATATTATAAATATGGTACAACCATATTCAGTATTCTATCCATCCCTTGAATGACATGTCACCATACGTGCGTACGTACGGCCTACCGTCTCCACGTCATGGTGTAATTATTATTCAATATATTATTATTTATATGGGTATAATAATGATTTATAATTCATGTAAATAATAAATATAACATGATAATGATTCTTTATATATGATATACCATCCAATTATATATTATTTTAATATCAAAAGAATGATATTGTCGCTCGTGCATACGTACGGACTACCGTCTCCACGAACGCGATGAGATTCATTCCCCATCGTATCCATTCACGTATAATTCTCATTTGATGATTAAAAATAATTTTTAAGGACTTGATATCATTCTGGATATGAATAATATACAACCTATCCATAAAAACATTCCTTATGTAACAAAACATATAAAAGAAAACGATTAAGTTAACACCCGAAACGACGATAATACTAAAATATTATTAACAAAGCATTAATAGAAAATCATATATGATATCATAATATTGTATATGATTTTTGTATAACTTAATAACAATATTTTAACTATTATACATGTGGTTAACCTACCCTCAACCAACGAAAAGTACAAGGTAATGGTTTATTTCATAATCTCTTCATTATCTGAGGTTGTTTATACGTAATTACCTACAAGGACATCTTTATCATCCACATCCATGTTTCTTAAAAATGTATTTCAAATCACTGTTAATATTTTAAAGACTATGGGATAAATTCATTTATACCATTTTTGACTTTTTATAAGATGTATATAAAGTAATCTTTCTGTTGTTTTCCAAACAAGGTCCTTTTTAACCTTTTCAACAGAATTAAGGTAAGAATGTTTTTTAACTTATACGGAGGGTGCGGCTATTTTCCACCGTTATAAAATCGTCGAGGCTTCCCTTACAAGCTTATAAGAATATTTTAAAAGTAAATGTTTTATTTTATAACCATGTGACTTTTAAATGATTTAAAAAAAGATATTGCGCTCAGATAGTTTTTATTTCATCTATGTCAACATCTTTTGATGGATTTTAAGCTTATTTGATGTTTATTTATTATGATACAAAACATCCATATTTTATTTAAGGTTTTGTGATATTTTTTCCTGTGGATGTTCTATTTTTATACCATTCATGGTTTATGGGGAAATTATTGACATTTTTTATGCTAGTTTTAATACAAATGTTTATGTTATGTTTAAACCTGTTCATATGAGGAATGCATTGGACATAATATGTGACGGGTGGAGCCTGATATAGCTCCTCAATGCATCGGTTGGTCTCATGAGACAAACTAGTGTCTTGGAACAAGGCCTTGACAAAATCTTATTTGTAGTATTGGAATGAGGCCTTGACTATGTGGTTATGATAGTCTGGCATTATGCATTCCATCATTATGAAAGTGGTTATTGATATTTCATGTGATTATTGGACTAGTATAATATCTATGTGAATAATTATATGGAATTATTTCATTTTATTTCTGCCATATTATGCCGAAGATCAAGTTTAAAAGGCTTTTGTTTTATTTATACATTTCCTTAAATGTTTATGCTTATTTATGAAAGTTTCTGCTTTAATGTTATCCTTACTGGGAATTTGAGCTCACCCCTTTCTATGTTTTATTTTTCCCAGGATGTGAAGAAGTATTTTATAAATGACCTGTAGGGATAGTATGAGGGGATAAGAGTGTGTACTATGGATACTATATTGTTGTAGTTTTCATTTTATGATGTAATGTAAACTTTTTGAATGTATCTAGTTATTCCAAGGCTACTAAACTAATCGGTCTTTCAAGACTTTATCTTTCTTCTGATCATGCACATGTTATGTAATAATGCACTGACTCTGGGTAACTGGGTTCGGGGCATTACAATATTGATAGGGAAGATTCCTTTATTCTAGAGAGTTGTTAAGTTGGGCATCACTGTCATGTCTGGATGCTAGGAACATTGGTCACTTGTATCTTCTTTTTAGGAGGGAACCTCATGGAGGCATCTATAGGCACAAAACCCGAGGCACCCCATGTTGATCACAAGGTATCTGATGCCAAAACAATATACTTCATGTATTTCACCTTAGGAATCATATTCTTTTCATGAGTTAGATTACACCATAGGTGCATATCTTCCTAGACTTTCACCATAGGCATCCCATACATAGAATGAGGTAGAAGATGTTGTTGGAGAATATCTTCCATGTCTTTCACCTAAGGCACCCATGCTTAGCTTGAGGCACCTGACGTCGTGGGAACATATCTTCCAAGTATTTTACCTAATGCATCCCACGATTAGAATGAGTTTGTAGTATGAGCCATGTCAGAAGTTTAATTTATTTCAGATATGGAATGAGATTGATCAGAACAATCCAAAAAGTTGGATCATGTAAGTATATCCCTAATAGGGAGAACTTGAGAAGTTTTACTGGATGGATCTATCATAAATCTTGTAGAGGCGGATCCGGGAAGTATTCCCCATAAATGTAAGATTTCACATCAAGAAGTATGATTACAAAACCCTGTGGGTGGATCAGGGAGGCGATCCCCTAAGAGGTAGGTTCCAGGTTTACCATTTTTTGGTATTGAACTTCAAAGAGGAATCTTAAATTACATGTTTAGAAGACATGGATCAAAACCCATGTATTTTGATTCATGGTGTGAGGCTTACTCATGGGATATTTCCTTTGTATGATAATTTCTCTTGGTTGTATTGTCTGGGGATTACGCATGGAATCTACCTAGGTGATTCTAGGAGTGGTGATGCTGCATATAGGGATTACATGTAGAACTAGACCAAGTGGATGGAATAATTCCACCAAGATGTGGAAGCCCCGGTAAAAATCAGTATAGATTATGGACACATTCGATGGATTGGATGGAGTGGATGAAGTGTTGGGTTTGGACTTCAAAGAGGCTTCCTACATATCCTAGTTAGATGGGAATAAAATCCCAATTAGTTCAATAAGGGGAATTTTGGCTTACACATAAAGAGGAGGCCCTAGGAAATGGAGCATGTGGTTTGGGTTTATGCATGGAAGCTACCAAAAAAAGTTTGGGATTTCATGGATTTCATGATTTCTTCTAAACTTTAAGCCCAAGTGAATCATGATCGGTGTGATAAACATGTTTTATTAGTGTAACTAATGATCACAAAACTTACCTTTACTAGTGGTGGATAGATTCTAAATCTTAAAGGAAGAGAGGGGGGGGGGGTGTTGAGGTACCCATATCCAATCTTGTTTTGGTGTCTAGGGGAGGTGAGTATGGGAAATGGTGAAACCTATTGTATGAAAGGGTAGGATCTTACTCTATGAGGGATGCCTAAGAGGATGTAATTCCCTCTATAGAAGATTTTATTCCATTTCACACATATATGGGAGACCTTGAGTCCTCTAAAAAGGGTAGGCCCACAGTTTAAAATTATGTGTAGAGGATGATGGTACTAGGAAGTTTTACATCATGCATCTCAGAACTATGTGACTCACTCCTTAACCCTTGGGATTACATAACTGCATCTCATTCCTTCTTATGATGGGGATGGATTCAGTAATGCCAGAATATGATGGTGTGGAGGAGTGGTGAGTCATGAGGTCCACATTAGTATCCCTATATTGAAAATAAATGGGGATTAGTGTACATATGCTGAAAAGTATGTGGTGAGGAAATTAATGTACTAGGGGAATATGTGAAGCCTCATGAGGGGGTACGCACAAGATAGAGAGATTGCACATAGTCTTACACATTAATTAGGAGTGTTGTGTGAAATCTCATGGTATCATGTAGGATGATCCCTTTCATGCACCTAAATTAGGATGAAATAGATTGGGAAATAATTACCAAACTATGGTCCCACTCAAGGGAAGACCCATAAAAAACCTTTCACAAAATATATCTACCTTTAAAGTTCCATGTCTTTCAGTATGTAACAAAATATCATTCTTACGCATAGTAGTGTGGGGTTTTGACTTTGAGAGAATCACCCTAAAGAGAGAGGGGGTGGCTTTCAATATATAGATAAAGCCTTCCGAGACGATGTGAAAGATAATGTTCATAGAAGAGTACTTCCATGAAGCTATGATCCTTTTACATGGTGGATGAGCATGAAAGGTTCGTTTTAATGTTGGATTGGGAATGAAAGAAGGTTCTCTATAGATTTAAATCTCTCACGCACACCACCATACTTGCATGCACCTACGTTGGACTTCTCAAAATGTTATGCTGATTTGGCAGGAAACCTCAGTTTACCCAAAGATTTCCATTTTCAGCTCCAAGTGGAATTTAGTGTGAAAAAATTGGATATAAGAATATTGATGATTTACATAGAAATAATTCTATTTTAGAAGTATATTTTGGAATTATAACATTTTTTATGGTGGAGTTATGGAGATTTAGTATGTCTAATAAGTTAAACATAAAGAATATGATTCCTAAATGTCATTATTTTTTAAAATTTGTTACATAATGGATATTAATCACTATGTTTTTAGTGGGTATATTTTATTAGGTTATAATAAAGAGAGGTTTATAGAACTATATATAGATTTAATTGGTTAAAAATGACCCTAAATGTTTAGTAATGGGAGAAAGTTCTATTATAGTACTACAAATTCTGTGAGTCAGACAATGATACAGGCATGCAATGACATGAGCATGATGCATGCCTAGTAACATAGAAAGTATGATGGAAGGAAGATACAAACCTGGGCCTTCAGGCTAGTTAATGGGCCTTTAGGCCATGAAATGGGAATCATGACCACCAGGAATATGGTCCACGCACTAAATAATTATGTCTTGATGGGTGGGATATCCTTTGGGGGTGTATATGGCCTTCCTTTTTGGCCTATGTGTGAGGTGTGTGTGTGTGTTTGAATATAATTATACCCCCCAAAACCCTATGTATATATACATGTATTTAGTTTAGTGTGAGTATGATTATTGAATTGTGATAAATAATATTCTCATGAGGCATAAAATAGGTCTTCAGTGCTGGATGAACCATGCAGTATACCACATGGAGTGTCATACACTATGTATTTGGTATACATGGGTACATGGATAAAAATTGGATTTTCCAATAACCAAGGCTAGTGAGATACCTATCAGGATAAATTTTATACTTTGATACATTTCTTATGAAAGACTTTCATTTTATCCAATTAAGGGTTTCTTGATTGTGTTGCTGACCATGTCGTCGATTGGTTATTAAATAAGATGGGATTTCCCTCTCATATGAAGAGATGAAACCGTGAACCTCGATTTTGAAAAACTGAGGAATTGTCCTGCTGCACCAAGATAGAACATATAATGTAATTGTATATTTTGTTAAGAGACATGTGTTTTAATTATCTAATGAGGTGAATGACATTTGATGTATTCATCAAATGACAATTCTATACTTGGAGAATTAAGGAAATACGAATTAACTATGTGTGATTGAAATAATCTAGGTCCCGTGGTCACTCAATCTCTTAGACATAGGAATTGTATGAAAATTCAAGCTTTCATTTTATGTCTTTGATGGAAACAAGTATAGAGATACATGTGTTTGATTGTGATCACACAAGATCCCTTTATAGATTGGGTAATAGTTATTATCGTTTTAAAGTATGATTGTGTGACAACATCAGAATTATTGACATAAGCTAGTTTTGTTTTTTGAGAATTTAGAGAGGTGTATGAGGATCGGGAATCAGAACGGAGGAGTTAGAGGCACCAACTAGAAACTTGGATCTATCTATGTTTGACTTACTTGATGGTACATATACATCATCTAGATGGAGGTAGTTGAAGAATACCTATATTTCTATAGATTCTACTAACTAGAAGATGGTGAAGAAATATGAGATAAAACTCTTTAACCCACACCGCTTATCTAGAAACTATGCACTAGCGAGCCAGTGGAGCCACCAACCAACTGGTGATGGATCTTGGCCTGCTGGTGGTGACTAGATAGGTTGTTAAGTTTATTCACCCTGAAAATTTCATTCTAACTGGAAATTTTATATTTATCCCATATAGGTTTGACCCTAACTCGACTTGAAAAACCTTGAGTGTTTACTTTTGTAGAATTTTATCCCCTCCTTATCCTCTCTTAAGTGATCAAATCCTAAATCAGTCCATTGGACACCACATGGTAATATTTATCTATCATATTATGACAATTCTCATTATTCAATGTTTTTCCATATATATATTCTATGTTTTCTATATCTATTGATCCTATCATAATATAATGAAGAATTCTTGGACTGTTAATAGGTTAAAATCAGTTCTATTTAATTAGTGACCTTTCTGGAACCAAATATAGATCCACTATTTATAGTAGTCTTTATTTTTGTAAGATTTATTGATTCAATGAATTTTTGAAAAAATTGTAAACGAAAAGTATTCTATATCTACTTTTTTGAAGACTTGGGATCATTTCTAGGGATCATTGGCATGTGGGTTAATGCTGTTGATATTCAATTTTGACATGGGTAACAACACTTAAAAATAATGGAATCTAGAATTAGTATGATTGAGGTAGAAAGTTACTTATCACAACCATTCCTTATATAAGTTTCCTTGAATTGATCATGTGTGTGTGCATGTATTTCCCATGATAAACATGTTTGATATTGATCAAAAGTGTGTGTGTGTGTGTATCCCATGAGACCCATTTTCGATTTTCTTCATATTATTGTGTCTGTATAGATAATAAGGCCCATTCTTGGTATACTATATTTGTTCTTATATGTCCTATTCCTAATTTATGTATGAATGTGTGACATATGTTGGTTTTTCTTGTAATATAATGTGATAGGTGGACCATATTTGGTTGATTATTTATAATATCGATAGGGTACAATGACCTTGTGAGCTGTATGATGATAGAGATAGGGTTTGATGAACTTGTGTATTGAATTGAGGATTGATGGTCATTTAAATGATCAGAGACATATGGTGATCTTGTGGCCAACCCATGTTTATGACTTTTGATTTGAATTCCCTTCCAGTATGGATTATAATCAAGTACGACATGGGTTTTTGGTGTCTTGATAAGAACACAATCACTCAGAACATGATTGATTATTTCTAGCATGTGAATTTATTTGTTATCATAGAATACATCTCTTATAAATTTGAACTTATGTTAAGGTTGTATTGGTGGTATCCTAATATATTTTTATTCAGAACCTATATAGGAATAAAAATGTGCATGAAAAATTAATTATCATGGATCTAGGAAAAGGAAAGGGAAAAATGATAGGTAGTTAAGGATACATGGATTCATATTCAAAGGATGTACTAAGATAGACACTAGAATGAATCCATGAAGAATTTCATTTATTTTTTATTGATGTTTTAATATGGTGGTTTGACCTTCTACCTTGTGGGTCACTAGTTTATTAAGTTGTGTATCTATATGATACCTAAAAATATGTTTGTCTTTATATTTTTTATTATTTATTTATGATATACCATTTTGGGTTATTATCCATTTCTTATTTTGATTATAGTATATGTTTCGTAACATTGAAGGTAAAGTCTCCCCACTACACCATTTAGAACCCCACTTCTAGTTGACAACCTCTTGTATCTAGGGAGGCTCACATGAGGTCATGTAGCTTATCTGAGATGCAATTTTTAAAATTTATTGCGTTTTATTATTTTAAAATACCCTAATTGTATTTCAATTCCCATGTTCATAGTTGTTTTTTTTAATTTATAAAATTAGAACATAATTTGAAATTGGATTCAGATATGGTGTTTCTTTTTTAATTATTATGGTGGAATTTAACTATATAGAAATACTGAACTAAACAAAAATATTAAATTTTTCAGGGTGGATAATTATGAAGTCCATGTGAGAACATGACATCCATGATATCTATGCCAATCACGAGTATTGACTATATGCTTCTCTAGGATGAACCAACTGTCTCATGGTAGTCATTGTGACTGTGCGTTAAACTTACCATGGGAACCAATCACAATCACCTAACCATATTACCACACCATAGTCTCATGGAATGTCTACATAACATTAGTTCTATCAGTTGAACGTATGATCAAAAAATTCTAAACAGGAAAAAAAGGTCATCGCATGGGAAAAAATTCATTTACCATGAAACTATTATCATAGAAGGCATGCCTAATGTGATCCCTTCCTTTTTAGCCACCATCTCATAGTCATCACACTGATGATGACCTTTATGGTAAGAATTCATAACACAATATTTACCCACCTACCCTAATATTATTCTACCTTCTAAGATGTTATTATAGACCCCAAGAATCCACTTTACCTGAATAAAAAGATCCCTCTTCAATAATTCTTGAAGGAGATCCAAGGACTAAGAGCTACTCCAAATGTCACCACCACCATTTATCATTCACACCAAGGAGAAACAGGGGACACATACCCTATTGAATCCATATTTTTCTACCACCCATATATTTTAGATGAAGGAGTCAAGTAAATTTACTAGTAGACTCATAGTATCACCCCTCTTGAATCTAGGATTTCCTTAAAATAAGGCTGAGATCCAGCTAAGCACACGAAGAGTGAAATTCCCTACCCACACATACATTGAGGGAACTCTAGAATTCCACTTTTTCAAAAAGGAGTTTGCTTCTTATCAACAACACAACCACACAACAAAGTACCAGCATCCCATCTATAGGAAATAAAGTGTTAATATAGTACTAAGTTTTTGAAAATACCCATCACTATAAAATAGATCCACTAGAAGGTGTTTGTTTCAAGAAGGAGTTAAGGTATAAAATATATTTTTCTAAGAGGATACAGTGCCACTGATAAATAAATGGTCGGACTTTTCCCTCCAATAGTGGGATAATATGATTTAAAAATACTTATTGAGTGACATCTCATAAACAAAAATAGATCTTCCCATTCACTATATGAAATAATGAGGCACACAATTAAAATCCCAGGCCCATTTTCATTTACCAACTACTATGAAGAACATGATCACTCCAAAAACCAAATGATACTAGGAAAAATCATGAATGATCACTATGGCCTTATATAATTCATCTAGACCCTCATTCTAGATGCATTTCATCCATCCATTTTAAATAAAACCCACTCCCTACTCAAAGAATACATTATTAAATTATATGAAAAATCCCATTACCCTCACATGGAGAGAACCATTGAATCTGAGCATCCATATATATAATGAGACTCCAGGAATTTCAAAGAAAAAAGAATATACATTGGATGTTTTACTTAATCACCACTAGATGCAACTGTTTTGTTTTTATATATTTTTTTAAAACTCCAATGATGGAAAAGTATAACCTTTATTGTTCCACCAGGGAGAATCCCCCCACATCCCTTGTTGATGAGTTATGATATTTAAATGTTATTTCTGAATAATCTATATAATTTAATGGATTTGATAGAAGAATACTCTTATGATTTCAGATTTTATTTTCTTCTTGTTTTCATAATTTCACACACAAGCCACTAAGATTAATCCAAAACTTGTGACAAAAAATAGTAGGGTAATTCAAGGGGGGAATGGGGGTATCCAAACACTAGGATAATAAAGGGAAGGAAATATAGTAATCATATTATTTCTATATCTTAACCAAAATTTCTGGATAGAAGTAACTAGTTGGATTCAATTGATGAGTAGGTGATAAGAAACCAAATGAATAATGGTTCAATAGGTGAATGAAGGAATAATCCAAGGCTGAACCATTAATTACTTAATTAATTTTAAATCAAACCAAGTTTACTTACTATATCATTAAAAAGTAAACCCATAAAACAACATTTAAACACATACACAATGTCGACTTATCTGGAGACAATCTATGTTACACTTTTTCTACATATCACTTAGGTACAAAAAAATGTTTTACCAAGTGACCCAAAACAATGACTCATCAATCCTGGTTACATTGCTGGGGATTACAGTATTTTGTTTAAATTTTGTTTAAAAAATGTTTCAAATGACTATAACTACTTCTTCCAATATCACTTTCTTTGATCCAGTGGTAGAGATAATTTTTTTTGGGACAACTCATAACTTTAAAAAACATATAAATAGAGAAAATAGAGTATGTCACCATTCAACTAAATAAATCGACATCCCCTATTTTATCCTCCTCAAAATCTATAATAGAAATTGAAGATATGGAAGGTAATATATATATGGTTAATAAGAATTTTAAATAAATTTATGCACCCAATTTCAATATTAGAAACCAAAAATTTAAATTAAATGATCAATAACTATATTAAAACAAAACAATAAATATTGGGATACTGCACAAGTTTCATGGGATATCTACTGAAGACCCCAATAGGTACATAAGATCATTTAAATAAGTTTTCAATAAATTTAGAACCAAAGTATTAACTCAGTCTCAAATTAGTTAAAAGGATTTCCCCTTTTAACTTGAATGAGAATCCAATTAGTCTATATGTAATCTATATCCAAGGGAAGTAAAATAATTAGAGGAGATGTAGAATATGTTCATCCAAAAATTGTTTCATGTGTTAAGGAGTTATCAACATAAAAAGAAAATTTATAGAATAAAATAGGAAATTAAATAAACTCTCCATGAGTTCTGGGGGAGGTTCATGAAACTAACCACATACTTCCCACACAATAAAAATAAATAAAATAACTTATTGGTAATTTTCTACCAATAATTTATGGATAATGACCAGAAATTACCTAAAAATTCTTTTGGAGGAGTATATATTGATATTTTACAAGCTGAGGTAAGATAAATCATTGAAATGATCACAAAAAACTCCCAACATTTTGGTTCAAGAACTACAACAAGAGGATTTCATGAGGTTGAAATATCCAAATCACCCTTATTAAGAAGATAAAATTGAAGTACTAACTTCCCTTATGAGAAAATTAACTCTAAAAAAATTACAAGAATAATTAAACACCACATCCCCAAGGTCCATCCAACTATGATATTCCCTGAAGAATTTTATTATTGTATGACCTCAATTTCAATGAAATGAAAGTTGTGATTCCATGTATCAGTGGAAATTATATAAAAAATAACTAGAAACCAATTATTTAGATAATTTTCCACAAACTGATTTGGATATGGGATTCACTAGAATGAAAGACAACCACTCTAATAGTCTTCTAAACAACATTTTCACCCCTCTATTCCAGAGATTTAATTACCAACCATCTATTAGATACCTGCAACGAAAACCAAAAGAGTCTTTCATGAAGGACATGTTGAGATAGGTAATAGAATATAAAAACAATAAACACCCCACCCACACCACTCACGAGTCAGAATTAAAATAATTAAGAGGACAATTTAGCCAGATCATGACCACCCCAAATAATATGGAAAATCAAGGCTCAGTAAGTAGCATGATCAGATAATTCTAAACCCTAAGGAAAATTCAAGTTCCATTACATTGAGGTGTGTAAAATAAATACAGAAAAATAAATCATTAGCCAAGGATATTGAAATTGGAAGTAAACAACCAAAAGAATATGCCTTAGAAAAATAATCCTAGGAGAAGGTTGGAAAAGAAACATAAAAGGATAAAAGAAAAACATGTAATATCGATAGCATCCCACACCTACCTTCCCTATAATAATTTGAGAACCAAGAAGAACCAATTAGAAATCACAGTAGCAAGAGATATAGTAAGATTTCAAAAAGTGGAAATAAATATCCCCATATTGGAATCCAATCACTAGAATCCATGGTATGAAAAATTTATTAAGTACATGTTCACTAAGAGAAGAATATTAAAAGGATATGGAGAGGTATAACTAGGTAAGAATATTTATTGTCTTTCACCCCAAAAATCCAAAAAAAATCAATATAAATGTCCCTTTTCTTTTCCTAGCACAGTTGTTGCGATAAATTTTTCCAATGCATTATGTGATTTGTGTTCTTCAATTAATTTTATTCTTTATTCAATTTATTATTCATTAAAAATGGTAGAATTTAAATCCCCCAATTTTATTATAAATCTTTCCAATAGAGACACTTCATATCCGATAGGTGTTTTTTTGTATTTTCTAGTAAGTGTATGAGGTTATCCATTCCCTAATAACTTATACATTCTAAAAATGGAATAAGGTAAAGGTAATGATCACTATACCATTATTATAGGAATACTGTAACACCCCATGATTCAATGGTACACTTCTCTTTGAATATTATAATAGCATTTGTTGTACACAACTTCCAGTTCTAACACACCACAACCACTCAAACTAGCAGTTATGAATAGTAATACCCAATTTTTAAATTTTTTTGAATTTTATCTTTCAAAATGTACTTAATTTTTGGATTCAGAAAATCAAAATTAGCTTAGGGTGAATTTTTGGTACTTTTCTGATAACATTCATATTTTGATGAATAGTTAAAATTACTAAATTATAATTAAAAACAAATTTTTTAATCAAGGTATTTAATAGTGATAAATTATGAATTTTAATGGTTTGGAAGTATAATTAGATTATATTTTTATCATTTAATAAAATTTATATCCTTATAAGTAATTTCACATTTAAATTTTACATAAACAAGTGTTAATCTTTTGATAGTTTTTATTTCATAAAAACATGCCTTTTGTTTTGACAACGGGAATTAATTTTAAATTAATTTCTTCCACTTCTGTGTTTTGAATTTAGAAAAATGGATTCCATATTTAAAATTATGAGGTACAAATTGTGTAAATAGGTAAATTTTATTTTTAGACATTTTGAATAATTACTTCGGTAAATATTTTATTTACCATGGTTAATGGGTAAATTCGGTAAATGAGGGTAAAAATAATAATATTATAATAATATTAAATTACCCTAACACGTGTACTAACCCAATTGGATGAAAAAGTTCTGACCATGGTCATTTATGGGTCGATTTTGGGACCCCATGGTGCCACTTGTAAGTGATAATGACACTTTATATTAATTAAGTTAAAGTAAATACAAAAATGACATAAGCATATATCTTTTAGCAAAACAATTTTTACATAGGGTTATATATATTATATTTTTGACTATAAATAATCATTAGAAATATAAAATGATTTCCTACATAATGATATTTTATTTATAATTTTTAGACATTTAATAATTAAATTTATTTGTGACACAATAATGATGCATTATTTTTCTTTTTAATGAAATAATCAAATAATTGGTATTATAAATTTAAAATAAATATAATTTAAATGTTTTGATGACAAAAAAGAATTTTATAGTTTAATATGACATGTTTGGATTTATTTAATGAATTTATTTAGAATTAATAAAGTTTTAAGAATTTAAAAAAATCAATTATTAAATAGTGTCAAAATTGACATAAAAGAGTTTTAAAAAAAAATAATATATTATTAATTGATATTCTTTTCCTAAAAATATGAGGTTCGGCCAAAGGACTTATATAATGATAGGTGAATCATTAATGAACCACTTGGGGTTATCTTGTAAGTATAAAATAGGTTTATTAACTATCTAATATAAAAATACAAAGAGACATGGTAAATGTCAAACTATTTAACTAAGAGTTAAATCTAAAAGATAAGGTTAATATAGTGACCCAAACCTATCTAAAACCTATTGGTTTATTGGTTCTCGAACAATAATAAACTTATCCATCAAATAATCTATTTTGGATCCATTTGAAACCGAAAATTATTTTTTTATAAAATAATATTTCATGCTTTTCTTAAGGTTCCTCTCAACCCTCTTATAAAAGGGAGCTCCCCCTTCTCTCTAATTCACACCTTCAAAGCCATTTGGCTCAGCTAACCTCTACCCAAATACACTCTCAACTATCCTACCTTCATCCTAGAGGCCTTCCATTAGTTATAAAGCCATCCTATGGATCCCTTTTGATCTAATCAAAAGGAAGAACCCGAATAAGAGGTAAATATTTCATCACCTCTTTCATGTTCATTTCTTCTTCCACTTCGTTTTTCCTTGTTTTTTCCATTATAAAATAATAACTCTAGTATATTCTATATACTGTGATGTTATTATAAATATGTTACAACTAAATTCATTATTCTATCCATCATTTGAATGACATGTCACCATACGTGGATATGTACGGCTTACCGTCTCCACATCGTGGTTTAATTGTTATTCAATACATTATTTTTTGGATGGGTATAATAATGATGTGTAACTGATGTAAATAATAAATATAACATGATGATAATTCTGTATATATGTTATACCATTCAATTATATATTATTTTAATATCGAAATAATGATATTGTCTCTCGTACGTACGTACGGATTACCGTCTCCACGAACGCGATGAAATTCATTACCCATCATATCCATTCAAGAATAATTTTAATTTGATGATTAAAAATAATGTTTAAGGACATGATATAATTCTGGATATGAATAATATACAACCTATCCATAACAAACACGGCTTATGTAACAAAAAATATAAAACAAAACGAGTAAGTGAACACCCAAAACGATGATAATACTAAAATATTATTAACAATGAAATATTAGAAGATCATTTATGATATCATATTTATGTATATGATTATTGTATAATTTAATAACAATGATTTAACTATTATACAGGAGTTTAACCTACCCTCTACCAAGTAAAAGTACAAGTTAAGGGTTAATTCTACAATCTCTTCATTATTTGAGGTTGTTTATACGTAATTATCTACAGGGACCTCTTTATCATCCATATCTATGTTTCTTAAAAATGTATTTCAAAAGATTATTAATATTTTATAGACTATGGGTTAAAGTCATTTATACTTTTGTTTGACTTTTTATAAGATTTTTATAAAGGAATCTTTCAGTCTTTTTCCAAACAAGGTCCTTTATAACATTTTCAACAAAATTAAGGTAAGAATGTTTTTTAACTTATACGGCGGGTGCGGCTATTTTCTGCCTTTATAAAATCGTCAGGTCTTCCCTTACAAGATTATAATAATATTTTCAAAATAAATATTTTCTTTATAATTATGTGACTCTTAAATTATTTCAAAATAGAAAGAGACTTTTCACTAAAAAAGGTTTTGATTTCATCTATGTCAATATCCTTTGATGGATTTTAAGTTTATTTGAAGTTTATTTATTATGATACAAAACTTCCATATTGTATTGAATGTTTTGTGATATGTTTGACTATGGATGTGCTGTTTGTATACCATTCATGGTTTATGTTTAAATTATTGACATTTCATATGCTATTTATAATACAAATGTTTATGTTATATTTCAACCTTTTCTTATGAAGAATGTATTGGACTAGTATGTTCCGGGTTAGGGAACGGTAAAAGTAAACCCTCTGGGTTGGGGTTCGGTTATAGAAGACCCTCTGGGTTGGAGTCTGTTTATAGAGGCTCTCCAAGATGGAATCCGGTTACAGAGGCTCTCCGAGATGGAGTCCAGTTACAGAGGCTCTCTGGGTTGGAGTCCGGTTATAGAGGCTCTCTGGGATGGAGTCTGGTTACAGAGGCTCTCTGGGATTGGGTCCAGTTACAGTTAGACCATATGTCCTGGCACGAGGAATTGACACAAAAATTAATGCCTCGCATTATGCATTCTATCATTATAAATGTGGTTATTGATATTGCATGTGATTTTTCTACTAGTAGAATATCCATGTGAATAAATAAATGGAATTATTTCATTTCATTTTTTCCATATTATTCTGAAGTTCAAGTATAAAAGGCTTTTGTTTTAGTTATAAATTTCCTTAAATATTTATGATTATTTATGAATGTTTCTTCTATATTGTTATCCTTACTGAGCATTTGAGCTCACCCCTTTCTATGTTTTATTTTTCCCAAGATGTGAAGAAGTATTTTATGACTGACCTACAGGGATAGTCTGAGGGGATATGAGTGTGGAATATAAAGACTATTTTGATGTAGTTTTTCACGTTATTTATGACTTATGAATGTCTATATTGTTTTCTGGGCTACTAAACTAATTGGTCTTTCGAGACTTGATCTTTTGTGATCATTCTACTGTTATGTAATAATGCACCGACTCTAGGTATCTGCGTTCGGGGCGTTACAGTTGTATCAGAGGAATTTTATTACAAACATTGGAAGTAAGATTTAGATAAACTCTGATCAGAGCACATAGACCTAAGATGGACTTTGAGTATTAGTATAGAAGAACTTCCTATAATTTTGGTATTTTAGATATTTTGTGAGTTTTCCGAGAAATACATCCCTATTTGGAAACGAGCAGTTAGAGGTGGCTCTGGCACAGATGTACCTAGGGGTAAAACACTAAATCACCGCTTTGAGCTAGACTCGAATGAGAACTGGTGCACGACAATGGGCCTTGCTACACTCTTGGTTACGAAACTCCTGTGGGATATGCTTAGGATAATTATCATTTTCATTACAAACCATTATGAAGGGTTTATGAGTATATAATTCCTCAATGAATTTTTTTTGTGATTATGGATTATATCCATAAACTATTCAATTTATGTTAAGTGTTTTACATGTTTGGATTTATGTATTGCGATTCATAAACTAATCTAGTGTATTCCATTGTTTAGAAATGGCGCCTAGTGGAAGGAATGGAAACCGTATCAATGCACGCACTACATATAAGTATTTACCTTCTACTCAAGATAATTATAGTGGAGCTGGTGATACAATTGGTGCTGATCAGCTTATCACCATACTAGGACAACCCACTCAGGTTATGAAAAATAACCTTACCCGTATGGAGTACCCTGATCTACAACATTGAGGATCAATGTTAGATCGCTTCATGAGGTAAAAACCACCAACATTAAATGGGGGTACAAATCCACTAGTAGCTGAGAAATGAATAAATTCATTAGAGAAAATATTCCATGCCTTGGGGAGTAGTGAAAAGGAAAAAGTTGTCATGACAGTTTACCACCTCACTGAAGATGATGATCAATGGTGGTCATTGATTCAAAACACGAAGGAAGATGATGAAGTATCAAATATGGAATGGAGGGAGCTGAAATATATTTTCTTAGAAAAATAATTTCCTCATGACCATCGAGTGGATATGGAAAGACAATTTCTGAGTCTGAGGAAAAAGAAGGATGAGAATGTTGCCAAGTATGAGTCTAAATTTACAAGGTTAGCAAGGCATGCTACAGATTATATAAATAACCCAATAAGTTGGATTGATCATTTCTTTGATGGGTTAAAACCATTTCTCCATTGAGAATTAGTCTCACAAAACTTCTCGTCGTACGAATATATTGTCTCATGTGCTATCAAGAAAGAAAAAGGAATTCTCTAAGTCTTGCTAATTTAAAGAAAATAAAGACAAGAAGAGACTTGCTGATCACTCTACAAATGTAAATAAGGGGAATAAGGGAATGTTTGAATATCCATCCTACATTAAATGTGAAAAGAAACACCCTAGTACTTGCATGAAGGGAATGGGAGTCTGTTACAAGTGTGGTGATAAAGGCCACCAATATTTTGATTAAAAGGGGAAGAAAGAAGCTACTGATGTTCAATACTACAATTACAAGGAGATGAGACATTATGTGAATGAATTTCCTAAGAGTCAGGGAAACCTATCTCAGAAAAGGCCAAGGATTCAAGGCCAAGCTTATGCTATCACTACTGCTAAGGTAGAAGCTCCGAAAGATGTGATGGTAGGTAATTTAATGGTTTCCTCAAGTTTAGAAATTTATTTATTTGATTATGGATCCTCTCATTGATTCATATCTTCCTATTTTTCTAATAAAATTAGATATTTATAATTTGATTTAACAAGGGAGTTGTTAGTAAAAACTCCAATGGGAAGTATCATTGCTATAAAGTTCTGTGAATTAGTTCCAATTATGACATATAAATTTTCTTTATCTGCTGATTTCATCATCATACCCATGATTGAATTTGATATAATCCTCGCTATGGATTGGCTTTCAGACCATGATGCAAAAATTTATTATAATAAGAAGGAGGTTACTATTTTTTATGACGATGATAAATAATACCTTATCTTTAGAGTAGGATCGTCACCACCTAATTCTTATCTAGATCCACCACCAGTAGCTCAACTAAATTCAAATATTGGGGAGGAAGAGAATGAAATGAATGTGAGTGAGGAATGGAATGTTAAAATAGAGGATGTACCTATTGTGAGAGAATTTGTTGATGTGTTTCTAGAATATTTACCTAGACATCCTCCAAAACGAGAAATTGAGTTTTCTATTGATTTAATTCCTGGATCAAGGCCTGTATTGAAGACCCCTTATAGAATATCCACTGTGGAATTAGTGTAACTAAAGAAAAAACTAAAGGAATTGAGTAATAAGGGATTTATTCACCCTAGTGTTTCTCCATGGGGAGCCCCAATTCTTTTGGTTACGAAGAAAGATTGATCTATGAGGTTGTGCATTGGCTATAGGGAGATCAATGCTATAATAATAAAGAACAAGCATCCCCTACCTCTCTTTGATGATTTATCTGACAAACGTCATGAAGCACAATAATTTTCAAAGATTGAACTTCGATCTAGATATCATCAGATGTGCGAAAATAAGCAAGACATTCTGAAGACATCATTTCTAACTAGGTACGGGCATTACGAGTTTATAGTAATTCCTTGTGGGCTAACTAATGCACTCTCTTTTTTCATGGATTTAATGAACAATGTTTTCAAGGAATATCTTGATGACTTTGTAGTGGTATTTATTGATGATATCTTGGTATACTCCAAAAGCTACGAAGATCATGAAAATCACTTGCGCATTATCCTGAAGACTCATAGAAGACACAAATTATATGGGATGTTTAGCAAGTGTGAATTATGGCTTCAAAATATTTCTTTTCTTGGCCATATTGTATCTAAGGATGGAATCTTTGTTGATCCTTCTAAGACAAAGGCAATCCAAGAATGGCCAGCACCGATGAGTATACTCGAGGTACATAGTTTTATTGGTTTAGCAGGTTTTTATCGACATTTTGTCCAGAATTTAGTCTGATTGGCTAACCCATTAACAAAGGCAATAAGTAACGAGGTTAATTTTTTTTTGGACAAAAGAGTGTGAAGAATGTTTCAAAGAATTGAAGAGATGATTAGACAATTCTTCTATATTGAATCTACCATTGGGGAATGATGGGTTTTTATTTATAGTGATGCTTAAAAGAAGGGACTTGGTTGTGTCCTTATGTAGAATGATAGGGTTATTACCTATGCATCAAGAAAGCTAAAAATTCATGAGCAAAACTATCCTACTCATGATCTTGAGTTAGCGGCTATAATCTTTGCTTTGAAGATTTCGAGACACTATCTATATGGTAAAAAATGTGAGACTTATACTGATCACAAGAGTTTGAAGTATATTTTCTCACAGAAAGAACTCAACATGAGGCAAATGAGATGGCTTGACCTACTCAAGGATTATGATTTCACTATACACTACCACCTGAGTAAGGAAAATAAGGTGTTAGATGCTTTGAGCAGAAAGGATCATGGAGTTTTGAACAAGATGAGAATTGAAATGGATCCTATATATGTGGATCTAGTAAATATGGATATGGGAATCACCATGGAAGGTGAAACATCAATACTTTTTCAAATGGTTTCCAAACCATCTTTACTAAAAAGGATAAAGAATTATCTGACCGGTGATGAAGAGTTTCAAAAAAAGATTAAAGCTATGAATGACGGGAGATTGAGTGACTTTGTGTATGATGATGGAATTTTGAAATTTGGGAAGAGACTATGTGTTCCCGATATACCTGATCTGAAAAGGGAATTGTTGGATGATGCTCATAGTTCCAATTTCTCTATACACACAGGTAGCACCAAAATGTATAGTGATTCGAAGGAATATTTTTGGTGGGACAACATGAAGAGGGAGATTGTGGATTTTGTGTCATGATGTATGGTTTTTCAACAAGTGAAAGCTGGAAGGCAACAGACTGGAGGAGTATTGAAACCCTTTCCTATACCTGAGTGGAAATGGGATAATATTATTTTGGAATTTTTCATGGGACTACCAATGACTCCTATAAGAAATAATGAAATATGGGTCATTGTTGATCGTCTTACCAAGTCAACACATTTTATTGCTATAAGAGAAGATTTACCACTTGAATGTTTACCAAGACTATATATTAATGACGTTGTAAGACTTCATGGAGTACCACTATCAATTGTTTTTGACTGTGATCCCCATTTTACAGCAAGATTCTGGAAAAGCCTTCAGAAATCCCGGGATATAGATCTTCATTTGAGCACTGCCTACCACCCCAAACTAATGGAAAATCAGAACAGACTATTCAAACCTCAGAAGACATGTTGAGATCTTTCTCACTTGACTTTCAGGGTATGTGGGATCAATATTTACCTTTGGTGGAATTTTCCTATAACAATACCTTCCATTCAAGTATTCAGATGGCACCATATGAAGCGTTATACAGAAAGAGATGTCGCACACCAACCTATTAGAATGATGTTGGAGAAAGAAAACTCGTAGGCCCAAAACATGTTGAGGAAATGATGGAAAAGGTGAATGTAATCCAAAACCACATCAAAGCAGCTTAAAGTAGGCAGAAGAGCTATACTGACAACCGAAGAAAGGATTTGGAATTTCAGGTAGAAGATCATGTCTTCTTGAAGGTATCACCATGGAAGGGTGTTATGAATTTCGGTAAGAAGGGAAAATTGAGTCCCAGATACATTAGACCTATTGAAATTCTCAAATGAATTGGAGCTATAACTTACCATTTGGCAATGCCGCCAAGTCTCTCAAAATTTCACAATGTATTCCACGTACCACTGTTGAGAAAATACATGCCTGACCCAACACATGTTCTCACCTATGAGGAATTAGAACCAGAACCCGATCTGTCTTATTTAGAAGATCATGTCAAGTTTCTTGATACAAGAGAATAAGTGCTAAGAAACCAGACGACTCTTTTGTTAAAATTTCTATGGAGAAACCATAAGATGGAAGAGGCAATGTGAGAACCTGAGGAACTTACGATGAAGAACCACCCGAGTCTTTTTATGCAGTAATATTCTAGAAATTTTGAAGATGAAATTATTTGAAGGATAGGAGAATGTAAAACTCCAAGATTCCATGGTATTCTTCTCTTTGAATATTACAATAGCATGTGTTGTACGCAACTTCGAGTTCTAACACACCACAACCACTCAAACTAGACATTATGAATAGTAATACACACTTTTTTGAAATTTTATGAATTTTACATTTCAAAATGGACTTAATTTTTGGATTTAGAATATCAAAATTAGCTAAGGGTGAATATTTGTTACTTTTCTAATAACTTTCTTATTTTGATGAATAGTTAAAATTAATAAATTTTAATTTAAAAAAACATTTTTAATCGAGATAATTAATTGTGATAAATTATGAATTTGAATGGTTTGGAAGTATAATTAGATTGTATTTTTATCATTTAATAAAATTTAGGTCATTATATGTAATTTCACATTTAAATTTGACATAAACAAGTGTCAATCTTTTGATAGTTATTATTTCATAAAAAACAAGCCTTTTATTTTGACAACATGAATTAATTTTAAATTAATTTCTATCACTTATGTATTTTGAATTTAGAAAAATGTATTCCATATTTATGACTAGGAGGTCCAAATTTTGTAAATAGGTAACTTTTATTTTTATACATTTTGAATAATTACTTAGGTAAATATTTTATTTACCATGGTAAAAGAGTAAATCTGTTAAATAAGGGTAAAAAAATAATATTATAATAATATTAAATTACCCTAACATGTGTCCTAAACCAATTGGATAAATCATGTCCGACAAAGGGCAGATTTTGGTCCATTTTTGGACCTCATGGAGCCACTTGTAAGTGATAATGACACTTTATATTAATTAAGTTAAAATAAATACAAAAATGACATAAGCATATATCTTTTAGAAAAACAATTTTTAACTAGAGATATATATGTTATAATTTTGACAATAAATATTAATTATAATGCTAAAATGATTTTCTACATAATGGTATTTTATTTATAATTTTTAGACATTTAATAATTAAATTTATTTATGACACAATAATGATGCAATATTTTCATTATTAATGAAAGAATACAATAATATGTATTATAAATGTTAAAATAAATATAATATGAAATTTTTAATGACATAAACGAATTTTATAGGTTAATATGTCATGTTATTATTGATTAAATGAATTTAGTTCTAATTAATAAAGTTTTTAGGAATTTAACAAAAATCAATTATTAAATAGTGTCAAAATTGACATAAAAGAGTTTCTAAAAAAAATATTATATTATTAATTGATAATATATTCCTAAAAATATATGGTTTGGAAAAATGAATTATATAATGATAGGTTCATTTTTAATGAACCACCTGGGGTTATCATGGAATTATATAGTAAGTTTATTAACAATATAATATAAAAATACAAAGAGACATGGTAAATGTCAAACTATTTAACTAAGAGTTAAATCTAAAAGTTAAGGTTAATATAGTGACCAAAACCTGTCTAAAACCTATTGGTTGAGTGGTTATCGAACCATCCCAACCTTATACTTTAAATAATACATTTTGGAGCCATTATAAACCGAATTGTTTTTTATTATAAAATAATATTTCTAGCTTTTCCAAAGGTGCCCCTCACCCCTCTTATAAAAGGGCACTCCCCCTTCTCTGTAATTTACACCTTCAAATCCATTTGGATCAACCAAAATCTACCCAAATACCCTCTAAAATATCCTCCCTTAATCCTATAGGACTTAAATTTGTCATAAATCCATCATAAGGAGCCCTTTTGATCAAATCAGAAGGATGAACCCAAAGAAGAGGTAAATATTTCATCACCTCTTTCAAGTTCCTTTATTCTTCCACTTCCTTTTTCATTGTTGTTTCCATTATAAAATAATATCTCTAGTATCTTATATATACTATGATGTTATTATAAATATGGTACAACCTAATTCATTATTCTATCCATCCTTTTAATGACATGTCACCATACGTGCGTACGTATGTCTTACTATCTCCACATAATGGTGTAATTGTTATTCAATACATTATTATTTGGATGGGTATAATAATAATGTGTAAATTAGTTAAATAGTAAATATAAAATGATTATAATTCTTTATATATGATATAACATCCAATTATATATTATTTTAATATCAAAAGAATGATATTGTCACTCGTGCATACGTACGGATTACCATCTCCATGAACGAGATGAGATTCATTCCCCATCGTATCCATTCAAGAATAATTTTCATTTGATGATTAAAAATAACATTTAAGGACTTAATATCATTCTGTATATGAATAATATAAAACCTATCCATAACAAACATGGCTTATGTGACAAAACAAATAAAAGAAAATGTGTAATTGAACACCCAAAACGACGATAATACTAAAATATTATTAACAAAGCAATATTAGAAGATCATATATGATATCATATTTATGTATATGATTCTTGTATAATTAAATAATAATGATTTTACTTTTATAAATGAGGTTAACCTACCCTTGAACAAGGAAAAGTACAAGGTAAGGGTTAATTCTACAGTCTCTTCATTATTTGAGGTTATTTATACATAATTATCTAGTGGGACCTCTTTATCATTCACTTCTTTGTTTCTTAAAAATGTATTTGAAAACATTCTTACTATTTTATATAATATGGGTTAAATTAATTTATACCCTTGTTTGAATTTTTATAAGATGTTTATGAATAAATCTTTCTGCCATTTTCCAAACAAGGTCCATTATAACCTTTTCGACAAAATAAAGGTAAGAATGTATTTTTTTAACTTATACGGAGGGTGTGACTATTTTCTACCATTATAAAATCATCGAAGCTTCACTTAAAAGCTTAGAATAATATTATAAAAATAAATTTTTTCTTTATAATTATGTGACACTTACATGATTTCAAAATAGAAATAGATATTTCTCTAAAAGAAGGTTTTGATTTCATCTATGTCAACATACTTTGATATATTTGAAGTTTATTTGAAGTTTATTTATTATGATACAAAAAATCTATATTATATTGAAGGTTTTGTGTTATGTTTGACTATGGAAGTTCTGTTTCTATACTATTCATGGTTTATGGTTAAATTATTTACATTTAATATGATAGTTTTAATATAAATTTTTATGTTATATTTCAACCTTTTATTATGATGAATGTATTGGAATAGTATGTTCCGGGTTGGGGAATGGTAAAAGTAAGCCCTCCGGGTTGGAGTCTGGTTACAGTAGACCCTCCGGGTTGGAGTCTAGTTACAGAGGCTCTCCGAGTTGGAGTCCGGTTATAGAGGCTCTCCAGGATGGAGTCCGGTAACAGAGGCTCTTTAGGTTGGAGTTAGGTTACAGAGGCTCCAGGATGGACACCGGTTACAGAGGTTCTTCGGGTTTTCATCCATTTACAGTTAGCCCATAGGTCTTGGCACGAGGCCTTGACATAGAAATTAATGTTTGGAATTATTCATTCCATCACTATGAAAGTTTTTATTGATATTAAATGTGATTATTTGACTAATAGAATATCTATTTGAATAAGTAAATGGAATTATTTCATTTTATTTTTTTCCATATTATGCTTAATTTCAAGTTTAAAAGGCTTTTGTTTTAGTTATACATTACCTTAAATGTTTATACTTATTTATGAAATTTTCTACTATATTGTTATCCTTACTGAGCATATGACCTCCCGCCTTTCTATGTTTTATTTTTCCCAGGATGTGGAGAAGTATTTTATGACTGACCTACATGGATAGTCGAAGGGGATTTGAGTGTGGACTATGGAGACTATGTTGTTGTATTTTTTCACTCTATGTAAGACTTATGAATGTATCTAGTGTTTCTAAGGCTACTAAACTAATCGGTCTTTCGAGACTTGATCTTTTGTGATCATTCCAATGTTATGTAATAATGCACCGAATCTGGGTAACTAGGGTTGGGGAGTCACAAATACCTTTCTAAAAGAACACTAAAATTGTAAATGTTAATGATGTAACCCTTTTCATGAAAATTGGTTTGGAGATACTATATTTCAACATTCTTGATTCAATGAAATATCCACATGAAGAAAATTCTATTTTCACCTTAATATTTTTGAACACCCTTGTTCTTATAGGGAGGAAATTGTAATATTTGATGACATAATTAAACTAGGAGGATCTTTGGAAACACTTGACCTAGTGGAAAATATATTTTTGAAAATAAACATAATATGGATAAAATTTCAACTAATGATTAATGTGAAGAAATTTTTGAGAGTTATTTTTACTAATTACTAAAATCTAACACTAACATTTATGCATTACATATACAGGTGGCCAACATAGAGAATAGTGAAATGAAAAAACCTCTAGAAAACCTCATTGATCTAGAATTAGAGATACTACCCTCAAATTAAATAAATGGTTTTTTAAATGAGTATAATAAACCACGAGTCAAAATTTCAAAGCACTAAGAATCTAGCCATGAAAACCAACTGCTAAAAATCTTGAAAAAAATGTTAATGCCATTGAATGGGCATTATGAGAAATTCCAAGAATTATCCCCACCACCTATAATAATATTTTTTTTGAAATAATGATCCAAGCTAGTAATAACACTATGATAAGGATCAATACAATATTCCTAGAGACAAGAATAAATAAATTAGAGAGAGTCTTGAAAGATTAAAAAATACTTCCCATCTCAAAATTATAATGGGTGAGCCCCATTCAAATTGTTCTGAAGATAACCAGATACAAAATTATGATGAAGGGAAAAAATGAATTGGTACCCCCTATAATATTTAATTCATGGAGAGTTTGTATTGATTATAGGAGATTAGATCATATAACTAGGAAGGATCATTTACCTATACCCTTTTTAGAAAAAATTACAGAAATACTAACTAGGTAAAGCAATTTTTGTTTCTTTGATGTATTTTCTTGATATTTCCAAGTTCCAATAACTTTTTATGACTAAGACAAGACCACATTTACATGTCCCCTCAGTACATTTTCCTACCGCTGATGACTTTTGGTCTCTAAAATTACCTAGGTAACTTTCAAAAAAACATGGTAAGTATCATATAAGACTTGATTAAGAGTTTTTAGTTGTATTCCTTGATGACATAACCCTGTATGGGGATGGTGTTTTTATTTTTTTTGGATAGACTAGAAAAGGTTATTCAAATATGTATTGAAGAATAACTAGTTTTGAAGTTTGAAAAATGTTTTTTATAGTGGAAAAATAAAATGAGTTGGGACATTTGATTTCTAAATAAGTATTGTATTTGATAAAGCCAATGTTGATGTCATTTACATAGTACCCTACCCAACCGATTTGAGGAAAATTATATCATTTTTGGGCCATGTTTAATGTTATGGAAGGTTTATTAGAGAAATTTGAAAAAATTATTTTACACTGAATAACCTTCTCAAGAAAGAAACTAATTATGTATTTGATGATTCATATTGGATATCGGTTGATGAATTAAAGAATATTTAGTGACTTACCCCATAATCTACCCACAAAACTAGATTCAACTCTTTTAGATACTATCTGATGATTATAATAAATCAGTAAGGGTTGTGCTATCCCAAAATACTGATAAGACTTCATATGCGATGGACTATATTTCACAAACACTAGAAAATACCTAGATTAACTAAACAACAATAGAGAATTAGTTTTTTAATATTATTTTAGCTTTATAAAAATTCTATTCTTATTTCATAGAAAGTAAGGTTATTTTTTATTCTGATTAAAAATCATTAATATATTTAATCATGATGATCGATGAAAATCCAAGATTAGTAAGATGGATGATGTTGCTACAAGAGTTTTACCTTCATATTTAGGAAAAAAGGGCTATGAAAATATAGTGGTCAATAAAATGAGTATGCTTCCTCAAACTTCTGAGGTAGAACTAATCACTAAAACAAGTATGGATGATTCCTTCCTTGGTGAAAGATTATATAGCATAGCCCAAGTACCTTGATATGATCACATAGTAAATTTTCTAGTCACTAGAGGTACCTTCTTTCTTCTCAATGAATGAAAGTGATAAATTAAAATATGAATCATAATACTATGTTTTAGAAAAAACTTATTTATAGAAAATGTGCAATGAAAATGTCATTATTAGATGAATTCCTAATGAAGAAAAAAATTTGTTCTTTATTTTTGTCACACATTTTAATGTAGAGGACATTTTGGACCTTAAAAATCCACTTGAAAAAATATAGAAGCTAGATTATATTGGCATTTCATCTTTAAAAACTATTATGTTTTTTGTAAAAAATAAATAAAATGCTATTTTACTTGTTGAATTTCCAAAAGACAAGAAATGACCAAAAAAAATTGATTTGTTGTGAAATATTTTATCCTAGAGGAATTAACATCATGGTTTCCTTCCCCATGTCATTTTGAATTTCATGTATTTTGTTAGCAATGATATATGTGTAGAAATTTATTTATACTAAATCTAGTCTAGATGATGAATAAAAAATTTTAATTGAATTTCTAAAATCCAAAATTGTTGGTTTGGAATAACCTGAGCTATAATCAGTGACCAAGGAACACATTTCCACTACAAGAACAAAGAGCTCCTCTTGAGAAAATAAAGAGTGTTCCATAAAACATCCAGTGCCTACCACCCATAGTAAAATGGACTAGATGTGTTATTCAAGAGAGAAGTGAAAAAGATCTAGGAAAATACAATACAAAACAACCATAAGGACAAAGCCTACTAGGTTATCAAATGACGAAACCTAGGATTTAGAAAGTCTGGAGAATAAAGGAAAATATAATAAATTTATATTGTGGAGTTTAGAAGAGAGGCATATGATTACTCTATACTCTTTTAAGAGAGAAAAATATACCCTGGAAAAGTTGATCTGGAAAAGATAATTTAAATTTGGAGAAGAAGTAAAATTATTTTCTTCAAAGTGAAACTTTTCCCAGGTAAGTATCGTTCCAAATAAAGTGGATCATACATATTATCTAATAATTTTCATTTTGGTATAGTTGAGACTAAAAGAGAAAGTTCAAATAAACCATTCAGGGTGAATGACCTACCACATAATAATTACGAGGAGGAATTTTGTAAAGAACCCATGGTGTAGTCCAAACTCCTCCTCGCTTTTGAAAAATAAGTATTTATAGGTTACCTCTCTCCTTTATTTAGGTCTAGCTATTTATTTTATCTTGAAATATATTTCATAAGAAAATGGATTATGAAATTCAACTGGGAATGTTTTAGATCCAGGTGTGGGGGAAGAGATAATATGTAATCTGTATATAATTAAAATATTTTTTTTTCATAAAATCATTATTATGAACATCACTCCCCTTTTATAGTATTATGTTTTGATTTTTAACACTTTTCTTTAACCTCATTTATATCTTGCCTATTTTAAAATTACTATTATAGAGTTGATTAATTCAAGGGATGTGAGACTGTAAGGTTTTAAATTATTACTGAGTGAACTTGTATCTATTTTATATAGGTCTAGTATGAGAACTTGGAGAAGAAGTGTGAGTGAATATATTTATTATAGAATCAATTTTAGAAGTTTATGTCACCTGAATTTTAAAATTAATCTAAAGAAAATTAACATTTGTGAGAAAAAATACCATACATATCTAACATAAATTAAATTGATATATATATCCTTTTAACATAGAATAGATATGTGTAATTGGGAATCTAGAAAAATATCCTTGATACAGGGGCACTAGATGTGTTTCGGTAATTAAATAAGAAATATCAATATGTTATATACAAAGAGCCTTTCTAACAATTATGGATTTGAAAAATTAATTTGAATAGGGAGTTTTAAAAAATGATTTAATTTATGTGAGGATAATATTAAACCCATAAGAAATAGACACTTTAATTATAACCTATTAAATTATATTGTTTCAATAAATTGGAAAATCAAACCAAAATTTAAAGAAACATAAAACTGATAAATAATTAAGGAGTTTTTCATTAATTTTTTTTCCACTCAAATATAATTCCATAAAATCATAGACTAAAATATTGATTGAATTTAAGTGAGTATGTGGATTGATTCACATATGATGCATGATAATTTTTCAATGTTTAAAGGTACATGTTTACTTATTCCTTGGTTAGTAAATTTAGGTTTATCAAGGATGAATTTCTGTGGAAAAAAGTTAATTCAATGATAATATTTCCCATGAGTGAAATAGTTTAAGTGTGGGGGAGTGATGTCTGATAGAATTTTCAATATTTAATACCTTTTATTAATTTAATACACCCCAAATTATGTTTCAATTTATGGGTTGATATTAGTATGTGTTGAATTTTTGAAATTATAAATTAATAAGAAATTTTCTTTAGATATGATGTTCATTTTTTAATCATTAGGGTGGACTATAATTATAGAGAAATACTTATATAGCAATCTGACCCCAGAGATACCAGATTCAATTTCTTCTAACATTACATTATTGTGAATTCATGGAATCGAATCATGATGGAATGAAGAGTTCAATAGTAATGATAAAAAGGATACACAAATGAGTCTTGTTTTATAAATTAATACACTAATTACACCATTTTTTTCTTTAGATGACAACTTTATTACATATAGTTTATCCATATATATCTCTCATAGTACACCTATTAGATTCATAGGGAAGGAAACATGATAAGGGTGGATGAAATGATCAGTAAGGAAACAATATTACAGAAGTAATAATTAATCAATGAGAATAATTAATATGGAAAGGTAATAACTAGAAACACATTCCATTTAAATAACTTGATATGAAGAAATCAATATGTCAAGGTAAGAAACTAAAACACATGACATTTATCTAATGAACTAAAAATGAAATGTATCAATACATACATTGATGAAAAAACTCATGGATTAAAAATATTTAAAAATAAATAAGGGAAATAATTAATTATTGGATTCCATGTTTCCTAGGAACATGTAACCATTACTGTTAAGACCTTTCATAAAGAGGTTTATCATATAGGGTAGAAACCCATCTAGTTTGTGAAAAAAATTCATCTCAAGAGACTACCAATGTATCAATGGGCTATCTATAACCGGTCCCCACCTGTGTTGTACATGTCCAAATTATTTCTCTTATCAAATAATCAAAATAAATAATATTCTTTATCAAATATTCGTATTGAATAGAAGATACAGATCTATTCGTATTTCCCCAAATAATCTAATAACATTCAATGTGAACACCATATGAAAAATGGTATTGATTTTGGAAAATAATCATACCCATGAAAAATGACAAGGATACATAGGGAAATTCAATATCAAATGATCATAGGAAATTGAATATTTCAAGGGGAATAAAAGGAATCAAAAATGCGAATTCCAATAATATATTTGTATAAATCCATCATAAACCATCTAGAAGAAGAATAATGATGGTATCAATACCACATATCCCAAGTGAAGTAAAAATAAATTGTTTTTTCCATAAATGAATATAAATACTATAAATTATATATTAAAAAAATTATTCAAAAAATATCTTTTTTATTTTCAAAAAAAAAATTGATAATATTTTTCGTTGAAAATGAATTTTAAAAACAGTTTCATTAATAATTAATCATTTAATCCTGAAAATCCCACTTTAAATAAATGGTGGTGGGTAAATATATACATACTGTATGAGTTAAAATTAACATTCCTTTTTCATGGTAAAAATGTTATAAAATTCTATTATTCATAAACCGATAAGAATATTACTTTGAAAACTTTGGTAAAAGAAAATAAGGGTACAAATGTCTTTTATAAATCATTTTGGAATTATGTTTTAAAATAAAACCATTTTTTGAAATGGGTGTTTTAGAATAAAATATTTTCTTTGACTAATGAGAGAAATAAAGTTGTATTTTCTTAAAAACATTTTCTAAAACATTTTGAGTACAAAAGAGTAGGAAAATGTTACAATTACTTGAAAAAGGTCATGAAAAACTAGTAGAGAAAAAAATGAAAGGGTTTATTAAAAAAATATCACATTATTTATTCTAATTAATATTCAAGTGTTGGAAATTTTGAATAAAATGGGATTGTAAAGTATACCGTTGAACGGATTTTAACATTGAAGTGAGAATCACTCAATGAGTATAATATATGTATAAACTGTAAATCCACATAAAGAAGTGAAAATAAATCAATATATAGTCAAATTAATTATAAATATAATCATATAATATTAATGACAACATGGAAGTAGTATAACCCAATGAAAATAAATTAGGTTACCAAATTATTTTCTACTTTTTAATTTTTAACTCAAATCCCCTTAGAAGAAATAATAGAAATTGAAAGACAAAATGTCATGAAGAATGTAGAAATCAAGATATTATAAGACAATGTGACAACATGTACACTATATATAAAAAAGCAGGTGCTAAAAAATAATTTTTTTTCCTGAGAAAGTTAACAATAACAAAAGGAAGTGATATTGCAATGATAATCAATCAAAATTTTTTTCATAAGAATAATCTCTAAACATTCCCAAGTGTCCCATACCACTTTTAATCATTTGAATTATAATATAAAAGAAGGAATATAATTAAATAAAACATATAATACCATGATAATAAGGATAATAATGATATAACATTTCAAAGGGTAGTATATACACCATATAAATGAAATTATGTGCATAACAATAAATAAGTCTCAATGGAGTGTAAATCAAGACGAAATCCCTTACCTTGCATTCCCTTTTCGGGTGATAATCCTTTAAAATCATTTATAATGGTTTTATAAATGTCATTAAATAATAAAATAACCATAATAATTTTTATAATATCATATATTATCTTTTTATAATATCTTACCACCCTTTTGTTAACAATCATTCACTATTTTTACTATTTTGGGTGTTAATTGTCTAATTTTTCTAGTTTGTTTTGAATTGTTACTTGTTGATAATATCATGGTTTCATCATCTCTTGAATTTATAACATTATTTAAATATCATATATATCTATTATTTATGTATTTATAATAATATATAATATTTTGAGTTACGAAATTAAATGCCCCATTCATGGAGACGGTAGGTCGTATGTACGCACGAACACTACTTTCTTTTATTTGTCGTATTAAAATAATGAAAATAAAATGAAATATCTGTATATAATAAATCTAGTATCATATAAATTTCATATATATTACATAGTTTTATTAAAACCATCTTTTATACATTCTATGTATAGTGTGAATGAAACAAATCACTTTGATGGGGCAGTAGTCCACACTTCCTGAGATGATGTTATCATATTCCCAAAAAATAGAGTACATAAAGGTTTGTGTTATAAAATAATTATATATGTATAAATAAGTTATAATTATCATATATATTGTAAATAAATATAGCTTCTATAAATATTCCCAACCATTTTATGTTGTAAAGGAAAAATGAACAATCATCATTTCGTAAGTCAGTAGTTCATCGTACCAATAAACTGTATATTTGTTACCCATTAGATGGAGGTTTGTGTAAGTTTCAGTGTTAAACATAACATAAATAAATATAAGTATATTTAAGATAATTTTTTTAATATAATTATGTAATAATTATATTTTAGGTGGTGGATAATAGAAAAGAAACTAAAGAGCTTGGGTAAAGAAGTTACCTCTTCTTTTGGTAACTCCTTTTGGTTTGCATCAAAGGGGTTACATGGATAGTTTTATGAATAAGGATAGGATTCTAGGTTGAGGATAGGTATTTTTAAGATATATTTGGGAAGATATTGATCAATAAAATGTGTTTTGTTTGGTGTGGTTAAGTGGGATGTTTGAGTTCTATTTTTATGCGGAGGAGTGACACTCTTGTAAATTTTGGAAAATAGAATTCCACCCACGTTTTCCCATTGAAAGTGGCTCCAATAATGGAATAAATTATATAAATTGAATTATATGGTAAATATATGTACATAAAATGTATTTTTTACTAGTTTCTATGTAATTTTGTCCCTTATGTTTAAGTTTTAGTCCCTTATTAAGCTACATTTTCTCTTAATTATTGTAATTAATTTAAATCACATTCACTGATATTGTTGGAAGAAAACTCATATAGACATATTATAAATTATAAATTTTTATTATTAAAAACATGGAATCCATTTTTCAAAATTCCATTTGTATAAGTGGTAGAAATTAATTTAAATTTAATCCTGCAGATGGGACGACAATTTTGGTTTTTAATGTAAAATCATTAAAATGCTTGCTAAGTTTATATATCCAATTTCAATGTGAAATTGACTCCAATTAAATAAGTTTGATTAATTTTTAAAAAATTCATATAATTAAACATTAAAAACATTTCAAAATATAATTTATCCTTGTAAATAAATTAGATAAAAAAGTAATTTTTAGTTATAATTTAGTATTATTAACTATTTAATATAAAATGAAACATAATAAAAAATAAAAAAATCACCCTAACCTAGTTTTCTTGTTCTCATTTAAAATATTAAGTTTATGTTGATATAAAATATTTATAAATTTTACAAAAATCGATTTATAGTAGGTTCTTCTTTAAATGGTGGTAAAATTTACTTTATAAAAATTTAGTATTTTATAAGTGAAATTTGGTTTGCTCCTATCTTATGCCTATCCAATATATTGGATGAATATAATTATTTAATTGAAAATACAACATATATATTTAATTAATGTATTAAATAATAGTAATTAATTTATTTTATTCATATAAAATATTCTTGTGAGAATAAAAATAGTTTTCTACAAAAATATCGTCTTTATATTCAATTAGTTCTTATTTTCACTTATAATTAATTTGTTACCAATGAATTAGTTTTATATTTTTGTAAACCACATATTTTCATATTTTTTTAATACTATTAATAACTAATAATTTAATGGCAAGTATGTATCTTATTATATTAACTAATAATATTTTAATAGTATATTATTGTTCGATAAAACTTGGTCTTGCGTGTAACACAAGACATTGAAGAAACTTATTGCTGCATGCTACACAAGATAACTCAATATCACGTTCATTGTAATATATATAAAATATTTAATTTATTTTAAAATATTGAATTTATTTTAAATTCTCTAGATATTATATTCCCTTATGCGCTAGGTGTTTCATGTCATACATGCTATTAAATACAATGTTCCTACATTATATTTTGAGGGCGTTACAACTGCACTAATAAAAATTGTGAACTTTTTATGGTAGGAAAATTAAAAAGTTCATTAGTGACCATGAAATCAATGGTGGCTATTCTTACCAAAAATACTAACCCTATGATTCCCCTGCATGGACATACTATCTCACAGTAGGCATGGTGACAATGCATTCAATGTTCCAAAAGAACTACTCACGATCACCTTCCCACAATACCGCACCATAGTCTTATAGTAAGTGTAAAAATCATGAGTTCCATCAGCTAACTATATGATAAAAAATTAATTAATGGAAAAAAATCTGACCACATTAAAAAGACTCACTTATCATGCTACTATTCTCATGGTAGGTATACTAACCACGATCCATTCATTTTTAGCCACTATATCATGGTCAACACACTGACCACGACCTTCATAGTAAGCATTCTTACCTCAAGCTTTACCCACCTACCCTATCATACTTATACCTTCTAAGATTACATTAATATCCCAGTACCCCACTTCACCTAAAGGGAAAGATCCATATTGAATGATTCTTTATGTATATCAAGGTACATGGAGATACTCCAAAAGTTTCCACCACCATTTATATACCATTATATGGAAAACCAAGATGAAACCTAGATTGTTCGTTCCTTCTTCTTCTGCCACCCTTGTATTTGAGATGAAGGAGTAATTTCACTTCACCAGGGGAATAAAAATTATAGTCAACTCCAATCTAGTATCCACTTTTACTAAAGTTGATATGAAGTCAAGTGTTCCATGAGAGAACTATCTATACTTTCACAACCACTAAGGGAGATCTAACATTACACTAAGTCACACAAGGGATTTATACTTGTTGAAGCTAGATTCATCAAACAAAGGATCAAGCTCTAATCTATATGAAATAGAGGATCAGCGTCAAAATATATTTTTGAGAAGCCCCCTCACTATTAAATAGAGCCATCGATGGGTGTTTTTTTAGAGCATGATATAAGAAGAAAAATCTATTCTAATAAGAAGCTGCAACAATAATTATAATGAAATGGTTGGAATTCTTCGACCAATGATTGAAAAATATTAGTTGAAGATACTAATAGAGTGATATCTCATGAATTAAAATAACTCTTCATAGGCACTACATGAAGTAATGAGGTCCACATTTAAAATACCATGCCCATTTTCTTTTAATGAATACTCTGAATAATGGGAATACTATACCCTCCAAAAGATACTAGGATGGAATGTGGAACAACACCAAGGCCTTACATAATTTATCCAATCCCTTATTCCATATTTGTTTTATACATCCTGTAAAAAAAACTTTCTCCCTGCTCAATGGATACATTACTTAAATCTATGAAAAATGACACCCCTTCACATGGAGAGAACCATGGAGGCCAAGCATCAATATATAGAAGGAGAATCCTAGACTAGGAGAGAGAAAAAGAACTTATTTTATAATGTTTCCTCAAAAACCACTATTTGAAACTCTTGGATTTTTATTTAATTTTGTAAAACCAAAATGATGGAGCACTAGACCCTATGTGATTTAGCCAAGGAGAATCCTCTAACATCCCCAGTTGATAAAATTATAATATTTTAATTCTATTAATGAATACTCAATATAACTTAATGGCTTTCACAGTAGAAAATTCTTGTAATTTTAGATTTTAAGTTATTATTCTTGTTTTCATCATTTAAAAAGAAGACACTTAGATTAAGTCCACTATATGTGATAACAGATAGTATTTTAATTCAAGGGTGAATGGGGGTATACAAACAATAGGCTAAGAAAGATTAGGAAATATAGTGATTATTATATTTATCTATCTAATCCAATATTTTTTAATGCTAGTAATCTGTTGGATTTAATTTATGAGAGGGTGATTAGAAAGCAAATTAATAATTTTTCAATATAAAAATGAGGGAATAATCCAAGTCTAGACCATTAATTACTTAATTGATTTTAGAACCACCCAAAATTTTTTATTGTCTCCTTAAATAGTGAATCCACAAAAAAAAATATTTCGTCACACAAACAACACAATGTTCTCTAGAGATAATTGAATTCCCACATCGACTGCATATCTCAAGGTTTATTTTCTTTTAATTAACACCCTATTATAAGAGAAGGTCATTAACTCATTGACCTTGATCAGTTGATTCAGTTCGGGGTGTTACAAAGTGGGATAAAAGATAATTTTTCTTTTCTTTCTTCAGGACTGTGTTTGGTGTATGATAGAAATGAGACATGCTATGTCAAATCTTGGTAGGGGAGTTTTATATGTTCCTGGATAGCTGATGATTGAGGAACCCATGATTTTTAGTGATTTGACTACACTTATTGTTGTGGATTTACAGTTTCATTATAATTATTAGTATATTGTATTGTTATAGTTTATGGGATTTTGTTGTGTTCATGTTTCATGGCTAGGAATGTAGAAACACATGTGATATATACTAAATTATTTCTATTCATGGTAGTTAATTTTACTAAATGTATTGATCTATGATTTTTGATTCTGTGATATATTGTACTGGCATTTATATTATTTATACTTGAGAGTTATCGTTGTTATACATGTTTATATATATTAATGTGACTGATATACAAGTACATAGAGCTTGGATTGAGATTTGGGTAGTACTAGGATTGTTATGCCTATTATTATTGATAGCCTCATTAGATAGGTTATTTATAGAAATCCTTTGTGTGCGCCTATAAACTACTTAAGTTGTTATATTTCTAATGTTTTTTTGATGTTCTTAGAATACATTTTTCATTTCAAATATTAATCCTAGAAAAAGATTGAGGGTAATATCAATGAAAGTATACCAGAATTTTTGAACAATATTAAACACCCCTGTTTTACCACTATATATATAGGTGGATAAAAAAGTGCATGCTCCCATGACTGATCTAGTGGTTTAAGTAGTGGAACCAATCATTCCTAGGGTATTCCTTATAGAACCAATTTATGGTGGTGGAGTTTCGAGATAATGGTTGATTATGCCTTGAATTTATATCTTTAACATCGTCCATCCTTCGAAGGAAATGGAGGCCAAAATGATTATAAAGAACAAGTTGAAATTATCTAGAGTATCTTCAATCTAATGGAGACTCGAGAGGATCAATATGTAAAGATGTCTGTATTTATGAATCATGGATCCTCTAGAAGGTGGTGAGGTGTTGTGAAGCAGGTGGAATGTCTTTATGGTCCTATATGGGTGACCATTATAGATCTATTATTTGATCATTTACTTCCATGTATATTGATGCTAGTTTATGCACATGAATTTATAGAGCTTTAGTAGGGGATGATGTTTGTGTATTCTTACTCTTCTAAATTTTTGGATATACATCACTCCTCTCTTAGTTGGAAATGAGTCAAATAAGGACTAAAAATTTAAGATTAGCCTCTAACTGGAGTTATGGTTTCAAGTTAGGAGGTTTGACCTAAAGACATGTCCATAGGTGATTTATATGGACATGATGATTGAGAATGTTCTGGAAGAGGAAAAAGAGACATGTCTTCTTCCACCTATTAGTGGATTGATATACATGATTTCCAGTGTTTCATGGGTTCTCTCTTTTGGAATAAAGAATAGGAAGTTCAAGGAGTTATAGTGGGGAAATTGTAGGAAATTAGAGTAGATCATGGTTTCTCCATACCCCTTTATGGGAGGATGATGATGCCCCTAGTGTTTTAAAACTATAACGTATGTAAATTATAGAAAAAGTTTCACAATACCTTAGAGTAAGTGTCATTAGTGTGGAATGATGTATAATATTTTATAATTCTACTGAAGGTCATTTTGGAAAGGTCCTGACATGGGTGCAAGGAAATGTGGAATGTGACCCAGAGATCTATTTGGGGCCCCCAATTGAAAACTCAAACCCCAAATACATCAGTGGACTAGGTGAGTTATTCACCATAGGAGAAGAGTAATTAATCTAAGGCATAAAGTGTTTATATAGTGGAACATGTCACAACTATCATAGGAGAGGGGCCATCAATTTTTTTGAGTTATGCTATTTATCACACGTACGTTATCTTATACCCCGCATAATATAGGATCTTACAATTTATTTAAATCATCTCAAGTTGTTACTGGATATGAATTTTTGGTCAATTTATCTTATGAGTTATTATATAAAGACACACCCTTGGGGAAGAAGGTGGACCATCTATATATATATATATATATATATATATATAATTTCCTATAGTAGTTTCTATGTATGTACATCTATGAGATTTCACGATTTATTAGATAAATAGATCTGATGCAATCTTTGGCATGAACTAGATGATTGGTTACCAAGAACTTGATTACCAATACTAGAGATGAGTATCCATTACTATGCCTAAGGAAGAGAAGTTTTTTTGAAAATTGAATAGAATATTGGAGAAGGTAGAATGTGTTTGGAACTATGTTAGTTTATATCTCTTATAGAATATATAGTAGGAATTGTTCTTACAAATGACTAATAAGTAACTCACTCCTCTTTTCGTTCAGTATTGTACCATCAATAGGATTAATTTCTCGATGTTTTATCATATCTTTCTCCTAATAGGGAAATTTATTTTTTGATCAAACTCTAGTATGGAGAGAAACCCATATTGATTGCTCCACATTGTGTGCCACTGAATGAGTTGAAGGATCATAGGGCACAACTCAAGGATTTTAAGGTAAAGGGATTTATCAGTCTAAAAATATCTATATGGGGTGCTTCAGTGTTTTTTTTGAAGAAGATAAATAATAGTCTCCATTTGTGTGTGGACTAAGGAAGATGAACTATATAATTTTAAAGAATAGACACCCATTTTCAAAGATTGAAAACTTTATTGATTAGTTATGGGGATCTTATTTGTTATCCAAGATTGAACTTTGATCATGTTACCCAAAACATTGATTAAGAGAGGAGGATATTCCTAATACAATGTTCAGGAGTATATATATATATACGTTTTGTTTATATTTTAAGACTTTCAAGATGAAAAATGAACAAGTGGTGTTCATGGATCTCATGAACATGATCTTACACCCATATCAATACTCCTTCATTATAGTGTTTGTTAAGGATATCATCAAATAGTCATAAACATGAAAGATTCATGGTAGACATCTCGATATTTTATTGAGTACACTTTAATTTTATCATATCTATACCAAGATCTTGATGTTGAAATTATATATCTTGGAGGTAAATTTTATTGGTCAAGTAATATCTACAAAATGAATTTCTATGGACCCAGAGATGGCTGTGAAGTTTTGTTCATGCCTAGTAAATGTGTTTGAGATCATGAGTTTCCTTGGGTTGGTGGGATACTATAGATAGATCATTCAAGACTTCTCCTACTGGGCCATGCTTATGACTGGGATTTCCAAGATGCATGTATTTTTTTTGTGGACTAATAATTGCAAAGAGTCCTTCTTGGAGATGAGTTTGAGATTGAAAAAATATATTATTTAGAGATTTATATAGTGTAAAATTGGTTATGTGGTAAACTATGAAGCCTCTAGTGTTGGTTTAAGTGGTGTGATGATGTAGAGGGATAAAGTAGTGGATTATGGGTCTTACCATCTATGACCCCATGAGAGAAACTACTATACGCTTGAATTTGTGTTTATAGTTATGGTCCATGATCTGATGTGTTGGAACCATTGCCTCTTTAGGGAAAGATTTATCATTTAGAGGAACCTCAAGAGTTTATGTTACATTATTACATAGTGATACTTGAATCTATAGTAGAGTTATTGGGTGGTTTATCTATAGACATGTGATTTTGAGACAATTAATACTCCTTTAAAAGGAAATTCTGGTGTATATTCTCTGAGTAAGAAAAAAGGAACACAGAGAGAAACCTTTAGAAGAGTAATAATGGTTAATGATATTTTTGGATCAATGGTTCGAGGATGAATTTTAGGATCGTTGGTTAATTTACTATACTACGTTAGTTATCAAATCTATATTGGTGGACCTATTATAGGCCATAAAAAAGAAATTTCATGAATTTTTATTAATGTAGGAATATTTGATGGGAAGTGACTGAGTCCCTATATGGTTGATAGATAGTGATGATGTGATCTATATTCATGGGAGAGTTTTGGTCCCTGATTTTATGAGAGAATACATGATAAGGGACTCCCATGCCTCTTAGTGGGATATGGAACCAAATTTGAGGAATTTGTATCATGATGTCAAGTGACACATCTGTTTGATAGTAATGAAGAGATACATCACATGATTCATCTCTCATTTCCTGAACATTCATAGGAGTAAAGAGACACAATAATGGGATGGAGGATTACATCATCCACTTATCATTCCTCTATGTAATTTATATGATTTAATGATATATTTTATAATTAGGTTTACTATAACCTTGAAGAGTCAAGATGCTACATGAGTGATAGTTGATCAATTGATGAAAGTGGAACACTTCATGATGTTTTGATAGACTAATTATATTGATGACTTGTGGAAGATTTATATTTGTGAGATTTTAGAACTACATAGAGTTCCTTCCTCTATTATATTAGAATGAGATGTGTGTTATTATATTATGGTTTTGTCAAGGTCTTTTGAAGACCACGAGGAATCAGTTAAATATGATTAAAACATATCACCTATAGAATAAAAAACATTTAGAGAGGATGATATATATTTTTTAATACTTTCCTCTATCATGAATTCATTCCTTTAGTGTAGCATGTGATAATTAAATTCCCTTTATTGTATTTTTCATATAATATTTTTTGTGGTTTTATTCTGATTAAATCATTTAAGTTTCTTTATGATTAGCCATGTCACCCACCACTATGTTGAAATTAGGCGGGGGAGGATGATTTCATTGGTTGTAGTATGGTACATGAGACATCAAAGAGTGACATTCCTACAATTCATCACTACTTCCCCATGAAATCAAACAATATTATAAAATTTTATTATTATAAACTAACAGTACAATAATGGTTTGTAGGGCTACGGAATTTTTATTTTGACTCTACAAGGAGATAAATGTGATTAGTGATATAAAAATACTAGAATTTAGGGTTGAATGGTCTCCAAAATTTGTGTGAATGGATTTAATTATGTTTTAAAATAAATTATCAATTGAGAAAGAAAGTGTTTAGAAATAATTTTTGGGAATTTTTTCAAGGATTTTAATTTATCTAAACCTGGTAAAATATAATGGTAATAGTCACAATTGTTTTGTAAATTTTTATTTACTTTTATTCAAATATAATTATTCTATTTAAACTACTAAAAACGCATCAGTATATAAGAAGCTATCGATCTATGTTGTTTAATCACAAACCTTAGAGAAAAAATGAAATAATTTCATTTTTTATAACTAAAATTATTTAAATTATATTAGGTTTCATCCTTAATTATTCTATATATTGGGTTATAAAAAAAGTATAAAATGCAATTAATTGGTTAATCCACTCCCATACCATTTATTTAACAAAAGATTCGATTAATAATCCATTTATGTTTTCCCCCTTACTATTTATTCCTAGACATAATTAAATTGAAAAATCATGTCAAAAATATAATTATTCATGTTTGATATTATGTGATAAAAAATAGATATAATTTTAATTTTAATCATCAAAGTAAAAAAATTATGCTCAAAAAAATTTACTTGAAATGAGAGAAAACACAATCCAATGAAAATTGTAATAGAAAAAAATATGTATGGGAGCTTAAAAGAATACAAGGAAAGTATAAAAAATCAAGAAAATAACATTAAAATAATAAGATAATTTGAAACATAGTGAAATAAAATGTCCTAAAATGTTTGAGACACCTGAATATAAATAGTTAAAAAAATTCCACAAATTATTAATAATTCAAACCATGTGTTGGAATTAGATCCGTCTTGTGGGAGGTTGTAGTAAAAATTCAATTTTTGAATTTTTTTTCATAATTAATGGAATATATTGGTGTTTCGGGCTCATGCATTATATTATTCAAGTTATGTTCCTAGACCATGAGATCTTTATAATATTCAAGGAGGTTTGACTCAAGGACAGAGAACAAGAAGTTCACATGGTGAATTGTATTTATAGTATGATTTTTATAGTTTATAGGGATTCATGACCTGAATGAGGTTCACATCTTGAAATTTGAACCTTTTAGAAATTATTTTATTCTGACACTAAAATTTTATGCCACAAATGGAATATTCATGAAATGAATCATCATCAAGTCGATGTTTCATCACCATTTTCTTAAAACAATTAAAATTTAATTATCTACAAAACTCAAGAAAAAATCAATGCAAAGAAACATAAATATGTATAAAAAATAAGGAAATTTCCCAAAAATTTATATAAAAATTTGACATATCAAATATTCATTCAATGGAAAAATTTATTATCCTCATGTAATAATTATCTCAATAGTGACCTCAAAGGAAAAAATTTTTAACAGGAAGCAATCAAAAATAAGAATGAAAATAAACCCAAAAATTAACAAATATGTTTTTGGCCTCAATGTACATTCTTACAAAGTAAACTAGTCACCCCTCATAATCAAGTCTTTCATTTAAATCCATCCCTTATTCGAGTATTATTTCTCAAATATTTCTTTGGTGACCATGCCCATGTTTTTATTTCCTCAATGATAATTTCCCATCATCACTCTAGGAAATAAAACTAGAGCTAGGATCATACCTTGATTACATGCTCCTGACTATAATCTTGCATCAAATTTTTATTCTACACCAAATAAAGAAAAATATTACAATTAGTTATGAGGCATTAACATAAAGGATTAAATGATTATAAGGCTTATGGTAGGTAGTAATTTAATGTTTAGAGGTAATTAAGTAACATAGTAGGTTTAACTATAAAATATAATCCATGATACTTAAAAATATATTCAATGAAATAATCATCTAAGATTTTACATGTACTCACTCCCAATATCAATGAAAAAATTAACAAAAAATGAATAAAGAACTATCTCAAAATGTTTAATGTTATATATATATATTATTGAAAGAAAATGATTGGAGGGATAAGAAATGAAATAAAATGAATAAAAAAACATGATTCAATCTTCTCTCTAGAAAAAAAATACCCATTTACCCTGTTGAAAATCCCCACATACATATTCAAATGAATATCATGAAAACATAAAGTGTTGAGTAAGAAAAAATAATATATTATTATAATATGGATCTTCTCTAATAGGTCATATGTGGATTATATAGGCTAAATATAATCAATTTATAGGTTAGTCCCTAGATAAAATTTCTAACAAAAAATATTTGTAAATAATTTTAAAGGTAAATTTGTTTATTCTTATCTTTGAATGGATATTAATATAAGTTATACTATGTTTAGTTTCCCTGTGTATAACTCAGGAACAATGTTCATAATTGAATTAAAAAAACTAATCACAAAACCCACTTATGAATGTGAATAATAAAAAGGATATTACTGCAGGCATGTATACCATATTATATGTTAATTAATGAACAATATGAGAAATTTTGAATCAAAAATAAATTTCTTATCTCCGCAATCGTGATATAATTCTAAGAAGGAATCATAAATACGTTTTTATCATTTTAATTTATATCATTATCATTTATTTATATAGTTTCAATTTAATTTAATTTTTTTTAATCAAAGTAAAATATATCCTAGTCTAATGAGAACAAGCCAAATTCCAAGTTTAAATAAATAAATCTCACAAAATGTCCCCTAAACAGTTAAAGTTAAATAATGATGCAACTATTTAGAGTTAAAAAAAATAAATGACTAAGAATGTGGCATAAATAATTTTATTATAGAAAGAACAATAGAAAAAATATCTCCCTAAATGAGTGAAGTGGTCCCAAGGAATTAGTTTATCTTGCCTGAATCCTAGTATATGAATGATAGAATGATAAAAAAGTCTCATACTTTTATAATGGAGAGCTCAAATATATATAATAAAAAATAATATTGGTAAAAAAATATGTAACAACTGAACTTTTACAACAATTTTTATTCTACTAAGATCATTTTTAATCTCTATTTATATTTTAGAAAGAAAAAACATAACTAAATAAGGAAAAAAAACATCCAAGACCAAAAATATATGGAAAGGTTTAATGATGGGTTACATCTAATCAAGAGTAAAGTTTACCATATTTATCTAGATGGATAGACTAATGTCAATCATTGTGTTCTATCTACTAAGATGTGTTTTTTCACTTCCCTGAACTAGAATTAATATCCTCCAACACTATTGAATGAGTTGAGGGTGTGGATGAGAGGCATGTGACTTGTGAAAGCACTCATGAGGAAACAAAAATTTGTAATCTACTCTTTGGGTCATATCTTGTGGAACAACTCAAGAAAAATACTCATTAGGGAGGCTTAACTAACATTTTAGAGGGAGAGTTGTCATCATCACATATACATTTGATAGAGGCATGGGAGGAAACTACACTAAAGTAAGAATGTGTATAAATATATCCATTCAAAATTGGACAAAAGTTGCTGTCTTTTCCATTATATTTAATAATATTTATAAATTTATGTGAGAATAACATAAAAAAATTACTCAATAAAGAGTATATAAATGGGGGGGATACAAAGTGAGGGACAAATAATACAAATAGGCATCTTCTAAAAAAGAACCATTGGTGGTATCCTCCCAAACACTAGGCTATTAAAACCACCTTGCTTTGCCAATGTTGGAAATAATGCTCAGGGTAAGAGGTATGGTAATTAGGATAATAACTATATATGAAGTGTTATCATAAAACTATGGAGTGGGAGGAGAATAATATGATGTATAGGTATGAATATTAAAAGGTGCTGAAATTCTCGTAGTAGGATCAACAAAAGGAACCTATAGTAGAGTATCTATGATAGGACCATTTCTATAATGATAGTTATCAGAAAAGAAATCATACTGAGTATTGGGATCCATGATATCAAGATAAAGCTTGACCTGGTGGGCATCCAATTTCATAGTTTAAGTATCATTCATAGAATTATAATCTAGCTCAGCATTAGTGGTATGATGGTGGGGGGAGTCATTGCTGGCTTGATGAATTTGAGTTGGTGTTGGTGAGGTAAATAGAAGATCTAAAGGCTCTATAATAGGGATATCCAACTGTTGGATGATTTTATGCTAATTATATAGTAGATAATATAGGACCCCATAGTATAAAAACCACTCTATAGGGGTATAATGCAGTGCTACCACATTTTAAGAGGGGGAAAAAATGTCCTATTGGGAAGTGGAGAAACCTCTTGGGCTACTGAGGCATATGGAATCTAATCCTCATCTATAAAGTCTACATAATTTGTGTTCAACTCATCCTTCTTTCCATTAAATCATAGAGATCCCATATTATTCATGCAGACTAGGTTTATAGAATGTATTGGTCCCAAGGATCAGAGAAAACCCTAAGCTGCTTCACTAGAAGCATGATAAAACTTTCACCATGAGTCTTCCTTGGGTCTTCCAAACATTCTCTTCATAGTAGTGTGCATATTATAGAGGAATAATAACTAAAAAGGATCCAAAAATGGTTAAAAGAAGGAAAAACTATTACTGAATAATGAATCTTTTGACCTCACCTATTTTGATAATCTCAATTATGTTTCAATATGATTTGATAATCCCAAATAATGTTTATCTTTAAAATAATTATTCGTTCAATATATGACATCATATTATTAAGTTGATAAAATATCAAAATGAACATTGTAATTTGTTAATAAATGTTTATATATGTTTATACATGCTTTGAAATAAATCTAACTCAATCTGGATATGATTTGCAAAGAACAGATAAGTGTTAAGATTGTGAGTCACTGATACAAACAGCTACCGATAAGGCTAAGTACGCCGGTACAAAAGTCCACCGGTATGCACAAGTCGACTGATACAGACCTACTAGTACATAGAATACCGATATAGTAAGTTCACTGATATGCATAAGTCCACCAATATGCACAATGGTCACCGATACAGACATAGTCTACCGATAAGTACCGATGTAAACAGACAGACAGCTACCGATAAAAACAGACAGCTACCGATATCAAAGTCTATCGATACAAACAAACAACTACTGGTATGAATTATACTAATATATAGAGAGATCCACTTCTACACGTAGCTACCGATATAGACGAGTTACCGATAGAAGGATCTACTGATAGAAGGAGCTACCGATAGAAGGAACTACCGATAGAAGGATCTACCGATCCATGCGGTCTATCATTATAAAGTGTAACAGCTACTGACACAAGACCTACAAACTCAATTCCACCAATTCAAGCTCACTAATACTAAAATCTACCGATGGAAACCAGTCACTGTTTCTCTAAACTCTATTTCTATTTTTTTATTTAGCAACGATCATATTTTGATGTTTTTAATTCATCTTCTATTAATTAATGACAGTTGTTGGCATGTCAGGGGACCGTACCTCATACCTGTAAAAAGGTAATCATTCCCATTTCCGAAGATGAAGGTATATAATGGAGAACCTCGAAATAAATGAAAGAGTACAATACAAGAATCAATCAGTTTTCCATGAAAAAATGAAACCTTCTTCTGAGATACACAAGGACTTACATGCAAAGAAGAAGAAGGGAGAATACATACTGGATCTGTAGAACCTAAACATTCAAGGAACAAAGATCTTCAATGACTTCACCTACACTCAAGCTGATCAAGCTAATCAACCTGGACCTGGATGTCAAATACAAAAATGACACTGTGTTTTTCATGACAAAAACCAGAGAAGGACTCAAAGCTTCATCTGCATCAATCCAAGGTGTCCAGAGCATCACTCAAAAACACATAGATCATTCTAAACTAATGTCTATTTGTTTAGATATATTGTGTTTAATTTATTTACATTTTTTGTAGTGTGTGATCTGTATTTTTAGGCACACACTATCTCCTGTGCTGAACTGGAGGATTTATAAATCCTCACTCAATATTTCCCGTACACTCTTATATACCACTGTGGAAAGTGGTAAAGGTCATGTGTGAGCTAGATAGCCTGTGTGCTAATGTTTTTTTTATTTTCCCTTGTAGAACTGTGGTAGAGGTCATAGGACCTGGATAGTCTGAGTACTGCTGTTTTCCCCGATCCAGGGTGTGGATCAAAGTTTATATAAATAGTTTCAGAGGACTAAGTCTCATCCTGAGACTCAACCTCTTGGTTATATCTATTGTGCATCTTACTTTTAGTTTAATTTATTTTCTATCCCACTGCTAATTATTTTAAATAAAAATCTATTTTGAAGTAACTCTAATAGTTAAACTAACATGTTTTTATAACTTTTGTTATCCTGTAAGTTAGTTTCAAAAGTTACTTAATCCTCAGATTTAGTTAACTGAGAAATAATCAATCTCTTGAGAAACTAATTGAAAACTTACAATTTTTATAACTTCATTATAGTTTAAATTTTACTTAATTTGGTGGATTTTAATCATAATGTTTTTAACAGAAATTTTAATTAAAACTGAATTCACCCCCCTATTGAGTATCCACTCCGACCAACATTTGGTATCAAAGGGTTGTTTTTATTAAAGGATTTCCAAACACATTGTTTTTTAACTATGATTTGTAGTTGTATCTTAAAGATCTTAAATTTATGTTAGTTCTAAATTTTATCCCTTTAAATATTTTTCTAAAATATAATTATTGATAATAGACTAGAAGGTGTTGCTAATAACAGGTCACCTTTCTTTAATGGTGTTAATTATTCCCAATGGAATCTAAAAATGAAAATTCATTTAGAAAGTATGGGATTTGATATCTGGACTGCTATAGAAACTCAGTATAAGATTCCAGAAACTGAAAGAACTACATGGGATGAAGCTACTAGAACTTCTTACAACAATAATTTCAAAAAAATGAATGATCTGTATAGGGTTTTAGGAGATAAAGAATTTAATCGAATATGTGCTTGTAAAACCGCTTATGAAATCCGGGATACTTTGGCTATTTCCCATGAGGTAACAACCAATGTTAAAGAAATGATATTAAACAATTATACTATTAAATATGAAAACTTTAAAATTAATTCTGATGAACCTATTTCTGATATGTATCTCAGGTTCAACAAAATTGTAAATACAATGAGCTCACATGGAAAATATGTTCCTACAATAGAAAAAATCTTGAGGATACTAAGATGTTTGACGGAGAAATGGAGAGGCACATCAGTCTCAATAAGAGAATCGTGTGACATTAGTTCACTACCTGTTAAAGAGTTAATTGGTAAGTTGATGATGTATGAAGAAGAGCTAAAGGTAAACAAAGAAGATGATGATGAACCAAAGAGGAATGTAGTGGCATTTATGTCTACTACCTCAAAGAGTAAAGACAAGGAGAAAGTTCACATACCTACTGAAAGCTCAACAAGTGGAGGTTCATATTCTGATAGAGATGAAGAGATGGCTCAAATAGCCAGGAGATTCAAGAAATTCTATAGAAGAAGAAATTTTTCAGAAAACAAAATTATAAAGGTAAGTATGACCAATGAGGCAATTAGAAGAAAGATTGGAAGAAAGCTGATAAGGACGATGAGATTGTGTGCTATGAATGCAAAAGGAAAGGGCACATTAACGATGAATATCCAAAATTGACGTTCAAGAATAAATATGATTATACGGATAAAAAATATAAGAATGGTATGATGGAAACATGGAGTGCTTCAGAAGATAACACAATCGAGTTTGAGGTTTCTGATTCTAAAAAGAATCATGCCAACATGTGTTTCATGATTAATACTTCTCAGGTACATGTTTCCCCTATGCCGAATGATTATTATTCTAGGAATGAAAGTGATTCAAATAGTGATGATAATATGTCTAAAGATGAATTTTTTGAATACTGTAATATGTTATAAGATACTTGCAATGAGTTGAAGGATATGTAAAAATCATTAAATAAACAGTATGCCTTGTCCAGTACTGTTAAATTTGATCTTTGTATAGAAAAGGAAAAGAATTCTCAACTATTAAAGGAGAACACTCAACATAAATTTTCCAATGTGAAACTTAGAAAAGATTTAGAGAAGTTCAAAAATGGAAATAACACTCTTACTCAAATGCTAGGAAAACAAGTTTCACCAAAATATACTACTGGTTTAGGCTATCAGCCTAGAAAAAGACAGATTACAAAGAATAGATTTATTCCTAAATCTGGAAAGTATGCTGCTAGTTCCAGCCCTAGAAATTCCTATGTCTCAATCAGCTATTCACATAGTTATAGATCAAACAATGTTTATTTTTCAAAATATTTTGAATCTATTGATTTTAAAAAACCCATTAGACAAATCTAGGTACCAAAAGTTTTGATTTCTATCCTGTCTAAGCCCAAGAAAATTTGGGTACCGAAATCATTTTCTATTTAAATTTTTTTGTAGGATACTTTCTTGAAGAGTTTCTATAAGAATATATGGTACTTGGACAGTGGATGTTCAAGGCATATGACTAGAGATTACTCATGTTTCAAAAGATTAATCAAAGTTGATGGAGGGCATGTCACCTTTGGTGATAATTCAAAAAGAAAAATCATCATCTTAGGCCAGATTTGTAACAGTGATTCAGTTTGAATTTCTAAATTATTATTTGTTGATGTATTAAAATACAACTTGTTAATCATTTCTCAGTTGTGTTATGATGTTTTCAATGTTACATTTGAAAATGATACTTTCCATGTTTTTCATTGTAAATAATGCTTTGGTATTTACTGCCTTGAGAAATGAAAATGTATATGCTATAGATTTAAATTCTTTAGCCAAACAAAAAGTTACTTGTTAGAATTATTTTCAAAAAGAGTCTTGGATTTGACATAGAAGATTAGGACACTACAATGTTCATTCACTTATGAAACTGTCTATGAAAAATTTAGTTAGAGTCCAACCTCAACTAAAATTCCCAACTGAAAAATTTTGTACTCCCTATCAAAAGGGAAAGCAACATAATGTTTCATTCAAATTAAAGAATGTTGTTTCAACCACTCAACCTCTCGAGTTGGTACACATGGACTTGTTTGGAACTTATAGAGTTTCTAGTTTGAATAGGAAGCACTATGTCTATGTCTTAGTGGATGACTTTTCTAGATATACTTGGGTATATTTTCTATCTCACAAAAGTGAAGCTTGTTCTTACTTTATTAAATACTCCAAGTCTATAGAGAACCTAAGTGGACTTAAGATTAGGACCTTGAGAATTGATCATGGACGTGTGTTTGAAAATCATGAATTTGAATCATATTGCTCACACAATGGCTACAATAATAATTTCTATGCTCCTATGACACCTCAACAGAATGGTGTAGTAGAGAGAAGGAATAGAACCCTTCAAGAAATTTCAATAACTATGCTTAATGAGTATGACCTACCTATTTACTTCTGGGAAGAAGATGTAAATACAGCTTGCTATATTATAAATAGATTCTTGATTAGACCTGTTCATAAGAAGAACCCTTATGAACTATGGAATAATAGGACGCCTAAATTTAGTTACTTCAAAGTTTTTGGTTTCAAAGTCTTTATTCTTAATACTAAGGATAATCTTGACAAATTTGCTTCTAAAAGTGATGAGTGAATCTTCCTAGGTTACTCTTTAACCAATAAATCTTATAGAGTCTTCAATAAAAGAACCAAATGTGTGGAAGAATCAGTACATATCAAATTTGATGAAACTGATCCGTATGAACCTAAGTCTTCTCTTGAAAATCTTAAAGAAGATCTATCTAATCTTGACCTTAATGGTAAAAACAGTGAACCTACTGTAAAGCCAAGAAATTCTGGAAATATTCCAGAATCTGCTTCTGTTGAACCCGATCCTAGAGAAGAACCTGAAATTTCTAGTCCTACCTTTACTAGATCAACTAGGATTCTAAAGAACCATCCTTTAGATGCTGTTGTAGGTAATCTTGATATAGGGACGCAAACTAGAGATTCTCTAAGAAATCAAGTTGAACATCAAGCCTTTATTTCATAGATAGAACCTAAAAATATCAATGATGCTATTAATGATGAATTTTGGGCAATGGCTATGCAAGAAGAATTAAATCAATTTAAATGAAAAAAATTCTGGGAATTAGTTGACAGACCTAAGGACACTTTGACCATAGGAACTAAATGGGTTTTTAGGAATAAAGTTGATAAATCTGGAAAGTATGCTTCTCATATGAATTTCAAGTTATATCAAATGGATGTTAAAAGTGTTTTTCTAAATGGTTTTATAATTAAAGATGTTTTTACTGAACAACCACCTGTATTTACTAATCCTAATTCTCCAAATTGAGTTTTTAAGCTCTCTAAAGATTTATATTGTTTAAAATAAGCTCCATGATCTTGGTATGATAGACTTAGTAGTTTTCTTATTTCAAAGGGTTTTTATAAAGGTATTTCTGACCCAACTCTCTTTATCAAGAGAATCTCCCAAGGTGTTTTAATAGTACAAATCTATGTTGATGATATTATTTTTGGATCTTCTAAAAATAAGTTTTTTATTGATTTTTCAAAGAGTATGTAAAATGAATTTGAAACGAGTTCAATGGTAGAACTTAAATATTTTCATGGATTTCATGATTTTGAAAATGAAAATGGTATTATGTAAAATCAAAGTAAATATAAAAATGATCTTTTAAAACGTTTTGGTTTCAATAGAATTAAATAAATTGATACACCTTTGAGTACCAGTTGTAAGTTTGATACTGATGAAACTGGAAAACCAGTGGATCAATCCAACTAGAGGTATGATTGGGAGCCTACTCTACCTTACTGTTAGTCAACCTGATATTATCTTTAGTGTGTGTATGTATGCAAGATTTCAAGCTAATACAAAAGAGTCACACTTTCTTGTTGTTTAAAGAATTTTCAAATATCATAAAAATACTGCCAAATTAGGATTATTTTATCCAAAAGGACAATACATCAATTTAATAAGTATTTAGATGATGATTTTTTGGTTGCAATTAAGATAGAAAGAGCACTTATGGAACATGTCATATTCTTGGTAAGTCCCTAGTATCTTTGTGTAGTAAAAAGTAGAACTCTGTTGCATTGTCTACTGCTGAAGAAGAATACATTTCTACTGGTAGTTTCTCTATAAAAATTCTATGGATGAAACATAAATTATTGGACTATGGATATCAATTTATACATGTATCTATAAACCGTGATAACACTAGTGCGATTAATATCTCAAAAAACCTTGAATCTCACTCTAGGACCAAACATATTGATTTAAGGCACCACTTTCTGAGAAATCATTACCAAAAAGGTGATATAACCATTGAATTTATTGGTACTGAACATCAATTAGCTAAAATTTTCACCAAACCATTAAGTTCAGATAGGTTATGTTACAATAGACATGAGTTAGGAATGATAGACCTTGTAAGTTAGAAACCTCACCGTTATACCTCACTGGTATGAACCTCACTGTTATACCTCACTGGTATGAACCTCACTGTTATACCTCACTGGAATAAACCTCACCATTATGTCTCACTATTAGTGGACCTCACTATTATACCTCACCAGTAGGAATCCTCATAGGTATATCATACCGTTAGTTTGAACTGTTTTTAAAATCTTGTACCTTTAGCTGCTGGAATCTGTATCGTCAGTACTATACTTATTATGATTTATTTATTTATTTTGTTATTCCTAAATGATAAAACATAAGTCTTGACCTCATCTTAATCCACCTCAAACCCTTTACATTCAATAATTTTCTTCCAAACATTAATTTCTCTTGAACCCTATGCCTCATGATTCGTAGAATGTCATGAGTGAAGAGACCATCAGTCAGTGAGAAGGATGATGAACCAAATGCCAAGAGACTTAGAGGAGAGTCTAGTAGTTGTAGTGAAGTGAAGAAACCTACAAATCCGCACCATTTCCAAAGGGAAATAGTAGTTGAGAAAGATCTTTGCGCAAAATGGTTTATAACCAGTATGTATCTAGTTATAGAAGTGCTGGAAGATCAGAAATGGGTAGAGTGCTTCTCAAATAACAATGGCCCCAATTATCCCAAGCTGGTAAAAGAGTTCTATGCATTTGTGCACTTTGAGAAATATGAAAAGGAGAAAGGGATGATATTAGTAGTGAATGTCAGGACATTATCTTGTTCTTCTATTGAGTGGGCTAAGTGCCTAAGAGTTCCAAATAAAGGAGTGTTTGGGTATTTCTCGAAATCAATACCTCATACAAGTAACATCTTTGAAAATGAAGCTTCCTTGGAAGAATTAATAGGATATGGGACACCAAGAAAATTATTTTCTACAGAAATGGATGGAGAGAACCAGTTACTTTTCAAGTTTATCCAACATGTGCTAAGTGCAAGAAGAGGGGACTTTTAAAATTTGAATTACCAAGATATTTATCTGTTGCATTTGCTGAGACATGGTGTCTAGGTAAATTTGGGTAGGCTTATGATGATTCAAATTGAATATATGACCAGGCCAAAGTCAAAAACTCATGCTCTACTCATTACCAAGTTAATTTCAGTTATGATCAAAGTGAAGGGAGTAGCAAAGTCTCAGGATGAGACAGTGGTGGTAAGGAAAAATTTCTGCATCATAAGCACTGTTTGTAAATACATGAAGATCAATTGGAATCCGTGGAAAGGAGAATAGGTCAGTGATGAAAGGAAGTTGTATAATAAGTTTAATCCCGTGGATCATCCTTCTAGGCATAAGGATGTAAGGGATCCAGGTCTAGGACTTGATAAAGGGGAACTGCAATATAGTGATGATACTGATGAGGAGGATACCTCTATAGATGATGGAAGGGATATAGACTTGCCTCCAAGTCCTTCTGCTAATGTTTTTTCATCTGGAAAGGAAACAATGTTGGCAGTAAGCAATGAAAAAGCCCCTATTGATGAGGAAGACCAGCCTTCTCCAGAGAATGAAAAAAAAGTCCATGAAGGTGGAGAACATGTTTCTGATAGCACAGATGAGAACACCTTGAGTTTGAGTCCATAGATTGGGAACTCAATTCCTAGTGAGGAAATTAATTATGTAGATAGACCTGCACCTATTCCTGATGAGCCTCCTATTGGTGAAATGGAAATGGTTGTGGAGAATTCTTCTGAGGAAGACCAAGATGTTGAGGGTGATATTGCTATATATGTACAAGAGAATGCAAAAATTGTGGGGGAGCATCCAACCAGACTTGGAAATGTTTCTGTAGTTGTTGAGATTGAAGACTGGACAAATGACCTAGGTTTTGTAGTTCGTGGGCTGGACTATCCGGATTCAGAATATGAGACACCCATCAATAGACCTCAAGTAAACGATGATATCCTTCTTGAGTTTTTACTTGAGGATGTGGTAAGAAAAGCTGATCTGGATCAGTTGAAATCTGATCATAAGACCTCATTTATGGAATATATAAGAAGAATGGAAACCTCTTTAATATCATCCATTCAATCTATTTTGAATGACTATGTGTCTAGTATTGTGTCAGAAAGAGCACCTGTAGTTGTACTTGAAAATCTGGTTACGAAGGCTGATCTTGAGTCTCTAAAGGCTGAGTTGAAGGAGACTTGGACTATATCTGTTGCAGACTTAAAGAGATATTTTGTTGAAGAGATGAGAAATATATAAAAATCCTGAGAACTCTCTCTTGGGTGTATGGTGTCAGGCTCTATGATAGAGATGATGAATGAGATAAGAGTATGTCATACTCAAATTGAGATCTGGACAGGGGCAATTGTTTCCATGAAGTAGTCTGTTGCTTCTTTAACTACCTTGAGTAGTTCTCAAGCTCAAATGAATGCTGATATCAATTACATTAAAGGAGTAGTATGGAAATTTGTTGATGTCTTTGAAGTTTTTAAGAAGACTGTTAAAGAGCTTGTGAGCACCCAGGATTTGGTTGTCTAGATGCTGATAAGAAACTTGACCCAATCATTCAAGGAGACTGTAGCATTCACTATTAAACCTCTTGCTTCATCCAGTGCTTTTGTAGATGTTGATCAGATTCAAGCAGTGATGAGAGAAGAGCTTGGATAGTCTTCTACCAGTGGCTGTGTAGACTCTACTTCCTTGACCCAATTGGTGACTACCACTAGGGATATAATGAATTTTTTCCAGGATTTTATGAGAGAGGCCACTGATTCTTAGAAATAAGTAAAGGAAAAGGTGGATTACTACTTCCAAAGGGTTTATAACAAGCATCATCTCAACAATAATTTCAAGCATATGTTAGAGAACATGAAACTACCTCCAGTCACCCATGCTTTCAGAGAACAAGTGAGCAAGAACTGGGAGTTGACTCCTGCTCTAGAAAAGTTTATAGAGAACAAGGATGAATTTATCTCTTATATGGAGAGAGGATGAGGAATCATAATGGACTTTCGGAATCTGTTACTTCCATTTTTTCATGTCGACAGTACTCCTATCATTGCACCTCCAGCTCTGCCGGCCTTTGCTCAGTAAGACTCCATTCCTCAGATGACCCCAGACCAAGCAATCTAGAACCTCACTCCTATGATCACATAGAGAACTACCCACTACAGGCCATGAAAAGTCTCTTTTTCTCAACCTTCAGTAGTGCTTTCTAGAATTCCCAAGACTTATACTGAAGCTAACCAGCCTGAGTCTACCTCCGAACCAAAAGCCAAATCCAAAGTGAACATTCAGAAGGTCAATTTAATAGTGGCTAGGACCTTTGATAGGAATCACTTGTATTCCTCTTAGTTAAATTCTGTATTTCAATGTATTTTTGCCTCACATAATATATTAATGCTTTCATTATCTCTTACTTTCTATTTCTTTTTCTAATCCTTTCTCTCTTACTTCTTTCTAATCAGAAAGGGGGAGAAATCATATAAAGGGGGAGAAATATGAGAAATATGATAAATATGAGCATAATAGTTTCATACCTCTAGTACATTTGTTTTATAAATCTACCTCTGATACCGTGGGGTACAACTGTTGTACAAAGGGGGATAAATTTGAATCCTAATATATTCTATTGATATGAAAAACCATTACATTTTATCACTGATATATTTGTTTTATAATTCTAGTACATTTGTTACCTCTGATACAATTTCATTTAATACTATATCCTCTGATACATTAATGATTATTCTGGATTATAATATCATAATTTATTATTATCAATAATGGGGAGATTGTTGAAATCACCTGTTTTTATAATCACAATTATGTTTCAATATGATTTGAAAATCCCAAATAATGTTTTTCTTTATAATAATTATTCGTTCAATCTATGACATCATATTATTAAGTTGATAAAATATCAAAATGATCATTAGAATTTGTTAATCAATGTTTATTTATGTTTATACATGGTTTGAAATAATTCTAACTCAATCTGGATATGATTTGCATAGAACATATATGTCTTAAGCTTGTGAGTCACTGATACAAACAACTACCAATAAGGCTAAGTACGCCAGTACAGAAGTCCACCGGTATGCACAAGTCGACTGATACAGACCTACCGGTACATAGCCTATCGATAGAGTAAGTTCACTGATATGCATAAGTCCACCGGTATGCAAAATAGTCACCAATAGAGACATAGTCTATCGATAAGTTCTGATGCAAACAGACAGAAAACTACTGATACAAATAGATAGCTACCGATATCAAATCTACCGATACAAACAAACATCCACTGGGATGAAGTCTATTGATATATAGAGAGAGCCACTGCTACACACAGCTACCGTTATAAACGAGTTACATAAAGAAGTAGATTCCTATAGAAGGAGCTACTGATAGAAGGAGCTACCGATCCAAGCAGTCTACCGTTATAAAGAGTAACAGCTACCGACACAAGAACTACTGAATCAAGTCCACTGATTCAAGATCATTGATACTAAGAGCTACCGATGGAAACCAGTTATTATTTCTCTAAACTCTAATTCGATTTGTTTATTTTGCAATGGTCATATTTTCATGTTTTTATAGCTTTTGCTTTTAATTAAAAATAGTTGTTGGCATCTCAGGGAACCGTACCTTGTACCTGTAAAAAGGTAATCTTTCCCATTTCCAGAGCTGAAGGTATATAAAGGAGAACCTCGAAAGTAATGTAAGAGTACAATACAAGAATCGATCAGTTTTCCATGCAAAAATGAAACCTTCTTCTGAGATACACAAGGACTTACATGTAAAGAAGAAGAAGGAAGAATACATACTGAATCTATAGAACTTGAAAATTCAAGGGAAAAAGATCTTCAAAGACTTCACCTACACTCAAGCTGATCAAGTTGATCAAATTGGACCTAGAAGTCATATACAAAAATGACACTCTGTTTTTCTTGACAAAAAACCAGAGAAGGACTCAAAGCTTCATCTTCATCAATCCATGGAGTCCAGAGTTTCACTCAAAACACATGGAGCATTATAAACTCATATCTATTTCTTTATATCTATTGTGTTTCATTTATTTACATTTTGAGAAGTGTGTGTGGTCTTTATTTTTAGGCACACACTATCTCCTGTGCTGAACTGGACGAATTATAAATCCTCACTCAATCTTTCCCGTACTCTCTTGTATTCCACTGTGGATAGTGGTAGAGGTAAATTGTGACCTGGATGGCCTGTGTGCTATTGTTTTTTTCCCATGTATAACTGTGGTAGAGGTCATAACACCTAGACAGTCTGAGTACTGTTGTTTTCCTCGATCCAGGGTGTGGATCAATGTTTATATAAACTGTTTGAGAGGACTAAGCCTCGGCTTGAGACTGGACCTCTTGGTTATATCTAATGTGCATCTTAATTTAATTTAAGTTATTTTATATTCCACTGCTATGTACTTTAAATACAAATCTATTTTAATGTAACTCTTATAGTTAAACTAGCAAGTGTTTATAACTTTTGATAGCCAATAAGTTAGTTTCAAAAGATACTTAATCCTCAGATTGAGTTAACTGAGAAAAAATCAATCTCATCAGAAACTAATTGAAAACTTACAATCTTTATAAATTCACTACAGTTTAATTTTTATTTAATTTGGGGGATTTTAATCATAAAGTTTTTAACAGAAGTTTTAATTGGAACTCAATTCACCCCTGTTGAGTATCCACCTTGACTGACAGAATCCATGGCAATTGGATCATTCTAGCTAGGTGTGTGTAAGGGCATGATGAAAAATCCTCAAATTCACCCCACTTAGTTGATTTATCTTCATTTTATAAGGGTTCAGAAAGCTGTAATTATCATGGTAAATTGTTACCTAGTCATTTGGAGTGTCTCCCTTATGAGGATGTAGTCGTAACAAATAATATGCTGGAGATGTTGAAAAATTTACATAATATACACCCAATCCAATGAAAAAAACTCACAACCTCACATCCCACTATTTTATGTACAACCCTATTTACAGATAGATGAAATACATATTTATGGTGGTGCGTAAATCTAGTAAATGTTCTCAAAATATCTACTCCCATAGCTTTATGATATGGGTTAGGTACATAATAATCAATAACTCTATGTTTTTTTAGTAACCAAGAACTTATGTAACATCACCAGATCCCTAATTTTCTTACTCTAAATAAGATTTACTAGTCAGGGAACAATTCAGAGCTGATGTAGTTGGTCAGAAAACTGAAAACATAAATGAAGAGGAAAAGGTAGAGAATCCACTTAGGATGGATCCAATGAATGAGAGGATGAGGTGTAAATGGAATTATGGTATGAAGGTTCAATCAGTGGAGCAGAGGAATAAGAATGTAATTCTTGGAAATGAATGGAGATCCTAGCTTCAAATCATTCATAGACAAATATTTTGGATGAATTCACCCATTTTTATTTTCCATGAGAACTATAGATGATAAGTAGAATGGGGAAGGATTATATAGGGGATTATGATAAAAATAGGAATATAGGAGTAGAGGTGATGACATGTAACAATTGATGGGTTCCATGATAATATGGTTCACAATGAAATATTTAAAGGTGATATATCATTCAAAACATGATTTTTTAATTCATGAAGTGTAATTTTGGTTTTTTAAATTAAAAAGTCCACAAAATAAATCATGATGTGAATCCAATGTTCACAACTTTAATTTTGATGAACAACTGGTTTTCCCTCTTAGGTTTAGTAGAAACTATGTTTCCACCTTAATAAAGTACTAATTCCTATAAAAAATAAGTAAAACATTGAAAAAATACTAGGTTTTGTTGCTATTATACTTAATTTAATTTAATTATCCATACATTTTTATATATTTTCATTTAAATTCAGAAGAGTGGATACATTCTATTTAAAAAGTTTCATAGTAGAGATTCAACCATTTACTATTGAACTTGAAGGTAGGTTCTTCTCTATGATGGATTTTTACCTCTCTATGGAGAATCAATATAGTCATTAAAAATGGTTTTAACCAATGTGACTTTAATTTAAAAATGAATAATCATTGTCGAGAGTTGAAAGTTTATTCCTTGTCCCCTGATGAAAATATCTTATGGGCTATTCAGTAGTCATGCTAGTGTTTGGTGTTTTTCTAGTAAATTATTTCATTTTTATATGTGTTTCATCATAATTCTTCCCCCTCATCCTGTTGGAATAGTTTACAATCTTTTACTCATTTTTCATCCATATTAACTATCAGGATTACCTATATTGAACAGTGTTTTAGTTCTACTAGTAAGTGGCACATATTTTTATAGAAAAATTAGAGTGGGATTATAAAAATTGGTGCTTTAAATACTATATGTTATTAACATAATGTGGCTTATAGAGTTTTTAAACTAATCCTTACCTCTTGAATTAATAGTTTTTCCAAAAAATATCATAATTTATTGATTTGATAATTCAACTTTCTCAATGGTTTGGTGGTGGTAAATATTGACTATATTACATCATATTCCATACATCTCAAGAAATGTTCTCATCAAGTGATTGTAAAAGTGTGTGCCTTGATTGATGCTGAGAAATTTGGGAATACCAACCCAATAAAAGACATCCTTCTTAAGATACTTCATGACATCATTGGTAGTATTGAGTGAAGTGGATTATAATTCTACCCATTTAGACACATATTCCAAACACAATAGAATATATGTCTTACCAAATGAGTTTAGAAAGGGTCCCACAAATTTAATTCCCCACACATCAAAAACATAAACCTAAAGAAAATATATAATTTAATTCATTTTCCCAGTGTTTCCTACTCTTCAAAAATGTTCACAATGAAGAAGGAAATTTCCTGCATATCAAAGGAGGGTGTTTCAAAATAAATCAATTTAAAGAATATTTTTACTATTATGGCCATTCCAATTATTTACTCTAGTGGGTGATGCATTTAAAAACACTATTTTTTTAATTCATATTTTGAATTATATCATCAAATTAGACCATCACGACATTTCATAAAAATAAGAGGTTCATTCAAATAATAAATCAATGTATTAGCTAACATTTCTTTTTAATTTTTGGTATGAGAAGTGAGGGTAATGGTTCTATATGAAAAAATTTGTTTTCTATGTTAGAAAACCATATCCATTCTTGTAAATCCACATATAAAAGAGTATCATCAGGGATGCTATATAGAATTTCCAAATCCTCATCTTATTTAGTATTTAGAAAATTATATCTTGAAAAATTGTTAGTGATGAAATTCACTAATCCCTTTTATAATAATACTTTTCATGAGGATGGTTAAAAAACATTTAAAAACCATAGATATAGAAAATTGGATAACCTTCAGGTCTCTCTCAAGAAAGCAGTGATGAACTCCCTTATTCTCCTCCCTAAAATATTTTTTGTATTTTTAAGTAATTTGAAATCAAGAAATGAAAAGGGAATGAAATAGTGTTCAAAAACTCTATGTCAGCAGGGGAAAATGTTTTGGAAAACTAAAAAACAAAAAAAGAAAAATAAAAGTAAAATAGAATAGAGTAAATAAAGAAGGAAACTGAATGACAAAATGATAAAACAAAAGTTAGTGAGAACAAAACTATTTTGAGAAATGATGACATCCCTAAAGCTTATCACTAACCTAAATATTTTACCACCAGTACTCAACCACACCATAATGTTCACTCAATTCCTTAACAAAAACACATATCTCTCTTTAAATAAAGTAAAACCATGAAAAACATTTCTTTTTATATATGAACACCCTAAAAATTGTGAGATGAATCGCAAGTTTAAATCAAATTCTCACAGTATATATTCCATGAAAAACCAATCATCAAAAGATCAAAAAAGGTCTATTTTGATTAACTATTGATCTTCTAGGTGAATAATAGAAAAAATAATGAAAGAGAATAATGTTTCAAACCATTCTAATGAATTATCATGTGGTGTCATCTACTCAGTTTGCGTTCAAAATTTTGCAAGAGTGAAGAATTATGAGACGGTAGAAAAGATGTTCAATATCCTAAAATCTTTGAATATTATTTATTATAAATAACTTAAAAATTTATTCCTTCCTCAATTATGTTTTGATATCACAATAACAATTAATGAGGAATGAACATACATGTTTTTATAATCAAGTAACAACATTTCAAAGTGTGAAATAGAGGAAGAGAAGATGGATGAACTGAGTATCGTGTCGGGGAATATAATAAATTATCTCTCATACCTTGGAATAAATAAATATAGTGGAGAAACAAATAACTATTATAAAATAAAATAGGGAAATAGTGACATCATAACTAACAAGAAGATCATTTCATGTGGAACCCCTTGATGGGATCATTACGAGCATTTGGTGAAGTCATAGTAAAACAAACCAAACCGCAATTCCAAAGAAAGAAAAATTACTCAAAATCAGTTCCCTTACATCAAGAAAAATACAAATATCATATTCTCTCCATGTGGATGGATCAATGGTGGGGATTACTAAATATTATTTCTCAGATATCTAGTTCCCATGATCTCATCTTCCTAAAAAATTAGATATTTGGAAATTAGAACGATGTAGGAAATTGTTCATATAGCCTATTGGGAGACACATCTAATTAAACATGTATCTAACTAAGGGACGTATTTGATTCACCAAATAGATGATTTACCTCATCTAGATGTTTCCCCTTACACATCTGTTTGGTCTCACATTTCTATTATGTTGACATAAAAAATTTCCCACATAGGTGATTTTATATTTCCCTGTAATTCCGAACCCATCCTGTAGCCAAATGTGAACCATCGGATGTAAGAGGAGCATCAATTTAGAATAAGAAGTCTTTTAGAGTGACTTATCTGAGCTGATGATTCGAATTTGCGGTCCTAGATGAAAAGTTTTCCATGGTAGACTAGGGACTCGTGCATCACTTGTTCACTATGCTACATGGAAGGTTCTCGCACAACGAGTAGTAAAATCACGCACAATCACTTTCATTATACTGTATGGTCACTTTGTTTTCATCCCTTCATGTAAAGTTAGTATACTGAACATTCCCTTCATGTGTTAACCAGGCACGATCAGTATACTATCCATGACACCCCCTCAGGTGCATTAGATCTTCACCTAGAAAATATAAAATATTATTAGTTAGTAAGTTAAATGAAAAAATGAAAAAATTAATTAATTAAAAAAGAAAAAAAATAAAAGATAAATTAAATGGGTACAAAAATTAGGATAATAACACAATTAAATTAATTAATTACAAAAAAATAGTTAAACAAATGAATGATTTTTCTAAAAAAATAGAAAAATTTAAAATGCAAAAAATTATTAATTTGAAATCACGTTGTATATGAAATTAATAAAATCAAATAATGAAATTAAAAAATGAAATATTATTGTTTTGAAAAAAAGTAGAATGAATAAATTAATTAAAATAAATAATGAAATGAAAAAATATTATTTAAATAAGTAGATAGGAATAAAAAATGGTGAGTAAAAATAAATTTTTCATTTATCTTAAAATTAAAAACATGACTAAAATAAAAAAAATGATATTTTGACATTAAATTACGATTTATAATAATTCAATAACCGATTAACAATAATTGTAAATTATTTCAATAAAAAAATAATGTGACAATAAAAAAAAGTTAATTACAATAAATGATTTGGGAAAAGGTAATGAAATAAAATCTACATCCAATTACCCTGCAATCAATAAATTAATATTTCGAGTTCAGTGGAATTTATTTATTTACAAATAATGTTAAAGAAATAAATACTTAGCATAATAAAAATAATAAAATAGATAAGGAAAACACATAGATTACTCCGAGGTTTGAAATATATTTACTCTTTTATGAAAATGTCCACTATATTATTTAAATCTAATCAATGTCCCATGTCTACGAGTGGACCATATTTTATTTAAGTAGAATCAATATTTTATCAAAATGTACTTCAATTTTTCAATCTTTAAAAAGTTTAATCAACCCAAAGTTTTATTTTCAACATTATTAACACTACTCAAATGAATGTGTTATAAGTCATTTGTCCCTTTTATGGGATCAATATTCACCTCACCTAAATGAATACATTTTTTAATTAATCATTTTCTTTATTTTTCATTTATATTTTTTGTTTTTTAATTTTTTTGATGTTTCACATCCATGTATATTCAGAGCACTATGAAAATCACTTATTAATATGTATAGAGGGAAACTAACAAACCTAGTTCCATTGTCTCATAAATTAATTGTAGTATCCAAATTGTCCATTTTAATAAAAGTTCAAAGGACTTATATTAATATTATTAGAGTTAGATCACTAAGGTATTTTTTATTACAAATGATGTGTTACCTTAGATTAATTTTAAAATTCTAGTGACTTCATGTAATAAAATTGATTCCACGAAATTATTTTAACATAGACACCCTTTCATACATCTAAGACCCAACATTCATGAGAAAAATATTAAAATTCAATCATCAATCATCCAATCCACTATATTTTAGAATAGTGAAATCCACTTTTTCAATAATGAATGTTTCAAATTAGGAAAGGAAGAATGATTTTTTTTCAAAATGTTTTATTTTAAAAGATTATATTTAAAATAAAATACATAAATTATGCTTGATTAAAATTAATTTTGAAAATTTTTAATGGGTTTTGAAGTGTTCACATGATGAAATTTATTTTATCAAATTAAAGACCTTTCCCCCACACTTAATTTTTATCATTTTCCTAAATGTAGATTATAACGATGGGAGATAGTTTAAAACAACTTTTTAAAATAGATTTATGAATGTAGTACATAAATAATTTTATGTAGAGGGAGTGGGTGATTTTTTAAATCTAAAAAGCTTATTTTTAAAAAAAAATCAGTTATAGGAAAACATATAAAAATGGCCCCTATTGATGAACATTAGAAAATGAAAGTGAGAATTTTTTTTAAAAGCTATTGAATTTAGTTACTATAGAAAGAAAAAATATTTCTCAAATAAACTCAAATAGAAGAGTGGTAAACAATGATATAGTAAAAAACATCAATTTGAATTCAAATGAATTTTGGAGTGCTATCAATATTTTTACAAGGATCTTAAATTGATTTTAAATACTATAGATATTAGCAATATGATCAACCAATTGAGAAAAATGAACCATAATTTTGATATAAAACAATAATGGGAGTTACCACATGCTTAATTCCGAGAATCCTATAGTAAGAAAATAATTAAAATAATAGAATTAAAAGTAAACACTCCCATGATTTAGAATCTTTTCACTTTTAAGTTTAGTAACATAAATCATCCCTTTGTTTTCTTATTGTTTTTTCCTTATATGGTTGGTTCCAATCCAAATAATTTAAAAATATGAAGATTTTAATTCATTATTTAATGTTTAATTTTAAATGTGACTAATGTTTGAGTTAGAGAGTTTATCCATTTATCTAGTGTGTTTCTCTTATTGTCCTTGATTGATGTCTATATGAAATTACTACATGATTATTATCCTATAAAAAATAATAAAAATAAAAATAAAAACAATCATTAAGAAAATAAAATAGTAAAGGAAACATAATAATCTTCAGATTACCCATAATAGGGTGTTGTGTTTTTACTTTCCACACCTACATAGTCTTTAGGTTAACCCCATTATGCTAGTGGAAGTGGCTCCTTTTCATTTCCACCACATGTTATTAAGTACATATTTGGTTGTTTTTATCTTTTATAATATTACCTGTAAGGATTAATTTGAGTCCCACTCCTTGTAAGTGGACCACTTGTGGAGTACTAGAGTGGAATTAAAAATAAAGGGGAAATTCCCTCCTTATATTTGAGGGGTCATGTGTAAAAATTGTTAGAAATCAGTTCTAGGGTGAGACTTGTCTTCTAGATCAATTTATAATATTATTTATTAATATTATATATAAAATGTGTCATCGTCTTCTTTAACACCCATGAAAAATTAAATAAATTCATTTTACACCTTAGTATCTCCTAAACATAAATTTTTAATAAAACTGGGAGTTCCAAAAGTTCCTCAGTGGGTGATGATTTCTCAAGACTCTCTAGAAAAGAAAGAAGTTAGACTTAATATTCATATCAAAAATATGGAGAAGAAAAATTTAGACCAACTATATAAAAATTATAATCATATCAAAGAAAATACTTCTCAATTAAGTGAAAATATCCCTTGATTTGGTCAGTTTTTTCTTTCTCTAGATTTGATGGTGCAGTTAAGATTGCGTTTAGAACCAGATTAAGGTATTCAATATAATCCATATTCTCTTCGAAACCGACCACCTCAAGTGTGGTTTCTTATAATTGAAAATAATGTATTCATTATCGTAGCTTAAACTATACTATCATGAAAAAATTAGTAGATAGGTCAGTGCAGTAAAAATCGACACATTGAATATTATAAATTAAATGATCCATGCTAAGCTATCCAGCCTCATGAGTGTCTTAATTTCCTATATATTTATACACCTCAAAACATGTTACCGAATGTGGAGTTTGAAAGTATGTTTTTTGAACAATAGGAAAGTTAATGTCAAATATTGACAGATCCAACTTCCAAGAGCCTTCTTTTATTTGTTACTGGAGTGCTATTTTACTCTTCTAAATATCTTGAGATGAATTGGTAGCTTTAATAATATAAAATAACCTCTAAACATCTATGATGTCCTATGAATATTTTTTCTAGAATATACTTCCATGTTTCCAGTTCTAGAATCAATCTAGAACTTCTGTAAGATCATTCACCTAAGAGTAATCTAATAATTTCATTATTTCAAGAATTTGTGAGTTCATTACCGTTTTGTTTTTTCCAAAAATTTAAAGGATATTTCGAAAAACCAATATTTTTTTATTCCTTGTAAATGAAGAAAAAATTGGATGGAATCCCTTACCATGAGGATAGTTAAAAATTTTAAAATCCTGAGATGTTTCAAAGTGGAAATCCTTAGCATCACTCTCAAGGAAGTATCATTGATTTCCATTGTGGTCCTCCTGTTTTTTTAATAATTTGAATGCAGTAAATGAAAGGATCATGAAATATTGTTGAAACAAACACTGGTAGGTGGGAATAAAGTTATGATAAACTAAATAATAGAGAAAAACGTGAAAAAGAGAACATTAGAAACAAGGAAGGAAAATGAATAAAAACGAAGGGAAAACAAAAGTTAGTAGGAATAAAATTCGTATTATAAATGATCACCATTATAGTTCCTATCACTAACCTAAAGATTTTACTACCAGCAGTCAACCTCACCACAATTTGTGCTCAAATTCTCTATAATAACACCTCTACCTCCTTAAATAGTGAACAATCACACATAGAATGTCTTCTTGTATAATAATGCCCTCTAAATTATGAGATGAATCCCAAGTTCATATTATATTCTGACAAAATGCCATCTAAGAAAAATTTACCCTCACAAGATCATAAAATCACACAACCTCCCTATGAATAATATATTGATCATCTTGGAGAAGAAGAGGAAAAATAATGAAGGGGAAGAAAGAAACATGTCATTTCTATAAATGAGTGTGTGGTTGCATCTACTCACTTCACATTAAAAGTGTAACAAGAGTTGATAAGAGTTTATTGAAAAGATGTTCGGTATCTAGGTAGCTATTGTTCTCATATCTTGGAACTATCTTACTAAAGTATTACTTTATAACTTAATTTATGAGATCACAACAACAATTAAAATGGGACTAATTGACCTATATATACTCTCAATTAACAACATTATTAAGTGAGAAACATGAGATGAGAAGATGGATCATTTGAGTCACATATTTGGGAATATAAAACATTTTCTCACATCCCTGATATTAGAAAAAATATAGATGATGTTATTCTACTTGTTTGAAATTGAAAGAGATAAACAATGAAATCCCAGCTAATAAGGAATTCATTACACATAACATAGATTGGCATTATCAACACAAGACTCCATTCAAGTTTCAGAGAACGTTTCTGAACCCCTCTACAATGAAACACACAACTGGTAAAAAATGTGTGCCCTTTCAGTGACCATGATCAAACTATTATATTATCTATACATAGATACAACTATATCGGTGATTACCAATTCTGGATACTCAAATATACAATTTCCATGATTTTACTCTCAATTTTTTTTAATATTTATCAATTTGAAAAAATAAGATGCTTTCTACATAAGAAACCAAGAGAAATATCTGATTCACCTCATATATGACTAGGAGACATATTCAATTCACCACATAGATGATTTACCTCATGTAGTTGTTTTCCCTTACATAGCCTTTTGGTCTCATGTTTCCATTTTGATGATGTTACTAATTTCCCATGTATGTTATTATCTCTTTCATTATAATTTCTAACCCATCCTACCACCAAATGTGAACCATAAAATTTTGGAGGAACTTCTATTAAAAAAATTCATATTATCATGTGATTTTTTTGCTCAGGCTTGGAATTCGAAGCTGTGGATGGAAGGTTTTCCATAGTAGGCGAGGGTGTGGGTATAACACACATTCACTATGCTATATGGTATGTTCTCACATGATGAGTAGTAAAATTAGGTACAATCACATCAATTATTTTTCATATTTACTTAGGTGTCTTCCCTTTATAAACAGACAATATACTGACTATGCCACCTCTTGGGTCTGTGCAATAGATCTTTTCTTTGAAAATAAAAAAATGAATAATTTGTAAATTAAAGAATAAATTTAATAAAAATAAAATTAACGAATTACAAAATCAAAAAAATAGATAGAAATAAATTTTAAATTAAATGGGTAGAAATATTATAATAATTAAATAATTAAATTAATTAATTATAAAAATAATTAAATTAATGAATTGACTTTTTAAACAAATTAGGATAAATTAAAATACTTAAAATTAATATTTTCAAATATAATTGAATATGAAATCATTACAATCAAAGAATAAAATTAGAAAATATAAACTAATTATCTTGAAAAAATTAAATAAGGATTAAATGAATCAAAAGAAATAATGAAATTGAAAACTATTATTTAAAAAATTTAATAGGAATAAAAAATGATGATTAAAAATAATATATATATATTTAATATTTTAAAGCACGAATAAAATAAACAAATAAATTGATATTTTAACATAATATTCATTGTCTTAATAATTAAATAAAAATTATCAACATTTTTACTTTATTTTAATAAAACATTAAGTTGATAATAAAAATATTTAATTTCACTAAATAATGAGGCTAAAAGTAAAGAAATAAGAGTTACATCACCCATTGTGTCTTTGATTATGATAAAAAAATCATGAAGAAGTAGGATCTATGATATCAATCTTGTATTGTCATCATTTTGTGATCAATAGATATTTCATGGCTAGTTAGTCATTATAAATAACAAATTTCAAGGAAAGAGGCAAAATATGTATTTATCAAATGAAAATACCACTATAGAATGATACCTTTTTATAACCATGTAATTTATTTAAGAATTATTTTGATTAAAACATTCTTAATCAATAGGTATGAAAGCATGCCCAATTAATATCTAAAGAAATACTTCGATGGAAATGTCACAGGCATCAAATATGAACCTGAATTCTATTTCACAATCAGGTGATAATATAATTGGGGTTCTCACCAAATAATGCTTCATGAATCTCAGATTATATCTCTAGTATTCATTAAACTCTAATGTCACTTCCCTAGTATAGAGGTGTGTTAATATTCAATCCATTTGGGAGGAGACTGTTTTCAAACAAAAATAGAATCCAAAAAGGATTAGGAAACTGCTAATTTCTTTAATAGAGGCTAGTTCTTGCAATTCTTTAATTATCTTTATTTTTTAAGGATCGAATTCTATTTAATGATTTAAAATTTCATATCAGAGAATGATGCCTCCCTAAACTGTGAAATTTCATTTTCCCAGATGAGTACTAGGTATTTTTCTTAAAATCTCTTTACTATAAGATCCATGTTATGAAATCAGATGTTAAGAGATCTTCCATATATTGAAAATTAATCTATTACATTTCAAGTAATTATTCTTCCTTGTTAGGGAATATGTGTACCATACACCATTGGAATGTTTTTAATGCCTTATATATTCAAAAAGTAATCCTTTAATTGAAAATGTTTTCATATTGATATGTGAATATGGTTTTAGATAGATCTAACAAGACAGTTGGTTTTTGACTATTTCCAAAATAGCAATAAAAAAGATCTTTCTATCCTAGAGTTTCCAACATTTTATCCATAAATGTCAATGGAAAGTGATTATTATGGGTGGATGGGTATACATTTATATAGACAACACAAAATCACAATCATATGATTATATAGATTGGTAGCATCTCATCCTCATTTTTCATTACAACCATTAAACCTTGTTTTATGGAACAACTTAAATAAATATCACCCATTCACTTTCTGAAATGTAAAAAATGATGATGGCATCAAGATGACTTAAGAATTACTTCTTAAAAATGTCTTTCATAAGTTGAGTGATTCTTGTTTGATATTTCTAGCTCATATTCACTTATTCATTAAGTAGGACATTATGTGTGTAAAATGTGGGGATAATTCCATTGATTCTAGCCATTCTCAAAGCTATCTTGTTTTTCTCCAGTTAAATACTATCAAAAAATTTCTTTATTATTCTCTAGAAATTTCATTATTTATAATAACAAAAATTAAACCCAGAGCCTATAAAATGGAATATATAAGTGTACTTGATTGTGTTTCCAGTTCTAATATAAGGGGATTGATAATCGAGGGTGTGAAATCTAGACATGAGTCTCTTGTCAAGGGTTTAATGAATTTTATTTCCTTATAAGAACTATTACCCTCTTCCTCGTGAGACTATTTCTCTCTCATAGATACAGTTTCATCAATAAGAGGAAACATATAATCATTTTCTTCTACCCATGAATACTTCAATGTTATAACATTCTTAATTTATTCCAATCCAACAATAAAAATGGATTGAAATTCAACTAAATATTCCCCTTTTTTATTAGATTTTACTAAATCAACCATAAATTTATTATCCTAGAATAAATAATGAACCTTCCATGGATTTCATTAATTAATACTTTCTTAGAATCAGGAAATGGTCTTCCTAAAAGGATAGAAACATCACCATCTTCCTCCGTATCAAGAATAAGAAAGTAAATGAGAAAAATAAATTTTCCAAATTTTACTAGAACATATTTTGGAATTACAAAAAGGCACTTTACTGATTTATCTACAAGATTCAATGATCCCTTGTCGTATTTTTTCATCAATCCCTAATCTTCAAAAGACACTTATTATAATTAAATTAACATTTTCTCCTGGATCACATAATTTATTTCCAAATTTGTAGGTTCTAAAGGTGAGTGTGAATAAAAAATCTAGGAATATGTCATTTTTAAAAGAATATTCTATCAAAAAACCCCATAACACTCTAAGTTATGGAATATGATTACCTAATATTCAATATTTTTTTAGATATAAACTCATTTAAAATGTTTTCATACACCATCATTTTAGAAATTTACTCATTGAAGGGAATATTTATAGAAAATTATGAAACATATCCAAAAAAATTCTCATATTATCCCTCCATAGATCCTTGTCACATCCTATATAAAAACATAAGTAGAAGTATTTATGGTTATGGTTCCATATATGTATCTTATTTTTGGAATTATTTTTGAGGTGATTGTACTTGTTCTCCCTTGGTCTCATTTTTTTCATTATTTTTTTCATATTTATTTTGGTGTAAATATTTGTCTTATTATTCATTAGTTGTTATATAATCAATGGAATCCTATTTATTTTATAAATTCTGACCTCTTGTGTCTAAAATTTATGACTTTATGGTTACCTCAACATGTGACCACTTCTTAATGTAGTTCCCATTGTATTTGGGTCATTGAGTTTGGAAGGGAATTTGAATTTCCTGTTTAGTGGAAAAATGTTTTTTGATAAATGGGATACTTATTATAATTCAAATGTTTTGAAAACATAAATGAGGTGATTTAATAAATTTATTGAGATGAAATAGGTAGTTTAGGATCTCAAGAGATCACAAGATAACTAGGCTGGGTGGTCGGGCTTCCCTACATGCCACTAACTACTAGGTTGGCTGAGCAGTATGCCAAAACTGCTAATGAGGCCACCAATCTATGGTGGCCCAGTGCCATATCACTATTGGATAAAATATATTGTCATTTGAACCCACAAGTTGTCTAGTGGGGATTTTTTGGGTTAATTTTAATTTGGGGTATCATCATCTTTTCCTTATGGAGGTACCATTGGACTATATATGGTAGGTGATATGAATGACTATTTTCTCCCAACTAAACTTCTGCGATTATTTTCTTTATCCAACATGATGGGGGAATATTTTAGGGAGATTATTGGTGGTTATTTTTGGTATTTTTTTTTATAATTACCATATTTATATTCCCAATTCAATGCCCTAAATTTTGGTTTGAATTGGGGTCAATTTTGGTTGTTATTTTACCAAGGAATCATGAAATCAAAAAAATTTGATGGTGATTTTTTTGGATCATGTAAAGGAGATATTGAGAAGCTATCTACTGGAATTCCATCCTAATTTTAATGAAGTTAAGATGCTACCCTAATTTATATTATGTTTTTATGAAATTTGATGACATTGACTGTTTTTTGGGTGTTGAAAGATAAAGATTTCGTTCGGGCTAGCGTAAGGGGGTGTGTTATAGACCCATAGGGTGTGGTTTCATGAAGTTTCGATGACATTGGTGGTGCTCAGTGATATTTCCATTGATTATTACTTATTTTATAAAATTAAATAATTAGTTATAATTTCATATCAGTAATTATTTATATTATATAGAATGGGTAAGATTATTAGGAGTGCATGAAAGGTTTGTTCATCTTGGTCAAGGATTGTTTAATGTGTGAAGAGAATAGGTTATGGAATTATAAAGCACAAAAATGGTGCTAATTCCATTTTAGAGGTATTTTTCCTCATTATGTAAAGGATTATATGCCTGTAAAGTATGTTTTTCTTACTACATGATTATTTTTTTGGGTTTGGGTAGATGGATAGGGAAAAGTTATTCCTTAAGTAGATGATGTTGGGAAGTGTTCAACATCCCATTCTATAGATAACTGAAATCTAACACTATTATGATTGTGGTCTCTTAGGGACCATGTCTTTATGGGATTAGAGAATTACTTATGATGTAATGAGGATTTGAAAGATACAAGGGACCAGAATTAGGTTCTTGTAGACCAAGATGGTTTCCTTGGTTTAGTTAGGATAGTTAATATTTTTAGTTATGTGGAGATGAGTGAGATGACCATGAGTCTAATTATTGGTAGGATACACCATCTTGTTGGTGGAATGAGCTTGATGTGTGCTGTAAGCTCAAAAATTCCTTTAAGACTAGATGAAATTCGATAAGTAGGGTTTCCACTGAGGGTAAAATGGGATATAAAATTTTCCATATGTGATATGGGTATAAAAACCTACACATTTCATACATATATTTCAAATATTATTAGATGAATATTCATTACATAAAATAACAATCCACACATGAATCATATAGGTCTAGTATCTTTGGAAACATAGACACACAAAAATGTGGTTCACAAGTAAACAACATCATCATCCACTAAATAATTCATAAATAAATCCATTCTTATACATATTATACATAATAACTTTATTCATAACATGGGGAAATGAAACATAATAAGGTGAGATAAAATTATTAACAAGGGTAAGGAATGGATATATCAACCTTAATTAAGCATAAGGGTATGAGAACATGATAATAAAACTTGAAAACTATACCATACATAATTTAGGTCATAAATATGATTAATAGAATAAATCTTGGTAGTTAATAAGACATTAATAATAATGGAATCAAGGAACACAATACATGAGAGCATAACATTTATATAATACATAGATTTTTGCAAAGAATAAAAATTTAGAAAATTATATATCAAGGCTACCAACAAAGATATTATTAACATGTTAATATGTAGTTTACCACTTGTGTACCTTCTATGGGCTTGGGATATCCTCCCATGTACACTCTTTTGGGGGTTGGGATAATATCAAATGTACCTTATTATTTTGGTCTTGGGATAACCTCCTGTGTTCCAAATTTTAGGCTTGGGATAACCTACTGTGTACCCATTGAGATCATAGAACACTATTCTCTACCCAATTAATTATATGATGATATAAGTAAGATTTTTTATATGAAACATACATTTGTGTTCCACATGATCCTAAAACTTTCATCATATCATAAACCATGAAAAATAAATGGGTTTCATAATCATTTAATTACAGTATAACCCATGGAAAATAAATGTGTTTCATAAAAATCTTTTTTTGATTATCATAAAAGATTTATTGAAAGACTAAGGATGGTAGCATCGGATCATATCCCTATTAAAACTTAATAAACACCAACTAGTTTTTTATTAAGGAATATAAATTACATAAAAAATCATTAAACCATTCTTGGATAAAATATAATTTCTATTTTGAAATCACATCTAGAAAATCAAATTTTTCATTCAAATTTCAAACAAATAATTTTATTTGAAAATAACCCAGTTAAATATTAAGTAAATATTTAAATCATTTTTTTGTCATTTCAGTGAGAAATTATATTATTTATGTACATGTTAAAAGAAATATTCATTTAGTATTTTTGGTAAGAATTAAAAAGTGTTTCATCTGAAAAATGACAAGAAGATTCCATTAAAATAAATTTTATAAAGTCAATAATGGTTTAAAATCACATTAAAAAATATTTCTATAATAATAAAAACATTCTTGAAAACATTTTTAGAATACCTGGACAAGGAAGATAAAATATTTTGTATCAAAGAGAGAAATATAGTAGATTTTTCATAACAAAATTCTTTTGGTCTTTTTAATACAAAAAAAATTAAAATGAAAAGAAATAATTTATTCTCTAGAAATAAATAGAGTATATGAATATCATGATGTTTCTTTTGATTTAGATCATAATATTTCATCTTCATTAACTTAATCATGAATAATCTCGATAAACAATGATATTATAACATATGACCTTTACCACTTTGGAAAAAATTGAATCATAAGACCCATGAAATAAAGAGCCTTATATGGATATGTATATCTCATAATTTTATTCATGATAATCTTAAAATACCTTCATGGTTAGAATATGCTCCATAAAAAGAAACATGTGGGGAATATGACATGTGTCCCATGAAAATAAATATGAGACAATAATACCTTACCACTTTGGTAAATTTTGAACCATATTACCCATGAAATAATAACATGAAATGAAACTATTAATGTCATTAAAATTAATATTTTTATTATATAACATCTCAAATGGGAAGTATATTCCCTATACAAAAGAAAGAAGTATTGAATATGACATTTTTCTTATAGTAGTAAATGTGATACGAGGATCCCTTAGTACAAGTATCTAATTTCTCATTCACATTAAAAATTACTATATATAAAATATATTTTATTATAAATATAAAAAATAATAATGATAATATTTTATACAACATATGATTTACTTCAAAAATTTTATCACCTGTTTGTTAAGAATTTCTTGTTTAAAATCACGTTTCTGGTAATAACTAGTTCATTTTCTTGTATGTTTGGGTTTGGTGTTTTTAGACCTTATAATTTGATCATGGTTACATAATATATATAATTATAAAATTATAAAAAATCATATATATTAACTATATGTGTATTTGTAATAATCTATTAAATTTAGACATAGAAAATGAATTACCCCATTCATGGAGAGGGTATGCTTTATGTACCAATGAACTCCATTTTCATTTTCTCAATTGGTTTAATGAATGAAAGGTAAATAATATATCAAATTTAAAGAATAATTATTATTTACAATATTTTATTTATATTTACAAAACATATTATGATTAGTATCCATTTCAATATAAAATAAATAACGAATCACATCGCTTCGTGGAAGCGGTGGTTTACCCATACACACGAGGGTTGTTATCTTTTTCCAAATGATTTGTAGGTAAGAGGGTAGATGTGATATTATAATTCAAGGAGTATAAATATTTAATAAATATAAAATATATAAATTAAATACATCCTTGTATCATGACATGAGAGGTGGTGATGGGAACCCAATTTCATTGGTTCGTGTGGTGGTAGCTCATCTTACACACGATCATCAGTTTCGTTTCTCATTTGATGGAGTAGGATATGAATATAGTTTATGAAATAAAAATAATAATATATTAGTATATTTTATATAATTATTTTATTATATTATTATATTTTTATAATATTTTATATAGGTTTAAGTAGAAATAATAAAAAACACTCAGTTAAGAATGATACCTATTCTTCAGAAAACCACCATAGGTTTTCACCCATGACATATAAAGAGGGTTTTAAAAGGAAAATATGGACTCTAGGAAGTGTTGAGGGAATTATTTAAGGTATTTTTTGGGCCTTTATTTATCCAAAATTCTTTGTAATTTTTTATAAGAGATGATATAGGGAGCCCTTTTATAAGTCTGGGAGAGGACACACATGTATTTTTTTAAAAGAAAAAGATATACCCATGTTTTACACATGAAAAAAGGATCTAAAATGGATCATTCTTACACTAAATATGATATAATATTGGAATATGTACATAATGGTTTCATTGTATATGGAATTAGATAATCTTAACTCTAATTATTTTATTTTAACCCACTAGTAAACCTATTTTGACCTTAACCACAAAAATTATTTTTTAAAATATTTATGATTCATTTTTAAAAAATCACGTTAAAAATTATATAAAATTTATTATTCCAATTTAAAATATTTAATCCATTTTAACATATTCAATTCAAAAATTAGAATAATTTAATTTAAAATTAAATCCACAGATGCAATGAAAAAACATTTTTCGAAGGACAATTTATTCATAGGTGTAATAAATTTTATACCAAAATCCATCATTAAATTTATTAAAATTTCCTAAATTATATTATTAATAATATAATTGAACTAATTTTAATTTTAAAAAATTTTAAAATAATATTTAATTTTATATTATTTAAAAGAAAATAAGTTTTAAATAAAAATCAATATATTCACTATTCATTGGAAAATTAATCTTCTTAGAAAATTCTCAAAAATTCACTCTAAGATAATTTTGATATCTTTTATTTAAAAATGAATTTCAATTTTAAAGATAAATCCTTTAACATTTTCAAATATTATTTTGATTATTTGTTCACAAAAAGTAATAAAAACATTTTTTGAGAAAAATATTATTTTCGATGCATATAATGTATTTTCTAAAAAATTATATACATTTTGTAAATAAATTTAATTTATATAAAAAAATTATAATTAATTTTAAAAATTTGGTTATTCTAATCCATACAAAAAATTTAATGTCTAGTTTGTACTATTTAATTTTAATTAATAATATTAATTGTATATTTTGGTTTGTTAAAACTCGGAGTTTTGTTTAACACAAGATGAAAAAGGAATTAAATCTATTTTAAAAAAATATTTCATAAAATATATAGGTATTAAATTATACACACTTAATATTAATTTTAATCTAAAAATTCTATCACTTTGAAATAACCAACTGAGGATAATTTTACCTCATCATATATTCAGGTTCCCACGTAGCTTCTTCATGTTTATGGTTTCACAATTTTTTTTGACAATATGAGTGGTATTATTTCATATAAGTTTATCTCTATGATCCATAGTGTCCAAAAGTTTTTCTTCAGGTGAGATATAATTATCTAGTTTCATGACCTCAGATTTCAGTACATGTTATGGATCAGGTATGTACTTCATTAGGACAGATACATGGAACACATTATTGACTTGAGAGAGATTCAATGGAAGTACTAAGATATAAACTATTAGCACTACTCAATAAAGAATATAAAAAGGTATAATGTACTTAGGGATCAAATTTAAATTATTTTTAAATCACCTAACCATCTTGTATTGATAAATTCATCGGAAAACCATATCAATGACAATAAATACTAGATCACACCAATAATTGTCTGTATAACTTCTATATTCACTATGAAATATCTTGATGTGCTATTGAATGGATATGAATTTATGTTTAATTTACTCATCTAGATAGGGTCGATATGGATTAAATTCTCTAATTTCATCCTTGATATTTTAAGTGTTTAACTTTTTTCCCATGATGGATTTATAAGTATCCATCTAAATTTATGAAAGGAAGCTATTATTGTATGAAAACTCAACTAGAGGAATGTGTTGATCCCAAACACCCTTGAATTTCATATAAAAAAGATATAATTATACCATATAGGGTTTGCATGGTTCTCTTAGACTAACCATCTATTTATAGATGATACACTATGGTTAAACTTAATTCTGTATAAAGAGCTTGGTGAAGTATTTTCTAGAACTTCATGGTAAATCTAGGATCCCGACAAGACACAATAAAATGTGGTTATATAAGAAACATTACCGATTAGTTAATATATATCTTGAAAAATTGATCTTGATAGAAATATTCTCTGATAGCGATGAATTGTGCTGAATTCATAAGAATATTGACTATAAACTATATAGCCTAATTCCCTTTAGATTTTTTAAGAAGTCTAAGGAAAAAATACATGGCGATTATTTCCCATTTCCATTCAGTTATGGGTAATGGTTGTAACATCCACTTAATATTTTTTTCTCTTAGAATTAACTTTCTGAAAAAATTAACTAATATAAAATCTCTTCAATATCTCTCCTCATTATATCCCACTTTAAATACTCTTATATATATATATAACCATCTTTATAATTCAAGGATGAATAGAGAATGATGAAATATGAGCCTCGTCTAATATCTTCATAAAATCTGGTATGGATAGAACACATACAAATTTTTTAAAACATATCATTCCATCATAATCAAGGTTAAACTTTGAAACATATTTCACCTTATTCTACTACTCTACATATTCCATCTATGTATCTTTATTCTTCACCTGGATATATTGTTGATCAATCATTTGAGAAAGATAATATTTTCCCAATTCTTTATTGATTTCTAGATCCATAATTTTAAAATAAAAAAAATATTTGATCTTTTTTGGTCCCCATCATATATAAAATAGCAAGATCCTTTCGACTGAAAGCATCAACCACTTTGTTCTCATTTATAGGATGGTAATGTATTAACCAGTCATAATCTTTAATCTTCTCCAACCGTATTCTCAGGTGAATGTTCATCTATTTATATGTGAATATATAATTTATAATTTTACATTTAGTATGTATATCAAACATTTATATATAAATATAATTCCTCTATATCATTAGTGTGAAAATTACCATATCTAACTATAAATCATGAGTTAGGTAACTTTTTACATGAACCTTTAATTGTCATGAGGCACAATCTATCACCATATCACTCTCCTTGAGAACAAATACAAATACCATATTTGATGCATTATTATAGATTACAAATGTCACACCCTAGGTAAATAAAGAACATGAAATTTTCACATTTATACATATTTGTGAATAAAATATTAATATTACTTTAAAGGGGATGCTATGCTCGATGGCGTACCCAATATACAACAACAGGTTTCATGGGAATCTTACGTTGCACTCTAATAATAAAATAATATTATTTTAAATAGTAGTTAATGCCTAGCCGTTGTAATGGCAGGAATGAACAGAACTAACTAAAAATGATTATATATGTCTGTCAAATATTTTTACTTTTTACAATAAATGTTTGAGGATTAAAAATGCGAATGAATCCAATTTTAAGCATAAACATTCTAATATTCTTTAAAAGGTCGATTAACCGCCTTTTTATGGAAAACCTCTTTTAAATCCACTTTTTGAAAATTTTATGTGTTATATTTGACAAAATAAAATTCTTCTTCAGAATCGGGACATCAAAATTTACTTTGTGTAAATTTTTGGTATTATTCCGAAAAAGTTCATTTTTTATGAATTGTGAAAAATGTTGTATTTTAATTCAAAAACTCTTTTTAATCTAATTTATTTATATGATTAGATTATATTTTGAATTGTTTTTAAAGTGAAATTAGAATATATTTTTACCATTTAATCCAATATTGGTCATTGGAATTAATTTCACTTTGAAATTGGACTTAAACTACTGTCAATCTTTTAATAGATATTGTTTCTTAAAAACAAGCTATTTGTTTTGACAGCGGGAATTAATTATTAAATTAATTAATTCAACATATATGTTGTTAATTTTTTAAAATAGACTTCATTTTTGAATTTGGAATATCAAATATATCTTACGGTGAATTTTTGGTATTTTTCTGAAAAACATCAAATTTTGATGAATAGTGAAACCACTAAGTGGTAGTTAAGGAAACTGATTTTAATATTAAATGAATCTTTGGAACTTCTGTGATTTTATTTTCAAAAATACAACATACATGGTTGTCATTAAGAAGTAAAATGTGGTTCAATGAGATTAAAATAATTGTTGGTGAATAGTAACTTTTACGTTTTATTAATCGTGATTAAAGGTAATTATTGTAATTTAAGGTAAAAATAATGTTTTAATAATATGAAATGACCTATAAACATTTCCTACCCTCATTTTATGTGTCATGGACGACCAATAAAATCCATGGGTCAACTTGGGGACCCCATGGATCCACTTTGGTAGGAAAATGACAAAAATAACATTTTATTTAAAGTTAAAATAAAAATGTCACAAGCATGAGTTGTTTTACTAAAAAACTTATTAAATGGGGTTATACAAGTCATATTTTTGACTATAAATTTTTATTATAAAGCTAAAAAGATTTCATACATCATGATATTTTTTTTATAATTTTTAGACATTAAACATATTAAATTATTTATGACACCATGATGATGCAGCGATTACCTCATTATTTAATGATTTAAATAAAATAAAACGATAATGTAAAATATAAGACCTAAGAATGTCACAAACCTATTGGATGGGTGGATTTCGAAATCATATCACCTTATCCTCTAAATATATATTTTTGTGACCTTTAAAATCTAACAAGCATTTTATAATAATGTAACATTTTATAACTTTCCAAGAGTTCCCCTCCTCTCCTCTTATAAAAGGCCCCCACCTCTACCACATTACCCACACCTCTCAAGACTTTGGCTCAGACAACCCCTGGCCATGTTGTCTTTCCACATCTCTCTCTTACTCCTAGAAGCCTCACTTTGGGCAGAAGTCTTCCCAAAGAAGCCTTTGAGCTCAAATCAAAAAGAGTTACCCGTTTTAAAGGTAATGTCTTCCCTAGTGTTCTTTTGTTTTATTTTGCTTCTCAGAACCCCTAAAATCTTTATATTTAATTAATTTGTAACAAAAACTGTATCTTAAATATACTAGGATGTTTTATGAGGAGGATTTGAGCTACACTAACACACACCTCTGTCAATGGTTAAAGAACATACTATTTCTGTGGATGGCGAATTATTGCCTCACGAAACGATGATTGTTCTATCTTCTCATACCACCTCTCATGGTGTCCATTATGAAGGAACTATATTTATTTATGATATATATTTTATTTATTTCCTCTATATTATTCTGTATTTTATATTTAATACATACCTTTATGCTTTTCATGTTGTGAAAATACGATAATTTCATTTGAGGAAGTGTGGAGTACCGCCCCCTCAAGTGATGTGACTCGTTCATGCAATACATGGAATGTATAAAGAATGAAATTGATAAACTTATGTGATATATATAGCATATATATTATACTGGAATTATAATATATATATATATCTCATGAATTTTTAATTCCATTAATGTTCCAAAGAAATGAAAGTAGCGTTCATGCGTACGTACGACTTACCGTCTCCATGAACGGTACATTTCATTTCTTATCTTCAAATGTTTTGTACTATTATAAGTACATATATAAAATTAATACATATTTAATATATTAAATCTAAATTATGGATATCATTCTGGAATTATAATATATATATCTCTCTTTTAACTTTAATTCCATTAATATGACAAAAAAATGAAAGTAGCGTTCATGCGTACGTACGGCCTACCGTCTCCATGAACAGTGTTTTTAATTTTTTATCTCCAAATGTTATAGAATAGTAAAAAATGAATACATACTGGATATATATTATATTTAAATCATTAATACTATTCTGGAGATTTTGTACCTATAACTAAAAGGAAAATTCTTTTCCAACAAGTTCAATTTTTACTCATGTACCGAACATTGACAAAAAAACGTCTGATATGAACTCAATTTATTAACCAATTATTATAACATTATAATATGTGATATGAACTGAATAATAATATTTAAAGGACATCCTTTATAAATTATAAATTGATCAAATTTTATTATTCAGGATATTAAAGAACAAAAAGACAAGTCGGAGTTGAGGTAAGGGATCCTACCCCTCTCTTTCTTTTTATGTACACTCTTTTATGTCATTAATTTTAAGCTCATATTTCTTATGATTGGGATGTTATTTTATATTAACCTTACTGTAATTTTATGTTCATATGATGAGAGACCCTACTTTCTCTCGTCAATCAATTTTGGAAGTTTTGAGTGGCACCGTTAGGCCGCCGAATTTTTGTAAGAGATCCAACCTCTCTCTTTCTTTTTAAGTACTCTCCTTTATGTCACTTATTTTAAGCTCCTATTTGTTATGTTTGGGGATGTTCTTTTATATTATCCTTTATGTACATTTTATGTTAATATGATGAGAGAGCCTATTTGATCTCATCAATCCATTTTTGGATGTTTTAAGCTGCGTTGTTAGGCTGCCGAGTTTTCGTATGGGATTTTTTATCTCACATTTATTCTCGTGAGATTTATGCTACATTTCCCTCCATTTACATTGAGTGGTATATATACTGCCCATTATTCTACTCTTTGTGTAATATACTTTCGTTTATGAGTATTTATATCAATTTTTTATTGTCCTTCTTTCATGGGGTGCATGTTTCGAAAGATACCCAAGTCGGTAAGGGAACCTTTCACCCTCCTCTTTTTAAAATAATTATTTTGTTGGGTCTTTTAATTTACATATTTTAATGTTGGGATATGTTCCTATATATCCTTATTGATGTAAATTTTATGTCCAAGTGATGAGTTACCCTTTTTATCTCTCATCAACTCATTTTCTGAATTTTGAAGTGACGCCGTTAGGCTGTCGAATTTTTGCAAGGGAACATCTTAACCCAATTTTGATTGTTTGGGATAAACTTGCACTCCTTGAATATGTTGTTCTATGAATATGTGTGAATATCCTCTGATTGTTTTACACTTAATATCCACTTATATTTGGTGTATTCATTTGTCACACATAATTATGTAATTGATTTATCCTTAATCCAAGGATACCGTCTTTGTATGGGACTTCATCTCAATCTCCATTCATGGAGGCATATTTTGTTTTATACACAACCTACATTTATACAGTGTATAAACCCCTTTGACTTTTACATTTTTCCAAAAGGAATATTTTTATAGGAAGTGTTTTACTAAACGATAAAAGGGAATTTTTTTGTCATACGTATGCGACGACAGCGACTTCTCCACCATCGTGACCATTATTTGAGTTTCGGCTTCCTCTACAAGCCATACCTTTTTTAAAATGAAAAATAAATACCATGTTTTACTTTTATTTTATTTTGGTATTGAAAATGGTTTCATAATGTTTTTATATCAATGTGTTGTATTTATATCTTGTGAATGAAAAGTGGAAATGTTATGTTTTCATTATGCATGTTTTATGTGATATGATTATGTTATGGTTCTTGGAAATTATTATGAAGATGGGTGGTTCCATGATAAAATAAGGGCAGGTGAGCCCGATACAGCTCTCGAATTCATTGGGTAATGTGAAGGGGTTAAACGTTAAGGTTTCTCCAAATAGATTTAGGGAATATACTGTGATGAGTATTCCAAATGCAACCAAGAGGGTTACTCCCTACGTAAGAATGTTATGAATGCCTCATGATACCTTTATGCCTTATGATTTATATGATTTATTCATGATTTGATGAGGTATGTTAAAATTCTTATGTTTTATGAGTAAAGTATGATTTCATACATGGAATAATGTTTTCTTTTCGTACTTTTATATCCCTTATTGAGATTTTTATTCTCATCCCACGTTTTTTGAATGTTTTTCATAGTTCAAGGGAAAGGTGCATTATATGATGATAGTTTCAAGGAAGTATTGAGAAAGAATCCATATTTTATTTTAGATATGTCTCCGTTGATGGTAAAAAATGAATACTATCTTTTATGTGACCACTTTGTTTAAATGTTGAATGTAATTCATGATTTATGATATAATTCTCTAAAACTCTAAACCTGAAAATATCCTCAATGTGAATTATTCATTTAATTCAATATTAAGTAAGTTTTAAGGCCGGGGCCTTATAGTTGGTATCAGAGGTCGGTTTGATAACTTTAGAGGTTAGGGTATTCTCAAAGCATAAGTGACATTACCATAATGGTTAGGATTTTAGAAAGAGTACTAGTTTTAGATAAAGTGAATGAGTAAGTATATCTTAGTGTTTATCTTCCTCATTAGTACATGATGGTTTTGTTGATATACTCACACTGAAATTTCTGTTTTTAGTGAATGGATGGATCTAGCAGGCACCAAAGTGACAATAGGTTTGAAGGAAATTGTGGTGGTTCTCTGATTAAGAGACTGGATGAAATGGGGGATTCAATGAGGAAACTCGTGGTTGTTATAAACCAACTATCAAGGAGTCATGATCAACCACTTGAACCTTGGTATGTTCTGTAATGCATCAGGTATGAGATGACCAATCGATGTGGAAGTTTAGGTAATAATTAAAAAGGTAACCATTAGAGTTTATATGATCCTTACTTTTGAGGTAATTATGGGTTATTATATGTTATGATGGAAAATGAAAGGCATGAGATAAACTTGAGGTTAAAATATGTTATGATTAATTTTGAAGATTTTATCTCGTTTTGGGGAATGTTTTAAAAACTATATAGTTTTGGAAAAAGGACAACACACAGACTATGTGACAACCCGTCGCGTCAGACAAAGCTGTGAGAATCAAACCCACAACAAAATTGCGACTGGTATTTATTTCCTACCACTGGACTACGTGAAGTCCCTGGTTAGTTTGACTAATTATTTTTAGTTAGATGATTTTAGGAATAAATAGTAAATTTATTTTGGGTTATCTATGGAAATGACTAACCTATCATGGAGGATATGTGATTAGGTTAATTACTTTTCAATATGAGAATTTAAGAGCAACTGATGTTATTTGGAGATAAAAGTTAATTTGTACCTTGGAAGACTTTGTGATTAAATCCTTTAAATATTTAGGATTCAATTTTAGTTTGGTTTAAATTGAACAATTTTATGGACAATTGTTTATCAAATGGTCTTCATTGAACTTTGGTTTTTTTTGGACAAATTTTGGAGATTAAGAATATATTTTCTTTTTATAAAGGATTATACGTTTGTGGATTATATGATCTCATAATAACAATTTTGGTTTTGGTTTTTGTCTAAAGACATGGGAAATATATAGTTTCTTTTGTGGATTAGGTGATTCTCAAGAAGTTGATTATAGTACTCTTAATGCAAACAAGTCTTCCTAAATACTCATCTTTTGGAGAAAAAATGATTTTGATTAAGGATTCTAGTAATAGTTGAAAGTCTACGTGACAATTAATTATGTTTCATTATGATTTAGTTAAGCTGAAAAAAATTCCAAAATGAAGAGTAACTTAAAACAGAAATGTTGTCTATTAAATTTTTCTGCTGGGGAATCAAATACCGTTTAACCCATCACAAGTTTGTGATTTTCTTATGGTTAACTTTCTCCTAGACATGTTTACTATCACTCTCCCTCAGAACATGACCCTTTGTTTTTTCCTCCATATCCATGTTTTCCGACATGGAATCCTAGTATGGGTTAACTCAGGTGACCTTTTTACTTCTCTTTCTTCATTTTAAAGTGATTGTTTTACTGACTCTTGTTCCGATGTGGGATTTTCAATGAAGTTTCCAAGCTTAATTTTAAAATAGCGAGGACGCAATTCCCAAAATGGGGGAAGGATGTAACACCCTAGGTAAATAAATAATATGAAATTTTCACATTTATCCATATTTGTGAATAAAATATTAATATTACTTTAAAGGGGACAATATCCTCGATGGAATAACCAATATGCAACAACGAGTTTCTTGGGAATCTTATGTTGCACTCTAATAATAAAATAATATTATTTTAAATGGTAGTTAACGCCTAGCCGTTATAATGGCGGGAATGAATAGAACTAACTAAAAAATTATTATATATGTTTGTCAAATATTTTTACTTTTTACAATAAATGTTAGAGGATTAAAAATGTGAATGAATCCAATTTTAAGCATAAACATTCTAATATTCTTTAAAAGGTCGATTAACTGTCTTTTGATGGAGAACCTCTTTTAAATATAGTTTTTGAAAATTTTATGTGTTATATTTGAAAAAATAAAATTCTTATTTAGAATCGTGACATCAAAATTTACTTTGTGTAAATTTTTGGTATTTTTCTGATAATGTTCATTTTTTTATGAATAGTGAAAAATGTTGTATTTTAATTCAAAACCACCTTTTAATCTAATTTATTTATATGATTAGATTATATTTTGAATTTTTTTGAAAGTGAAATTAGAATATATTTTTACCATTTAATCTAGTAGTCGTTATTGGAATTAATTTCACTTTGAAATTGGACTTAAACTAGTGTAAATCTTTTAATAGATATTGTTTCTTAAAAACACGCTATTTGTTTTGACAGCGGGAATTAATTATTAAATTAATTAATTCAACCTATATGTTTTGAATTTTTTAAAATAGATATCATTTTTGAATTCTGAATATCAAATATAGCTTACGGTGAATTTTTGGCATTTTTCTAAAAAACTTCAATTTTTGATGAATAGTGAAACCACTAAGTTGTAGTTAAAGAAACTGATTTTACGTTTAAATGAAACTTCGCCACTTCTGTGATATGATTTTCAAAAATCCGACATACATGGTTGTAATTAAGAAGTTAAATGTGGTTCAATGAGATTCAAATAATTTTTGGTGAATAGTATCTTTTATGTTTTATTAATCGTGATTAAAGGTAATTAGTATAATTTAAGGTAAAAATAATGTTTTAATAATATGAAATGACCTAGACACATGTCCTACCCTCATTGGATGTGTCATGGCCGACCAATACAATCCATGGGTCAACTTGGGGACCCCATGGAGCCACATTGGTAGGAAAATGACATAAATAACTTTTTATTTAAGGTTAAAATAAAAATGTCAAACATTAGTTGTTTTACTAAAACAATTTTAGAATGGGGTTATACAAGTCATATTTTCGACTATAAATATTCATTAGAAAGATAAAATGATTTCCTACATCATGATATTTTGTTTATAATTTTTAGACATTAAATAAATTAAATTATTTATGACACTATGATGATGGAGCGATTACCTCATTGTTTAACGATTTAAATAAAATAAAATGATAATGTAAAATCTAAGACCTACACATGTCACAAACATATTGGATGGGTGGATTTAGAACTGATATCACCATATCCTAGAAATATATAATTTTGGGACCTTTAAAATCCGAAAATAATTTTATAATAAAGTAACCTTTTATAACTTTCCAAGAGTGCCCCTCCTCTCCTCTTATAAAAGGCCCCCACCTCTACCACCTTACCCACACCTCTCAAGAATTTGGCTCGGCCAACCCCTGGACCTTTTGTCTCTCCACATCCCTATCTTACTCGTAGAGGCCTCACTTTTGGCAGAAGTCTTCCCAAGGAATCCATTGAGCTCAAATAAAAAAGAGTTACCCGTTTTAAAGGTAATGTCTTCCCAAGTGTTCATTTGTTTTATTTTGCTTCTCCAACCCCCTAAACTCTTTTTATTTATTTATTTTGTAAAAAAAAACTGTATCTTAAATATACTAGGATGTTTTTATGAGGAGTATTCGAGCTACACTAACACACACCACTCTCTAATGGTTAAAGAACATACTATTTCTGTGGATGGCGAATTACTGTCTCACGAAACGATGATTGTTCTATCTTCTCATACCACCTCTCATGGTGGCCATCATTATGGGACTATATTTATTTATGATATATATTATATTTTTTTCCTCTATATTCTTCTGTATTTTATATTTAATACATACCTTTATGCTTTGCATGTTGTGCAAATGCGATAATTTCATTTGAGGAAGTGTGGACTACCGCCCCCTCAAGTGATGTGACTCGTTCATGCAATACATGAAATGTATAAAGAATGCAATTGATGGACTTATGTGATATATATAACATATATATTATACTGTAATTATAATATATATATCTCATCATGTTTTAATTCCATTAATGTTCCAAAGAAATGAAAGTAGCGTTCATGTGTACGTACGGCTTACCGTCTCCATGAACGGTACATTTCATTTCTTATCTTTAAATGTTATGTACTATTAAAATTACATATATAAAATTGATATATATGTAATATATTAAATCTAAATTATGGATATCATTCTGGAATTATAATATATATATCTCTCTTTTAACTTTAATTCCATTAATATGACAAAAAAATGAAAGTAGCGTTCATGCGTACGTACGGTCTACTGTCTCCATGAACGATGCTTTTAATTTTTTATCTCCAAATTTTATTTAATAGTACAAAATGAATATAAAATTGATATATATGATATTTAAAACATTAATACTATTCTGTAGATGATGTACCTATAACTACAAGGAAAATTCTTTTCCAACAAGTTCAATTTTTACTCATGTACCGAACATCGACAAAAAAACATCTTATATAAACTCAATTTATTAACCAATTATTATAACATTATAATATGTGATATGAACTGAATAATAATATTTAATGTATTTCCTTAAGAAATTATAAATTGACCAAATTTTATTATTCAGGAGACTAAAGAACGAACAAGACAAGTCGGTGTTGAGGTAAGGGATCCTACCCCTCTCTTTCTTTTTAAGTACAATCTTTTATGTCATTATTTTAAAGCTCATATTTCTTATGATTGGGATGTTATTTTATATTATTCTTTCTGTAACTTTTATGTTCATATGATGAGAGAAACTAATTTCTCTCATCAATCAATTTTGGATGTTTTGAGTGGCGCCGTTAGGCTGCCGAATTTTCGTAAGAGATCAAACCCCTCTCTTTCTTTTTAAGTACTCTCTTTTATGTCACTTCTTTTAATCTCATATTTGTTATGATGGGGGATGTTATTTTATTTTCCTCTTGATGTAAATTTTTTGTTAAAATTATGGGAGTGCCTTTTTGATCTCATCAATCCATTTATGGATGTTTTAAGTGGCACCGTTAGGCTGCCGAATTTTCGTAAGGTATTTTTCATCTCACTTTTATTCCTGTGAGATTTATGATACATTTGCCACCATTTACTTTGAGTGGTATATATACTTCCCATTATTCTACTCTTTGTGTAATGTACTTTCATTTAGGATTATTTACATCAATTTTGTATTGTCCTTCTTTCATGGGTTGTATGTTTCGAAAGATACCCAAGTCGGTATGGATCCTTTCACCCTCCTCTTTTTAAAAGACTTCTTTTGTTGGGTCATTTAATTTACATATTGTAATGTTCATATATGATTGTCTATATCCTCAATGATGTAAATTTTATGTACAAGTGATGAGTTACACTTTTTATCTCTCATCAACTCATTTTCTAAATTTTGAAGTGACGCCGTTAGGCTGTAAAATTTTTGCAAGGGAACTTCTTCACCCAATTTTGATTCTTTGGGATAAAATTTCACTCCTTGAATATGTCGTTCTATGAATATGTGTGAATATCCTCTGATTTTTTACACTTAATATCCACTTATATTTGGTGTATTTGTTTGTCACACATAATTATGTAATTGATTTATCCTTAATCCAAGGATACCATCTTTGTATGGGACTTCGTCTCAATCTCCTTTCATTGAGGCATATTTTGTTTTATACACAACCTACTTTTATATGGCGTATAAACCCCTTTTACTTTTACGTTTATCCAAAAGGAATAATTTTTATATGAAGCGTTTTACTAAATGAAAAAAGGGAATGTTTTTGTTGTACGTATGGGGAGACAACGACTTCTCCGCCGCCGTGACCATTAGTTGAGTTTCGGCTTCCTCTACAAGCAATAACTTTTTTTTAAATGAAAAATAAATACAATGTTTTACTTTTCTTTTATTTTGGTATTGAAATGGTTTTATAATGTATTTATATCAATGTATTGTATTGATATCTTGTGAATGAAAATTGGAAAGGTTATGTTTTCTTTATGCATGTTTTATGTGATACGATTATGTTATAGTTCTTGGGCATTATTTTGAAGATGGGTGGTTTTGTGATAAAATAAAGGCACGTGAGCCCGATATAGCTCTCCAATGCATTGGGTAACACGAAGCGGTTAAAAATTAAGGTTTCTCCGAAGATATTTAGGGAATATACTGTGATGGGTATTCCAAACGTAACCAAGAGGGTTACTCCCTACGTAAGAATGTTATGAATGCCTCAAGTTACCTTTATGCTTTATGATTTCTATGATTTATTCATGATTTGATGAGGTATGTTAAAATTATTATGTTTTATGAGTAAATTATGATTTCATACAAGGACTAATGTTTTCTTTTCGGACTTTTATATCCCTTACTGAGCTTTTTATGCTCATCCAATGTTTTTGAAATGTTTTTCACAGGTCAAGGGAAAGGTGAATGATATGATGATAGTGTCAAGGAAGTGTCGAGAAAGAATCTATGTTTTATTATAGATATGTTTCCGTTGATGGGAAAACAGATACTATCTTTTTTGGTAACCAATTTGTTTAAATGTGGAATGTAATTCATGATTTATGATCTAATTATCTAAAACTCTAAACCTGAAAATATTCTCAATGTGAATTATTCATTTAATTCAATATTAAGTAAGTTTTAAGACTGGGGCCTTATAAAAAACCCTTCTCTACTATAAGGAAATTTATGAACATGTTCATTGACTAACCTTTTATTTAGTTCCTTAATATTTTCTCACATTCATTTGTCCAATGGAACTTGGCTTCCTTCTGAGTTAACTTGGTAGGGGGATTGAAAAAATATGAAAAATTGTACGCAAATCATCTATAATATTCATAAATTCCTTGATAATTATGAATATCATTCACTATTTTTGGTCTGGGCTAACATTCATAGTATTCTCCTATTATGGATCCACCGATATACCCTCACATTAGATTTTATAATCCAAAAATGAAACTTTCTTCCGCCAAAAATCAAAATTTGGAAATTTTTCATAAATATTTTCCTTTATTAGTGTCTTTATTACAATCCTTAGGATAATTTCATGAGATTAATTTATATTTGAATAGTTTACAATATCATCTATCAAGACAACCATAAAATGATCATGATAATCTCTATAGGCTCAATTTATTAAATAGATGAAGATAATATAGGAATTAGTAAGAAAAAATTTCATTACACTATATTCATTGTGTACATACCTTGTTTTAAATTCTCTATTATGTATATCCTCATTCTTGAACCTCAATTGATGATATAAAAAATGTAGTTCAATCTTCAAAAAGTGGTTTTCTCCATACAGTTAATAAAAAAATTTATCAATACATGGTACATGAAACTTGTTCGTAATTGTTATCTTGTTCCATTCCCCATAATCAAAAGAAATTCACATCGATATATATTTATTCTTAATATAAATAACCAATTCACCTAAGGTGACACACTATGACTAATAAATCAGTTTTCAAAATTCTTATATAGTTTCTCCTTTAATTCTTGCAACAAAATTAGGTCCATTCTATAGGTATTCTATGGAATATGAGTGGAATTATGTATGAGTTCTATTAAAAACTCAACTTATTTATTTGGTGGAAACTAGGAAACTCTTCCAAAAATAAGTAAAAAAACTACCACACAATAGAAAAATCATAAATGTTGAGTTTATCCCAAACCATCTGAGATAAACACCACTTTTGTGTATGAATCAAGACCCATATTATGGATATGATCTCCATTGGAATTTCATATCTAAAATCACCATTATTGATGATGATTGGATGGTTTGAAATATCAAATATGACTTCTCTTCCTTGGAAATTTATGTGGGATTTATGTAGAGAAATAAAATCCAATCCTATGAAAAAATAAAATTCAACTAGATGGAGAATAATTCCCATATTCCTCACATTTGAAGCAATGGAGAATAACTCCCTTTTTTATTTGAGATTAAGAGTTTTATGACATCAATCATCATCAGTATCCTTTGTATTTGAGAACTAGTTATTATAATTCCTATAATAGTCATATTTGAAGCAATAGAGTATGGGTGGTGTATTCTATGAATCTTTATATTAATTTGTATCATTAGATATCTTATTCTCATCACATCATCTTTTAGCTTCTTAATGAACTACCTTTTCACACTTAAAACGTTTATTAGTCCCCTTAAGAAAATTTCCACCTTGATTCCTTTCACACTATGAGAATAAAGGAAAGACAATTTTATTATCTCTATGATATTTAGATTTTCCTTTTAATTCCATATTTCTTTTCTTATTAAATCCATGAGATTGATGGGTAACTATTATCTCCATTTAAACCTATATAACATATAAAATGATTTATTTATAGCTACTAAATTCCATTATGTATAATGCATTTTGGATACTTATTTTTAAGCCATTAATGAATTGGTCAACCTTACTTTGAGGTTAGATAGTTATTATAGAAGCGTACCTCTTAAGTCTTGAAAAATGTTTCTCATAGGTACCAATATATTCATTATCCTTTTTATTTAGCTCAACGAATTCGATCTCCATTTTGAAATATAGAATATGAGGAAGGTACTTATTAAAAAATAAAATCTTAAACACATACCACTCTATGGATTAAATTATTACCATTACCTCGTATTCTCGATAGGATACCATCATTTATTCACTTCACCTCCCAAATGATAGGCCGCCAAAATTACATTTTTCATTATTTAAACACATTAGAACCTAAAATATATATAGTTTTGGTACTAATCCATTTCTCAAAAAACAGTGGATCAATAGAACCACTAAATATTGTGTATATTGGCTCATGAAGGAAACAACACAATATCATTCCCTCATTTACTCATTTGGATGTTATGCACAATTTATAACATAAGAATGTTGTGTGGGCATAACAATGGAATTTTTAATTCCAAATCATATAAGGTTTGGTTCCTCTAGAGGAAAATAATTTCATTATCCATCACATTCATCATTAACATGGTTCCTTTAGGTTCTAACCATTTATTGAAACCAAAAATCATAGTGTAATAAAAAAATAATCATAGTGGGGAACCATATAATCATGAAAAATAACTTATAAAATCATCACAAATTCTATTTAATCTATGAAAAATTAGGCTTAACCTAGGTTATTATTAATATCCTTCATGATGTTTTGTATAGTGTTTGTGATATTACAAAATATATCACCTAATAATGTCAAACCAGGTGTGTAATAAGTATCGTTTTCAATCACTCAGTGACGATTGTGTAAAATCAAAATGAACCCTTTTCATATTTATTTCCCCTAGGTAAAAAATGATTCATTAACACATCTAATTTTAATATCTAGACATGGATGTAATTTCTTGAAAACCACTAACTCTATCCTATACCAAAACTCCAGGGCATTTTTCTAAACATAGACATATCCTTATGGTTTTCACTGAAGTTTTCTCATCCATGATTTCAAAGGTTAACTAAACCTTTCCCGGATACCAATTATATATTCCCATACATTTCAAACATTGATATCAAATATTAGTAAATAAATATTCATTACATAATATAATGATCTACATAATAAAAATTTAGGCTAAGTATCTTTGGAAACATGGACATGTAAACAACTGGTTCGTAAGTGAACTACATCATCTAAAAAATTTTTCTTGATAAATAACACCATTTTTATACATATCATACACAATAAATTTCTTTATAACCTAGGGAAAATAACTTGAGGAAAGGAATAAAGGGTATGAAAACATGATAATAACATTTGAAAACCATATCTTATAAATCATATATCCTAAACCTGAGTCATAACATAAATATTGAATGGTCAAAATACACGAGTCATAAAGTAATCAATTAAAATAATCCCGAAGAGAATAAAATTGTCATAGTCCACAATTTTTTTATACACTTAAGTATAGGAAAATTTTGTTAATGCTACCCACCAATACATTCATAACATATTTAGCTTCATTTAAACACTCATTCACCTTCTTAGATCTTGGGATAACCTCTATTGTACCCTATTTTGGGTTTGGGATAACCCCCATGTACACTATGGTTTTAGGTTTGGGATAACATATTAGGTACCTTATTTTGGGCTAAAGATAATCTATTATATACCATTTTGTTTTGGTTTGGGATAACGTCCCATGTACCCTCAATTTGGATTGTGATGAACACCTATATACCCTATTGTTTTGGGATTGGGATTACCTATTGTGTACCCAATGATCTGATTGAAAATTGATATTTTCCCAATTATTTGTGTAATGATATATGTCCCAACTATCAAATAATTCATACACTTTTCCATAATATCATATACCATTTATCATGTCATAACCTTTTAAATGAAAAAAAGATTCATAAGCATTTATTCTTAGTATACCATGTAGAAAAAAACATATTTCCTAATTTTTTTTCATCATAATCATAAATAATCAAGATAAAGAGTAAATATTGTAGCATTGTATCATATCCCATATAAAACAAAAGAAACACTGATGTTTGTGGTCATTTATGAATATAAATTCCATAAAATGATCATTTACATTTTTTTGAGGAGAATATCCTTTACATTTTGAGGGAACGTATTTAAAATTAATTAACACATATTAAAGAAAAATGTTTCTTTATATATAACCTTGAAAACATGTAAGTTAATCCTTAAATAATTTATAGGTCACGATAATGAGAAATTATGTTCAAAATTTACGTTTTAAATGAAATATTTCACACACATTTTTGGAAAAAAGTCAAAAGCGTATCATGTGGAAAATGACAATAAGATTCATTTAAATCCATTTTTTATAAAGTTAACCACGGTTAAAAATTCAATTAAAAAATATTTTGAGAATAGTGTAAACATTAATGATTTTTTTATAAAACATAGTCATGGAAGAGAAAGTATTTATGACCCAAGAGAGAAATAAATTCAATTTTTTTAAATAATATTTTGGTCTCTTTAATACCTAAAGAGAGTAAAATGAAAGTAAAATATATATCCTCATGAAAGAACCACTAGATTTGACCATGGAATGAAAGATAGGTAAATAATATATCACATTTATAGAATAAATTTTATTTGATATATATAATATATATTACTTAAATATATCCTTATTTCCATCTATGTCAATATTAAATGAAAAATGATTCACATCACATAATGAAGGTGGTATTCTAGACTTACGCACCATCGATGTTATCATTTACCAAGATTTAGAATGGTAAGAAGGTTGATTTGATATTTTAATTCCACAATTAATATTATTTAATTAATATAATATATAAATTTAATACATAATTATCTCTATATGTGAGAGGTGGTGATGGAAAACGAATAACATCGATTTTCCAGGTGATAGTCCACTGTCCACATGTTAAACAGTTTTGTCTCCCATGTGATGATGGAGGGAATAGATATATATTATTAAATTATGTTAATAAAATATAAGTATATATAAGATATTGATGTTCTGATATTATCATATTTTAATAATATAATAATTAGGTGGAAACATAAATAAATAAAAAATCCTCAGTTAAGAATGTTACCTGTTCTTTGGACAACCTCCTTAGATTTGCCCCAAAATACTAATTGCGAGGGATTATGAATAAAAAATAAAGTCTCTAGGAAATATTTATAAAAGTAATTAAGTGATTTAGATAGGTAATTGATGATACAAAAATCTTTTAATGTGTTAATATGATAGCATACATGGTGGTCTTTTATAAGTGGGGGAGAGGACACACTTGGATGTTTTAAAAAGAAAAATATATACACAAATTTTAAACACGAATCAAGGATCCAAAATAGAAAATTATTAATAAAATAGGATATAAAATTTTAAATATTTATATAAAATTCTAATTATAATTGTTTTAATTTCTTTTTAATCCTTATCATTTTTATTTAATCCCTAGTAAACCCGTTTTAACATTAATCATGGTAATTACTTTTTACCATTTTTAATATTCATTTTGAAAAAAAACTATGTTTAAATTATTTTATAATATTAATTAATCTGATTAAAATTATAGAATACATTTTAAAAAATCAATTCATAGCATTTTAATATTTGAATTTAAAATTAAACCCACAGACATGATGAAAAAATGATTCTCCAAAGAAAATGTATTCAAAAGTGTAAGAGGTTTTTAAATAAAAAATAAAACAAAAATTTATTAAAATTTCCTAAATTTGATTTATAATAATATTCTTTAACAAATATTACTTTTAAAACATTTTAATTTTTTTAACATTGTAAATTATTTAAAGAAATTTACTTTCAATTAAAATATGTATTTTTTACTATTCGTCTAAAAATTAATATTTATTGAAAATTCACAAAATAAAAAATAAGATTATTTTTATATTTTTATTTAAAAAAATATGTTCAATTTCCCAAATAAATATCCTAAAATTGGAAAAAGTACTTTTATTATTTGTTCAAAAAATGAAATAAAACCTTTAGGGAATAATAATATTTTCAAATAATATAAATAATTTAGTAAAACATTAATTAATTTTTAACAATATGTTTTATTTATATAAAAAAATTAAAAATACATTAAAAAATGTAGTTATTAATGATTATACCACCAAATTTAATGACTGTTTTATAATAGTCATGTTTAAATAATAATTGTAATAGTATATTGCATTTCCTTAGAACTCAGTTGTCTGTGTAACAAAAGTTATAAAAGAAATAAAATATACTTGAAAAATATATTTCATAAAGTAACAGGTTGTTACAACGATCTAAAGAGCAGGTTATGGGTCTTGATTAAAGAATTGGAATGAGGTTTCCAATGAGTTTTAGAGTGAGTTTTCCTTGAAAAGGTTCTTGAGTAGTAGGACCAGGAGTGATGAGGGATTTTGATGAGGATGAACCAAAAATTGGGGTATAGGTTAGAGTAACCTAGGAGATATGATGTCATCATTGCACGAATATCATGAGATGATATTAGTTGGGTAAGATTGAGATGGTTATAGAGGACCCAAAAGATTCCAATATGGGTGAGATGTGGCTTGTTTAAAGTGGGGGGATGGGTCCTGACCAACCTGTTCACTAGGACAAGGAGGTGAGATATTGTGATGGTCTATGGCCCTGAATGAGGCAAATGTACTATTCCTTGGAGTCTTGGTTTATGGTGATTGATATACCTTACCATGAAGAGGCTTTCTTCGATGTTCTTGAGGTTACCTCCCCAGAAATTTGTTGGGATGGGTCGATATGATGACCATGCCCTATTATTTTAACTATTCGGTTGAGGAAATTGGTATGCCTAGCTTGGGTTGGTAGGATAATAGTTCCATTTTTATTTGGGTTTTTTTATGGATGATCATGCCCGATTTCTTGGGTATGAGGTCAAGAATTTTTCTAAATGTGGGTTGGGTCAATCTTCACTTGTTGGACATTGTAGTGTGTTTCTTGGGTTAAGGAATACCATGTGAGCTAGGTCATGAGACAATGATATGAGAAAGATGGATCTCACTTGAGTGAGAAGGGATGCACCATTACATCTAGACATTTGACTATGACCAGTGTTTCTTAGTAGTGGGTGAAGGTTTTTGATACCAACCCACCCTAAGTATTTGTTTATGGGTTTCACATTCTTATGAATACATAAGATATGATTTGGGGTTCTGAAATGGAATAGAAGATATTTTGGTTAGGTGTCATAGTGGCCAGGTTAATACACGTTAAAAATATGTGCATGGAGTTATGGTGGCCAATTTAGCACAATATGGCTAAGGTGCTTGTGTAAACTATTTATTATACTTCCCAATGAATATACTTATATTATGGTTTAACTAGAGAACTTAGTATAACCTTATTGAGTTTTATTTCTCACACACTTCATGGGAACCCTAGTTTTCAGGCATATCTTATGTATGATTTTTGGTTTTGTAGGTGATGTGAACTGGATTAGTCTAGTGCAGCTCAATGGAATTTAAAAAAAAGAGTATGTGGGGCCTAGAGATGGTAGTAGGACTAGTGTGTGTGAATTATACATTTTTTATTTATATTTTATTCAAAACCGACCCATTGGTCGGTCATAGTTATATACCAGTATGACATCCATATGAGAAATTTTACATATCATTTTACTAATTTTCATCATGCATACTATGATTAGCAGTGTATGTTTGAGTTCTTTCTCCAATAATTTATGAATATGATTTGAGATCATAGACTCCCCAAAATATGTATTATCCCCTTATCACTAGTTGATATCCTCTAGTATCTTAGGAGGCATGCTTGAGGATATACATTTCTTTGGATTAGATAGGTTCCAAGTCTAGGGTTATAAAAAATAGTATTAGAGAATTTTTTATTTAATTATTTGGGGATATTATTAATACGTGGTATTGGGATGTGTTAGATCTTGTGATACACCTCTAATTGGAGGGTCTCAGATACCATTCTGGTGGGATGTCTTGGTTACTAGGGGTACAAGATTGTTGTTCTTGGTTTGTTTTATTATGATTGAGATTCTAATTTAACATGATGGATTAAAAGTGAGTTTATAATTGGTTTTGAATTAGAGACCCTTGGAATTAGGATATATACATTCACTAGGATAGTTACATTGGAATCACATTCCATGTGCTCACTAGTGTGGGATTCAATTTGTTTACGATAGACCAGTTGATTAATATTTTAGTATTCACTTATATGGTATTTTCTTGTATATCTTGGAATTAAATTTTAATCAATTATAAATTGGAAATTTTCTTTGATGGTAGGACATGTCGATACTAGTGAAGGATGTTATCTGGTTGTGATATTGTTGTCTATCCATCAAGGCATGCTTGAAGAACCATATAGGGTTGATGTAGTCATTGAATAACTTAGTGATGTAAAATAGTAAGTGCCAGTACATGAATGTGATTCCATAGGAATGATTCGAGGATGGAAACTTGTTATATTTAGGATATTGAAACAATGAGAGATTATGGATAATGGAATGAATGTTATTCATTGGTTCAAGACATGAAATTTTTGGTGTGTTTTGGTATTGATGATAGGTTATTGGGAATGATCGGTTTGATTCCTATCCTAGTTGGTTCTCAGGATGTACTTTTAGAATTGTGGGGGGAGCATGGTTGGTTATCATGGTTCATGAGACAATGATCGTTCAATGGATGTTTGTTTCAATAGACAAGGTATAGGGGATTACATGGGAAATATGATTTGACTGAAAAGAATATTGATAATGGTTAATGGTTTAGGCATCTGAGCCTGGGATAAATGGGATGCTACTCATGAGAGAGTGAGTTGGTTAATCTTAGAGGGTTGTAAGGAAGCATGCATCCATTGGGTTTTAGTGAGATTGAAATGGATAATGGGTGAGGACCTATGAATGTGTTCTTTGTAGGTCAATAAAACATTAGAAGAGAGTGGTCATTAATGGGACTTTCGGGTAATGGTCTTAGGGTGGAGGAAAGTACATGTCAGGTAAGAATAGTGTCTGGATGGGCTGCAGATCATTGAACATTCTATGTGAAGTTCCATTGAGAATTTTTCTGGTCGTGTAGAAACTCAAGACACATGATGGCGATGGAACTATGGTGGTTTTTTTAGGGACACTTCTATAGTGAGGTGACTGGCCTGCTTGGTGATATGCATGAAGGCATGGAATCCCATAGATTTTTGTGAGAATTGGGAGACATCACATAGTAGTGAGAAATGATATTATTGATGAATCAATAAATAAATGTTTTATTTATTAGAGATTAGTCCTAGAAAAGAGTTATAAGTGATGGGAAATAATCACATGAGATGAGTGACACACATGTAGTAATGGGAATAATGAGGACAGTGATGATAGATTGATATAGTGGAATCCATTTTGTGGGGAGTGCACATATGGCCAGTTGAAGGGTGTGAAACTTATTTGAAGAATTTTTTTATGATCATCAAGAATTATGTTCTTGGGAATCATAGACACCTATGATTATCTTTTAGAGATGGTTCTAATATATGAGAGAGTTTTTTGTTTCTAGTCATTATGTGTGGTGATGGAAAAAATGTGTACCATATATATTTGTGTTTGGTTTGGTGGATGATGATGATGATGATACTCATATGTAATGGAGAATCATATTGGTCACTGGTGTACATATATTATGTCGGAAGAGTCATGGAGGTGAGATCAGTTGTGGATAGATTTGGTGGCATTGGAATTTCAATCTATGAATGTACCCAAGTAAATCTGGTTCCCTATTAAATAAATTATTTGATATTCAGGTGAGTTTTTGTTCAAATTTAGAGCACTGGAATTAGAATCATAGGGGTTTTAGTGTGATTGAACCTTATATCAGATCTAAGGTGAATTAGTGCTTAGGGTGAGAGAATGATGACTGCAGTAGGTGGTTGGAAATACCACATTGGGAATTCCCCTATATCTAGGTTTGAACATTGATTTTGGTGCATGGAAAATATTTCAATTCCTCAGGGTGGTAATGAATCATAATCGAGTGTTGAGGATTATTACTGTGTCGGTGTGACGGGATGAACATTTTTAGAAATGTTGGGTAGAGGTTTGAATGGGAATTTATTGTGAGGTTGGACATGGTGAGCTTGAACCATGTCTAGAATTTCATAAAAAATGATATGTGTGGTATGAGGGTTGAACATAGTTTTTTGGAGGAGGCGATTCTATCAATGATTTGTGTTGGATCTACTAAGAAGAAGAATAGTTTTAATTTGGGAATGGAAATAAGTGATTTATGAGTGAGCCAAAGACCAAGATGAGTCGGAAAATGTGGATTGAGGTTTACCACAGCTTCTTATGAATGAGAAATGTTATGGTGTGGGTTTTTTAATTCCCAAAAGATTTCATATCATTATTTTTGAGGGGAGAATTTGAATTATAATTTTAGTGGATTATTTATTTTCAGAAACAAGATTCAGTTAGGAATTAGAATATTTTAGAAAAAAATAGGTGGTGGTTTTGTCTGTGGAAGGATCCTCAAGAGGTGATACAAGAGCACACATGATCACATAATAAGTTTCTGGGGTGGCTAGGATACCCAACCAGTGACCAACCAAATGGTTGGTGCCAACTGACCAACTGATGGTTTGGGAATGATCCCAACACCCATGCTGGGGACACTTGCAATCTAGTGTTCTGACATTGACTGGATGGTGGATCCTCTAACTCATTGATTGAACACACGATCATTCTAGTGGGTATAGATAAAATAAAATTTAATAGGTGGAATCCTTATTGGTTCCCTATTAGAGTGGGGTGGTGATTGAAAATTCCATTTTCCAGATCCCCCCACCATTTATCTCTTGATCCCCTATGGGGAGGGGGAATGGATCTAGCTACTTATTCATGAATATTTCAAGTGTATTCTCCATTGAATCAATATTTTTCGATTCCCATTCACATCGCCTAATTTTGGTTTGAATTATTCTTGTGTTTTTGGTTATGATTTTTCCAGATGATGATTAAATTATTGCTGATTGATGTGGATTTTCCATGGCTCACATATAGGACATTATGGGATGCTATATTCCCATTTTATATCAATATTTCTATAAAGATTAACCACATAATAAATTTATATAGGGTTTTTGATAAAATTGTAAACAAATGAAGATTTATTTGGTGTCAAATGATAGGTATTTTATAATGGATTACGTTGAGGGGATGTTACCGACCCTTTTGGTGCGGTGTGTCGAAGTTCCGATGACATTATGGTTCTTGGTTTATGGTTACATATAATTGAATTAAATTTACTATTTTATTATAATTCATTATAAATAGTTATTAAATTTTTTGTAATGAGGAAGATTCTTGGGAGTATACATGATGCATTTTCATCTTGAACATGGCTTGGAAAAGGCATATATGGCTAATCCATGGCTTCGAAGAGCTCAAATATAGTGGTAAATCAATTTTTGAGGTAGGAAACCCCTTTATATATATAATAATATTCCTAGTGTGAATTATTTTCTTTGCTTCATGTATTTATAATGGATTCAATTATATGTATAGGGATTGGGGATTCTTTGGGTGGATGAGATTGGATGGTGTTCAACATCCTATGCTCTGGATAAGTGCTATTGAGAACATGAATAATCGAGGTTGAATGAAAATTATGTCACCAAGGGATGAGAGTGACTCTTATGATGGAATGAGGCCTTATAATATCTTAGTGGTTTATATAGGAAGCAATATCCTAGGTTGGTTTCCTATGGGTTGTTGGTATGATTGATAAGATATTTCCTATGAAAATGAGTGAGATGACTAAGCATCCCACTATTGGTAGGAGATACCCTCTTGATGGTGGATTAGGATTGATGAGTTCCATGAGTTGGATGAGTCTTTTAGGAATAGAAGTTGTGTAATGAGGAGTATTTAGTTCAGAGGTTATTTAGGACATTTCCTTTGGGAGATGCAATATGGAACCCAAGAACATGTCATGGTTTTTAATCAAGGGATTAGAACGAGGTTTCTAAGGGGGTCTATAGTGAGTTGGCTTGGGATGGTCATAATTATATGGTTCAGGAGAATTGATGGATTTCAATGTGCATAGACCAGAACATGGAGTCTAGGTCAGATAATCTTGTAAGATAAAATGTCACCATTATAACACCCCAAGCTTCCACGATACACTTCTCTTTCAATAATTCAATAGCTTGCATTGTACGCAAGTTCGATATTCTAACACACCGTGACCAATCAAAATAGCTTTTATTAATAGTAATACATAATTTTTGAAAATATATAAATTTTATATTTCAAAATGGACTTCATTTTTGGATTTGGAGTATCTAAATTAGCCTATGTTGAATTTTTGGTATTTTTCCGAGAACTTCCAATTTTCGACGAATAGTGAAAAATACATAAAAATGACATTTTTAATCAGAATAATTTATAGTGATAAATTAAAATATTGAGTGGTTTTAAAGTATAATTAGAATATAATTTTACCATTTTATCCAACGGTGGTCATTATAATTAATTTTACTTTGAAATTGGACATAAACAATTGTCAATCTTTTGATAGATATTGTTTCTTAAAAACACGCTATTTGTTTTGACATCGGGAATAATTTTTAAATTAATTACTACAATTTCTGGGTTTGGAATTTGGTAAAATGGTTTCCATATTTGGAATTATAAGGCCCAAATTATGTAATTAAGACACTTGTTTTTTGACATTATGAATAGTAACAACGGTAATTATCTTTAATTATCGTGATTAATTATTAATCGGGTAGTTAAGGGTAATAAAATAATATCATAATAATAAGAAATGACCCCAAAATGTGTCCTAATTCTACTGGTTGTGTTATGGCCGACCATGGGATGCCTTGTGCCAAACTTTGGGACCCCATGGAATTACTTTTGGGTGATAGTGACATTTTATTATATTTTTTTAAAGGGAAAGTATAACCAAAGTATGTATCACCCAAGTAATAGAATTTTAGTTTTGTCTATGTAAATTATCTCTTAATCTATAAATATTCATTAGAAATATAAAAATATTTCCTACATCGTGATATTTTTTTATAATTTTTAGACATTAAATAAATTAAATTTTTTATGACACCATGATGATGCAGCGATTACCTCATTAATTAACGATTTAAATAAAATGAAAAGATAATGTAAAATCTAAGACATAAACTTGTCAAAAACCTATTGGATGAGTATATTTATAACCCTTATCACCTTATCCTAGAAATATATAATTGTGGGACCTTTAAAATCTGAAACTCATTATATAATAATGTAACATTTCTTGACATTCCAAGAGTGCCCCTCCTCTCCTCTAATAAAAGGCCCCCAACTCTACCACCTTATTCACACCTTCAAAGACATTTTTCTCGGCCAAAATATGCCCAAATACTCTCTCAAATTCTCTATATTACTCTTAGAAACCTCACTTTGGGAATAAGTCTTCCCAAGGAAGCCTTTGGCTCATATCAAAAAGAGATACCTGATTTTAAGGTAATGACTTCTCTTATGTTATTTTGTTTTATTTTGATTCTCTAACCCCTTAAAATCTTATAATTACTTTATTTTTTAAGAAAACATGTATCTTCAATATAATAGGATGTTTTTATGAGATAGATTTTATTTACACTTACACACACCTACGTTTAATGGTTAAAGAACCTACTCTTTCTGTGGGTGGCGAATTACTGCCTCTCGAAACGATGATTGTTCAATATTCTTTTAAAACCATTCATGGTGGCCATTAAGATTTCACTATATTTATTTATGATATATATTATGTTTATGTTTTCCTTATGCTTCTTTATTTTTCATTTATGGGATGCTTTTATGATTTCCATTATGGGTAAACGCGATAATTTCATTTTAGGAAGTGCGGACTACTACCCCCTCAAAGTGATTTGAATCATTAATGCCATATGTGGGATGTGTAAAGGATGGAGTAAATGATATTATATATTATATTATACTGTAATTATAATACAACTTTATATCATTATGATTTCATTCCATTAAATATGAAATATAAATGAAAGTAGCGTTCATGCGTACGTACGGCTTACCGTCTCCATGAACGGTGCATTTCATTTCTTACCTCTAAATATATGTAATATTATAAAGGCTTATATATACTGGATATATATGATATATATGATATCTATATCATAAATGTAATTCTGGATATAATAGATATTTTACCACATCAACAACTTGTAATTATAAGAAGTTTATTTTTTGACTCAAGTACCAATGATTGACAAAACGACCATTATTAACCTAAATAATTACATAATGTTCATAACATGGTAATAAGTGATATAAAAGGATTAATGAACTTGAAAAAGGTTCTTAAGTAATTATAAATTAACTCTAGTTTATTATTCAGGAGGTTAAATAATGGTCGAGTCAAGTCGGACACAAGGTAAGGGACTTCATCTCAATCTCCTTTTATTGTGGAATATTTTGTTTTATACACAACTTTCCTTTATATGGTGTATAAACCCCTTTTACTTTTACTTTTATTCAGAAGGAATCTTTTTATAAGAAGCTTTTTACTAAATGACAAAAGAGAATGTTTTTTTTCTTACGTATGCGGCGACAACGACTTCTCCGCCGCTGTGACCTTTATTTGAGTTTCGGATTCCTCTACAAGCCAAAGCTTTTTTTTAAAATGAAAAATAAATACCATGTTTTAATTTTATTTTATTTTGGTATTGAAAATGGTTATGAAAATTTTTGTATTATATCAATGTGTGTATTGGTATCTTGTGATTGAAATGTGGAAAAGTTATTTTCCCTTTATGCATGTTTTATGTGATACGATTATGTTATGGTTTATGATATGTTTAAACCTGTTCATATGAGGAATGCATTGGACTTAATAAGTGACGGGTGGAGCCCACTATAGCTCCTCGATGCATCGGTAGGTCTCATGAGACAAACTAGTGTCTTGGCACAAGGCCTTGACAAAATCTTATTTGTAGTCTTGGCAGGAGGCCTTGGGTACGTGGTTATGATAGTCTTCCATTAGGAATTCCATTATTATTAAAGTGGTTATTGATATTTCTTGTGATTATTCGACTATTATAATATCCATGTGACTAAGTAAATGGAATTACTTCATTTTATTTTTGCTATATTATGCTGAAGTTCATGTTTAAAAGGCTTTTGTTTTAGCTATACATTGCCTTAAATGTATATGTTTATTTATGAATGTTTCCGTTGAATTGTTATCCTTACTGAGCATCTGAGCTCACCCCTTTATATGTTTTATATTCCCATGATCTGAAGAATTATTTTATGAATGAACTGCAGGGATAGTATGAGGGGTTATGAAGACATGATGTTGTTGTAGTTTTTCACTTTATGATGTAATGTAAGACTTATGAATGTATCAAGTGTTTGCAAGGCCAATAACCTAATCGGTCTTTTTGAGACTTGATCTTTTGTGATCATGCCAATGTTACGTAATAATGCACTGACTCTGGGTAACTGGGGTCAGGGCGTTATAGTTGGTATCATAGGCAGTTTAGTACTAACCTTGTAATCGAGATTTAGATAAAATCTGATTAGAGTACATAGCCCAAAGATAAAATTTAAGGATTAGTATAGAAGAACTTCCTAGAATTTTGTTATTATAGAGATTTTGTGAGTTTTCTGAGCAATACATCCCTGTTTGGATACAAGCAGGTAGAGGCGACTCTGGCATAGATGTACCTAGGGGTAAAACCCAAACACACCACTTTGAGCTAGACTCTAATGGGAACTGGTGCACAACAATGGGCCTTACTGTACTATTGGTTACGACACTCCCGAGGGATATGCTTGGGATAATTCCCATTTTCTTTAAAAACAATTATGAAGGGTTTATGAGTATATACTTACTCAAAGAAAACATTTTTATGATTATGGATTACATCCTTAAACTGTTCAATTTATGTTATGTGTTTTACAAGTCTGGATTATGTATTTTGATTCATAAACTGATCTAGATTATGACTTTGTTTAGAAATGGCACCTAGTGGAAGGAATGGAAACCATATCAATGAACACACTCCATGTAAGGATTTCCCTCCTTCTCAAGTTAATTATAGTGGAGTTGGTGATACAGCTGGTGCTGATCAAATTATCACCATACTGGGATAACTCACTCAGGTTAAGAATAATAACCTTACTCGTATGGAGCACCCTGATCCGCAACGTGGAGGATCAATGTTAGACCGCTTCATGAGGCAACAACCACCAACATTCAATGGGAGTACAAATCCATTAGTAGCTGATCAATGGATAAATTCCTTAGAGAAAATATTCCATGCCTTGGGGAGTAGTAAAAGGGAAAAGTTTATCATGGCAGTTTACCGCCTCACTAGAGAAACTGATCAATGGTGGTCATTGATTCAAAATACAAAGGAAGATGAAGAAGTATCAATTATAGAATGGTGAGAGTTCAAAGAAATTTTCTTTGAAAAATACTTTCCTCGTGACCATCGAGCAGATATGGAAAGGCAATTTCTGAGTCTGAGGAAAAATGAGGATGAGAATGTCGCAATGTACGAGTCTAACTTTACCAGGTTAGCGAGGAATGCTGCAGATTATATACATAACCCAAGAAGTAAGATTAATCATTTCTTTGATGGGTTAAAACCAATTCTCTATCAAGATTTAGTATCACAATATTTCTGAACATATAAAGATATAGTCTCGTGTGCTATCAAGACAGAAAAGGAATTCTCTAAGTCTTACGACTTTAAATCCAAGCAAGAGAAGAAGAAAATGGTGGAACAAGAGATAGATAAAGTGAAAAATGGAAAGAATGATTTTCCATTATGTGATAATTGTGGGAAGAATCACCCCAGTACATGCCTAAAAGGAATGGGAGCTGGTTATAAATGTGGAGAAAAAGGTCACCAGGATCATGATTGAAAGGGAAAGAAAGAGGATATCATTGTTGAATGCTAAAGTTTTAGAGAAATGGGGCATTATGCAAATGAATGTCCCAAGCATCAGGGAAAATTACCATAGAAAAGGCCAAGGGATTGAGTCTAATCTTATGCTGTTACAACAGTTGAATTGGAATAATTATTGTATTTGTGTTTTTGGACTCAAGAACTATATTATGGTTATAAGAATAATGTGATATATTTAAGGATTATACTACAGTACTTGTTGTTTTCATTAAGGTTTTAATATGATGAAGGTAATCATATTTTTAGTATGTGACAATAAGACAAACTTTACTTTGTTTTGGGAATCAGATGAATTGATTTTGGAATTTAGAGACCTTTTGGAGAATATCTGGACAGAGGTATTTTAGATAACTATAAAGGATGGAATGGATTAAGTTTAACTTTGGATAGTATTGTTTAAGGTTAAAACATTTATGAAGATTTTTTTGGAATATTATAATACTATTGTTTTCGTAAAAGCATAACCTACAGGTCGTGGGATAACCCATCGCATCGGACAAAGCTGTAGGAATCAAACCCACAACCATAGTGCGACAGGGATTTATTACCTACCATTAGCCTACAAGAAGTCCCTGGTTATTACAAAATAGTTTTCCAAATCTAAATGGTATGTGTTAATATTTGTAACCTTGTACGATTAGGATAAATATAATATTTTTGAGTTCTATTTCCTTTTGTAGTGAATGATGGGTTTTTGGTAAAAATTTATTAAAGAATGAAAAGTCTACATGAAAAGTATGTATATTTCCCTTCGTTCTTAGTAAATCTCTTAAATAAATTACTCAACTTTATGAAAGGTAACATAAAACCAAAACATTATCGGTTAAATTTTCCTACTAGGAAATCAATGATTGTTTAACCAATCACAAGTTTGTGATTGTCTTGTAGTTAACTTTCTCTTAATCATGTTTTCTACAACTCTCCATCAGACCTTGATGGTTGGTTTCTCCTCTATATCCATGTTTTCATAGAATCCTAGTATGGGCTATCACAGGTGACCTTTGTACTTCTCTTTCTTTCTTATAAATTTATATTTTTATTTACCCTATTTCTGATATGGGTTTTCCACAAAGGTATTTTCTACTTTGAACCTTTTATTTTAGAAGAACAATTTCAAATTTCGAGTACGAAATTTATTGAAGTAGGGGAGAATATAATACCCCAAGCTTCCATGATACGCTTCTCTTTCAATAATGCAATAGCTTTCATTGTACGCAAGTTCGAGATTCTAACACACCGCGACCAGTTAAAATAGTCGTTATGAATAGTAATACCTAATTTTTGAAAATATGTAAATTTTATATTTCAAAATGGAATTTATTTTTGGATTCATAATATTTAAATTAGCCTATGTTGAATTTTTGGTATTTTTCCGAGAACTAATTTTCGACGAATAGTGAAAAATACTTAAAAACAACATTTTTAATCAGAATAATTTATAGAGATAAATTTTACTATTGAGTGGTTTTAAAGTATAATTAGAATATAATTTTAACAATTTATCCAATGGTGGTCATTATAATTAATTTCACTTTGAAATTGGACATAAACAACTGTCAATCTTTCGATAGATATTGTTTCTTAAAAACACGCTATTTGTTTTGACAGCGGAAATAATTTTTAAATTAATTACTACAATTTCTGTATTTGTAATTTGGTAAAATGGATTCCATATTTGGAATCAGAAGGTACAAATTATGCAATTAATACACTTTTTTTGACATTATGAATAGTAATGACAATAATTATCTTTAATTGTCATGATTAATTAGTAATCGGGTAGTTATGGGTAATAAAATAATATCATAATAATAACAAATGACCCCAAACTGTGTCTTAATGCTACTGGTTGTGTCATGGGTGACCATGGTATGCCTTGTGCTAAACTTTGGGACACCATGGAATCACTTTTAGGTGATAGGGACATTTTATTATAATTTTTTAAAGGGAAAGTATAACCAAAGTATGTACCACCCAAGTAAAACAATTTTAGTTTTGTCTGTGTAAATGATATCTTAGACTATAAATAGTCATTATAAATCTAAAAATATTTCATAAATCATGATATTTATTTTATAATTTTTAGGAATTAAATAAATTAAATTTTTTATGACACCATGATGATGCAGAGATTACCTCATTAATTAACAATTTAGATAAAATCAAACGATAATGTAAATTCTAAGACATACACTTGTCAAAAACCTATTGGATGAGTAGATTTCGAACCCTTATCACCTTATCCAAAAAATATATAATTTTGGGACCTTTAAAATCCGAAACTCATTATATTATAATGTAACATTTCTTGAATTCACAGAGTGCCCCTCCTCCCCTCTTATAAAAGGCCCCCACCTCTACCACCATATTCACACCTTAAAAGCCATTTTTATCATCCAAACTCTTCCCAAATACTCTCTAAACTTCCCTCTCTTACTCCTAGGAGCATCAATTTGGTTATAAGTCTTCTCAAGGAATCCTTTGGCTCAAATAAAAAAGAGTTACCCGATTTTAAGGTAATGACTTCTCTTATGTTATTTTGATTTATTTTTCTTCTCCAACCCCTTAAGCTCTTTTTATTCTTTTCTTTTGTAAAAAACAAGTATCTTAAATATACTAGGATGTTGTTATGAGATGTATTTTATTTACACTAACACACACCTTTGTCTAATTGTTAAAGAACATACTCTTTCTATGGGTGGTGAATTACTACCTCACGAAATGATGATTGTTCAATCTTATTTTAACACCTTTCATAGTGTCCATTAAGATGTAACTATATTTATTTATGATATATATTATGATTATGTATTACTTAAGCTTCTTTATTTTTAATTTATGTCATTCCTTTATTATTTCCATTATGGGTAAACGCGATAATTTCATTTTAGGAAGTGCAGACTACCGCCCCCTCAAAGTGATTTGAATCATTAATGCCATATGTGGGACTTGTAAAGGATGGAGTAAATGATATTATATATGATATTATACTGGAATTATAATATAACTTTATATCATTATTATTTCATTCCATTAAATATGAAATATAAATGAATGTAGTGTTCATGCATATGTACGGCTTACCGTCTCCATGAACGGTGCATTTCATTTCTTACCTCTAAATGTTATGTAATATTATAAATGCATATATATTCTGGATATATATGATATATATGATATCTACATCATGAATATACTTCTGGATATAATGGATATTTTACCACATGAACAACTTGTAATTATAAGAAGTTTATTTTTTGACTCAAGTACCAAAGATCGAAAAAACAACCGTTATAAACTTAAATAATTACATAATGTTCATAACATAATAATAAGTTATATAAAAGGAATAATGAACTGGAAAAAGGTTCTTAATAAATTATAAATTAACTCTAGCTTATTATTTAGGAGGTTAAAGAATGGTCGAGTCATGTCGGACATGAGGTAAGGGACTTCGTCTCAATATCCTTTCATTGAGGCATATTTTGTTTTATACACAACTTTGCTTTATACGGTGTATAAACCCCTTTGAATTTTACTTTTATTCAAAAGGAATCTTTTTATACAAATCATTTTACTAAACGACAAAAGGGAATGTTTTTTTGTCGTACGTATGCGGTGACAACGACTTCTCCGCCGTTGTGACCATTATTTGAGTTTTGGCTTCCTCTACAAGCCATAACTTTTTTTAAAATGAAAAATAAATACCATGTTTTACTTTTATTTTATTTTGGTATTGAAAATGGTTTTGATAATGTTTGTATTATATCAATGTTTGTATTGATATCTTGTGATTGAAATGTGGAAATGTTATGTTTCCTTTATGCATGTTTTATGTGATACGATTACGTTATGGTTTATGATATGTTTAAACTTGTGCATATGAGGAATGAATTGGACATAATAATTGATGGGTGGAGCCTGCTATAGCTCCTTGATGCATCTGCAGGTCTCATGAGACAAACTAGTGTCTTGGGATGAGGCCTTGAAAAAATCTTATTTGTAGTCTTGGCATGAGGCCTTGGCTACGTGATTATGATAGTCTGGAATTATGCATTCCATTATTATGAATGTGGTTATTGATATTGCATGTGATTATTAGACAAGTAGAATATCCATGTGACTATGTAAATGGAATTACTTAATTTTATTTTTTACATATTATTCTGAATTTCATGTTTAAAAGGGTTTTGTTTTAGGTATACATTGCCTTAAATGTTAATGTTTATTTATGAATGTTTCCGCTGTATTGTTATCATTACTGAGCATCTGAGCTCACCCCTTTCAATGTTTTATTTTCCCAAGATGTGAAGAAGTATTTTATGAATGACCTGCAGGGATAGTATGAGGGGTTATGAAGACAAGATGTTGTTGTTGTTTTTCACTTTATGATGTAATATAAGACTTATGAATGTATCTTGTGTTTCCAAGGCTACTAAACTAATCGGTCATTCGAGACTTGATCTTTTGTGATCATGACAATGTTACTTAATAATGCACCGACTCTGGGTAACTGGGGTCGGGGCATTACAGTTGGTATCAGAGGCAGTTTAGTACTAACCTTGGAAGCTAGATTTAGATAAACTCTGATTAGAGCACATAGCCCTAAGATAGACTTTGAGGATTAGTATAGAAGAACTTCCTAGAATTTTGGTGTTATAAAGATTTTATGAGTTTTCTAAGCAATACATCCCTTTCTGGATACGAGTGGGTAGAGGTGGCTTTGGCACAGATGTACCTAGGGGTAAAACCCAAAAACACCGCTTTGATCTAGACTTGAATGGGAACTGGTGCACAACAATGAGCCTTGCTGCACTCTTGGTTACGACACTCCCGGGGGATATGCTTAGGATAATTCCCATTTTCCTTACAAACCATTATAAAGGGTTTATGAGTATATACTTCCTCAAATAATTTTTTTATGATTATGGATTGTATCCATAAACTGTTCAATTTATGTTATGTTTTTTACAATAATTGATTATGTATTTTGATTCATAAACTGATCTAGTTTATGAAATTGTTTAGAAAAGGAACCTAGTTGAAGGAATGGAAACTATATCAATGCACACACTCCATGTATGGATTTCCCTCCTACTCAAGATAATTATAGTGGAGCTAGTGATATAACTGGTGTTGATCATCTTATCACCATACTGGGACAACTCACTCAGGTTATGAATAATAACCTTACTCATATGGAGCACCCTGATCCGCAACATGGAAGATCAATGTTAGACCGCTTCATGATTCAACAACCACCAACATTCAATGGGAGTACAAATCTCTTATTTGTTGAGCAATGGATAAATTCCATAGAGAAAATATTTCATGCCTTGGGGGGTAGTGAAAGGGAAAAGGTTATAATGGAAGTTTACCGCCTCACTGGAGATGCTAATCAATGGTGGTCATTGATTCAAAATACAATGGAGGATGTAGAAGTATCAAGTATCGAATAGAGAGAGTTCAAAGAGCTTTTCTTAGAAAAATAATTTCATCGTGACCATCGAGCAGATATGGAAAGGCAATTTCTGAGTCTGAGGCAAAAGGAGGTTGAGAATGTTCCAATGTATGAGTCTAACATTTCAAGGTTAGTGAGGCATGCTACAGATTATATACGTAACCCAAGAAGTAAGATTGATCGTTTCTTTGATGGGTTAAAACCAATTCTCTGTCGAGTTTTAGTATCATAATCATTATCAACATATGAAGATATAGTCTCGTGTGCTATCAAGATAGAAAAAGAATTCTCTAAGTCTTACGACTTTAGAGAAAAGAAGGAGAAGAAGAGAATGGTGGAACAAGAGACAGATAAAGTGAAAAATGGAAAGAAGGATTTTCTATTTTGTGATAATTGTGGGAAGAATCACCCTAGTACATGCCTAAAAGGAATGGGAGCTAGTTATAAATGTGGAGAAAAAGGTCACCAGGATCATGATTGAAAGGGAAAGAAAGAGGATATCAATGTTGAATGCTACAGTTGTAGAGAAATGGGGCATTATGCAAATGAATGTCCTAAGCATCAGGGAAAGTTACCATAGAAAAGGCCAAGGGATCGAGGCTAATCTTATGATGTTACAATAGTTGAATTGGAATAATTATTGTATTTGTGTTTTTGGACTCAAGAACTATATTATGGTTATAAGAATAATGTGATATATATAAGTATTGTAATACAGTACTTGTTTTTTTCATTAAGGTTTTAATATGATGAAGGTAATTATATTTTTAGTATGTGACAATAAGAGAATCTTTACTTTGTTTTGGGAATCAGATAAATTGATTTTGGAATTTAAGGACCTTTTGGAGAATATCTGGATAGAGGTATTTTAGATAACTATAAAGGATAGAATGGATTAAGTTTAACTTTGGATATTATTGTTTAAGGTTAAAACATTTCTGAAGATTATTTTTGGAATATTATAATACTATAGTTTTAGGAAAAGGACAACTTGCAGCTCGGGGGATAACCCGTCGCTTCGGACAAAGCTATAGGAATCGAACCCACAACCATAGTGCGACATTCCTTTATTACCTACCACTAGCCTACAGGAAGTCCCTCGTTATTAAAAAATAGTTTTCCTAATCTAAAGGGTATGTGTTAATATTTGTAACCTTGTACGATTATGATAAATATAATATTTTGGAGTTCTATTTCCTTTTTGAGTGAATGATGGGTTTGTGGTAAAAATTTATTAAAGAATGGAAAGTCAACATGACAAGTATGTATATTTCCATACGTTCTTAGTAAATCTATTAAATAAATTCTCAACTTTATTAAAGGCAACTTAAAACAAAAACGTTGTCAGTTAACTTTTCCTACTAGGGAATCAATGATGGTTTAACCAATCACATGTTTGTGATTTTCTTGTAGTTAACTTTCTCCTAATCCTGTTTTCTACAACTCCCCATCAGACCTTGATGGTTTTTTTCTCCTTTATATCCATGTTTTCATAGAATCCTAGTATGGGATATCTCGGATGACCTTTGTAATTCTCTTTCTTTATTTTAAATTTATATTTTTATTAACCCTATTTCCAATATGGGTTTTCTACAAAGGTATTTTATACTTCAAAACTTTAATTTTAGATGAACAATTTCAAATTGTGAGGACACAATTTATTGAAGGAGGGGAGAATGTAACAGCCCACGCTTCAATGATACACTTCTCTTTCAATAATGCAATAGCTTGCATTGTACAGAAGTTCGAGATTCTAACACACCACGACCAATAAAAATAGTCATTATCAATAGTAATACATACTTTTTGATAATATATAAATTTTATATTTCAAAATGGACTTCATTTTTGGATTCAGAATATCCAAATTAGCCTATGTTGAATTTTTGGTATTTTTCAGCAAACTTCCAATTTTCGACGAATAGTGAAAAATACTTAAAAACAACATTTTAATCAAAATAATTTATAGTGATAAATTATAATATTGAGTGGTTTTAATGTATAATTATAATATTATTTTACCATTTTATCCAATAGTGGTCATTAGAATTAATTTCACTTTGATTGTCAATCTTTTGATAGATATTGTTTCTTAAAAACACGCTATTTGTTTTGACAGCGAAAATAATTTTTAAATTAATTACTAAAATTTCTGTGTTTGGAATTTGGTAAAATGGATTCCAAATTTGGAATCATAAGGTCCTAATTATGTAATTAGGACACTTGTTTTTTGAAATTATGAATATTAACGACGATAATTATCTTTAATTATAGTGATTAATTAGTATTTGGGTAGTTAAGGGTAATAAAATAATATAATAATAATAAAAAATGACCCCAACATGTGTCCTAATGCTACTAGTTGTGTCATGGCCAACCATGGGATTCCTTGTGCCAAATTTTCTGACCCCATGGAATCACTTTTGGGTGATAGTGACATTTTATTATATAATTTTTTTAAAGGGAAAGTATAACCAATGTACGTATCACCCAAGTAAAAACATTTTAGTTTTGTCTGTGTAAATGATATCTTAGACTATATGTAGTCAATAGAAATCTAAAAATATTTCCGACATCATGATATTTGTTTTATAATTTTTTGACATTAAATAAATTAAATTTTTTATGATACCATGATGATGCCGCGATACCTCTAACGATTTAAATAAAATGAATAGATAATGTAAACTCTAAGACGTACACTTATCAAAAACCTATTGGATGAGTAGATATCGAACCCTTGTCACCTTATCCTAGAAATATATAATTTTGGGAACTTTAAAATCCAATACTCATTATATAATAATGTAACATTTCTTGACTTTCCAAGAGTGTCCCTCCTCTCCTCTTATAAAAGGCCCCCAACACTACCACCTTATTCCCACCATAAAAGCCATTTTTCTCAGACAACATCTGCCCAAATACTCTCTAAACTTCCCTATCTTACTAATAGAAGCCTCACATTGGGCAGAAGTCTTCCCAAGGAACTCTTTGGCTCAAATCAAAAAGAGTTACCCAATTTTAAGGTAATGTCTTCTCTTTTGTTCTTTTGTTTTATTTTGCTTCTCCAACCCCTTAAACTCTTTTAATTCCTTTATTTTGTAACAAAACATGTATCTTAAATATACTATGATGTTGTTATGATATGTATTTGATTTATACTTACACACACCTTCGTCTAATGGTTAAAGAACATACTGTTTCTGTGGGTGGTGAATTACTGCCTCACGAAACGATGATTGTTCAATATTCTTTTAACAACTTTCATGGTGGCCATTAAGATGTCACAATATTTATTTATGATATATATTATGTTTACATTTTCCTTATACTTCTAGATTTTTCATTTTATGGCATGCCTTTATGATTTCCATTATGGGTAAACACGATAATTTTATTTTAGGAAGTGCGGACTACCACCCCCTCAAAGTGATTTGAATCGCTAATGCCATCTGTGGGATGTGTAAAGGATAGAGTAAATGATATTATATATGATATTATACTGGAATTATAATACACCTTTATACCATTTTGATTTCATTCCATTAAATATGAAATAGAAATGAAAATAGTGTTCATGCGTACGTACGACTTACTGTCTCCATGAACGGGGCATTTCATTTCTTACCTCTAAATGTTATGGAATATTATAAATGCATATATATACTGGATATATATGATATATATGATATCTACATCATGAATATAATTCTGGATATAATAGATATTTTACCACATGAACAACATGTAATTATAAGAAGTTTATTTTTTGACTCACGTATCAAAGATCGACAAAACTACCATTATTGACTTAAATAATTACATAATGTTCATAACATGGTAATAAAAGATATAAAAGGAATAATGAACATGGAAAATGTTCTTAAGAAATTATAAATTAACTCTAGTTTACTATTTAGGAGGTTAAAGTACGGTCGAGTCAAGTCGGACACGAGGTAAGAGACTTCATCTCAATATCCTTTCATTGAGGCATATTTTGTTTTATACACAACTTTTCTTTATATGGTGTATAAACCCCTTCGACTTTTACTTTTATTCAAAAGGAATCTTTTTATATGAAGCGTTTTACTAAACAACAAAAGGGAATGTTTTTTTGTCGTACGTATGCGGCAACAACGACTTCTCTGCCGCTGTGACCATTATTTGAGTTTCGGCTTCCTCTACAAGACATAACTTTTTTTTAAAATGAAAAATAAATACCATGTTTTACTTTTCTTTTATTTTGGTATTGAAAATGGTTTTGATAATGTTTGTATTATATCAATGTGTGTATTGATATCTTGTGATTGAAATGTGGAAATGTTATGTTTACTTTATGCATGTTTTATGTGATACGATTATGTTATGGTTTATGATATGTTTAAACCTGTTCATATGAGTAATTCATTGGAATTAACAAGTGATGGGTGGAGCCCGCTATAGCTCCTTGATGCATTGGTAGGTCTCATGAGACAAACTAGTGTCTTGGCACGAGGCCATGAAAAAATCTTATTTGTAGTCTTGGCATGAGACCTTGGCTACGTGGTTATGATAGTATGGTATTATGCATTCCATTATTATGATAGTGGTTATTGATATTTAATGTTATTATTTGACTAGTAGAATATCCATGTGACTATGTAAATGGAATTAATTCATTTTATTTTTTCCATATTATGTTGAAGTTCAAGTTTAAAAGGCTTTTGTTTTAGCTATACATTGCCTTAAATGTTTATGTTTTTTATGAAAGTTTCTGCTGTATTGTTATCCTTACTGAGCATCTGAACTCGCCCCTTTCTATATTTTATTTTCCTAGGATGTGAAGAAGTATTTTATGAATGACCTGCAGGGATAGTATGATGGGTTATGAAGACAAGATGTTGTTGTAGTTTTCACATTATGATGTATTGTAAGACTTATGAATGTATCTAGTGTTTTTAAGGCTACTAAACTAATCGGTCTTTAGAGACATGATATTTTGTGATCATTCCAATGTTACGTAATAATGAACCAACACTGGGTAACTGGGGTCAGGGCATTACAACCATTTGGAAATGAGCATGATATGGTATTGGTGGGATGAGAGTGAAATGGGTATGTAGTATCAAACAACTTCTCTGAGGGATGAGATGTGAATTTTTTAATATATGGGGTTAGGTATGAAGTGACTAGTGACATGAGACATAATAGTGATATGGTTTAATGGGAAATGTCCTTGGGAGATACTATGGATACTGATCATCCTTAACTTAGAGGATTGGGGAGTGATTATTGATGGACCTTTCCTCAAGAAAGCATGGGTCTGTGTGCTTGAGGTGACCTCCATAATGATTTTAGTGGATGGGTCAATGCGAGGACCATTCCTTGTTCCTTTGAATATTAGGTCAATGACATTTCCATGCATGGATTGGGTCGGTGGAATGAAAATTCCCTATTACATCAAGTATTTTGTCAGTTGATGACCATACCCTCAGACTTAGGTATCAGGTTAAGGATTTTTCTAGATAAGTCTTGGGTAGATGTGCATGTGTTGGATCTTTCCATGAGTGTATTAGGTCAATGAACAACCTAGGGACTGTGTTCTGGAACTATGAGATGAGGCTGATGGAGCTCCCTTGAGTGAGAAGGGATGGGTTATGAATTTTAGATGTATTACCATACCCAATGCTTGTAGGTAGTGGGTCAAGGTTTTGGACACCACCCTACCCTAAGTCATTTGCTAAGAGATGGGAATTATAGCAATGGAATGATATGTGATGATGGGGTTCTTATAAGGCATCAATGTAGATTTTATCAGGTGATGTTGTGGCCTAGTTAGCTCCCAGTGACCGGATGTGTAGGGAATCATGGTGGCTTGGTTAGGACACGATGAACAAAGTTATTGTGTGAAATGTTTATTATATTTACTAATGAGTACAATTACATAATGTTATATAGAATGGAAATTTGGTGAAACCCTACAATGATATATTTGTCACACAATATATAAGAACCCCAGTGCATGTGAAAACATTATGTTTTCTTTCATGTTTAGCATGTGACATGAAATGAATCCAGATAATGTAGATCAAGTATATGTAGAGATAGGGGGTCTGAGTCCTTGTGATGGAATTAGAGCCAATGTTCTATAATTTTACTTTTTTGTTAATTTTTTATTTTGGTTCGATGGAATGGGCAATCCAATTTGAATAATTTTATAATATCCTCATGAGATATTTTATATAGCATTGTGTTTTTTTTATTTGTTCTCTTATTATGTGTGTATTTTTCGGTTATTTATCCATTTTTATATGAATATTATTTGAAGAAATAGTATCCCAATTATGTATATTATGCCCTCACCAATTTTCAGCAAACTATGGAATATATGGAGGTATTATTGAGTCCATGTGATTCTTCAAATTAGATGGGTTTTTTGATCAGGGTGTCACACTTAAGTATGTAGGCTTTGTTTCCTCATGAACATGAGTCTAAATATTACTGGGAAATGTTTTTCGAAGTTAATCTAAGAGATTTTTCAAATTTTTCTCAGCGAAATGTTCATGTTTATCGAGTGCAGCTTTATAATTTTTCATTTTGTATTCCTATGTGGTTATAAATTGATTCACTTTGGGAATTAAAATAGATATCAAACTCTTCATATTTTACTATTGGGGTTGGGGAGCTTACAAATTTCCTTGCAATGGTTGTAGTTGGTACTATTTTTTAGGGGTAATATCTAATCTGTAGGTAGTGCATATGGTTGGAGTTGCTAGGGTCCTTGTGCATAGTCATGTGGTACCTGAGCTATTGGCTGAGCCTGACCATTTATTTTTTGATACTTACCTTGATTAACTTATTGTTGAAGCTGAATAGGTATTTTTGATAGTATGGTTATTGATATTTCTAGGAATTTTAACTATTAATCACATATTTAAAATCATAATTCTATTTTTAATCCAACCCTACATGGAACTCTTTATAAGGGTGTGTGAATCTACACATTTCCTATGACTGTACTTCCATGATAGGCGGCTGCTGGGGTGAATTTTGTTATATGAATTTATTTTTTTCTAAATTAATGGTAAAATATTATAATTGAGGTATTATGTGGGTAATTTCTTCAACATGATTCATAGATCGACTTAATGGTCCTCGATCACATTTGTAAAAAAGGATTCATGTTAAATTTTATTCAGAAGATCTTGTCTAATTTTTTTTGTTTTCAACTTCAATATGCCATCTACCGAGGCATCTACCATAGATCGTATATCATGCTACAATCTATAGTAAAAATATTGTATTTTTAGACATGATTTGATCTTATGCTTTGAACAGTTTTTGATAAACTCTTTAAATCCTTCCCATGCCACCTTATAAAATCCACCATATATCTATGAAAAACTATGATTTCCACATGATAAATTCCATGTTCTTATGGATGGGAAAATTTTATCTCAAAATTTCTTAGATAGTTCATCCCATGTAGTAATATATCCCAATGTTTCATTTCTCACGCTTTACCTATATTAGTCACTCAAGGAAAATAGAAAAACCTTGAGTCTATTTAAATATGTGGTCACCCCTATACGTTGAATGTTTCATAGAATTCCATGAAATTTGAGAGGTTTCCTTTTGGGGCCAAAATCTATACGCCACTATATTAACACATATTTTGGAACATTTTAATCAACATGTGTCTTGTTTTGATGATATTTTACTATATAATAAGGTGAATTATGTTAGGCACAACTCCATCAAAGGATGAAAATCCACACTCCAAAATGGCGGTCTCTAGAAATGATAGTCATGTTCTATTTCATTCATGGTGTGAGAATTTAACATTAATGGAATTTTGAGTAGTGATGTTGTTGTACATGTCCATTTTTTGAAAAAAACATATCAATAAGTACATTTCCATTCCAAGGTTGAAATCGAGAGGTTTCTTAGAGTTTAGTATCTATAAATGATTCATATGATCTTGTCTCATGAACTAGTAATCCATCACAATAAAAACACAATCCCATGTGGAGAAAAGGAAAATGGAAATGATATGAATTAGTATTAGTTTTGTTTCTAAGGTTCACTATACTTCCTATAAAATGATGCCAAAATTTTGAAATTCCCTAAAAATGTAACTACATTCTCATTGGGAGAGATCATGATTAAAATTTTATATAATTAACAACCAACACTACAACAAGGATTTCATGATAGTGGTTGTATAGGGTTGACTATATAGGGAGAATAAATTGATTGAGGATAACTTGGTATTTCATCCAAGGGTTGAATATTTATATAAATTTTGGTGAATGGATTAAATTATGTTCAAAAACTAAGTTTACATTGTTAAATAAGGGGTTAAGAATCAAATTTAGGGAGTTTGTTCTTGGTATTCCATTAATCCAATATGGGGTAAATCTAATGGTAAAGGCCAGAAGTTGTTCAAATGTTTTAAATTTTATTTGGAAAATCAATTGATTCTTAATATACCAAAAAAACTCTTTGGTATATAATTAGTTATCAATCTAATATATTTAAACACAACTGTTATAGAAGAAAATTAATTGATGTCACTCTTCATAAATCAAATTATTTTAAATAAATTATGTTTCACCATTCAATATTCTCCAGACTAGGTACATGTAAATGAATGAGATGCGATTTATCTTATAATATAATTCCATATAAATTCAGATATTGAAATTTTAATCAGTTATTAAATTAAGTTATTTATCACCCAGTCTTGATTATATCCCTATGAAAATTAGTCTCACAAGGTGGAAATATAATTCTCCATGTGTTATAGTAGGTGATTAGAAATATATATCATGATAATTTATATCTTTAATGTAAATTAATGAATACTAGAACAACTTATATAAAATGAGAGAAAGAACAATATAAAGAAAGATGAAATTGCATTAAAACTTGTCCCAAATCACAAAAAAATGTAGAGAAAGACTCAACCATGAAATAAGTAGAAGAAAAATAAGAAAATAAATGAAAAGAAAAGTTAAATGGACTATTCATCAAATGTTTATGGCACCTAGATATAAAAAGGATAAATTATTCATGATTTGAATAGTAATTCACAATGGGATTTGGAAAGAGATATTTCTAATGGAAGGTTGTCATAGAATGTCATGTTGTGAATAGTTGTTATACATCATGAACATAAAATTCAAGTATTTATAGATTAGATCTTCCTTTATTCATTGATTATACATCATCCATGAGTTCTTTATATGATTTAATTATGCATGACCAGTGCATAGTGGTTGATTAGTTCATTTAGTGAATTTTAATCACATTATGAGTTTTATTAATTTCAAGGATTGATATGTTTAATGAGGTTCACAAATTCAAATGATAACTTTTTAGAAATTCATTTCCTTTTATCTAAAATATCACATCATGATCCAATTATTTATGACCTAAATCATTGTAAATTATAGTTTTGAACAACATTTTATCTAGACTCTTAAATTTACGACTCTTAGTAAAACTCAAGCACAAATCAATTCCTTATAACATAAAATATGTCTAAAAATTAAGAATCTTGACTAATATTTTATATGATAATTAAAAAAACCAGAGTGGGGGTAGTTTTTTAAGAATCTGTTAACTACTTATCAGAGTAAGAAGTGATATTATGAATATCAGAGGATTTGATCTTTGGGATTTTCTATGGGAGAATGAGTTTTCTTATAGGTTTCACCTCGGTTGGGGCATCGTCGTCTATGAATGTAAGGGAAGTTAGTACCATGGATTATGGGACCATTTTTGTTTATTGAGTTTATGAGAACAATGGAATATATATTGGTCCCCCCTCTATGAAATCAGGGTATACATAACTTATTTGAAATTTCTCAGCCTAATTTGTATAATCCAGATCCTATGCATGGGATAGACTGTGAGGGCCCTAAGATGAAACCAAATACATTTTTTTGAGCACCTGATGCAAATCATAGTCTAGAGTGAGAATGTAGTGATATGGAATAATATAATAATTGTCTGAGTCTTATAGTAGAATTGAAGGATCCAAGAATATATGTGAAATAATGATTCATATGATCAGTCACAATATACAAAGTTGTTTGATCTAGATTACTAGTGTCAGTTCTCATGGATGAGAAGTCAGAAGATGGTGATACTTGTAACAGACTGAAAATTTTATGTTGTGTTAATTTACATTTTGGAATACCCAAACCATGTATTTGAGACTTTATACAGGTTTATATTGGCCTATAGTAAGAACCAATGGGTTTGAGGCACCAACTGGTAGTTTGGAGTTTCTAGTATGAAATCAGCTATCTGGTATAGATACACATGACATCCATAGGTGGTGGTAGAATAAATATATTTATCAAGGTTCCACCATATGTCCATTGGTTAAGATAGAGTGTTTTTACCTCTGTATGACACACTTTCTTGCCGGATACCATGATCCTGATCACTGGTGGAGCAATTGTCTTGCCGATGGTTCCCAAATGACCCAATATGTATGGGATCCTCCTTAATTTAACTATAATACATCATTTTAAATTTTATCCTCACATTTATTTATTATAACTTGACTAAAATGGAACCATAAGCTCTATATGGTAAATTATGTTCCTATACTTCTCCTTAATTTAGCGCTCGTAGCCTATATGAATTTGTTGGATTTAATGAGTTAAGAATCATCTACCATAGATTGAATCTTACTATTCTTTGATATTTATATATTTATCTATGCTATGTTAGTTTTATTATATAGATTTTATAATGTCCTAATAATTAATCTACATTCTTTTGATAGATTATAATAATATCTAGGGAATTATTGACCATCCTTGGACTAGATATGGGTCCACTATTAATAACAATATTTCATTAGTTAATTTGAATTGATTAAAAACTTATATTTACATATTCTTCTTAAAACACATTCTATAATGCCTTTGGTTTTGAATTTTAATTGGTTCTAGGGATCCTTGTAATGTGGGATGATCTAATTGGTGTTCATGCATGACATGTGTAATGACACTTAACTATAATGATGCCTAGAATCCACACACTTGAGTCAAAAATTAACTTAACATTAAAGGGCCTCATATAAGTTCATTCCTTGAATTTATTTCACGTGTGTGCATGTGTATCCCAGAAGACCCATGAATCAAATTGATCACATGAGTGTACGTGTGTAGTCCATGAGACCCATGTTTGATTTTGATCACATGCGTGTTTGGTATCTAAGACTTATGCTTGATATGCTACATTTATACCCAAGCGTGTTATGCCTTATTTTTGTATGATTGTATAGACTATGGAGTTTTTTCTTCTAATATAAAGTTAATTTTGGACTATCTGAGTTTTTTTATCCCTTAGATTAATAGGATCTGCGACATGTAATGGGAATGATGATGGACCTAGACATAAGGAAGGGGTATGATGACCTTAAGGCATAAACCGAGGTCGTGGAGAGATATCATAGCTGGGTTTCCTAACCAATAATAGATATGAGGTAAAATGTCCATGTTTCATGAACTATAACATAGATAGGACTCAGTGAATTTGTGGCCCTAATTTAGGATTGATTGATATGTTATTACTCTAAGAAAAAGGGAGACCTTATGTCCAACCCAGGTTTATGACTTCTGTTATGACTTCCCTTCTAGCATAGAGCCAATATAGGTACGACTGAGGATCAAGGTGAATTTTTAGTGTATTTTTATTGATAAATGATTGATTATTTATTTCTTGTGGGTTTAAATATTATCTTTTAATACACCTCTTACATAGGTGAACATATTTCAAGGATGTATTGGTGGTTTTCTACTACATTTATACTCATACCCTACATAAGTGTCATGATGAAAATCAATAATTCATGATAAGGGATCTAGTAAAGTTCAACGGATTGGTGATATGGAGTTGAGGAGATAATGTTTAGTATTCAAAGGTGAAATTATGATGAACTTTAGAGTGGTTCATTGATGTATTAATTTATATCTTGTTACTTTATTGATACACTATATTAACATTACACATTGCAGGCCCTTGGTTTATTATGTTAAGTGAATCCATGATACTTGACATTCCATCAGATATATAATTTTTTATTATTTATTTCCATTATGAATTTTTGTACCATTGTTATTTTCGTGTTTTTATTCAAGTTTATGTCTCTAGATACTAAGGGTATAGTTTCTACACTTCGCCATTTGGACCTTTGTTAATAGTTTAAAAAGTCTTTCATACAGAGAGGCATGGATGAGGTCATGAAGCTCACTAGACTATACTGAGTGATTTTTGTTATGGTTTTATAGATTGTTTATTAAATTTATTAATTTTGTGACTCATATTTTTTTCATTACTACGATGTCCTATGGGGTGAAGCATCGTGGGCGATTTAATGGGGATAGAGTTTGACACTAAGAGTTTCTATAAATTTGTTTTAGAGTTCACCTAAATGTGTCTTAGGTAGGTGTCCACAAACCATATAACATGATGTATTACATGGTGATATTAATGAAAACTGTATAACAATGTTTTTAGAAAATACACACAAGGTGTTTTCTATAAGAGTTCATAAGTTATCATATACGATATGATATGAGGGGAAATAAACATATACTTTAAGGAATCAGATAAAGTGGGATATTGAAGGGGATATACTCAAAATCCATTATATATATATTTCATTTTCCCACATCATATTGTACAATAAAGGGATATCATAAATCATGTTTTAAGCTATTTACAAAAAATTACATGTTGTATGACTAGCCATACCATTATTTATAGTATAAAAAATCTTGTTACTGTCTCAAATTTTTATCAATAATGAACATTAAATGTTAAAATTTTTATGATATTACACATTATCTATCTTTAAGTAAGTTCGATTTCCTAAGAGAAACCACGCAATGGTTAAATTAATTTAATGAATATATAACTAGATGATTCATTAGTAATGTTTTATATTATACATGATTAAATTCATGGAGTACTCAGGAGAGTCTCAAAAAATATATAAATGATCCTACTACCATATGATGGTGAATTATTTCTTTTTTCATTCATAGTGTTAAATCCATCAATACTATAACTCTCATTGCTTTCATCATTTATCTTTTTGATGTAATGAAACTTCTTAGGTGATGAGATAGTCCCACTCCTAAGATGAGTGATTAAGTAAAACTTATGGATACATTTTGAAGAGGAATGTTACTCAGTATCCTCTCATGTGATCTTCCATAAGAAAATGGCATAACAAAATATAAATCAACCATATATGTTGAAATGTGAATAGTTTTTTTCATTTTATATTATAAATGATTTTGGTTTATTATATTGTTGATCTTAGATTTGGGTTTCTATATTTCTTCCATTTTCATTAATGATAGTCATTAGATAATTTTAAACCCCATAAGATATACATTTAACCATAACATTTAGTTAATCACCAAAAGAATGCATTGAAAAAGGATATAAGAAAATATGAAATTTGATGTGAATGTTGTTATAGATATATTCTTGAATAAATATAATGTTATGATATAAAAATATTGTTTTGTTTTATTTAAAGGTTATATGATATTGATAAATTTTACTTGGCTTGGCCATTCATTATGGGGATGATATATTTTGGTGGTGGTGGTTCAATAAGTATGATGTTGAAAGTAGTGGGTGATGTGGAATAGATGTGGTGATGTTGTGGAAATGGTGGAATTAATGTTTTTTTCCATTATAAGGGGATGATACAATGGTTGTTGTGGTGTTAAAATAGGTTGTTTTTTTGCATCAATGTTTCTCGAAGATAGTTTTTCAAATGAATTAATTTAATTGATAATAGGAATGGGATAAAATTAAATGAATATATTTGTTAAAGAAAAAAAATATTAAAGAAAAAAACATATATTAAAAGAGGTTGTAAATATTGATGTGGTAGTGGTCAACTAGAATTTTATGTTGATGGAAATATGTTGTGGATTAATAAATGTCATGTGTTTGGGAAATAAATATTTTGGAAGTTAGTAATGATGTAATAACATGTTTTTTCTATATTTATTTGGCATTTTTTATGTTTTGGTGGTGTGGTTAGATGTGGAAACCTTTTTTTATGCGTGATGGTGGAAATAAAGTAATTATCATTTGTTATTGTAGAAATTTTAATGCATTTAAGAGATAAATTTAGGTTAGGATTTTATGTTTTATAAATTTTTTTTCTTTTTTTAATTTCATATGAACCACCACACTAGTCGAGTATCTTTAATGATGGTCTCTTGAGGTCATGTGTTCCAGGTTTTTTCCTAATATTCATGTTGTAGAGGGTATATATGGAAAAATACTCCTCCATCCATAATATCTCTTCTAGATGTAGTACAGGTTATAATGGCATAATGTAATGAAATATATAGGTATGGTGTATAATGGTTTGAGATTATAATACATAGAAACATGGACACAAGAACATAGGAACATAGGTTGTGATGGTTCTATAATTATGTGGTATTGATATGGATAAACAATGGTGGTGTACATGGAAAGAGGAGGGAATGAGGTTGATTTTATTCATTACTAATTATCCATCCATAATGAGTTTTTGAAAAAATCATAGACATGAGATGATGGGGAAATGGTATTTGAATGAATCTATGATTATTAAGTTGTGTGTACAATATTTCATGTAGTTAAATAGATATGTGAATATGGAAGGGATGGTAGCCCCATGAAAAAATTTATTGAAGCATGTGGTTGACTAATTCAATGGGGAAGTGGTTTTTGGTTACATTGATATATTCTATTGAAGTTAATTTACTATTATTTGTGTTTCTTTTTAGAATATGCTTTTGTGAGTTTGATGGTAGATGTCCTGGTTAACATAACGAGTTGGTTTTTTTGTTAATTCTTTGAGATGTTAGTATGATAATTTTATATCTGGATAAGTGGTTTAGGGGGATATCCCAGTAAATATACTTTTATTATCACTTATTTATTTATAAATTCTATTTTTTACAAATTTTTAATAGGGATTTGGTGAGCATGTTATACTATACTGGCTCATGTTGATTGATTTCAGTCATTGTGATACTTGCCTGGGAGTTTCATCTTAGTATTTTATTTTAGAGGTATTTGTTTATGTATAATATTACATGGATTATGGGATTGTTAAATTTTATATTTTGGAGTATATTAGTGAGTTTTAGATTTTTCCCTTAGATTATGATTGTAATGACTCATATGTATGTGTTTTATACCATTAGTTCTGTAATGTCTCAGATTTTTTTCCATTTATTATTATTTTTAAATATTATATGGAATTATTTCGAGACCGAGCACGAGGATGGCACATCATTCCGAGGTCCAGTAAGCCTAGAATGGTGGTTTCATTTTTTTATTTATTTAAGTGAGTCGGCAGTTGTACGCGGTTGTGGCAGTTTCCAAACGGATGCCTGGATTAAAAATCTGAGTGCACCGTTGCGTCTGGGATGAAAAATTTACCTAAGAATGAGGCTAACCTCAACCACCACGGGTCGAGGGAAAAGGATAATTTTTGGACGTTGTAAGTAAAATAAAATAAAATAAATTAACTAGTTTATTTTATTTCATTTAAGGAAACATCCGCTGTAGCGTGGCGACATCGCAGCTATTTCATAAATTGATGGCACGTCTTAATGACTTCGAATTGGAAAGTCAATGCCATTAATATTTCCGCATAATTGAATGCCAAATTGTTTCCCCTTTTTAATGGGTTAAGCAATTGTACATCGTTGGAAACGTAGAGAGTGGAACCTCTGCTGAATCCATGGTGTGTTGGAGCGATTCTTGATAATGAACGACAATGAATCGAAACCTAGGATCGTTGCGCCGATGTTGAAGGATCTCGACGACAACGACAGCACGACGCCTTTGTCAACATTAGATTTCCTTCAAAAGGTTGGGGTTGTTATTTCAATTTATTAACTTCCCCATCTTTGAGTTTAAACGACGAATCCAGATCAACCACGAACAAGTTGATCTGTGGAGTCGTACGTTCTTGCGGGAAGGTTTTTTTGGGATGATTTTATGGAATTAATTCATGCTTTTTATTCATGTTGATCTTTGCTCCATTTAAACCTATTAACGGGAGCGGATCAACGCCGTTATGAATGACGACGGAGGTTCGTTCCTCAATTTATTTTTTTATTGGATTTCCTCCCCCATTCTTTCTCGCACGTTCTTCACGGGGCGACGAACAATAGATCGTTGCACATTTGTTCCACGACGTAACGATCCCAGATCGAAGTTCAGACACCGAAATGACCTTTTGGAGGTGCGGCGACGATGGCAGAAAACGAATCGGACTGGATCGGGAAAGGGTGTTCTTCGAGCGTTCTTCGCACGGGAAGATCAAACCATGTTTTCAGGGCTGATCAGAGGCCTAAAAATGATGGAAGCGGCTTCGTGGGGTCAGGGAGACCAGAACCTGGAAGTTTTGTGGTGATCGGACGGCCGTATTGTTGATCGGAGCAGCACGGGAGGCGCGCTGGCGAAGAGCACCATTTTTGGAAATTTCTAGAATACACGTCATGTACTTCCGAAGAACATGCAGTGTAGTTTTGGCGGTGGAGGCTAGGGTTTCAGGGTCAGAGAAGAATCACACGGCGTGTGGCCCCAGTCACACGGCGTGTTGGACCTTCCCCGAAGCTTGGCGTGTAATTTGGGTAGTACAAGGACACGTGATGGACTACACGACTTCAGGCGGCACAGTGTGTAAAAATCAGCAGAGGCAGCTACGTGGAGCTCGACGTGTATTATGGGGATACACGGACACAGGATGGAGTACACGATTGTGTAATCCATCACCCGGCCAGTCAGGGTCAACAGCGCAGGTCACCCTGTGTGCAGATTGCACGGGTAGGAGTACACGGGATGGTGACCGTGTACGGGCACATGGCCAGAGTACACGGAGCCAACCCCAGTGACCCAGGCACAATGTTTACTCATTACTACACGTCGTGTATAAAGTTTTCTACACGACCAGCCTCACGACGTGTGCCGTTGTACACGGGCAGTACCCGGGGTTAGACAACACGGTGTGTATCATTTCTACACGCCGTGTACTTTTTGGAAAATGGCTTGGTCCTTTTTTTGAACGTGCCTTGAACACCTTTCATTTGGGTTAGTTCCCCTTCTTCTTGTTCCCCTGAAGGTTAGGCATCATTCCCTCACGCAGGATTATGATCCCTTCAGCAGGACTTTTCTGTGATAGAGTCAGGAATCCATTCGAGAGGCTCGGATCGAGATCCTCTATCCATTCCAGACCCTAGGTAGAGTCAGGAATCGGCATGACCAACTTTACCGAGCATTGATCCTCTACCTAGCAGGTGAATTCCGGATGAGTCGCGGTATCCACCATGGTCCTGGCAGTGATCCTCATATGTGTATCGAGATCTTTCCCACTCAGGAGTGTGTCTCCCATAATCAGTGATTCTATCTATCGTAACCCTTCCACTTAGGAGTGTGTCTCCTGTAATGAGTGTATCCATATCTCGTGAAAATTCCTGATGAAAAGCTCTTCCCGGACAGACTTCATCAGAGCTATAAGACTTGTGGAGTGTGTTCTCCTAGAACGAGTGCATCACAGAATCTTCGAACAGAATCCCTTACAAGGGTATGCGGTTTTGTGAATTGTCTTTAGACCACGAGTCTGGGTTTTGAGTATATCTGGTTTGTTTATATGTTCTGTAAACATATACTGTGCATAGCTAACTGTACTTTTACTTTGTATTGCTTTGTGTTTTTCGGGGTCCTCTACTGAGTATTGTTATACTCACCCCTGCATGGGCTTTGCCCGCACGTCTGGTGTCTTGTGCAGACGATCAACCTTTTGACAGAGTCTAGGGCAGACTAGGACATGATCAAGCTTTTTGAGTTCCCTACAGGCCGAGGCGTTCCTATGGCTATGAGCGGCAGTCCCAGTACCTTTGTGCTTATATGTTGGACTTTGCAGTTTTTCAGAGTCTTGCTTTTGGTGGGCTTGTATTCTGGCTCAGTTTACTTTTACAGTACTCTACCTTTCGTTGTACTATGTTGGATGGGGTTTAGTTGTATGCATGCGTTTTGTTCCTTAGTGTTTTACATTTCAGAATTTGTGGGCTTGGAGATGTGTACGTGTGTATAGGTACTTAGGAAATGCCTCCCATGTTAGTGATATGCCTACTCGGTTCTAGTCACCAGCCCCTGGCCTATTGGAGGCGGGCATGGGGAGTCACGGTGCGGGCCCCATTGGGACGATTCGTGACATAGTGGTATCAGAGTTGGTCAGTTCTACCTTAGGACCAAGAGTCTATGATTTTGGTTTGGGGAAACAGTGTTAAGTGTTTTGGGTTCGGCTTTTAGGCCAGGGAACCCAGTGTTAGTGCGGAAGCCGACGTATCCATACACCAGGACTCTGATAACCTGCTTTTCGACCCGGTTCACGAAAACACTGGTTGAGGGGAAATAAAAGGTACATGAATCATATAGGAATGGGTTGTGTCTTCCATATCCTTTGTGTCAGCTATCCAGATATACTCATTGATCGTGACACATCTTGTTTCTTTACAGGATGCCTCCGCGTGGCAAACCTGCTAGGATTCGGTAGCACGATCACGAGGATGACCCCCTCAGTGACGAGGCTTTGATACAGGGTCCAGCACCCTAGGCGTTGCCACCAGGTTGTGCACCTGCTGTACCGCCAGTGGAGCAGCCAGTGGTACCTGCAGTATCCACTGACAAGGAGCGTAGGCTTAGCGCACTCCACGAGTTTCAGAGACAGAGACCCCTCAGGTTCCGAGGCAAGACTGACCCTCTGTATGACACACTTTCTTGCCGGATACCATGATCCTGATCACTGGTGGAGCAATTGTCTTGCCGATGGTTCCCAAATGACCCAATATGTATGGGATCCTCCTTAATTTAACTATAATACATCATTTTAAATTTTATCCTCACATTTATTTATTATAACTTGACTAAAATGGAACCATAAGCTCTATATGGTAAATTATGTTCCTATACTTCTCCTTAATTTAGCGCTCGTAGCCTATATGAATTTGTTGGATTTAATGAGTTAAGAATCATCTACCATAGATTGAATCTTACTATTCTTTGATATTTATATATTTATCTATGCTATGTTAGTTTTATTATATAGATTTTATAATGTCCTAATAATTAATCTACATTCTTTTGATAGATTATAATAATATCTAGGGAATTATTGACCGTCCTTGGACTAGATATGGGTCCACTATTAATAACAATATTTCATTAGTTAATTTGAATTGATTAAAAACTTATATTTACATATTCTTCTTAAAACACATTCTATAATGCCTTTGGTTTTGAATTTGAATTGGTTCTAGGGATCCTTGTAATGTGGGATGATCTAATTGGTGTTCATGCATGACATGTGTAATGACACTTAACTATAATGATGCCTAGAATCCACACACTTGAGTCAAAAATTAACTTAACATTAAAGGGCCTCATATAAGTTCATTCCTTGAATTTATTTCACGTGTGTGCATGTGTATCCCAGAAGACCCATGAATCAAATTGATCACATGAGTGTACGTGTGTAGTCCATGAGACCCATGTTTGATTTTGATCACATGTGTGTTTGGTATCTAAGACTTATGCTTGATATGCTACATTTATACCCAAGCGTGTTATGCCTTATTTTGGTATGATTGTATAGACTATGGAGTTTTTTCTTCTAATATAAAGTTAATTTTGGACTATCTGAGTTTTTTTATCCCTTAGATTAATAGGATCTGCGACATGTAATGGGAATGATGATGGACCTAGACATAAGGAAGGGGTATGATGACCTTAAGGCATAAACCGAGGTCGTGGAGAGATATCATAGCTGGGTTTCCTAACCAATAATAGATATGAGGTAAAATGTCCATGTTTCATGAACTATAACATAGATAGGACTCAGTGAATTTGTGGCCCTAATTTAGGATTGATTGATATGTTATTACTCTAAGAAAAAGGGAGACCTTATGTCCAACCCAGGTTTATGACTTCTGTTATGACTTTACTTCTAGCATAGAGCCAATATAGGTACGACTGAGGATCAAGGTGAATTTTTAGTGTATTTTTATTGATAAATGATTGATTATTTATTTCTTGTGGGTTTAAATATTATCTTTTAATACACCTCTTACATAGGTGAACATATTTCAAGGATGTATTGGTGGTTTTCTACTACATTTATACTCATACCCTACATAGGTGTCATGATGAAAATCAATAATTCATGATAAGGGATCTAGTAAAGTTCAACGGATTGGTGATATGGAGTTGAGGAGATAATGTTTAGTATTCAAAGGTGAAATTATGATGAACTTTAGATTGGTTCTTTGATGTATTAATTTATATCTTGTTACTTTATTGATACACTATATTAACATTACACATTGCAGGCCCTTGGTTTATTATGTTAAGTGAATCCATGATACTTGACATTCCATCAGATATATAATTTTTTATTATTTATTTCCATTATGAATTTTTGTACCATTGTTATTTTCGTGTTTTTATTCAAGTTTATGTCTCTAGATACTAAGGGTATAGTTTCTACACTTCGCCATTTGGACCTTTGTTAATAGTTTAAAAAGTCTTTCATACAGAGAGGCATGGATGAGGTCATGAAGCTCACTAGACTATACTGAGTGATTTTTGTTAGGGTTTTATAGATTGTTTATTAAATTTATTAATTTTGTGACTCATATTTTTTTTCATTACTACGATGTCCTATGGGGTGAAGCATCGTGGGCGATTTAATGGGGATAGAGTTTGACACTAAGAGTTTCTATAAATTTGTTTTAGAGTTCACCTAAATGTGTCTTAGGTAGGTGTCCACAAACCATATAACATGATGTATTACATGGTGATATTAATGAAAACTGTATAACAATGTTTTTAGAAAATACACACAAGGTGTTTTCTATAAGAGTTCATAAGTTATCATATACGATATGATATGAGGGGAAATAAACATATACTTTAAGGAATCAGATAAAGTGGGATATTGAAGGGGATATACTCAAAATCCATTATATATATATTTCATTTTCCCACATCATATTGTACAATAAAGGGATATCATAAATCATGTTTTAAGCTATTTACAAAAAATTACATGTTGTATGACTAGCCATACCATTATTTATAGTATAAAAAATCTTGTTCGTGTCTCAAATTTTTATCAATAATGAACATTAAATGTTAAAATTTTTATGATATTACACATTATCTATCTTTAAGTAAGTTCGATTTCCTAAGAGAAACCACGCAATGGTTGAATTAATTTAATGAATATATAACTAGATGATTCATTAGTAATGTTTTATATTATACATGATTAAATTCATGGAGTACTCAGGAGAGTCTCAAAAAATATATAAATGATCCTACTACCATATGATGGTGAATTATTTCTTTTTTCATTCATAGTGTTAAATCCATCAATACTATAACTCTCATTGCTTTCATCATTTATCTTTTTGATGTAATGAAACTTCTTAGGTGATGAGATAGTCCCACTCCTAAGATGAGTGATTAATTAAAACTTATGGATACATTTTGAAGAGGAATGTTACTCAGTATCCTCTCATGTGATCTTCCATAAGAAAATGGCATAACAAAATATAAATCAACCATATATGTTGAAATGTGAATAGTTTTTTTCATTTTATATTATAAATGATTTTGGTTTATTATATTGTTGATCTTAGATTTGGGTTTCTATATTTCTTCCATTTTCATTAATGATAGTCATTAGATAATTTTAAACCCCATAAGATATACATTTATCCATAACATTTAGTTAATCACCAAAAGAATGCATTGAAAAAGGATATAAGAAAATGTGAAATTTGATGTGAATGTTGTTATAGATATATTCTTGAATAAATATAATGTTATGAAATAAAAATATTGTTTTGTTTTATTTAAAGGTTATATGATATTGATAAATTTTACTTGGCTTGGCCATTCATTATGGGGATGATATATTTTGGTGGTGGTGGTTCAATAAGTATGATGTTGAAAGTAGTGGGTGATGTGGAATAGATGTGGTGATGTTGTGGAAATGGTGGAATTAATGTTTTTTTCCATTATAAGGGGATGATACAATGGTTGTTGTGGTGTTAAAATAGGTTGTTTTTTTGCATCAATGTTTCTCGAAGATAGTTTTTCAAATGAATTAATTTAATTGATAATAGGAATGGGATAAAATTAAATGAATATATTTGTTAAAGAAAAAAAATATTAATGAAAAAAACATATATTAAAAGAGGTTGTAAATATTGATGTGGTAGTGGTCAACTAGAATTTTATGTTGATGGAAATATGTTGTGGATTAATAAATGTCATGTGTTTGGGAAATAAATATTTTGGAAGTTAGTAATGATGTAATAACATGTTTTTTCTATATTTATTTGGCAGTTTTTATGTTTTGGTGGTGTGGTTAGATGTGGAAACCTTTTTTGATGCGTGATGGTGGAAATAAAGTAATTATCATTTGTTATTGTAGAAATTTTAATGCATTTAAGAGATAAATTTAGGTTAGGTTTTTATGTTTTATAAATTTTTTTTCTTTTTTTAATTTCATATGAACCACCACACTAGTCGAGTATCTTTAATGATGGTCTCTTGAGGTCATGTGTTCCAGGTTTTTTCCTAATATTCATGTTGTAGAGGGTATATATGGAAAAATACTCCTCCATCCATAATATCTCTTCTAGATGTAGTACAGGTTATAATGGCATAATGTAATGAAATATATAGGTATGGTGTATAATGGTTTGAGATTATAATACATAGAAACATGGACACAAGAACATAGGAACATAGGTTGTGATGGTTCTATAATTATGTGGTATTGATATGGATAAACAATGGTGGTGTACATGGAAAGAGGAGGGAATGAGGTTGATTTTATTCATTACTAATTGTCCATCCATAATGAGTTTTTGAAAAAATCATAGACATGAGATGATGTGGAAATGGTATTTGAATGAATCTATGATTATTAAGTTGTGTGTACAATATTTCATGTAGTTAAATAGATATGTGAATATGGAAGGGATGGTAGCCCCATGAAAAAATTTATTGAAGCATGTGGTTGACTAATTCAATGGGGAAGTGGTTTTTGGTTACATTGATATATTCTATTGAAGTTAATTTACTATTATTTGTGTTTCTTTTTAGAATATTCTTTTGTGAGTTTGATGGTAGATGTCCTGGTTAACATAACGAGTTGGTTTTTTTGTTAATTCTTTGAGATGTTAGTATGATAAATTTATATCTGGATAAGTGGTTTAGGGGGATATCCTAGTAAATATACTTTTATTATCACTTATTTATTTATAAATTCTATTTTTTACAAATTTTTAATAGGGATTTGGTGAGCATGTTATACTATACTGGCTCATGTTGATTGATTTCAGTCATTGTGATACTTGCCTGGGAGTTTCATCTTAGTATTTTATTTTAGAGGTATTTGTTTATGTATAATATTACATGGATTATGGGATTGTTAAATTTTATATTTTGGAGTATATTAGTGAGTTTTATATTTTTCCCTTAGATTATGATTGTAATGACTCATATGTATGTGTTTTATACCATTAGTTCTGTAATGTCTCAGATTTTTTTTCCATTTATTATTATTTTTAAATATTATATGGAATTATTTCGAGACCGAGCACGAGGATGGCACATCATTCCGAGGTCCAGTAAGCCTAGAATGGTGGTTTCATTTTTTTATTTATTTAAGTGAGTCGGCAGTTGTACGCGGTTGTGGCAGTTTCCAAACGGATGCCTGGATTAAAAATCTGAGTGCACCGTTGCGTCCGGGATGAAAAATTTACCTAAGAATGAGGCTAACCTCAACCACCACGGGTCGAGGGAAAAGGATAATTTTTGGACGTTGTAAGTAAAATAAAATAAAACAAATTAACTAGTTTATTTTATTTCATTTAAGGAAACATCCGCTGTAGCGTGGCGACATCGCAGCTATTTCATAAATTGATGGCACGTCTTAATGACTTCGAATTGGAAAGTCAATGCCATTAATATTTCCGCATAATTGAATGCCAAATTGTTTCCCCTTTTTAATGGGTTAAGCAATTGTACATCGTTGGAAACGTAGAGAGTGGAACCTCTGCTGAATCCATGGTGTGTTGGAGCGATTCTTGATAATGAACGACAATGAATCGAAACCTAGGATCGTTGCGCCGATGTTGAAGGATCTCGACGACAACGACAGCACGACGCCTTTGTCAACATTAGATTTCCTTCAAAAGGTAGGGGTTGTTATTTCAATTTATTAACTTCCCCATCTTTGAGTTTAAACGACGAATCCAGATCAACCACGAACAAGTTGATCTGTGGAGTCGTACGTTCTTGCGGGAAGGTTTTTTTGGGATGATTTTATGGAATTAATTCATGCTTTTTATTCATGTTGATCTTTGCTCCATTTAAACCTATTAACGGGAGCGGATCAACGCCGTTATGAATGACGACGGATGTTCGTTCCTCAATTTATTTTTTTATTGGATTTCCTCCCCCATTCTTTCTCGCACGTTCTTCACGGGGCGACGAACAATAGATCGTTGCACATTTGTTCCATGACGTAACGATCCCATATCGAAGTTCAGACACCGAAATGACCTTTTGGAGGTGCGGCGACGATGGCAGAAAATGAATCGGACTGGATCGGGAAAGGGTGTTCTTCGAGCATTCTTCGCACGGGAAGATCAAACCATGTTTTCAGGGCTGATCAGAGGCCTAAAAATGATGGAAGCGGCTTCGTGGGGTCAGGGAGACCAGAACCTGGAAGTTTTGTGGTGATCGGACGGCCGTATTGTTGATCGGAGCAGCACGGGAGGCGCGCTGGCGAAGAGCACCATTTTTGGAAATTTCTAGAATACACGTCATGTACTTCCGAAGAACATGCAGTGTAGTTTTGGCGGTGGAGGCTAGGGTTTCAGGGTCAGAGAATAATCACACGGCGTGTGACCCCAGTCACACGGTGTGTTGGACCTTCCCCGAAGCTTGGCGTGTAATTTGGGTAGTACAAGGACACGTGATGGACTACACGACTTCAGGCGGCACAGTGTGTAAAAATCAGTAGAGGCAGCTACGTGGAGCTCGACGTGTATTATGGGGATACACGGACACAGGATGGAGTACACGATTGTGTAATCCATCACCCGGCCAGTCAGGGTCAACAGCGCAGGTCACCCTGTGTGCAGATTGCACGGGTAGGAGTACACGGGATGGTGACCGTGTACGGGCACATGGCCAGAGTACACGGAGCCAACCCCAGTGACCCAGGCACAATGTTTACTCATTACTACACGTCGTGTATAAAGTTTTCTACACGACCAGCCTCACGACGTGTGCCGTTGTACACGGGCAGTACCCGGGGTTAGACAACACGGTGTGTATCATTTCTACACGCCGTGTACTTTTTGGAAAATGGCTTGGTCCTTTTTTTGAACGTGCCTTGAACACCTTTCATTTGGGTTAGTGACCCTTCTTCTTGTTCCCCTGAAGGTTAGGCATCATTCCCTCACGCAGGATTATGATCCCTTCAGCAGGACCTTTCTGTGATAGAGTCAGGCATCCATTCGAGAGGCTCAGATCGAGATCCTCTATCCATTCCAGACCCTAGGTAGAGTCAGGAATCGGCATGACCAACTTTACCGAGCATTGATCCTCTACCTAGAAGGTGAATTCCGGATGAGTCGCGGTATCCACCATGGTCCTGGCAGTGATCCTCATCTGTGTATCGAGATCTTTCCCACTCAGGAGTGTGTCTCCCACAATCAGTGATTCTATCTATCGTAACCCTTCCACTTAGGAGTGTGTCTCCTGTAATGAGTGTAGCCATATCTCGTGAAAATTCCTGATGAAAAGCTCTTCCCGGACAGACGTCATCAGAGCTATAAGACTTGTTCAGTGTGTTCTCCTAGAACGAGTGCATCACAAAATCTTCAAACAGAATCCCTTACAAGGGTATGCGGTTTTGTGAATTGTCTTTAGACCACGAGTCTGGGTTTTGAGTATATCTGGTTTTTTTATATGTTCTGTAAACATATACTGTGCATAGCTAACTGTACTTTTACTTTGTATTGCTTTGTGTTTTTCGGGGTCCTCTACTGAGTATTGTTATACTCACCCCTGCATGGGCTTTGCCCGCACGTCTGGTGTCTTGTGCAGACGAGCAACCTTTTGACAGAGTCTAGGGCAGACTAGGACATGATCAAGCTTTTTGAGTTCCCTACAGGCTGAGGCGTTCCTATGGCTACGAGTAGCAGTCCCAGTACCTTTGTGCTTATATGTTGGACTTTGCAGTTTTTTAGAGTCTTGCTTTTGGTGGGCTTGTATTTTGGATCAGTTTACTTTTACAGTACTCTACCTTTCGTTGTACTATGTTGGATGGGGTTTAGTTGTATGCATGCGTTTTGTTCCTTAGTGTTTTACATTTCAGAATTTGTGGGCTTGGAGATGTGTACGTGTGTATAGGTACTTAGGAAATGCCTCCCATGTTAGTGATATGCCTACTCGGTGCTAGTCACCAGCCCCTAGCCTATTGGAGGCGGGCATGGGGAGTCACGGTGCGGGCCCCATTGGGACGATTCGTGACATAGTGGTATCAGAGTTGGTCAGTTCTTCCTTAGGACCAAGAGTCTGTGATTTTGGTTTGGGGAAACAGTGTTAAGTGTTTTGGGTTCGGCTTTTAGGCCAGGGAACCCAGTGTTGGTGCGGAAGCCGACGTATCCATACACCAGGACTCTGATAACCTGCTTTTCGACCCGGTTCACGAAAACACTGGTTGAGGGGAAATAAAAGGTACATGAATCATATAGGAATGGGTTGTGTCTTCCATATCCTTTGTGTCAGCTATCCAGATATACTCATTGATCGTGACACATCTTGTTTCTTTACAGGATGCCTCCGCGATGCAAACCTGCTAGGATTCAGTAGCACGATCACGAGGATGACCCCCTCAGTGACGAGGCTTTGATATAGGGTCCAGCACCCTAGGCGTTGCCACCAGGTGGTGCACCTGCTGTACCGCCAGTGGAGCAGCCAGTGGTACCTGCAGTATCCACCGACAAGGAGCGTAGGCTTAGCGCACTCCACGTGTTTCAGAGACAGAGACCCCTCAGGTTCCGAGGCAAGCCTGACCCTCAGGCAGCTGAGGACTGGCTTGAGGCGATGAACAGAGTTTTCCATCTAGTGAGAACACTGGCAGAAAAGATAGTGGTCCTAGGAGCGAGCCTTCTTCAGGGTTCAGCAGGACGGTGGTGGAGTCTGACCACACAGACTCATGACGAGGAGACAAATTTGTGGACTGAGTTTGAGCTACTCTTTAGGGAGGAGTTCTCTCCGGTTACGCTGAGAGATGTGCGCATCCAGGAGATTCTTCAGCTCCAGCAGGGTAGTATGACAGTGGCAGACTATTCATCAAGGTTCACCAACCTCGCCAGGTACTCGATGGATATGGTCAGGGATCAGTACATCAGAGCTTAGACCTTCGGGCGAGGTCTAATGCATGACATCTGAGATAGTGTCATGCCTATATGCATTTCAACTTATGATGGAGTGCTCAAGCGGGCCTTGGTGTTCGAGAGCATCTTGGCAGAGTAGAGACAGCCACTGGCAGTCAGCAGCAGGAAGACAGGTGTGAAGACACCGGCAGCAGGGAGCCGACGTCAGGCACATGGATCTGGATGTGGGATACGTTCTAGGAGGACCCAGGACATGGGATCGATAGTCCAGGGCTCTCAGGCTGGATTCAGTCAGCCTAGGGAGAAGCGATGCTATGCATGCGATGGTAGGGGCATATCGCTAGATATTTCCTGACACGTCGAGCTACCGACAGGGTAGTGGTGGGTGGACCACTGAGGCAGAGGCAGAGAATAGAGAAGGCAGATCCGCTAGGCAGCGAATGTGGCAGAGGAGCAGGGAGGGCTGCAGGTGGTGGAAGACACTTCGACTTACTTCCACCACCACCCCCAGGAGGTCCGCACCAGGCTCAGGGAGCTGGGGGACAGGGACGGGGATATCTACATACGGTCGAGGCATACGACCCAGGGGCTCCAGGGATGATTCGAGGTACGATCTATGTCTTCTCTACCTTATCTGCCATACTCATAGACATAGGTTCTTGTCATTCCCTTATAGCCACATGTCTTGTACAAAACCTCTAGATTCCGGTAGAACCTTTGACTCGATCCTTACACATGGAGACACCTATGGGAGGAGACTCGACGATCACACAACTTTGCAGTCAGTGTGATCTTACCCTTGAAGGTGAGAGTTTCGGTTGGAACCTCTTAGTGGTAGCATCGAGGCCTTATGCCGTCATTCTTGGTAAGGATTAGTTATCTTCGGTCCATGACTAGATTGAATATTTTAGGCGAAGGGTGCGGTGTGTCTGCTATGATGGAACAAGGTTTTCCTTTTTCAGAGAAAAGGAAACCCAGACAGCACAAAATGGGCTCATCCATAGGAGGGGGCAGCTGATCACTCATGAGTTGGCAAGCCTTACCCTCAGAGCAGTAGATGTTGTGAACTCTCAATTCCCAGCAGTGGTGGCGGAGTATGAGGACGTCTTTCTAGAATATGTTACAGGGTTACCTCCCCACTGGGAAATTAACATATGCATTGACTTACACCTCGACACGAAACCGATTTCCTCATCAACTTATCGAATGGCTCCTACGGAGCGTCACGAGCTAAGGGTGTAGTTGGAGGATTTACAGAGCAAGGGTTTCGTAAGACCAAGAATCTCACCCTGGGCGGCTCCAGTCTTATTTTCCAAGAAGGTAGAAGGGAGTCTGAGGTTGTGCGTGGATTACTGGATCCTGAACCAGGAGAAGGTGAAGAACAAATATCCACTTCCCAGGATTAATGACCTCTTCGATCAACTAAGAGGGGCACAGTGGTTCTCTAAGTTTGAACTTCGATCAGGATATCACCAGCTACGAGTGCGGGATGAGGATATTCCGAAGACGGCTTTCAGATGTCGCTACGGTCACTATGAGTACTTGGTGATGCCCTATGGCGTGACGAACGCCCCCACAGTGTTTATGGGGTTGATGAACCAGATCTTCCAGCCGTAATTGGACCGGTTAGTAGTGGTCTTCATCGACGACATCCTTGTGTACTCGGCATCAGAGGAGGAGCACGCGAGACACCTTCGGATGGTTCTAGACGTACTTTGGGAGCACCAGCTTTATGGGAAGCTCTCAAAGTGTTAGTTTTGGATTCGGGAGGTCCACTTTCTAGGACATATCATCTCAGCAGATGGAGTAGCTATGGACCCAGCCAAGGTGGAGGCTGTGTTAGCATGGGAGCCACCTCGAAGAGTGATGGAGGTGCGGAGCTTCCTTGGGTTGGCAGGGTATTACCAGATATTCATTCCTAACTTCTCCCGAATATCAGCACTAATGACAGCATTGACTAGGAAGGGGCAACACTTCGTGTGGACACAAAAGTGCCAACAGGATTTTGAGAATTTGAGACAGAGTTTGATGAGCGCCCCAGTATTGAGATTGCCCGAGGAAGGTGTCAAGTATGTAGTTTTCTGCAACGCATCAGGGACCAGGCTCAGCTGTGTTCGGATGCAGCGGCATGCAGTGATTGCTTCTGGTTCACGCCAGCTTAGGTCGCATGATCAGAACTATGCGACCCATGATCTTGAGTTAGAAGCGGTAGTCTTCGCATTAAGATGTGATGACACTACCTTATGGGTGAGCAGTTCATTGTCTACTCTGACCACAAGAGCCTCAAGTACATCTTCTCACAGAAGGATCTGAATCTGGGGTAGAGGCATTGGCAAGAGTTCCTCTAGGACTATTATTTTGAGATCATCTATACTCCTAGGAAGGTGAACAAGGTGGAAGACGCTCTTAGCAGAAGGTCGAGCTCACAACTGTTGAGTGAGGCGACACAACAGTTATCCACATTACGGTTATCCTTCGTGGATGGAGACGATACAGCTTACCTACAGTCGATGGTTATTACCCCTCCACTCTTACAACGAGTTAGGGAGGCACAACTTGGGGATGTTGACTATGTGACCTTACGTGCACAGTTATCCATAGGACATGTTCCTGATGGATATTCACAAGGTGGGGAGAACATACTCCTTTTCAGAGGACGCACTATTTTACCAGTAGTATTGCAGGAGGAGGTCCTAAGGGAGTTCCATACATCCCCTTTGGAAGTACATACCGGAGTGGAAAAGATGTACTAGGACCTCCGACGTCAGTTCTGGTGGTCAGGCATGAAGAAGGCTGTAGGAGAGTTCATTTCTCGATGCCTCACATGCCAGCAGGTGAAGGCTGAGCACCAGGTTCCAGCAGGGTTAGCTCACCCCTGGAAGTTCCAGAGTGGAAGTGGGATGGAATATCGATGGAATTCGTGATGGGATTACCACGAACGTCCAAGGGGCATGATTCCATCTGGGTGATCGTTGACTGACTCACCATGTCGGCCCACTTCCTAGCTATCAGGGAGCAGAGTTCCGTAGAGAGCTTGGGACGCCTCTACGTATAGGAGATAGTTCGGATTCCTGGCGTCCCCTAGACTATAGTCTCAGACCGAGACACCCACTTCACATCTCAGTTGTGGAAGGGATTGTAGGAGGCTTTTGGGACTCAACTACGCTTGATCACAGCGCTTCATCCCCAGACAGATGGTTAGACAGAGAGGACGATTCAGGTTCTGGAGGATATGTTGCGGGCCTATATCTTGGACTTTGGTCACACCTGGTAGGACCACCTACCACTGTCAGAGTTTGCGTACAACAACAACTACCACTCTACCATAGGTATGGAACCATTCGAGGCCTTGTACGGGAGGCCCTGCCAGTCGCAGCATTGTTGGACCGACCCCGGAGAGTCAGCACTCATGGGTCCAGAGTTGGTGCGGACTACCACAGAGAAGGTGCAGATCATCTGGGAGTGGATGAAGACTGCACAGAGCCGACAGAAGTCTTATACTGACAGGCGACAGAGACCTCTGGAGTTTGAAGAGGGATACCCTATCTTCCTTCGGGTCTCACCTCGACGAGGGTTATAGAGATTTGGCCGAGGCGGCAAGCTACCTCTGAGGTTCATCGGACCTTTCCAGATCCTGGGTAGAGTTGGCAAGGTGGAATACCACCTGGCTCTACTGTCACAGTTGCATCGGGTACATGATGTCTTCCACGTGTCGCAGCTGAGGAGGTACGTGCATGACCCATCGCACGTCATCGACTTGGGCGAGCTGGACATCGAGGATGGAGTGACCTTTGCTGAGTACCCGGTGGAGATCAAGGATCGGCAGGAGACGATCCTTCGTGGGCGATAGATTAACTTAGTGCATGTTTGGTGGCAGCACAGGAATATATAGGAGAGCACGTGGGAGCGGGAGGTCTAGATATGTGCCCAGTACCCTCATCTTTTTGAGTAGCCTTTGTTTTGGCTTTTCATGGACGTAAATCCCAAAGGTGGGGAGAAAATAATGTCTATGATTTTTTCCATTTATGATTATTTTTAAATATTATATGGAATTATTTCGAGACCGGGCGCGAAGACGGAACATCATTCCGAGGTCCAGTGATCCCAGAATGGTGGTTAGAATTTTTTAATTTATTTAAGTGAGTCGGCACTTGTACACGGTTGTGGCAGTTTTCAAACGGATGCCTGGAATAAAAATCTGAGCACACGGTTGTGTTTGGGATGATGACTTTACCTAAGAATGAGGCTAACCTCAACCGCCGCTGGTCGGGGGAAAAAGTTAATTTTTAGAAATTTTAAGTAAAATAAAATAAAATAAATTAACATGTTTATTTTATTTCATTTAAGGAAACATCCACTGCTGCGTGGTGATAGCGCAGCTATTTCCTAAATTGATGACACGTCTTAATGACTTCGAAATGGAAAGTCACTGCCATTAATACTGCCGTATAATTGAATTCCAAATTGTTTCCCCTTTTTAATGGGTTAAGCAATTGTATGTCGTTGGCAACGTAGAGAGTGGAACCTCTGAAGAATCCACCGTGCGTTGGAGCGATTATTGGCGACAGACGACAACGAATCGAAACCTAGGATCGTTGCACCAACGATGAAGGATCTCAACCGCAACGATGGCACATTGCCTTTGTCAATGATCAATTTGCTTCAAAAGGTAGGGGTTGTTATTTCAATTTATTTCTTTCCCCGTCTTTGAGTTTAAATAAAGAATGTCGATCAACCATGAACAAGATGATCTATGAAGTCATAAGTTCTTGTGGGAAGGTTTTCTTTGGGATGATTTTGGGGAATTAATCCATGATTTTTATTCATGTTGATCTCTGCTCCATTTAAACCTATTAACAGGAGCAGATCAATGTCGTGACGAATGATGGTGGAGGTTTGTTCCCCCATTTATTTGTATATTGGATTTACTCCCCCATTCATTATCGTGCGTTCTTAATGGGGAGAAGAGCAACAGATAGTTGCGCATCCATTCCATGACGCAACAATCCCAGATCGAAGGTTCGACACCGCAATGACCTTGTTGAGGTGCGGCGACGATGGCGGACGACGAATCAGACCGGATCGAGAAAGGGTGTTCTTCGAGCGTTCTTCACACGGGAAGATCAAATCATGTTTTTGGGGCCGATCGGAGGCCTGAAAATGAGGGAAGCGTATTTGTGGTGTTGGGGTGACCATAACTTTGAAGTTTTGTGATGATCGGACGACCAGATTGATGATCGGAGCCGCACAGGAGGCGCGCTGGTGAAGAGAACCATTTTTGGAAATTTCTAGAATACATGGCATGTACTTCAAAAGAACACGCCATGTAGTTATGGTGGTGGCGGATAGGGTTTTAGGGTCAGAGAAGAATCACATGGCGTGTGACCCCAGTCACAGGGCATGTTGGACCATCCCCGAAGCTCGGTGTGTACTTTGGGTAGTACACAGACACGAGATGGACTACACGACTTCAGGCGGAACAGCGTGTACAGCTCGGCAGAGGCGGCTATGCGGAGCTCGGCGTGTATTCTTGGGATACACAGACATGGGATGGATTACACGACCGTGTACTCCATCACCCGGCCAGGCAGGGTCAACAGCGCAGGTCACCTCATGTGCAGATTGCACGGGTAGGAGTACACGGGATGGTGACCGTGTACGGGCACATGGCCAGAGTATACGGAGCCAACCCCAGTGACCCAGACATGGCGTGTACTCAGTACTACACACCATGTATAATGTTTTCTACATGACCAGCCTCACGACATGGGCTGTTGTACATGGGCAGTACCCGAGGTCGGACAACACGACGTGTATCCTTTCTACACGCCGTGTACTTTCTGGAAAACGGCTTGATCCTTTTGTTCACCATGCCTTGAACACCTTTGGTTTGGGTTAGTGACCCTTCTTATAATTCCCCTAAAAGTCATGCATCATTCCCTCACGCAGGATTATGATCCCTTCAGCAGGGCTTTTCTGTGATAGAGTCAGGCATCCATCCGAGAGGTCTGGACCGAGATCCTCTATCCATTCCAGACCCTAGGTAGAGCCAGGCTTCGGCATGACGAACTTTACCAGGCATTGATTCTCTACCTAGAAGGTGAATTCCGGATGAGTTGCGGTATCCGCCATGGCCCTGGCAGTGATCCTCATCTGTGTATCGAGATCTTTCCCACTCAGGTGTGTGTCTCCCGTAATGAGTGCTTCTATCTATCATAAGCCTTCCACTCAGGAGTGTGTCTCCCGTAATGAGTGTAGCCATATCTCGTGACGATTCCCGTCGAATAGCTCTTTCTGGATGGATGTAATCAGAGCTATAAGACCCGTGGAGTGTGTTCTACCAGAATGAGTGCATTAGAGAATCTTCGAACATAATCCCTTACGGGGGTATGTGGTAGCGTGACTTGTCTCTAGACCACGGGTCAGGGTTTTGAGTATATCTGGTTTTTTATATGTTCTGTAAACATATACTGTGCATAGCTGACTGTACTTTTACTTTGTATTTCTTTGTGGTTTTTGGGGTCCTCTTCTGAGTATTGTTATACTCACCCCTGCACGGGCTTTGCCCGCACGTCGGGTGTCTTGTGCAGACGAGCAGCCTTTTGACAGAGTCCAGGGAAGACCAGGACAGGATCGAGCTTTCTGAGTTCCCTACTGGCCGAGGCGTTCCTACGACTATGAGCAGCTGTCCCAGTACCTTTGTGCTTACAGGTTGGACTTTGCAGTTTTTTAGACTCTTGCTTTTGGTGGGCTTGTATTCTAGCCCGGTTTACTTTTACAGTAATCTACCTTTTGTTGTACTCTGTTGGTTGGGGTTTAGTTGTATGCATGCTTTTTGTTCCTTAGTGTTTTAAATTTCAGTATTTGTGGGCTTGGAGATGTGTGCGTGTGTACAGGTACATAGGCAATGCCTCCCATGTTAGTGATATGCCTACTCAGTGCTAGTCACCAGCCCCTGGCCTATTAGAGGCGGGCTTGGGGAGTCATGACGCATGCCCCACTAGAACAGGTTGTGACATGTTCATTATAATAATTTTTTTTCCTATTGACCTTAGGGATCATGGTTCATTCTGATCTTCAGTTTTAGCCTTGTAGGGGTTATCACTAGTGAAAAAATCCCAATTAACATTGTTTTTCTGATATTTTACGTCACTTTTTAGCCTCCGCTCGTAATAGAAATGTTATAAATATTGTCTTTAACATTGGCTAAAAACTCCAACATTGTGAATAAATAATTTAACATATTTTTACATCGTTTATTAGATAGCAGACATAAAAAACCATATACCATGTCACTTATTTTATAACTGAAGTAAAACCCCCACAAAATATATTTTTAATGTCAGTTATAAAATAACAAATATAAAAACTTTTTTTTGAAATAATTCATGTTACCCTTCCTCTCCACTGCTCGATAAACCAGAAACAAGTAAAACCAGTAACAAAGTTGCAAAAAAATTAAAGATGCAGAAAAAAGGAGAACCAGTAGAAAAATTACTCATTCAGAGTTACTAAATTCAAAAAATACAATATTACTTAAAGAAAACCTAAATCCAACCAAAAAAACTGTCAAATACACATTTACAATTACAACATAAAAAATTAAAATATTCACTAAAAACAAACTAAATTCCTATCAAACGTGAAAAATTATTTTACCATTCCATTTGTAAGTGTGTGAACAAGTATTCACAATAAATTTCTTGGTCATCAAATAGATTAAAATTAAATGGAAAGTTGTTAACATTTATAATTAATAAAAAATATAAAATTTTAAGGAATAGTTTATAGGGAAATCTAGCCTTGTCGGACTTCGTCACTGTTCCAGTTCTAATTATTTGATAAATAAATATTAACACATAATATCAGCAATTGATTACACCTTGTTGTGGATGAAAATTCTTTTAAATGAATTTTTAAATTGAAAATATAATTTTTATGTAATATATCCAAAATTTAAGAATTGTAAATGGATATTAACCATTACTTTTAAATATTTGATCTTGGAAATATTTTAATTTTGGGTTTTCAGAAAGAAATCCCATACCTTATTCGAAAAAAATATGAATGAAATAAATTTAAAATTCATTTAAACATATACTATTTTGAAATTAAAACTTACTTTTCCAATATGTTCTTAAAATTTCTTCGCACATCACCATGTACAGATCATATCTAGTATAGTGTCTTCTCGCATGAAAAAAACTCCTAACATCCAATGGTTACTGATATAAAATTAAATTTAATGTTAGTGGTTATTATTTTTAAAAATAAATATTACTTTTTGAGATATATGTTCCATACCTATCAACATAAAGAAACATCTAGCACTATGTAATTACATTCTATTCAAATCTTTCAGCAATATAAACAGTTAGTCATTTCTTAGTCAATGTGTGCACTTCTGGTGAAATCAACTGTGGGTCCATAAATCCATATACATATATCTTTTTATTCACCTCACAAATTTTATAAGGATACCAAATAAAAAAAATATACCTGTATAAATTTTAAATAAATTTAATATAGGGAATGATTTATATTAATACTTACTCGGAAAAAACATGAATTACATTGATTCCAAACTTATCTCTAGTAACAAGCTACATGATATCATTTTTTAGAATCCGCACATCTATTGTAAGCCCCCAACATGAGCTTCCATTGGAAAATAAAATGTCCCACCAACAAATTGGAATATCTTGACAATGTATAAAGACTAATAGAATCTGTATATGATGTCATAGCTCTTTGTCTTTGTTTTTTCCTATACAATATTTATTTTCCTTTAAATTATTCTTGTAAATAAGAAGATTAATATATTATCCTTCAAATTTTAAAACAAATTTAATAAAAAAATAAAATAAATGACAAAATATGCATACACCTCTATAGTAATGTGTTAATGATGTCTATACGACCAATCTAAATTGTGGACGATACTTTTTCCAAATTTCTTCACTTCATTTTTCAGTAATGGCACTCCAGATGATATATCTATAATATCTTTTTCAAAGACCCTATGCTTCTCTACCCTTAATTATTAATCATTAATTGTACATACTATATAATATATCATTCCATATGATACTATATGAAAGTGAGGATCATCAACATACAACTCACAATAACTAGGAAGCTGTTTAGGAGGGGGTGTTGGTGTAGGATAAAAAATAGGGTTCTCAGGCATATGTGGAGGATAAATAATGGCATTTAAAGGTGGATGTGGGGGAGGGGGAGCTGCTGGCGAAGGTGGAGGAGTTGGATATGAACTATAAAATTAACTTTCCATGTCTACAAATATATACTGTATCGACACTCTAATATTTTCCTCCATTATTTCATTAATATATTGAAAATCAGCCTCCAAATATTCTATTTTCTTGATAAAAACTATCCATAGAAGAAGTTGAAGAACATGTTAACACTTTTATCATCGATACAATCGCTAGGTATCCTCATAAATGACCTAGGATTTCGGGCTTTCCCAATGATAAAGAAAAAATATCTTGCCTCCCATTAGCTTTAAAACCCCCTATGTTCTCAACTTCTCAAGAAAATCCTATATGAATTATTTGAAAAATTATGCAGTGATTTAAAGTATATAAATAATTTAATTAACTTAAATAAATATAATTAAAATCTTGAAATACTCTCATCTATGGCCCTTGATTATTCATTAAGACATTGTCCCTTTTTTCTCATCTGACCCCTCTTCCATTTTCATGTTTAGACTGAGTGGATGGAGGGTAAAACTCTCTAGATCATGAGGAATCAGCTCTATGTTTTTGTAAATTTTTATCCATTATTTTTTATTTCGATAAAGTATACCCTGCCCATGATAAACTATGAGGGTATAAGTTTCTATATTGGATATCCTAATGCTATCTCCTTGATTTGTGTAAATATAGAATAAAAAATCATTAAGAAGTCATTAATAAGATCATCAATATAAGAAAACTTCTAAATGTTTACATTGAACTTAAAAAAATGATCATTATATTATACTTTCAACAAATTTTTTCCATATGTTTTCATCAATAAAAGTATATATATGACATGAATTTTCATCTTTCCTAGGTCTAAAAATGAAATCAAATTTGAGGGTTGTTTTGTAATCCCTCCATCTCCTAGCATCCATCGATAAACTTTTCCTCCTGACTCCTCTAATGTCATGTATATCAAATTTCATCTAATAAAGAAGTGGGAAAACATATTATAATATAAAAATTTCAATATTATTCAAACAATAGAAAGATATCTTACCAAAATGGTCAACTGAAAGTGATCTAGTGTTGTTTTTAACACTTTTACAATCATTAAACAAAATTATAACATTCTTTTACCCTGAGTTGATACAAAACCCTTGATGTGTTTTTCATTAGTACCTCTTTGAATATCATTCTCATCAAAGTATACCACTATCCTCTGGTCCTGGCTATGAGAGGGTGATAATTTTGGTAAACATGTGCAACAACATTTACCATCCCTCAAAATATTCTTTATTGTTGTAGGAGTACATGATGAAGATTGGGGAACATCAAGAAGAGCATGTGGATGTTTCTCCCCAAGGGTATAATCATGAAGCTCATCTCCAGAAGTTTTTTGTTGATCAACTGATTGAACAATCATTATCCTTCAAAGTAAAGAAACAATCATTTAGTACACTAATATAAACATTTACATATTACAAGTCTAATGTAAAAAAAAAAAAATTATGAAACACAAATGTAAACAAAAACATTACACATTATTATTAATATTTATTAAAGTTAACTAAAATTATTACAACAACAATGATATGTGAAATTTTATATTAATGATGGAAAAAAAATCTGAAATTGGTGTAACAATATCACAAAAGGTAAAACCTAAAAAATTATTTTTTAGATAAAAAAGAATATTTTTTAACATATTAGATTTAAAAAAATTATCATTTAACAAAATAAATATATATATAAATTATTTAATAGTAAACATGGTAAACTAAAAAAACTAAATGAAAATAAAAAAACATTTCTACTTATTACTTTTAATATATGTTTTAATAAAAAATACAATATCTAACATTTTATAAATTTAGTAAATGTAAATGAGAAATAAAATATGTTACCTATAATATTAGGAATGTACTAATAGATTTGTTTCCAAATTGTTTCATTGTGATTGTTCCTTATGTAAAAATCTATGTCTATAACATGCTCATCATTATTATCTATTAATATTTACCTGGAAGTATGGATATAACATAAATCAAAATCTTCATCAAGTTAATCATCAAAAACATATTATTTTTTCCCATGTAAAATAGTAGACCACTGCATATCAGATTGATAAAGAACATTGAATTTTTTTTCATGTGTTTCCATTATAAAATGATCACTCGTGTCTTCCAATATATTCATATTAAGAAGTGTCATTTCAAAATTCATCGTGTCTGACACTGTTGTTACCAATAAACCATTTGTAATTAAAAATTAGATATTTAATTTCAAAGAAATCGGCCTCCCATATTTCTTCAATGACTCTATAATATGCACTTGATGTAGAAATTGGTTTTTTGTCTTTAGAACTCAAAAATAAAATAATTCTACGAACAAAAATACACCACTATTCTGAACTGCACTTTTATTTCCCCAAGCTTTCACAATAAATTTATAGCCATTTATGTCATACCCAGACCTTGTTATGAAATTAAACTTGGACCACCCACTAACTTTATTAATGTGTATTATGCATATGATCTACCATGCACTGTCTTTTTGAACCATGGGAAAAAAGTTTTTTTATGCTCATTCAAAATAGACATTTCTTTCTTCTTTAGATGAAATTATTTCAACTCATTAATATGCAATGTTATAAATGGTTGAAAATCATATATGTTATTCAAGATGTAGAAGTATACCCTCTTTATATGTTCACCTGAAAACGATTTGACTTTCAAACAATGAATTTCCTTTCCCCTCATTATTAATTCATTTATGGAGAGATGGAGGCAAGCCAATATGCTCCGCCACAGATAAGTATCTTGTACAAAACTCCACAAACTCATCCAAAATATACATTTCAACAATGGAGGCCTATGGTCGATAAAGATTATTAACATACCCATTCAAATTTCTTTATATACCTTTCAAAAGGATACATCCAACGTAGATATACATGTCCACAATGCTTTATTTCTCAATCCATATGAACCCTTATATCAAAAAATGATGGAGGAAAATACTTTTCCAATTGAAAAATTATATAAATTTCTTTATTTTTAAAAATGTGTAAATAATCAGGAGAAATAACCTTATTAAACATTTATTTAAAAAAATACTACATCTTCAAGATTATATTTCTAACATGGATGTGAAATATTATATGCAATGAAACTCGTAGAAGTTGTGGCATCATGATGTGAAAATCATGAGATTTTATACCTGTAAACTTCAAATCCATTAAAGAGACAAAAAATATCATTTGAAGAATATCCTTGTAGAATATTGATATCATGAAGACACTAACAAAATATAATTTTCTCCCTATCAGATAATTTATGTCAAGTCGGGGGAAGAAATAGTCGCCTTCCATTATGAGTGGGAGCTGAGTCCAAATGTATAACCAGTGATATTAAGTATAATCTTGCATTCAACCCATATTTAGTCTTTCCACTAATATCTATCAATTTTCTAATAAAGCTATCACAAATAAGTTTCTCCACATGCATGATATCAATGTCATGTTTCACATTATGATATCTCTAATATGGTAGCTCAAAAAATATTGACATTTTCATCCAAATATTTCAATCATTACCATATTTATCTATCTTTAACTATGTCACATCAGATTTTTTCACCCTCTCAAAATAATCATCAGTGGACAAAGGTTTTGGAGGAGTATAAAATTCTTATGATCCATTGAATTCTTTTTTTAATATTATATAAGAGTGATCCATAGGAAAAAACTTTTAATGACCCATGTATACTATTTTCCTCCCATGATGCAATTGACAATATGAAGTCTGTTGTTCGCAAATTGGACTTGTTTATTCCCCTTTACACTATATCCAAAAAAATTTCCCTAGGTTAGGATGTCCTTTATAGTGAACATAATCACTGCATGGAGTTGAGAATATTCCATTTTATAAGAATCATACTCTCTAATACCATCCTCCCATAAAAGTTTCAAATAATCAATTAATGGTGACAAGAAAACATAAATATCATTTCCCGGATTTTTTGGTCCAGAGATCATTAAACTCTACATGAAATATTTGCACTTCATTACATATATTGTAGATATATTGTAAATTACAAATAAAACCGTCCATGAAATATGTGTACTATAGAGGCACTGATATAGATTCTTATACCCATTCACAACCGAAGTATGAGATTTCGAACTTCATTTCTGAATGTTTGATACTGCTCATAAATTTTATTCCATTGTGGAAAATCAGCTAGATGATGTATTTTTGCATCACATATCCGCTCATCGGCATGCCATCTTTACATTTTTGCATCATTTTAATTAGTCAATAACTATTTTAAATAAGCAATTACAGGAAGATACCAAAATAAATTTTTAGGGATCTTTGTAATATGTAAATCAACCTGTGAGTTTTCTTTCAACTTATACCGTGATGTCCCATATTTTGGAGAACCTGATAGAAATTAATATTCCTTCCTATATATCTCACAGTCATTCGTACATGCATATATTTTCTTGTATCCCAATCCCATCGGGCATAATATTTTCTTGGATTTATAATGTGAATCTGTAATATCATTGTCTTCAGGAAGAATGTATTTAAACAATTATATCAGCTTTGTATAACTCTTGTCAATTTATCCTTGTTTCACCTTTCGGTTAATCAATATTAACACCAATGATAAAACCATAAAATCCATATAACCAGGATAAATTGTTTTTCATCATCACTATATAGAAACTATATTTTTGGTTCTTTCTCAATTTGTTCGGCTTCAATATCATAAGTCATTTATTCAATTTCATCAGAGTTCCTACATATAAAAGCATCATCATCAGTAGATCTAAAATTCTACCCAGTTTCACCTTGCCAAATCAAAGGGATGTGATTCAGATTAAAACCATGACAAATTAAATGATCATTGATCTCTATACCTTTCAAAATATTCATATTTAAACATTTCAAGCATTGAAAGAAATTGATGACATTTTTTTTGGAACATTTCATTTAAAAAATTCCAAAAAAGAATCAACACCTTCCTCACATTCACCACTCATTTCATGTTCCATAATCCAACTTTGACTCATTATTACATATAAAAAATATAAAAATTATGCATCTTGTTAAGATAAGTCAATTTTATATTAATATAAAATATACCATAATCTTAATGTCACACAATTTTGAAATATAAAACAAATATATGCAGATTTGAATAATATAATTACAAATTCTACATAATAAATGAAGATACATTTAAATATTAATGATAAATCAATAAAATATATACATGGAAATACTTTTAAAAAAATATAGTTATTTAAGCCAGTTTTATATTTATTCAAAATATTCCATAATTTTAAATTATTACAATTTTGAAATATAAATTAAATATATAAATTTTTCAGAATTATAATGATATGTTTTTGAGAAATAAGAAAAAAAACCACTATATAAAAATAAAAAACCATTACCTAGTGTGATTTATTATTAACCCATCACAACATGAATTTTTTTACCTAATTTTTTATCTTAATTATCTAAAATATTAATTTAACAGGTCTTAGGAATGTATTGAATTGAAATATTTTCATTATTTCATGTAATTTTAATGGTCACATTTATGTGTTTCAACATTATTATTGATTTTTTTGGGGAAAATGGTATTGTAGAAAATGTTATTTTATACATTCCTTGAGAGGAACCTAGATTGTATTGGGAAGGTGGTGCAAATATCCTATTCAAGGTATGTTGAACAGTTTTTGGGGGGCTACTTAGCTAACATGGAATTCCTTGAACAGGTTCACTTTATAAATAGTAATGATAATTGTTAGTGGTAGGGCCTCAAGAGAGCCTCCATATATGGTAGAGGTTAGAGACTATCATTGATAGTTTAATGGTTATGTGGTTAAAGGAATTTACACTCTGAAATAGTAATAAATATAGTTTAATAATAGTAAATGAAAAGTATTGGAATGTAAAAAAACTAAGATATTCTAATAAATATTTAACCAATGAAGAAATGATATCATCTATATATGTCCCTTAATAATAATATGTTTAATGACTTTATTGTCAAGATATACAAGTGTCGTCTAGTATCTCATTGATCATCTCATCCATTTATAACACATAAGGATACATAAAAAATGTATATTGTGTGACATGGTGAGCATACCTAAATGAAAATCCATAATTAAATTTATCTTTCTATAATAGTCATTAGAAATAAGGTAAGTAACTAAAGGGAAAACACCATTGAATAAAAATTATAGGATACCAATGATAAAAAACAACACCAGGATACCAAAACACCATCAACAATTAATAGTTAAAGACACATTGAATGAAATCCCAATACACATATTTAGCATCTGAGAATGACTAATTAAAAAATAATATTAAGATACTAAACCACATTCAATAATTAATTATGAAATACACAATGAATAAAATCACAAAATTTAGATTTAAGGAATCCACGAATGACTGAAATCAATGTGTGTGAGGATTATATAAGTGTTTACATTTGAAAATATAGATGCACTAATGAAAAACATGATGAATGGGAAAAATGAGTTTGGAGGCCACAAGATCGAAGAATCAATTCTAGGGTTTCTGAATGAGAGTGACAGAGTTGTTGTTGCCCGAAAGAAAAAAAACTAGATGACTCAAAATAAGAGTTCATAAAATTTTTAAATGATTTATCATGTCAGTAATTAAATAATTGACATGATAAATTTTTTTTATCACATCAGTTATTCTATAACCAATGTGATAAAATGATTTATAAAATCGCTTATATTATAACTGATATGATAAAGAAATGAAATTTTATTTATCACATCTGTTACTCTAAAACTGACGTAAAAAAATTGGCTTTATCACATTGGTTATTCTACAACAGATGTGATAAAATGATTTATAACATTAGTTATTATATAACCGATGTGATAAACCAATGAAGTTTTCCTTATCATGTCAGCTATTCTATAATTTATGTAAAAAAATCACTTTATCACGTCGGTTATTTTATAACCTATGCGACAAAGCGAGATACTTGATTTATTACGTTGGTTATAAAATAACCAAGGTGATAAATCAATATAATTCATTTTTGAAATCATTTATGTTATAAGCGACGTGATAAATCAATATACATGCCTTTTCATTTCAGTTATAAATAACTGATGTAAAAAATTTCGACGTGATAAATAGTTTTTGTTCTAGTGTTTAGTGGGGGAAGGTCATGAAAAAGGTTTTAGGGCCACAAATGTGAGTAAGGATGTTTTTAGAGTTAGGGAATAGTGATTATTAATTGGGATGGATATTTAAGAAATATTTATTAAGATTAGCTATATGAAAATGAATACAAAGTATGTCATAGGTGTTTTTGGAACCTCATTATGCAATAAAGAGAACATAATATTACAAAACATAATAGGTCTGATGAGATTTATTTTATTGTAAATATTTAGGTGTGAACCATATATCATGATTGATTTTACATTTTTTTGAAAAGGGAAAATGTTATAAAATGAATTTAATTAAACATTATTAAATGAATTCCACATTTCTAGGTATTAGAGTTTTCCAATTCTGTATAGTAGACATGGGTGGTGGGTATTATCCTCATGTGGTTCACATTATAGTGTTTAAATAGAATACTTTGGTCAACCATTGGATAGATAACCTAATATAATAGAATTATTAAAAGAGAATGATACAGTGTGAGGTTCACCAGTCTATCTTAGAGAAGTGGAGATTATATCTAATTAATAGATAATGTAGTAGTTCTGAGAGGTCAAGATTGTATTTAGTTGGATATTTTCATTTAAATAGCATTGGATTTTATTTTATATTATTATTTTTGGGGGATGCTTATTATCAGTGGAATATATTGCTCCATAGTGAAGAAGTCACGTCTATAGTGTCTTGTAAAAATCTATAGAATTATTTAAAAGACGAGGTTCATTATTCAACCTAGAATGTCATTAGTTAGTATTAAATTCTATCTCTTTATAATGGGACCCTAATATAGTGATAAGTTAGAGTCTGGTTTAATAATCTTATTCATATTTCTTATGATCTCTTATCAGATGAGAATACTATGGCGGAGAATTTTGAGGATTTATTATGCATAGTGATCTAGAACTAGGTCACTCCATTAAGAGTGTTGATTAATTTAGATGTGTTGATATAGAAATAAGTAGTGTAGATGATACATGATTGAGTTGGTTCATCTAGATATGGAAGTATTCAGAATATAATATTGAGTAAGGCTACATAAGGGGATCCTAGTTTTTTGGGCACACTTGGTTTCTATTAGGGTAGAGTAAGACTCAAATTTCTTCATCCCACTTCATTAAATCTAGATGTTCCAAATCCTATTACAAGTGTTCTATACCAATGCAGTTCTCTTATGTAGGTTGTTATTACCAATAGTTCTAGTCCTTGACTAATAATAGAGGTTAGTATGGGATAACAAATCTATTTTATATACATATTCATCAGTATTAACCACCAAGGTCCTCTTTTTAGTAGTTATGTTTGAAATTATTTAAACAATCAAGGGTTGATGGAATAGTAAATGGTTACCATTCCATCATTAGTGAATTTGAACTTATAGTGGTCACTATGGTGGATATCTTCAGATTTAGTGAGGCAGAGGAGTAGAGCATGGTATGTTAAATTATGTAGAGTCTCAACTCCATGATGAATAGAGTTCATTTTAGGAACCATAGGTTTATATTAATTTATTTCTTATTCATTGTTTGATTCTTCATATTCACACTCCTTAATGTCATATATATTCTTCCATGATTTAAGACCTATGTTACGGTGGATTCTTGTATCTTTGGTGTTATCTTAATAAGGAAAAACAAGGTTTAAAATTCTTATGAGTGTTAGTTTTTTTGAGATTATGATGCAATGACACCAATCTTTGGGGTTTTCTTCTTAATGTTTATATAAGCATATAATATTATCTTTTTTATTTAATTTTTTATTTTTGGTGTGGTTTTATTTATTTCTTATGATGTATTTTAATTATTTATTATGGAAGGTGAGCATATCATTTTCAATGGTGAGATAAATCATCGTACGGGTAATAGTTGTATAGCACCCTTACCTTCGTAGTCAGAAATGATTTTTTTTGGTTTGAAAAAAAGACCCATTAAAAGTTTTTTCAGGATTTATAAATTAATCTCCTAATATCTTCTACAATGATATAGGGAAACTACCTCCTTGAAGTGATTTCATGTTTAAGGTATAGTTCTATTCTGTTTCCACAACATTTCAATGGTTTTTTATTCAATAAAACCTACTTTACCATGGTAGGATTAAATTTATATCTAAAATATAATAAATAGGGTATCTATTAATCTAATGTGTTTTCTTAGGTTTATCTATCATATCCCACAAAGAAGGCATATGGTAGTTTGAGGTTGTGTATATACTACTAGCGGGTGAACCAAGTAACAATGTAGAAATATTCTTCCCTCCCAATGATAGGTGGTATATTAAATTATTTTAAGTGAGTTAAGTAGTACTCTAAGGATAAATTCTTGTCAAGATATCATCATACGAGGGTGATGAAGTATGATATCCTAAAAACTGCATTAAATAGTCTTTATGGAACCATTTTATTTTTGATTAAATGTTTTGATGTCATGAACACCCCAAATTTTTTTTGTGGTAATAAATAAAATAATATTTCATGGGTTTCCCAATAAATTTGGTATTCATTTCATCAACTATATCCTCATGTAATAGATTTTTTAGAGGATCATGTTGAATATCTTTGTGATTTTTTTGTAATTACATGGATGAAATCAGCTATAGGAATGATTATTATGTGATTGTTATATATCTAAGTGGTTAATTTTCATTAGTACGTTATTTTATAATAAGATAAAGGGTTTATATTTTGAATATTTAAGTAGTAGTTTCATGTATGAATCCATGAATGGTTTATATGTTTAATGTTTCCACATTTTATTATGATATTATCATAATTTTATGTCTATTATCTCTTATATTGGATCCCCTTTTACATCATTAAGAAGGAGGTATCATTCCTTCATGCAAAATATTTATTGTTGACCAATTTTTTAATATTTAGAGTAGATCCAAATTGGTGATCCCATTTTCTACTTAATATAGGAAGGATCCATCCTCACGGTCTTCTGTGATGCTCTCATCTCGACATAATATGTCTTTTAAGGATTCACAGGGTAGTGACCTTCTATGGGTATCTATAATTACATCTCTATGAGAATAACTACACTACTCGTGATATTGATTTGGTGGTAGAATTTTTTCCTCTAAAGCTATTGCAACAACACCATATCAGATAGTGTATTAGGGTCTTAACTAATTATAAAATCCTAAAGTATATCATCTATCCACAGGACATAAATATATATTAGTTAAAATGGATAAATTTTTTATTGGATAATTAATTTCAGATCTCTTACACACAAATGAAAAAATATGGTAGCTAATTCCATGATTAAGATGCATGTAGATGTTTTGTTAAAAAATTGGGTGATATAGGGAGTGTGATGAAGGATCCAAAAACATTTCACCCTTTTATGGAGAATGTTGATGATAGAGGTTTTATGTATCAATGGACAGTGTATAAACTCTTGATACAACATGTAGAGAAGATTCATTTTAGAAATCATAAGGTTGAGGTATGGTGTGATTGCTTCATCTATGGAGACACATCCTTTTATAGGTTGTTATTCGATGACCATCATGGGGTGTTATTTAAAAAAATGATATTTACTCTATTATTATTACATGATATGGATCATTATGGTTTTCATATCTCACCCTTAACTATTCATCCTAGTACATCCAATATGTATCATGCATTGAGAAGATATTTTTGGTGGACATGGATTAAGAGGTCACTACAATAGTTTGTTCCTTGATGTTGGTTTTTTATTAACTCAAAGCTAAGTATTGTATTTAAATTGGTTTTCTATATCCACAATATGTTCTTAAGAGGAAGTCAGAGGACCAATCTACCTATTACATTACTAGTATTCCTTGGTCCTTGGGAGAATAATATTATATATGGCTGATTTTAGATCATTTTATGATTTTAAATCATTACATGGTGATTTATGATTCAATTCTGTTTGATTATTTATTGAGTATATGTGGGGTACAGTTTTTGTAGATTTATTAGATTGAAAGGATGCTCATCTATGATTATGAAATTATTTTTACCCCCATGTGTGTAAGGTTTCATAAAGTAAATTTTCCGATAAACTATACATTATCACTATATTTAATCGGTAGATGGATGTTCATATCCATAAAAAATATATATTCATTAAAGATCATGTAGTGTGCATGAGTTATGAAATTTATATGTTCTTGGTTGAATAATCAACCTTTGGTTCCATTATTCTATAATAATATCTATATTTCATCCATTAATATAGCTTTATTAGAGGTGTTTTATGGATAGACATAGAGATATCAATTGTATTGGAATAATGATGGAGAGTCAATGGGTCATGGGATTTATTTTTGTAGTGAATGATAAAGAAGTGTCAGGTGAGTCTTGAGAGGATGATGCTAAATCAATAACATAAAAAAATGTTTTGTTATTATAGGAGGATGGATCAAGATTTTTATATCGGTGATCATGTTTTATTGAATGTTTCTCAACATCATGGGAATTATAGGCTTGTTCAGGATTGAAAATTAAAACCAATGTTAGTAGGAGAATTCATGGAATTGATGTATAATGGTGAGGTTTTATATTGGTTGGAACTTCATCCTTATATAGATAGGATTAATGATATCTTATTGGTGTAATAGACTCATTGGTCTTTCCATGATGACTCCCATGTAAACAATTGAAATGAGTTGGAAGTTAAGGGGGTTGTAATGTTTGTATAAGAACATGTAAAGATTTAGTATCTTTGAGATATGGAATGGTGTGGGAACATCATTCCATTGTCTTGTGTTATATAGAGTCATGGTGTCTTGGAGGATTGTATGTAGAAGTGGTATCAATGGATACATGATCAGTTTCCTATTTTGTTTTGATATTTTTTCCCGAAAGTTCATATTTATGATTCAATACTAATATGATTTATGTTTTTCTATCCTTGTTCTCTTTTTTTTGGTGATGGAGAGATTCATATTTTTGAGATATATCTTAGCGGTATTTATGGTTTCCTTCTTGTTGTCTAAGTTATTTTTTATTCTGTAGTATAACAATAATATGATAGCTATCAAATATAATTTCTTGCATTTATAAATGTCAATTATTGTTTAAATTAATGGTATTGGGGGTTTTATTGAGTGAGATAGATGTGAATGGTGGATGAAATGTTCAATCATAGAAGGAATATCAACTGAGAGTCTAGTCCACATCATTTCCATTTATATTTTTTGTTAATTAGATGGATATGGGAGAGGATTTCCTATAGTTTTATATATTTTTTCATGGTTAGTTTTTTTTTCAAGTGAGAGTATATCTTGTGGCATGGGGCTTAGGGTGTGATATTTTGGTGCACCTCTGGTTGGATGGGCTTAATTTTTTGTTTCGTTTTTAGATTGGGTTTCTATAAAGAGTATTATATTTCATCATAAATGTTCAAGAATGATTTTTTGGTATCTTGGGTTAATGTGGGAATGTTAATTTTTTTATTGTGTGTTTTTTGTAGATCGAAGAATCTTAGGGTGTTTCGAATTTTATCTTACCTAAGATTCATTTTAATATAATGGTGAATGATGTGTTGTGGTCTATGTCTGGGGGTTATTAATTTTAATGAAGAAGGTCAAGGATTGAAGTAGGATTCACATAGGTTCATGAATTGTGGTTTTTTAGTCTCTGAGGTGTTGTGACTTAATTTTTTTATAAATAAATTATTTTTTTGACCCCCATATATATGAAGATATCACATCGAAATTCCCTCATTAGAAAACAACTATACTAGAAAAAAATGTTCATATGTGATCATATGTTTCCTAGTTTTTAATGTAAATTTTGGTTCCCTTATATCTTATTCCATTCATCAGATTTCATTTGAATCCTAGACACCCTTTGGATAAATTTCAGTTACTACTAGTAACCTTTAACTATTTATTAAACATTGACATTAATGGATCAATCTATTTCGACCCCCCAATGTACTTCCCTCTTAGTTTCCTACATTAATTTATTATTATTACTCTTGGGGGTGGTTTTCATAGCGGAGTTGGATATTTTTTAGTGGTTTATGTATTTATCAAGATGGGGAATGGTTTTACCTAGGTATTATGGTTGATCCATATGATATGTGTTAGGTCCACCAGGCTAGATACCCTAAGGGGGGGTGAATTAGGGTATGAAAAATATAAACAACTACCCATTTTGATCAATGTTTTTGTTAGAAAAAACACTATTCTCTCTCTCCTTCCTTTTTTAGAATATGAATGAATATTAAATCATAAACAGGGCAAATAAAATTTACTTAGTTCACCCTCACTGGGCTACATCCAAGGAGAAAACACCGGAAATGTGTCGAGGTACCAAATCCACTATATCTTACTACAGTTTAGAAGTTCAAAGTGGACTCATCGTCCCTTCTATTTTATAACTATTCACAATTTGAGAACTCACTAATATCTCAACTGATGTGGGCTCGCTGCCTGTTCAGAAGATCCAATCACTTTTTAAAGGAATTTAGGTTATATCATTATCTCTAATGAGTGCATCCTTCACTATATTTATATGCTCTATTGAAGTCCAAATTTTATCTAGTGATGAATACCCATTTTCCACTGACCACTGGGCAATAACCTTGGATAATAATTTTGAAAAGATCACTAATTTTTGAAGCTCCTTATTTTGAAAAGCTCAAACGAACCTTCACGATGTCCCAAACTCTTTGAAAAGAACACACCATCGTAGAGATTAGGCCATCTAAGAGCTTAAGCCATTGCAAAGAGACTTCCTTTTTGAAGCTCACTGAGACAAAGTGGAACACACCTCTATCACAGAGCTACATTAGCAGCTGTGAAGCTCTAATGTTTCATGAAGCACACCACATCTGTGAACCTCCTTTGTGATTCGAGAGATACAAATTTTTCTTTAAAAACTCTCTTCCCTTCTCAATGGGGTTAAGGCCTATTTATAGATGATTCCACCGACTCGAGAACCTTCTAAACATTGTCAATACCATGCCAGAAAAAATCACAAATATATGAAATTGATGCTAAAATTATATCCATATCGTGAATCACCATAGAAAATGGATCACCGATATCTTTGTAATCATGGAGCATTCCATCAATTACTTTGTGATGCCACTACAATAATCCTCATATCTACCATTCACAAAGCTCATCACAATCACCGAGCTCACCGTCAACGTTCTTCCGGTCTCTTTGAAATCCACTTCAAGAATCCCATCATTGAAAAACTCATGTATTTTCCATATTTTGATGATAACTCTAAGGAAATCCACTTTTCACAATTCTCACCACATCCCAAATTTTGGACCGCAAAAATTTGTTAGACACTGGAAAGTAGTTCCCCCTTGTATCTATTCATTTGTACCACATCCAGATCATCCATTCCTTTTTCATGGTTCCTTGTCAACATGAATTGTCCGCAACTTCTCTGTAACATGAAAAGTCACCATGCAAACCTGCTTTGTCAACAAACACAAAAAACCCAAAAAGTATGCAATGTTAATGGAATTTTTTCCAAAAATCTCCCCCTTTGGTTTTGTTGACAACTCCTATCATAACGATATTATTCACTTTGATACCTCATTAAATCTCCATCTATCATCTTTCATCATTCCCCTCTTACGATTTAGATAGCGACCAAGGATTCACTCACCATGTACTCTAAGCCCACATGAGCAACGCTCGACGTGAGAAACAAGAGCAGTATAAAAAGTTCATCAATTAATCACTTAATTTCTGACACCAATTGTCGATACTATACAAATACAAATACACTAATTTCATCATGAACCTCAGCTATCATGATATCTAATATTTTTTCGATCACTTCAAGCATCATCAGATTTAGTACTCTCCCACTTTCTCATTTCTCCCCAATCTCTCTGTAAGAACCCGGTTCTTATTTTTGAGGTACGAGTTTCTTCTTCTACCTTTTCCTTAAGTGTTTTTGAGAAAATAAGGAAACTGGGGAACAAAACCCCAAATTTTGTGGGTACACGCCATGTTCTTTTCCACACGCTCTGTACTTTGGCCGTGTGGGATGAGTACACATGGCATGTAGGCTTGTCGGCAATGAAGGGTGTAAAGAAAAAAAACTACACGCCGTGTACTTTTTACTTACATGCCGTGTAATCAGTCAGTAGGTGAAAAATATGGTAGTGGAGGCAGCTTCCTACGAATTGACAATACAGGCCAGGTAATCAGGAATACACGTCGTGTAATGATGTCGACAGATGAACAGTGTCGCGGGGGAATGAAGCCACCAGAGGAACAGTTTAAAAAATGAAAAGTGCACACCGTGTACTTGAGAGTACAAGATATGTTTTTTTCGATTAAACTAGGAAGCAGCCTCCTCATTCGATAGAGGAGGTAGAACTTCCATTTAGAGATTCAGAGGATGACTAAACCTTAGAGGATCACCCGAACACGCACTGGGAATCCGATTCTGCCTCTGTCGATCACATTGGGACCGTACGGGTAAGCCCTCCCCTCCCCTTGCATTGTTCTTACCAATTATCCCTCTAAGGGAAGTAATTTATGTTTGAACAGTAATTATTTTATCCTAGATCTATGTAATTCATGGACAATTCGGGAGGCATCGTTCACTTATACCGATCATAGACGATCGAGGTAGGTGGTCTGATGTTTATTTTCAACTGTGGTGTTGAAATTGTGTACCATTCTACTATGCACCCATGGTTCGGGTGTCATATGGGTGAGGACTTTGCTCTAAGGATATATATAATTGTGTAGACAATATAATGATATGTTTAAACTGATGTTTGGGATCACTGCTTGGATCCAGGACCACCCCAGGGGTGAGTTCCTCTATTTAGCCGTTTAGCCAAGATACCTGAGTGTATGCCATGATTATATTGTGCATTGCATTTTTCTTGAGAGAAATTTTATATAATTTTTTTTTATGATTTGGGCTCTGACTGGTTCTATTAGCCTGAGGGAAGTGTTTTATTTGCCTGAGGGAAGTATTCTATAAGCCTGAGGGCAGCTTTCTATATGCCTGAGGGAAGTGTTATATTATCCCAAAGGTAGTGTTTTTTAGCCTGAGGGCAGCGGTTGGTTTCCCTAAGGGTAACCTTTGTTTATGCCTGTGGGTATTATTCTCTATGCTTGAGGGAAATATCATGTATGCTTGAGGGAAATGATCGTTATGCCTAAGGGCAATCACCTACGGATATTTGATTCTGTTACCTGAGGGTAAGGATAGTATGTCTAAGGACATGGATATTTATAATATTCACTACGGTGATTTTAGATGTTATACCTGCCAAGACGAAGAAAAATCATGGAGGTGATAAGTAATAACTAAAATGGAAATGAAATTGGTAGTGATAGTTACTTTTGAGTACTCACTAGTTTACTGCATTTACTTTTGCACATTGCTGTTGCACATTTTCACTGAGAGTTGGGCACGTGCCTTTGGTGGGTGCCTCCTGAGATTTATTTCTCACACCCTATTTGGGTCATGTCTTCAGCCCAAACAGACTGTATTACTACAGGTGTCGACAGGGTCAAGGGTCCCTATACAGGTATATTATTGGAGTAGAGGAGTAGCAGAGAATGGGACCGAGCCTAGGCTTGCGATGTTTCTACATTCTATTTACTCTACATTGATTTGTTTGGTTATACCTTGTACTTTGAGTTGGATTATATTGTATTATAGTGTATCCTATTATTGCTGTTTTCATAGAATTAGTGACATGTGACATCTTTGTATATATATATGACTACTGGTTATCTTTTGGTTCAGTTGTCCATTTCAGTTGTATGTTGTTTACTACTCCCCACTGTTGTATGTTAATTTTTTTAAATACACTACACTTTGAAAAATGAGGGCATAGTTTCCCCACTATCAGACCTAGGCCCTCACTACTAGTCGGCAGCCTCTGCCGTTGGGGAAATGTGCTTGAGGTCTTGTGACCAACTGAGTTTGGGGCACCTGTCGTGTGGATTCTATATCTAGGACATTAAAAAGTGGTATCAAAGGAATTATTTTCATTGACATACTGTTTGGAGCCTTAGTCAGGGATAAGATGGAGATGGTAGTTGGTAATAAGTTGTGCCCAAGAGTAGCTAGCCCGTATACAGGGAAAAATCCAATCTAACTCGTTATTGCGATTAGTACTTTTTTTTCAATTTTACAGTTGATTTGATTTTCACTATTGGGTGAAACAATTGTGATTGTGCTGTTTATATGTTATACATGGGTTCTATTTAGTTGAAACTAGATGATATGAGGGTGTGCCACCTCATGCTTCATTTAGTCACATGCTAAAAATCAAATGTCATGCATTCCTTCCATGCCATGTAGATGCATTAGAAATTGCATGTTATTGTGATAGTTTTTGTGCAAGAAAAGAATGCTGTTGCGATAACTACCTTGATAAATACTTTCTATTTGATAGGGTATTGTTGTGTGAGGTGGTTGATAGAATGAACGCCAAAATTTGGTTTTTTTTTTGAGTATTGGCCCTCACTAACCATAATTTGGTGGATCATTGACGAGTTTACATTGTTATAACATGTATAAGAGGACAAGATTTCAATAGCGGGGAGTATGGTCCCTCACGGATCAGAAATTTTCACTTAAGAGTTTGTTCCATGTTTTTTTTCTGGGTTCCGGAGTAGTTTCTGAGGCTTACTGTCTGGAAAACCCAATAGACACGCTGTGTATTTCTATGGACACACGCTGTGTGTTCTTCTATTTGGGAAGAAATGAAAATTTTTTAAGTACAATCCGTGTACCCTAAGTAAATTCCAAGTAGTCTCTTTCCGTGTCATAGGACGTGTGGGAAGAGACATAGGATAAAGAAGTTTTGGGTGGAACATGCCATGTAGTGTCAACATGGTATCCGCCCGTGTAACTAACAACATGGACGGAAGAACCATAAGACATACACATCGTGTCGACCATGAACACACCATGTAGTTTGACATGGGTACACAGGTTGGGTGATGAACAACACGGGCATGTAAAATCCTTTCAAGTATACGTCGTGTGCCTCTGGGACACGCCGTGTAGTTTTCTTTTAGAAGATCCATGTGGCTTTTCCGTGTAGAAGGACTCGGGCAGGGAAGGAGGATTCCACTACACGCCGTGTATTCAAAATAAACACCGTGTGTTTGGGGTGTTACACGAACAATTTTAGTAGGAGTACACACCCATGTGTATGGCCTATGAGAACACACCGTGTTGTAAAGGTTTTTGAATATTTAATGATTTAATTCTCCTATTCCCTTCTTGTTCTTCTTGTTTTGAGTCTTTGATAAATCTTGATCTGTGGTGTACGTTTGACCTTGTAGAGTCATGCCACCAAGATGACCAAGAGTTATTCTCCAAGAGAGCGGAAATGATTATACTCCTGAGATGGTAGGACATGGGATACCAGTGGATCCTCAAGTAGTGTCAGATGCGGCACCAGTCGTTATAGCGGACACTAGTGTGGATGCGCAGTTCTGTGAAGGCTTCATGCAGTTCATGAAGACCTTCCAAGGAGCATCACTGGCCACCACATATATGGCAGAGCTGACACGTATCTTCCAGCTGCAACATCCGCCTACGTTTTTAGGGGATGGTGGACCACAAGCTGCAGAGTCATGGATGGATTCGATGCAGATGATATTCGAGCATCTGAAGACGCCTTCAGAGAGGAGGTTCAAGCTCACTACATACATGTTGTGTGTCTCTTCTAAGAGGTGGTGGGATGTTACCACCTAGTCTGAGCATCATCAAGACATGATGTGGGAATATTTTCAGGCATCCTTCTATGACCTCTTCTTCCCGGAGATATTGTGGGTAGATCGAGCTCGAGAGTTCATGAATCTATAGGAGGGAACCATGTCATTGATGGATTATTCTAATCGCATCACCGAGATTCAACGTTTTCACCCGTTATAGTGGGCGATGATGCGTTGAGGGCTAAATTCTTTGAGGATGGTCTTTGAAGTGACATCTGAGTGATGGTGAATGTTTTCAGGTTCCATTTCGTGAATGCTATTGTGAACCAGGAACTGATTACTGAGCATAACCTGTGGGAATCTAGTGGTGTGGGCTAGGGAATTTCAACACCAGTTTCAGGTACTATTTCTACCAGTAAGAGGAAGAAGTAGATGGACTTATCTCACCTTGGTATTACTAGTCAGAAGAATACTTCAGGTGTCCAGGTCATTTGCTACCAGTGTGGTAGAGAGGGGCACAAGAGAACTCAATGTCCATGAGACCTAGTGGAGTATCGAGATTGCGGAAAGATGGATCATCTATATCGTTTCTGCAGGGAGTTCTTACCAGTGGATTGTGAGAGGGGTTTTGTGCAGACTCCGTGTGCGGGAGCAGGACCAACAACTTCTTAGTAGTCGGGAAATTGGGTTACATCAAATAGTGTATGAAGAGATGGTTGTCATGGCCATGGTAGCCAGACACTAGGATCTCAGAGGTAGCAGGGCAGGTCAGCTCAGTGTATCCAGGCTATTTCATAGGGCTGCGACACTGGGTAGGCATATGCTGTGCAACTGACCCAACATGCACAGTATCACGAACCTTGCATAGTCAGAGGTACTACTCTAGTAGCTTCTGTTTTATCTTCTATACTTTTTGATACGGTTGCTACACATATCTTTATATCTATGCCCTTTTTGGTGAGCCTTGGGCTATGTGTTTCTTCTTCTTCTGATGTTATGGCGTTAAACACTCCGTTGGGGACTAGAACGGCAGGTGTGCATTAGTACAGGGAGTTCCCCCTAGAGGTTGGTGGGTGTCACTTTCTATGGGACAACTATGTCTTAGAGATGAATACCTATGACGTCATTCTCGGGATGGACTAGTTGGTACCTCTTCTAGCCTTTGTAGACTGCTTCCATCATAGGGTGAGTTTCACATCACCAGAGGGTGAACAATTTCTATACAAGGGAGAATGGGATTTCTAGGCAAGCCGTGCTGGGCCCGAGCATCGTGGGTGAGGCGGTGTGAGATCCCAAATTGTGAGCTTATATCTGGATGATCAGGGGACTTGTACGAAGGATTTACCTCCAATAGTTGATCTTTTCATGGATGTATTCCCGGATGAATTTTTAGGTCTTCCTCTAGAGCGAGAGGTTGATTTCTCTTTTGAGCTTGTACCAGGAGTGGAACCGGTGTCCTTTCCTCCTTATAGGATGACAAAACCTGAGTTGCAGGATCTCAAGAGGTAGTTAGAAGAGTTACATGCAATGGTTTTCATTCGACTGGGTACTTCTCCTTGGGGTTCGACTGTCCTTTTTATGAAGAAGGAAAACTGTACCCTCAGAATCTGTGTGGAATATTGAAAGCCGAACCAGCTGACAATCAAGAACTGGTATCCCTTACCAAGGATTGATGATCTTTTTGATCAACTTTGGGGGAGCACGAGTGTTCACAAAGATTTAATTTAGATCAGGATATCATCAGTTATGCATTAGACCATCAGACATACCGCTTATATCTTTTCAGAGTAGATATGGTCTATACGAGTACTTGGTTATGTCGTTTGGACTCACGAATGCACCAGTAGTTTTCAGGGCTCTGATGAATCATGTATTCCACCCTTATCTAGATTCTTTAGTGGTAGTATTCGTGGAAAATATCTTGGTGTACTCTCACACTCGACATGACCATGCCACCAATCTTGAGATCGTTTTGAGTGCACTGAGAGAGCATCAGTTATATGCTAAGCTCCCAAAGTGCCACTTTTGGATGGACCAGATTCACTTCTTGGGTCATTTTATCTCAGAGGTAGGAGTTGCTGTAGACCCAGAGAAAGTGAGAGCAGTAGTTTCCTGGGATCAGCCTAAGAACATGTTTGAGATACGGAGTTTCTTGGGGAAGGTTGGTTACTAAAGGTGTTTTATATAGGACTTCTCCTACTTAGATGTGCCGTTCATGGGTTTGACTAAGAAGGGTGTGAAGTTTGTTTGGTCATAAGCCTGTGAGAAAGCCTTTCAGGAGATGAAGGGTAGGTAGAAATCATCACCAATACTGATACATCTAGAGAAAGGTAATATCTATACAGTTTACTGTGATGCATCAGGTATTGGGATGGCTGCAATGTTGATGCTGGGTGATCAAGTTATTGCGTACATGTCTCGATAGTTGAGGCCACATGAGAGTAATTACCCAACGCATGACCTCGAGCTGGCTGTAGTTGTTCATGCGTTGCGTTGTTGGATACATTATCTCTTGGGAGAGCATTTTTTGGTTTTCACTGACCACAAAAGTCTCAAATACATCTTTACTCAGCGTGACTTTAACCTGAGACAGTGAAGGTGGGTCGAATAATTTCAGTCCTTCGACATTGATCTTTCCTATACACCTGGTAAGGGTAATGCAGTAGCTGATGGACTGAGTAGGAAGACTCATACACATATAGTGCATGAGGCCTGTGGTAAGTGGAAGCTTATGGCATTATTCTTTGAGATGAATTTGGAGGTGCATGATAGTCAGGGGCAAACCTATTTTTCATCCTTAGCTGTGAATTCTACCTTCCTAGATTGAGTGAGGATGAGACAACTATTAGATTCAGAAGGCCTAGTTCTACGGGAGTCGGTGGAAAGTGAGGACCCTCCAACTTGATGGATGATAGTCGATGATGAGGCACCGTGTTCCCATGGACGAGTGTGGGTTCCAGGGGATATATGCAAGGAGTTGATGCAAGATTTTCATGCTTCAACTTGGGTAGTGCATCTCAGAGTCACAAAAATGTACCGTGACTTGAGATATCAGTATTGGTGGCTGGGTGTGAAATGGGAAGTAACTGGTTTTTTTTACTAGATGTTCTACCTATCAATAGGTGAAAGCGGAGCATCAGAGTCCAGCTAGACTGTTACAACAATTACCCATTCCATAGTGGAAATGGGATGATGTCACGATGGATTTCATGACTGGGTTGCCGAGGTCATCACAAGGCAGCAATGTCATGTGGGTTTTTGTGGACAGACTTACAAAGGTAGCTCACTTTTTACCAATCAAGGAGACCTGCGATGTTAATGATCTTGGAAAGATGTATATCTAAGAGGTATTACGTCTTCTTGGGGTCCCTCGTTCTATAATTTCTAATAGGGATGCCCATTTTACGTGTTGTTTCTGGCAGAGTTTGCAGAATGCACCGGGTACACAGGTGCTTCTGAGCACAGCTTACCACCCTGAGACCGATGACTAGTCAGAGCGTACCATACAGGTACTTGAGGACATGCTACGTGCATGTGTCCTAGACTATGGGGGCTCTTGGAAGAATCAAATCACCCTGTTCGAGTTTTCCTAGAATAACAATTTTCAGGAAACTATTGAGATGGAACCTTACGAGGCTTTATATGGTAGGACATACCGATCACCTTTGTGCTGGATAGAGGCAGGTGAGGCAGCTTTACTGGGACCATGTCTCGTGCAATAGATTTCTGAGCAGGTCCAGTTGATTCAGAAGCAGATGGCTACTCTAGAGCCTGATTAGAAATCTCATGCTGATAGCCGTAGACAACCCTTGGAGTTTGTGGTCGGGGATTAGGTTTTCTTGCATGTTTCACTGAGGTTGGGACACATGCAGATCATGAGACAGGAAAAACATTCACCAAGGTATGTGGGGCTGTTTGAGATTCTGGAGAGATTCGGGTTGGTTGCCTTCCGGTTGTAGTTACCATAGTTGTACCGGGACACGCATGACATCTTCCATGTAACTCAGCTATGCCACTATAATTTTGACACGTCTCATGTTTTTCAGCCCAAGGAGGTTGAGCTACAGGTCGACGCATCCTTTGAGGAGAATCCGATTCATATTTTTGATAGGAGCATGACGGTTCTCCAAGGCTGGTCAATTCCTCTCATTTGGCTGCTATGGCAGTATGGCTGAGTGCATGACGAAACCTGGGAGCGAGAGACCGACGTACATGCTCAGTGGCCAGAGTTGTTCACAGCTATATCTTCACCACCCTTAGAAGGGAAATTTAGGGAAATATTGTTTTAAGGAGGGATGTTTGAAAGAACCTTGTTCTTATTTTTGAGGTACGAGTTTCTTCTTTTCCCTTTTCCTGAAGTGTTTTTTGAGAAAATAAGGAAAATGGGGGAAAAGATCCCCAATTTTGTGGGTACAAGCCCTGTACTTTGGCTGTGTGGGATGAGTAGACAGGGCGTGTAGGCCTATTGACAATGAAGGGTGTAAAACAAAACTGACTACACACCATGTACTTTGTACATACATGCCATGTACTCAGTCAGCAGGTGAACATTAAGGAAGTGGAGGCAGCCGCCAGCGGAGCGACAATACATTCCATGTAATTAGGAATACACGTCGTGTACTGATGTTGATGGATGAAAAGTGTCGTGGTGCAAAGAAGCTGCCACAGGAACAGTTTAAAAAAAATAAAAAGTACATTCCGTGTACTTGAGATTACACACTGTGTAGTTTGTTTTTTTCTTAAAATAGGCAGTAGCCTCCTCATTTGAGAGAGGAGGAAGAATCACCATTTGGAGCTCAGGAGGATGGCCAAACATTGTAGGATCACCCGAACAAACACTGAGAATCTGATCCCGCCTCCGTCGATCACGTTGGGACCGTACGGGTAAACCCTCCCCTCCCCTTGTGCTATTTTAAACAATTTTTATTCTAAGGGAAGTTATTTATGGTTTAACATGAATTATTTTATCCCAGATCTATGTCGTTCTTGGATGATTTAGGAGGCATCGTTCATGTATACCGATCAAAGATGATCGAGGTAGGTGGTCTGATGTTTATTTTCATCTGTTGTGTGAAATTGTGTTCTATTGTGCTACGCACCCATAGTTGGGATGTCATATGGTTGAGGCCTTTTCTGAAAAGATATCTAGAATTTCTTAGATAACCAAATGATAAGTTTAAACTGCTGTTTGGGATAACTGCTTGGATCCAGGACCACCCCGGGGGTGCGTTGCTCTGTTTATCTATTTGGCCAGGATACCCGAGGGTATTCCATGATTATATTGTGCATTGAATTTTTCTTGAGAGAAAGTTTATATAAATTTATATTTATGATTTGGGCTCGGCCTGGTTCTATTATACTAAGGGAAGTGTTCTATTAACCTGAGGGAAGTATTCTATTTGCCTGAGTGCAACGTTCTATTATCTAGAGGGCAGTGTTCTATTAGCCTGAGGGTAGTGTGGCTTATCCTGAGGGCAGTGGCTGGTTGACCTGAGGGTAACCTTCATTTATGTCTGTGGGTAGTAGTATCTATGCCTGAGGGAAATATCATGTATTCCTGAGGGCAATGATCGTTATGCTTGAGGGCAATCACCTGCGGGTATTTGATCTTGTTACCTGAGGGTAAGGATAGTATGTTTGAGGACATGACTTTTTTGAATATTCATTGTGGTGATTTTCTATGTTGTACCTTCCATGACAAAGCATAATCTTGGAGGTGATAATTAATAATTAAAATGGAAATTAAACTGGTAGTGATGGTTACTTTTGAGTACTTACTAGTTTACTGCATTTACTTTTGCACACTTCTGTTGCACATTTTCACCGACAGTTGGGCATGGGCCTTTGGTGGGTGTCTACTGGGATTTATTTCTCACAGCCTATTTGGATCTTGTGTTCAGCCCAAATAGACTATATTTCTGCATGTGTCAACAGGGGAAAGGGTCCCTATACAGGTACATGATTGTAGCAGAGGAGTTGGAGAGCATGGGACCGAGCTTAGGCCTGCGATGCTGCTGCGTTCTGTTTACACTACTTTGTTTTTTTGGTTGTAACTTGTACTTTGAGTTGTATTGTATTATATTATAGTGTATCCTATTCTAGGTAATTTCATAAAATTAGTGGCATGTTGCATCTTTGTATATATATATTACTACTGGTTCTCTTTTTCTTCAGTTGTCCATTTCAGTTGTATATTTTTTACTGCTTCCGCTATTGTATGTTATTTATTTTTTTCACTGTCCTACACTTTGACAAATGAGGGCATAGTTTCCCCACTATGTGACCTGGGCCCTCACTGCTAGTCAGAAGCCTCTGGCATTGGGGAAATCCTCTTGAGGTCATGTGACCATCTGGGTTCAGGGCACCCATCATGTGGCTTCCAGATCTAGGACGTTACCCTCACTGTTTCACCTATTAGATTCTCCTTATGTCTTTGTCAAAGAAATTTTTTCCCTTCCTTATCCATAGTTTCTCCCCCTTTAGAAGTCACCCTTTCTCTCCCTTTGTCAATGAACCCAAAATTTACTCCTTTGTGGTATGAAACATTGGAATGAACATAGATGATAAAATGAGGGAAAAACATACCAGACCTCGGGGAGAGGGGGGGTGCATATCCACATTTCTTCAAGTGAGGGGAGTTGACTGGACTCCCCGATCAAATCGATGTCTCCCAAAATATTCCTTGGGTAAAGGATTTGTTATAATTTCTTTAACCTGTTACTTTGTAGGCACCTAATACAACATTACTACCCCTTTCTCCACCTTCTCCTTGATAAAATGATATTTGATCTCAATGTTATTCTCAATTGAGTTATGGACTTAAATTTTTTTAAGATTGATAGCACTCGAATTATCACACTGGATTATGATCGGAGACTTCAATTCAACTCCCATGTCATCGATCTGCTGCTTCGTCCACAATAACTACATGCATGCTTGAGTGGCTGTAACATACTTAGCTTCTACAGTCCTAAATGAAGAGAAATATTCTTTCATTATTACCCAATAAATACACAATCCCCAAGATATAAATAACCTCTTGATGTTGATTTTCTATCATCTTCTGAACTGAACCAATTTGAATTAGTATTTCCCAATAACTCTGACTATGATTTTTCATTATAGATCAATCCAATATCAACTATGAACGTGATATAATGAAGTATTCTTTACACTGCAAGCATGTGTCTTTCCTTGAAATTTCATTGATATATTGCTTCTTGGCATGTGAAGAATACAATGTTGGGCCTTGTTATTGTCATGTACATAAAACTCAAATTATTTTCCTATATTATGTGATGTTAACTACCTTTCCATCATCATCTTCGGTTATTTTCATCCAGGTAGTAACTAAAGTAATGAAATCCTTGGGATTTTCCATTCCAAACCTCCTCAGAAATTTTTTAGTATATTTGGATTGAGAAATTTACGTAACATTTCTTCCTTGTGTCACTTCTAAACCAAGGGAAAATGTCAGCTCACCGATCATTGACATTTTAAACTAATTTTTCATTAATTTAAAAAATTGTCTCCACTGTGATCCATCTAATCCACTAAAGATTATGTCGTCGACATAAAACAAAAAAATCATCCTTTGATTGATTTAATTATTAGTAGATAGATCATAATAAACTCAACCATGATGAAATACATGATTCTTCAAATACTGATCAAGCCTTGAGTATAATGCTCTTGGTGCTTGTTTCAACCCATATAGCACTTTCTTCAACCACAGACTTTTTTCTCATCTTCATGAGTGAGAAAACCATATAGCTACTCAATATAAATTTTTCTTCCAGAATCCCATTCAAAAAATGAAGATTTCACATACATAGGAATAGTTTGAACTTCTATTGCACTACAATGACTAGGAATAATCTGACTGTCACTATCCTTGCAACCGATGCAAATTTCACATCAACATATATACACTCTATCTGGGCGTATCTTTTTCGTACTAGTCGTGCTTTATTTCTAATCACTATTCCATATTTATTCATCTTCTTGCGATAGACCCATTTAGTCCTGATGAAATTATTATCTACTGTACTCAAAACAATCTCTCATGTTTGATTCCTCTCAATATGTTCTAGCTATAAATTCATATATTTAATCATGTTTTCATCTTCAACTGCATCATCAAAGCATTTAGGAACTAACTGTAATAGGAAAGATGTCTACTACAACGATTTCATTCTTCTTGTCTAAACTGAAGCTGAATGATAACCAATGATATTTTTCCTATCATTTTCATCTCAACTCCTTGTCTTCTTTGTAGATATCATCTTGAATTCCTCTTGTTCATCATCTATATCTTCTTCTGAATTTGAATCTTCCAATTTTGGTCACCCTGTGTTTCTTTCAACTTCATCACTTTCATTAAGAAATTGTTCACAATATTGTGGAATAGTCTCTTCATTTTCCAAAATAGTGACATCATTGATCTCAACTACTTTTCCTATCCTTTTATTAAAGCATTTATATGATTTTATTTTTCCTATGTATTAATAGAATATCCCATCATCTCTATGTGACTCAAACATCTTATTTCTTAGTATAAATAAATTACTTCCAAAGATTAACAAATACTTAAATATTGGATTTTATCCATACTACATCTCATACGAAGTCTTTCCATCCTTCGGACATAATAGGTACCTATTATAAATGTAGACCGATTTCAATACTGATTCCTTCCAAAATTTATCTAGTAGGTATTTTTCAATAAGCATCATTCTAGCCATGTTGTTGATGATCTGATTTCTCCTCGCAACGACTACATTCTACTGGGGAGTTCTCACTGAAGAAACTTGATTCCTTATCCTATGTTTCTAGATATAGTATTCCACTTGACTATTTGTGAATTCCGTTCCATTATTAGTACGAAACTTCCAAATTTTCTACCCAAGCATCCTTTATGATTCCCTATGATACTAGTTTAAGAATCTAAACCCATCAGATTTATGGGAAATGAAAAATAACCATGCCATTATACTGTAGTCATCAATTAGAATAATTTTGTACCTATTTCTGTTAATGGATCTTTGTGAGATAGGTCCACAGGCATCAGCATGCACCAATTCAAGCACTCTTACTGACTTCTTTTCCCTTTCATTGTATATCTTTCTGATGATATTCCCTTTTTGATAGGCATCACACATATGTGTATGATCATGTGATAACATTGGTATCTCTCTAGATGCATCACACATCACCAGATATTTTAGGAATGGTTGGTATAAATGACCCGGTCGTTTGTTTCATAGCTTGTTTTCTTCTTCTCTAGAAAAGAAAGCAAATATATTCTTCTCTACTTACAAGGATTAGATTTTCCTTTGTTCTTTTTCCCAGTAGAACCATTTCACCATATTTTCCTTTGATGATATACATATTCTTAGTAAACCTTATAGAATTTCCCAAGTCACATAATCGGCCGATGCTAAAAAAATTGTGACAAAGACCTTATTCTACTAAGAAATAAACATGCCTCATATCGTTCCCCCCAAACCAGGCCTTTACTGAGATAATAATCTTCAGTCCTTCATCATTTCCAATATTTAAAACTCCTTATTTTCATAAATTATGCCTGTAACAGGATCCTTATCACCTGTCATGTGATATGTAAAACTTCTGTCAAGGATACATACACCAGAACAGTCTGATGCTTTAAGGGAAATTTCTCCCACCAATACCATCTCATCCCTTTTCTTTTTGATACATATACATGACCTCATGATTGGTTTATTTAGAAAATTTTGATATTCCTCAGAGTCTGATGGCCCAGATTCATCCTACAGAACTACAAATAAATTTTCATTTTCAACTCACCTGTTGTTTTGTTGATTTTTTTCTTATGACTATTTTTATTCTTTATTTGAACATTCCTCTGCATGTTTTATGTAAAATATATAACCATGTGCCCAAATTCTCCGCACCCAAAACAATTTTCATCAAAGGATGTTCTATAATTTCGAGCTCTGTTTGGATACCACTGTTGTTCTTGTGCCCTCCAATATCTCTTGGCTATGGAAAACACATACTTTGAATGTCCCATGTTTCCAAAAAATAACACCTAATATAGGGTGAATTTCAGTGTTTCACTTATACACCACTGGGTATCCCTTGGGTTATCGGAATATTTGGATTATCCTTTATACCCAAATCTACCATCAATCTCAGAATTGGTTTTTTCGGTCTGACTTCAATTTTCATAGATTTTTGTTTTCAGTCAAGCCCCACATAAACATCTAAACATAATTGATGTTTCCTTTATGTATAACCACTATGATCCACTTTCATATTCTTGGTTTTCTGATTGATATCCTTTCTTGATGTCTCAACTAGAGTCATGAATTTTCCTTGATCCTTAACCTTTTTATGAAAAATGACAACTTCTCCTTCCTATTTTTTGATATGATTTATTTGATCTTCCATTTTTTTTATTCAAGACATATATCTCCCTTTTTTGTTCTTCAACCTTTATTTTATAATCACTAACTAATTTTGAGTCCTCTAGTGTTGATTACTTGAGTTTATCAATTTTTTCTAACAACTCATACTTCTCTTCTTCTTGATGTTGGATATAGAGTTTGGCGTCATGGACTACTTTGTTGGATTTCTTTGAAATGGATCTCCAAACATCTATCTCTTCAAGAACAGCTTCTAAATCATCTTGCATATCATCTCTTCCTTTTACTTCAACTTCTTCATCATTGTCGGTTTATTCCATTTTCTGAGTACTACTGATAACCGCCACTATAACATTTTCTCCGCAATCATTGAATTTCTCTATCTTTTCATCCTTTCAACCACAGACTCATCCAAACTATCAAATTCTTTTTAAATGAGATTCCACTTCTCAACAAAATTTCTCTTGAATAGTTTCTTGCCATTCACAATGGCTAAAGACTTATTCTTTGGAATTTCAGCTTCATCCACATCATCATTTTCTTGGAACGTTTTGGGGAAGCTTTACGCAATATGTCCAACCTTTCCACATCTAAAGCAGGAAAGTATAATTTTCCATTTAAACGTTCCTTTTATTCTGTGATGATTTAAGTAATGGAATGAAATCACCTCATATGTCTCTTCTTCTTCCTTAAAATCTTCAATAGTGAGCTTATTCATGGCTTTCAATGTCACCTATTTGGATTACCTTTTTTCCACAACATCATTATCATCATTTCACATTTAATATTCTACAAGGGTCCTATGTAATATATCTAGCACTAGCTCTTTTGAATCCTTGTGTTCAAGTAATGATAACTTTGGATTGAAGTGAGGTGGAAGTTTCTTCAAGGTGTGTTTCACAATCTTTATGTATTTGATGACTTCACGAAGACCTCACATGTCTTCCACTACAAAATTTAAACTGTCAAAGAATGCATCCACATAGTCATTCAGATTCATTATAAGATCTTAATACTTGTTCAACAACACTTTCTTCTTTTCTTATCTGACCTTATAATCTTCTTCATATATGTTCAAATGTTTTTCCCACATATCATGTGATGTTTTTCAAGACATAAACTTTGTATAGATATCATTGGATAGGGATCCCCCTAAAGCATTGATTACCAAGGCATTAGAATCCAATTCTCTCCCCTCGACTTCTGATAAAGCATCATTATTAATATTCCATGTTATACCATGCATTGCTACTATAATCACATCCATTCCCAAATATCAGATGTAGTGTTGCATCTGATTCTTCCATAGATAAATTTTTTTCCTGTCAAAGATTGGAATCCTTTTATTATTGGTGACATTCATTTTATAGGAAAAAACTGATATCAACCTTTTCCTATAATTCCAATTGTTAGGTCCACTAGGCTAGATACACTGGGGGTGAATAGGGTATGAAAAATTAAAACAACTTCTCCTTTTGATCTTATTTTGTTGTTAGAAAAAACTCTCTTCTATTTCTCCTTCCCGTTGTAAAATATGAATGAATCTTAAAGCATTCAAATGACACATAAATTTTACTTAGTTGACCCTCACTGGGCTATATCCAAGGGGTATACACTGACAATGTTATGATGTAACAAATCCACTATAAGTACACTACTATTTAGAAGTTTGAAGTGGACTCACTATCCCTTTTGGTTTACAACCATTCACAATTTGGGAACTCACTGCTCTCTCAACTAAAGTGAGATAACTGATTCTTTAGAAAATAATCATAGTTTAAAGACTTATAGGTCCTATAATTATCTTTAATGAGTGCATCCTTCTCTGTATGTAGATTCTCCATTGAAGTCCAAATTTCATCCAGTGATGAATACCCCTTTTCCACTGACCACTAGGCAGTAAACATTGAGAATAATTTCAAAAAGCTCACTACTTCTCAAAGATCCTTATTTCAAAAACCTTAAAAAATCCTTCGCAATGTTCCACCCTCTTCACAAATCCCACTCCTTCATAGATCTAATTCCATCACAGAGATCAATCCATCACAAAGTAACTTACTTACCAAAGCTCACTGATCCATCATGAAACACACCTCTTTCGTAGATCTAGATTAGTCGTCACGAAGCTCCTACCTTTTGCGAAGAACTCTACCTCCACAAACCTCCTTTATGATTCAATAAGTACACATTTTTATTGAAAACCTCTCAGATCTTATCAAGGTGTTTGAGCCTTATTTATAAGCAATTCAACTAACCTGAGAACCTTCTGGGAAAAGTCAGTTCCACATCAGCTCTAATCACAATGATATGAAATTCATGCCGGAAATCTCTCTATATCGCAGAGTACCATGGTAAATTTTAGATCACAAAGCTCATCATAATAGCGGAGCATTCCATCAATTCCATTGTGTCATGACTGCAATGCTCTTAATATCTTCCGTTCATGAAGCTCATCATAATCATAGAGCTCACCGTCAACATTCTTCTAGTATCTTCAAAATCCATTTCAAGAATCCCATCTTCACGAAACTCATTCAATTCTTATATTTTGATTAGATCATCAAGGAAATACACATTTCTCAATGATCACCAAATCCCAAATTTCGTACCCCAAAAATTTGACGAACACTAGAAAATGATGCCATATTGTATCTGTTCTTTTGTAATTCCTCCAGATCATCCATTCCTTTTTCATGGTTCTTTGTCAACTTGAATTGTGAAAAAATTCTCTTGAACTTGACAATTTACCCTGAAAACATACTTTTTCAACAAACACAACAAACCCAAAAATGAATCATTGTTACCTTGAGGGATTTTTTCCAAACAATATGGTTGTGAGAGCTTGAGTTTTATCATCATTCATATATATTTATGTGTAAAGATGTAGTTGTGAAAAGATCTTTGAGAACTCTATTTTATTTGTTATGTATAAATATGGAATTAAAAATCCAAATTATTCATATAGTATACTATTATAATTAATCTAATAAATATGAAGATAAAATTAAATGAAATTAAAATGTGATGATGTGATTCACATGTGTTTTATGAGATATCATGTTATCTCCTAAGTATTATTACCTTGATGATTGATATGTTCCACTATGATAATCCTTGTATTTAGATATAACATGCTTTTGAATTCATAATTGGATAATCACATAAATTATTTAAAAAAATCAGAGATACATAATTTTAGAATATGATAATGATGTTTCTGTGAATATATACTTGACTTAATATAATGGTATTTAGTAATTTTATTATTTAATGATACTTGTTGTGGTATTAAATACTGATGACTAAGGTTTTATATGGTTAATCTTGTTTTGGTTGATCTTGGATGCTGGTATGATGTTTTTTCGGTGTTAGTTATTCATGGTTGATGTGGATAAAAGTTTTTGATGTGAAAAGAAGTGGGTGATGTTTTGAAATAGTGGGAATTGATGTTGTAGTTTTTTTCATGCGATAATGTGGTGGTTGATGAGGTGTTGAGAGTGATTATGGATTGTATCAAAGTTTCTTTGATATATGGATTGTAAGGTATTAATTAAATTATTAATGGGGATGTTGTATGATTAAATGAATAAAGTGCTTAAATTGATTAATGAGATGGTTGGAAAATGACATATATTAAAAAAATGGGAAATAAATAAGTGAATGTTTTCCAATAGAATTGTAACTATACGGAAATAAATTTTGGCCTAGTAAATGTAATGATAACGGTAAATTAAATATATTGAAATTATTAATAACATTATATAATGGGAATTTGTATATTTTATTATCATATTATGACAAGTATGTAAAATTATTTTATATTAGGGTCAGATATTATATTGGTTTTCATTATGAAGTTGTAACATCCTGGACCAAGATGCCACTCAATAGTTCCCCAACACTAGTTTGTCACATAACCTTAAAATTATTTCCCAAAACACTAGAGGATGATAACTAGTAGTGAGGGCCTGGGATGTGTTTGTTGTAAAACTATGCCCTCATCTCTAGAGTTTAACACAACAGAATAAAAATTAAAATCAATAGTAGAAGTAGTATAATAGTATGAAAATAGATAAAAAAAATTGATAAACAATTCTAGAAGAAATATCATGTACAATGATGATAATGTCATGTTTCTAAAAATCATTCAAAATATATACATAGTAGTAAATATATTAAATTTTTCAAAAATAAAAAAAGACCAAAAATTTCTATCTGTAGACAGCATCACAAGCCTCAACTTGGTACTATGCTCTATTTCTCCTAAGCATTGAATAAAGTAAAGCATCAAACTGTGGGATCATGCCTCTGTCCCTACCTGCATCAATATAGTCTATCCTAGTACCCAACAGAAGACCAACCATGGTGTGAGATACAATTCCAGCAGGTAACCACCCAATGGTCTAACAAAATCTTGGGTGTGCAATATAACAAGCCAAAATAGAGTGAAATACATATCACATGTAATAAGTAATGAAAATTAAATTTTATATGTCATATATACTACTAATAAAGTGATCATATATACCCCAACAAGGCTCCCTGTAAAACATGGGTCAATCTCCAATAACAAAGAAGTTAAAAATCCATAGAATTAATTATCATAGCCTCACCATACATATAGGAAAAACTTACCATTCATGGCCTCTATGTATAACCAAAAGTGTCATTTCAACCATAGTCACACCATAAAACAAATAATAGTACATTTACCACGACCGTTCCATATAGTCAAGTATCAGCAACTAAAGGGAATGATCCAATATATTGTGGACCATGAAATCCTAATCGAGACCTAGGGGAATAGGATTGAATTTGGGCCCAAGTATCATGTCTATTGACCAGGTCCACTGTGAGCCCCAAAAAACTAGATCCAGGGGGTATTAAGGCCCATGGAATCCCATAAAATCATACTATAAAAAGAATAAATTTCTATGGAATTTTATAACATTTCCATGACCCATGTAATAACAGAAACATGGAATTCTATGAAACCATTATCAATTCATGTTCATGTTTCATGAGTAGACAAACTAATATCACAATTCACATACAATTTCTATCTATAAGTTTACACACTCATTTCCACAATTTCAAAATAAATCATCAACGAAATTCAAACAATCAACATTATGTTAACACATAGAAAGGGAGGAAAACCACTTTATAATTTAGAAAACTTATTTCATATCAATTATTAGTAGTATTCGTCTAACTAGGAATGCATTAACTCACACTATGGGTGGTTTAACAAAGGAATATTCATATGAATTTTACCTGGAACACCCCATAGGTTGACTTTGGTTGGGGAAAACTCTCCAATTAAATACAAAGGAACCAAAGGTAATCTCTAATAAGTTCCATTTCATTTAATTTCTTTAATAAATTTTATTTTTTGGCCACGATGGAAATTTCGATGGGTAGCGCAACAAAAACTAGCTAAAAAAGAACCAAACCAAATGGGAAAACTATAGACCACCCACCATTGGTATGTAGTAGAGTGATCATCTAGTATCAGCTTTCTATACGACTCTGATCAGATGGAAAATGAAGAGTAGATAAAGAACCTAAAATTAGGGAAAATTATCTTACACCAAAATAGAACAACTGATACCAATAAGAACAATAAACAACACAAAATGAATTGATTACTCTCCGATATAGATGAAATGAGACTATCAATGCTCGATTTCATGATAGGATGGAGAAGAGGGATCAGAATATAGTTTAACCATCCAAATGGTTTTCTAAAGGGATTTCTATCCATTGTTGGAGGAGAATGAAATAAGAATTATTTTATAACATTATGTAAGGAAAATTTGGTAATTTCACCAAAACCTGACCAGTCACATGGTTTTGCTACATGGTTGGCCAAACCAAGCGCCAACCATGATCCCACTACTATAGGTAGGGGAACTTCGCTTAATTTTCATACATGATATGACTATCTATTCAAAAATCATCTCTCAGACTACTTTAAAAAACTACAGAGGCCACCGTATCAATGTGAACCTCCCTCATCATGGGTTTTAAGGCCAAACAGACACCTTCATCACACTATCAATCCTTGTACGATTTGTAGAAACTATGTTCCCTACCCCTCTCACTTTATACTAACTATGAAACCTACATTTTTCTTCCAAAAATACCTAATTCAGGTTACGAATGAGCCCAGGACACCCCTGATACACCCATGTCCTCAATGGGTATTCACCTTGGGCTATAATTAAGCATTAAAATTGAAAGTGAAGAGATCAGTACATCATATAAAAATCTAGGTTCTTACAATCATCCACCCTTAAAGAAATTAAACCATGATTTTCCCTCTAAATGGTGTTCAATTTTCCCATAAGAATAACTCTGAACACTGAGCATGTACATCATCTTCTAGCTCTTATGTATCATCCTTTAAATGGTTGTACTTCTATAGTACACACACTTCAAGAACTTACAGGCCACAAAGAACCATTATGCTCCTGTAAATGATACGAATAGAATTCTTCTCAGAAAATTTTTCCAATGACACAACATCCTTGGGATGAAAAGCATGAGATGAGTCTGGATTATAGTAGTGAAACAATGATATGTGGAAGAGGTCATGCATGAAATGATACCTCTATGGTAATAACAACTGATAGGATACCAAATTGTCTCTACCCAGAATCTCGGACAACCTAACTTATCATGGTGAAAGCTTACCCTATCTCTTGATCTATATTTTTCCCAAAGAAGGTGAAAAAAGTAAAAAAGACAATATCCTGGACCAAAAAATCTAGATTTATTTTGTGGCGATTGGTGTAAGATGTACTCCGAGACTGTACAATATCCATCCACTTTAATGTTAGTTGGACCTGCTCAAAATTTTCCAGCATGAGATGTTGTACCAATAAAGTTGACTCGCCTGCCTCTAATAAGCACAGGGGTGATCAACCTGATATACCATACAAATCCTAACAAGGTTCCATATTTATAGTCAACTAATATATATTATTGTATTTTAACTTATCAATGGGGTTATACCTCTCCCAAGATCCCCCAAAATCTAAGACGCATTCTTGAAACATTTAATCAAGAACCTATGTCATATTCTTTGACAGTCCATCAGTCTGAGGGTGGTATACTATGATATGGGGCACTGGTCTACCCAAAAACCTCTACAAACTCTATCAGAATCGAGATGTAAACTGGGGGTACCTATCTGAAATGATAGTGCGTGGGAACCTATTATGTCATATTATCCCATCGATATACCACGTCCAAAGCTCAACCTTCCTGAAGGTCTTTTAGATCTTTTGGAAATGCACAATTCTCATGATAATTTCAACCATGACCAACAAAACATTGCTACCTCGAGGTGACCTTAGTAAACCTGTCATGAAATCCATCACGACATCATCTCTTTTCTACTCAGGAATTGTTAACTACTGTAAATGCCTGAATGACCACTGATGTTCTTCCTTCAATTTTTGTTAGGTGGAAACCTTGAAACAAAACAATCTACCTCACTTTTCATACTCAACCACCATTACTTATGACCTATGTCATGATATATATTTCTAAAAATGAGATGCACAACTAAAATAAGGTTTGAAACACCCACATCAGATCCTTGAATATGTAAACGCGAACCCAAACACGACCATGGATACAAAAAACCTCATCCTCACCAATCATCCAACTAAGAGGTGGGTTCTCACCTACTACACTCTCCCATAAGAATATCTAATGAACCAACCATTACTTACATGGAAATTACAATTAATTTGTGGAATAATTAATACTTTACTCAAATAGATTTGCAAAGACCATATTAGTTTAGTGTATTTGGAAACACAGAACACATTCTTCTAGATTGGTGAAATAACTTCAACTTCCCCCATAAATATCCTCCACTTTTGGTTTCCTACCAAAAACCTTGTTTATATCCTAGGGAAAATAAAATATAAAAGGGTGAGTTTAAATGATCAGTAAGGGAAAATATGAAGCACATCAATTAAAACATAAAATTAAGAATGTAAAAACATGAACATAAATATTGAATATCAAAATTGTGAGTCATGAAATAAATCTTATTTTTTCATAATGAATAAATCATAAATGAACATGAACCATGATAAAATAACATTGACATAAAGCATGGAATTATGGAAAAAAATAAGCACATAATATGATTTTCATAGTAGCCAAGTAATTCCTTCCAAGACCATCATAGTGGAAAAATTACTTTACTAAACCAGGAATACTTTATATTCCTCTCATGTATTATTGATCCAGATTTACATGTCGTTCCAGCCTTGTATTACTTAACCAGATTTACTTGTCGTTACAACATTGTATTACTGAACCATATTTACTTGTTCTTCCAGTCACATTAATCTCATAAGATATAAATATTTTCCTAATTCATTGGAGGGATATATAGTTCCCACCCATCTCATAATTAAATCATTCTTACCTGTTCCATAAAAACATAAATCATTCTTCCTAGCATAACCCATGAAATAAAATGAGTTTCTTAAACATCATTACATCATTATCCATATAAAATAAATGGATTTTATAAAAATAATTCCATGACAAACATAATAATATAAGTATAATAATAGTTATAGAAACATAACCCTATTTAATATTATATGGAAAATAATTTTGATAAAACACATCAAATTAATTCTTGATGAAAATATCCTTTCTTTTTCAAAAACATTTTTTCTCAAAATACCGTGCAATTTTAAAAGAAATTAAATTATTTTAAAATAAACTTGATATAATGTAGAATAATCTTAATGGAAATAATTTGTCATAAAACCATAAAAATCCATTCATGTCGTATAAGTTTAAAAAACATTCTTCTCATACATTTTCCAGAATAGTCAAAAAGTACCTCAAATCGAATAATGATAGAACATATCTTTCATAAAGTTTAATAATAATTCACCAAAGGGTAAAATTAACTTTAAAAAATTATACATGAATATAAATAATATTACATAAGTAATAAACATTGAATTATATGATAAATATACCCTAGTAAATACTTATGTATAAACAATTTCAGATAAAAATGAGATTGCAAAATTATCCCTTACCTTAGGTATGATTTTTTCTGTATGTGTTTGAAACTAAATTATAGTGAGTTTAAAAATATTATTACCTTGTAAAAGAATCATAATAATATTTATGATATCATACATGATTCAATTATAACTTTATATTAACCATTTATTTTTCAATTCAATGATAAATCAAAGTTTTTCGTAATAATAGTTTTATTATATTACATGTTTTGACTTGTTATTTTTTATATTAATAATTATATCATGATTAAAAAATGTAAAAAATGATTTATATATCATAAATATTATGTATAGAAATTTTAAAAATAGATAGATAAATGAAACAGAATACACCATTCATTGAGACGGTGGGTCGTACTTAAGCATGAATGCTATTTCTGTTTATTGAATTGAATGGAAGAATGTAAATGACACAGACATATATATAAATAAATAGAATATAATTATTATGTCATATATTTCATGATTATTTATTATATATACTTTATAATCATTTTGGAATAGTTAATGTGGAAAATGAATCTCATCGCGTTGTGGAGACGGTTGGCCTTGCATACACAAGAGAGACAATGTCATTCAATAAATGGTTAAATGGTTTTGACATGGATGGTATATAAATTATAAAGAATAAATATAATATTAAACTAATTATTTAAATCCATTATAGTCATCATTATAAACATCCAAATTAATTATTTTTGAATAAAAAATTACACCACAACGTGGATATAGTAAGTCGTATGCACACACACATAGTGATATTGTTATTTATAGGATGGATAAAATTAGGTATAAGGTTTTATCATAATTATAATAATAGATAAGAATATAAAAGATACTAGATTTATTACATTAGTATTAGAAAAACATAAGTATAATGAACCATATTTTACATACATGGTTATTACTTCAAAATTGAAGTACACTTATTATAGCATATAAGAAAACCATGAAAGGACCGTATAGGTATAGTGTCTTTAGAAACTGGGAAACATAAACTACTGGTTCATAAAGCATCTACACTGTCTCCCATTTATTTCATCATATATAGAGTCCCTTTTTTCATATCCTACTTAATAAACTTTTTCCTAACCTGGGGAAAGAAAACATACAAAAGGGTGATCTCAAATGCTCAGTAAGGGTAAACAAAAGAAATATCAATCACATCATATTCATAAGAACATAAAATTCTGGAAATCTTTACCAGCAAAAAAGATCATAATTTCATAACATGGGATAATTCATAGTAATGAAATGTAATCCCAATAATCATAACGTAAAACATGAAACTTTGTGGAATACACACATAATCATAGAGAATCATTTCTTAGTAGTCAAGACTCATAGCCAAGACTATCTTAGCGGACAAAGTCCATTTCTGAACCGAGTCCACTCCTCATTTCAGTCCTATTTCACTGAACCAGTTTAACCTGCTGTTCCAGCCTTGTCTATCTCATGAGATATAAATCGTTACCCAATGCATTGGAGGGATAAATAGGTCCCACCCATCTCATAATGATACCATTATTATGTGTGCCACAAGATCATAAATCATACATCATAGCATAACCCATGAAATAAAAATGGGATTCTTAAACATAATGCCATCATAACATATATCATATAAGATAAAAGGACTTCATAAAAATAATTCCATCCTAACGTAATCAAATCAATGTAAAAATAGGGATAGAAACATAACCCTATATTATCTTAGATGGAAAATAATTTTGATAAAATGCTTGAACTACATTCTTGAGGAAAATATCCCTTCTACTTCAAAAACATTTTTCCTTTCTTAACATGTCATAAAATTTTAAACTAAAAGAAGTTGATTAAAAATAAACGTGAAAACTTGTAAAGGAAGCTTCTTGGAAATAATGTTTTAAAAATCCATTCATTCCTTATAAGTTAAAAAAACATTCTTCCCGTACTTTGGCCAGAAAAGTCAAAAAGTACCTCGTACGAAAAATGACAAAAGATTCCATTCATATATTTTACTAACAACTCACCGAAGGGTAAAATTTGATTTAAACAATTTTATGTGGATGTAAATAATATTACATATTGAGGAAACTTGGATGTGGATGATAAATATTCCCCAATAAATTTTGAAGTATAAACAATCTCGGATAAAAATGAGATTTTGAGATTTTCCCTTACCTTAGGTCCGATTTGCTTCATAAGTGTCCGAAACTCCTGTATAATGATTTATATAATGTTATTGACTTATTACAGAATCTTACATATTTTATTGATATCATATTTGGTTATATTCTTAGCTTCTTATTAGTAATATTTCATTTTTACTTGTTATTCGGGTGTTTATTGCTTTTTGTTCTTATGCGTGTTTTGTCGAATAAATTCTTATTATAATTTTTAGGTTATAGATACCACATTTCCATAATTGTATTAGTGTAATATATATCATATTCATTCATTCAATTCATTTATATAATCATTATGAAATGAAGATCATGTAGAACGAGTCACATCACATCGTGGAGACGGTATTCCGTACGTATGCACGAGCGATGATATCATTCCCATGATCATGAAATTGTATTGAAGTGTATGTATACTATTTCAGAATAAATAATAATTTAAAATAATCATATATATTTATTTATCTTCACCATTATACCCATCCATCTAAGGTCGTAGTGGAAAATAGATTACACCACGACGTGGAGATGGTATTCCATACGTACGCACCCGTGGTGATTTCGTTTTCCGTAGGATGGATAGATGGTGAAATATGGTTGTTTCATAATTACAATAACATATCAGTATATGAGTAATACTGATGTTATTACTTCATAATCAAACAACTACAGAAGAAGAAGTGGAAGAAGAAATAAAGTTGAAAGAATCGGTAACGGACATTACCTCTTCTTTGAAGCACCTCATTGAGACCTCCTTTTAGGGCACTAAAATTGGTCTTTGAAGAAGACCAAGACCTCTAGGATGTTTCTAGGGAAGTGTAGAAGAGAATTTGGTAGGGTGTGTTCGAGATTGAAGGCTCAAAGTGGTGTGAGGAAGAGAGGGATGAGGTGCCATTTTATAAGGAAGGAGAGGGGAACCTTTGTAAAAACTAAAAATATTATTTTATTATAAAGTCAAATTTGGTTTTTGATAGCTCCAAATTTATTTATTTCGAAGCTAAGGTAGGGATGAGTCGAAATAATCTCATCCAATAGAATTTATAAAAGTTTAGGGTTCTATTTTAACCTTATCATTTAGATTTAACTTTATGTTAAATAATTTTACTTTTATCGTGTCTTTTTGTTTTCTTACAATACAAGGTTAATAAACAAACCATAACAAGAAAAAAGAACCCAAAGTTGTTTATTATTAATATATATAACCTTACATAAGTCATTTGGAAGAACCATAAATTTTAAGAATAATATAACAACTAATAATATAATATTTTCTAAAAAAACTATTTTATGTCAATTTTGACACTATTTGGTAATTGATTTTTGTGAAAATCATAACAGAAATATTAGTTCCAAAAAAGTTAATAAAATCAATACTAACATGTCATATTAACCTAGAAAATTAGTGTAATTCATCTAAAGTCTCAAATTACATTTATTTGGGTATTTATAACATCAATTATGTCAATATTTCATTAATAAGATAATTACTGCATAATCATTGTGTCATAAATAAATTAAATTATTTAATTTCTAAAAATTACAAATAAAATATCACTATGTAGGAAATATTTTTATCTTTCCAATTAATATTTATAGTCGAATTTATCTTTTGTATAACCGTATATCAAAAATGATTTATTTATTAAACTTTGATTTTAACTATTTTAACCCTTCTTTAAATAAATTAATATTAAATGTCCTAATCTAACCCAAGTGGGCCTAAATGGTCATATGTTATTCCTAAGGCTGTTTTTGGTCGAATTAAACTTTTCCAGTAGAATTAGGACATGTGTTAGGGTAATAATAATATAATTTTTACCCTTAATTACCCTATTTACTTTTAACCGTGGTAAATAAAAGTAAAAAGTTACTATTCACCAAAAATTATTTTCATCTCATTGAACCACATTTTAATTTCTGTAATCAACCGTGTCTCTCAGATTTTAGAAATTCCATTCACAGAAGCGGTAAAATTATGTTTTATGTAAATTTGCAAATTCTCCTATGAGGTGGGTAAAAGACGGTGAAAAGTTCAATAAAATTTTTGTATATCTAAAATTATTATAAAATGACTCTAATGAATAGAATTGAACTTATATAGGTATTATGTATCAATTTTGACCTAAAATAAATTTAAATGAAATAAATAATTATTTAAATAAAAAGTCGGTTTTTAAATAGTAACCCAGTGTTTTCACTATTCATCAAAATTTGAAATTTTCAGAAAAATACCAAAATTTTACCCTAGGCTAATTTCGATATTCCAAATCCAAAAATGAAGTCCATTTTGAAAAATAAAATTTATAAAATTTCAAAAAGTGGTTATTACTATTCATAACGGCTAGTTTTAATAATATTTTAATAGCATATAGTTGTTTAGTGAAACTCGGTATTGCGTACAACGCAAGCTATCGAGGAAGGTCGCGATTGCGTGTAAAGTAAGCCAAGCTAGTGCTGTGTGTAGTGAAAGATCCCTTTGATGATTTATATAACATAAAAACAAAATATTTCTCATAAAAGACTCGGGTGTTACATTCTACCCCACTTAAAATGAATTTTGCCCTCGAAATTCGTCACTTCATTACAAACAGATGAGGATACCTCTCCCTCATCTTATCCTCAAGTTCCCAAGTAGCTTCTTCTAATTGGTGGTTCCTCCATAAAACTTTCACCATGCGAGTGGTCTTGATCTATAGGAATTTTTCACTACGATCCAGAATCTCTATCAGCTGTTCTTTATAAGAATGATCTTGCTCTAGCGGTACTACTTCTGAGCTGAGTACATGTGAAGGATCAGGTATGTACTTTCTCAGGAGAGATACATAGAACACATCGTGAACTTGGCAGAGATTCGGTGGAAGCGCCAATCGGTAAGCTACCTTCCCAACATGATCCAAAATTTCAAAAGGACCGATATACCTAGGGCTCAGCTTTCCCTTCTTTCCAAATCTCATTATTCTCTTCCAAGGAGATATTCGTAAGAAAAATTTATCACCCACATCAAACTATAGGTCTTTTTTTCGGTTGTCGGCATAACTTTTTTGTCGACTATGAGCAGCTCTATTGTGTTGTTGAATAGATCGTACCTTTTCTGCCATCTCATCAACAAGATCAGGTCCTAATAGCTTTCATTCCCCAACTTCATCCCAGCAAGTTGGAGTCCTGCATTTCTTTCCATAGAGAGCTTCATAAGGAGCCATATGAATACTGGAGTGAAAGCTATTATTATAAGAAAATTACACCAAATGTAGGTGTTGATCCAAACCACCTTTGAAATCCATAGATCAAGCTCTCAACATATCTTCTATAGTTTGAAATGTCCTCTCAGACTGACCGTCCGTCTGAGGATGATAAGAAGTGCTGAAATTCAACTATGTATACATAGTATGCTCAAGACTTCACCAGAACTTTGAGGTAAACCTCGGATCCCGATCAAATATAATGGAAAGTGGTACTCCATGCAATATTACCCCTTCCTTTACATTTATCCTGGCAAGCTGATCTAGAGAGAAATCCTCTCTAATAGCAATGAAGTGTTCAGTCTTTGTAAGACGATCAACTATGACCCAGATAGCATTATTTCCTTTGGATGTTTTAGGAAGTCCAGTGACAAAGTCCATAGTGATGTTTTCCCATTTCCATTCAGGTATGAGTAATGTTTGTAACATACCCTTGGACTTCTGTCTCTCAGCTTTAACTTGCTGACAAACCAAGCATCGAGAGACATATTCAGCAACATCTCTTTTCATGACATCCCACCAGAAGTACTTTTTCAGGTCCCTATACATCTTCATGCTTCCAGTATGAATAGAGAAAGACGAACTATGAGCCTCATCCAACAGCTCCTTCTTTAATTCTAGGATAGGAGGAACATAAACCCAATTCCTGAACATTATTATCCCATCACAATCAAGGTTGAATTCAGGAACATTTCTCACCTTCTTTTGTAATTCTACATCTTCAATATGTGCCTCTTCAATCTTCACATGTATAGATGGTTGAACATTTATTTGAGAAAGATACAAATTTTCCCCTTTCATTATAATTCCAAGATCCATCCTTTGTAAATCCATAAATATTGGAACTTTTGTGATCCTCATCATGGATAAGCTAACATGGTCTTGTCAACTTAATGAATCTGCCACCCTGTTTTATTTCCCAGGGTGGTAATTAATTGAGCAGTCGTAATCCTTAATCAGATCCAACCATCTTCTTTGGCGCATATTAAGCTCTTTTGTATGAAAATATACTTTAAACTTTTATGATCAGTATAAATGTCACACCTTTCACCAAAAAGGTAATGCCACAAATCATTAATGTAAAGATTACCGCAGCTAACTCCAAATCATGAGTTGGGTAATTTTGCTCATGAATTTTCAACTATCGTGAGGCATAAGATATCACCATATCATTTTTCATGAGAACACACCCCATTCCCTTCTTGGATGCATCACTGTAGATCACAAACCTTTCTCCACTGCAAGGTAGTGTGAGCACAGGTGCACTGGCTAACCTTCTTTTTAGCTTTTGAAATTCTCTTCACAATCCTCCGTCCACACGAACTTAAATCCTTTTCGAGTCAACTAGGTGAGTGGATAAGATAATTGTGAAAAATCTTTCACAAAACGTCGATAATATCCATCCAAACCAAGAAATCTTCGGATCTCAGTTACTGTTTTTGGTCTCGACCATCTTTCGATTACCTCTGTTTTTACTGGATCCACAGATATCCCATATTTTGAGATTATGTGACCCAAAAATGCAACTTTTTGAAGCCAAAATTCACACCTGGTAAATTTGGCATAAAGATTCTCCTTTCTCAGTGTCGTCAATATAATTCTCAAGTGATCTTCATGTTCTTCATTGATCTTTGAATAGGCAAGAATATCGTCTATAAAGACTACCACAAACTGATCAAGATAGTCTCTAAAGACTCTATTCATCAGATCCATGAAGATAACAGGGGCATTAGTAAGAACAAATGGCATTACAATAAATTCATAGTGTCCATACCTTGTACGGAAAACCGTCTTTGGTATATCCTCCCTTTTGAACCTTAATTGATGATACCCTGAACAAAGATCAATCTTGGAAAAGTATTGAGATCCGCGTAGTTGGTCAAATAAGTCATCAATGCGCGGGAGATGATATTTTTTCTTGATAGTGATCTTGTTAAGTTCTCGATAATCAATGCATAGTCTCATTGATCCATCATTATTCGTAACAAATAGAACTGGTGCTCCTCAAGGTGATGCACTAGGGCGTATGAATCCTTTATCAAGAATCTCTTGGAGTTGCTTCTTCAATTCATGCAACTCAATTGGGGCCATTCTATACGGTGGCTTTGAAATAGGCAGAGCACCCGGTACGAGTTCTATTGAAAATGCAACTTCACGATTTGGTGGAAGACCCAGCAATTACTCTGGAAAGACATCATCAAACTACCGTACAATGGGCATATTCTTAACCATGAGTTTCTCTCCAACCATTTGAGATAAATAACCTTCATTTAGTGGAATCAAGACCCATAAGATGAAAGAAATTTCCACTGGAAGGTTATGTTCATCCTTGCATTGATAGACGATCATAGATTGATCTGGAATATGAAATGTGACTTTCCTTCTTTGGAAATTGATATGAGCTCCATATATAGAAATCCAATCCATGCCAAGAATCACATCAAATTCCACTATAGGAAGGCTTACAAGATTTGTAGGAAGCACTTTCCCACAAACATCAATCGGAGAAGAATTATAAATTTTTGATGCGACTGTTGTGCCATTAGGGGTTGTCACAGCTAACTCAACATCTTATTGTTGAGGTAATACGGCGATACCCATAGAAAATTATTCAGAAATAAAAGATTGGGTGGATCTAGAATCAAATAAAACATTTTCTACTTTAGAGTGGATGGTAAGTGTACCTTTCACCACATCGTTATTGTACTCCACATCGCTGATAGAAATTGCATATGACTTTCCTTTGTCTTTAGCCTTAAGACTTTGTTGACATCGATCATCATCAACAACACTTGGATTAGGGCATTGATTGGAATAATGCCCCATTTTCTTTCACTTGTAACATTGAAGTGTAGGAGGTGCACTCTGTGTAGCCTTTTCTTTGTTCGCATCACCAGACATATTCTTCCCATCATTGAAACATTCAAATGGCCAATGACCTTCCTTTCCACATTTGAAACATTTACTTTTCCCTTTAAGACAACTCCCTCCATGTTTCTTTCCACACTTTGAGCATAAGGGAAAAATCATCTTCTTTTCAGTGTGCTCTTTAGATTTTCCTTTGAATTCCATTTTCCACTTCTTATCAAACCCATGTGACTGATGGGTTACAGTGATCTCCATCTCAACCTTGAGAGCACATCGAACAATTTCCTCATAGCTATTGAAGTCCCTTATGGAAAACTCCCTTCAAAGACTTGGTTTTAATCCACTAAAGAATCGATCGATCTTACTCTCAGGTTGGATAATAATACCAAATGCGTACCTTTCAAGTCTTGTAAAATTTGCTTCATAGGTACCAACAGATTCATCACCCTTTTGCTTCAGTTCAAGAAACTCCTTCTCTATCTTTGTTCGAAGAATATGAGGGAAGTACTTATTGAAAAATAAGTTCTTGAACTCGTCCCATTTCATGGACTCAATTTCAACCCTTTGCCTTGTATTCTTAATAAGATTCCACTATTGATCAGCATCACCTTCCAAACGATATACTGCTAAGATGACTTTATCATGTTCAGAACATTGAAGAACTGAAAATATCTTTTCAGTGGTACTGATCCATTGGTCATCCACTAATGGATCAGAAGACCCACTGAATGAAGGTGGAAGCTGCCTCATGAAGGATTCAACAGAATGTTTCTCCTTCCTTTACTCGTTTGGAAGTCCTGCATGATTCATAGATTGAGAATGTTGTGTGATCATGGCTACAAGATTTTTCATTCTAGCTCCAATAACGTTTGGTTGCTTAGGGGGAAAATCATTACTTTGCTCGTCACATTCCGCATTAACACAGTTTCTTTGGGTTCCGGCCATTGACTAAAACCAAGAAGAATAGTGTGAGCAATACTAATTATAATAGGAAAACCACATAATCAAGAATAAAATTTCACACTTAAGGTCTTATCATAGGTTATTCATGGCCATTTCTAAAACACTAATATTGTGTTCTATGCTTTGATTTATCCTTAGGGTTCTTACTAAGCCTTTCACATCCTAGTTTCCAAAGGTTGACTATACCATTCCTCTGATACCAACTATAACGACCCATACTTTACATACATGGTTATTACTTCAAAATTGAATTACACTTATTACAACATATAACAAAACCATGAAAGGACCGTATGGATATAGTGTCTTTAGAAACTGGGAAACATAAACAACTGGTTCATACAGCATCTACACTGTCTCACATTTATTTCATCATATCTAGAGTCCCTTTTGGCATATCCTACTTAATAACCTTCTTCCTGACCTGGGGAAAGAAAACATACAAAAGGGTGATCTCATATGCTCAGTAAGGGTAAACAAAAGAAATATCAATCACGTCATATTCATAAGAACCTAACATTTTGGAAATATTAACCTGCAAAAGAGATCATAATTTCATAACATGGGATAAATCATAGTAATGAAATGTAATCCCAATAATCATAACGTAAAACATGAAACTTTGTGTCATACACACATAATCATAGAGAATCATTTATTAGTAGTCAAGACTCATAGCCAAGACTATCTTAGCGGACAATGCCCAATTCTGAACCGAGTTCACTCCTCGTTTCAGTCCTGTTTCACTGAACCGGTTTAACCTGCCGTTCCAACCATGTCTATCTCATGAGATATAAATCGTTACCCAATGCATTGGATGGAGATATAGGTCACGACCATAGCATAATGATACCATTATTATGTGTGCCACAATATCATAAATCATACATCATAGTATAACCCATGTAATAAAAATGGGATTCTTAAACATCATGCCATCATAACATAAATCATATAAGATAGAAGGAATTCATAAAAAAATTCCATCATAACATAACCAAATCAATGTAAAAATAGGGATATAAATAGAACCCTATATTATCTTGGATGGAATTTTTTTTGATAAAATGCTTGAACTCCATTCTTGAGGAAAATATCCTTTCTACTTCAAAAACATTTTTCTTTTCTTAACATGTCATACAATTTTAAACTAAAAGAAGTTGATTAAAAATGAACTTTAATACTTGTAAAGTAAGATTCTTGGAAATAATTTTTTATAAATCCATTCATGTCGTATAAGATAATAAAACATTCTTCCCGTACTTTGGCTGGAAAAGTCAAAAAGTACCTCGAACGAAAAACGACAAATGATTCCTTTCATATCTTTTACTAACAACTCCCCAATGGGTAAAATTGAATTTAAAATTTTTTAGTTGGATGGAAATAATATTAAATATTGAGGAAACATGGATGTGGATGATAAATATTACCCATTAAATTCTGAAATATAAACAATATCAGATAAAAATGAGATTGTGAGATTTTCCCTTACCTTAGGTCCGATTTGCTTGGTAAGTGTCCAAACCTCCTGTATAATTATTTAAATAATGTTATTGACTTATTACAGAATCATACCTATTTTTATGATATCATATAAGGTCATATTCTTAGATTCTTATTAGTAATATTTCATTATTACTTATTATTCGGGTGTTTATTGCTTTTTGTTCTTATGCGTGTTTTGTCGAATAAATTCTTATTCTTCTTTTTGGGTTATAGATACCTCATTTCAAGAATGGTATTAGTGTAATATATATCATATTCATTAATTCAATTCATTTATATAATCATTATGAAATGAAGATCATGTAGAACGAGTCACGTCACATCGTGGAGACGGTATTCCGTACGTACGCACGAGTGATGATATCATTCTCATGATCGTTGAATTGTATTGGAGTGTATGTATACTATTTCCGAATAAATACCTCTTTAAAATAATAATATATAGTTATTTATTTGCACCATTATACCCATCCATGTAAGGTGGTGGTGGAAAATAGATTACACCACGGCGTGGAGACGGTATTCCGTACGTACGCACACACGATGATTTTGTTTTCCGTAGGATGGATAGATGGTGAAATAGGGTTGTTTAATACTTATAATAAAATATCTGTATATGAGTGATAATGATGTTATTACTTCATAATGAAACAAATAAAGAAGAATAAGTGGAAGAAGAAATAATGTTGAAAGAATCGGTAATGGACATTACCTCTTCTTTGAAGCACCTCTTTGAGTCCTCCTTTTAGAGCACTAAAATTGGTTTTTGAAGAATTACAGGACCTCTAGGATGTTTCTAGGGAAGTGGAAAAGAGAATTTGGCAGGATTTGTCTGAGCTTGAAGGCTCAAAGTGGTGTGAGGAAGAGAGGGAGGAGGTTCCCTTTTATAAGGAAGGAGAGGGGAACCTTTGGAAAAACAAAAAATATTATTTTATTATAAAGTCATATTTGGTTTTTAATAGCTCGAAATTGATTTATTTCTAAGCTAAGGAGAGGATGGGTCGAAAGCCTCTAATATAATAAAATTTATACATGTTTAGGGTTCTATTTTAACCTTATCATTTAGATTTAACTTTAAGTTAAATAATTTTACTTTTACCGTGTCTTTTTGTTTTCTTACACTATAAGGTTAATAAACATACCATAATAAGCCAAACGATCCCCAAGTTGTTTATTATTAATATATATGACCTTATATAAGTCATTTGGCCGAACCATAGTTTTTTAAGAATAAAATAACAATTAATAATATAATATTTGTTTTAAAAACTATTTTATGTCAATTTTGACACTATTTGGTAATTGATTTTTGTGAAAATCATAACAGAACGATTAGTTCTAAAGAAGTTAATAAAATCAATAATAACATGTCATATTAACCTTGAAAATTAGTATAATTCATAAAAAGTCTCAAATATCATTTATGTGGGTATTTATAACATCAATTATGTCAATATTTCATTAATAAGACAATTAACGCATCATCATTGTGTCATAAATAAATTAAATTATTTAATCTCTAAAAATTACAAATAAAATATCATTATGTATGAAATATTTTCATCTTTCTAATTAATATTTATAGTCTAATTTATCTTATGTATACCCCTATATTAAAAATGATTTAGTTATTAAACATTGATTTTAACTATTTTAACCCTTCTTTAAATAAATTAATATTAAATGTCCTAATCTAATCCAAGTGGGCCTAAATGGTCATATTTTATTCCTAATGTTGTCTTTGGTCGATTTACACTTATCCAATAGAATTAGGACATGTGTTAGTGTAATAATAATATCATTTGTACCCTTAATTACCCTATTTACTTTTAACCGTGGTAAATAAAAGTAAAAAGTTACTATTCACCAAAAATTATTTTCAACTCATTGAACCACATTTTACTTACTGACATAAACCGTGTCTCTTGGATTTTTGAAATTCCATTCACAAAAGCAGTAAAATTATGTTTTATGTAAATTTCCAAATTCTCCTAGGAGGTAGGTAAAAGACGATGAAAAGTTCAATAAAATTTTTATATATCTAAAATTATTATAAAATGACTCCAATGAATTACATTGAACTTATATAGGTATTATGTATCAATTTTGACCTAAAATAAATTTAAATAAAATAAATAATTATTTAAATAAAAAGGCGGTTTTTAAATAGTAAGCAAGTGTTTTCATTATTCATCAAAAATTGAAAGTCTTCAGAAAAATACCAAAATTTCACCCTATGCTAATTTCGATATTCCTAATCCAAAAATGAATTCAATTTTGAAAAATAAAATTTATAAAATTTCAAAAAGTTGTTATTACTATTCATAACGACTTGTTTTAATAATATTTTAATAGCATATCGTTGTTTAGTGAAACTCGGTATTTCGTACAACGCAAGCTATCGAGGAAGGTCACGATTGCATGTAAAGCATGCCAAGCTAGTGTTGTGTGTAGTGAAAGATCCCTTTGATGATTTATATAACATAAAAACAAAAGATTTCTCATAAAAGTCTCAGGTGTTACAATAAGAAGAAGATTTAGAATAAGAAAATAATTTTGAAATAGGGGATTAAATGATTACCTCTTCTTTAGGTGTCTCTTATTTATTTGCACAAACGGTCTCCCAAGGTTGTATTTATGCACAAAGTGTGCCCACTAGGATAAATTTATTGAAGTTTGGAGAGAAAATGGATAGTTTTTGGCTGAGAAAATGGATTTATAGGTGTGATTAAATGGGAAGGATAAGTTCTCTTTTATAGGAGAGGTGAGGGGCACTTTAAGAAAGTCTTTAAATATTAATATATTATAAATTTATTTTCGGTTTTAGTGATCCCAGACTCATTTATTTAAAATATTATATATTTATGGGTCTCAATACATTAAACCAATAGGTTTTATACAAGTTTAAATCACAAAATGAACCTCATAATTTAGCATTAACCCTTTATTAAATAATTAAACTCTAACCAAGTCTTATTGTATTTTCATTCTATATGGTTAGTATAGTTACTATGAAATGAGGGGAGAATATAAAGTGGATCATTAATGAAATTTTTAACATTATAAAAATATTTTTTACAAATATTTTATTTTCAGGACTATTACATCATTTAATAAAATAATATTTGTTTTAAAAACTCAATTATTTCAATTTTGACACTATTTAGTAATTGATTTTTGTTGAATTCATAAATACAATATTTTTCAGTAAAAAAGAAATTAATGCATCCCTATCATGTCAATTTATTGAAAGAAATTCATGTATGGAATTAAAAGGTTCAAATTAAATTTATTTTAATATTTATAATATCATTTATTTGAATAATTCATTAATATGGAAATCACTACATCATCAGCATTTCATAAATAAATTTATTTATTTTGTGTATAAAAATTAAAAAATAAAATACCTTGATATATGAAATATTTTTATATTTTAAATGGATATGTATATTCAAAGAGATCAATTATATAACCCCACTTTAAAATAGTTTTATTAAAAATATACGTGTTTATGTTATATTTACCTTTACTTTAAATTAATTATTATAACATATCATTTTCACAACCAAGTGGTTCTCAAATTTCAAAAAATAGGATTATGGTTTTATGGTCACCTATGACTAATCCAATATGATTTGTAAATGTGTTAGGGAAGTTTTATGTTATTATAATATTATTTTTTACCATTATTTACCTGATTTACACTTTAACCATGGTAAATTAAAATAATTACTGAAGGTACTATTTGTAATATCAATAAATAAAAGGTACCTATTTACACAATTTGTACCTAATGATTCCAAATATGGAATCATGTTTTCTAAATTCAAAAAAAATAATCGGTTGAAATTATTTTAAAATTAATTCTTGTTGTCAAAACCATAGAGCAGGTTTTTAAGAAGTAAACACTACCAATAGATTGACATATGTTTATGTCCAATTTAAATATGAAATTATAATCAATGAATTTTTTATTAAATTATAAATAATATTTTAATTAAAATTTAAAAAAAATTTAAAAATAATCTATCTATATAAATAAATTATACAAAAAGGCAGTTTGGAATTAAAATGTAGCATTTTCACTATTCATTAAAAAATTAATTTTGTCATAAAAATAAAAAATTTCAACCAATGTAAATTTTGATGCCACTCATCCAAATAAGAATTTTATTATTCTAAATATAAAATATAAAATTGTCAAAAACTATATTTAAAAGGGTTCTCCATCAAAAGGCGGTAAAACTATATTTTTTTTGAAAAATACTTATTTTATCTGAAAATTTTAATTTTTTCATATATCATATCTAGAAAAAATTTATGACGAATTTAATAAATTAAATTGAATATATTACATATATATTTCACTAATAAAATCCATAATGAGGGAGTTTTTTTTATTTTTATAGACTCAATAATTTTCTTTCAAATAATTATTTAGAAGGGAGTTAATACTATTCATACCTTCCATTGTAATGAATATGTAATAATATTTAGTTATCACTTATACTGGGTCTTGCAAAAAGTAGATTCTATCAAAAGAACATGAAATTATGTGTAATAGAAGCTAAGAATATTGTTGTATATACTGCAAGCTAATACAATGTTGTGTATAACACAAGCTAACCATGGTTTAACGAAAAACAAAAGATATCACAAAAATTAAAAAGAATCTATCTCATAAAATCTTGGAGTGTAACATTGTACCCCCATAAAATGAATTTCTCCCTCTAAATTCATTGGGGTTATAAAATATTTACTACATAAATGTTTCATTAATAGAAACCCAGATTATAAAAAGGAATACTAAAACATCATTTTAAAAAGGAAACTTAGAAACAAAACTGGTACAAAAAGTAACTCATCCCTAGGTTTTCACATAGGATAACATAGGTGGGAAGTGAAAACATGGATATAGAATAAAAATATAAACATAATGTTATGATATATAGAGATGGAGAACAAGGTTTGGAGAAATTTAACAACCAGATAGCCATAAATCTGTGTTGATCTAAAGGATCTTGTGATTCATCAAATAAGAAGGTAATAGTATACCATTTATGGTTTTAAAGTTCCTTTTCCAAATAATGAATAATTGTAGAAGAAATAATTACTCGATTTCAGTACTATCTCATCACTTGTCGTGCCATGGACAATTTACACTTCATCTCTTATTCAAAAAAATGAAGTTGAATTTCTCATTCCTGATGTGTTAGATGATTTGCGATCCATAAATAGAATGATACCTCATTTCATCTGTCTTAACAAAAAGGTTAGAATAGTTTATGAAACAATCTTAATCCCACATATAGTGAGATAATTCATTAATCTAAAAAACATGAACCAGAGTATAACTTATACTATCTATAATTGAATAACCTTACAATGCTTCCAAAAATATAAATTCTAATACTTTATAAAGTGGTGAACTAAAACATCTTAACATTTATCCCCCATATATCGTAAGGTATCTCTGGTAGGTCACACCATGTATTTTCTTGAGTAACAGTAACAACCTGAATTATCAGAAATCCTTATTGAAAACATGCATGTTTCTTAATTACAAAACATAGTGGATTGTCGCATAAGTCTAAAAAAGTTGTATACTTCATCTACGATAGCATAACCCTCTTGTCGACAAATCTATAACCAGTTCTCAAGAAACCAACACCATTCAATTTACTTATCTAAATCCAACATATCTTTACCCAAACACTATCATCTTAACATAAAGGAAAAATTATGGGATACCTTTCCCTCAATCATGTGTTCTCCAAGTATATCACCTTAACCTTAAATCACTTTTTTTCTCTTTAGAACTATTGAACATATCCTTCTCAATCCATAATGAAAAACTTGTAATGAAAAAGTTATATATTTTAGGATTCATATACCATAATCTTTTAATTATGAAACATATACACCTCAATCATCCAACTTTATTCTAAAACCATTACTCAAGATCCATAATCTTTTTCTTTACCAAAATACAAATCATGTATTAGTGTTTAAAATCATTAATATTTTTGGATTTAATGTAAACAATACGGGAAGAACATCACATAACTTTCACATGTCATTTTCAATATCTTTATCCTATGCAGAATGACCAATACTCATACCTTCGTCATGATTTTCTTCATGATATTGCCACTTAGGAAATAGATCTTAATAATTACAAAACCTTCAAAATATGAAACAATCAATGGTTAAGTATGTTCTATATAGTTATGGCTAATGACTAAGACTAGAAAAAATGTGTGAGAAATACATATCAGAGAATAGAAAAAAATAAGTAAGGTAAATTACTTATAATATTTCAATCTATGATATCTTAAGTTTAACCATATGTTAGTCCTGATTATTACAAAAAAACTAGGACTATAACCTATAACTGACTTATCCTTAGGACACCCCTTGACATATACTTAGAAATATCTAAAGGTATCTCACCAAATTTTTCACAACCTTCTTTCCAATGATTGAGTAAACCTTCCATATGATACCAACTCTAATGACCCAACTGTGACATACATGGACATTAAATTTCATTTTCAGAATACTTAATACATTACAAAAATAGACACCCAAAGAAAGAATTAGATTGGTGTCTTTGGAAACTTGGAACACATTATTATATCTTGGTGAAAGATCTTCATCATTTCCCACAAATATCCTCCCAATTAGTTTTCCAACCTAAAACCATTCTTTATATCCTGGGGAAAAGGAACAATAAAAAGGGTGAGTTCAAATGATCAGTAAGGGTAAACCAAAATCCCATCAATCAAAAAATTAACATAATAATCTAGAAACATGAACATAAATTTTTAGTATATCAATATTGGGAGTAATGATATAAGTCTTGGAAGTTCGTAATGCATAAATCATCAATGAACACGAACTATGATAAAATAACTTTGACGTAAAGCATTGAATTGTAGAAAAAAATAAGTAAATAATATAATTTAAATAGAATACAAGGAATAGATGTAAAGACCATACTAGTGTAAAATTTCATTACTAAACTTGGTTTACTTGTCGTTCCAGTCATGTATTACAAAACCAAATTAACAAACCATTCCAACCCTGTATTACTAAACCAGAGTTATTTGTCATTCCAGCCCTATATTACTGAACCAGATTTACTTTATGTTCTAGTCATGTCTATCTCATGAGATATAAATCTTTAACCAATGAATTGGAGGGATATATAGGTCCCACCCATCTAATAATTAAAACCTTATTACATGTTCCACAAAAAAATATATCATCCATCGTAGCATAATCCATGAAATAAAATGAGTTTCTCAAACAACATTCCTTAATAATCAATATAAAATAAATGGATTTCATAATAATAATTCCATATGTAAACACAATCAAATAAAATTAATAATAGTTATATAAACATAACCCTCTGTCTTGTTATATGGAAAATAATTTTGATAAAACAGTTAAACTTAATTCATGAGGAAAATAACCCTTCTTTTTCAAAATATTTCTTTTCTCAAAATGAAACAAAATTTTAAAAGAATTGAATTTAATTGAAAATAAACATGAAATCATGTATAGGAAGATTAATGGAAATATGTTTTCATGAAACCATAAAAAATACATTCATTCCTTATAAGTCCAAAAAACACATTTCTCATACTTTTTCTAGAAGAGTCAAAAAGTACCTCAAATCGAATAACAACAAAAGATTATTTCATAAAATTTATTAAAAATTCACCAAAGAGTAAAATTAACTCAAAAAAATTGTAGAATAATAGAAATAATATTAAATAATTAGGAAACATGGATGCAGATGATAAATATACCCCAGTAAATACTTACATATAAACATTCTCGGATAAAAATGAGATTCCAAAATTAACCCTTACCATAGGTCAAATTTCATCCATATGTGTCCAAAAATCCTATATAGTGGATTTAAAAATATTATTAACTAGTAATACAACCATAATAAAATTTATGATATCATATATGATTAACTTATAACTTTATATTACCTGTTTATTTATCACTTCCATGTAAAATAAATGTTTTGGGGAATTATCATTTTATTTACAATACAAGTTTTGACATGCTATTCTTTATATTATTACTTATTTTTGGATTTAAATAGTTAAATAATGTAAAAACTGATTTATATATCATAAATATTTAGTATATAAATATATATAATATATTTGTAAATGAAATAGAATACACCGTTCATGGAGACAGTAGACCGTACGTACGCATGAACATTGTTTCTGTTTCCATATTGAATTGAATGAAATCATGTAAATGAAATATATATATACACACATAATTATAGTATCATTATTATTTCATATATTTCATGATTATTTATTACATATACTTTATAATCATTCTTTAATGGTTAACATGGAGAATGGATCTCATCAAGTTGTTGAGACGGTAGGCCGTACATACGCACACGCAATAATATCATTCAATTAATGGTTAAATGGTATGGAATTGGATGATATATTAATTATAAAGAATAATTATCTTATTATATTCATTATTTAAATTCATTATACTCATCATTATACACATCCAAATTATGTAATGTTGAATAAAAAATTACACCATAGTGTGGAGATGGTTAGTCGTACGTACACACACGTGGTGATATTGTTATTCCTAAGACGAATAAAAGGAGGTATAAGTTTATAACCTTATTATAATAAAATATCATCATGAATTAGATATTATATTTATAGATTTAGTATTTTAAGAACATAATAAGAGGATGTTGAAGAAGAAAATAATTTTTAATGATGGGATAAAACGATTACCTCTTTTCGGGTGTCTCCATTTGATTTGCACAAAAGGTCTCCTTAGGATGTATTTATGCCCAAAGAGTGGCCAATATGATGCATTTAAGGAAGTTCGGAGAGTGAATTTCTAGGGATTGTACATGAAAAAATGATTTACAGGTGTGATTAAAATAGAAGGAGAATATCCATTTTATAGGAGAGGTGAGGTGCACATTTGGGAGGTTTTTAAATATTAATTTATTATAAATTTATATTCAGTTTATAATGGTCCCAATATAATTTATTTAGAAGATAATATTATTATGGTTAGAAATAATCTTAACCAATAGGTTTTATACAAGTTTTGGTCACAAAAATATCCTTATCATTTAGCTTTAACCCTTAATAAAATAATTTAACTCTTACTATGTATTCTTGTATTTTAATTCTATATGGTAAATATAGTTATTATAAAATTCCAAGGGAACCTCAAGTAGATAATTAATGAAATTTGTACCATTATATTAGTCATATTTTCTAATATTATTTTTTTAGTACTTTTACGACATTTAATTAAATAGAAATTGTTTTAAAATCTCAATTATGTCAGTTTTGACACTATTTTGTAAATTTTTTAAAGTCATAAAAACATTATTACATTGGAAAAAAGGAATTAAGAAATACCTAACATGTTAAAGTCATCCAAATTTTTTATGCATCAAAATTTTTGGATTACATTTATTTTAATATTTTTAATGTCATTTATTTGAATATTACATTAAGAATGTAATCACTCCATCGTTATTGTGTCATAAATAAATTTATTTATTTAGTGTATAAAAATTATAAATAAAATACCATGATGTATGAAATATATTTATATTTATAATTACAATTTATAGTAAAATATATCAATTATATAACCCCACCTTAAGAATGTTTTAATAAAAAGAAACATAATTATGTTATATTTCACTTTACTGTAAATTAATTATCATAACATGCCATTTCCAAAACCAAGTTGTTCTCAAATGCCAAAAATTCATCCTATGGGTTTTTCTGGGTACCTATGACTCATAAAAAAATATTAAGACATGTGTTAGGGTAGTTTTATATTATTATAATATTATTTGTTAGCCTTATTTACCTGACCTACCCTTTACAATGGTAAATAAAAATAATTACGAAAGTTAATATTCATAATGTCCAAAAATAAAAGGTATATATTTTCATCAATTTAAACCTTCTGATTCAAAAATATGGAACCCATTTTTCTAAATTCCAAACATAGAATTGGCAAAAATTAGTTTAAAATTAATTCCCGTTGTCAAAACCAGAAATCAAGTTTTTAAGAAGTAAAAACTACCAAAATATTGACAGGTGTTTATGTCCAATTTAAATTTGAAATTACTTACAAGGACCAAAATTGGGTCATTTGATAAAAAATATTCCAATTACACATGAAAAAAAATTAAAAAAGTAATCTATCTATATAAATAGATTATATGAAAGGAATTTTTGAATTAAAATGCTGTATTTTTCACTATTCATTAAAATATTAATTTCATCAAAAAATAAAAAAAAATCAACCAAGGTAAATTTTAATGTCTTAATTCCAAATAATGGTTTTATTATATCAAATGGAACTTATTAAATTTTGAAAAACTATATTTAAATGGGTTCTCCATCAAAAGGTAGTAAAACTGTTTTTTAATAGTTCTTTTATATAAAAAACTGAATTTGTTATTATATCATATCTAAGAAACATATAAGAAGAATTTTAAACATTATATTTAATATAATACATATATATTTTAGTAATAAAATATGTAATGAGTGGTTTAATTATTTTTATATACTGAATTATTTTCATTCAAATTTTTTTTAGAAGGAAGTTAATATTATTCATACCTGCCATTATAATGACAAAGTTATAATATTTAGTTATCACTTATACTCAGCCATGTGGGAAATTAATTCTATAAAAATAACTTAAAATTGTGTGTAAAAAAAGACAAGAAAAGTGTTGCATATACTTCATGTTAATACGGTGTTTCATAGAATGCATGCTAATCATGGTGTAGCGTAAAACACCAGACATCAAAGAAATTAAAAATAATATATCTCATATTTTCTCTATGTGTTGCCACTAGGTCCTTAGAATCTGAATGTTTCCTCATCCTCACTCTATGCTGTACAGTTGAGGTCAAACCTAAGGATTAAAGATTATTATATCCCGAACAATCGTTCACCTCCATGTGCATCTTAGATAACAAATTCACGAGCTTCCACATGATACTGGCCTCCTAAACTACATATATTTGAGTCCTCATACTCGGTACATTAGTCACTGCATTTCTCTTCCCAGTCATTTAACCAAGCTTGAAGTCAAAATACTCTAGGTATACAACCCACCTTTTCTACAATATATTTTGATCATGATGTGTAAATTAATACTTTAATCTTTTTTGGTCCATGAACATCACAAAACACTCTCATAGTAGGTAATGTCTCCATCATTGCACAACATAAACAATTTTAGCTGAGTTGAGATTTTACATTAGGTAGTTCATCTCATTTGTCCTAAGATGCTGAGTCCCGTATTCCACGAATCTATCCCACCTGCATCATAACTAATCCAAGAACAATACATAAAATGTCTTAATACATAGTTTATCTCAAACCCTACTTTGGTAGTATTAGGACCAGTGCTTAATTAAATATCCATTTCAGCTCTTGAAAGGCTATCTCATAGGTATCTGTCTATACAAACTTCAAACCCTTATCAGTTAAGCTTATAAGCGATGATTCTAGGAATGAGAAGGCTTGTATTAAACATTTGTAATATCTACCTATCCCTATGAAACTATATATATCAAAGATGTTATTGAGGTGATCCCATGAAACTAAATCAATCACTTTCTCTGGGCCACCTGATACTTATATATTTGAGAAAATATGACATAAGATGGGATAATTATCCATATAGAAGTTTCAATTTCTGAGAACAACATATAACTTATGAAATCATAGTGTATCAAAAATTATATCAAGATGTTTGATATGGTCAGGTATATTTTGAAAATACACCAATATATATTCCTTGAAAACCAACATAAACGAATCCAGATAATTATAATAAATTAGGTTCATCTATTCCATGAAAACAACTGGAGCATTCATGAGACTGAACAACATAACCAGATACTAATATAGACTATTCCTATTATTAAAGGCTATATGAGGTATATCTATAGGTCACACACAGACCTGGTGAGATCCGGCTCTCAAATCAATTTTTGAGAACACCTAATATCCCCAGAGATGTTCAAATAGTTCACTTATACATGGTAAGGGATACTTGTTCTGAACCATTTGTGGGTTAAATTTCTAAATATCCATGCATATCCCAAGGGTAACATCTGTCTTTTTCACAAAAAGTAATTTTAAACACTATAGAGATGTACTAGGTTGAATAAACCCCTATAACCCTCAAATCCTCGCGCTGCCTCTTGAGATCCAGTAACTTGGTCGTATCCTTCCTATAATGAGGAATGAATATCGGTGCATATCCCAATGCTAGATCAAGGGATAAATCAACCAATATATTATAATTTAAACGATAAATGTCATTTGGGAAGGCGTCCCTAAAATGATTAACTACAATCAAAATGTACACCTGACTTGATCCCTGATAAACCGGATACAAACTAGTGGCTTGGGATATTATTCCACCTATCCCATGATGTGGTGGTCCAGATCATCTCACATGGATATCTCATTCACCCTTGTGAGTATAAACTGCACCCTCTAGTGATGTGAAAGTCACCCTATGATTGTAGAAGAAAATTTAGGCTCGATAATCCACTAACCATGAAATATTGAGTGTGATTTCAAACACTATCATCTCATGTAAAAGAAGATTCCAAATGATGTGACACCCAAAAAACTAAAGGGGGAACTCCTTTAACTGATTTAAATCCCATGTTCAGATCCCAAAAAAAATTTCAAGCATCATAACTTTCTAAACAAAATAAATGCACAAGCCCATGTTGGTCCACAACAAGTACAAATAAAAAACTAGGTGATTCAACTATGTCAAAAAGAGAAGATAAAATAGTTTAGGATACTAAAATCATACCTCTAACCATAGATAGTATGACGCCCTACTCATCAGGGTTAGGTGTTACAGAATAGATCTGGCATGAACTGTAGCCTTATGAGATAGCCTCACTACCCCGAGTTGGCCCAATCAATTGTCTTGATATAACTGGGGTATGTATGCCTTATCCAAAACCACATCCAAAACCTCATCTAACTAATAGACATGTACTACTCTAGATCCCTACTTGAAACAGAGCTAAGAAACCTTCTCCAGAACTTGGTGTTTGAGATGACCCCCTAACACTCATTATTGGATGGAAATTCCTATAGAAACATTGAAGATGCCCATTTTCCCAAAAAACTCATTACTCGACTAGCTCATAGTCGTACTGATTTCACACTTGTCCCAACCTTCCACACTAATGATAGAAAACTAAGATATCAATACTAATAGCCAGACTGGTACTCATCTCACAAGAAGCCTCAAAATAGTACGTATTTTCTAAATTCTCTGATCTAATAGTTTGAGAGACTGCACTGTTGTGTTCTACACCCCAAGCTTCTCTTAGGTTATACACTTTAATTATCACCAAATATACGATCTAAATAATATAGGCTGATAAAAACACATTTAACTAATATCAAATAGTAATTCAAATACCTCCCTCGAAGTGTTTCGTCCTCAATAAATCATTATAAAAACATGTCATTGAAAAATGCTATAGCTCTGTAAAGCATGTTGATTACTCCATAACTACCAAAGTTCCCAGATCCAGCCACATTAACTCACCATCCCACTCTAACCTCTATGTATCGGGGTAAAATTAGTCATATAACATCATTTTCAAATGATCCCAAACCATATATCACATCTTTTTACCCTGGTTCATAACATTACACCAGTTCTATGCTTCTCCATGAAGCATGTATGTCACGATATTCAATCTTCTCTAAAGAGGTGTCTCTAGATTCTTGACGATCGAAATCATAGACTCAATCCATAGCTCATTATCCTATGGAGAACCATCCCCTGAAAACATTGGAGGATGGTCTTACTGAAACTCAAGACTCAGATCATCCATAGACAAGGAAGGCAGTGGTGATCCCTGAAAAGTCTGAATGATGGGGGAAAACCCCTCACAGAATTATTCCTCAACACCTGTGTCTAGAACAATAGTTGGTGCCATAGATGGAACATGTCACGAACCAAATATGGTCGCCATCGAAACCAGAATCCAACCCATCCTATGGAAAGGATTGATGAGAATTCCCTATCCCCATGGACTGGTATAAGTGCCTAAGTATTATTAACAATGGTTTGGGAATGATTTACCTGAGTTAGGTTACATAAGAAAACCAATAATGAAGAATAAACTCTATCTTAAAATTTATTCCAAACAATCCTTAATTAAAATTAAGAACTGAATACAAGGATTTTAACAGGACACAATAGATCAAAAAAAAATAGAAGAAAAAACTACCCATGGACCGCCATAAGAGATGGGGTCCTCACCAATGAGCTGTCTCCACAAGCCCGCACCATGAAAGCAAACTAATAACCTGAACTACCATCTCCAAAGTCCATATCCTTCCCTGTGTCAAACATAATCAAGTCTACTCACACCCAAAGGTGTAAGTAGGGTGTGATCTGAATACCAATTGTATACCACCCACTGATTCCATGTGACATGAATTATAAGATAAAAAGCATTCATGTTTTAGTAAAAATGAAACAGTTTTAGTAATTTCTAAAGGGGAAAATTTTAAATGAAAATAGTTTTCAAAGTGGGAAAATTTAAAGAATGATTAAATTTAAATAAAACATGTAAGCTACTGAATTAATAATCCAAACACAACATAAGGCAAAGATAAATACCAAATTTTAAATGAGAACCAAACATGAGAATGCCCCTAGGCACTAGTTAGTTGTGCGCCCCAAGTACCTCATGTCACATTGTGAAAGTAACCATAACAATATCCATTCTAATTCATGGTACCCTAGTAGGGAGAATACCCATAACCTAGTGGTCCCCAATCATCACCATTATAGTTTTTTAGTGTTGTCAATGTCAGACTTGCTATGTGAAATAGGGACAAAACCATTACAGATCACTAGCGTACTAGTACATGTCTGCACCCCTAGATACCCAGGTTTCCCTATTTGTGCTCAAACAAGTTCCACAGGCTATAACAATTCATTTACACATAAAAACATCAGTTCTATTTGTGCACACTCAAAATAATATCTAAACACGATTTTCACCATTCGTATAACATAACTAAGCAGTTAGAATTTCCATGAACCAATTCCACATGGTACAACAAAACTTTGCACATAGATTCAATTTAAAACCCCTCTTTTAAAACAAAATACATACCAATACTACACTAAACAATAATTAGAATCAGTAAATCATTTTTATAAAACCATTCCATAAATTATAAATCAACACCAATTTTTACAACATGGAATGAACATGTAACACACCCATTTTCATAAAAAAAATTCACTTAGAAATCATCCTCTTAACAAATGAAAACAAAAATAGTTTTTTTCACTAAAAACAATGAATGAGTACCATAGAGAAAATATAAATCCATAAATCTAACTCATTCTACAGTGCTTACACATGGAATCACTTACCTTTATTATCAAAACCCCAAATCATTGTGTGAAACTTTAATCACACCACCACCACATCACAAGGAGAATAAAACAAAACCCAATCCCCAATGTTGAACCAAGAAACAAAATGTTAAACCCTAGATAAAAGACCCTTGTTTTTTGATATTTGGAACTTCAAGAAGGATGGGGGAAACACAATGGAAATAAAAGGAACTAGGGAGGAATTAACTTACTTGAGAAACATTGAAGCAATCTCCCAAATTACAACGATATTTGAAATCTAAAAGCATAAAAAATTGAAAATGAGGTTCAAATCCAGACGAGGAGGCTGAGTTTGGACTAAAATGGAGGAAAGAGTATAAAAAAGGAATTATTTAGGAATTAAACAAATTCCCTTTGCAAATATGGAAGATTTGAGATACCTTTAAGAAGTTCGTCGTAATCCACGATGAGGATGAGATCTAAAGGGGGAAATTTTAACATGGGGATGTGCCTAGGGTTTTTGGGATCTAGTGAGAGGTGGAATGATAGAAAAATGTTAAAAAATGAATGATATGTAAAATAAATAAATAAATTCCTTAAATCAAGAAATGGGATCACAAGTTGGCCCAATTATTGAATAAATCACCCAAATCTACAATGATTATGAGTTCATAAGGGGTCCAAATGGATAGGGGGGTTTGACTATGTTAGGGGAGGCCAAGTGGGATACAGAATGCGTGAATAATGTTAAAAAACAAAGGATTTTTAAAATTTCTATTTTTAAATCTGGAAATGAGCTCACATTTTGGACCAAATCTTGAAGAAACCACCCTTTTCTCGATAATGCATGGGAAACCCCAAAAAAGAATGAATGAATAGAAAGTACATGAAAAATACCTTTAAAAGAATTCTTGGATGTGACAACACTAAATAAGGATCCAATTTTTTCCCTTGGACCACTACCTCCATATCATGGTCCTCACCACTTTCCTAGTGTACAACTGGAGGTCGACATGGTGGCTAGACTCTACAATTCCAAAAAAACACCTCAGAAAAGAAAGATATCAAATTTAATAGATCGAAAGCATTGGAAATGAAAAAAATTCCTAAAAATAGGTCATACCACAAAAACTGCTCATAAATCCAGTACTATAAAATAAAACATTCGATAATGTCACTAGAGACACTGCCTACATTCCACTTAATATCAGAGTTAAGGTCAAGTCTCTATTCATAAGTTCAATTATCCATTTCATTATTATATTCACGTAAAATATCATTTAAATGATTGAACCAAATGGTTCTCCACATTTTTATCAACAAGGATCCAAACATCACATGAACTAAAATATGTCGTCTACCTAATCCACACCATAACATTTTCCACCCCGTACAAATCATGGACCATGAGTCAATGTGCCACAATTAACTTCCCAGGGTGTCTACTATAGCCTAATCAAGAAAAAATTAATAGTTCAGGACAAACACCATGATTACCAATTATGTTTGTCAATTTTTATCATTAAATTTCTATAAAAATAGAATTAATGTATATAAAAAAGTATCAAAACATCATGAAATCAAGAAATTACTTCTTTATTGAATGGAATAATGAATGGAATATGATTTATAAGAAGTTCCTAAAATGATGCATGAGATGAAATAAACTCATCTTATCAGGTTGAAGTAAAATATAAACCTCAATCATATTAATAATAACCTAACAATTCAAGTTCATCACCCAATGATGGAATCAAATAAACTGTATTATTCATAATTAAGAAAACAACAATTTAAAATCTAGATAGTTTGGATTTTTCTTGTACATAGGTTAGCTACTCCCATGCACATATCATTACCAAATTTAAATTCCATCATATCCCTATATATTCTAGCTAAATAATAAAATTGGAAAAAATATTTGATAACACTTTTGTAATATCCTGGACTCGGATTCCACTCAAAAGTTCCCCGAAACCGGTTGACCACATAACACAAAGCACATATCCAAAATGACAGAGGCTTCTACCTATTAGTGGGGGCCTAGGGTGTGTACATGGGAAGGCTATGAACTCATCACTAGAGTGTAATATAGTCGAGTAAGATTAACAATCAATAGTGGAAGAAGTATAATAGTCATTGAATAGATAAAAAACAAAAATAGATAAACAACATCAGATGTAATCTTATATAAAATTATGATCAGATAATGTGCATACAAAGCAACAAAAATAGGTACATAATATTCAGTGCAATACATGTTTTAAAAAGCCAAAATACCAAAATTTTTTATCTCTATATAGAATCACGAGCCTCAGCTCGGTCCTGGGCTCCCTTTCTCTTAATCATGGAACAACATAAATCATCGAACTATGGGTGCTTTCCCCTATGCCTACCAGAATCTATATATTCTGTTTGGGAACCACAAAGTGGCACCAATAGGGTGTAAGATACAATCCTAGAGGGTAACCACCAAAAGGTCCATAGAGAATCCTATATGTGAAATATAAATAGCTAAAACAGAGTGCAATACATATTATAGGTAAGTAGAAATGAAAATAATGTTCCCATGGAATATATACTACAAAGCAAGTGATCCTGTATAACCCAATTAGGCTCCCAACAAAACATGGTTCAAGATCTAATAATAAGGTAGATAAAACTATAATATAATTCACTATCCTTACCTCGTCAAAAATAAAGGCATAAAATTCCAATAATGACCTCATTGTATAACAATAAGTGTCTTATCAATCACAACCACACCACACAACCAAGTATATCACATTTTCCATAGTTGTGTTGTATAGTCAGCTGTATGATTCCTCGAGGATTCCTCCAAGGTATAGTGGACCAATACATATGCATAGTGTCCTAGGAGAATCTTGATGAAAGCATGGTTAGGTTTTAATTGGGAAACAAGGAACCTGTCTACCGAGCATGTCCACTACGAGCCAAAACAAACCGGATCCTAGCAAGAACCAAGGAATCCCACTAAATCCGAATCCTTGGAGCATACATGTCTGATGCATTCTCTACCATCTCTATGAGAAATGTAATAGCACAAAAATGGAATCCTATGAATCCATTAATCAATTCAAATTCATGTTCCATGAGTATACTAACTCACATCTAAACTCACAGTCAATTCCATTCCATTAGTTTACACACTCATTTCTACAATCACTAAATAAATAATTCAATAAATTCAAAATTTCAACATCATGTTAACACCTGGAAGGTAGAAAACCATATTCTAATCAATAAATTCAATTCAATTCAATTATTAACATGTTTCATCTGAATTGGAAAGCACCAACTCACCCCATGGGTGGTTCAACAAAGGCATATGCCTAAGAAATTTACATTGAACACCCCATGGGTGGCCTTTGGTTGGGGAAAAAACCTCCAACAGACTCAAATAAACTAAATAAAGTATCTAATAGCTTCCATTTAATTTAATACAATACATAAATTCAATTTTAGGATCTTGTTGGAAAGTCCACTGGGCGGCACAATAAAAACTAGCTTAATAAAGCATCAAACCAAACAAGAAAAGTATATACAAAATACTATAGTTTGGTATTAGAGTGATCATCTAATATAAAATTTTAATTTGAGTCATATTAGAAGGAAAATAAAAAATTGATGAAGAATATGAAAATATGGTAAATTAGCTTGCACATAAATAGAGAAGTTGATACAAAATAGAATGAGGAAAAAAGGATTTTAGTAGCCACTGATATAGATCCAATGAGACCGACGGTCAGAACATGATTATGAGATCAGATAGAGAAGAGGGGTAAAAATATTATTTCGGAATCAAAAGGTGTTTCCAATGGGATTTCATTCCAATGTATAAGTAAAATGAAATTATAATTAGGTTATAAAATTATATATGTAAAATTTGGAATTAAAAAAAAAACCTAGATCGCATGGTTTGGCCACACTTTTGGCGAAACTGTGCACCAAATGTGCACCCACTACTGTATGGATGGTAACTTCTCATGGTTTTCATGAATGGTTCAACTAACAATGTGAAAACTATGTCTCATCCCGCTTTAATAAATAACCGAGTCCACTTCATGGGCGTACACCTCATTCTGCAACATTTTTCAAACCGTAAAAGCTTCTCCAGCCTACTTTTCAGCCTCGCATGATTAGTAGTAACCATGATACCTTCCTCAAATGATTTTTTATAATTGTAATACCTACCCATTTCTTAAAAAAAATCCAGGATCTAGGCTTTGAACTGGACCAGAAACATCCTATACACCCATGAACTTATATTATATCACATTTTTCAACAATTAATTATTTCTAAATAATTTAAAATAATCCATACCTCATACTGAAATTCGATTTATTATAATAGTGATGGGGATAAAGTGATTATTGTAAGATGACTTAATAAACAAAATGAGTTTAAGTTTTCAATTTAGGAATTTTTTTTGATTTTTAATTATCCTTTCTATTTTTGTTATATAAAATTAACCACCACCCGAGTTGGATAACCATACTGATTTTTATTTGAGATATTGGGGTTCAAGTGTTTTCCCCAAAATCCAATTTAAATAGGAAATGGATTCTTGAATACCCCTTCCCCTATCACTCTTAATGATATATCATGAGTTTTAATAGCTTGTGGTAATGACATATAATAATGTATTCTTTAATTGTTTTAGGTTATGGTACACACACACACACACATATATATATATAGGTTTTGATGGATCTGTAGTTATTTAGTGGTGATGTGGTTACAAAATTGGGGCACACATGGTAGTAAAGTTTCATATAGTTTCTGTCCTTAATGACTACATACACTATAACCAAGTGGGCATGATGAAATTATGGTGATTAGATGATGTGGTTATGGTATTTATTATGTGGATGTGGTTATGTGGTTGCGGATACAATGAAACATGTGGTTATGTTTATATATGGATATGGAATGGATTTTAGTTCTATGATTTAATTAATTAAGGTGTGAGGGTGATTGATTTTGTGTGTAAGTGGTTGTGTGGTACCATTTGATATATATAGTGGCTATTACATTACTAACATTTATTGATACCTTTTTGATTGATCCATAATAAGGCTGGTGGTAGATAAACTTTTATAGGTATAGTGATAGATTTTCATTTTATTTATTAGGGTATTAGTACCCCTATTTAAAAATTACATGAGAGGTTTTGGGGAGGATATTACTTAATATAATTGAGTTCCCCTTGATTATATATATATATATATTCTATTTTTATAAAATTTCATGTGGGTGATGGTGATCTGGATAGACCTTTTATCCCATAGTGATCGTTGGGGTTTGTCATGATACAACCATATGAGTTGCATCATTGTATTTTATTTTACATTCCATAAGTTATGTATGGAATTACATGTATTGATATATTAGTTACATTTTATATTATTGATTTTATTGAGGGTATATCATCTTTTATCGTTGGATTTTGAGGAAAAATCCTCTCATATTCTTCCACAATATGTTATTCTCGTATTTTAATTTTTACATAAAAATTATCATTTTACTTACTATGTTAAAAGAAACCATATTAAAATATATAATTATTATGGTTCATAGAGTAATTTTATATGCCTATAATATTTCTTTTTTTACATTAATCAATTTAAATATTAACATTCAGATATTTTAATAATGCGAATAATCTGAATATTGTTTTTATGATCAAATGTAATTCCAAAAAATAACTAATTATCCAAAGGGTTAAGTAATTAATATATTCTCTATGAATACCAATTATTTCTTTCACTATTCATTTACTAAATTTCTATCATTTTTTATTATATTTTATTTTAAAAATTTAGAATCTATTTTGTAATAGTGTTTTCTAATTTAAATTTTGTCCATAACTGTGAAAGTTTTAGGAAACTGTGATTCACTAGAGTTTTAAATTATACTAATCTTATTTTTATGTAGTTATTTTCCCATTTTAATGTTATTAAATTTATGGTGTATATTTATACATCACATGTAATATTTTATTCTTATGTAATAAAATGATATTTTTTATTATGTTGTGTATGTGGTGTGTCCTATACATTATAGTTAAATAAGATTCATATATATCTTGAGAGGCAATTTTTCATAAATAAAATGTCCGAGTCATTACATAATGTAGCTAGTTTCAACCAATTCATATATCAGTAATGGTTAAAAAATAAATAAATCATTCACCACAAGGAACTATCCATCCCAAAAAAAGTCAACGTTTTATCGTATATAAAAGAAAAACATCAAGAATTTCAATTTAAAACAAACACTGTATAACAAGACAAAGTCATTCAAAATCAAGAAAACAATTTAAAATTAAACCAATAAATATTATAAAAAACAAATATCCTATCAATTTAGAACAATATAAAAGAAAATTTTATACCATATATAGAATGAGTAATATAAAAATTATAATTATCATGAAAGTAACATTAACATTTATACATTAAGAATAATCAAAAAAATAAAGTAGATTTAAATAATTTGATAATTCACTTTCATCTAAATAATGTTCCAAGGCTAAACATAAATAAGAAAATAATATTTATAATTTCATTTTGTTTAAAATAAAATTACTATTTTTAATCCAATAGAAACTCCAAATATTAAAATTACATAACTACAACGTTTCAATTAAAATAAAATATGAAACAGATAAAATAAAAACGTTTTATTTAATACCAAAATGGGTCATAGAATTGTGGAATACACCGAAAAAAAGTTTTTATATGAAAAAAATGAAACATATATAAATAAAATATTTTTAGTAAATTCAATCAAAAAAATAATATCATCATTTTCACTATAAATCATGTTAATGTATTTTTATTGAAAAATTTAGAAAATAATATTCTTTTCAATAAACAAATTCAATAAAATTACACTATCTATAAACTACCCAAAGAAATATTTTCTAAATTCATAGTTTAATATCATATTTATAACCACTCCAATGTAAATAAAATATATTTTTTTCAAAAAAATACCAATTTTTTTAAAGATAAATCATATTCCCAAAAATTGACTCATAATATAAAGAAATATTTTTTTAAATTTAAATCAACCTATTTTTTTAAATCATGATGTTGGACTCAAAGTGTAATTCTAATATATTTCTATGAAAATAAGTGTAGAAAACTCAAATGAACAAATGATAAACATAAATGTTGTTTCCAAAGTATTGCCCCCTTTTAAAACATTATTTTCTAAAGTTGGTTTATAAAAACTCCATTCCACCTCAATTGTCTAAAAGAAATAAACCTTTATATAAAAATATCATTCCAACAAAAATCACAATTTAAATCACATTATATATATATATATATATTAGAACAAATTTTAAACATTGGATTCATTTTCTTATATTGAAACATCTCGTTAAAAAAATTTAAATAATGAAAATACCAAAAGAGATCATACTTAGTAGTATAAAATTAAAAAAATATTTCCTAAAGATAATGATCTTTAATTAAAAATAAATTTTTTTGAATAAAAATTAAGTCATCATATTCATATATAATTCTAGAAAGAAGGAATATCAAAAACAAAATTATAATACATAGATTTCCAATTAAATGTTAATAATGCTTACTGAATCATTATTAGAGGATATACCCCATACACATAATGTTTTCTTTCTTTAATATTCCATGGTTAAATAATAACCACACATTATTTAAAATCATTCAATACCTGATAAATCCAAACTTAGTAATTTAAATTTTTTTATCAATAATAAAAAAATAAAAAAATAGATTATCAATAATATATATAAAAAATTAATTTTAGGTAAAATAGAAGAAATAAAATAAAATCATTAATATTTATCATTTAAAAATAATAGATTTTTGAAATTTGGGAAAATTCGTATATTACAAAAAAATTAATATATTTTTTTCATGAAAAAAAGATCACAAAAATACATGTTAATTTTAAATCGAACATAAAACCTTAATAAAAATTGTTCAACTCTATATAAAATATTTCAACCTATGTTATGTGGTTATTTATGAATGAATTATAAATTAGTTTGTATACTTCCCAATTTTATAACTATAAATACCTAAAATTTTCATTCATAAATTGCACATGTTTTATATGAATTTCAATAAATTTCCCAAATACATGCTAGTGGGTCATAATGGTTCGGTTAATTTGGATAAAAGTTATAAAATATTCTTATTTAATGAATGATCTTCAATATTTCTCATAATGAAATTTTCCTTTTAATCTTTTCATAAACATACCCTACTTAAAATCATTCTTTATAACCTGGGGAAATGAAACATAAGAAAGGTTGACATCAGCTTATCAGTAAGGATAATCATGGTAGATATCATTATATGATATATGAAAGCATAATATATCATATGGGTAAGATATCACGAACCTGACTTACAATTTTCATAAACTACATGGAATATATCATAAACATGAATCACAGAATAAAAGATTATCAATAAAAAAGGAAAGATTTATAAGAGTGGGAAATCATCATAATTATTTAACTATATGATCATGTCATAAAAGCATGGCATCAACATAGATATAGAAATCATTTCATTTTTCATGGTTTACTAAAATGAACTGTCATTTCACGATGGTATGAATCATTTATTTTTTAGTTCAAATCATTGTTTAAATCTTAATAAAGGTGAAACAAAAAACAAGTAAAGTACCATGACAATTTGAGGCTTGTTTGGAGTCTGATGTTCCAGAAAATGGGAAAGTGTGTAGGCAACACAGTTACCACATGAATTGTACTAATCATGTAGGGTAACCTGTGGGGAACTTTTTGAGAAGTAGGGCCCCACGATATGTCTATAACCGTGCGACCTAAGGCACTTGACTATGTGAGATTTTAGACATTTGAAATAGTGATATTTTTATGGTTTCTACATGTTTAGGTTTTATCTTAACTATGTAGGGACCCTCCTTAGATATTTAAGGGTTCACCGGTTGGGAAAACCATGATGCCAAATTGTGCGCATCCTTTTTTGGGGGTAAAAGCACTAAAATTTCCATTAATGAACCTAATATCAAAACCCTTGTTTTCTTCCATTATTTTATAGTGGATGGATTCTACATTTCTCTTCCATAGCTTCCTTCTCCACTCAATCCTAGCATTAAGATATCATCTTGATCTAGTTTCAAAATCATGATCCATTAGAAGAATTAGATAGTTATTGGTAATACCTTGACTCTGAATACTTATTTTATAAGATTCTATTCTGATATATTGTGATATTTTGGTGTGAGTTGACTCACATTATTTTGAGGTAAGATATCATTTTCTTCTTTTTCCCTCAAATTGCAGGGAATAACACCTCTATATTTGATGAGTGAAGCATAATTTGTATATAATAGGTGCCATATATCACTTTTCCCATGCTTCTATTAATTTATAAATATTTTCATTGTTCTTCGCACCAACCTTTTCTATGCGTCACCCAAAAAATGAGTTCTTCATTTCATATTTTCATACACATGACTTATTATTCCATTGATCCTTGTTATGTAATTTGTGGATGTAAAACTCAATTTTAGCAACCAATTTGGGTGTGTTGGAGTGAAATTAATTTAATTATTTAATTTATTAAATTCATATAACATATTATAAGTATAATGATTATATTGTGATCATAAATTACTATGTTGGTAGATTATTAATTGATAATAGAACCTTCTAAGTGTTTTATTGATCCATGAAATTGATTTTCTATTTTTGGTATATTTATAAAGACTTACTTTTTAGTGAATTGAGTTACAAATCTTGAATGTGATTCTTAGTGTATCTAAGTTAATTATTTGAAAACAAGGTCATGTTTTATAATAAAACCCCTAAGTTGAGGTGTACTGTTTACTAAACTAAAAAACGGAGATTAGTGTTTTAAAACATTCGTCGCTTTATGGAATATTTGATTCACATGACTACTAATTTATTTATATATATATGAAATAAATAGTGCATGGTCTCTATTGATAATAATAAATTGATTGACTAAAATGGTATGACCTACCTTGGAACTAATTTTTTCAAAGACCAACCTCCTTATAATATTGGTTTTCATAACTTGATTATAGAAATCCAAGCCCTGATAAATGAAATGTAATTATTATATTTTATGACTTACTTCATGATAGTTAGCTTTTATAAATAAATAAAATGGTTTAATTGAAATGAATTCTAATTTTTTTAAAGGACATGTTGATCATTTCATGGTTTAATATGTGATCTAATTGTGTGATACCATGAAAAATGGATGTAACGACCTTGTATTCGATAGCGTGTATGGCACACTATAGCAAGTGTGTAAGGTAATATAATATCTAGATACTATATAATATATTTAATATTTAAAATAAATTAAATATATTTAAATTCATAAGTCACTGAGTTATCATGCATTTCATGATAGAGGGGCCTTCCTTGATATCTTGTGTTACATGCAAGAGCGACCTTCCTCGATAACTTGCGTTATACGCAAGAACGAGTTTCACAACATAACAATGTATTATTAAAATATTTTTAGTTAATATAAATTATATAAACTAGATTTTATGTTAGTGGTTCGGAATATTATTAACTAACTTATGAAAATATATGGTTTATAATAATATAAGATTAATTCATAGGTTAAAAATTAATTACAAATGAATGTAAGAACAAATTGAGTATAAACCGAATGTTTTTATATAAAACCAATTTTATGATCACAAATATATTTATCATAATAAATTAAATTAGTTAATTGTTATAATGAACTAGTTTTTTTATATATTCAATCATATTTTTTTATATTCATCCATTAGGATTTATATGCATAAGATAAGAACAAACCCTATCATACAGATAAAAACCTATATTTTTATAAAGCTAATTTTACTGCCTATTAATGGTGAAACCATTTTAAATTTGAGTTTTGATAGTTTATTTGTTTTAATATGTCAAAATAAAATTTATATTTTAAATTTAGAAATAATAATTATGTTAGTGTAACTTTTTATATTTTTATAAACATATCATTTTTTAATGAAGAGTTAAAAATACTAAATCAAAACTGCCTTTTAATCTAATTTGATTATAAGGTTAAGTTATAATTTTAATTTGTTTGAAAGTTTTATTATATTATATTGTTCAAAATATTCTGATTTTGTTCCTTGTAAAATAATTAACATTTACATTTATTACAAAATCATAGCCAACTTTCAGACATTTTTACTTAGAAAACCCACATTGTTATCCCTTCTGCATGATCAATTTTAAATTTATTTCTTCCATTTAATTTACTGAAATTTTGAAAAATAGATTCCATATTTTTAATTATAAAAATATATAATGTCTAATAAAGTGAAATTATATTTTTAACAAAAATATTAGTGAATTTAATTAAAATTAACTAGAGTGATTAAGGTTAAATTAAGATTAATAAGTGGTTAAACCATTGATTTATTTCCAAAATAGGCCAATAAAATCTTCCAAAATCCATTTTATGGACCTATATAAACCCTATATTCAATTTTATAGACCTTGGTCCTTTATGGGATCCACATAAAACATTAAAAAAGAAGGTGAAATTCTCTCTTCTAATATTTAGAAGAGTGCCACTCCTCATCCACTATAAATAGCCACTACCTCTCCTGATTCCTCACAACTCTCAAACCACTTATGTTTAGACAATATATTCCCAAATAGATTCCCAAAAATATCCACTACTCATTGAATCCTAACTTATTGAATAAATCCTCCCAAGGAAGCCTTTTTATATAAACTAAAAGAAGTTACCCGATTAAGAGGTAACACCTTCTCTCATAATTTTATGTTTCACTTCAATCCTCCACTCCCATACTCTTATTACCATATAATTACATAATAAATGTATCCTCAATGTACTAGTATTTTTCTATGAAAATTGTTCAACTTAAAAATACACATACCTCAATCTAATGGGTAATAAACATAGTGTTTCTGTGTATGGAGAATTACTACCTCACAAAATGATGATCAATCAATTCTCATTTACCACCTCTCATAGTGGCCATTATGATGGAAATTCTATTTATATATATATTATATATGATATTTAATATGTCTTTATAATTATTTAACTTTTTTATAATACAAACATTTAATACATTCAATTTTATTTTAATATAATAACATCGTTTTGGGAAGTCTGGACTACCACTCCCTCAAAGCGATGCAATTCGTTCACATGATACATGAAGGGTATAGATAATGTTTATAATTAAACATATGTGACATAAAAAAATCTATATGATATCTTTGACAATATTATATTACTATAAATATAATATAAATATATATATCTTCCTTATCACCCTTTTACACATATAAAAAGTGATAAAGTTGTTTGTGGATGTGTGGACTACCACCTCCTCGAAACTATGTCATTCCTTTTACATCATATAATTATATATATAAGTATATATTATTAAACAATATGGAATTTATGACATGATTATCATTACATATGGATATAATGATTCTTAAATTCTTTCATAATGATCATTGAAAAATGAGAATATTTCTCATGCGTACGTACGGCCTACAATCTCCATGATTGTAACGTTAATTCATTTTTCATAACCATATTTAATGATTTATTTTAGAATTATTATATATTTATAAATATAATAAATATTTCATGATTATTATTATTTATATGTTTATGTAATGACCTATTAGACCATAGTTAACCAACAATAGTTGTTTTGACATATTAACCAAATTTGGTCAAAACACACAATGTTAACTTAATTGTTTTGAGTAGTTGTAAAAAAAATTGTAAAAATGAAATAAATGTAATTATAAAAATTAAAAATTTTATGAATTAAGTTTAAATTTAATATAATTTTATTATAGAGGTAGTTAGAGGATTTTCGCATGAAAGGAAACATGAGGTAATGATTTCCCTAACACTTTTTACATCCATGAGATAAATGTCATATTCACCACTTACTTCTATTTTGTAATGTACCTAATACAAATTCTGAAATTCTATATAATTAATTAATGAATTTATATTCATGGTATTTATATGTTTCATTTGATGATTATCAATTTTGGTACTTTCAATTCATATGATAGGGATTTCATCTGAATTTCATTTCATTAATCCACGTTGTATTGTTATGAACATAGTATCTTTTATATGAAGTATATATTTACATTGATCTAATATATCATTAATCACATTAACATGATGATATTATTACTTTAATTAAATTTTACACCTTAATGATGTTATGATTTAAAGTTTTTCAATGTGGTATGGGACACTTTGGGATGTTTAAAGATTATTTTCCTCAAGACTAATCATAATGATCATTCAATGGAATTTCGATTCGAATAAATTATATAACCATTTCTAAATAAACCCTCTTAAATATCTTATGTTTATTCCTGACCATTTTCAAGTATTAGTACCATTTTTCTACACTTTAGTACATAATATAGTTAATAAATTGTTTTTAATAGAGCCTGACTATACCCTCTCTTCGTTCGGAAATATATTCACAACCATGTCCTCCAAAAAGAATTTCCAAGAATATTATTCCATTTCTCTATAATCATTAAAATAAACATTATTATTTTTGTCTTTTTCCAATATTTTATAAGGAATATTCATTTGACTTTCCAAATGAGAAATTTTATACCCTTTTAAGATATAAAAAGAATATTCTTTTTACCACGTACGACATGTTCAAGTTTGTCCACCATTATTTCATTGAAGCCTCATTATAAATTTTAAAATTTTTAGTTTCAAAAATGTATTCAAAATTAATTTTCGATGAAATATATTTGAAAAATATTTTCCAAAATCAAAGTACATTTTCCATCCGAATGTTTTTAAAATATAATATTTTATTTCATCATCAACAACAACCCTCTATTTTACTCTACATGGGATTTGCTATATTGATATAATTATTATTATTCCATTGGATTGTTTATGATTGATTTGGACCATGATAGTATTCAAATTCACTTCCATGATTCATTCTTTAATTCAAATTGAAATTTTCAACATCATATGATCATTGAGAATTGAGTTTCTTCTAAAAATCCATATCATTTTTCATAGACACTACTATTGCCTAAACTGTATACCATTTTACATACAATGTTTAGTTTGAAATATGTTTGATTAAATGGAAATTATTGATAAATATGTATCTCCCTTTCAAATTTTTTATTTGAAAAATAATATTATTTATTTTATTACTAAATATGAATAATGATTTGGAATTATTGAAACGGGTTGGGGACTGGTGAATAAAATCCCCTCGATGCATCAATAGTCTCATGGGAACAATTAGTTGAAAACAAACCCTTCACGTTTGTTTACATGTATAATATATTGGTATGATATGAGTTGGGTATTAATTAATGAAATACCCTTGATGCATCAATAGTCTCATGAGATGAAATAGTTAGCTAGCTTCCTTGGATGGGTTTTTATCGGATAGCTAAACTGTATTGTGAATGGTCTTGACAGTACTAGTTCCATGTACCTAAGAAACATGGAAGACAAGATATTATTAATTTACATTAATATTAGTTCATGTTATTATTAAACCATGATAATTTTCATCTACACTGGATATATTTTATTATTAGTTATTTAGATGGCACATGTTTCAGTTTCATACATTTCTATATTTATTTTTCATTTTCTAGTAACATTAATGAAACATGTTTCATGTTATTAAATTTACTTATTGTTTATGCACATTGTTATTAGTTTCTTGATTACATGGTATGTGTTTTTAGTTATTTACCATAACACATTTATTACTCTCATTGATTCATTATTTCTTTTTCAATATTTTTTCTTTATTGGGCATTTGAGGTCACCCTTACTATGTTTCATTCCCTATGAATCAAATAAGAATACTATGAAATATATGTACAAATTTACTAAATAAATTATTGTGTTCCAAGAAGTTTTTTATTTATTTAGAAATAAGAAAAAAATATGTTGTAATCAGTGTATTCATTTGTAATTAAATACTAATTTATGTATATAGCTTACCATGACTACTAAACTCTCAGTCATTTAGGGAATGATTATTTGTAATCATGAAAATGTAATTGAGAGATGACACCATCTCTGTGTTATCTAGGATCAGGATATTATAGTTAGTATCAGATAATGTTAGTAGTAACATTGGGAACTAGATTTAGGAAAACATATATTATATTGCTTAACCATAAGACAGAATTAAATGATATATATAGATGGAAACCCGAAAATTTTGATAATGTATAGATTATGTTAATATTAATAGGAATACATCCCTCTCTAGATACTACATGTGGTTGTGGTTCAGGTGTAGATATACCTAGAAGTAACATCTAACAAGCTGTTCGGGGCCTGACTTGGGTTAACCCAGTACATGACAATGAGACTTACCACGCACCTGGTTTGACACTCTTGGGGGATATGTTTCAGATAATCTATGATTTCTTTTCAAAACTATTTGTATAATTTGAAAGGATTTTGATAATGAAAAATCAAAATTAAAAATAAGGTTATTTAGATTAAAAAATACAGTTTCATGATTTATATATCTTATAGATAAATATACACTTTTATCACTATGAGTTTTGTTCCCCACACTATTATTTCATGTTTTAGAAAATGAATGGAACCCGAAGGATTGAAGTTAACATCAAACATGATGGAAAATGTGGTGAAAATGAGAAACCAAATGATGTGTTTATAGGAGTGAAGTATATCATGTTTATTCAAAATCAGTTTTCTAGAAATATGGTTAACAATAAATACCTTTACTAACTCCTGAGCACACCAATTAAGAGATGGGTGGAGGATTCTATGATCTCGAGTGGTGGAGACGGTGTAGAAACGAAGGGTCAGAATTTGACATGTGAGAAGCCTGGAAGGGGACATCTAGAAAAGTGACTCAATGGAACATGGAAATGATTTATGTATGGTAAAGAAGAGCATAAATCGAAGGATTGCAAAGGAAGAAGGATGAGAACTAGGGAAGTAAATGAATATCATCCTAAGAAATCCTTTATAATATTTTTTCATAAATTTGGGGAACCTAAACAACACCCAAGTCAATGCCCTCGCCTAGAGGATAAACCCTAGAACAAGGAATGAATAATATGGAAATAATTGGATGAAGTATTTATGTATTTTGGTTCTATTTAAAACCATAGTTAAAAGTCTATTTATTGATTAACCTTATTTCAAGGATGTCCATCATATATAATTTAAAAATACTAAAAATATGGTTTCAAAAAAGGAAAAACTATAAATCGGGTGAAAACTAATAAAAATTGGAAAGGACAGGGGTCATGAAACCATGGCCAAAAAACAATAAGGGTTTTATACCAACCACTGAACTATGCAATGTCTGGGTTATTTTTTCATTATTTTTAGATGAAAAATTTGTTGAATAAATGTCAATGAAGAAAAAATATTATCAATTTTTAGGATGAGAGATTAATATATTAACCATATTGGTTTATAATATATTTAAAAAAATATGTATACTTGTCACACTTTTAAAGGACTTATGATCCTTTAAAAGTTTCTTTTAGTGCTTTAGGAATAAACAAATAATGTTCGTTATTGTTAATAAATTTATGGTATTAAAGGATTGAATTTGAATTTAATCAATGAAAAACCAAATGTTAGGACTGTTCATATAAAATTTAAACTTTCCAACTAAGAATGTTTCCTATTACTGATTGTTATAATTTAAAACAATTAGGAAAATGAGTTCAAAATAAAATGTTGTCCTGATACCAAAATTTCTATTGAACCAATGGTCTTCTAAATCACTAATGATTTAGGGATTTAAAGCCCTAAAATTTATATTTATCATTCAATTTTTTGTGATTGATGACCTCATTCACTCATGATAAATATTTAAATTTTCCCTCCAAGTATGTATCTATACTTACAACTAATTTTCTCATACTTAGATACATAGTTATGTGATAATATATGTAACTTTTTTATTTTCCATTCTATTTTTTCTAGAGGATATTTTATCGAATCTTTTACCAATGTAGGATTTCAAACATAAGAAGTGTCAAAAAATATATCACAATGATCACATTTAAATTGAGAGGATTAAATTTAAATAAGGTGGGGAGAATGTGACACCCCAAAAAAAACTAATGTATGAACCTAATATTTGAGAGCTTGTATGACACACTATATGGAGAGAGTAAGGTAATATAATATCTATAAAATTTATCACATTTTTACTATTTCAAATAGATTCTATATATTTCAATTCATGTGAAACTAAGTTCACATGTGTTATACTAAAGATAGACCTTCCTCGATATCTTGTGTTACACATAAGAGTGGCCTTCATTTATATCTTGCGTTACACGCAAGACCATGTTTCACCATATAAAAATGTATTATTAAAATTTTAATATTTAATATAAAATTATAAAATCTTTCCATTACATTATAATTTATGAATATTATTAACTAACATACGAAAATTTATATTTTATAACAATATAAGATTAATTTATAGGTATGAAATAATTATTAAAGAATTTAAGGACCAATTGAATATAGAGAGAATGTTTTTATATAAAAACATTTTTATAACCTAAAGCTATTTTATCCTGATAAATTAAATTAGATATTTAATCTATTGAAATATATATGTTATATATTCAATCAATTTTTTTTGATATTCATCCATTAGGTTTGATGTACAAAAGATAAGAACAAAACCTATTTTACACATAAAAAACCTCTATTTTTATAAATGAAAGTTTATTGCTTTTAAAATAGAACCACTTTTATATTTGGATTTTGAGACTTTATTTAATTTAATATTTAAATATAACCAAAATATTTGAAATTGAAGAATATAAACTAGGTTAGTTTAAATTTTTGATATATTTTAGAAACATATCATTTTTAATGTATTGTTAAAAATACTGAATCTAAGATCCAATATACTTTTCATCTAATATATTGGTGAGGAAGAATTATACTTTTTATTGGTTTTAAAGTTTAATTAGATTATATTTTTATCAATTAATCCTATTGTGGTTATTTTAATAAATTTAAAATTTAAATTTATTATAAAAACATATCCAACCTTCATATGTTTTTACTTTAAAAACCCACATTGTTGACCCTTATACAAGATGAATTTTAAATTAATTTCTACCACTTATATGATTGGAATTTGTAAAAAAGAATTCGATATTTGAAATAAAAATAATTTATAATGGTTAATATGTTAAACATAGTTTTTATCAAAATTATTGGTGAAGGTAATTAAATTTGATTATAATTATTAAGGTTAAATTAGGCTTAATAAAAGAGTAAACCATAAATTTAAAGAATAAATAGACCTATAAACTTGTCCCAAATCCATTTTATGGACATATATATACCCTATAATCAATTTTCTCGAAATTGGTCTATTATTGGAATAACATTAAATATGACTTTTTTTATAATTATCTCTTCAAATATTTACAAGAGTGATGCTCCTCCTCCTCTATAAAAGGCAACCACCTCTCCCCAATCCTAACACATCTCAAACCACATTAGTTGGGCCAAAATCTACCAAAATACCTTCCAGAAATAATCCCCTCATCTTTTAAGCCTCCATTAGGACTGAAATACTCCCAAGGAACCCTTTTGGTATAAACCAAAAGATGTTACATGATTAAGAGGTAACACCTTCACTCATGCTTTTTAGTTTCATTTCCATCCTCCACTACCAATACACTTTTTATCCTATTATTACATAAAAATACTAGTATCATAAATATAATAGGATTTTCTTATGATAAGTTTTATACCTAAAATTACATACTCCTCCTTCTGATGGGTAATGAACATAATGTTTCTATGTACGATGAATTACTACCTCACGAAACATTGATTATTCAATTCTACTTTACAGCCTTTCAAGGTGGATATTATTATGGAAAATCTATTTATATGTGTTATATATGATATTTAATATGTATTTATTTTTACTTAATCATTTTATAATACATAAATTTAATACTTTACATTTTACATTAATACAATAACATTATTTTGGGATGTGTGGACTACCGTCCGCTCAATGTGATGTGATTTGTTAACATGACACATTGAAGGTATAAATGATGGTTTTAATTAAAAATATGTAAATTAAGAAAAATTTATATGTTATTAATGACATAATTATATTTTTGTAAATATAATATATAAATATATATTTTCGTTATCACCATTTCACACACCTAAAAAGTGATGGCGTCATTCCTGGACAAGTGGACTACCACATCCTTGACACGATGTGATTAATTTATATAATATAATTCTATATATAAGTATATATGATAAAATAATATGGTATTTAAGAAATAATGATCATCCTATGATGATATAATGATACTTACCTTCTTTCATAATGATCATTGAAAAATGGGAACGTTACTCTTGTGTACATATGTCCAACAGTCTCTATGATTGTAACATTGATTCATTTTTCATAACCATAATTATTTATTTATGTTAAAAATATAATTTAAATATAAATATAATTATCATCTCAGGATTATTATTCTAGATATGTTTATATAATGACCAATTAGACCGTAGTTTACCAACAATAGTTGGTTTGACACATAAACCAAATTTGGTCAAAACACCCGACATAAACATAATTGTTTTAGTAGTTGTACACGACATGATAATAAGTTAAATAATTAAATTATAAACATGAAAATATTTCTGAATAAATTATGAAATTAACAAAAGTTTATTATATAGGAATTTAATGGATGTTCACCTAAAAGAAAACATAGGGTAAGGATTTCCATCTCACTTTTTACATCCGTGAGATAAATTTCATATAGACACATAATAATTTTTTTTTGTATAACTGCTGCCCATTTTTATATATTACATCATGAATAAATTTAGTTTAATATTATTTAGATGTTTAATTTGATGATTATCACTTTTGGGTCTTTCTATTCATATATAAGGGAATTCATCTCAATTTCATTTCATTAAGGAATAATGTATTGTTATGAACGTAGTTTCTTTTATTTGGTCTATATATTGACATTGAAATCCTATATCATGAATCTCCCTAACATCATGATATTATAACATTAATTAAATTTTACTCCTTCAGAGGGTTACTATTTAAAATGTTTCGATGTGGTATGAGACACTTTGGGATGTTTAAAGTTTATTTTCCTAAATATTAATCCTAATGATATTTCAATGGAATTTTCATTTGAGGAAATTATGTAATTTTTTAAAAATATACCCTTTCATTATACTATGGTTATCCATTACCATTTTCAAGTATTAGTACCATTTATATACTCAATGGTACATATTATAGTTAATAAATTTTTTTAAATAATGCCCGACATTACCATATTTTCGGTCAAAAATATATTCAAAACCATATTTTACAAAAAGGATTTCCAAGATTAATATTCCATTAACCTGTAATCATTAAAATACATTTTTATACTTTTTTTATTTTACAAATCTTTTATAAGGAATCTTATTTTCTTTTTCTAATCGAGTTATTTTCTACACATTTACCATAAAAAATATTATTATTTTTACCTTGTACAACATGTATGGATTTATCCACATTCATTTCATTGAATCCTCCATATAATGATTAAAAATTTTATTTTTAAAATATCTTTAAAATGGATTTTCATTAAAAAAATATTTTTCAAATTTTTCATCAGAAGAAAGTTATATTTTACTCAAGAATATTTTTAATGTTATTCTTTTATTTAATCAATGATAACAACCCTCTATTTTACACTACATGGGATTTTTTGTATTACTATACTCCTTATTCATACACTGGATTTTTTATGATTGATATGGCCATGTATATTTTTCACATTGACTTCCATGATTCATTCATGAAGTCCACATGAAATTTTAAACATTATATGTTCCTTAAGAATTGAATTTATCTTAATTATACATATAATTTGTCATGAATATTACTATTTCATAAACTGTATACCATTTTATAGATAGTTTTTACTTTGATAGTTATTTTATTAATAAGAATTATTGATAAATTTATATCTCTCATTCAATAAAGTTATTTTATAAGGAATATTATTTATATGATTATTCAATATGAATAATTCTTTGGACTGGTAGACACGGGCTGATGACCGGTGAATGAAAGCCCCTCGATGCATCAGTAGTCTCATGGGATGAATCAGTTGGTAATAAACTCTTTTTTGATTGTTATAAAGTAGAAAATATCGGTGAGATATGGTTTTAGGGCTGGTTAATGAAAGCCCCTCAATGTATCAGTAGTACCATGAGATGAAATATGTGGTTATCCACCATATATGGGGTTTTAACTGATAAATAAACCTCATTTTGGAAGGTTTTGAGGTCACTTGTTTCATGTACCTAGGAAACATGGCATCTAAGATACTTTAGCCCATAGTGGATGAAAATTTCCTTTATAGAGAGAACCTATGGCTTATTCAAGGAAACTTATGGCCCTGGTCAAGGAGAAACTGTCTCCTCAAGTATTTTAATTCTCATGATTGACACTCTCAGTTGACATATCAAAAAAGGAATTTATAGTGGAGTCATCCTCCCTTATCAAAGAAAAATGAACCTTCCCTCAATATCCCATTTGATGTTGTAGATGATATTATTATCTTCACTAATTCTTAAAATCGATCAGTGATAATTTTTAATAAGATTCATTAGAAATATTTTTAGAGGAGTAGCCATGATATTAATAGATCCAAAATAAACCTCTTTATCTCTTAAAAACTCTTATCTAGTAGGGATACCTATTTCTACAGGAGGTTGGATATGCACATTGGTACATTTCTAATGGATTACCTCATCATTCCTATATCCTTGAACAGAATGAAAATGTGAGACTTATATTGTGTGGTGAGAAAGATAATAGGGCATGTTTATACTTGAAAACTATCTAACTCTCCTTTGGGGAATGGATAGCCCCAGTTAATAGTGTTTTGTAAGAAATCCGGATGTGTGTTCTGGCATCTACCTATGTACTGAAGGGTGTCTTCAAAACCATTGACAAGGTATTGGATGGTTTCATCTTGGATGTAATGTCGTAAGGTAAAAGGCATTGGGTCTCATGGGACATGATGTACAGACCCATAAACATGAGTAGGATCAATTTTAGGAGCTTAAGTGACACTATCCAAGGCATGCATGTGAAACTTACATTGAAAATCATTGAAGAGAAAACACTTTGGGGGAGGTTCATTTATTTCTTAAATGGAGGTAATGTGGATTCTGTAAGTGCACAAGGCACTCCTTTCTAGTCTATGATCTATAACATCATCTTGATCCTCTAGAACCACTCATGATGGGTTGTAATTGAATTTAACATCCTATTTTGGCATCATGATTAGGTAGGGTCAATTATTGGATTCTTTGGGTGTCTAGTCCCAACTATTTCCTCTATGGACCTGAGCATGTACTTGTGGTTTAGTAGGTATATGCCGATCAAGGATCAACTCGACACCTCTAAGTTGATTTCCATCAACATGGAGCCAAAAATATTCATCTTTAGTCCTTCACCTTAGGGGAATTCACTACAAGGGACTTTCATAGAATTTACACTCTACAGGATCTTCAAGATACATTGAATGGGATCATATAGTGGAACAAGATTCCAAAAAATATAACCTTCTTGCACGGAGTATAAGGAATCAAGCGGTCCCATTGGATGATAACATTAAAAAAGTGGATATTAATCTGGATTTGTATTGTCACTGCTGCAAAAATAAGAGGGTAGAAAGAACAATCCACAACTTTTTAGAAGGCGACTAGAATTAGGTTGTGTTAATGTTTTTTGGGGATTTCACTACTCTTAACTCTTATGGCCCTAAGGATAGACCATTCGTGCAACATTGGTTCTAGGGGATGACTGATAGTGGTTAGAAAAGGATATAGCCCTCTATCATTCTTATTTATAGTTTTTGGTGTCCGTGGAAAGATCTTAATCACACTAGATACAAGGGGTCTTCTCTTACAAGGAGTTCGATAATTTTGAGAAAAAAAAGTCTCTTGATTGACTTGGTTACTATCTCCAATAACTGGTGGGATTATGCTTCATTGAGGTCTCTTATTATTAGTTATTATCTGGTTCAACCCCCCATCTATAGGTCATTGGGATAGTTGGTATGTTGGCTTACCTTGGAGAATGGGATCAAAATCAATACGAACAGATCATGCATCTCAGGTGACATGCGAGGGGGAGGGGTAGATGGTGATTCATAGGATAGTTTTGTCCTCACATTGCTATCCCATTATTGTAGTGGAAACTCACTATAGGTGGAGGCAAGGGAAGTTCTCATTGGGCACATACATTGCAACCAGGGTAAGATCAACTTATCTCATATAGAAAAGAACCCCATGATCACCCATAACTTCTTTCATGGTAGAGTCTCCATTCCCTAGTTGATATCCTACATTATCAGAAAATAAAGAGCCCTCATCAATAGAAATATACACATAACTCAAACATGGTGAGAGGGTAACAAGGTTGAATACTATCTTGATTCTCAGGCTGTTCATTTATCCAACGTGACCAACCTTCCTAACATCACTTTCTACAATCCTGAGGCTGTGAATTTGATTTGAGGGGACTCCCTTCGCCCCCACTACATTAGTCCCCCTATGACTATTTGTGTTTTTCTTTTCCTTTATTTTCCCTATACATTATCCCTTGAATAAATATATGATGATATTATGATTACATTTCCATACTGCGTATGCACTTACTTCTCAATTTTTTGATTACATGGTATATCTATTCAGTTATTTACAATTCCATATTCATTAATCTAATTGATTCATTATTCCTTCTGCTATATTTTCCCATTACCGATCATTTGAGCTCCCTGTATTATGTTTCTTTACCAAGTAATACAAGAAGGATACTATGAAATATATGTATGAATTTTCTAGTTGGATTAGAGTTATTCTCGAAGATCCTTAATTATTTAGAAAGAAGAAATACAATTAAGTTGTAATTACTGTATTTATGTTTCATTAAAATCTCTTTTATGTGTCTAGTTTACTAATACTACTAATGTATCTATACTTAGGGGATTGATTCGTTATAATCATGCCAATTTAATTAAGAGAATACATCGGATCTGTGCTATCTAAGGTTGGGGTCTACAATTTAAATTTTGATGACCTAAATTGTTTTGGGGTTTCTTATTATCTTAAGAGGTAATTACATATTATTAATATTAATATTCCATTGATATTGGATGTGATATGATGGTTAAGGGAATTTTTGATCATGGATTTTTACTCTACCATACATTGGGTGTTTATCCTGATGTCTCACACCATTTCCACTATTTGGATGGTTGGCATGACATACCACATCCCTTGTTTCATCTATTAGAATGAGGAAACAACCACAATGTTGAGGTCTAGGAATGATTTCTCCCATTCATTATGAGATGAAGGTCTTTTACCATTTTCTTGAGCTTATTAAGTTAATCCCTGATCCAGCCAAAACCCAATTTTCTATATATATGGATAATTACATCTGCACATACTTAGTCCATATAGATGGAAAAAATATATAAATACACAATATATATTATTAATTTATGAATGGTTATCAATCATATAATCATTCTGGGAATGTTCTGTAGCTGGTAGAGTTATTGGGTGTCCTTTAAGAATATGATCAGGATTGTATTTATTAATTTAGAATTGTTTGTTATACTTTATATATGCATAATGTTTTACCATATATCCACATACTAAATTTAACAGTATATATTTTCAGTGGTGGTCTAAAGAGTATATCCCACACCCTTTCTAGGACGCCATTTCACTAGGGTACCTAAGTAGATTTCATGTTCGTATGACCATAGATTATTACTTGCACTGTTATGCATGTACATGGGGGTTAGAAGAAAGGGACTGATCCAGACCTCAGAACTATCATGGAGATCACCCTTAGGATTTTTTATTTCTTTCCATTATTCATGTACTTCAATGTATCATATTTCCATCTATATTTCTAATGTTTTATTTTATTTCATCTTTTTTACATGCATTCATTGTTTTATATTGGAATATACCATTTCTATTAATTTGATATTATTCTTCCATTTTTTTCATGCATTTATTGATTCTTACACTATTTTATATTATTTATTTTATGATATACCGTGATTATACTCTTATCAGGAGGGTATAGTCTCCCCACTACCACCACCTTAGATTAACACTTCTAGTCAGATGCCTCGGGCGTATGGGTGTGTGTGCTTGAGGCTATGTAGAGACAGATCTAGCTACTATTCTTATTGGAAGTCAGATCAGGTTGTGACAATGTGTTATGAGATTATTTATTTTTTACTTTTTATTACTCTTTGGGGATAGTGGAAAAGTGACTAGAATTGTGTCGGTGCTCGATAAATAGCAGTGTTTTGGAGTGATGAACCCACCCACTAAAAAAGTATAAGTGGCCTGGGATAGATTTGTTTTTCATAATGTTTCATTATTTTGGTTCATTATGATTTGTCATTGACTAGTTAGTGTACTTTAAACTACTCATTTATTTATGTAATTTATGGTATTTTGTTCTTGTCCTTGTATAAAAAGAAAGTGTCATTAAATACATCATTATAGATGAATAGATATTCATATTCTATGCATATACCATACCATGTAGTTTCATTTATTTTCTACTTATTGATTGTGATGTTGTTCCTTGTGTGATTATTATACTGGCTGTTATATACCATGTTAGGTATGTTAGTGATATGATATGTTTTCTAACTATTTAGTTATTTCTTTAGAATCCCTATTTATATAACATTATATGGTGATTTATTTTGCATGTTAATCTACTAAAATTATTAAATTATTATATTCCATGCTACCTTATTATTTAGAATGTCTTTATTATGTATCATAATTCCATGCTTGTTAGCATGTTCCTATTTGTTTATTTATTATGATATCATTCCTAGTTATGTTTTTGATATATAATTGGTTTCACAGGATTAAACATATTGGTTGCGAATAACCATGAGCCAATTTTCAATTTTAAGGTGTATGAGTGCCTTATAAATTAGGGATAGGTAACCCATGTACACGAACCATATTTTGAGAATTTTATATATCTAAAGAACATTGTTAAAATGTAAAAGATATTAATGTTTAAATGTTAAAGAGAATTTTCTTTGATTAAATGGGATCTATTATTCGATCTATAATGTGTATGGATGCTTTTTTAATTATAGATTATAACCCATATAATCAAAATATTATATAAATGAAGAATATATTTTGAGATGGATAAAAAAGTAAAAGTCGATTATTTTTGTTTTAAAATTAAATGGTTTCTTATAGACCCCTTACGCGACTCAACCCTGGTAGGTTAGTTATGGTATTTAATCATATCAGAAAATAACTATTATGGATAATTTAAAAAATTAAATTGATTATCATATCCTCTATAAAGGATTTTAACTCTATCACACAGATATGGAGATATGTTTGGTTAACTTACTAAATACACAAATGGACCCAAATAGGTCATTCTGGGCATGTATTTTATGAGATAACCTACTATGGGTGTTTTGAAACATTGATAATTGAATAACTTCTACTAGGGTGATATATGAGGAACCCAAGTTGGCTTAATGGGACCCTAAAAGGTCTCCTTATCAATACATGATAATTATATTAAAAGGAAGTATTCTAAGACTTATATATTTTTCCTTGAATCATTAGTGAAATCAAGAACCATGTGATATTAACTTATCATGGACACTTGATTTTCTGAATAAAATATTTTAAATGTTTTAATATTTAATGTGAAATAATGTAATGACTTATAATGGAACCTTATGCAGTATCCTTAGTTTAAAACATAATATAATGGTAGTTTAACCTTCCCTTTAAATATACATAGAATAGAAAAATGATTTTTTTTCATACGACTTTTTCATTATTAGAAAGGGCTTAAATGATAGATGTAGGCCCTAGTGACATCTGTTTGGTCTGGCCTAGTGATATGGTTGATTCTTGTGATTTTTTAAGGGGATAGTCCGAGGTAGATAACACACATAGAGATTAAATTCTATTCTAAATGTTATGATTTTTTTCTAAATTATGGTTTCATTTAGGTTCTATTTTCCCAAGTCTAACTGTAAGATTTTAAATGAAACCCTTATTTGTATGGGTGGCCATGGTATCCTTAACCCTTATTATGGTTATGAGAATAAACTAATGCTCAGTTTTAGCAGGTTAGACATTCCTAGGTCATGGTTGAGAATGTAGTTGGTCACATAACTTTATATTCATCCTCAGTAATGGAATATTTGGAACGTTTTAATCTAGGATAATGGTTTTATAAAAAAATTCCACTAGGGGATATATCTATTGTACATACCACTTGATAATTAGATGCATATGGAGAACAACCTATAGATAATATCGAGGATATTCCATATTTATTATTAAACCTCAGGGTAGTGTGAATTTGTATAAGAGGTACCCATTCATTTTCTAAATGATATAATGAATGGTTGAGTTTAGTGGAATAATTGTTCATTGAGATATTGATTATGTTCTTAGGTCAACTCTGGAGTAGAGTGACCTGGATGTTTAAGGAATCAATCCATCCTAATTATCGGGAAGGTGTTCTAAGAGGATCTAGTGTTTCAAAAAACATTCAACTTGGTTTTTTTCATGTCATATGCTATGATGTTTGTGATCATGATTGAGAGAAATTTCACGTGCTCATTTAAGGTGAATCTGACCTAGCATGCTTTTGTTCAGATAGTATATATCTCTATTCAATTACTCAAAAACTCTTATGGTGGGAAGAATCATGTCATTTCAAGGAAATATGTGACCTTCAGATAGAATGGACACAATTGAGGAAGACCGTATGAAAATGGTTAATGTGGTTTTTGAATGCCTATGATGCTGATGAGTCTTGAAACATTTTGGTTCTTTCTTGGAAGCATGAAGTTGATGCGGTTGGTTATGCACACAACCCTTGAGAAAGAATATTGTTCATAGATGTAATTCAGTCACTAACCTTGAGTGATCATGGGATTCCTTTGGTGGTAATGGAATTTTGATATGGTAATGAGGATGAATTTGCAAATAGAGATAAGCTTCTTTCAAGAAGTTGACCAGTAGGGGTTCAAATTCTATTCCTTCTGATGGTTGGGTTTGGTTGCTTAGAAACTGTAATGAGCACTTAATCTAGTACATAATGGAGGTGTCTTTAGAATTTTTTGAACTGTACATATCCTCTTAGTGTATTTGTTCTTAGGGATGAACATGTATCATATCTTGACATCTTCCTTGATGCACTAAGAGAGAATCAGTTATACAACAAGCTAAAGGTTTTAAATTCCCCTTTGTATCAATAAATAGAATTTATAATAGTTAAAATATAGATGTGTGTTTTTTATCATGTCATGGTTAGTCAAGATTGATACATCTGTTCTTATGTAGGAACGCCTAGGATTGATTCTTAGACACCATATATTTTCCTCTTACTTGACCACCAAGAATATATCACTCCAGGCTTAGTCAATGATTAGACGAGGACGTGTTGGCCTTGTACCAACAAGTCACTTGTAATCATAGAGTATGGGTTACCTTGGGTTAGTTCCTTGGACTCATAATTAATTATCCCGATCTTACCCCAAACATGTTTTCCGACTCAGAGGTGATGTTTAAATGGTGAAGATTCCAGTGGGCTAGATCTGGGTAACACCCATGTTTATGCTGAGGTAGGACATATTAAATGGTTAGGTGATGGTTCAACTGAGGATATTAACCAGAATTCAGGTATGGGCTTCAGTGAATGTTCTTGTTGTAGTAGTAATATTCCTTGGAAGAAGGCATTGTAGTTTTATTTGTATTATGACAGCTGTGTATGCCGAGTGTTTTGAGAATGGTCAGCCAGATGTGTCTCAATTTGTTTTTATTTTTTCTGAAGGAAAATGCTTAGTGAAGAACTATTTTTGTAATGTATTTATGTGGAAATGAGTTTAGTATGTGTTGGATGAGGCTCTTCATAAAAATCTACCTCGGCATAGGTAAATGATGTCAGTGTGGAATCAATTTTTTGGCCAGTTCAAAATCTTGTCAGGAGCGTTGTTATAATGATTTGGGTCTACATTGTATGAAATTCTAATGTATAAGGTACCATGAATTGAAATTTTACCTTTTTATGATAAAACCTATGGTCAGAAGCACCACCGGATGTATGTTTAAAGAGATGATGCTGTTATCATGTCTCTAGCTAAATAGGCTTAGGTAATCACAATTTCATTTTCTGATTCAGAAACAAGAATAGGCTTGGGTTTTGAAGGCCTAAGTGCCAGAAACATAAGTAATTATTAGATGTGGTTTTGGTGTTTGGGAACACAACACTACTGTTTGAATGTGACTTCATGAACCATGTAGGTTAGGTGATGTTTTTTTTATTTCCCCATGGATTATAAGAAATGAGAAGATCTATGGTGCAGACGCTATAATGATACATATTTTCTTGAAGGTATGACTCAATTGTTTTTCATTTTAAATCCTTTTATAAATCTAGGTAAACATGAACTATGACCCAAGAATGTCGCAAGAGTATCTGATTCTTTTTCAGAGCCCATTGTTCTACAAAATGGGAAAAAGTATAGGATGCATGGTTACTACATGGTAAGTACTAAATGTGCAAGGTAACTGTGCAAGAAATTTTTTGAGAAGAAGGGTCCTCATGGTTTGTTTATAACCTTGAAACCAGTGGATCATGACCATGCCTGATTTTAGATATCTTGGATAGTTGGATTTTCCACAAGTTTCACACAATCTGGGAAACCTTTTGTCTTAACCATGAAAGGTCCCTTATTAAATAGTAAATTGATAATGTTTTTCACATGTTTTGGCCAAACCATACATCCAAAATGCTTGAATACTATTTTGTCGAAAAATTACTAAAATTTACTAAATGAATATAATATCAAAAACCTCCTTTTCTTCATTTCTTTTCGAATGGAAGGATTCTCATTTATCTCTCGTAGCTTCCTCCTCCTTTTAATTTAGGAAGTGAGATATCTTCTTGATTCAAATTCAAAATCAAGATTAGTAAAAATAATTGGATAGCTTTCGGTAAACCATATACTCATCTTGACTATTTCTGTATATTATCATCCAATCTGTTGTGCAATTTTAGTGTGATCTCATTCACCATATTTTCAGATAGGATGACTGAGTCTTCATTGTATCTCAAACCGAATAGAAACAATCCTTGATATTGGATGAATGAAGAGTACTAGGTATATGGTAGGTGGTCTATAACTCCTTCCCCATGTTTCCATTGATTTATAATCCTTTATTTTGTTTTATGAAATGGTATTCGTTGTGTGTGACCCTAAAATTTAATTCTTCATTTTTGATTGTTATACACATGTTCTATTACCCCCATAGAGACTTAATATGCAATTAGAGGATATCAACATCAATTATAGACACCCCTTTGTGTGTTATATCATTAAATGACTTTATTTATTTAATTGATTAAATTCCTTGAACATCTTATAAGAATTCATATAAGATTGTGAATGGAATTTCCCTTGCAAGTAGTTTCCTAATTGATAATGGTCCCATCTAAGTGATTCATTTATCTATGAAATTAATTTTACGTGTTTGGTATCCTTTTAAAATGGCATTTTTTACTAAAATGAGTTATTCCTATTGAATGAGATTTATTTTAGAGCTAAATTAATTTTTTTCAACAATGTCATGTTTTATATTAAAACCCATCAGTTGAGGTGTGATATATTCTAAAATAAAAAGTGGAGATTAGTGTTTTAATTATTGTTTCGATTTATGATATTTTGATTCATATTCCTTCATGTTTCATTCTAGACATTCATAATTCTTTTTTGCATGGTCTCAATTGATAATATTAAATGGATTAAATAAAATGGAATGGCCTTGTTATTAGACCTCAGAAAACCCTGAGAGGGGAGGGGTGAATCAGGTTGACAACATTTTTATTTAAAGTGAAAGATATAGTTCCAACATTGGTACAAACTTGTTAAAAATGGTTGATGGAATCAGTTAGTAATTAAACATTCACCCACAGAGAGACAACACAACCATTTTACGTAGTCTAATTCTAAGGGATAGTCCAAGGAGCATATGCTTATTGTGTTTCAGTCATACCAAAATACACTAATCATCACTTATTATAGAATATAGAAATTTAGACATGGTTACTCAATTCTAGGAAAACTTCCTTCATAATATTTTAGGGTTATTGAACAACATCCATTAGATTATTTCTGTCGACTCCCCATAGCTATCTACTTTGGGTGAAGTCTTACCAAGATTAATGAAATAAAGGTCTCATTAGTAGATTTTTATTTAAGTCATTTTCCCTGAATATCTTTAGATTCTTCTAGCACCATAGTCCTAAATTGATTGACACAAAATCACTATTCACTTAAACTAGCTGTTCACCACTATTTTTTGTGATTCTACTAGCCTAAAAAACCCCTTTTTATTCCCTGGAATTCCTAATTTTAAATCCATGAACATTTATAATGCTCATTCATGATGAGTCTGGTTGATACTAACTACCTTCGTAAATAAAACACCCTTCATAGATCACTATGTCATTGTAGAATATCCAAACAAGACGAATCTTTTTTTCCAAGATACCTAAGCATTGGTCATTACAAGACATTATTTTCACAATGACAAGTCTCAAAATTAATACCCAATTGGATAATATCTTAACCTTTATTGATTCATAATGATTCATCATTATATCTAATTCTATTTCTGTATAAAATGATGTGAGCGTAGCCTCCTATTTATAGGATTAACTTTTCATGAAGATTCAATGGTTACAGTGGTTATTGTTATACTAAAAATTCATGTTCATAAATGTCCTTCATTCTCATAGATCATTTTTAAAATTTAACACATTTAATAACATTATCATAGTCTCATAGATTTACTGTATTTTCATTAAGTGTTCACGGTCATTCTTATAGTCACAAGGATTGACCGTCTTTTCATTGCGTGATCATGATATTCCTTTTGGGATGCAACATGTATTCTAAAATCTCATCTTTCATAAATATGAGTATTTAGAAAACTAATTCCTTTAAAAGATTTGAAATGAGACAATTCCGAATTTTTTTTTCCTGAAGCTGTCTCCTTCCATAGTATTTTGAGCCTAAAAATTTGGAAAACACTATGAAATGATGCCAACTTAAAAAATATAGTTAGCTTGTACTATAAGATCAATTTCCATGAAAACTATTTAATAAAATGATTGTGGATGGAAAAAAAATAAAACACTGGACTATGTTTCCAGTAATGAAAAACCTTGGTTCAAACAATCTCCCCCTTTGGGGTTTTTTGGGAATTTATATATAAATTGAATTAAGTCCCAGCCTCTAACAAAAATATTAATGGAGAAAAAACACTCATCCAACACTATAAGTCTATGTGAGAAAATCTCAGTGTAGAAAACAAAATGGAATAATGAATTTGATTTTAATTTTTTTGAATGCTTAAATATTTCTAAGCTAACATCTGAGAAATATGAACAGTTTCTATATAACAAATAATTATGATCGTGTCACAGAAGCATTGCATGGTTTGTCAAAATAATAAACCCTTCAAAACTTTAATTTTCAAATTTATATATTCTCCCTATTTTCAATTAAACCCAGAGAACCTATATTTTTAATTTTTGAGCTAAAAAATAGCCTTGGACCGTATCTTCCCCATAAAAATTCATCACTTCAACAAACAGATTAAAAAAGTTAACCTAAATGGGGTGATGGGATCAACTTTAACCTCCTCATACATTGAGACGTTTCTGAAAACTAAGGTATAATTTATGTTTTTAAATCACATGTAATTCCAACAACTTAGTTAGAATTTCTTCCACTTGATCAATAGTTCCATCATGATCCTTTTTAATCACAAAATTTTTATCTTTTTCCCTGATGAAGTGACATCTAATTTCATTATGATTTGTATGAGAGTTTAGAACCAATTTATTGATAAGATCCATTACACTCTTTTTTTCGTAGGGAATCACCATAATCTATTTTACCTCATTATTAATATCAGCTATTTTTTTCTTCATCCACAATAGCTGAGTGAAATCCCTTGTAGCAGAAATATACTATGCTTTAGCCATACTAAGAGAAGTGATTTCTTGTCTCTCTCTCAACTAGCCACCACATTTATTTCCAATGAATAATTTCTCAACTATTATAGCCTTTCTATCCATCAAATCTTCTACCAAGTTAGCATAATAAATTTTTTATAATTCATTATCACTTCCTATAAGAAATTATGCGCCAAAATCGAGAGTGCCTATAATATATCTCATGATTCTTTTAACTAATTCCAAATTATCTTAGTTTTGATTACCTTGAATGAAGGCCTCAAATAATGTTACAAATATGATATATAGCTATGTTTTAGTCATGTATAATAATCTTCGAATGATTTTATTGTATAGGATGGGATCCATAAATGTCCCATCCTCATTGTTTTCGGAGTCGACATTGGTTTGGATTCATTAATGTTGAATTAAATACAAATATCTACTATATATTTCTACTGATAAATGAAGGATTAATACTTCATTTGAATCACCTATATCCTCGAGAAGTATGTGTGTTCACTAATCATAGACATTTCAATTTATGATTTGATGTGATTAGAAAATTATTCTATTGATCCCTTCCTTCTTCAACCAAAAGTAATATCATCCACATAAAAAAGCACCATAAATTGATCTTTATAATAATTATTCACTTAGATATTGTGGTTCAAACCTCCACTTTTAAAAATATACTTCATGAGAAAATAATCAAGTCTCAAATACCATGCTCTTTGTGCCTGATTCAGACCACATATATATTTATTTAATCTGAAAATAGTATTCTCCTCATTTGCAATCAGAAATCACATTGGTTGTTAAATGTAAACATCAAGTTAAAGAACACCATTTAAGAATTCCATTTTGACATCCCTATGATAAATATTTACTCTTACTAAATTTCTATGGAGTGGAAAATCATGATCTACTCCTGTGTAGTTACTGGAGAAAATGTTTCCTCAACATCAATACCTTCAATTTGTGCATATCATTTTCACAATAACAATACCTTTTTTCTGATCAATTTTTTGTGCTCATTGAATTTGTTTTTAGATATCCACCTAATTAAAATCACATTGTTCCATTCTGGTCTCTTCACAAGATACAATGTCTGGTTATTGTCACTCTAATCCTATTCTTCATTCGTGGCCTTTGCCCATGATTTATCATTTTCTGCTTCTTGAAACAAGGTTGGGTACAAAATTTATAGGATGAAAAATATTATTTATTCCTCATTATACATGTTTGTATGGATTCGGTCCAATCCCCAATATTTTGGGGTTGTTCAATTTATTCTCTTATATTTCTATTGTGTGGTTCTGATGTATTTTCATCAGACATGTTTTACTCTTCTGATTCTTATTCTGAATTGTCTTCATTTATTGATCCCAGAATTTTTTTCAAGACTAAAATTATTTATACATTTGAATATAACCCTTGTCCAATTTATTCTTCCTCATCTATCATACTATTATATGAGGTTTTTGAGGTATTATGGTTTTATCATAAATGATATGGACATCACTACATTCCACAATTATTCGAATATTATAATTGTAGAATTTTTAGGCTTTACACTTCATTGAATATCTAGGGAATAATCCCTCAATTGTATCATCACAATACATTCCTTGATTTCCATTATTTAAGATGAAAACATTACTTCAAAAAACATGAAAATACTCTAGATATGGCTTCATTCCATACAATAATGATAAGAAATATGACTATCAATCAACATAGTTTTATCTATATAGTTATCCAATCAATTTCAAAGCTAAAAAACCTGATTTTATTTTGGGGTTATCACTACATCCACCTTATGCATTATTTCAAATATCTTGGGGTAATTTTCATATTCAATGGATTTGTATTTACTTCTATTTATATATCATATAATTTTGATTATGCGGCCAATATCATCTCCGATATTCAATCATAACTTTTCATGAAATCATGCACCTTTTGTTTCCACTGTATAATAATTACACAATATATTATAATATAACCATCAATAAAAATATGAAGTTCCTCTCTCCATAAGTTATAGACAAATTTATTGGGCCACAAAAATCTGTGTAGTTAAGATCTAGAGGATTTGTTCCCTTTTGAACTTTAGATGATATGAAGTCTCAACCATCTTTCCTCACATGAATTAATCACATGTATTTTTCTCAATCATAATTTAGATTTAGAATGTTGACCACTATATTAAAATTAGACATCATTTTGAAGATCTATTGATTAATGTGACTCAACCTCTAGTGCCATGTCTTTTCTTCTTCTTGAATTGTTAAGTAACAATTGTTCTACTTATTGTCAAATTTGTTTAAATTTATATATATTCTACATTAATTCATGAAATAATTACCTATATTTCCCTTGATAGTGAACCAAATTTGATTAAATGTAATTATAAATCATTATTCATAGTGTTTACTCATAATTATGATATTTTCATGTAAACCATCAATATAGAGAACTTATGCTTTCCTTAGTTCTTCTTTTTGGATTTCTATACTTCCAATTCCTTTTTACTTTAATGAACCATTATTTCAAAATATCACATTTACATAAACCGTTATATTAAATATTGTCCTCTAATATTCATTTCTTATCATATGGGATGAGCCTCCACTATCAAGAATCTAGGTTCTACTATTGTTTATAGCTTTGAGATATATTTCGGTATGGTTTCCTTTCTTGATTTTTTTCTCCCATGAGATACTTGATTAGGTAGAGTATAATGATAGACTTTCCAATATATTTTCAATATAAAAGGGTTAATTATACTCATATTTTTATTCCATATAATAATTACTATTTATAAGAGTAACTAATCTTGGATGGAGGGTGTTTACTTATCTATGAGTTTTGTAGGTAATGTTTCTTGCTTTCCTCTTCTAGAAATTAATAATTTTATGGACATAGTTAGAACTATGAAAAAATATCAATAGAAACTATTTCTTCTATATAATGAAGGATATGGTATCATTCTCTATTGTTTACTTCCAAGAGCTTCCCTATTTAGATATCTCCTTTTCTATTCATAGTACAACATGGTATGGCCTTACAAGACACATAATTAAATATTCATAAGAAAAAAGGTTTTTTTCACATCCATTCCTCCTCACATAACATTATTTTTGAAAATTATTTAATTGCATACAATCTCTAGATACATGGGGATAATTTCTAACTCTCTTTTATGATTCATTTGAATCTTCCTTTGTTAGTACATCATGTACATTTGGGATATGTATAACATTATACATCCCTTTATTTTATATCATCTTATTTCCAACATTTTCTGTTTTAGAATCATAAAAACATATACTTTTTTCCATACATTTGGATCTCTAGTCATTCAAGGACTTCTCTACTCCTTCAGAACCATATTTATCTCTTTCTAACTACTATATATTTGAGAATCTACCAAACTACAATTTCTTCATTTTTCCCTTGATTTTGATTCAGTTGTCAGTTTACTCCTTTGAGTAACATATTTTTCATCAATTCAATCAAAATTCATGGACTCCCCTTCTAGTCTGGTTGTAATTTCATTGAATATTTTTCCTGGTCTTCAATCATGAGCTTAATTTATACAAATTCTTCTAATATTACTCATTTTAATAAATGTTGTTCTACCCCTTCATCCGTTCAATTAACTTCTGCTTTAATCTAGTAGGTATACCTTGATGACTCTTCTCGAAAGTATCCCATCATTAAATGTATTTTTATATGATTTTAAATCTTGTCAAATAGAACCCCTCAAGTTCCATATTGATATAAAAAATACCAATCAATTTATTATCTTTATCTTTTGAAGGTTCTACCTTTTCAATTTCAGCCTTCATGGATTATTGGGTTTCATATTTACACATTGGTTCTAAATCACCTAAAATTTCATTATCATCTTAATCTTCATTATTGATAAAACTCGTTATTTGAAATTTATTTCTTGATTTGATGTCTCTATTTTGTAGAACCTATTTTGAGGCTTCTGCATGATTCTTATTTAACTTACTTCATCATCAAACTTCCTGTATCATCAAGAGGCAATGTTCCCAACTTTTCCACAAAAAATATTCTAGAAGAATCTTTTTGTCAAATATACCTTTTCATATCTTGAATTTCTTTGAAAAAATAAATAGTTATTCTTCTTCCTCATTATATTCATCAACACTAAATTTGGAAATAACAAGTTTTTACATGCATTTGAAATACATTTCATTAGTTACTTGAGTTTTTTCATCTTTTGGTCTGACTCTCATATTGTAAGCCATTATATTTCATAGCATATCATTAATAAAAAGTTTAGAAAAATCCATTTCCTCTAGGGATAACACTCTTGGATTATAAAAAGGTGGAAGCCTTCATAATATTTTCTTCAAAATGTCAATTTCATTAATTTATTCACCAGATCCTCTAATTACTCCAATAATATTAGTAATTTGAATAAAAAATATTTATTCTTTTTCATCAGGCTTCATTTTTAGATCGTTGAACCTATTTTTCCAAACTTCTAGATTGGAATCCTTCACTTTTTTATCACATTCATATATATTTTCTGGTTTTTACACACATAATTGGATAATTTTCAACTAATCAACTTCAAATATATTTTATATGATAGATATATAATAAGAGAATTTTGTGGTTTGGCATCTACATGAAGAATGTTCCAATAAGTTTTAGTCATATAAAGGCATGTTACATCAGTGACCTAAATCCCATATACATGTAAAAATGAACTTCTATCCCAAGGGATATAAGATGACATATCATCCTATTATTCAAAAACTAAATGTTTCTTTCATAAAATTTGGGTAATTCGCTTATATTTACTAAATTCTGCATAAAAACAATAGAGGAAAGATTTAAATCCAACAAATAGTACTCTATTATAACAATTTTAGGAACCTGTAACAGCCTGAGAGGGGAGGGGAGAATTAGGGTGTTAAATTTCTTCTTTAAAAGTGACATATCTTTTACCCAAATTAGTAGAATCTTTTTAAACCAATCTGATGGAATCATTAAGTAATGATACAATGACTTGATGAGAGAAAACACAACAGTTTTACATGGTTCACCACTAATGTCTAGTACATGGAGCATACACTAATAGCACATTGTTCATACCAAAATCCACTATTCATTATTTGTTTTGTAATGCATATGTTCAGACATATTCACTATGTTCCAAACACACTACCATTACAAGATTTTAGGGATTTTTCACTGCCTCCCTCAAAAAACATCCATCGAATACCCCTAGCTCAATGAATTGGTTGAATTCTTAATTAGATTAACAAATTTTAGGTTGATTTAGTAGATTGGTATTTAAGACTTTGTAACTAACTAGCATGGGAATCTACATGCAATGTAGTCCTGAGTTGATGAACTTGAAAGCAGTATTCACATAAAGTAGATGTTCAACACTGTTGTTTTCAATACTCCTAGGCTTCAAGAGATCCAAATTTTGTTTCAAAGAAATTCAAAATTTCATACCAAAACTATAAAAAATATACTTCATGAAGTTTATTCATGAAGAATGTTGCCTCTATGAATAAAACTCCCTTCATGGATCACGAAGTCATTTTCGAATAACCAATTATCATGAAACTCCTTTTTCCAAGATACCTAATAATTACTTAAGACTAAGATTTCCTTTTTATGATATTAATTCTCACAATGAATACATGATTCATAAAGTTATTATCCTTTAAAAATTCATATAAATTTACCCTTTTCTCCAATTCTTTTCATGTGTGAAATGAGGTGTGGGTAGCCACCTATTTAATGGATCTTCCTTTTTGGAAGATTCCATGATCCGAATTTTTTTCCATGAACCTCAAAATTATTTTTCATGATGATCCATCATTCATGAATCACTAGTAAAATTTAACCCATTTGTGAACATTATCTTAGTCATGTAGATTTACATTGTTTTAATCATACATTTGCGAAGCTTCTCTTAGTCTAAAAAATTTACCATTTTTTCCTCACATAATAGTGATCCTCATTCATGATGATCTGTATCTTTGTAAATAGCATACTTTATGATTATCAACCTTTATGAAACCCAGTCTTCATGGAACTCACTTGTTTACTATATTTTAGATGTGACAATATCAAAAAACCAAATTTTAAAAATATTTATCCTTCCTTCTGATTTTGAGCACAAAATTTTAGAAAACACTAGGAAATGACACCACCTTCAATAAAATAGTCACCTAATGTTGTAAGATATCTTTCCATGGAAAATACATGATCAACATTGTGTTTATTGACAAAAATCACAAAATAGAATCTATTTCCAGTAATGAAAATCCTTGTTTCCAACAAGTATTTGTGAATAACTGTTTTAAATACAAACCATGTTTTATGTTGGTTTTAATGACATGATTATAGAAAGCCTTAAATTGATAAATGAAATGACATGATCATATCAAAAGAATTTCATCATGATTTGTTCTTTTCTAAATAAATAAAACTATTTAATTGAATTGAATTGTAAAGGGTTTTATGCACACACCGATTATTTCATGATTTAACACATGCTCTAAAAATATTGTGATGCCCTTGGTTATATTAGGGTTATGAATTATCTTAAGAGGTAATACATTATTATTAATATGAACACACCATTGATATTGGTTGTGATATGATTGTTAGAGGACATATTGATCATGGAGTTTAAATCTACTTTACATTGGGTGTTGAGCATGACATCTCACACCATTTTCAATATTTGGATAGTTGGAATGACACACCACATCCATTTTTTCAGGTGTTGAAAAGAATACACACCCAAAATATCAGGTGTTGACCATGATATCACTCATTAATTATGAGATGCAGGGCTTGTAACTATTTATTGAGCTTATTGGATCATTTAGACTGGTAAGGCATGACTATGTTATGACCCAGTCTAGCCACCACCTAGTATTCTAGGTATATGGCTACATACGTCCACATGTAATTCTTCTATATAGGTGGATTAATTTTATAAAACACAATATATATATATATTATTAATATATATAAAGTTAATGATTAGATAATCATTCCATCCATGTGCTGAATTAGTCAGAATCATCAGTTTTCCTTTTGGAACCCGTGATGGATAGTATTTGGTAACTCAAAAATATTTATTATACTTTATACATGTACACTATTTTACCTTATATTTAGAGTTTGGATTTATCTATACACACTATTTTTTATGGCCTACTAATTATATCTCACACCCTTCCTGGGCAGCCATTGCACTTGGGTATATTATCATATCTCAATTTCATGAGACCATCAATTATTGATTACACTATTATTATTTTACATATGAGTTAGAAGCAATGGATTGATTCAGAGCCTAGGATTCTCATGGAGATCACCCTAATGTTTTTTTATTTATTTTTATTATTCGTTTACTGCATTGTACCATGTTTCCTACTTTGTGTCTAACATTTTAGTCTCTGTATCCTCATTTAGACATGAATGAATTATTTTATATTGACATTGTCCATTTATATTCAGTTGATATTATTATTATTCTACTCTGTGTTTCATTTAATAATTATTTTAATGTGTTATGTTATCTTTTTTATAATATACCTTATTGCTACAGTGATCGTGAGGGTACTGTCTCCCCACAATCACCTCCACATACCCTCACTGATAGCTGGAAGCCTATGGTGTAAGGGGATGCATGCATGAGGTAATGTGGTGACCGATTCAGCTACTTGTTTTATTGGATGTCAGGAAAATACATTACATCGACTACAAATACCATAAAAAACTGTGGATCAAGCCACACAACCGGTTTCCCATTATGAATCAAGACAATCACCCTATTTCCCATTTTGGATCAGGCATATCATCCAATTTTCCATTGTGGATCAAGCCCATCAACCTATTTCCCATTGTGGATCAGACCCATCAACTTCTTTCCCATTTTTATCTCATGAAATATAAACTTTTACCTAATGAATTGTAGGGATATATAGGTCCCAAATTTCATTTGTTAAAACAAAACCACCATACTATGTTATAATGTAACCACAATATTTAGTTATAATATAACCATCATTACATAATGAAAAACATACATTAGTGTCCCAAAAGATCATGAAGCATTAATCATATCATAACCCATTAAAATAAAAAGGGTGACATAAACATTCCATCACAGTATAACACATAGAAAGGAAATTGGTCACATAATCATCTCATCAATTAATCCATGAACAATCTATGGAAAAAGAATCTATTTCATATAAATATCATTATCATAATAATAAAACATATATAGAAAGAATAAGGGTGGTACAATAAATAATTTCTCCAGTGAAGCATAAGTATCATCAACCGAAGTCATCTTAGATTGAAATTGATTTTGAAATATCACTTGGAAATTTCCTTTTTGGAATATAGACTTTTAAAATTGAAAATAAGTTTTTTTTAAAAATAATTATCAATGTTTTTTAAAATTGGATGATATATATTGTTCAGAGTTATAACTTATTTCTAAATATCATTACCTTATTCAATGGAGAAATTCATAGAAACACCTTAATAGCAACATCGGAATCTAGATCACTCTGTAGATTGTAATCATAACTTCTATGTCCACTTTGTTTAGCCTTAATGTCTTGTTGAATGGATCTAACCGTATCTTCTAATTCCTCTCCTATATCTATTCCCAATAGATTTATTTCTCCAACATCATTATTTCACATTGGATTTCCACACTTCATTACATATAGGTCATCATAAGGATCAATCCAAATTCTTGAGAGAATTCAATTATTGTTTGAAAGATCAAATATAGAAAGGTGTTGATAATAAACACCTTTAATATCAATATAAAAAGATATAAATATATCATATAGGGTTTTAATTTTTATCAGAGACTGACCATCTGTATGAAGATGATACATAGTGATAAAACATAGATATATATCGAGGTTCTAGTGAAGACTTCTCTAAAACATCAAGGAAAACCTCATATCTTGATTAGAAGTAATTGGATATAGTGCTTAATTAAATTGTAAGAATTAATTAATTTATATCCTAGAAATATGATCTAGATAAAGAAATTACCTCATAGAGATGAAATGTGAGGAATTTGTAAGGTGATCACCTACAACCCATTTAGAATTATTCCCTTTATATGTTTTGGGGAGTCCAATGAAAAACATACATGGTGATGTTTGCAATATCTAAAACTATCATAAATTGGATTCACATATTTTTAGATGAATATTAATTATATTTCAAAAATACATGCCTAAGGACCAAAATAGTTCTGTGTATTTGGAGACTATAAATACAATCTTCCAATTTCATAAAAATATCTTCAACATCTACCATAAATATCTTTTCATATAGTATACCTTTTTGGCATACCATACCTAATAATTTCTGTATAATTTTTGGATAAAAACAAAATAAAGGGTTATCTAAAATTATTAGTAAGGGAAAAATGAGATATCACTCAATGATTATACATAACCATAAGATAAACACAAGGGTTTGTTATCAGAAACATAACTTAGGAAGTTCATTGACAACCTCTTATAATTAATAAACATGAGTGATAGAAAAACATTATCATTTCAGAAATCATGGCCCATAAGAGTGAGAGATAATTATAAATAATTAATTAACCATGATTTCATATCATAAAAGTGTGTCACTATAAAAAATATAGAATTTTTTTTTCATATGTCAATGTTAACTATCAAGACCATCAAATTAGTGGATTGAAACTTACAACATTCTTCCCATTATGGATAAAGACACACCTCTTTCCTATAGTGGATTAGGATTCACCTATCTCCCATAGTAGATCAAACTCATCAACTTATTTCAAATTTTTTCTCATGAGATATAATTATTTACACAATTTATTCGAGGGATATATAGGTTTCAACCATCTCATAATAAAAATCATACTTATGTTTTCCATAATATTGTAAAACATTTATTATATCATCACATCATAACATAGGTACACAAAATGGGTTTTATAAACAGTTCCTCAATTCATATTACCACAAACCATGAAAAGTAAATTATTTTCATAAATATTTAATCAATATAAAAGTTAACCATCCAGAGAAATAATACGGATGATATCATTCAATATTATCCCAATAAATCATAAGTACCATAAAATAATTCCATCTTAAATGGAAAATCATTTGGAAATACCACATAGAAGATTTATTTTAGAATATGGAATTTAAATTTTGAAAATAACTTTTTAAAACCAAAAAATTCAAAAATCATTTTCTTTAAAAACTACCTTGAAGACTATAAAGTAATCTTAAAAAACATTGTAAATCATTTCTTGGAGAAAATATCCTTTCAATTTTGAAAATGTATTTTTAAAAATAAAAATTTCATAAAAAAATTGGAAATAATTTTCATTGAAAATAAAAATTCAAACATAAAAATGAATATTTAAAACAATTATTTAGTCATGATGGTGGAAAATACCACTCGTCCTCTAAAAATAAACCTAAATATTATATTCACATTTTTGGTAAAATCCTAATAATAATTTTTTTTTGGAAAACTACAAGAATATTCCTTTAAAAAATGTTATAAAAAGGAAAAAAATGGTAAATATTTCTTTAATAAAATATTTTTATATTTAAAAAAAAATAATTTTTTCAGAAAACATTATTTCAGAAGAAAAAGGATTTTTAGCTAAAGAGGGAAATAGATTTAGTTTTGTTTAAAAAAATATTTCGAGATACTGAGTATATGAAGAGAGTAAAAAAAAGGGAAACCATATATTGTAATGAAATAAATATAGGATAATAAATATTATGAGTTTACTGAGAGATTGATTATAATATTTTATCATCATATTAAATAACATAAATAATCCTGATAAATGATGATATTGTATTATAAAACACACACCAATTTTGTAACTTTTATACCATAAAACCCATGAAAAAGAGGTCATTAAATTGATGTGTAAATTTAAATAATTAATATATTTATCATTATAAAATAAATTAATCGGTAGTATATACACCACATAAAAAACACATGGTTAATATGGTCTGTGTCTCACATAAATAAAATTGAGATGCAAATCACTTAACAAATGTCTCGAATTCTTTTATATATGTTTGAGACTCACGTATAATAAAGATAATTTTATTATACTTATATTATATAATAATATTCAAATATATATATATATTTCATACCATTTATTATTTACTTCTGACCTTTTATTACCTTTTTATTAACAATTTTATGTTAAAGTCACATTTCGTGCAATAAATAATTTTTTTTCATGAATGTTTTGATTTGTTATTTTTTCCCCCTAATTACATCCAAGTTAATAATCTAAATAATTTTAACTATTATATAAATATAATAAAGTATTTTTTATATTTTTTATTTAAATCCATAAATGTTAGTAACATAAAATGAAATAAACCATTTATGGAGACGGTAGGTCATATGTAAGAATTAACATTGATTTCATTTTATTGGTGGACGAAAATAATGAAATATGACTAATATATTCCCTCAATAAAATCATTTTTATGTCATATATATAAAATATGTAAATTTAAAACTATCCTTATTAGCTTCCATGTAAAATGTTCATGAATAATGAATCACATCGCTTTACGAGGTGGTTTTCCTCTGTACACATGAAAGACATTATCGTATCCCCCAAAGAATGGAAATTTAGATGTTATATGTGATTTATTAATTAAAAAATTTAATTTTTTTGAAAATATAATATATATTTATTTAATATATCCATATTACCATACAAGTAAATTATAAATGATGAACACATCACATCTATTCAGGAGTTTGTAGTTCATCCTATAAACGAGCGATGTTATTGTTTTCACAATGGGTTTAGAAGCGGGATTGTAAATTTGGTACAATAATTACAGAGATAATATAATATTATAAAAATCATATATTAAAATTAAATTTATAATTATATCCAGACATTAGTGGTGTTGACTAAAGATGAATAACATCAATTCATGAGGCAATAGTCTACTATACACACTATCTATGATTTGATATCCCATTTTATGAAACTGGAGATGTATCTAGGTCATGATCTTAATTAAGAAAAATATAAGTATATTTATGATACAAATTTAATTATTTCATCATATTTTAATAATATTTATGGTGGGTGAAAAAATAAATAAAATAAAATGCTTGGTTCAGTATGTTACACATTCTTCAGTCAACTTCTTTTGGTTAGAACCAATATGATTCATTGGTTAGATTTATGACAAAAATATGGATTTTATTAAGAGAATAGATAATTAAGAAATTTATTTTGGATGGTATTAGATGATCCAATGTGTTTTTAGAAATGATAATAGGATAGGATAGTGGGTGACGTTTTATAAGTGATCCAAGTGACACACATGTATTTTTTGAAAAGAAAAAGGATTACCCACACTTTCACATGAAAAAGGCTCCAAAAAGGCCCATAATAAATGTTATAATATTTAATTAATAAATATGGTCATAAAATTGGTGTTGAAAATGTTTTGGGTTATTTTTATCCCTTTAACATTTTAGTTTAACTCTCCAGTAAACCAATTTTTAGCTTAACCCCAAAAATTAATTTTTTACTTCATTTACTATTCAAAATGGTAAAAAAATAAGTTGAATTTTTTAGAAAATATAATTTTTTTAATTAAAAATATTTAATAAATATTTTTAATTCCCATTCATATTTGTATTAAAATTTAATCTAAATTTAAACCAGCAAACGAGATGAGGAAACAATTTTTCAAAGAGAAATTGTTCAAAAGTTTAAAAATATTTTTTTAGAAAAATTTAAATATTAATTTTATTCAAATGAAATAAATTGTATTAATAGTTATAAATTTTTTCTTATTTTAAATTGAGAACCATATAAAAATAATTGGGACGTTTTTAAATTCCTCAATAGAAATTATAATTTTTAATAAAAACCATTAATTTTATTATTCATGGAAACATCTATATTCTTAAAAAATTAATGATGATTTTAAAAATTATTTTCATTTTTTCAAATGAATTTTATAAAATTTGAAAAAATTAATTTCAAAATAAGGGAAAAAAATATGTTAGAACTTATTTTTAGAAAAATATAGCTTTTAAGAGGAAACTTGTATTTATTAATATCTCTTGTGTAGAAAAAAATAATGTGAATGTAAAAAAATTTATTGAATATATAATATATAAATTTCATTAAAAAATTTCAAAAAAGTAATTTATTTTATTTATTGGCATAAAATGTGTTTGAGTGCATAAAACTAATTTTTCAGAAATATATTTCCTTTTCTTTCGGATTGTTTTTTCATTAATAAATAATTTAACAGATAAGAATTCATAATATGTTTTCATAATTTAGTTAATCCTATTCATACCCATCGTTCGAACACCTAGGTGATAACTATCATATTATATAATAATATTTTAATCATATGTCATGTTTCATTTATGCTCCATGTTGCATGTATCACAATATATATAAAGTTTTACATGTAACATAATCTAAATTTGGGTTTTCATGCTAGAAAAAATATAAAAAATATTGAATATATTTGAAAAAGAAAACATTTCAAAAAATAAAAGGTAACTACATTCTACCCCCCACATAAAAGGAATTTATCCATTGAAATTATTCACTTTTGTACCAAGAAATGAGGCTACTTCTTCATCATTACATCCTCATGTTCCCACATTAATTTTTGAAGATGGTGGTTTTTCCCCAAAATATAGACCACGTAAGTAGTCTTATTTCATTGTATTTTCTCATTGTGATCCAAAGTCTCAACATAATCTTCTATATAATAAATATCATGATCCAGTGGTAAAACATCTAAGTTTAGTGCATGTGTCACACCCCGACCTTGGATACTCCTATATATTATCCTTGTATTCCATCGAAATCAATTTTTTTAGAGAGTGAAACAATTCAACCAGACAAACTAGGGGGGTCTATAGTAATTCATACCAAGGGCGTCCCCTATGATCAAATTAATCCATTCTGGATTTTAGCTGTTAAACTGAAAAAGAAAACTATTGGTAGACCTATGATAAGCCACAGATGCTAAAAAATCTGCAACCCTGTTCCCCTCACGGCAGGTGTGGGACACTTGAATGTTGTGTCAAAGAATACCAAGGCATTTCCTAACACTGTAGGCAATCGAAGAATACCCCGACCTTGGATCTTTTTCTTAATGTTTAGGTTGAGTATTGTTTTAATTTTTTGAGTTTTTGGTTGAAAAAGTGAGTTTTTGGTCTTGGAATAAGGTTGTGCTTTGTTTTCACATAGATTTTAAACTTGTGAGGCTCGTCCTAGGTAATCGTGTGTGGTGTCTCCATTAGATAGTTGTTGTCACACGATTGGACAAATAGTGCTGACAAACAATGCGAGCTGGCCATAAGTTTTCATTATTTAAAAACCTCTTCTACCCTCCTACCCTTTTACCCTAAATCATACCCATCCCACTTGGTAAACCACGACGCATAATGGGAACCCCCTAATAACCCTAACATGGAATCTCCTCCCTCATAGGTTGACCCTCTTTATCCCTAAGGTAATTTTGAGGGGCTTATTCTAATTTCCCCCCCACATTCCCGCTTCCACCCTCTATTTCTCACTCCCGATTTGGTTGGACCTCTTTTTTCAAACCCTAACTAACATTTTTTTCGTGTAACCTAACTTCCATTGGGTTCTAAGGTGCATGAAGGGACCGTGAGGCTAAGATGTCCCTTCTTCGAGAGTTTCCCCTCTTTTGCACACAACTAAGGATGGTGTTTCCATCTTTTTTCATTCTGATGAAATCCCTTAATTCTTGGAATCATTAAATTAATTTTTAAATATGATATGCACATTCATAATTCACATGGTTAGTTTTTCATGGGGTTTTAAATTTTTTAGAATTTGTTAAAAATTTTATTTGGTATGACTATTGGTTTTTTATGTGTATTAATTCCAAAAATGTTTCATTAAATATAAATTGATATTTTAGAGTAAAATTGGGTGGTTGTGTGGGGTTTTCCCATTTGAAATGTTTTACTAAAATGATTTTATAGTGTTTCGGTATTTAGATGTTGGATGTGGTGATTTTTATAGTATGATTTTTGTGTGGTTTTGAAAGAATCATTATATTTATAAATCCTATATTTCATCTTTGTATCATTTGTGATATTATATTTGGTTTTGTTTTGAAAAAGTTGGAATTTGTAAATGGAAATGGTTTTGGTGGTTTCATAGATGTGTAGAGGGTTCCATTGGATGATGGCACATCTCTGGGTGCACTAGGTTCACACATGAATGTGAATTCAAATGAATATGAACCTCTAGAACTAATTATATTTCAAGAAATCCACTTTTCCCCACTACAAACTATTTCACTTTTCCCAAAAGGGACATATCTATTGGTAAAAATGCATTTTTTGTTGGTAAAATATTTTACCAACATATATGTCTCTGTCGCTAAACTGTTGGTAAAAACTCTTTCACTAAATGTTTTTGCGACAGATTAAATAGTTCTGTTACAACTTTAATAATACCAACATATAATATATATGTTGGTTAAAGTGTTTAGCAATAGGTTCTGGTGAAAAATTTATCTGTAGGTAATAATATTACCAATATATAATTTTTTTTTATAAATTACATTTAAATAAAAATTATAAACTGTTATTGCTAGTAAAATTGTATATTATATTTATTAATTTATCATATATAATACATATGTTTTAATTATTGAACCGAGGATTATTTTAACACATGTTAGAAATTAGAAAATAATTAATTATATTAATAAAGAAATTCATTACGAATAAAATTAGACAAGAATTAATTATATTAATAAATAAATTCATTACAAAGAGAACCTAAAGGATACCCACATGGATTGTTCCACAATTATGTACCACAATTCTGGACAACCCTACCCTACACTGGACCCCCCCAAAAAAGATCAACCACCGTAGCAACTCCATCCCATCATCATAAACAACTCCATCACTAAAAGCTCCAGATCTACCATCTCATATCCAGACCCAGCCCATCCATGCCCACTCTAGCCACATTCATGATAGCTCCAGTCTATTCCAGCTCATCCAGCTCTAGCCACATCCATGTCATCTCTAATCCATGCCAGCTCCAGTCCATCCATGCCAGATCCAGTCTATTCTAGCTCTGGTCTATCCCCCATCCATTCCATCTCTAGTCTATGCACAAACATATGAGAAAATACATAGTATTGAATTTGTACACAAAAATATGACAGAACTAAGCTTACATGATAGAGATAAATGTAGTACCTTCACAATAAGAAATAAACATTTGTGTTGAAATTTTTGTATTTGTGTTTAACATTATTTTGACTTTCAAGAATGGTAGTACCTTCACAATAAGGAAATAAATATTCAAAGACCACCTTTTATTTAGAAAAAATATAATTCATGGAATTAATTTTGAAATAATAACTTGAAAAGTACCCATGATATGAGATTTTTCTAGTCAGTGGACCTAATGTCTAAACACAATGCCAATCATCACTATCACCATCCTCTTCCCAGATTTTAAAAGTATAATTATTGCTGAAAGAGAGTAAAAAAACAAATGGGTGTTAATGATCAATTTTAATAGAAAAACTATGAAGAGTCCATTAACTGGGTATTGGACATAACTTCTCTTACTAGAAACTGGATCATTATTGAGTGAATCAATACTGGAAACATGGATGAATTCACAAGTTCATGAATGTTTTTAGAATAGTTCCAAACTACAAAACTTGAACATGTGACCCTACATATTATAAGGTTTGTAGTTTAGAGATGAACTTGCATATTGAAACCTGAAAACAAGTGACCTATAATCCTAAAAATCAAAAAAACCTTAATTGAAAAACCTGTAAGACCATAAACATATATACCTCAACTATAAAACCTATAATACTAAAAACCACTAAAAAAGATTATTCTTACCTACAAACAAGTAAATAAATAATCATGGAACCTGCAAACCTCTAACATACCATCCTTTAAAACTACAACTTACAAATAATTAAATTTTAACTATATTACATACAAATCGGAAAACTTGTTATTTTGTAACTGGTAACATAGAAACCCATAACCAAGAAAAATATAAGCCTACAAACCAGTTTGTGAAAACTAAAAAAATTGAACATAAAAATTAGTAAAAACCATGTTTGCTGGGGGAGAATGAGATTGTGCAGACCTATTTGTGCAAACCAATTTATGAAACATGGGCATAAATGGGCTCCCACAAAGTAAAAATATAATTGTGCAAACTGTAAAACCTATTTTCGCAACCCTATTTGTGAAAACTGCAATCCTATTTGTGCAAACCTATAAACCTGTTATTTCAAACCTGGAAGCATATTTGTGTATACATGGGCTCCCACAAACTACAAACTATTGAACATAAAAAATAATATCTTGTAAACCCAACCTTCAATTTACAAACTTAGAACCTAAATCTTGAAAACCTCTATCCTAAAAATTACTAAAACAATCAATATAGAAACATATAGTACTATAACATGAAAACATCAAAATCTATAGACATGGAAACATTTGAATAACCATCATGCATACCAGAAAAAAAATTTAAATTTTATCATCCACATAAGTCTTCAAAAACATTTATATATTTTTCTTACTAATAAGCCCAGATACCCTGATAAATAGAAAAGGATGAAATCAGATAAGCAGAATTACGTAGGAGGACAAAAAAACTATTTTATAATAATAAGAACCGAAGAATTAAATAAAACTTTATTACAAAAAAAATATACTTTCATAAATTCCAAATGACTCGTGACCAAATTCCCATCATTTTTATTATTGTTCTTATTCTTATATTGTTAATCAACCCTTTATTTCATTCCAGAGAGACTTCTTGTAAGTATATAACAACTTTATGTTTGTACTTTTGTAGATTTATTTGTGTTCATTCGTAGTTGTTTTCGACAACAATAAATTTTCATGATTATAATGGATAGGTGAAATTAGTTAATTGATTTATATCTATTCTTAGATTAAAAAAATACAAAAAATACAAAAAAATATTCTCAAATTAGAATCCACAGCTTTTACACATTTTCAAACAGATTAGATTTCTATAATTCTCATTGTATAAATCTTATAAGTGTTAATACAAAAGTCTCAAGAAGATAGATCAATAGAAAATATTAGGAGAATCAACTACCTTGATTGCAAAATCCAAATGGAAGATGTTGAGTTTTCACCCAATCTCAAAATACATTATCTTGAGAGTTCAGAAACACATTAGCAATGGTATAAACTACTTCATGTAGGCTCAGATTGTAATTGATAAAGACTATTCAATTCTTTTATCACCAAATCCAGAATAATGTAAAATGAATCAATTGATATAAGTAGTATCAGAAGCTCTATTGGATAGAAAATCATATTAAATTCTGTTTAATAATAGTAGAGTCAAGGTAGTAGAATAATCATATTACAATAACTTATCATGTATCTTGGTAGAATACTATAGTCTGTATATGACTCTACTACCAATATATATAATGTACTATAGTTTGTGTGACTACTACTATTACATATATGTTTGTGTGTGACTATTACTATTACATACGTTTGTGTGTGTAATAGAAGAAGAGTAATCAATTTGTTTCTGTACGACTAAGGCAATGTGCACATGAATTCTTGCTGTCTGCATTGCCTAGTGCACCGGGAAGAAGTTCACAAACCCACCATAGAACCTAAACAAGCACACCAATAGGACAATATTTTAATATATATAATATAAATTAATCATTAAAAAGAGATTCATTCATAAATATAAAAAATTTTACAATAAGGGACTGTGTGACCACTCTTTCTACCCATTAAAAAATATATACATAGTGAAGTTATTTAACTCTGACTCATGTCACCACATAGGATGATCTGATGACATCAACAAATTATTTGAGTTCATAAATCTCTAGACTATTCATCCATGTGGTGAGAATAGTTAAAACTCAAGGTATGATGTCATTATAAGTTTATCCTTCTGCAAACTGATCCTTTGTGATTATAGAACTCTCATGAAAACTGGCCACACAAAAACAAATTTAGAGAGATGAGTTTCCATTGAAGTCACACAAAAAGTTACTTTCACTTCACGATATGGGTTTGGTTCTTATTGACAATAAAGATAGGAAAGTAAAATTTCAGTCTAAGGTAGGTCCATGAAAAATGCTGGCAAATAATGTAGTAAAAATATGAAGACGACTACTAATGGTTAAAATAATAAGACATAAAAATAGGTGGCAACAAGTCGAAGGAATCAGAAGATTGGGAGGCTATATGTTATTCCCACAACCATTAGTATTTTTATGAATCTCACTTAATGACTCCATTCATAGTTAAAGAACTGATAACGAGGTATCATTACCTTCATTTTTGCTCCAAATACGCCATCAAGTAGAACTTTATAGTCCTTATGCGTGACACTATGATCAAATCCATTGCCCGACGCCTTGATTGAGAAGAATATTGTGTTCATGACCTAACGACATATGTATCTGGTATCAGAGTTAGTGTTCGAGTCATGAACACCGATGAGGACCAGCAGAACCCGATTGATCTCTGATACAGTACACCCCTCCACCTCTACACGAGAAGATGAAACTCGCTGAACAACGACCCTCCTTTCTGAAATTCATCCTCTGAAGATACTTGCACATCCCCCACCCACCCTTGTAGGGTTTGGTCCTTATTAGAAATGTCAAAAATTCAGGTGTAAAAATTTACATCAAATGTACGTCAAATATATTTCAAAAACCTCATCACATGGGTGAAATTGAGACTTCTGATTTAAAAAGAAGGGGAAAAGCTGATCAATGAAACTCATAAACATGTATTGAATCATCATTCATGGAAAAAGAGAAAGTACCAAAATAAGACATTAGGTTCTCCACATCAATCTAATCATGTAAACAAGAACAAAGTATAAAAAATAAGTGTTCATATCAATTGATTTTAAATAATGCAGTACACAGAGTAGCTTTAGACATTCAATTCATACAAAACATCTTCAAAGAGAAGCCTCTCTTAGCATTAGGAAATACATAGTAAAAAAATATCATTAAATGAAAACAATACATTAATCAATTGACCCTAGAAACCACCAAATATAAATATGGAAACAACATTTAATGACCTTTCAGGCATAAAAGTGAATCAAATTCAAAAATTGGTGATCATGTATTAAAGGATGAGACCGAATGATCATCAACTAAGGCAATTTCAATACACATAGTATCTTCAGACATTCAATTCATACAAAACAACTTCAAGGGAAGTCTCTCCTATCATTAAGAAATACATAGTAAAAATTTAACCTCAAATGAAAACAAAACTTTAATCAATAGACCCTAGAGACCCCCAAATACAAAGATGGAAACAAAATTGGATAACCTTTCAGGTGTAAAAGTGGATCAAATTAAAAAATGGTGATCAGGTATTGAAAGATGAGACTGAATGATCATCAACTAAGGTAATTCCAGTACATTTAATACAACATGATAATCATCAAAGAAAGCCCATAGGAAATTGAATCCATAGAAACTCGTACGATATCTAGGGTGACAATGTTGTCCGGGTAGGAATAACATGAAGCAATGGAAGAGGGGGAGGATTGAGAATGATGGTGACTAGATGGTGGGGAGGTAGAATACAAGGAGGCAAAATGCAGGGAGGTGATGGAAGGGGTGGCAGAGCATAGGGAGGTGGAACCTGAGGAGTTGGAACACTGGGTAGAGGTGACAGTGGAGGCAAAACACAGGGAGATGGAGGAAGGGGAGGCGGAATGTAGGGAGGTAGAACGCAGGGAGGCGGAACACCGAGAGGTAGTGGAAGGGGAGGTAGAACACAAAGTGGCATTGGAAGGGGAGGTAGAATGCGGGGAGGTAGTGGCAGGGGAGGAGGAACATCGGGAGGCGGTGGCAGAGGTGGCGAAACATGGGGAGGCAGAATGTGTGGAGGCGGAACACAGGGAGGTGGAACACCAGGAGGCTGTGGTGAGGGAGGCCGATCGTGGGGTGGTGGTGGTAGGGGAGGAGAAATACAGTGAAGTAGTTGAGGGTTATCAATAGAATAATTAGGGTTATGCCCCTATTTTATTTTTTAAAAAAATTTGAAAAAATGACTCAGTATTAAATAAATGGAGGAAGTAAGACAGAGGGAGGGGAATGGGGTCATGCAAGACCTAAATCCCCTATTCAAAAGAAATAAGTTTTGTAATCAAAACCAATAGGATTATAGCCAGCAAAATCCCAATCAGACTCATCCTCTAATGGACTGAAAATATTACCTTGAACATTTCTTCTGTTTGAGATGGATCTAGTTATCATAGTGGGTTTCATGTGCGTCTAGTCCTTCTTTTGTCTTTCCTTCTTCAAAGGTGCTGAAGAAAAACCTTCAACAATTGCCTTTCCTTTATCCACAATATCTCGATAAGTGTTTTTCTTTGGCGATTCTTCATTGTTCGTGTCATTCTAGTTGCCCCCAATTTTGTTTAAGTTCCACTGAATGTTGAGTTCGTCAATAAACTTAGAGCCTGCAATATCAGATCCACAAGAAACCAAGTCAGTATAATGATGATCCAACTTCATCAGCTTCTTCTCTCTATGTCCAACAGACCTATATGGAAAAATCTCAAGCCCTTCCCTTTCAATAGACTTGTCTCCAGATATCTGTATCACCGTAGCTTGACAATGAGGCTCTTCCAATTGATTTTTCACACTACCTGGCTGTAGATCATCCTACTCCTTCACTGCATTAGCACCCATAGTATTAATCTCTTGCATAACCCCTTGCTCTTTAATCCCATCTATGTGGATAGCAGCATCTTCCTTTCTTTCTTGTAGAGCACTGGAGGATCCTACCCTGCATTGTCTTTTTTTATAGCTTCTTGCATACCTGATTATTGTGACACTTGATAGAACAGAAATTACAAGTATCATTCCTAAAACAATGTTCCTTTTTTTGTCTAATGGACAGACAATCCAAGAAAAATGAGGGTAACTACACATATTTAATCTGTAATTTGATGTCATCAATTGAAGTTGAACGCACAACATGTTCAACCAGATCAGAATTGAGATCAATTTCAACAAAAACCCCAACATAATAGATAGAACATTCCATCTCTGAAGTTATATCCATTTTTATTGGATTTCCCACACTAGAAGAAATATCAAAGAGGATGAGAGGTTTCCATTAAATCCAATTTAGGCCCAAAATTCAAATCCATACCTGAACTCTAGAGTTTTAATGGAGAAAAAATTGAAAGAGAAGTCCCATTCTTGAATGGTAACCAAACCTAGATTTCGGGAAATGGAGCCAAACCCCCAAGAATGGTGTATTAACTCCTCATTTTGGAATAGAATAGGGAAAAATCCCATTCCTATCAGGATACATATGAAATCGGGGAAACCCCAAACCTCGTTGAGTCTTGTCGAAAAATCAGAACCTTCAAAGGCTTAGACCCAACTGGCGAAATCAATCTAGAAAGAATTGAAATTCAGAAAATCTTATATCTTTCAGCGATAGCATCCACATTAGATTGAACATGAATTATCTTACCTTTTTGGATAATCCTTTCAAGAGAAAATCCATTCAGAGATGCGAAATGCATCCTTCCTGTATCGCAGTATCTCACAATACCTTGACGAACATCACTCATCGACGAGGGTTCCCTGTAATGATATAATGGATGAGAATTCCACCCATAAATATGATCAAAAATAATATCGTGGGGAAACACCATACGCTAGAAACTCTAGCTCATACCATCATCATCATAGAGTCTCCCGAACCCGCCATCCATCATTAAGCCCCTATTTTATGTATTTACATATTATTATTATTAGTAAAAATATATTTTAAATTCATTCTAAATGATAATATTTTTAAATGGAATGTTATTTATTTTTCTAATTTTTGTGTAAATTTTTTTAAAATATTATTTAGAATGGAATCGAAATTATCTCCTTTGTTGTTTTTTTACAAGATGAAGTAAAATAATAAAAATATAATTATAATAGGTCCTCCACCACTATAATACTTCATGTTTTCCATCATTAGTGAGTTAAATGTTAATCATGTGTGAGTTTTAAAAAACATGGGTAACTTGTTAATAGATACAGAAAAAATATATGCGCGTGCTTGTGCATGCATTTATGTTTAAAATATTTTTATAATATTTTTTTATAAAACAATTTATTGGAACAAACCTTATAATGGTAAAATATTTGTTGGTAATAATATTTATTAACAACATATTCAGGTGTTTGTAGAATTTTTTTGGTATTAATATGAAAAAATAAAAGATTTAACTATTGGTAAAAGATATGTTGGTATTGAACAATTTATACCAACAGATATATGTGTTAGTAAAAACAATTGTTGGTAGTTAAAATTAATACTGACAAAACTGAATATCTATTGGAATTAATCATTTTTACCAACAAATATATTATGTGTCACTAATTTTATGTTGGTAAAAGCCACTTTTTTTATATGTCCACCTTTTTATGTTTTATTTAAAATGGTTGATGTTTGTAAAATGGGGGAAATAATGCTTCTACATTTTTGGAAATAGTTCACAGTTCATTTTTTAATATTGCCCCAGTTTTCCTTGAAATATGTTTTATTGAGTGGTTTAAAAAAGTAATTCCTATTTTAAAAATGTTTAGTAAAAATGGGATTTCACATTGATGGAAATGGATATTGATGTATTTGTGGTAAATGAATTTTGGGTGTGTAATGATTGTTGCATAATTTGGAATTGTTCATATGAGAGTGATGTTCTATGATGATTTTGGAAAATAATGTGGTTTCAAAAAATGTGAATGCTTGGTTTACAACTTAAAGTGTTTTATTGAACGATTTAAATGTTTATAACATAGGACGGCCTGATTGTCACATTAAATTCAATGATGTATATATGTTTTTATATATATATAGTGGTAAACACTATATATGAATTAACTTTATGGGTTATTGTATAGGTTATGTACGTGTTTGGGGAGGAAAGTGAATTGATGGTAGGTAAGGTGAGTCACAAATGTGGGGGCCTCCTAGTTAATAGTTTTACTACAAGGACAGATTTCTGGGAGAATTTTAGAGAACTCAGTGATGTTGCTTTCCAACCCTGATTAGATGGTTGGGAATCCTCCTAGATTTTTTGTTAATTATGGAGGGATGTGGAAATGGATTGTCCAGTTGTAGGTGAACAATTGGTTATAGACTTTTGGGATTCACTATATTCTGGTGGGTGGATTCGAACCGAGTGCTTCCATGGGTATTCTAGGGATGTTTGGTATCTTCTATGGCTACTAATTTTATCTAGTTTCCTATTTTTACTTTTCTTCTTTTCATTTCCTATTTTTATTTTTCCTTTATCTTCAGCATATCCCTATATCCTTTACTATGGAATTATGTTTAAAAGTGGTATGATTTCCTTTTCAAAAATGAAATATAGAGTGTGTTGTTTTAAAAATAAAAGACAATGCTATTCACAAAATTGAGAAAAAATTATTTTTATAATGTAATTCAATCATGTGTTAATGAATTTCTTTAGGAAATAAAACACATGGATTTGTTGGTTATTTCCTATGGATCTATTTAACTCACACCCTACTTGCACCTTTCTGTGTCGGTAGAACTGAGTTGTTTTATAGGTTATACTTTTTGTTTAGGTTCTATATTTGTAGTTGGATTTTTGAGTATTTTGGTCTTTTAGATGATGGTGAACTTGAGGTCACAAGGATATCACAGTATCATGGTCCACTTTTTAGTTTTAATTCTCAGTTTTGTTTTTATTTCTAATTTATTTTTATATTGGAACTGAATCAATATATTAATATATTTGAGAGTATGTGTTCTATTTTGTTATGTTCTTAGTTTTTTGTTTTATTTAAATGATCCTTGTTTTGGGCTGAAATCGTTCTCCATGATTTTATGTTCTGATGCTCAACACTATTTTCCAGACAACGGAATTGGGAATGACCTTCAGGCCTTGCTGCGGGATGGATCGGTGTCGGGCTGGATAACATTTTTAGTTATTTTATGAAAAAATGGTATCAGAGTAGACCCTTGTTATTTGGGGTGTCTGGTAGATAGAGATTCGGATTTTTAGGACTCAGAAGGAAGGTATGGGAAGGGTGTCATGAACCCTTGCTTGTTTGGAACCTTGAGTTACTAGGAGTAGTCCATGAATTGATTCTTTTATCTTTTTTTGGATTGGGAGATGAAAATAGAGGTGATATGATGTTATGTTTTCATCCCACAAGGAGTAGTGACCCATGAGGAGTTTGAGTAAATGGTTCAAGAACCTTATATTTTTTATTTCCTACTTGGGGAATGGACCACTACTATGTCCCCGAGTAAATCATATGTACTAGTTCCTCATCATGGCAGTTTGGTGTATGTTTAGAGTTGTTTTTGTTTGGAATAGAATAGGTGTGCCATTGGAAATGAAATTGTTTCAAAATGTAAAGGATATATTTTTAGTGGTTTTGAAATTGGTAAAATGGGTTTTAAAGTGAAATTTTTGGATTGTAAATTTGATAAATGTTTGTGTTTTGATGAGGAAAAGAGGTGTGTAACTCCTAGTACTCATTATGTAAGGTCACATGTGTGTTGGTATGTACAAAAGGTTCATGTGGGCACTTGTTCATGGATGATGTAAGTGGAATTGGATGGAAACATATGTGATTGTTCAAAAGAATCAATGGATGAGTGTATGAAATTTTAGGTTTATTTGATCTTTCTAAGATGACCTTAATTGAAACAATGATTTTGAAAAATGGTTTTCTATTACTGAGTGTGTTCTTGTTGTAAAAAATTAATTTCAATTTTTGGGAAGTCTCCTTGGAAGAAAAAGGTTTAAAATATTAATGAAAAATATTGGTTTTGAAATGGATGTTTTTTGTTGTGTTTATAATTTCTTTTGTTTCTTGAGCTAGTTGTTTTTGTCTCAAGGTGTTTTTTTTGATTGAGCTCTGATTTGATGTTGTTTTTGGTTTTTGTTCATGTTTTCCAAAAATGACAACCAGAAAGGTTTCTAAATTTTATAATAATTCATGACCAATTTTTGATTCTTATAGAATGTTGCTTGTACATCATGGTGATCGTGGTCCATTAGAGTTAGTGGAGTGGATTGAAGAAGTAGAGCACATCTTCAGGTTGTTGGGAACTGTCAAAAATATCGTGCAGTTATAAATTTAATTTAGGGTCCATCACTAGACAAATGGAGGTTGTTCAATATTTTATCACTGAATGTTCAGATTATGTGTGACGTTTTTATGTCTGTCTTCATCCAATGGTTAATACCTTAGGAGGTGAAGATGAAGATAAGGCAAGAGCTTATGGGTATCTAACAAGGCCAATGGATAATGAAGGCTTCTGTTGACCACTTCAAGGAGTTGGTTTCCTTTTCTCCAAAGGTGGAATCACATGATACATTAAATTAATCTTTTTTAATTGGGGATATCTATCCCAAAATCAAGGAGAAAGTCCTATTTCCAAGGCTATCTATTTCAATAATCCAAGGGAAGAATTATTTATAGCCGAGTTGGTTTCTATAGAACAAATAATTGGAAATCTAGTGTCTCTTGTTATTTGTGTAGGTTTCCCATTTGATGATGAGTGCATTCCAGAGGAACCTGTATCTAGAATGTATCATTTTTTAGTTTTATATTTTTGTTCATTATAAAACTCACCTGTGTTATGAAAATGTGTCTGGTTCAGGCAATCAAAGCTATATTGTATCATCCCTTTGAAGACCTGCAATTGTTGTGGTAGTTTGGGTCACATGGATAAGTTCTGAAGAAGTGTTTTTTGAAGGTATATTGATCAGGATTTACTTGTACTTGACTATGAGGAAAGAGATTACTAATCCATCAATGCTCCGGCCTCAGGTCTTAGAGTGAATCTCCCACTCAATCAAGAATTACTAGGGGTGTGTGAATCCTCAGACTAATCTTCTTTTTCTGTGATGTGACAAATATGATTAAAATTTTCTTGTTATTGTTTTCATTCTATTTTAAGTTCTAAATTTGTTGTAATAGTGTGATGAACTCGATCTATTGCAATCGAAGTGGTTACATCTGTTATAAATGTGGATTTTTAAATCATTCTATTTTCTTAAGGGGTGTCTGGACATTGGATATGTTTTTTTGGTTTTGGTTGTGATCCTTTAAAAGTGGTTGAGTTTTTTGGAATATTGTAGATGGTAGTTCTGGTTTTCATTCTAGTTTTCGTATGAATTTTTCTCGTTTGTTTTCCCTAGTGTTGGGAGAATTAGCCAGTGTGAAAGATTCTTAATTCGAGTGGTGTTGCTGTTCTCTCTTGTTTTGAGGGATATTAGTTCTTATATAGAGTTCCTCTATCCCAGGGATTGGGTTTTCTAGGCCACTCCATTGTGGGTTTTCCATTTTAGTTTAGATGATGTTGTTTGAGTTTTAATGATGCTGATCTAGTTGAGTTCTTATGGTAGGGAAAACCCCCTCATTTTCTCCATGCATCCTTATGTTATTGTTCATTCTTGGTTGGTCAGGTTTGACTTGTAAAGGGAAAGGTCACCCTGAGACTTTCAATTTTCCTTATCTTTGTTTAGTCATTGATTCAAATTTTGGTTATCCTTGGACTTGGTGACTTTATAGCGGTAGAAAGTGTATGTGGTTGGAGAATTGTCACAACCAAACCCTATACAATCCATTATTTTATCATTATGTTGATCTTGGATCATTAAGTATAACTTTGGGTTCAGTCCCAGTTTAAATTTAAGATTTTTTTGTTGAAAAGTGGTTTTTTTGGGCTTGGTAGTAGCCTGCATATGGTTTGGAAAACCATGAGGCTCATCCAAGGTAACTGCGTGGTGTGTCTGCATTGAACAATGATTTTCACATGGTTTGCACACCACTTGTAAAATAGTGTGGATAAACCATTTGAGATACCCAAAAATTTTAAAACTGAAAATACTTATTCTACCCTCATACCCATTTTTTCCCAAAATCACCCCTGTTCAACCATGGTGAAATAATAGATCCCCTATGTCCCCTTCCATGGATTATCCTGTCTTTAAGGTGCTCCCTCTTCATCTCCATGGTACTTTTCAGGATTTTATGCCCATTTACCCCTCTTTCTCTCGTCCTCTCTCTTTTTCTTGGTTCCCCTTTAGTAGGCCCTCTTTTGGCCGAATCCTAAATGTTAGGATTTTCTTGTAACTTGATTTAATTTTGTTTATAAGGTGTGTGAAGTGTCTGTGAGGCATAGATCTCCCTTCTCTAAGAGTTTCATCACTTTCGCACATCACTGAGGTATGCATTTTACTATTTTTCATTTATGATGCAAACCCTTGATGATTGGATTAATTAATTTAATTTCTAAATATGATAAACACCTTTATAATACATTTGGTTATTCTTTTATGGTGTTTTTAAATTATTATCATTTGTTAAATTTGGTTTATGATTTTTGGTTTATGTTTATGTGTGTTCATTCCAGAAGCGTTTGATTAAATTTCAATTGGTCTTTAAGTGTAAAATTGGGTGGTTGAGCGGTGTTTTCTTATTTTAAATATATTTTTAAAATTATAGGATGATGTTTCAAAGTTTACATATTGGAAATGGTGATTTTTATAATACCAGTTGCGTGTTGTTTTGAAAGACTCATTTTCTTTCTAAATCATAAGTTGCATATTTGTAACTTGTGTGATATTGGATTTGGATTTATTTAAAAAAAGTGATTGTATGTAAATTAAAATGGTTTTTGTGGTTGTTTGGATTTTTATGGGGTTCCATTAGATGTTGTCACATCGAAGGGTGCACTAGGTGCACACATGGATGTGCAATCAAATGAAGATGGCACTCTAGAACCAATTCATTTTCTAGAACTCCACTTTTCCCATTTTCTATTTTCTTTAAAATGGTACATGTTTCTAAAATGGGGGAAATGATTCTTATAGGTTTTTAAAAATGGTTTCCAGTGTATTCCATAATGTTGGCCCAGTTTTTCTTGAAACATGTTTTGGTGAATGGTTGGAAAAGGTAAGGTATGTTTGAAAAATGTTTAGTAAAAATGGGACTTCACATTTTCAGAAATGGATTTTAATGTATTTTTGGTAAATTAATATAGTGTGTGTAAATCTTAAGTCAACATTTCGTGATGTTCACTTGAGAGAGGTGTTCGATGTTGATTTTGGAAAAGAATATTGATTTAAAAATGTGAATTTCTGTTTGGAAACTTGAAGTGTTTTATGGAATGGTTTAACTGTTTATATGATATAATGTCCCAGTTGACACTTTCAATGAAATTATGTATATATATATTAGGAACCCCTATCTTGGATTTACCGTCATTCGTATTCGTATAGCTGGTGTCAGTGTTTGGGATATGCAAGTGCGGTGATGGTAGGTAAGTTGAGTCATGCATGCAGGGGCCTCTAAGTTACATAGTATTTTTACCACTATAGGTTATTGAGTGTCTTTTAAGGGATTGTTTGATGTTACATTCCATTCCTAATTGTATGGGTTAATACCCTCATGATTTTTTAGGCTAAGAGGGTTGGGCAACTGAATTTCCCAATTGAGGGAGGACAATTAGTTATAGACATAGGAGAATCCCCATATAATAGAGGGTGGTTCCAAAATGAGTACATCCATCAGTCTTATTTGAATTTTTAGTATCACCGATGGCTAAAACATGAATCTTATTGATTTTTTGTTCATTTCCTCTCCTCATTTCCTCTTTTCACGGTTCCTTTATCTTTAACATTTCACTGTATCCTTTTCTTTGGAATTTGATTTGAATGTGGTAAGCTTATCTTTTGAAAAAAGGAATGTGACATGTGTTGTTTTCAAAAGGAACGACATTGTTATTCCCCAAAATGAGAAAATATTATTTTAATACTTTAATTAAAACTTGTGTTAACGGATTACATTGGGAAAGGAAATGCAGAGATTCTTTGGTGACTCCTTACTATGCTATTTACCTCACACACTACTTGTACCTTTCTGTCTCGGTAGACGAGAGTTGTTTAATAGGTCCTCCTTCTAGTTCAGGTTCTCTGGTTTGGGCCGGATTTTGGAGCAATTTGTTCTTATGGATTGTAGTGACCCTGAGGTCACATGGAGATCATAGTAGCTTTTTCTAGTTTTTATTTTTCATTTTCAGTTTTGTTTTAGTTTCTGATTTGTTTTTCTATTGAAACATAATATGTATATTCATCTACTCAAGATTTAATTTTTTTTCATTGTGTTCTCAGTTTGTTTAGATTATTTAATTAATCCCAGGTTTGGGATGAAATAATTCCCCTTGGTTCTATGTTTTGATACCCATTACTAGTTTTCAACTTGTGGGGATTGGGAACACCCTTTGCGCAATGCCGCAAGCCGGCTCCAGTGTTGGGTCAGATGACATCCTGGGCTCGTTTGTGACAACATGTAAAGGATAATATATGTACTTCCTTAGAAGTGGTATATGGAACACATCATGAAACTGATATAGGATTAATTAATTCACCAAACTATAAGATACTATCCCGATATGTTCAAGTATGTCAAAGGGACAGATATATCTAGGTTTTAGTTTGCCCAAACTTATTCCATGTAATTTTTTTTGAATTAACTTCTCACCATCTTCAAATTATAGACTACCTCAATTGTTATTATCATATAGTTTATATCATAATTGTATCATTCTAACATGTTCTTGAATGAATATAAAATTCTCTATAACCTCATCATCTTGCCCAGATGCTAATAGTTTTATTTCTGTAGCTTATGTGCTGGAGTTCTATACATTTTTCTAAAAAGTAATTCATATGGATCTATATGAATGTTTGATTGAAGGATATTGTTTCATGAAATATAATCTATGAGATGGTGTTGATCCCAAACACCTTTTAAATTCATTGAACATGATCTTAAGACATCCCATAGGGATTGAATTGTTCTCTCAAACTGACCATAAGTATGAGGATGATACAAAATGTTGAAACATAACTCTATATAAAGAGCATGCTAATGACTTTACCAAAACAGTGAGGTAAATTTTGTATCACAATCAGATACAATTGAATGTGTCACACCATGAGAAATTACTAATTCATTAATGTGTATTAGTGAAGGAGGATCTGAAGAGATATCTTCTCTGATAGAAATGAAGTGTCAAGTCTTTATAAAGTGATTGATTATAACCCATAATTAGCTCAACATGTAAGATAATATAAAACCTATTTTTTTATACCGTTAATCATATTACCTTAAAGTGTAAAGAAATTCCGCTTTAAATAAATGTTTTAATAAAAATTTACAAAACTAAAGGGTTTTGTTTCCATAAATGTATCTTAAAATATCTCTAGTCTTGATAAAAGCTGATTACGTAAAACCTGAAAAGTGGTGTCAATAACATTGATGTTATAATAAAACATAAACTCATATACACATGATTATATCAATAAATCTTATGTAAATATTACATGTTACACTTAAAAATATTAATCCACCCTTTATTCCTTACATATGTTCTTATCTTATGAAAAAACATTTTCATTGGATGCTTGAGGTCATCATTTTATCAATAAAATGAAAAATGTGATTTCATTATTCTAGAATCTATTTTGAGGGAGATAATCACATGAAATATCAGTAAAGTATAAAAAGTAAGATTTTCATAGGGTTTAATTATAAAAAATCAAACAGAAAATTCCCTACTAAGGAGGGGAGGATAAGTGTGACCTAATTATCCTAATTCACTTCATCAATTGTGATTGAATAATATTTCTCATTCAACATTATATTTATGAGATTTTAAGACTTATAAATAGTATTGTACCATATATTGGGGCATTTATTAGCATAATTAATAAAAATACTTGCACTTGAAACATTGGAGTGTGGGTGGTGCATTAGTTAGAATCCTCTTCTCCTCCACTGCATTAATGGACCATTAATTACATTTCAAAATTCATGACCTTTAATACAACCTTTTTAAAATTAAATAACCTCTGAATTCCATTAAATAAATATCCTTAATTATGCTTCCCACATTTTTGACAAGCATATGGCTGTAATTTATTTCCACCAATTGAGTTTTCATGAGAAATGGTATATTTTTTTAGAACCATATGAATGATGTGAATATCCAATTTTTTTCCACCTTACATTCACTAATAATTATTTATCCATATCAACTAAATTATTTTTTATATAAGGCCTTTGGAAGACGTGGTTTTAAGACATCAATTAATAGATCACTTTTGGTTTTAGGGATGATTATTAAACTAGAAGCATACATTAAAATTATTTTTAAATTACCTTCATAGGTACCAATAGATTCATCATTACTTTTTTGAGATCAAGGAATTATTTATCCATTATTGTTTATATAATATAAGTGAATTACTTACTAATAAATACACTATTAAACTATTCCAATTCCATATATTAAATTTATTCTGGTTCTATAGTGTTCATAATAAGAGTCCACCACTAATATACATTATATTTTAAATGATAAACATCCAAAACATATTTTTCATGATATGAACACTTAATAAGGTAACATATCACTTCATTTTACCTATCCATTTCTCAGTAACTAGTTGACCAGGGGAACCATAAAAATAAGGTGTATTCTTCCTCATGAAGGACTCAATAAATCATTTTCCCCTCTATTACTCATTGGTATACACAGAATGATTCAGAGCATGATAATGTTGTGTGGTCATAGAAATAATATTTTTAATTATATATCCCATAATGATTAGATTCACAAGAGTAAAATCATTTCATTTTTAGTCTCACTTAGCATTAACACGGTTTAATCAGGTCTTACCCATTGACTGAGCCCATAAATCATTGTGGGAAAAATCCATAATTATAGTGGAAAACCACATAATCATGGAAAATATTTAAAATATTTACTATTCTTGAAACATTATTTTCAATCATTGACTTGTTAGGACTGTCCATCTTTATTCATGGTCATTATTATAATCCTTCAAGATAGTTTTTAATGTGTTTGTGAATTTCTAAATCATATCCCTTAGGAGTGTAAAAACAATTGTGCCTTAAGGCCCGTTATTATTCACCAAGTGGTGATTGAGGCTATCTCAACGTGAACTTTATAGAGTTATTAATCCAAAGAATGGATGTTTTATATCCACATCTAGTTTTAGTATACAGATAAGGATGTAATTAATTGAAAACTCCTTGATCTACCCTCTACCAAAATTTTAGTGTATTTATCTATACTAAGAATAATTTTCTATATAGATATCCTTAAACATATCTCTAGAAATATATATTGAAATATCCTTAATGATCTCAATATAGTTTTTATAATCCTAATCTAAAAATATTGACAAATATTTCCCTTGATACCAATTCTAAAGAACCAAGCTTCTCATACATATATATGATAGAGTTTATATGAATATTCAATACATTTAATAAGAAAATGCCTAGAAACCATAATAGTTTAGTGTATTTGCATACTATAAAAAAATATTTTTATTTCATGAAATATCCTTATCATCTTCCAAAAATATATTCTCACATTGTACTCCTCTTAGGCATGCCACACCTTATCCCTTTTCATAACATGGGAAAGGAAACATAAAAAAAGATGTGTTCAAATTCTTACAAATGATAAACAAAAGAGACATCAATCAATGATTATAAGAAATCATAATATATATATATGGGTATGTGATCATTAATATAACTTTGTAAGATCATAACCAACCTTTCATAGATCATAAAAATGTGTCATTGCATAAAAAATTATCATTTTAGAAAACATGGCCCATAAGCATGAGAAATTATTATAAATAGATAATTAACCATAAGATAATTTTATAAAAGTGTGTCACCATAATAAAAATAGAAAAACCATTTCATATGTCATGGTTAACTACCAAGGACATCAACATTATGGATTAATACATATCACATATTTATTATTATGGATAAGGATATTATTATTTCCCATAGTGGATCAAGAAAAACTATATCCAATTATGGATAAAGTCTATTAACTTATTTCCCATTTTTATATCATGAGATATAAATATTTAACCAATTCATTGAAGTTAGATATTGGCCCCACCCATATCATAATTAAAACCATTCTATTTTGTTCTACAATATCATTAAACATTCATCCCATCAACACATCATAACTCAAGTGTAGAAAATAGGTTTCATTAATATTTCATTAAATAACCCTAGAATAACCTTTCAAAAATAAATGGGGCTCATAAATAGTCCAAAAACAAAATCATTAACTTTCCAGATAAATAAAACAGATGGTATTATTCAAACATATACCCAGAAAATAACAAGTAACATCAAAGTATTTCATCCTATATTGAAAATTATTTTGAAAGATCACATGGATCATTTCCTAAGGAATATAGCCATTAAATTTTAAAAACACTTTTTAAAGCATAAAAAAATTTCAAAATCATTTTCTTAAAAAACAATGGAAACTTATAAAATAAGCTTAAAAAGTAATATAAAATCGTTTTTTGAGGAAAATAGCCTTTTAATTTTGAAAATCACTTTTTAAAAATAAAATGATAAAATAAATTTTAGAAATCCATTTATTCTAAAAAAAAGTATCAACATATAAATGATGATTTAAAATAAGGATTTGGTCATGATAGTGTAAAATTCAATTCATACTATACACATTAAAATAATGATTCCTTTCATATTTTTGGTAAAATACAATCGAGTATTATTTGAAAAAATACATGAATAATCCGTTAAAATCATTCTTTAAAAATTTCAAACAAGTGTAAAAAACTATTTTACTAGTTTTTTTAGTGTTTAAAAAAAAATTGATAACATTTTTAAAAACAATTTTATAAAATATGATTTTGGAAGAAATATAATTTTCATACAAAGAGATAATTGAAGCAGATTTTATCAAAATAAATTATTTTTAACTCTTGAGTACATAAAGATAGGAAAATGAAGGGAAAAAATGTATTTTAATTACATAAATAGAAGAGAATAAATTGCATGAGTTTCTTGAAATATGGATTATAATATTATATTATGGGAACCAAAAACATAAATAATACCGATAAACGGTGAGATTGTATGATAAAACCCCTAACACTTTGGTAATTTTTTTACCCTAAATAACATGTTTGATATGTACAACAAGGAATATTTCAATCCAATTAATTTTAGGAGAAAAATAATAAAATAAATTCAAGGTAATTGTATACTCTACATAACAGAAACAGATGAAGAATATGGTATGTGTGTCATTGAAAATAAAAGTGAGATGGAAGTCCCTCACCATAAGTATCGAATTCATTTGTACAAGATCAAAAATAATGTAAAATAAATATAAATTTGTTTTACATATATTAAATAAACTGGTTTTATATTTCATACCATTTATTATAAACTTATAACCTTTTATTACCAGTTTATTTACAATCTCATGTTAAAGTCACGTTTCGGGCGATAACTGCTTTGTTTTTCCTCTATGTTCTCATTCTTTAATTTTTTGTAATATGAGATTGTTTATTGTTAAATAATATCTATAATGATTACCATTATATAAATATGATAAATAATTAGTGTACATGTATTTAGATTAATTCATATATGTTAGATATAGAAAATGAAATATATCGTTAATGGAGATGGTAGGCTATACATATGCATGAACATTTCTTCCATTTTATCAATGAATGAGATGAAAAATATAAATAATATATTAACATTAAAGAATAATTTTTATGTCATATATATCACATATTATTATTAAAAACTATCCATAATACATTCCATGTTAAATATACATGAAGAACAAATCACATCGCTTCGCGAGGCAGTACTCCACCATACACACGAACGACAGTATCAAATCCCCCAAGGATTGGAAATTGAGAAGGTATATATGAAATAGTAATAAAATAAGAATAATTAGTTTAAAAATATAATATATTTTCATTTAATATATCATTATTACTATCCATGTAAATCAGAAATGAGAAACACATGACATTTGTTCGTGAGGTGGTAGTTCATCGCACACATGAGTGACGTTATTGTTTTCACAACGGGTTTGATGTTTGGTGGTTAAATATTTTATTTTAAATATTTAGGTACAATAATTTCATAAATACTATATATAAACATTAAATCCATAATTATGTCTAAATGTAAGTGGCATTGATGGAAAACAGATAACATCTGTTTGGGAGGTGGTAATCAACTGTACACATGAATAATGATTTTATAAACCATTTTATAGAAAATGAGATAGATATATATCATAAATTAAATGTTAAAAAAGGTAATTATATTCCATATGATGAGATTATTATATCATCGTGGTTTAAAATTAATTTATGCATGTGGAAGAATAAATAAAATAAACTCTCAGTTCGGGACGTTACCTCATCCTTAGACAACTACGCTTTGTTTACACCAAAATGAATCATATGTTAGATTTCTAAAAAAACTAAATATTATAAGATGAAAATATGGAATTGAGTAATCCTTTTGGGTAGGTATTGGTTGAAATTTTTTTTATGTGTGAATAGTAGAGAAGAGGGGTAATCTTTTATAAGTGACGTGAGTGACACATTTGTAAATTTTGAAAAGCAAAATGTATATCCACATTTTACACATTTCACAAGGCTTTAAAACAATACCTAAACATATTTATAGGTTAAAAGTTCTATCTATATCCCTGAAATTACTTTTGTAATATTTTAATGTAATTTTAACCCTTATCTTTTTAGTTTCACTCCTGATAAACCCATTTTTATCTTAACAACGATAAATAATTTTAAATATTCATAATAGAAAAAAAAATAAATCTAAAATTTTTAGAAAATATTATTTATTATTATTTCAAATATATAATCCATTTTTTTCATATTCAATTAAAATATGTGTAAAAAATACTTTAATTTTAAATCCTCGGACCGAACTATAAAAGAAATTTTCAAATAGAAAATATTGAACTTTTTAAAAATGATTTTAAATTAAAAAATAGTATTAATATGATTAAAATGTGATAAATTGGATAAATAGATATAATATTAAATTAATTTTAATTTTAATACCATAGAAAAATAAATTTATATTTTCTGAATTCTTCATTAGAAATGAAAATTTTTAATAAAAAAATTATTTTTCTCTATTAATCAAAAAATATATCTTCTTCAAAAATTATAAGAAAGTGATCATAATAAAAAAAATTATGATGATTTAAGAGATAGATTTAATTTTTTCAAATAAATTTAATAATGTGTAAAAAATAAATTGTAAAATAAGTATGAAAAATATGATAAGACTATTTTTTAGAAAAATACTATTTTAAAGGAGAAAACTGGATTTATGATTATCTATTGTATCGAAGACACATAAGATAAATGTTAAAAAATTTTATTGAATAGATAATATTTAAATTTTATTTAAATCATTTATCCAAATTTATTTTCTTTTTTACATAAAACATGTTTGTGACCATAAAAATAGTTTTCTAGAAAATATTTCCTTTGTTTTGAAATTGTTTTTATGTTTATTTATAATTAATTTTACATAAAATAATTTATCATATTTTTTAAAAATTAATTTAATCATATTCATACCCACAATTAAAATTTAATGGTGATAAATATAATTTTAAATAATATATTTTATTATTATATCATGTGTTGTTTAAACTCTATTGTTTGTGTCAAAAAAGATAAACTCGGTGTTGCGTGTAAATAATGCTAAACTCAGTGTTACATGTAACAAAAAATATCAAAATATAAAATTTATTTGAATATAAATTTTAACAATATATTAGGATGTAACATTCTACCCCACATAAAATGAATTTCTACCTTGAAATTCATCACATTGGTACCAAAAACTAAGGATAATTCCACCTCATTACATCCCCATCTTCCCACATAGATTCCTCAAGATGGTGGTTTTATCACAAAACATTGAATAGATTACTGGTGTTATTTTATAGAACACTATCTTAATGATCTATAATATCTACTGACTTTTCCTTATTAGAAAGATCATTCTATAATAACAAATCCTCTAAGTTCAGTACATGTGAAGGATTTAGTATATCCTTCTTCATGAGAGGTACATGGAAACCATCATGAACCTGAGAGAGGTTTGATGGAAGTGCCAAAATAAAAGCTACTATCCAGATATGATCAAGTATTTCAAAGGTACTAATATACCTAGGGATTAGTTTTACCTTCATTACTCTATAGAGAATTCAAACATATATAATCTCACTAACATCAAATTCTAGAGTGCATCTATGATTATCAACACAAAATCTCTATCATATTTGTGTTTTCCATACATTTTTCTGAATATATTTAACCTTATCTTTAATCTCATAAAATTATTTTGATCCTAATAGATTTCTTTCTACAAATTCATTCCAATATTTTGGAGTTCTTTATTACCTCCAAAAAGGGATTCATAAGGAAATATCTAAATTCTTGAGTGAACTCTATTATTGTAAGAAAACTCAACTAGAGTAAGGTGTTGATCCCAAACTCCATTGAAATCCCTAAAATAATATCTTAGAAATTAAAATTGTGTTTTAATTGTTCTCATATATTGATCATCTATATGTGGATGATAAAAAGTGATGAAATTCAACTCTCTATAAATATCTTGGTAAATTCATCACCAAAACATTGAGGTAAAATTAAGATACCAATTAGATATAATTTAATGTGGAAATACATGAAACCTTACTAATTTATTAATATATATTATAGAAAGAGGATATAGAAATAAATATTCTCTGATAGCAATAAATTGTGCTAAATTCATAAGGTGATATAATAAAACACATAATTATATCTGTATAAAAGGTATGATAAACCCTAAAGGTTACAAATTCCTTTAATGATATGTCCAAAAAGTTTAAATTAATTCCTATTTAAATAATTTTTCCCTAGAAAATATAAATATCTAAAGTGTTTTATTGCCATATATATCTCTTAATATATCCTTAATCTTGAAAAAATATCACCATGTAATACCTCAAAAGGGGTGTTAATGAATTTGAACATATGATAAAACATAATATCATAAACATATGATGGTATCCATTAATCTAATGTAAGTATTATATGGAGATGTATACAATTCCAAATGTTATTTCACCATTTATTCCTTATAAAATCTCTTGTCTTATAAAAAATATTTTTCATTAGAAACTCGAGTTCATCCTTATACTAATAGAATATGAGATGTGATCTCATTTTTCTAGAATCCATTGAGAGGGATATAATCACAAATTACTTATATAAATTAAGATAAATAATTTTTTATATGGGACATTCCTACAAAATAAAATATGAAATTCTAATCTATGCAGGGGAGCATAAGTTTGCCCTAAATATCACCAGTCACTTCATAAATTATGATTTTATAACGTTTACCTTTATCCTATTTTTTCATGGGTTTTTATGTCTTACCGTCCACATTATCTCTTAAATCGGGGAATTTGTTTTCATAATTTCCAAACTCCTTATATTTATAATACTAGAGTGTGGGTGGTGCATTAGTTGTAAACCTCTTCTATTCGATTGATTAATTATCCCATTAATTTCATTTCAATATTCATGGGCCTTTTGACATGCATTTGAACATTTAAATCACTTATTTGTTTCATTTAATCAATTGCCTTGATGATTATTCTCACATTTCTAGCATACATATGGCCGAAATTCCATTACACCATTTGAGTTTTCATGAGACTCAATAATTCTTTTCTAATCTGTAACCCAGTAATAGTGGGAATATCCAATTTCTATTTCCACCATTAGTGTACATTAAATGAATTATTCACGTCAACAAAAGTATCTTATAGAAAAGTCCTTTTGAAGACATTTCCTTAATCCACCAATGAATATATCATTTTTTATTTCAGGGTATATGACTAAAACAAAAGAGCACCTTGCAAGCCTTTTAAAATAAGTTTCATAGGTACAATTCGATTCATCATCCTTTTTATTTAGCTCACAGAATTATTTCTCCATCATTGTTTATATAATAATATGTATGTAATTACATATAAATACCCCCTTAAACTATTAACCTTAAATATATCCAATTTATTATTGTTCCCTCATGTTCTTAATAAGAGTCCATCACTGATATGATTCACCTCCCAATTCAAAAATAGCCAAAATGAATTTTTCTTGCTATGAACATTGATAAATGTAAAATATACTTTCATTGGGATTTATTCATTACACCTTAGTTAGTGTACTATAGGAACCACTAAAATAAGGTGTATGTTACCTCATAAAGGACTCAACAGAATTCCATTCGCTCCGTTGAAAATTGGTAATTTCATAATTATTAATAACTTGAGATTTTTGTCTGATAATATCAAAAATATTTGGAATTTCATCTCCCATCACGTTGGGTATCACTGAAGGAAAATAATTTCATTGTCAGTATCACTCATTATTAAATGATTCCTTTAGGTTCGAACGATTGACTAAAACCATAAACAATAGTGTGAGAAACACTAATCATAGTGGAAAACCACATAATCATGAAAATTAATTTATATAATATCTAAATCATGTGCACTTCATTTCAACTTGTGACACCATGGGCTTACCTTAGGACATTCAATGTCATTATTTAAATCATTCATGATTGTTTGTAAATACTTATTTAATTTATAATGAATAAACCTATAGAGTTTCAAACCAAATGTGCGAAAAGGAATATTTTCATGCACCATGAGGTAATAAAGTCCAGATCATTGTGAAATTATTAGAGTTATTACCCCTAGATACCTTTTCTTCAGAGCCACATCCACTTATAGTATCCAAACAGGAATGAGATTTCATTGAAACCCATTTCTCTATCCATCTGCAAAATTCCATGATACCTTCCTATAATTAGAATTATCCTTAGGCTTATACTTATATATATATCCCTAGTCTTATCCTAATAAATATACTTAGGAATACCACTAATGTTTTTCTAAATCTATTATCCAAATATTTACTAAACTTTTCTGTTGATACCAACTCTAATGGCCGAAACATATCATACATAGATATCATATAGTTTTATATGAATATTCAATTCATTTCATAAACACACATCAGAGGACTATATTAAATAGTGTATCTGGAGACTATAAACCCAATATTTTTATTTCATGAAATATTCTACAAATATATTCCCACATTGTACTCTCCTTCAGAATACCCTGCCTAGACATTTCATCAAATCCTATAAAATAAAATTCAAGAAAGGGTGATCTCATATGATCAGTAAGGGTAAACTTAATAGATAACAAACTATGATTATATAATATCATAAGATATGGATCATGGTATGCTATCATGAAAATAACTTATAATGTTCCTTCCCTACCTGTCATAAAATTTAAAAACGAGTTATGACATAGAATTTTATTATATTCAGAAAAATTGTCCCATAAGAGGGAGAAATCATATTTAATAAATAATTAACAATATGATCATTTCATAAAAGTGTTGATCCATCATAAATATATAAAATAAATGTCATTTTACATTTTTAATTACTAAGATCATAAATATTGTGGATCAAGTCTTATCACATATTTACCATTGTGGATTAGGACACATCTGTTTCCCATCATTGATCAGGATGCAACTATTTCCCAAAGTGGATCAAGCCCATCATATTTTTTCAAATTATTATCTCATGTAATATAAAGATTTAAAAAATTAATTAAACATATATATAGGTCCCACTAAGATCATAATGAAAACCATACTTATGTATGCCATTATAACGTAAAACATTTATCATATGAACTCATCATAGATCGTTTAATGAAAATATGATTCATAAACATTTCATCAATTCAGTATATCATAACCCATCAAAAATAAATGGGGTTTATAGAAATTTAATATAATAAAATTACCGTCCAATGAAAGAATAAGGATGGTATTATTCAATCTAATCACAATTAAATCATAATTCACATCCATATGTCATCATAGATAAAAAACGTTTTTGAAAGATCTCATGGAAGGTTTCTTATGGAATATTTCCTTTATATTTGAAAAAAAAATTAAAAAACATAATTTTTTTTCAAAATACTATTTAAAAAAACATAAAATCTTATAAGTGAATCTTCAGAAATAATATAAAAAAATTATATAAGGGACTACACTTTCCATTTTGAAAATAAATTTTTAAAACTAAAATTTTCTACAACATTTTAGAAAAACGTTTATTTGAAAATAAATATTTATACTTATAAATTAATATTTTAATTTTTTTTGGAAGTGATGGAATAAAATACCATTTATGTTGTACATGTTAAAACAATGATTCCTTTATTATTTTTTGTAAAATCTAAATAGGAATTATTTGGAATAAGACCTGAAGAATCATTTAAAAAAATTACAAAAATTAAAAACATGGTTAAAATTTATTTTAATAAGTCAATTATAGTGTTTAAAAACATTTGACATTTTTTTTGAAGAAAATTTTTTTTTCGTATGGAGAGAGAAACAAATTCATTGTTAACTAAAAAAACATTATTTTGAACAATTGAGTATATAAAGGGTGGAAATTTAAGGAAAAAAATATATTATTCTTACATGAAAATATGCTAATAAATTTAAATAGTTTCTGATAGAAGGATCATAATATTTCTTTATCAGAAGGATAATCATAAACTATCTAATAAATGATGATATTCTTTGATAAAACCCTTACCTCTTTGGTAACGATTTTTACCTTAAAACCCATAATGGAGTGATCGTCAAATGGATATCTTAAAACACTATAATATTCTTGGGAAACATAATAAAATAAATTATTGGGAATTATATGAACCACATAAATGAAATACATGGAAAATATGGAATGTGTCTCATAGAAAATAAAAGGGAGATGTAAATCCCTTACCATAAGCCTCGACTTAAATTTTTCATACTCTAAACTAATGTATAATAAATTTAATTTTATTATACATCAATTATATAATAAGAATTATATATATATATAAATATATATATATAACATACCATATATGATTTAATGATGACTTTTTTTTACCCATACATTAACAATTTCATGATAAAGCCTCATTTTAAAAATTAAATGAATTATGTTTCATGTAAGAATTGATTTTTTTATTTCGGGTCAACTCAATTTGATCATGGTAACACAATATATAGAATATTATACTTGGAATAAATATTTTTCACACTTATTTTATATATATTTTTATTAATTCATTAAAATTAGATATAGGAAATGAAATACACCATTAATAGAGAAAGTTTTTGGTATGTACACACCACTATTTCCATTTTCTCAACGGATAAAAATAAAGAAAAATAATATATTACCTTTATAAAAAAATTTATTTCATATATATCACATAAATTTATTCAAACCTATACTTATTACCTTCCAATTAAAACATATGTGACAGAAAAATCATTTCACTTTGTGTGGTGGTATTCGGCCTTACACACGAACTGCGTTATTGTAGCCCCCACATAATAAAAAATAAGACTGTATATGTTATATTTTAATAATATAAGTATTATTATTTTAAATATATCATATATATTCATTTAACCTATCTTTATTACTATCAAAGTAAATCCTAATTGAAAAACACATCACATCCGTTCCCAAGGCAGTCATCCTCCATACACATGTGCGAAATTATTTTTTTTCCAATGGGGTTGTTGGTAAGCAGTTAGATGAAGTATTATAATTAAAAAGGTAAAATAATATCATTAATATAAAATATTAATATTAAATATATCATTACATCTAGCCGTGACATGAGGTGATGGAAAACAAATAACATAAGTTTTTGATTCGCTAGTGCGTCAGACACACGAATAGTGATTTGGTATCCCATTTTATAAAAGAGTATATGGATATAGTTTAGGAAAGTAACATGAAAAAATTTACAATATTTAATATATTGATATTTTTAATTCGTCATGATTTCATAAGAATATTTGGAGGTAGAGGAATAAATAAAATAAAACACTCGGTTCATGACATTACGTCTTCCTCAAAAAAAAAATTGGTTTGCACTAATAGGAGTTAATGTTTGGATTTATGAACAAAATAATGATTTTATGATGAGAATAGGTAATAAAGGATTTTATATTTTTATTTCATGGCTATATTAATGTGTTTTGGGTGTGTTAATAGGAGTAGATATGGGGTGGTTTTATTATGTGAGGTGAGTGACACAAATGTAATTTTTGAAAAGAAAAAGGTGACCTATAGTATTTAAACTAAAAAAAGGGAAAAAAATATTCCATTATCAATCATAATATAGAAATGTTCTAGAAAATTTATAAAATGGGGTTTTGAAATGTTTTGGGTCATTTTTAACCCTTATCTTATTTATTTTATCCCTATGGTAAACCAATTTTTACCTTAACTATATTAATTATTTTTTGCTTCTTTTACTATTAATAATGAAAAAATAACTATATATTTTTAGAAAATATAAATTATTCTGATTCCAAATATTTAATAGATTTTTTTAAATTCCAGTAGATAATTGTAATTTAAAATTTAACCCACAGTTAGGATGAGAAAGTAGCTTTTCAATGAGAAAATGTTCAAAAGTATAAATATTTTCATTAAATATCACTATTATTTAGATTATAACGACCTAAATTGGATTTTTATAATTATAACATAATTAATTTTTCCTTCAAAACTAAATTAATAATTTTAGTAAATTTTTAAATTTTTCAATAGAAATGAATATTCCTAATAAAAACTAGTATTTTTTTTTACTATTTATCAAAAAATTACCTTCTTAGAAAATTATCAAAAAAAACCATTATATTATTTTTATTTTATTCTATTAAAATTTAATTTTAATTTTTAATATAAATTTTATACAGGTGTAAGATGTTAATTTTAAAATAATTTCTCAAAATTTGATAAAATTTCTTTTTTGAGAAATATAGTTTTTAAGAGAGAAAATTGATTTACTATTATATCTTATATAAAAAACATATAAGATGTGTGTAAAAGAATTTTATTGTATATATAATATAAAAATTCCATTAAAATAATTCATGCAAAGATATTCATTTTATTTATTGACATAAAATGTATTTGTGTTTATAAATTTTTATTAGGGAACGAATTCCTTTATTTTAAAATGGTTTTTATTTTCATTTATAATTATTTGGTCACCAAATAATTCATAATATATTTTCATAATTTGGCTAACACTATTAATACCTTCAATTCCAATGGCTATGGGATAACTATCATATTAAATAAAAATATTTTAGTAGTATTTCATGTTTTGTTAAACATGGTGTTCTGTATAAATCATGAAAAAATCGGTGTTGTGTGTAATGAATGATAAACGTGAAATTTCATGCAGCAAAATTTAAAATAAATGGTGTGTGAAATGAAAAATACTATAAATATTTAATTTATTTTAAAAATTAATATCATTTAATATTAGGGTGTTACAATATTTTCCAATTTCCATTTTAGTTTTGGTAATGGTTGTAATATCCCCTTGGACTTTTATCTATCAGCCTTATCTTATTGAAAAACTAAGATAATATATACAAACTATACAATATCTATCTAAATTATATTCCACCATAAATACTCTTTCAAATAAATATTCATATTATTACTCCCATGATGAATGGAGAATGAGTAAAAATAAAATTTTTCTAACAAAACCTTCTTAAAATAGGATATGAATGGGACACATACAAGTTACTAAGCCTTACCATTATATCATAATAAAATTTGAACTCAGTAAAATTTATCACCTTATTTAAAATTTCCAAATCATCATTCATAACCAATTTAACATTAATCACCTTGTCTGATTTCTCAGAGTAGTAATGTATTGAGCGATCATAATCATTAACCAATTTTAACCATCTTCTATAGCACATGTTAAACTCTATCTATGATAATATATACATTAAAATATTATGATTAGCATATATATTGAATCTTTATCCATAAAGATGATTCTTCCTTCTATTTAATGCAAAAATTATAGCATCTAACTCTAAATCATGAGTTAGGAAAAATATTTCATTAAACGTTAATTTTCATGATGTAGAATATATCATGATGTCATTATTCATGAGGATGCATCTCATTCCCATCTTCAATGAATCACTATTGTACATGATACCTTATCCACTAAATGGTAATGTAAGCACAAGTACACTAAATAATCTTTCCTTTAGTTCCTTAAAAATTATCTCACATTCCTCTATCTAGAGGAATCTGGATTCCTTTTAGGATAACTTGGTTAGTGGATTATATAGTTGTGAGAAATTTTTCTCAATCCATTTATAATATCAATCCAAACCAAAAAAAATTATATATCAGTTATCATGGTTGGACTAGGAAAACGTTAAATAGCCTCTATCTTTTATGGATTCACTGATATACTCTCACTTGAGATTATATTACCCAAAAATTAAACCATTTGTTTTAAAAATTAAAACTCTATACAATTTTCATATAAGTTATACTTCCTCATGGTCTTTAGTATAATTCTCAAGTGATATTCATTCTATTCCTTTATTTATGAATAAATATAATATTGTCTATAAAGACTACCACAAGCTGATCATGGTAATCTCTAGAGTCTATTCATTAAATCCCATAATATTGTAAGGGAATTAGTAATACTCAATGGAATCACTATATACTCATATTGTCTATACATTGCATGTAATAATTTCTCTAGTATATCTTTATTCTTAGACTTCAATTTATGATATCTAGAATGAATTTCAATCATCAAAATGTATTAATATCCATGAGGTTTATCAAATAAGTCATAAATATAGGGTAGATGATATGTTTTCTTTATTGATTTTTTAATTATCAATAGTCAATTTTAGGTCACCTTGACCCGTCATTATTCAAAAGAAAAAGAATTAGTTCACTTAAGGTAAATATCCAGGTTTTCCTAGAGTTTCTACTTCAATTCCTACAACTCAATCATGGATAATCTATATGAAATATTTGAAATAGGTTTGGTACCATGTATGGGTTCTTTTGAGAACTCAACTTGACATTTAGATGGAAGATAAGGAAACTATTTTGGTAAGACCTCAACAAACCTGAAAATAATAGGAATATCATTGATGTTGAGTTTCTCCTTATCCATTTGGTATAAACACCCTTTTTTAATTGGATTGAATATCAATACAACAGATTTTATCTTCATATAAAGTCCATATTTATTTTCAAATTGAATGGTGATCATATGTTGGTTTTAAATATCAAACATGACTTCCCCTTCTCGATTATGGATGTGGGATTTATTTATTGAATGTCAATCCATGACTAAGATAACATCAAAATTTAACTAGATGGAGAATTAAAATATTTATAGGAAGAAAATTTCAATAAAATTAAATGGGATATGAATCATAGAATTGATATTTGATCATTGTATCATTAAGGGTTTTCACTACTAGTTTAACATCTATTATTTTATGATAATAATAAACATCACTAGACACCAGTCATGATATACATGAACTCATATAACCATTCTAAAATAAGTTTCTTTAATATTTATGTATATGTATTACCACCTCAATTCTATCATATTTGTTTAATCCCTTAATATAATCAAAATGGTTTGAATAAACATCACCCATCATTAGTTAGAATGATTAATCATGAAAATCCATTATATGATGTGGAAACCATGACAACTTCCTTCCAATATGTGACTCCTTAGGCTTAACCTATGTCAACCATGATCATCATTTATTCAAATCCTTCATTATGTCATGTAAAGAAAATTTGAAATAACCAAATGTTATACTCCAAGAGTTTCAAATTAGTTCTGTAGTGTAGCCCATTTCTGTGTACCATCTAACACTCGATTCAATCCCAAAGATACCTTTTTAGAGTTACGACCCCTTGAAACATTTGTTCTATTTCCTCATCCACTTGAAGAATCCAGAAAGGGATTTTTGATAGAAAAGAAAAATACTATCATCCCTAAAAATACTTTAGGATGTTATCATATACATAGCCTTATCCTGAGGGTTATCACTAATGTTTTTTGATTCTACTCTCTATAGGATAACAAAACATTACCTCTAATACCGAATTTAGTGTCCCAATATTTTCACTTATAATTATCACATATTTTAGATTAATATTCAATAAATTTCACAAATACACACATAAGCACTGTGATGGATTTGTCTTTTGAGACTAGGTACACAATATTATTTTTTTAATGAAATATCTTTAATATATCACATAAATATATTATCCTTTTAAATGATTTTTATGAATATTTTATTTAATTACTTCTTAATAACCTAGTGAAATGAAACATTATAAAGGTGGATTTCAAATTCTAAGTAAGGTTAAGCATGACCGATGTATTTTAGGATCATATAAAAAAATAATATAAGCATAAGATAATGAGATCATGAAAATAACTTAAAAAATATACACCCAACATGTTATAGATCATAAACATGAATCCTAGAAGAAGGAATTATCATTCCAAAAGACATGTTTCATATGAGTGTTAAATCATCATAATTTAGGAACTAAAATCTCATGTCATAGAATTGGGGCACCTACATAGATAGAAACTATTTTATTTTTCAAGGTTAACTACCATGACTTACAAACATAGTAGATCATGCCTCAACACCTATTTCTCCACATAGATTAAGAAAATTAGCATTTTTCTAATTCTATATAAAACAAATTATCATGTCTCCCATTTTTATCTCATGGGATATAATGTTTTAACCACTGCATTGGAGAGAGATATAGGTCCCATATGTCCTTGGTTATAATGTTACCACCATACTTGGTTATAATAAGACCATTGTCCTTGGTTATGATGTAACAACCTTCACATATGAAAACCATACATAACTATACTACATGCTCACGAAAAATTCATCATATCATAACCTATTAAAAGAATAAGGGTCTAATTAACCTTCCATCAATGCATAACCCATAGAAAGAAAATGGGCCTCATAATCATCTCATCAATTCATTATACCATAAATAGTATAAAAGTAATGGTTTTAATAAACATATCTTAATCATAAACATAAAACATATAGAGAAATATTAATGATCGTAAAACTAGAAAATATCACTAAGATGTAATAAGTAACATCAATGGATGTCATCTTTGATGGAAAATGATTTTGAAAGATCAAATGGAAAATTTCCTGAGGAAAATGGTCTTTGCACATTAGAAATCACTTTTTTAACTAATATTTCAAAAAAAAATTTCAAAAAAATTTTATTTTAAATTAAAATTTTTATATTATAAAGGAATAATTAAATAATTTATTGTTTATGATGGGGTAAAATTCAATTCACATCATACACATTAAAACAAATTTTCCTTTAACATTTTTGTAAAAAAAAAACGGTCCTTGTATGGAAAATGACATAAATATTCTTTTTAAATAGTTTTTAAAAATTTAAAAATTCATAATAATGTATTCATATATTCTTTACTGAATATTAATAACTTTATTTAATTTTATAGAAGGCATGGGTATGGAAATAAAAGGGTTTTCAACCGAAGTGAGAAATAAAGACGAATTTTCGTAAAAACAATCTTTTGGTATATTTAATTATTTTAGATAGGAATATAAAATTAAAGAAATAATTTTATTGAAATAAATATAGGATAATAAATGAAGTTATTTTCTTGATACATAGAACATAATGTTTCATCATATAAAATTTAATCATAAAAATCCCAATAGAAAATTAGATTGTAACATACAAGTTGTACCACATAGGTATCTTCTAAATCCTAATCCCCATTCAATAATAAAATTAAATGAAATGTTAAAAATACTGAGAATAAATAATATCATTTAATAACATGTAATAGTGTCTTTATATAAACCTCCTAAAATAATATTGGTGTATAACATAACATATATTACAAAGAAGACAATTTGAGACAAAATTCCCTTTCACCAAATCATGAATTTTTTCATACACATTCAAAGTTATTGTATAATAGATGTAAGATTGTTATAAATGTATTATAAAATAATAATAACATATATTATACCATTTATTATTTACTTATGATCTTTTATTACGAATTTATTAACTATTTCTTGCTAAAATTATGATTCGAGTATTATCTAATTCATTTTTTGTGTATGTTTTGGTATGGTATTATCAATTATATTATTTTTATCATTGTTACATAATATTAAATTTTTTAAAAATTATATAAATATCATATATATATATATATTTTAATTATATGGGAATTTAGTGTAATCCAAAAAATTTATATTTTAAAAATGAATTACATCATTCATGGAGATGGTAGGATGTATGTATGAATGAATGTTGTTTTCATTTTTTAAAAATTAGGGAAAAAGGAAGGTAAATAATATATAACCTTTAAAAATTTACTATTATGTCATATATATCACATATATTTATTATATTTAGTCTTTTTACCTTCCATGTAAAGAGTATGTGAAAAATGAACTACATTGCATTGTGAGTCGACAGTCCGTCACACATACAAGCTGCATAATCATATTTCAACAAAATAGAAATTAATAATGTATATATAATATCATAATTAAATAATTATAAATATTTTTATGGTCATAATATATATAAGTTAACTCCATCCTTAGGTATACTCATGAGAGGCTCTGATGGAAAACCAATTACATTAGTCCATGAGGCGGTAATCCACTATACACATGATTGATGGTTTCATTTATCATTTAACATAAGAGAAGATAAATTTAAGTTATTTCATAAAAATAAAAAAATATATGTATAACATGGATACTGGTGTTATTATATTTTAATTATTTGAACATTAGTTAATGTTGAAAGATAAGAATTAAAGTAGAAAGAGGGTAGAGTATACAATTACCTTCGCTTAGAGAAACCTCCTTTAGACCTCTTATTAAGGGCCTTATGGTTGGTATTTTGGGAAGAAAAGTACTTAAATATTGTGTATAAATATTTTTTGGATATATTTTTGAAGTTTTTGGTCGAGATAATGGGATTAATGGGTTTTAAGATGTGAATTGAGATGGTTTCCTTTTATAATTGATAGAGTGGTATTTTTTGTGAATACCCAAATAATATTCAATAATGGGAAGCCTCTCTCACCCAAAGTACCTCCAATGTTGATAATTAAAGAAGTGGAGGGAATATATGGTCGATCCAGACATCCAAAATAAAAAAAATATTTCAAACATGTTATTCCATATCCTTTAAGATTATTTAATTTTACCATTACATTTTTCCCCATAGTAACTAGTTTTTAATTTATTCACCTTAGCAATTTATCACAATTATCCAAAAAAATTAAAATTAAAATTATTGTATAATTTGGGAAACTAATTTTAAATTTTCTGAAAAATTTATTAAATATAAATCATATATGGGTGAGAAATGAATTTTAACACCAGCACATTTTATACAAAGAACCATGTTTTTACCATATCATTAGTAATTAAATACAAATTTTTTACTATTGATTAGGAATAAAAATAAAATTAATATCATTAAAAAATATTATTTATGAGAATTCCAAATAATATACGAATTTTAAAAAATTCAATTCACAAAAATTGAAGAATTAAATTTAAAATTAAACCAGTAGATACAATTAAAAAACAGTTTCCATCAAAAAAGATCTCATATGTATAATATTATTTACATGAAAAATCAACATGGAATTGATTACAATGAACTGAATTCAATTGGTAATAATGTAATTGTATTTATTTTATTTTATAACCATTTTTAAATAATATGTAATTTTTTAAAATCATTAAACAAAATGGATGTTTCTAAATTGAATGAGTAATATTTTTATTCAATGAAAATAATAATCATTTTAGAAAATTATAAAAAATTAATTCAATGATAAATTTTAAATTAATATTTAAAAATTGAATATTATTCTTCCAAAATATAACTTCAATAAATTACTTTTTTTAAAAGTAATGATAATTTTTGTTTGGAAGAAATGTATTTTTGAATCAGAAGAAGAATTTACTAAAAATTAAGAAATCATTTTCAAAGTAAATTTTATTTTTTAAAAAACATTATACTTAATTTTTAAAATTTTGTTTCTCCTATAAATACCTCAAAATTTAACAACCTATTTATAGTGGTAATGTTTAGATAATATTAATATTATATCGTGGTTTATTAAAACTCAGTGATGTATGTAACATAACCTATCAAAGAAATTAATTTTATTCGGAAAATATATTCCATAAAATATCAAGGTATAATAAATATCCGAAATATATATGGTATAATAAAAATAAAAATAACAATAAATAAATGGAATTTATTCGTAGAAAAGATAATACCAACATACCTATATGTTTCATGAGAAAACAATACTCATCGTTTCCTATATTGGATTAAGAAAAGTAATAATGGGACCAATTAATATGTAAAAGAAAACGATTGATCACTCAGAGGCCACCCTAGATGTCATTTATCTAGATTTCCATTGGTAACATAATGATCATTACTAATGATACTAGATAGACATGTTTTGTAATATACCTATCATATTTTTGTGCTCCAATCACCTTATATACCACTAATTTAACTACCATGAATGATTTTGAAACCATTGTAAAGAAAAAAATAGAATTTCCCTAAACCAAATATGTGATTCCACTCACCAAAAGGTCCCTCCCATATTAATAGATGATGTAAAAAAATGGAAATGGAAATTTAGAAAATATTGGAGAACAGTTTCTTTAAAAAAATAATAATTTATATGTTAGTTTTATTTTTTACATATTAAAATAAAACCAAACTCAACAACATAATCACGTTGTAATTTTAATAATAAATGAAAAAAATAGATAAATGAGTCACACCATCCAATAAAAAAAATATGGTACATAAAATAAATTAATGGTTTAAATATATTGAAACTAAAAAGGGTTATATAATCTAAAAATAAATATCATAAAAAAGATTACCAAATTCTAAAGCTAAAGAAATTCATTTGTGAAACTCACCAGTCATATGTGCACATGACCCAAATATTTTATACACCAATATACAAACTTCCATACATGTTTTTCTTTCATTACATTATGTTCATATATCATTAACTTTCACACCTATAATTTTTATGTTTAACTGGATGAGTAAAGGGTTTAAAGGGAAAGACAAATCCAAACATAGTGGTATCAATAATAATGTTATCCGAAAGATTCATCCATTTGTTGTACTAAATGAAATAGATTATGAATGTATTTTTATCATTAAATATATTTTTCTAATATTTATCCATGTAATCGTGTTAGGGATCACTTAGAGTAATCCAATTGGATCTATCCTATTTTTGTATCCATTATTTATTTAAATATCCATATTCATGAGAAGTAATTCCTCTAAGATATAGATATATAAAAACATTGGTTATATTTTTTTGAAAAATGAAAACATTTGTATGCTCTATATTAGAGAGTTAAAATGTAGAATCAAATAGATATAATATGAAATAGTTTACATAATGTTTTAACCTTTTTTTCATCAACCAAGGATGCTCCTGGAGATTTAAATCATTTTAAAAACCTTTATAAATTGATGAACATTTATTAAAAATTATAAAGTATTTTAACACGTTAAAATATGATATTTAATTTCTACAGTGTTTTTTTAACATATAAACAGATCATTTTTGAATTTTAATAACATATTTGATGTCCATAACATGGTGATATTAATAATATGATATATTAGGGTAAAATAGAGAGGTGAGGTCAGGGATTATGTCATTTTTCACACACTACCATCCAATGAAAAAATCATATTGACTGACACTGTGAATTAATTTACACTACTTCAAACCATTATTTTTTTTATTCTATATAATGATATTACATTTTATGATTATTACTATAAAACTCCCACTTGCAGTAAATATTGATATAACTAGTTTTACTTAATCTGATGTCACATCATTTGTAATATCTTCTGATACCCTATCTAAACCTCTTTTGATATTTCTTACAAAACTCTTTTTGGAAAATCTATTATATATTTTCACCAATTGTTAGGTAATAGGTAAAAATTTGTCAAAATTTATCCAAACATATTTATTCATATTAGTCAAAAAATATTTTGGGTAACTCTAAATGTTTTTTGTAAATACATTATAAAAAACATAATTCTCACTCAGAAAACATTAATCTATAAACTAATGTTCTTTTATCACCTTGATAATACATATAAATTACCTAATCCATGATTATATTTAGTGTGTGACCTCTTATATACCATGAGTTCTATTTAATTCTACAACGTAATCTAATGTGATATCATAGAAAAAATATATCTCTATACCTATTTCCACTATCTATGTCGTATAAAATTATTAAAAATCATATAATCCCTTTATCCAATATATTAGAAGGCTAAGAGACATGGAGTACAGAAATCCTAGATATCCTACTCATATGTTTTCAATTATTTCTATATGGACTAAAAATATGGGAGAATACACAACATGTCATTCACTAAGTCGAATGATCACATTCTCTGGCCATGACCACAACAGATAAAAACATTGTATTTATCATTTCAAATTATAGCCATATAATTCCTTGGTAAATATTAAACTAGGTCCCATTTGTTATACTATTCATTTTGGATGACAAATTACAGTTTGATTATCCTTACCTAATTAAATGATTAGTTACATACCCATCCTCGACATAATTATTTCAACATGATGAATGAAATTAGAAAGGAATAAATATGTGGACGTTCTCATGCTAGGTATATTTTAAACCTCATGTATTTGGAATTTAGTATAAGACATATGACCCTATGATACCCTATATAAAATGTATATTGCTCTATTTGTTATATGTAATTGGTTATATCACACACCAGAATCCGTTTATAACACATGAGAAAATCTTGAATAGTTATATGAAATTTTTACTATAATAATATTTACATTTCATCAAAACCTATAATAATCTATCATTTCCTTTGATTTGGGATAAATCAAATTTATAATTTGAGAGTTCATGTATTATATAACTTCATTAATACATGAAACCATCATGAATTAATAAAAATTTGTGGATATTGACTTCAGTAACACAAAGTTGCTATTTATTTTATTACATTAGTACGATATACAAGGGATCACCCCACATCAGATTGACCAGTGTAGTAGTACTAGAAAACCAGATTTATAATTGATTCCCATATAAAATTAAAAATATAAAGTCATAGCATAATATATATTCATTCATATTTTAAATCATTAAAAATATATATCTTCATATACTTGTGAAAGGAAAACCAATAAAATATGATCATTGATTATTAGTAATGGTTTCATACATTGGAAGTTTTCATGAGTGAATAAGGTATAATAAATATGGTAGAGTTTATAATAAAAAAATGACATTCCATAAATAACACGCTTTCAAATTAAAACCACAGATAATATATATAAAACAATCACATGGATAAATGAATCTAAATTCATAATAAGGGAAATGCATAAATATAGAATTTCATGATCTTACCATCAAGGCCTTGACCAATATATCATTAATCTTTATGTCAAGGCCTTGACCAAGTCATTCTTAATAAAAAGGTAGTTATAATACCCATTAAATAAGGCATGACTGATGTTTTGAATCATGATACATATCAATGCATTGAGGGGAAATATACAACAGATCAAATTCCATAACATACATGTCCTATTAATTCCTTATATATTAAAGGATTAGTATTATTCATTCTTAAAATGCATTATAAATCAACAGTTATCAGTAATGAATCCATAATATATAAAATTTACCCCATCAATGAAATAAATTTATTAATATGGTTTCCTTAAATAATAGAGTTTATAGAAATTATAAATGTTTGAGACACTAACAATGTGGTAGAAGTGATGCCATATAAATCCATGATACTAGAAATATGGGCATGTAGGATGAAAGTGGTTCCAAAAAAATGACAAAGAGTACCGAGGTATGTGATCATGATAAAGTTAATAAATAAATAAAATAAATTATAGGATAAACGAAGAAAATAAATTCATAAAAAATGATGGTTTTTATTAAAATCAATCCTTTATAAAAGAAAATCAAAGAAACACATTAAAAATGACATTCTTGTTTAATTTTTGTAAAAAATAAGTTATAAATCCCATTCAAAATTTTATTTCATTTCATTGAAAAATAATACCATTTTATTTGGATAAAATTATATATAATAATTAAAATAATATCAAAAAAAACATTTCTATGAAAATAACCATGAACTATTATAATGGAATGTTTAATATAAATAACTGTCATGATGGAGGAAAAATATATTCATTCTATATAACATAAAAGAAAACATTATCATCACACATTCATTAAATATTAAAAAATTAATTATTGAAAATAAAATTTAAAATAATATTTTTATTGTTTTTTAAATAATGTCTAATGCAGTGAAAATAATTTTTTTTAAAATTTTCATTTTTAGGTAAAATCTTCCATTAAACAATATTAAGAACACAGATATGCAAGATAAAGATCCCAAACTAAAATGAATAATTAGGGTTTTTATCCCGCACAGCTAACTTATATGTTTATTGATGATCTATCTTGAGAAGAAATGGAAAATAATACTGTATAAAAAAATCATAATAAGTGGAGAAAAAAATAATAGTGTTTTGGATATTAGGATCATAAAATTTTCAAAAAGGATATTAGAACATAAATAATCACAAAATTAAATGAGGCTATAAGAGAAATACCTAACCAGGGTTCTCTACAAATTCTGAGATATTTCATCATCACATATTCAGAATTTAAAATTATCAAATAATATTTTACGATTTTTCATCTTTATTACATTTGTTAAGGTCCTTTCAAATTAATTTTAAATCTATTCATTGAATAGTTCATTGTTATGTCGACCAGTTTAGGTTTTTTAGTTAATATCCTAAAAATTAATTCAATAATGTTTTTATTGTTAATGTTGTAATAAAATGCTTTCATCATTTTAAGATTTTTATTAATTCTGTGAATATAATTTTAGTTCATTATATACAGTTTTTTGTTTATACATTCACTCTAGAAATAGAAAAACAAATCACATCGGTTTGTGGTGGTGGTAGAAGCAACTTACACATGATAAATTTCCTAATTTTAAAATTAATGGTAGGTGAATAATTTTGATGATATATGTAACACCCAAATATTTTATATGTATATTTTTCAAAGAAATAAACTAAAAGTATTCAATAACATGTTCTATAAGAAATATCATGTTTAAATTAACCATGACATAATATGTTATTATAACCTAGCCATTAAAAATACATCTATTAATAGAATTAAACACATTTCGAAATATATTTAAAAATATTAATTCATAATAAATACATATTTGAACTTCGGTAATATCATTTTATGCTTCAATAAAATATTCTATTCCAAAATGATTTTTCTTGTGTATTTTGGGTGGGAACCCTATAATTAATTTCAACCATTTTTAGAAAAATAATTTTAGTAAAATAAATTTTTTATATGATATCTTTTATATTACCTCCAGGTGAATATTTTGGAATTTTCTAAAAATGATTTTTATGTGAACGGTGAGAAATATTGTTTTTCTAAATGCTAAGATTTATTTCATAAAATTAATTAATTTAAAAGTCTCAATATTTATCAAATTTTACCATAAATTAACATAATCCTATTATAATTATAAATTATCTAATTAGTTAAATATGTTTTATTACTATATGATATTTTTTAATAAGTTTATTTTTATGTTTAAATAATCATTTTTTTAAAAACAAAATTCCCAGCAAGTTTTGTGGGTTTGTTTTCAAATTTAATATGGAAATTATAGAAACTTAATTTTATAAAATTTAATATATAATTTGAATCATAAGGTATAAAATTTTTTGTGATCCCACTTTCATTTTTTACAATATGATTGATAACCAAGGTAATCATTCAATACTATAATAAAAGTAAAAATGGATTAATGGGGGTGGGGGGTTAACTAAAAATATACAGCTTAATTGTTTTCAATATATGTTGATCCAAAATCATTAAAACTTTTAATATAGTCTAATTTTGAGAATAATTGGTTGATTAATACATTAATAAATGATAATCATACAAAAAATTATTTGTATATCCTCTCCCTCCCTTATAAAAGGACACCACCTATCCTCTCTTCCTTACAACTTATGAGCCGTCTTTCTCACCATGAACTAAAAAAATACATTTCTCAAATCCATCCTCAATATTTGTATGTAATGGTTTGATCCAAATGCGAGCCTCATTAGGCTTTTTTTAAGCCAATGGAGGATGTCAAGAGATGTTATATTGCTCTTAACCGAGTGTTTTCAATTTATTTATTATTATAACTAATTAAATTACATTATAAACATGATGATATATGAACATAAATATATCTTACATACTAATATGTTATCATGTTAGTGTAAAAACCATTATTTTTTTATTTCTATATCAAATGGGAATGGATATGATCGTTCATGCATACGTACAGACTATATGCTTGCATAAAAATGCATTAAATTTTTCACCACCACCAATGATTGATATTTATTATGATGAATTTAATTTTTTATATATTATATTTATTTAATAATAATAATTATTTAATTATAATATATTATATAACTTCTTACCTTTCCATTCATTGGACTATGAAAATGTCACTCATGCGTATGTGCAGACTATCACCTCTACGAAGTTATGGGATTAATTTTTCATCAACACTTTATATGAATAATTATAAATGAATAAGAAATTAAAAAATATGATAATTATTTCATTATTATGATTAAATATATTATTAATCAAGGACCATGGTAAATGTTTTTGATCTGTTGAATCAAAACAAGCATGGAAAACAGAAATTTTTTCACCAGAATGTTCATTTTTAAGATATAATTATTTAAAAAAGATAATTAGAAATTTTAAAGTAATGAAATAAATTAATTTATGTATGAATATATATATATATATATATATATATTATTTATAATAAATATATATTTATTATCATGATATTTGAATACATATGATGAAGAACAAGATTTGAGATAAGGGTTTATATTATAATCTCATTTATTTTTAGGATTGTATATGCTAAATTTTTACTGTGGTAGATTATATAAATATTATCTTATAAACCTCATATATTTTATTCTACATTGGGGTTTTATGGAATTTTTGTGTATTAGTACAATTTTTATCTCTTTAGTTCCTAAAATGATCAATAAAATGTTTTTAAATAAATAATACCATATTTAATCTTTAGTTGATGAAATTTTTCTTCAAATTCCTCGACCTAGAAAAATATTTATGGATATTTTAAAGAATACATGAATTTTATTAAAAAATTAATTTTTAATTATGTTTTTCTTTTTTTTAAATAAATCTTTTCAAGGAGCCATTTTCTAAACAACTCTCTTTTGTCTTTTTGTAAAAGTGAGAAATGAATAATTTATTTTAATGTATAAACTGTGAATTTATTTTCCCACCATCATGAACATGTTTTCAATTTAATATTATTTTGCATGATTTCTTAGTTATTTTCAATAGAAATCAATTTAAAAGTATTCAAATAACATTCCATTAAAATACTATCAAAAGTAAGGGTAAATTTTTTGATGTTTTCAAAGAAAAAATTGGATTTTATTTTAAAGGTAATTTTATTAAATGTAAAAATAATTTAGGGTTTTTTATTCTTTACAATGTGTAACAACCCATTTTTAAAAAAATTCAAAACGTTGTGCGATATAGTATGAAACATGAAACATAGAACCCAAAAAATGTTGACTATTTAAACATGAATATTATAAACTAACCTTTAAATTATCAAAACTGAATAATATCAAATAAATAACAAAATATATATAAAGTTTCTACCCAATATTAATTTATTTACTAATTTATAATGAATAATCAATCAATTTTAAGAAATATGTTTTATTCTATAAAAAATATTTTTCATTTAAAAATTATTTTTCTTAGTTTTGTGAGAAAAAATTATAATAAATCTATGGAAATTTTATAAATATTATTTTATATAATTAAAATGATATATTAAATATGAATATAAATATTAACTTAGGGTGAATGTTTGGTATTTTTCAGAAATAAATGATTTTTCAATGAATAATGGAAAATAACGATTTTTAGTAAACTATAATTTCTTTTAAATTAATTTAATAAATTTTTACCTAAATTATTCATTTAATATGTTTTTAAATTAATTTAATTACTCTTTAGTTTTATATCATATTATTGATTTAATTTTAATCATATTTATAGAGGATTTTTATTATAACTTTTTTATTCTTTAAAAAACATATTCATTCACATGGTTATATGTGCATGGTGTTTCTATATTTTAAGAAATTAAAAAAAACTATATTGAATAATTTTTTAAATAAAATTTATAGATTAAATATCTATACAAAATTAATATAAATTAATTTTATTATTAATACCTTTTATTTTGTATTGATATAATCATCTTATACTGCATTTCTTGAAAAATGTTATTTCGACACGTATATTGGATTAATTTTAAATTATATTATACCAATTCTAGTAATTGAATTTTATTAATTGGATAAAAAGTGTTATATAATATGTTAAACAAATCTTCTCGTCATATTGAATAGTAAAAATAGTAAACATCTATTATTGCGGTTAATGTTATAAGTGGTTTATTAGGGGGGGGGGGTTAACTAATGAGGTAAATGATATAGAGTGTTCGAAAAAAGTTTATTTTGAATTTTAAACTTTAAAATAGATATTTAATTTCCTAAATTCATTTATTTTTCAATTTTGGAGTCACTTTTCTTGAATGTGACTTCCTATTATAAAATAATTTTGAGTAATTACAAGAATGGCAATCCTCCTCTCTTAAAAAAGGTAACCCTCTATAATATACTTTACACACTTCCAAAACAAATTGGATTAGCCAATAACAACCAAAATATCTTCCATACTTACTTTAACATGTCCTATAATAAATTTTGGATGCAAAAGACAATCCATTGATGCTTCAGGTATAATTCTAAAGATGTGTTCTGAAGAAGAGGTATCACTCTTAAACAAGAATCATTGTTTTATTTCCAGTTACACCATATAAAAATTATTATTTATTATGATGATATAATATTATAAGTATATAACACATAATAATGGTTTATTATGTTAATTTCATAATGAAAATACATCTTTACTACCATTAATGGGGAAATGATAACATCGTTCATGCGTACAACAGACTACCACCCCGTGAACTGATACAGTTCATTTCCCACAATCACATCACACATCTATTTATTATTATAGATTAAGTTTTATCTTTGATATTCAATAAATATTAATAATTATTGATAATTAATATATTATTTACCTTCTTACCTTACCACCCTTTAAAAGAATGATATCACCATTTATTTGTATGGAAGACTATCGCCTCACAAAGTGATGTGATTCATTTTTTAATACCAAACCACTTGGATCCTATATGTTTGTGTATTTAAAGAAATTATATTATATTTATTAAATTACTATAATTCTTTAAGGAAAAAATAAAACATATCTTTTTAACATTATGATTGTTGAAAAAGTGAACTGTTACTCATGCGTACTTATGACATACCATCTCCATGATTCTAAATTTTTTAATTTTTCATAAACAATCATCATGATTGGTTTTAAAAGATTAATTTATTTATTAACATTAAAATTATTTTATTTTTATTATTATGTAGTGATTTCTTAATATTATCTTTGTACTTAGTCAACATTTTGAGGTTATTTTGGATACATGAGCAGAACATCATCAAAACATATGACTTGAACATTAATGATTATACAATTGAATATTACACAATAATGAATATAATAAAGTGAATAATAAACATTAAAAACGTTATTAAGAAATTAACTAATTAATGTAATTTTATTATTTAGGAATATAAAGTACAAACATGATTAATCGAGATCGAGGTAAGGGATCTCTCTAAATTATCCTTTTCTTCAGGTTATGAAAATTATCTCTCTAACTCACTTTATCTATAACTAAAAAGTTATGGAATACTTATAAATTATGTATATATGTCTCTAAAATATAGCCAATGATTATTATCCCTTCCTATTATGGGGTAATACTTTCCTTATGTTTATTTCTCAAATAATTTCATTATCAAATTTCTTTTCATCATGATAAGAGGCAATATTATTCATCCAATTTTCGTTCCAGGGGTAACCCTCATATTATGTGTTAAATTTTAATTTATTTATGGGAAACACAAAGATCATGATAATGTTACTATGGATGTAAATTTATAGTGACCAAATTCATTTACTAATTTTTTACTATCTTGAGACATCATGTATCAGATTTGGGGTAAACATTATTCGTTATAGGAAATTGTTTTCTATGTGATGTTGTCTATGAAATTATCCTTAACTCATGTTTATGTCATGTTTTGTATTATTGACTCATTTATTATGTTACCATGATCTTATGATACCATGATACATATGTTATTATAACATGTGATTTCCTATTGACTTATATTTTATGATATTATGTAATTTTATGACTCATATGTTATGATTGCTTATAATGTTTATTCCATATCTTGTATTTTTATCCCATCACATTCTTTTCTGCATGCCCTAGGTTATCCTATGTAGTTTTTAGATCTCATATGGATATAAGAGCACATTATGGAAAATAAAATGAGGATTCTTGGTTTTATTTTAATTTTGATGTAATATTTACCCAGTCACTCAAAGACACTAGTCTTTAAGATCCTTTTTAATATTAATTTACATTTATGTTTGAAAATAATGTAATAAAATGTTTAAATGTCTTGGGTGGATATTGATAGTATCATAGGAAAAGTTTATTTATTTTAAGAACCCATAATTTTATCAATGGAAACTCCATTCTTATAATTGTTATATATAGTATAAATCATAAAAATTCACATAGATAATACAATGAAAACATTATAAATGGAGAATAAAATGAATAATTGGTATTTATAGAAGTTAAGGAACCTATACCAATGGAATAGTAACCTTAACTTTGGAATAGTAATATGACCCTCATGTGTAGTAAACCGACCAATTGAATAGTAACCTCATCGATAAAAGTTGAAATAAAATTTAGTTATCTTATAAAAGAAAATATTATATAATTATATCAACGTATAATTAAATAAATGATTTAGAAATGATAAATTAAGTGTTGGTATTTTTTTTAAGTATTAAATATTTAATTACATTTTTATAGTTAATATAATGATTTGAATGATATTTTGTTTTCATAAAATATATTCATAGATTAATAGTTTGTATTATTATGAATATATGATTATTTTATTATACCTTAACTAATATTTTAATTTATTAAAAAATCAATTCTAATTCTAAATTCATTATTTTCTAAGCTAATGATGATTTTAATTAAAAATTAGAATTATGATATTTATAAAATTATTTTCATAAAAGAGATTTCTTTTTTTAATTATAATTATAAATTAATTCTTAGGGTGATTTTTTTTGTATTTTTCATGAATACGTCAATTTTGGTGAATAGAAAAATATGATAATTTATGATAAAAGCTAGAAACATGGATTTTTGAGTAAATTTTGATTTAAGGATGATTTCAGAACAAAAAATCAAACAAAAATAAATTATTTTAATTTATTTAGTGAAATGTCTCAAGACTATTTACATTCCTAATCCAAAATAATAATCTTATGAATAAAATAATGAGAAAACACCCCTTTTCTCTACTATAATTACCACTACACCCCACCCATTATTCTAAAAGCCCAAATCTTTGAAGATCATCCATGATCTACCAAATAAACTTCTCAATACCCTCCCTCTAATTAAAATATTTTTTGTTCTCATAAAAATACCCAACCCTTTCCACTAAAGAAGTTCTCAAAGAGGAAAATTCAAAAGGTAATATCCTCTTTCTTTTCTTTAAATTTATTTTCATGTTATTTAATATTATCATTCTATCATCAACTCTAATTATACATTTGAAATGTTAACTCCATTATATTTTATACATTGTAGTGTTATTATTTCATTGGAATAATTAGCCTTCAAATCTCTTCCCTCACAGTTTTATTCTAAAAATAAAAATATCATTTGGGTGGTGTCTATTTACTGCCACCATGGATGATGGATCTTTATTTTTCACTACTACCTTAAGGTATGGTAAAAAAAACCATAATTATGGTTAAATAATATATTATTATACATATAAGAAGTTATATAATGTTATATAAGTAATATATAAACATGACATTAAAAAAATGATAAGTGTTCATGATGGTTGTAAAATCCACCCAATAAATTAAATTATTTTCATTAACTATTTATCTAATGATCCATACTCATACCATATTATCAAATAAAAAATAATATCATTTATTATCATCAAATTTAATTAATGAAATCTAATTCTAATTCTAGATAACTTTTACAAATTTACATGAACTTCTATACTCATATACAAGTGAACAGATCACGATAAACAAGAAAAAAACACTTTTGAATGATGAAATTAAACTCAAAAACTCATTATAAATCCCATAAATTAACATAATAAGACACTAAAAAAATTTAATGTATAATATGTTCATTTAGTTATTAATTAATGAATCTAATTTTATTATTTATGATAATAATGTGAATAAATCATTCAGACATAAGTTAAGGGGATTCTCAGACCCAAATCTCATTCTTTTGGTTTTCCATCTTTCACACCATTTTATGTTTTGAAGCTCCTTTAATATTCCTTAAGTATCATTTATTTTTCCTCGAATTTCATTTTATGGGATATAAATTCTTCCAAAATGGTTTTATGGAAAATGAATTTTTTTTCTAAAAGGACTCTTCTTTCAAAAAATATATCTTTTACTTCTCATGAGGTTGTCTCTTATTCACTCAAGAATAAGGATTTTTATAACTAGTTTCTTATTACCATTTTATTTTGGGAACACCAAGGTTTCTTAATATGTTCCTTTCTATGGGCTATTTTATGTTCATGATTGATATACGTTCGATGTGTCATGAATGAAAATGTAAATGTTATGATGTGATGGGTGCGCCTGGAATTATATAGGGCATTTTAATGATATGATATAATAGGTGGACCTGAAATTATATATCCCTCCAATGAATTGGGTAATTTGATGTATCTTATTAGATAAATTGAAATATGCGTGAACATAATGACATATTTTTTCACTACTACATGTGGTTTTTGACCACTAAGACATGATGTTTTATTTTTATTCATTGACACTTTCAATGTTTTTATCTAATTATTCCTCTCATTATTATGATGAAGATATTATTATTATGTTATGATGATGATGATTATGCTCACCCAGGTTTCAAATATCCTATTTATCCTCTTATTTCTCTTTTAGATCACCCCTACTTCTGATGTATATCTTCAGGAGAATACTAGTACTTAGGGGAACATTATGGCCAATAATAATCTTGAGAAGAAGGAACTAAATAATTGTTTATATTTTATTAAGTAAATGTTATGTATAGTCTAAATTTCCCCAAGACACTAAACCATGGGATCCTAGTATTGTGATACGTTCATATTATTTATCTTTAAACTTTTTTATTAATTATGTAAGAAAATTAGGGTCATTATAGTCAGTATCACAACACAGTTTAGTTAATTTGGGAATTAGGATTAGAAAACATTAGTGAAAACCCTTAGTATGAGACTTAGTATATAAAATCAATTAATAATAATTGTTTTGGTACCCAAAAGACATTCCTTTAAATTTAATTTCACAATGGAATACATTATTTATTCCTGACATATTGACTTATTTCATTTTGTTCAAAACATTTTTATTTTAGTAAATGGTGGGAAAAAGAAGATTCTAGGACAAAAAACAGTGTGATGGAAAATATAGTGATTTCTCGAACAAAATCTTGAATTCATTGGGAGGCATATATCAAAATTTTATGGCGATTCATACCATGTTATCCTAGGATATAGACATCAACCTGAATAATTCATAACATCTTCCTTATCCTAATATGGAGACACTAGATATAGTGTATTTCATGCGACAACAACCACCAAAATTCAGTGTATCTTTTGATCCACTCATCAATGAATAGTTGGTAAACATAAGAGAGAATATTCTTTCTATGATCCACTATTTTAAGAAGGATATGGTGAATCTGGTTGTTTTTCGCCTAGATATAGAGTGCAGTAAATGGGGGGTGTTGATTAAAAACACTAAGATGAACTAATAAGTTTATGAGATGGAGTGGAAAGTCATTATGATAACATTTCCTAAAAAATATTTCCCACATAATCCTCATAAAAATACAGGGAGAAAATTTGTAAAGAAAAAGGAAAAAGGAAAGTGAATCAATCATGACCTATGAAGAAAATTTCAAAAGACATGAAAGGTATGATTAGTGTTTTATTGTAAACAATTATAGAAAAATAGATTTATTCATTAGTGTTTTAAAACTTTATCTTGGAAAGGATCTAGTAATTCCTGAATTTGGTATTTATGATGAATTTGTTCGATGCGATCTCAAACTGAATAATGAGTGTGTAGAGTGGACCCATGACTATGGTCATGAAAAAATAAATATGGTGTTTCAATATAGAGGATATAATGAAAAAGGTGTAAAGAAAACTAAACCACCCACATTTCAAAAATGTGGGGAGAAGCATCACAGTAATATTCTCTGAGGGATGGGGAAATTATTCATGTGTGGGAGAGAAGACCACTAATATCATAAATTTGAAGAGAACTAAGGATGCAGGATGATGTGGTGGAATAAATGAGAGAACCACCCCTATTTGAATTCATTAACTATAGGGATCTTGGGCACTATGCATGTTAGTTCACTAAACCCTGATTCCTCGAGGTTAATCAGCACCAACAATAACCAAATAAAAAAGAGCAGGGGAAGGATTATTCCATCACTACTACAATGGTAAATACAAAAAATAATGTGGTGATAGGTATGTTGTTCAATCATTCAAGAATAGGGAACATTCTATTTGATTATGGTTCTACACATTTTTTCATATCCTGAATGTTTAGTAGAACTATTTAAACACCACAAAAAATTATATAGGATGAGTTATCTATAGGAACAAAAATGGGGTAATTATTGCATCCAAAGTTTATAAATAATCCTAGGTTAATGTTTGTGGACTAAACCTCCCAAAAATATTGTCTTATATCCTTTTGTGGAGTTTGATACTATATTGGGTATGGATTGACTATATTTATAAAAATCCAACAACAGATTTTGGGAAAGGGAGATCACTCTTTATATCCCAAGATATCCTCCTATTCTATAGAAGTGTAAGGAGGAGGATGAACTTCCATAAAAATAATCATCTCAAGTGTATATATTATTCATTTATGAGAAGTCATATCTAGTTAAAATTATTGAGTCAAATGAGATAATAATGCTTGATGACTTGCCTATTGTGAGGGAATAAACTGATGCATTCCCTAAATAATTTTTTGGTCTCCCCCTTGATCGAGAGGTTGAGTTCTCAACTAATCATATTAGTGGATATCTGCCTATATCAAATACACATTATAGAATAGACACCATTGAGTTGTAGGAACTGGAGAAGCAATTTGATGATAATATGTACAAGGATTTTATATGCCTAATTTCTTCAACATGTTGTATGGTAGTCCTCTTCATCATGATGAATGATAGATCAATGCACATATACATTGATTATCTTGATCTCAAAAAAACCATGATAAATAAAAAATACCCCTTCCATAGATAGATGACATGTTTGATCAACCGTGTGGGGCCAAGTATTTCTCCATGGTGGACCTTCGGTCAGGATATCACCAATTAAAGGTGAGGAAGGAAGATATTCACAAGACAACCTTCCAAGTGAGGTATAAACACTATGAGTTCATAGTGATTCATTTCTCACTCACTAATTCTCCAACAATATTCATGGAATTAATGAATAGAGTCATTAGAGATTACCTCAACAAATTTATGGTATTCTTTATTGATGGTATTATGATATTCTCCCAATGGAAGGAGAAACATGATGAGAATTTTAATATTGAACAAAAGACATTGAGAAGTGACAAATTTTATTCAATGTATAGCATATATGAGTTATGGATGGAAGAATTATCTTTATTGGGGCATGTTATCACTAGTAAAGAAATATCTATGGATCATTCTAAGATAAAATAAATCAAAGAGTTGCCTATTCCAACATCTGCAATGGAGATCCATAGATTCATTGGTATAGATGGGTATTAACATGGATTTTTAAAGTACTTATTATGATTTTTAAACCCACTAATCAAGCTGAACTGGAAGGGATAATAGCCTATCTGGAAAATTGAATGTGAATAATACTTTAGAGAGTTAAAAAATAGGCTTATAACTGTTCCAATACTCACACATCTAAAAAGTGGGGAACTATTTGTGGTATAAACATATTCATAAAATAATGTATTAGGATATTCACTGACAAAATAAGATAATGTGATATCCTACGCCTTACAGAAGATAAAAATTTATGAGAAAAACTATCCTATTCAATATCTGGAGTTGGAAACTATGATATTTACGTTGAAAATATCATGAAATTATCTCTCTGGGGTAAAATTTGAATTATATACAAATCATAAGATCCTAAAAAATATATTCAAACATAAGGAGGTTAATATGTGTCAGTGAATAAGGTTTGAGGTCATTAAAGATTATGACATCCGAATCCACTACTATGATGGTATGGAAAATAAAGCTGAAGATACTCTATATAGAAAGAATCCTGGAACATTATCATTGATGTTAATTGAGAATGATCCAAGATACATTGATTTGAAAATAATGGAAAAGAGAATCATTAAGGAAGGAACATCATTAATCATTTCTCAGATGATTTCTCAACCATCACTTATGATGAAAATAAAAAATTATTAAAGAAATGATGTGAAAATTCAGAAGAAGATAGGAAATATAAGAATGGTGAAATAATCCGAGATTAAATTTGAAGTGAAAGGATTTATTAGATCTGGGTCACAACAATGTGTACCATATAATACAATGAAAAATAAAGTGCTTATAAATGACACACATATCTCAACCATCTCTATTCATCCTAAGGGAAAAAAGATTTGTCGAGATATCAAAGAAAACTATTGGTGAAAAAATATGAAAAAGGATATAAATGAATATAAACCAAATTCCCTAGTATGTTATAAATTTAATTATAAAATAAAAAGTCTAACGGGACGATTCAACCATTACCCATACCAATATGGAAATGAGAAAAAATCATTGTGGTTTTCGTCATCAGACTTACGAGGATATATAGAAGAAATAATGTTATATGGGTTTTTATGGATACCCTTAGAAAGAAAAATCACTTTTTTGCAATTTGAGTGGATTTAAAAATTGATCTATTTTCATGGATATACATCAGGAAAGGGGTATAGAATCATGGAGTATAAATATAAATTCTATCTGATTGAGATTTGAGGTTTGACACCGTGTTTTGGAAAAGTCTCCAACATAATCTAAACAATGTGTTGATCTTCAATACATCTTAACATCCTCAAACTAATGGATAATATGAGAATAATATTGAAACACATAAATACATGTTGAGATAATGTTCTATGGACTTCAAATAACGATGGGGCCAATATCCTCCACCGGTTGAGTTCTCATACAACAACAGTTTCTACTTGATCATCCAAATGGATCCATATGAATCCCTTTATGGGAAAATATGTAGAACCCCATCATGTTGGGATAAAATCAGTTAAGCTAAGCTATTAGGACCTTAAATGGTCAATGAAATGGTGAAAAAGGTGAAAACCATTCAATAACACCTTAGGGTAGCCCAAAGTCGATTGAAGAGCTATGCATACACTCATTAACATGACCTAGTGTTTAGGGATGAAGACATGGGATTCCTCCAAATATCTCAATGGAAGAGGATAACCAGATTTGGGAAGAAAGGAAAGAAGTGTCCTAGGTACATAGACCCCTTCAAGATCATTGATCAGGTTAGAACTATAGCCTATCATCTAGCACATCCATCAACCATGTGTCATGTACACAATGTATTCCATGAACCACTCATGAGAAAGTACATACCAGATCCCTCACATGTACTGAATCCAATTGTGGTATAGTTGAAAAAATGATCTATCATAAAAGGATCATATACTGAAGATCTTAGACCATAGAGATAATGTTCTACCCAACCAGACTACTCACCTGGTCAAAGTACAATGGAGAAAAAATATGTATGAAGAGGGAACATGGGAACTAGATAATGCGATGAAGGATAAGTACCCCCACTTGTTTTCACCATTTTTTTAGAAGAAATTTCGAGGGAGAAATTTCATAAGTGGGAAGATTGTAAAACCCCCGAATTTTATTAATGAAAAATCCCTTATAATTATTCAGTATAGTATAAATCATACAAAATCACATATGGAATAGAATTAAATCATTATAAATGAATAATGAATTGAATAATATGAATTTATAGAATATAAAGAACATAAGAAAGGAGTAGAAACTTGAACTTTGGAATAGTAACGTGACCCTTATGAATAGAAATTAATCCAATTAAATAGAAACCTCACACCTAAAAGTATAAATAAATTTTAGGTATCATATAAATGAAAATATGATTAAATTACACTATCGAGTTACTAATTTGTTTTAGAAATGATAAAATAACTGTTGGTATTTTTGAAAGTAAAAAATATTTAATTAAAATTTTATAATTTAAATAATTTTTTAAAATAATTTTTTTTTCAAAATATTGAATACAAAATTGATTTTTTTACTTAGGTTTATAGGATATTTTTATGAGCCCTTAATTAATTTTTTAAAGTGCTATAAAATCATTTATAATTTTAAAATTGGTATTTTCTAAGTGATGATTTTAAGTAAAAATTAAATTTTTAAAATTTATAAAATTATTTTAATAAAATTTTGTTGATTATTGAATTAAAAATTTTAAAAAATAATTAGGATTATTTTTTGTGAATTTTCTAATATAAATTATTTTTTGGTGAATAATAAAATATGATATTTTATGATAAAATATTAATACATGAATTTTTAATCCCTTGTTGAAGTAAGGCTGGTAAAAGCCCAAAAATATTGAACCCCCCCATCATTTTCATAATTTATTTAGAGATAAGGTTCAAACTATTCATAGTCCATAGCCAAAATAATAAACTTATGTATAACATAATGATAAAACACCACTCTCTCCACTATAAATACCTCACTCACCACCTTTTCTATAAGAAAACACAAAACCTTTATTCATGTCCAAATTATTCCCAATACACTTCCCAATACCCTCCCCCAATGGATAGGGGACCTTAGTATAAAAAAAAATACCAAACCCTTTTCCCTAAGGAGGATCTCATGCAATCGAATTCAAGAAGTAAAATCCTCTTTTTTTTCATTTAATTTCATTTCATGTTCTTTTATTTCCAAACTATCTTCTCAAATAAATTTATTCAAGTGGAATGGTAACTCTAGTATATTTTTATACTAAAATTCATTATTTTAATAGAATAATTCATCTTAAAATCTATTCCCTCTACATTTTATTCTAAATACGAAAATATCATTTGTGGTGTGTTGATTTATTGCCACTCTGGATGGTGAATTTTTATTTTTCACTACCACCTTTAAGGCTAGTCCTAAAACCATAACTATGGTTATATAAGATTTTATTGTACGTATTATAAGTTATATATTGTTTTATATGAAATATATAAACATGATATGAAATAAAATGACATTAGTTTGTGATGTTAGTAAAATCCACCAAATAAATCAAATCATTCTCATTTATAATTTTTAAAATGATTCATCATTATAAAAAATAACCAAATGATATTTAAGATCATACAATATTCTAAAATTTCATTTGTTAGGTCCACAAGGCTGAAAGCCCTAAGAGGGGGGAGGTGAATCAGGGTATGACAAATTAAAAATTATATCCCATTATGATCTTGTTTCACTGTTAAACAAAACACACTTCTCTCTCTTACCGTTGCACAATATAAGCATAAATTAAAGCATGCACAGGACACAAAAATATTTACTTGGTTCACCCTCATTTGGCTACATCCAAGGAGCATACAATGACGATGTGCCACTATACAAAATTCACCAAGGAACAATGCTATTTACAAAGTTCGGGCTAGATCACATCTATGCCCAGGCTCACTGCCTTTACAAGTTTTAGGGTCAGATCACTTCTTTCCCAAGGTTCACTCCCTATTTTTCTCTCTCTGGCTCACTGCTGGTGGAGAGGATCACCTTCTTCCTCTTCCTTTGCTCACTGCTCTGGAAAGGATCCACTAACAGTTTATAGACCTGTAGGTATCTTTATCATCACAAATGAATACATCCTATGTTTTATGTAGATGCTTTATTGATGTCCAGATTTCACCCATAGACGAATCTCACTTTTAACCGAAGGTACCGGGAAATCTTCCAGCTTTCACGCAGCCCTGAAATACTGTTGCGACTCAACCTTTCATGACACCCTTTTCTAAGGCAGTGCACAAGTATCAGTGCACACATTGTAACTGGTGTGCAAGTCTACATCATCCACTTGCTTGACATAAGCTTCTAAAACTCCAAACTTGTGCGACTCACTTCCCTTTATGCCCAAACCAATATTGGCGCGCAACTAACAACAACCGCTCTTCTTCAAAATAGGCGTGCAAGCCCTACTTGTGTGACCCACCACCACTTGCGTGACCACCACACCTACATGATGGGAGATCTAATTTTTCTAAGTGTTAAACTCTACATAGAATTATGAGGGGTCGACTTGTATTTATAAGCATTTGGACACCCTACACGGCAGCATGCATGTCTCCCCTCAGTGCGTATGTTTTGACACGCAATTCTTTTTTCCCCCTCAACACTTGCGCGACCAACTTAAAAACATGGGTTCCCCTTATTCCTTAGCCATATTTTGATGATCTGATCATGATGGACAAATAGAATGCATGTTTCCAATCCTTCTAGGCATCGGCACGCCAGTCCTTCCTCATCGCGCAAGTCACTTGCACGACCTACCTTGTACTTGAGCGCCCCATTTCCCTTTTCCATTTTTTGATTCCCTGATCTTGAAAAACAATGGGTGCACATGTTTCCTCATGTTCAAGTACACGATGTGCAAGTACCTTTTCCAAAAATCACTTTTCTACATTCATAGATTTTCAACCCAAGAAATTTAGCAAACACTAGAAAATGGCGCCACCTTGTATTTGTTATTTTTGTACCGCCTCCAGATCATCCATTCTTTTGTCAAAGTTCTTGAATCATACATTGATCGATAACCAGAGCTCTTGAACTCAACATGCCACCATGAAATCCCCTTTTTCAAAAAAAGTGTATCTAATGGTTTCCCTTTTCCCCAATCACAACACAGATGTCCACTTTGTCAACAAACACAATCACCTCAAAAATTCTTCAATGACACCTTGAGGGATTTTTTCCCAATAATCTCCCCCATTGGGTTTGTTGACAACTCTTCCATAAAAAGATACATCTTTAATTCTTCAGCCACCATTATTCTGTTGAGATTCCTGATATAGATCAAGGATTTACTCAACACATACTCTAAGCCCACATGAGCAATGCTCGGTGTGAGAAACAAGAGTAAATGAAAAGTTTATCAATGAATCACTTCATCTATGACACCCACTGTTGACACCAAAATGATACCAAATTTTTACCAAACTAATACCAATTTTTTGAAATATTCTTAATACCTTACAACATCACTCTTCTGCTTTCATCACATTCCTCACCTATTGTGATATCTATTCTTTGATCAATCACTTCTAGCATCATCAGATTTAATATGCCCCACCTTTCTCATTGCTCCCCCCATCTCGCTGCTCTACCTGTAATCTTCTCCCCATATCAATCAAGATGTATCAAATTACCACACTCTCTCCCCCTTGAACAATCACTATTTTATCCCCCTTTGTCAAAGAACCCAAAAGATTACTCATTTCCATACTGTAATAGAGTAGAGAACTCATAGCATCACATTAGGGAAAAACACATCATACCTCGGAGAGGGGGGGGGGGTTCCATATCCACACTCTTTTAAGTGAGGGGAGTCGACTAAACTCCCAGATCCAGTATATGTCTTTCAAAATAATCCTTGGGTAAGGCCTTTGTTAAAATATCTATAACATGTAGCTCTATAGGCACATACTCCAACTTCATGATTCTTTTCTAAACCTTATACTTGATAAAATGATCGTTTATCACAATTTGAATTGTATTTGAATGATGGACAGTATTTTTGCTATGATTTATAGGACTTGAGTTATTTCACTGAATTCCAATTGGAGACTTCACTTAAAATCCCATATATTCAAGTTGCAACTTCATCTATAATAACTGTGTGCGAGCTTGAGTGGTCGCAATATACTTTGCTTCTACGGTGCTTAATGAAATTCAATCCTACTTCATGCTTAACTAAGAAATACATAATCCACTAAGATAAAATGCACCTCCAGATCTTGATTTCCTATCATCCACTGAACTGGCCCAATCTGCATCTGTGTAACCCAATAACACTGATTGAGATTTTTCATCATACATCAGACCGAAATCCACAGTGCCTTTGATATACCGAAGTATTATTTTCACTACAAGCATGTGGATTTCCTTGGGATTACTCTGATATCTTTCTTCTTGGCATGTGGCAAAAATAATGACAGGACATATCGCAGTTAATTACAATAGACTTCGAATGATTTTCCTGTATTCAGTGATATTTACTGCCTTGCCATCCTTATCTTTGGAATGTTTCATCCAGGTAGCAACTGGAGTCTTCATCTCCTTGGAATTTCCCATTCCAAACCTTTTCAAAACCTCTTTCGAATATATGGATTGTGAAATGAATGTTTCACTCCTTCCTTGGGTCACCTGTAGACCAAGGAAAAACGTTAGCTCTCCAATCATTGACATTTTAAACTCATTTTTCATTTATTCGGAAAACTGTCTGCACTATGCTTCATCTGAACGGCCAAAAATTTTGTCCTCGACATAAACCAACACCATCATCCTTTGATTACTGTCATTGTTGAAATAGAGATTGTAATCAACTTCTCCACGTCGGAAACCAAGCATCTTCAATTACTTACAAGCCTTGAGTACCATGCCCTTGGTTCTTGTTTCAACCCATACAATGACTTCTTCATTCTGCAAACCTTGTTCTCATCCTCATGAATGTGAAAACCATCTGGATGATCAATATACACTTCCTCCTCCAAATACCCATTCAAGAATGCAGATTTGACATCCATCTGGAAAAATTTGATCTTTCTTTTCACTACTATGGATAAAAATAATCATATTGTCTCTAGCCTTGCAACCGCTGCAAATGTCTCATCAACATCAATTACCTATATTTGGGAGTACCCTTTGCACACTATTCGTGCTTTGTTTCGAACCAATGTACTATCTTCATTCATCTTTTTGTGATAAAACCATTTAGTCCCGATGATATTCTTATCTACTGGTCTTGAAACAATCTCCCACGTCTGGTTCTTCTCAATCTGATCAAGCTCTTCATTCATTTCTTGAACCCAGTTTTCATCTTCAGCTGCATCAGCAAAACATTTCTGCTCTACTTGAGATTGGAAAGATGTCTGTTGTAGTGACTTCATTCTTCTTATATGAACTGGAGCTGTCTGATCCCCAATGATATTCTTCTTATTAATTTTAGCTCAACTCTTTGGCTTCCTTGAAGACACATACTTTATTTCCTCTTGCTCATCATCAATTCCTTCTTTTGAGTTAGCTTCTGCCTCTTCTACTCCCCATGTGTTTCTTACCTCCTCATCAATTTCATCTAGAAACTGGTCACTTGGTCATTGAGTATTCTATTCATTTTCAACTATAGTGACATCATTTCTCTCAACAATTTCTCCTAGCATTTTGTTGAAGAATTTATATGATTTGATTTTTCCTGAGTAGCCAAGGAATATTCCCTCATCTCCTTGTGACTCAAACTTCCTGTGATTTTTTTTTGAAAATGAAACACTTAATTAAAAAAAATATTTGAAAGTATTTCAACATTGGATTATTTTTGTACCACATTTCATACGAAGTCTTCCCTTGCTTCAGAAACAACAGAGACCTGTTCGAAATATAGACCGATGTCAAAACTGTTTCCTTCCAAAATTTCTCTGGTAGGTCCTTTTCAATAAGCATTGTTTGGCCGTGTTGTTGATGATCTGATTTCTCCTTTCAATAACTCCATTCTGTTGGGGAGTTCTCACTGATGAAACTTGATTCTTTATCCCACGTTTCTCAAGATAGTCTTCCACTTGACTGTTAGTTAATTTTGTACTGTTATCTATACGAAACATCAAAATTTTCTACCCAAGCATCCTTTCTGATTCCCTCCTATACTGCTTGATACAACTGAACACTTCTGTCTGATGGTTAATGAAACATATCCAAGACATTCTGCTATAATCATCAATACAAAGAGCATAGTATCTTTTCCCATTTATGGCTCATGGTGAGATAGGTCCACATACATCAGCATGCACCAATTCAAGCACTCTAGTTGAATTCTATTCCTATATCCTATATGTCTTTCTGATGATCTTCCCATGTTGACAAGAATCACATGTGTGAGTATGATCATGTGATAGTTTGGGAAGGTCTCTAGAAGAATCACACTTTACCAGATCTTCAATGGATGGTTGGCATAGATGACCAAGTCGCTTAGGCCACAGCTGGTTTTCTTCCTCTATAGATAAAATGCACATATCTTTTCCGCCCCTTATAAGGTAAAGATTTCCCTTTGTCATTTTTCCTTGTAGAACAACTACTCCATCTTTTCCTTTCACAAAACACATCTTCTTGTTAAATCGGATAGAGTTCCAAGAGTCACATAGTTGACTAACACTGAGCAAGTTATGACTAAGACCCTCTACTACCAAGACATCAGCACATCTCATTTCTTTTCCCCAAAATTTTTCCTTTCCAGAACCAAAAATATTCATCCCTTCATCATTCCGAAACATTACAACTCTTTCTTTATCATATTTTATGTCTGTAATGAGATCCTTGTTCCCTGTCATATGGGATGTGCAACCACTATCAAGGATCCACACTCTTGAACGATCTAAATCTTTAACGAAAATTTCTGCAAGTACTGCCTTTTCATTCTTTTTCTTTTTGATCCATGTCTTCAACTTCACAGCCAGTGTGGTTTGGAGAACTTGATATTCCTTAGAGAGTGATGGACCAGCTTCATCTTGCAACGCTATAAATCTATTTTGCACTTTTAACTCACCTATTGGTGTATTGATCTGCTTATTGCGAACATTTTGATTTTTCTTTAGAACATTCCTCTGTATGGTTGAAGTGCAGTACCTAGCCATGTGCCCAAATCATCCGGACCAAAAATATATTCCTTCAAAATATGTTCTAGAGAACTATTCTCTATTTTACTACCACCTTTTTTCTTGATACCTTTAATATCTCTTGGATATGGAACAGACATACTTTGAATGTCCCATCTTACCACAACAAAAACACCTGATATATGGTGTGTTCCTTCATGGTACATCAGCACTACAATTTTCCCCTTGGGATCTTTGAATATTCTGATTTATCTTTGTGCCAAAATCAACCTTCAATCTTTGCACTGGTGCTTGCAGTATGACTTCAATTGTCAAGATTATTGTTTCTGATTAAGCCCTGAAATAGCCTTAACATCTGAGCTCAATTGTAGTTTCTTCCCTACTGAACTACTAGGTTCATCTTTCATCTTTTCAGTCTTCATAATAACCTTACATCCCAAGAATGTGTTATGAATCAATGGTTTTTCCTGGTCTTTGACTTTTCTCTATAGACCGAAAACTTCATCTTCAAGCTCTTTGATACGCTTGACGTGATCATTCAATTTTCCATTCAAGCCATTGATCTCCCTTTTCTGTTCTTCAATATTGAGCTTATGCTCATCATCCTTTTCTGTGCTCTCTTTCCTCTAAGACTTAAGGTTTTCTATTTTTTTTCACTAGCCCAGACTTCTCTTTTTCCTTCTATTGCATGTAGAGTTTGGCATCATGTACCACCTTGTTGGATTTATTTATTTTTTCTCTCCAAATATCTATCTACTCAAGAGCTGCTTCTAATTCAGCTTCCATGTAAACTCTACCTTTAATTTCTTCTTCTTATTTATCAACGTCAGTTTCTTCCTTTTCTTGAGCACTACCGACAACTTCCACTATTGCATTTTGTACATGATCTTTACAATTTTGAAACTCTTCAACCTCTTCACCCTCAGACTCATATACACTATCTATTTCTTGTGAAAGAAGATTCTTCTTCTTAAAGAAATTACTCTTGAACTGATTCTTCGCTTTCACATAGGCTGAATATTTCTTCTTGGGATTTTCAACTTCATCTTCATAATTTTATTCTTGAAAATTTTTGGGGCATCTTGCAGAAAGATGACCAACTCTTCCACATCTAAAGCAAGCACGTGGAATTTCCCCTTTAAACTTTTTTTCCTCTTTTAATATTTGAGGAAAGGAATGACATAAACTCATCTCTCTCTTCTTCATGAGAATCTTCAATGGGGAACTTCTTCATGGACATAAATTCCATCTCTTTGGATTTCCCCTTTTCCACAGCCTCGTTATCATAATTCCTCATCTCATATGAAACCAAGTTACTATGAAAATATTCTAGTGTCAGCACATTGGGATCTTTATCTTATAGTACTAAAACTTTCGGATTGAACTGAGGTGGAAGCTTCCTCAAGATGATCTTTACGTTCTTTATGTCTTCAATGACTTCACCAAGTCCTCACATATCTTCCACAAAAATATTTACCCTATCAAAGAATGCATCAACCGACTTATTCTGGTTCATCTTCAGATGTTCATACTTATTCCACAACACTTGAAACTTTTCCTCTCTGACATTTGTATCTCTTTCTCATATATTAAATAGCTTTTCCAACATGGAATTTGACGTTTTTCATGGCATCAACTTTGTATAGATATGGTTGGATACAACTCCCCCTAAGGCATTAATTGCTTTAGCATCTGCATCCAACTCTCTACGTTCAACTTCTGATAATGCACCACTATTAATATTAGCTATTATTCCATGCATTACTGCTGTGAATACATCCATTCCCAATGATCAGGAGTAGTGTTACATCCGATTATTCCATAGATGAATTTTGTTCCTGTTGATGATCCAAATCCCTTTATGATTGGTGACCTCCATTGAGAGAAGATCTAATATCAACCATTCCCTATGATGCCAATTTTTAGGTCCAGAAGGCTGAATACCCTAAGAGGTGGGGTCAATCAGGGTATGACTAATTAAAAATTATAGCCCATTCTGATCTTGTTTTATAGTTAAACAAAACACTCTTCTCTCTCTTCTCATTGCACAATATAAGCAGAAAGTAAAGCATGCACATGACACAATAATTTTTACTTGGTTCACCCGCACTGGGCTACGTCCAAGGAGCATACAACGACGATGTGCCACTGTACCAAATTCTCTAAGGCATAAGGCTGTATACAAAGATCAGGCTAGATCAATTCTATGCCCAGGCTCACTGCCTTTATAAGGTTTAGGGTCAGCACACTGCTTTCCCAAGGGTCACTCCCTATTTCTCTCTCTGGCTCACTACTAGTGGAGAGGATCAAATTCTTCCTCTTCCTCTACTCACTACTCTGGAAAGGATCCACTCACAGTTTATAGACCTGTAGGTCTTTTCATCATCACAAATGAATACATCCTCTATTGTATGTATATGCTCTTTTGAAGTCCATCTTCCACCCATAGATGAATCTCAAATTGCACCAAAGGTATCAGGAAATATTCTAGCATTCACGCAGCCCTAAAATACTACTGTGAATCAAAATTACTTGGAACCCTTGTCTAAGGCGGCGTGCAAGTATCAACATGCAAGTTCTAACTGGCGCACAAGTCTACCTCAACCACTTGCACGTCAGAAGCTTCTTCAACTACAAACTTTTGCGACTCACTTCCCTTTACGCCCAAACCAATATTGATGCGCAACTAACAACAAACGTGCTTTTTCAAAATAGGCATGGAAGTCCTACTTGTGCGACCCACCACCAATTGCGTGACAACCACACCTGCACAACGGGAGCTCTGATTTTTCTAATTGTTGAACTCTAAATAGAATGAGGATGGGTCGACCTGTATTTATATGCATTTGGACACCCTGCTCGGTGACTCGCAAGTCTCCCCTATGCATGCATGTTTTGGCACACAAGTCTTCTATCCCCCTGGACACTTTCATGACCAACTTAAAAACTTGGGCGCCCCTTCTTCCTTTTCCATATTTTGATGATTTAATCATGAAGGATAAATGGCACTCAAGTTTCCAATCCTTCTAGGCATCAGCGTGCAAGTCCTTTCTCGTCGTGCAAGTCACTTTCACGACCTACCCAATACTTGATGGAACCTTTTCCATTTCCATTTTTTGATGATCTTATCTTGAAAAACAATGGGAGTTCATTTTTCCTCATCTTCATGTACACAGTGCGCTAGTCCCATTGCCAAAACCACTATTCTTCATTTGTTGATTTTTAGTCCCAAAAATTTTGCAAACACTGGAAAACGGAGCCGCCTTGTATTTGTTCTGTTTGTATCACCTCCTGCTCATCCATTCCATTTTCGATGTTCTTGAATCAAACATTGATCATTAACCACAACTATTGAACTCAACATGCCACCATGAAATTCCCTTTGTCAACAAATTTTTAGTTTGCTTTGTCAACAATCACAACACAGATGTCCACTTTGTCAACAAACACAATCACCTAAAAAATGCTTCAATGATACCTTGAGAGATATTTTACCAACATCATTAATAACATATAATTCAAATTTTGGATAACTATTCACATTTTACATGAACATCCATACGGATATAAAAGATAACTAATCATTAAAACCAAGAAAATGAACACTCTCGAATGATGAAATTAAACAATATAACTCATCGAAAATAAGATAATTGAACTTAATAAAAATATAATGAATCAAATTAATGTATAAGAGGATATGGATTTATTAAATAATGATTCCAATTTTATTGTCAAGGATATTAAATTGAATAAATCATTCAGACATAAGGTAATGTGATTCTCAAATGCAACTCTCTTAATTTTGGTTATCCCCCATCCACTCCATTTTAAGTATTTATGTTCCTATAATATTACTTAAATATAATTTGTTTATTAATACAATTTTATTTTCTAATATACACATTTATCCAAAGTGGTTCTATAAAAAATAAAAATTCCAAAATAAATCTTCTTTCTAAAAATAATATAACAATTACTTATCAGAAGATTGGTTCTTCTTCACTCAAGATTGATGATTCTTATACTCCAATGGCCCGAAGGCCTTCATTTTTTATTGATTTTTGATAATCCACCTTTCAAGGGGTGAGATGGAACCCCTACAAGGCCCGTAGGTGTAAGTATTACGTGAACCATAGGCCTTAGAGGAATTCATTACCCATAGGCTTCAAACATTACATACAACCCAGACTGACTACTTGGAACTGCTCCTCCCTAGCATCTTCATCGTGAAATCTGCTCTCCACCCTCGCATGGCTGTTCGACATGGCATTCACATGAATGCATAGGTTTATCCTGATGGCAGGTGACATACCCTCTCATTCATGCAATCTGTTTAGCTTCTGTTATGGTGAATGCTCCTTGCTCATCCTCTTTGTAGAGCTTGTTACTTGTAGATTGTATGGTTTTCATCTGCACATAAGGTGGCCTGAAGGCCTTGAGGTGGCCCAAAAGCCTTATTGACATGAAGGCCTGGGTGGCCCGAAGGCCTTACAAGACTCAGGGACCAAATTGGTGACCCGAAGGCCCAAATAGGGGCATATTCCCAGCTTCTATAGTGCCTAACAGTGCCTGCTACAGTTTGCTCTACAGTATTTGCTAAAGTACTGCACAATTCCATCTACGGTACCTGCTACAGTGCTGCTACAGTACCCCGAAAATTCTTCCTCCGCCTGGATTTGATCCCTGGTCACTTGGATGCACTTACGGAGTCCTTACCAACTGGGATAAGGTTCATGTGCTTTTGATAATTCTTATACAATGTTCGTTTTTCCAACTTTATTTTGGGAACCTCAAATTTTATTCATTAATGTTTACATTTTGAAATTAAACACATTCATTTATAGGGGTTATTTTTTGTACATGATTGATATATATTCGATGTGCCATGCACGACAATGTAAATATTTTGTTGTGACTTGTGCTCCCAGAATAATAAAGCACATATAAATGTTATCATGTGATGGGTGAGCCCAAAATTATATATTGCGCCAATGAATTGAGTAATGAGATATATGTCATGAAATAAATTGAAATATGAATGAAAATAATGCACTATTGTTTCACAAATATGTGTGGTATTTGACCACTAAGTCATGATGTTATATTTGTATGAATGATAACATTCCATGGATTTATGTAATTCTTAATATCATGGGTGTGATGATGATCCAATTATTATGTTATGATGATGATGATCATGGTCACCCTTTTTTCATGTCCCTTATTTATCCTCTTACTGGGATTTTATCTCACCCTTCTTTTGATGTATATTGTTAGGTTAATACTTATACTATTGAGAAAACAAGAGACAATAATAAGCTATAGAATAAGTAATTAAATATATTTTTAGGTTTTATTAATTAACAGTTATGTGTGGTCCTACTTTTCCCAGGAAACTAAACCTATGGGTCATATTTTTTTAATTCTTTTATGTTGATTATCATTAAAATGATGCAATAATCATGTAAGATTTTTGTTTTGTTTTTAGTTATCCTTTTAAAAATAGGAAGAGAAAGTTTTAGTGATAACCCTATAGATATGACCATGTATAATTTTATGTGTAGGGAAATATCTTGGTAATTTGTTTGAAGAATAGAGGGATTGGTTTCTAAAAAATTACATCACTATTTGGATGAAATATGTAGATATGGATCTAATATAGTTGTACCTAGTTAAAATAACTCAAATAATGGTTCATTTAGTTAGAAATAATCATTACCTAGTGAATAAAAATGTTCCTTGATGCAAACAAAGTTTTAAACTCTCATGGGATATGTCATAGAAATTCAAAGACACTTTATGAACCATTATGAATGACTTGAAAAAAAAATTAGTTAGAAAACCTAATAGGAAAATTACAATGGATAACCTAGTTTGAAATCATGAGACTTATATGATAATATGAGATTATAATTTATATGTTATTCCTCACATGTTTTTTAATTTACATTGTGCATGTTTATTAGTTAATGTATCCTCATATTATTTTTATTCTTTTAGTTAATGGAGGTAAATAAGAGAAACCATTCCAACAAACAACATGATAGGTAATGTGATGATTTCCCAAATTATTTGAGTAATATTGTCAAAGTATGATCTAAGAAAATCATGTAATTTTTTGCATAACTAAATCAAACTATGAAAAATAACCTAAATCATGGGACACACCCTACACCTCATAAGAATTATTAAGTTATAGTCAAGTCTTTTATGTGAAAACATCTCCATACTTTAATTGATCCAATTATTCCATCATCATGGAAAAAGGATTAAACTTATTTTGAAGACATTTCATATCCTCTAATGTTCTGAGATAGTGAAAGAAATGTTGGTCATTTATGACATTGAGAGAGAGGTTTATAAGTGGTCTACATCGATCATGAATTCAAAGTCCCAAGAGGATGTGGATTCCATGGAATGTAAAGGCATAAAGAAAATATTTTTCAATCAATATTTTTCTCAAAAATCTCTATCTTAAAATATTTAGGGGGTTCCTTAGTTTGAAGAAAGTAGAATATGAGTATATCAGTGTTCATGAGTCACACTTCAAAAGGCTTTCATGGTACACCTCTACATTAGTCACCATCACTGAACGTAAGGTGGACCACATATTTAACAGGTTAATGTTGAGTCTAAAAAAGGATTTGAAATTAAAAAATTTGAAATCTATGAGTTTTTTATCTATTTTTATATTAATGATTTGATATATATTGGTGAATCAAAGTGGTCTCATGGGATTGGATATAGAAAGAATGAAATGGAGTTCTATTTTGGGGGTATCAACGGAGCTATACCATTGAGAAAATAAAACCCTGAATCCCACTTTTCCAAAAAGTTGGAAGAATAATCCTAGAAACTTAATGTTTTGAACCTGTAGATTCTTAAAATGAGGAAATCAGAGGCATCCAGATAACTATTTCTAGAGGGAAATTATGAAACCCACTAATATGAATACTAAAATAAGGTTAATATCAATAATCATCTTATGATTTCGTGTTTCAACTAAAAGGAACATGGGTATTTTGAATTCCAATTCCAAAATCCAAGGGTCATCAGAGTCAATCAATAACAACAATATACATGGAATTTATTTAAGGGAATATCATATGGTGTCACTACAGATGAGAAGATTCCCGCCAATAATGTAGTGACAGGTATACTAGTAATTACTTGAAGAATAGTGATCATATTATGTAATTCTGGATATATAAATTATTTCATATATTGATTGTTTAGTAGAACTCTTCAACCACCACATTAAGACATGGGGATTGAGCTATCTATGAGAACAAAAAATAGAGAGTTAGTTGCATCCAAAATATATAACTCATCCTCAGTGAATTTTTATAGACTAAAATACTCAAGAAAATATTTTTTTACATCTATTAGGGGATTTTGATACTATATTGAGTATGGATTGTATATCATCATATAATTCCAACATCAACAATCAAGATAGGGAGATTACTCTTCACACCCAAAGTCATCCTTCGATTCCGTACTATTGTAAGGAGGAGAATGAATCACTCCTAGAATCATATATTCAAGAATATATATTATTAACTTATGAGATATAATATCTATCCTAAATGATTAAATAATTTAAGAGAATCATGAATGACGATATGACAATTGTGAGGTATTAGACTGATGTATTCAACAGTGTTTTCCAATATTCCTCATGATCAAGAGGTTGAGTTTTCAATTAAACATATACATGTATCTCTACCAATTTATTATAATCCTTATAGAATAATCACTATTGAGTTAGAATAACTATATAATAAGATTCAAGAGAATCTAGGAATGTCTTGTATATTCCTGTGTGGTTCATTGTGAGGTGCACCTGTCCACTTCAAAAAGAATAAGGATAGGTTATTGTGACTCTATCATGATTTTCATGAACTCTAAAATCATGATAGTGCTGAAGTATTCCCTCTAAAATTTATACACTTTTTTTGATAAACTATATGGATCCATGTATTTCTCTAAGGTGGAACTTTAGTCGGGATATCTTGAGTTTAATGTGAATAAGGAAGGTATTCTTGAAAATTCATTTTGAAAATGTTATGGAAACTATGAGTACATACTGATTCTATCCAGACTCAGTAATTCTATGAAAATCATTATGGATATTATGAATACAATATTTAGATAATAACTTGATTTTTTTTGTAGTTTTTATAGATGATATTTTGATTTACATCAAATGAAAGGATGAGAACTTGAATTCTATGTTAAAGGATATGAGAAAGGAGAAGCTATATTAAAAGTAGAGTTAATTTGAATTGTATATGAGGTAAGTACCATTTTTGGGGAATATTACCAACAAAAAAGGGATATATGTGGAAAATTCTAATAGAAAGGTAATTAAGGACTGAACTAGACCAACATCTATAACAGATATCATTAATTTCCTTAAATTATATGGGTATTTCCAATTACTACTGAATTTTGTTTCATGATGTTCTAAGCTAATAAATAGGATAAAACATAAGGGAAGAATGTTTTTCTAAACTCATGAATGTGAATATATATTAAAAAAGCTGAAAATGGGATTATAAATACACTAGTCTTCATGATTCCCTAACGTGGGGATGTTTTTGTGGTAAACAATGATGCTTGAATAAAGGGATTGGGCTGCATACTGATACACATTGATAAAGTGATATCCTATAACTCAGAAAAGATTAAATTCTAGGTGAAAAACTACACCACGCAAAATATGGAGTTAGCTATAGTGATCTTTGTGTTAATAATCATGAAACATTATCTATAAGGGAATATGTGTGAAATATATAAAGACCATAGGATCAAAAATATATATTCAAATAAAGATAGATTGCTATTTTTTAGGTAATATGTTTAGTTCTAATAATTCTCAATAACTACTCAATCTATTACTATCCTAGTAAATCATACAACGTGGTAGATGCTCTATATAGAAAGGAAACATTAACATTAGCACTGATGAGAATTGAGAAGGATCTAATCTCTTTAGAATTTTAAATTATGGACAAGGGAATCATGAAGTAAAGAACATCATCATTACTTTTTCGAATGATTGACCTACCATCCCTTATGGGAACGTTAAAGGATTCTCAAAGACATGATGCTTAAATTCAGAAGAAGGCTTAATCCATAAGAAAATGGGAATCCTTGGATATAAAAATTGATTAAGGGGATTTAATATTTGGGTTATGATTATGTGTATCATACAACCCTAAGATAAAGAAGAAGTGGTTGAATAACACATATAGATTAACATTCTCTAGCCACCCAGGGAGCAAGAAGATCTCTAGAGATCTTTGTGAGAACTATTGGTGGGACAATATGTATAAGGATATTGAATAATATAAATCAAAGTGTCCAGTATGTTGACAAGTGAATTCTAAAATCCAACAGTATAAGTGAATTATGAAACAATTACCCAAATGTACATAGAAATGAAAAATCATCACAATAGAATTTGTCACTAGTCTTCCAAAGATATCAAGATGAAACAATTATATATGGGTTATGGAGGATTATTTTAAGAAATTATTCCCACATAATTTAAATTTTGGAGGACTTTTCAATCTACCATTTTGAAGGATATACATTAGAAAGGTGATGAGGCTCTAAGGAACTCAATAATTAATTATATCTGATCATGATCTGAGTTTTTCCTCTAGGTTCTAGAAGAGACTCCAACATTCTCTAAATACTAATTGTAAAACCATTATTAATTACAACCCCATACTAATATCCAATTTTAGTGGAGTATTTAGAAACTGTGTTAAATTTTGAGAGCATATTTGATGTACTTAAAATAAGGATGAGATCAACATCTTCCTCTTTTATAGTTCTAGTTCAATAAACGAATCCAGTCATGCATCCAAATGAATCCATATGAAGCTATTTAGGGGAATAGATATAGAAAACATGTGTGTTGGGATGAATTTAGTGAGAAAAAGATATTAGTACTTTAAATGGTTGACGATATGGTAGAAAAGGTCAATATTATTTATCATCACATCTGGACTATTCAAATTTTAAAAATGATAATTGATGACAATTTTTGGTGAGACATAGAATTGGAGGGTAGGAATGAAGTGTTCCCCACAATTTGAGGTTAGAGATACTTTCCATTACAAAATAGTTGTTAGTATTTATAAGAATTCCACTCCTCTTTGATTATAAAAGGTCACCACCTATTCATTCCATTACATACTTCCAAAACCCACTAGTTCGTATAATATCATCCCAAATCCCTTCATTAATTCTATTTCCATATCATACAATAATTTCTATGATCAGAAATCCAATCTAGGGATGTTTTATGTATAATCCTAAAGAGGTGATCTGGAGAAGAGGTGTTTTTATTAATCCAGAAAGTTTGTTTTATTTATTCTTCCACCTAATTCAAATATTTCTCAATCATGATTATAAAATAAAATAATTATTTACCATATATTTTGATGATATTTTTTAAGGTAATGACATAAATCTATCTCAAATTATATAAAATAAAAAACTAAATTGTCATTCATGTGCAAGATAGAATACAGCCTCGTGGACCAATATGATTTTTTTCCATCATTGCATCACATTACTATTTATAATGATGGATTTAGTGTTTATATATTATATTAATGACCTATTAATAATTATGTAAAATTAATATATCATATAACTTATTACCTTACAATCCATTAAAAAATGATAATATCGTTTATGCCTACGGCGTACTGCCGCCTCACGAAGAGACGTGATTCAATTTTTATTAAAAAATAGCATGGATGGTAGATTTAAGTGTATTTAAGGAAATAATATTATATTTAAGTTAAAATTATTATTATAGAAAAAAAAATAACACTTACCTTCTTTCCTTTATGATTTCTAAAATAAGAAAATGTTACTCATTTATATGTACGACTTTCCATCTCCATGATTGTAAAATTTTTTGTTTTTCATAACCAACCTTCATGATTGGTTTTAAAAGAATAATTTATGTATAAAATTGATTATTATTTTATTATTATTATTATAATTGTGATAAATTAATAACATATTTGATGTTATTCAACTTTCCAATGAGTTTTTGTACATATGAGATGAATATCCTCAAAACATATGACCTAAACCTAAATAACTAAGTAATTGAATATAAAATGAAAATGTATATAATAAAAGGAATAATATGACTGAAAAACGTTCTTAATTAAGAAAATAATTAAAAAATATTTTTTATTCATGATGATAAATAATGAGCGTGAAAAATCAGGCTCAAGGCAAGGGATCTTTATAAACCACCCTTTTCTTCTGGTTATGACCAATTTATTTATAAATGACTTTACGTCTCTTTAATATTAAGGAATGATTATAATATATATATTTATATATATATGTATGTCAAATATATACCTATATTATTCTACCATTCTTTGTTGGATTAATACATGCCTTATGTTTATTTCTCAAATGATGTAATTATGAACATTATTTTGATCCTGACATGAGGAAATATTATGCAACCCATTTTCATTCCTTGAGTAATTATTATATTATGAATTAAATTGAACTAATTTATATTTCACACATAGATCATGAACACGATACAAAATTTTCTCTTATATAGTGCCCCAACACATTGGGTAATGTTTCAGTTCCCTCTGATTTAATGTATGGTGTTATGGAGAAAACATAATCCCTTATGGGACTTTGTCTGGTATGTGATGTTCTCTATGAATTTATCCTAGAATCATGTTTATTTCACTTTTTTTATTACACATTTCATAAGTTACCCTGATCTTTTGATACCATGATCCTTATGTTATGCTCAAATATTATTAGTTTGGTCCCTCCCTTTTATGATACCATGTTATGACTTTGACTCACATGTCATGTTTACTTATCAGGTTTATTTTCACAATAGGATTTTTAGCTCACAAATTATTTTATATATGACCCAACTTATCATTTTTAGTTTTAGGAGATTATATTGGTCTATGAGATCATTATATAGAATAAAATTAGGATGTTATGTTATAGTTTCCATTTTATGTAATATGAACTTTATCTTCTTTAGACACTAGGACTCATGATCCTTGTTTCTTAATAATGGATATTTATGTTTATAAATCATGTCATAAAATGTATGCAGATTGATTTTTGAAACTAGGTATATGATATTATTATTCCATCAGATTTATTTCTATGGATGCATTCAGATGATGATGATTTAAGGATGATTATTTGAAACCTGTTTCTTTCCCATAGGATAATTAAGTAATGATGAAACCTTTTTTAAAACAATTTATTTTACTCAGGATATGCAATGATGAAATAATTAAGGGTTTATAAAAACCATTTTATTGCTTCGGTTGTTATATTATTTAATGATTAATGTGTTATGATATTATGGATAACATATCTATGGCTTCCATTACGTGACAGGTAGAACCATAATTATATAACCCTCAAATCGATTGGGTATAAATGGATATCTCATGTGATAATTAGTTTTTTAATGGGTAGTGATCTGAGTTATGTTAAATAATATGTCTAATTATATAGTATTTTGAGTAATAATTGAATATGTATATAATTCAATGGGGGTGAACCCATTCCACAATGATAGTCTTAAAAGTGATATTTGACTAAGGAAATAATTTTCTATGATTATGTATATACAAAAACATATAACTTATCATTATTATATGTTCCCATTAATCATGATTGATTTTTAAAGATTCAAGACACTTATTATTTATGTATTTTTTTGTTAAATCCTTATCCAAGGATTTATTATTAATGACATTTTACTGATTTTTTATGATTATCATAAGTTATACTCATATTCTCATACCATTATACATATATTATACCCATTAATGATCATTGATTGATATCAATTGTGTTTACCATTACTGATCATATAAGCTAACACTTTCTTATGTATCCTTTCCATGGGATATATAGAATGGTTTTAGGTAGTGTAGGGAACCAAATTTATTATGCGAGAAGAACATTATTAGAGATGTAGATGACATGTCATGAAATAAGATGATTATGTGTCTAGTCTCTAAGTAAACAAAAAAATTATGGTTATGGGGTGTGTTTTGTTATGTTATATATTAAATATTTATCTAAAATTATGTAATATGTATTTAGGAAAGTATTAGGACACATTAGTTGGTATCCGAGTAGGGTTTAGTTATTTTGGAATATTTGAATTTCTGATCATTTTAGAGAACCCTGGGGATATGTTTGTGTAAATAATAACATCACAAATATTTTTAAATCTATAAATTTTATGGTTTTCCGAAAAAATAAAACCTTTTATAGTTATTGGAATGTGGATGTAGCTATGGTATTGATGCACCTTGGGTTAACATCTCTGATAGGGATTGATTGGGTATTAACTCGGCTGTCACATGTGTAAGATGAGTGATCCAAAAAACAAACACCTTATTATAATATATAAAAAAAATAATTTTATAAACATTATTTTATTATTTTTTATATAAATAATCACATATTATAGTCCTAGAATACTGATTGGTCTAGTTTCTTTCAGAAATTAGGTATATAGGATAACAACATAAAATATGGATCAATATATATCATTTAAAATTCCATAACATTTCAAAAAAATGTATCACCCTTCTATAACTACAAGAGATAACACGGTGATTTAGATAATGGGTGGTCTATAAATCCACGTAAGGGAATAAAAAATTTATAACATGATGATCGTAATACATCATATTCAAGAGGTATATGAAGGTGAAATAAAATGGGTGAGATTCATAAACATTAACAATAAATCTTGATAAAAGACCATAACATTAAGGAATAATCTAAATGTGGAAATAATATAAAACATGACATCATATACATAAGTCCTTGATAACAATGAAAACATTATAACACAGTGTCCTTAGGAACCCCCTGCACCATACATGGTATTATATGTGTTAAAATCATTACACAATGCATTGGTGGAATATATAATTTCAAGTGCATCCATCACATTCATATCATGTACATATAGTAGTGTGACACATAGTTCATACAATATAAGAACATATTGCATCACTTTTAATCATATAGATAAGGATCATGGGCCACATTAATGAAATTCTAGAATAAATGAGTTATATTTATATATAGGTTAATAACATTGAGTAGAAATTGGGAGGATTATTCACTAGATAATCGTTTAACTTGTAAAACCACAGGATAATTTTGGTAGCATGATAGGTGTGCAACAAGATACATGCAAGGGTTTAATGAGTGTAAAATGATGCCACTCAATACTTGAAAATAATATGTACAGTAAAAGTGATGTGTAAAAACATATTCCAACATGAAAATTTTCATATCAAAATTTGTAATCAAAGAATGTTCTTGAATAAAGAGAAGCAGAGGATCCCTTTCATTGGCATAGTAATAGTTTAGGTAATGTTTGTAATGAGGGGATAAATTATATATCATTATTTTAAAATCGATTGGATAGTAAACAGATGTTTATCAGTATATTTAAAAATAACAAATATAGATTAAAAATGATAAATACAGTTATGGTGATTGAAAGGAAAAGAAGAGAGAGAGATATATATCCCTTACAGTGAGGGCGTGCTTCTAAATGCTTGGGAGGAGCTTCCTAAGAGCTTGAGAGAGAATTTGGAGGGAATTACGGAGTGTTAGGGATATTAAATTCATTATCAATAGGATTTGAGTGATCATGAGTGGTAGGTTAGATGGGTATTTGATGTTCAAGAGAGAGGAATTCTTTATTAACTTCTAAACATATGTTTTGGATTCTATATAATAATATATCAAAGTTACAAACCTTCCCATAGTTTTAACCCATGGTTTCTACTAAATATAAGTTTTTTGAAGATTTTAAAATTCCAAGAATAGAAAATGTTGAAATATTTCCATTGGTGATGTGGAAGTGAGTCATGTTCATATAAATTTTTTTAAAAAAAGTAAAATATCTCAAGTTAATTTTTTAATAATTATATTTTCTATATAAGTTTTGGAGGATTCATTAAGGGTTTATAAAAATAATTAATTGACATAAAACAAATTTTATTAAATTTAATATCATTATTTGATCATTTATAAATTTATTATATTTTATTACTTCACTTTTGGGAAACTATGATGTCATAATTTGGATATTATATTTATAATGAATTTGAATTTTACCTAAAATTTTGACCATCTTAAAAAATTATGAAAAATTCCCCCTTTTCTTATTTTTACATTATGATTTCAAAAATATTATTTATTTTAGGAAAAGTTTTTATAAATATTTGAATTTTTACATTGAATTGAAAATTGATATTTATGGTAAAATACTAGTTCATACGATACTAACTATATTCCTTACCTTATAAAAAATAAATTGGACTTCATTAAATTATATTATTATATATATATATATTTAAATAAATATTATTTAATAAAAATATTTTTTTTAAAATAAAATTTATTTCAAATAATCATGAATTTATGAAAGTGAGTGTATGAATGGAATCTATATATTTCTCAAAATTGAAATTGGAGTTTAATCATATCAAAATATAATTCTTATAAACATAATAATTTAATAATTTAAAATTTAGTAATAAAAAATATAATTATTATAATTATTTAAGTTGAAATAAAATATAAAGATTCATACTTCTAGGGTCTAGTTATGTAACCCCTTATTACCTTTTCTTACACCTTAAGGGTAAGTTCTGTGATGGAGGTACTTATAACCCCTTATTACACTAGCTTATTCTCTAAGTGTAAGTTGGGTGATGGTGTTACTTTATTGTAGTGGTTCAGTGAAAATGATTTGGGTGATGATATCGATAATCTAAAAATTATCTCATAAATGGATTCTATTGTTGTTTACTCATTGAATATCAGCTTTTTCTTGGTAATGTAAAAAGCCTAGTGATTACATATTTCACAAAAGCTTGGATAAATGGACCTCATAGTGTGGAATCCTACTGGTTAAGTCCACCAATTATTTCATCTATATCATTTTGACTTTACCATAAAACATGACATTTAAAAATCATTATGGTCATAATATAATTACAATATTATCAATGCTCAATATTCTTAACTATTTTTTAAAATTTACATGATATATTTTATAATGTTACAAAGTAACCAAATTTGTGCCTATGTTTTCTATAACTACATTAGTTAAAAATTAATTTATTGGTTTAAAAGATAATTTCATTTATAAAAGGATGGGTCATTACATTTTATACCATTCTAAAATTTCACCATTGAAATTTTATTCCATATAATAAAATAAATAAGGGTAATTATTATCATTCCTAGACCTTTTAAATTCCATTATTTTCTTCTGTTCTTGGATTTGGATATTTTTCTATCATGTTTCAGGATAATAATTTATTTAAATATTTTAATTCTGGTGGTTTTGGGTGAGTTTTTTTTTCTTTACAGAGTTTTCACACCATTTATGTAAACAATGAACCCTTTCCCATGTAACTGTGCAGATAGTTTTAAAATTTAGAGGTAAGGTGCATGATTTAGTAAACCATACAGAAGTTGGGTGTGAGGATATACCCATTTGGACAGTTTATACCACATGGTTTGTGCATGGTTTGGTAATTCGTGGAACATAATAGTGAGATCTACCAATATTAATAAAAATTAAAAATTAAAAATTAGTTATCCCCTACTTTTAGACCCTTTTGGGAATTTCTATCCTTGGTTTATGTTTGGTGCATTAAGGGATCCTCTAAGCCTCTCCCCATGATCATTCCTCACATTGGGAGCTCCTACTTCAAATATAAGGTGAGATTTTAGGAATTTTATCCAATTTTCTCCCAATTGTCTTATTATATTTTCTCCATATAGAAATATTTGCCTCTCATTATGGAATTTTCTCTCTAGGATAAACCCTAGAAGATATGTAATACGTTTGGTTGGTGTTTTTTTGAATCTAGTGTGTGTGGAATTTTCATTGGGGCCAAATCTTCATTTACAATGAGTTCCATTGCATCCTCACTCCATTGAGGTAGTATTTTCCATTATTTACCTTTTCGATATATTATATTGATGATTTTATATATTTAAATATTATAAAAATGTATTTTGAATGCTTTTGGTGTATTATTTTGGCTTTATATGGTGTTTTTATGTTGGAAATAATCAGTGTTAGTGGTTTTTAAATTGGTTTCATCAAATATGTTAAATAGTCATGCACAAAAGGAGTTTTCTAAAATTATAATTATGTTTAAATGTTAATTTGAGAACATGTAGTTTATTTTTTCCTTTTTCATGTTTTGATAACTTGGGTGAAATTAAGATTGGGCGTGATGTGTTGTTTTGATGCCTCATTATTGTACAGTGGTTTGTGGTAATTTTTTTGAATGAATATCCATGTATTGGAGTGATTATTATTGATGTTGAAATTGCGACACTTTTTCTATTGGTTTAAAAGAAAGGGTGTTTCTTTAAAATGGATTTCAGATGATCTCAAAGAAAAAATATTTGTGTCATTGGATGTTGGTACAACCTTGGGTGCACAAAGTGCACTCATGGATGGGCATACACATGACGATGACAATTAAGAGAAATTCCCTTTTTCTCAAAATTATTTGTTAGTTTCTAAATGATTTGTTGGTTCCCAATTTAATACATAATAGTTTTTCAAATGTGTTCTTAAAATATTATACTATTTGTAATTTGAGACTTGTCTTGGTTAATGTGGGAAAAAGGCCTGTTTGGTACAATTCATAAAGTTTCATGTTTTACCCTGGTCTGGAAATGATTTTATAAATGTATTTTTTTGAAACCTTAAAGGACGATTTTTCATTGAAATAATGGAAGTATATTTTTTGGTTTTTTTGTAAATGAAATGTTATTTTTAAAGTGAAAATGATCGATTAGAATCTTAGCATATTTTGAGAAATGGTTTGAAATATCATCTGAAAAAATGGCCATCTTGGAACTTGTGAATGACTTATTGTATGATAGGAACCCATATGAATGATTTCACTATATGGGTTATCCTATAAGTAGATTTTTTGTTTCTAGGTAGGAATTTATGATGAAGTAAGGTAAGGTGAGTCACCCTTGTAAGGGCCTCCTACTTACTAAGTATAATATTACAACGGGTTTCTTGGGTGCCATTTAGATGTTCAAGTGACAGTTTCTAGTCATCCAAGATTATATTGGTTGTTACCCCCCTTGAATTGATAGATCTTGTTGATATGTGACACTGGATTGGTCAGTTTAGGGAGGTTAGTTGGTTATAGACTATGAAGATTCACCATATGTCGATAGGTGATTGCAAATGGATTACGTCCCCAAATCATTCTAGAGATGTTACGGAAAATCCAATAGTTACTATATATAATTATTTTATTTATTTTCTTTCTACATGTTTGATTTTAGTCATGTTAGTTTTTATTCTTGTTTTGGTCCCCTTTATTTGAAAAATAGCCTTATTTTAGTTACTTGGTAAGATTTTGTGGTTGGGATTGTTTTTACAAAAAAGGGTTATAGAAAGTGAATTTAATTTTTGAAAATGAGAAATGCGTGAGTTGTTTTAAAATGGGAACTTATGGAAAGATGTGTTTTTTCCTAAAATAAACTAAATGCATATTTTATATATGTATTTATGAAATAGTTTCTTTTGAATGTTTTTAGGGAAATGAAATGCGTAGACTCTATGGTGATTACCTTATGAACTGTTAAAACTCACACCCCACTTGTGCCTCTCGGTGTCGGTATACATAATATATTTTACAGGTGAACGTTTCTATTTTAATTTATCAGAGTTGGAGTAGGTTGGCCATGTGCTCGGTGTTGACTAGGAGGTGACATGATGTTTAGGGTAGCATGGTCCCATTTTTTAGTTGTATCCAGTTTGGTTTTCATTTTTGTTCAACGATTATTGTTGCATCTGGATCACTTGTATATTTATTGGTATTAAGTTATTATTATTTCTTACACTTGTACAGTTTATATAATTGATCCTACTTTATTTAGGATAAATTTATCCCAGAACGTATACATTTATTACTGACACCACTTTCCAGCCCATGGGGATCATGAATGCCCTTCAGGACATGTCTCAGACCGGGTTAGATGTTAGGTTGGAGGGAATCCTTGCTTTTTTTTTGAACAATGCAATTGGAACTTGACCTTTTCTATTTGGGGTGTTTGGTAGATATAGATTAGTACATTCGGGACTTGGTAGGTAGGTATGCGAAGTTCATCATGAACTATTACTTGTTCTGATCCTTGAGTTTCCAGGGGTAGTTTGGAATTTGAGTATTTAGTTTTTGTTTGGTATTGAGGAATGAAAATAGAGGTGACATAGTGTCATGTTTTGATCTCACATAGAGTAGTTCCCCATGTGGAATTTATGTGCATGGTTCAAGGTCCTATTAGTTTTTATTTCTTACTTGGGGGCATAGAACACTACAATGTCTTCTAGTTAGGCATGAACACTATTTCCACATTTCGGTACATTGGCATGAGTTATGTATTTTTTTGGTCTTAGTTGATGTGAGTATTCTTTTAAAAAGAAAGCATTTTTTGAAAATGAGACTAATTTCTTTCATGTGGATTTGATATTGGTAATAATGAGTTTTAAAATAATGTTTTTTTCATTGAAAATTTGGTAAACTCATGGTTTTGGTAATGAAATGGTTAGCATTACCCTTGGTACTCATTATGAAAGTTCACATATGTGAGGGTCTGTATGGGATGTGCATATTGGAACTTGTAGTAAGAGAAAGTGGAGGAACATATATGAGGCGGTTTACAGGATAACATGAGTGATTATTTGAAATTTAAGGCTTCACATATCCTTTTCAATGTTATTTTGAAAGAGGAATATGATTTTTAAAAATTGATTTTTTGTTTTAGAATGTGGGTTTTGTTTGGTGAATATTGGTCTCAGAGGAAGGCTTTCTGAAACTTAAGTGAAAATTAGTATTTTTGAAAAGGTGATTTTTGGCTGTGTTTTTATTGTATTTGGCTTGTGGGAAAGTTGTTTTGTCCTACAATTTTTTGTTTAACTATGTTTTGGGTTGATGTTAATTTTGGTTTTTTGTTTCTCTTGTTGATCAAAATATGACACCCATAATGTTCCCCAAAATTCATAGTGAGTTTTTCTTATTTATTAGTTCTTCCTGTTTTATTTCTATACTTCATGGTGAGCAAGGTTCGTCAAAGGAAATGGAGTGGATTTAGTATGTAGGGAGTGTCTTCAGATTTTTGGTTACTCTCAAAGTGGTTAGAGTTTGTGCTATTCTGGGATTTTTAAGGTCCATATTTGGATGAATGAGATATGTTTTCCCTACTATAAATGAAATTTGGGATGATGCGTGGAGTGATTAATTCTATCAGTTTCTGATGGTTTATACCCGACGAGCTAAACATGAAGAAAAGGGAAGAGTTCATGAGTATTCGTCAAGGGAAGAAAATGGTGAAGGACTATGTTGACCACTTCTAAGGGCTAGTTTTCATCTATTTGAAGGTGTATTTACAGGATCTTTTAAATGATATTCTTTTCATTAGAGGTATTCATCCAAAGATCTAGGATTGAGCCCTATCATCCAAAGATATTTGATTTTACAAGTTTTTGGATGATGTTTTTTAGAGGAGTTAGTTTCTAGAGTGTAGGAAGTTAAGAATCCATAGTATCTTGTTGATTGTGAAGTTTCCCCATCTGGAGAAGAGATTGAGCTGAAGGAAACTATCTTTAAAGAGTCTCCTTCATTAGAGAAAAAATATCATTTTTAGACCACTTTCTTGTGTGCCACCAATGGGGCCGGTTCGAGGATTCAATGTCTTGTTGTCATAATCTTCCAAATACTTTCACTCATTTTGGCTGTTTGGGTCAGCTAGTAAAGTTTTAAAGAAATTACTTCATAAAAAATAAATCTTAATTAGATGATTCTAGTGAATAAATGTGAGGAAATTTATGCATCGGTCATTAGACCTCCAACCATTAGCCTTATAGTGAAGTTGATACACAGTTTGAAATTACCTAGATTGTGTGGGGAACCTTATCTCTCATGTAGGGGTGGAGACGTTTTATGTTTCCTTATTTTAGTTTCATTTTTTGTATGTTCATCGTTTTGTTTTCAAAGTATGATGTATCGATTCTTTTTTATCCTTAGTAGTTTAATTTCTCTTAATGTGATTCTTTAAACCATTTCTTCCTTGGATGTGCTCAACCCTTGTATGGGGTTGTTCAAGTTTCCAGTTGTGCTCATTTAGAAATGTTGAATTCTGTGGTGTTGTTGAATTGTGATTTTGGATCTCTATTAGGTTCGAGTTTGTTTTTTTATTTATCCCCTTATGTTGGGAGTTTTGTTTATGTATGGAAAATTATAGTTCTAGTAGCTAGGTTGATTAGTTTTTGAGAAGAGGTTATGGGGTTTTGAATGACATGGGAGTTCCCATTTAGGGGTTGTTGTGTTAGGAGTTTAAATGTTGATTGTCTTAGTAGAGTTCTTATATTGGGAAGAACCCTCTCTTTTTATACCCTCATTAATGTTCTGTGTTTTCTTCCTAATAGACCGGGCATGACTTGTTGATTTATACGTCACCCCGAGGTATGTTATTTTTTCAACTTGTTTTAGATTTGGAACAAAGCTTTATTTATCATTAACCCGTGTGACTTTCTAGGGAGTGAATGTGTTTGTGGGGGGGGGGGGGGGGAGAATTGTCACACCCTGACCTTTGAAATTCCTATAATTTATTCTTATATTGGATTTTTTTTCCTTTTGGTAAAGGTTCAGGTTGATCCCATGTTTAAATATTTAAATTTTGGATATTTCAGGTGAGATTTTGTCCTGTGCAAGGATTGTGCACCGTATAGGTAAACTGTGTTCCATTTCAAAGGTAAGTATAAAAATATTTTTGGGGTCCAGTGGTAAGGAACATGGTTTGCGCATGGTTTGAGAAACCGTGTGACAATCATTCATGCAATTATTTCCACTTGGATTGTGGCTACAACATGGTTTGCACATGGTTTGGTAAACCGTGTGTCATAACCATGTGAGTTTCACAGTTTTTTTTTCAATTACAAATTCCAATTTATCCCTCCCCTATTTTTAGAACCATTTGGGATTTCCTCTAAATGGGGTCATTTTATGTGCATTAAGATAGCATCCAATCATTTCACCTTTATCCTCCTTCTCCTTGTGTTCTCCTCCTTCAAATCTAATGTGAGTTTTTAGGGTTTTTGTCCAATTATATCCTCCCTTTCTTTTTTCTTTTATCCCTCTTGAGATATTGGCCTCTCTTGGTTGTGTTTTATCTCTTGGAAGAACCCTAGAAGGCATGTTTGATTTTTGGTTCATGTTTCATTGGATCGAGGGCATCCATATTCTTCATTAGGGTATATGTTTCCCTATCCGAGAGTTCTATTGAATTTAGACTCCATTGAGCTAGGAGTTTCCATTATTTTCCTTTTTTATTTATTCAATTAATGATAGTGGATTTAAAAATAATATGAATATGTTTTTATCATACTTATGGTGTGTTTGGTTTATTTTTATGACATTTTTATGTTGGGAAAAAATTGGTGGAAGAGGTTTTTAAAAAGGATTCTTCAAATATGTTAAACAGGCATGCATATATGGAATTTTCAAAAATTCTAATTAAACTTTAAAGTCATTTTGAGAACATGTAGTGTAATTTATCCTTTTTCATGTTTAGATAACTTGGGTGAAATTATAAACTAGACTAGATGAGTTGTTTTGATTCCTCATTATGGTACAATGGATTATGGTAAAATGTTTTAGAAAGATTATCCTGGTATTGGAACGATTATTACTGATATTGGAATTGTGTGACTTTTTGTGTTGGTCTAAATAAATGTTTTGTTTTATTAAAATGGTTTTGTTGTTCTCATGGACACTCTTAGTGTGTCATTCTACATTATCACATTCATGGGTGCATGAAGTTCACACATGGATAGACATAAAAATGATGATGCCCCTTAATAGGGATTTACTTTTCCCTAAAAATGTCTATTTGGATTATAAATGGTGTGTTGGTTCTATTTTTTAATAAATAATATTGTTTCAATTGTGTTATTCAAATCATGGCTCGTTTTGGAATTGGGAAATATTTTAGTTAATGTTGGTATAAAGGCCCTTTGGGCACATTTTATAAAGTTTGATTTTTTAATCGAGTTTGGAAATTGTTTTTTAAAATGTTTTGGTTTTGGAAACCATAAAGGACTATTTTTCATTCCAAAAATGGGAGGGGTGATTTATGCTGTTTTTGAAATGGATTTTTTTAAAGTGAAAATCCACAAATTTATCATATCATATTTTTAGAAATGGTTTGAAATATTTTGTGACGTGATGGAGCAAATGGAACTTATGAATGAATTGTTGTATAATAGTCACCCCTATAGAGGATTTATTTATATGGGTTATCATATAGGTGGTCTTAGTAATTGGTGTAGGCAAGTTCAGTGATGGTAAGTAAGGTGATTCACATATGTGAGGGACTCCAAATTACATATTATACTATTACTATGGGTTTCCTGGGCATGTTTTATATGTTTGAGGGATAGTTTCTTGTCAACCAAAATTAGATGGGTTGGTACCCCCTATGACATGATAGGGATTAGTGAGATGTTACACTAGATTGGTTATTTTAGGGTGTCTAGTTGGTTAGAGAATATTAAGCTGCACCATATTTTAATAGGTGTGTCCAAATCGAGTTTGTCAAGGGATCACAATAGGAATGTTTAGGAAACGACCATGGTTATTATCTGTACTTGTTTTATTTTTTTTATTCTACATGTTTGATATTAATATTATTATTTTTTGTATGCTTGTTTTAGTCCCATTATTTTTTTCACATCCCTACTTTGGTTACATGGTTGGATTTAATGGTTGAGATTTTTTTAAGGAAAAAGGGTATTGGAATGTGAAACTAATTTTAGGATATGAAAACTAAGTGTGTTGTTTTAAAATGGGAAATTGTGGAACGATGTTTTTGAATTACTAATATAAAATAAAGTAAGACTTTATATATGTATTCCCAAACTACTGTTTAAGGACTATTTTTGGAAAAGGAAATGCATGGAATATGTGGTGATTACCTAATTATTTGTTATTGATCACACCCAACTTGATCCACTTGACATCAGTAGATCAGGGCTATTTTGTAGGTTCATCTATCTATTATGGTTTCTTGCAGTTTGAGAAGGCTGGTCTTGGGGTTGGTGGTGACCAACTGGTCACATGGATTTCATGGTATCGTCGTCGAGTTTTATCTTTGTATTCAGTTTAGTTTTAGGTTTTTTTCCAACAGTTGTTTTTGTTTCTAGACCAGTTGTATTTTTATTGTAATATAGATATTATTGGTTCTTATCCTCGATAAAAATTATTTTATTGATCTTATTTTATTTGGGATAAATCATTTCCATAGCGCTTACATTGATTCTTGAAAATAGACTTCCACTTGTGGGGGTCAGGAAAGCCCTTCAGGCCTTGTCTCAAACTAGGTCAGATGTCCAGTTAGATGGACTCCCTTCACGATTCATGACACTTTTGTTTCATCACATTTTATAGTTATGATGTCTCCTCCTCAAACTTGTTGTTTATCCACAGCACCTTGACCAAGTGAGTTATTTTTCATAGAACTATTTCCCTATTTTATAATATGATCACTAGATATCCCTCATATGAATGGAAATTCTCCCTAGGAACCACCATATGATTCAGAAAATGTGAGGGGTCTGGTTTGTAAATCCTTAAGTAGGATACATAGAAAAAATCATATACCTGAGATATGTTAGGATGGGGTTCTATTTGATAGGAAATATATCAAGTATGATTAAGGATATCAAGGTGGAAAATGTATCAAGGGCTAAGCATTAACTTATCCCAAAACATTAATACATTATTCAATGATGATATATGAAAGAAAATATTATCTTTCACCTTAACTCTAGGTATCATTGATGATTTTTTTCCTAGATTTTTTCTAGAATTTTTGTGGATTTTTTTTGATGTTGAATGGTTTGAACTTTCTCTATCTTCTCTTGGATAATAATAGGTCCCATAAGCTTCTTTTCAAAAAATTCATCTTGGTATGTTAAATTTTGATACATATTACCATACAGAGTCTTATTAGGTGATATTTTAATACTACAATATAAACTATTGTTATATTATCAATCCACTAGCGGAAGGTTGTGATCCCAATATCATTTGTAATATATTGAACATGATTTTAGAATATACTCTAGTGTTTGAATGGGTCTCTCATGTTGACCATCCATTTGAGGTGAAAAGAAGAATTGTTACTCATCTCTATATCCAATTCCTGTTGAATTTTTCTCTAGAACCTCTATATAAACCATCAATTATGATTATATATAATAGATAGTTCCACTGCATTCATAAATACCAGTTATATGTATATCCCAGATATTTAACCTAGAGATAAATCTTCCATGATTTAAATGAAAGATGATGACTCTAAATTGGAATCAACTGCCAACCAAAGGGGTTTATTTCCTATATATGTCCAGGGGAGTCCATTGATAAAGTAGATGGTAATGTTTTTACATTTTAATACCGATATGGGAAATAGTTTCCACATAATTTTATAATTATTTCATTCTGCCACGAATTTATTCCATAATAAACATTAGGATAAAAATTCTATAGTCTTCCAATTCATGTTATCCCATAAGAATCATTACATTAGATCTTTATACATATGAGTGATTCTCGTATAAATATGGAACGATGAATTATGTGCAAGATCTAGATGTTCCGTCATTATTTATGGTTGTGATGAGACATATATCCATGTTTCAAACCATAAACCACCATCTTCATTAAATTTGAAATATGGAATATTCACTACCATTCTTTGTTGCTTCTCCTCATCTTTTTAGGCATCCTTAATACTCTAAAGAATGTAAAGATTAGTAGATATTAGAGGAATTTAGGATAAATAACCTTTTATTACAGCCATGTACATCCTCTAAATTTCCATGAATATTTTATTCATTTAAATCCTCATCATAGATAGAGTTATAGGATCTTATCTACTAAGAGCATCTTCCACTTTGTTCACCTTCAGAGGATGTTAATGGATTAAATAATCATAAATCTTGATCATATTAAAGAGAAATTATTTTCCCATATTGAGATCTATTTGTGTGAATTTAAACTTAAGTAAGTTTTGATATATATATGTATATGTAACACATCTCCCCACAGAGATAATTTCCCAAAATAATCATTGTGAATATCACAGTATCTAATTCTATATCAGATAATGGGTAGTTATACACATAGTTCATTAATTGACAAGATAAATAGTATATCACCCTATAATTTTTAGAGTTGGTATCCCAAGAACCAACCGTTTTTACTTTGATTACATGAATGTACACTTATTATATATTGTTCATTGTTCTGCATGTCTATAATAGAAAAATGTCCTGGAATATTTGTTGCATTAATATGGTCATGGAAAATCCCCGCAATGATGAGAACCTTTAAATGCTAAAAAATATTCTTAAATAAGGTTCTATAGTTGGTTGAGATTATATGATAGGACACATAGTATACATACAATCATGTGTGAGTACTCGTAAGAAGATGAGACTCTCTCTCATGGAGTTCGCACTTGGTAATCTCCAAGATGGGAGATTATATGAACAATCCCGCCAGTAGTAATTCCACATGTCTTGGTGTAATCAGATATTGTTATCTGTGAGCATTTGTAATGGTTATTATACTACAATGTTATCATTAACTCATGTCATGACTCACGCACGTAGATTTTCTGACGAAAACCGTCACATAGATAGTTGGTGGGAATTAGGGTACGTTGGGTCCGTCATGAATGACATTTTGTTAATGGATAAGTTGAGTAAGGATTTTCCCTTCCATATTTATGGAAGTAGATATCTCAGGACCTTTGATTGAAATATAATTATCACCCAAATTCCATGGCCATGGTGTAACGACAAGTTTATTTTTGGAAGTCAAAGAATGATAGATCAAGAATACAGTTTTATGACCCTACCATGAAACATGCTTGATGAGATATTGAGACAAAGGGATGAAATTACACAGTAAGAATTCGTATGAGGTGACATGTCAATGTGACATCAACTTCTTTCACTTGTGTGCCTTGACCCGTTGCTAGACAGTAATCTTGGACATTAGGAAAGATTGCCTAATGCCACCGAGAAAGAGGCCTAGAGGGTCACACACTAAGTGTTTGCAAGTTTCTCAAGTATAATAAAGATTATTCTTGTACGTGGTATAATAATCATTCAAGGAAGCCTAAATATTATTAATGTTGGAGGAAGAATAAAATTAAAACAAGTTCATGACATGTATTAATGATTACACGTCGTGTAGTTTTTATTTTGAAAACAAGTGCACACCGTGCATTAATGATCACACGCCGTGTAGTTTATATTTTCTAAAGGAAATATAAAACAAGTACACGACGTGTATCAATGGTTACATGTCGTGTAGTTTTATGAAAACAAGTACATGTCGTGTATTAATAAATACACACCGTGTAATTTTTTATTTATGGATTTTGATGATATAATATTGTTTTATTAAATTATCTTTATTATAATCAGCACGGATGCATGTCAAGGAATTAATAATTTGACATCAGGTTTTCAATAAGAGTTACTGAAATAAATAAAACACACAACGCATTTCTTTATTTTCATAACTCTATATCCTCAGACCTGATTATAAATATCCTCACAACCTGAACACTTTTCCATAATCATTATGTAGAACAATTCTGGAGATTTATTTCAATGTTGAAAGAACCTCTTCCTCCAATAACACTCTCAAGACCGAGAGAGATCCTCTTCCATCGGATCAAGACAATCTAAGGAAGAAAATTCAAGAAATGGTTTGTCCACGCTAGCACCTAGAGACTCTTTTGGTGACGTCCAAAGTTATGAGGTGCACGTGTGGATCATTTCTAAAGGAAGTCTACACTTGGCTTCTGCGACGCAATGACGAATCACATCGGAATGTGATCAAGAATATCAAAAAATAAGAAAACCCAAAAGGTAATTCAAGTTAATTAATTAAATTAATTATAATAAACCTGTGACAATCCACTTTTTTTGTTTTGGGACCTTTATTATTCTTTGTTTATTTCTGTGAATCGATCCGTGGAGACTGGCGTTTATCGTCGTGTTGATCCTGGATTGATCATTTCTAATGAAAAAAATCCAAGTGGGAACATCCACCCATGAGCTTCCGCTGTGCTTGGAACCTTTAATTGGTATCAGAGGGAGGTTACAACGTTGATTATAGTTATTTAATTTTTGTTGATAATTTACGCATTTATATTTGATTCAATTCAAGATAAATTATTCTATAGAAATTGAATGAATGAGATCTATTCTTCCTCTTTCTTTTCTCGATTCACATCACAAAAAAGAATTTTTAAAATTTAATTTTGATTAAAATAAAAACAAGGTACTCATTCGGAGGTGCTGCTTTTTCGGTCCATACAACAGGGTATTACACGACGTGTAATGAAAACTACACACTGTGTACCTATTTTCAAAGAAATGGTACTAGTATGCCAAACCATGGCCTGTGGATGGAGTGTGCCTAAGTATTTATTACAACATGTTTACTAAAATTGAATGATGCGTTGAAACTGGAATACACGACATGTATGTTGGATCTACATGCTGTGTAGTCTGATCCGGCTCAGGTGAAACCATGTACAGTGAGAATCCGCATACATCGTACATAGGATTTCCAGGTCGGTAACCACGTAACAAGGAATTACACGCCAGGTTAGATTAATCTACATGCAGTGTACATCAAAATATCCCAAGTATATATGTTACGACACGTCCTCAGGGCCCATGCTGTGAATTTTCCAAACCCTCCTTCCATTGGCCAGGGGCTGGAGACTAGCACCAAAGGCGTAAATTCCAATAAAAAAGGAAGGAATTTCTTTTATAAAGTAAACAGACACAACAGAGTATGCAAAAGAAGAAAGCACTAAGTAAAGCTGAGTACAAAAGTATGTGCTAAAAAGTAAATGGGATAGTATACATACCCAACATAAAAGCTAGTACAAATGCAGTAAAGTAAAACAACAACCATTGATTCGTCCTCCAAGTATCCCACTGGAATGGAGGGTACAGATGGCCTCCTCAGTACCTTGGGTCTGGCTGTCTAATCTGTGTACGTCTTGCCAAGTGGTCCACCCCTAGGTACCATCCAGCTCTACAACCCTCCACCTCGACCAGTGATGTCTGTCGTCTTCATCCAACACAAAGTAGTGTGGGTATATCTTGTGTAGGGGTGAGTATAAGAGACTTATTAGGGACCCCGAGACCCACGAATGTCTCCTAAAATCCACGAAGGAGAAACCACATTACAAAGATACAATCATGAAGTATCAAACAACTCTACTTAGGTATATTCCCATACATATACCTATGTTATCAATTAGAGTTTGGCTCCCACTCTCAAGCCCAAACACAACCCATTCCACACAGGAGAGAAGTTAATCACATCAATGGTAATGATTGAAAGTTAAGAATCAACTCACACAGGTATACATCTATCATAAAGTGATAAATATGATCAGATGTAGTCACTTATTCATCTAATCTATCGGACCCACATAGGTTACTAGACCAGCTAAGCTATCAGATCCACGTAGGATACTAGACCAGCTACTATGTCGGACCCACGTAGGATACAAGAACAAATGTCAAACTATTGGACCCACATAGGATAAAAGAACCGTGATAATCACCGTAGAACCCACGTAATATTCCAGTACGATAGTCGTCGTTGCTGAAACCAAGGAGGATTCCAATATGGTAGTCATCGTCGCTGAACCCACGGAGGATTCCAGTATGGTAGTCATTGCAGTCGCAGCCAGCTCTAAGGTACCCGCACACAGCACGCTCGATTCCGGGACGGTTTTCTCCTCGAGAAATAGGCTTTGATACATCAATTATCACAGTGTCCAGAGTTGATTTATCTAGAAGTTTTGTCACTTCAAAAGAAACCCAACGCGATAGGTGGCGCATCAATCAGACGCCCGATCTGAGAGTGATTAGCATTTTTCTCCAAGTGCCCGGTTGGAAATACTCTCGTTCCAAAACCATCCATCTTCCAAAGTTGTCCAAAACTCACTTAGATGATTGAAAAAATAACACCGTGTCACGAGGGTCGCAGTTCCACAGACGATACGTCAATCGGACACGTGGTCTTCGAGTTATTCACCTTTAAGTGAAAACAGGGCCGGCCCGTTAAGCTCAGCGGGATGGCGGGTCCGGTCAACCTGGTTTAGGCAGGTCCGACCTGATAGAGGGTTGGACCAGCCTAGTGAATTGTGTGGCCCGGCCCGACCTAGCCCAACATGGCGTGGCCCGGCCGGCTGGCCTAGCGGCTCGACCCGGGTGGTCGAGCGGTCCGGGGGGGGATGCCCCCCACTTTATCGAACTGGCGGCACCAGCCTCCAATCTGGTCCGCTGAACCTGACGAGTCTTCTCGGTGCAAGTGTCCTACTCGGGTGGGCTGCGGTCTTGCTGCGCGGCACCTTCGGGTGCCGCGGCTCCTTCACCCGGCTAGCCGACGAGCCAATAGGTTCGCCCCCGAAGCGGCCCGTGGAGTGTGGGCCAGGGTCCTCCGCAGTGTGGCGCCCCTTGTGGCATCGTGATCATCCTTTGGCCCAACTGGCTTTTGCCGGCCGATTTTTCTTTGGCTGAGTGGCCCGAGGTTGCGGGTCGTGTTTCTTCTGCATGCGGCCATTGCACGGCCACCTCCTTCGTTTAGCGCCACCTTCCAAATATGATCTCCATCACAAATAAAAGATACTACGGAGGGTCGTTGGGCTGTGTGCGTTCGGCCCGTGACCTCCGCCTTAGGTGGAATCAATTGGCCATAAAAAACCGTTCTAATTTAACAACAATAAGTGTATAATTTTATCAAACTATAATTATATAATTCCCCTAACTCAAAATAAGATTTGTGGTAGATGGGAATCGTGGAAGATGGCGTCGCGGGGAGACGGAATCAACTCGTTGAAGTCGGGGAAGAAGGAGATGAGGATGGTGCGTCATCGACATTCCTTGTAGGTGGCTCCTTCTCCTTTGGCTTGGCCTAAGATCGAAGAAAGTGATCGTCGTTCTTCGGCAGTTCTTCATTGGAAGGAAAATTTTCTTCGTTGAAGAGAGGAACTCCTTAAAATTCTCAAGAGCTCTCCGGAAATTATTTTCCATGAAAATATTAAAATAAGACCTTCCCCAATTTTAAAATATTTTCCAACCAATTCAAAATAATTCAAAAAAATTATTTACACCCATGTTAATTCAAGCACATTAAGTATTTGGGTTGGCACAAATTATGAGAGGAGCTGGCCACATAAATGCCTAGGAGGTGAAGAGGTTTCACCTTAATGAATGGACGAGTTAAAGAGGGGTTAAGGGAAGATGAAAAGGTTAGGCTCATGTGGGCCCCACCTCACAAATATCCTGTCATGGGAGGTTATGTGGGTGTGGGCCCGACCTCTAACTCCCCTTTGGAGGAAGTAACCTACTTTCATAAATAAAATTGTGTTCCACAATTTTTATTTATTTCATTCTAAATCCCCAAAATATTAACTCTTGACACGCATAAAACACAACTGCGGTATAGGTACCCTTAATCGAATACTGGCACTGCGAGTTCATCAGTGTCCTCAGATTTCAATTCTGAGCACCGGTTCAAAAGATAGAAAAACCTACACTTACGTTTCCTGAACGTACCGAAACAAAACTTCAGAGAATGATTCTGGGCACACCGTGCCTCGAAATCAAGTGATGTCAGAAACCACAGACTCGTAAAATTTCAAAGTATTTAAGGAAAAATTTTCAATAAAATTTCTGGGTCTTCACATTACTCCCACATCAGGGCTTTACTTCCCCGTAAAGCTACAACACACAATAGGGAATCAAATGAGGGTACTGAGCTCGCATCTGAGCATCTCGTTTCCAAGTGCTCTCCTGGAGGTCCATGTGCTGCTAGAGAATGTGAAACAGAGGAATCAACCATCCATGTAGGACCCACTTCTGTCGATCCTCAATCTCCACTGGGTCTTCCGTAAATTTCGCCCCGTCATCGACGTCCATCTTCCTGTGATCGATGACGTGGGTCGGGTCGTGCACGTATCTCCTCAGATGAGATTCGTGGAAGATGTCGTGCACTTGGTGCAACTGAGGTGGAAGGGCCAGGTGTTTATCCACCTCACTTACTCTGCTGGGGACCTGGAAAGGTTAGATGAAATGTGGATATAACTTGTGGCCCCAGCCAAATCTACATAGACCTCGTCGAGGTGAGGCCCATAGGAAGATGTGGTCGCCATCCTCAAACTCCAGTGGTCTTCGTATCCTGTCATTATTGGAATTTTGTCTGCTCTGTGTATTCTTCATCCACTCCTGGATGATCTGCACCTTCTCCGTTGTAGCCCGAACTGTCTCTGGTCCTACAAGTGCTGACTCCCCTGGGTCAGTCCAGCACATAGGTGCTCTGCAAGGTTGGACATACATTGCCTCATATGGTGGCATCCCAATGGGGAGTGGTAACTGTTCTTATACACAAACTCTAACAAGGATAGGTGATCCTCCCACCTGCGACCAATGTTAAGGACACACGCATGGAGCATGTCCTCAGGAGTCTGAATGGTCCTCTCAATCTGACCATCCGTCTGTGGATGGAAGGTGGTGCTCAAGTGAATCTATGTCCCAAAGGCCTCCTATAACCCCTTCCAAATCCGTGAAGTGAAACGAGCATCCCGATCAGAAACGATAGTCGAAGACACATTGTGAAGCTATAAGATCTCTTGAATGTAGAGGCGTCCAAGCTCTCTACTGAGCCCTGCTCTCTAATCAGTAGGAAGTGGGCCGACTTGGTGAGTCGGTCTATGATCACCCATATAGATTCATGTTCTCTGGATGTACGTGGAAACCCTCATAATGAAATCTATGGATATCACGTCCCACTTCCACTCTGGGACCTCTAAGGGTTGTTCGAAGCCTGCTGGTACCTGGTGCTCCGCCTTCACTTGCTGACAAGTGAGGCATTGTGAAATGAACTTTGATACAACCTTCTTCATACCCGGCCACCAATGATGTCGTCTGAGGTCCTGGTACATCTTCACCACTCCTGGATGCACCGCTAGTGGGTAAGGGTGAAACTCTCTCAACACTTCCTCCTACAGCGTAAATGGTACCATAGTACGTCCACTGAAGAGGATGATGTGCCCCCCTCCTTCAGAAAATCCATCATGCACCTGCCATGTGGATATCTGAGCACATTGAGTCTCATAGTAAACATCCCCACACTGTGCCTCTCTGACTCATTGAAGAAGTGGAGGAGTGACTGTGAGAGACTGAAGAAAGGATGCTCCATCTCTATTCACGAAGGATATCTACAACGCCGCTAGCTGCTCTATCACCTCTCCTAGAAACTGAATGCCCAATCTCCTACTGAGAGCATCAGCTACAATTTTTCCCTTTCCATGAGTATAGACTATCTCACAGTCATAGTCCTAGAGGAACTCGAGCCATCGCCGCTGTCTCTGGTTCAGGTCCTTCATGAGAAGATGTACCTGAGACTCTTGTGGTTAGAGTAGACTATAAAGTGCTCACCCATTAGATAGTGCTGCCACATCTTCAAGGTGAAGACCATAGCTTCTAACTCCAAGTCATGGGTAGCATTGTTCTACTCGTGTTGTCTCAATTTCTGTGAACCATAGACGATCACTACTCGCTCCTGCATCAGGACACACCCGAGTCTGGTCCCTAATGCGTCCTAGAAAACTACGTACCCAATGCCCTCCTCCAGCAACCTCAAGATGGGCGCACTGGTCAACCTTTTCTTTAGCTCCTGAAATCTCTACTGACATCTATCTAACCACACGAAGGGTTTCCTATTCATTTTCAAGGCTGAAAGTGGTGTTGAAACTCTAGAGAAGTCTGGCACAAATCTCTGATAGTACCAAGCCAGACCTAGGAAATTCCGCACTTCCGTCACACTCTTGGGTGGCTCCCAGGAAAGCACTGCCTCGATCATCACTAGATCCACTGCAACTCCCACCTCAGAGATGACATGTCCCAGGAAGTGAACCCCCCCGAATCCAGAACGGGCACTTCGAGAGCTTACCATAATGATGGTGCTCTCAGAGTGTATCTAGTACAGCCCGTAAGTGGTAGGCATGTTCCTCCTCAGTATTCCAGTAAATCAGTATGTCATCAATGAAAATTATGATAAAACGATCAAGGTAAGCCTATAATATCCTGTTCATTAGAATCATGAACACCGCTGGATGTTGGTTATGCCGAAAGGTATAAGCATGAACTCATAGTGGCCATACTGACACCTGAATGTCGTCTTCTAAACATCCTCATCTCGAACTCTGAGCTGGTGATAGCCTGACCAGAGTACTATCATCAAGAAACATCGTGCTCCCTTGAGCTGATCAAATAGGTCGTCAATCCTCGGGAGTGGGTACTTATTCTTCACAGTCACTTGATTCAGGTGACGGTAGTCGACACACAGTCTCAAGCTCCCATCCGACTTCTTGGTGAACAAAATTGGAGAATCCCAAGGTAAAAAACTGTGTTGGATAAATCACTTTCCCTACAAGTCCACCAACTGTACCCGCTGCTCACAATCCTCAGCGGGAGCCATCTGATATGCTGGAGTAGATATTGGTGTTGTCCCGTGGTACATGTCTATGTAGAAGTCTACCTCTCTATGAGGAGGTAGTCCTGAAACTTCTTCAAGAAAAACGTCTGCATACTGATCCACCATAACAGGAAAACTCGGACTCTGTAAATCAACTACTCCAAGGATGAGGCTAGCCAACTGATGTGTGATCAGTTGACCTCTCCTCTACGTAAGTCCATCCAGCACTACAAAGGCTTCCTTCTCGCCGGTGAAGGTGAACCTGGTCCCATCCATGCAGATACACCGCACTTTGCACCCAATTCCATCGATCTGAGCATGGACTGTAGACAAACAGTCCATACCAAAGATAACGTCCTAAGGCCTCGACGCCGCTACAAGAAGATCCCAGCCGAAGATCTCACCTCATAGAGTAATATCATACTTCCGGCACCAGTGCGTAATCATCAAGTATGCTCCCGTAATAGTCTGCATCCGTAAGGATCATGCCAATGGATCCATCAGAATCTTTGAGCTCCGAACAAGGGCAGCGACAATGAAATAATGACTCGCACTTGTGTTTATACGTACTGCAGCATGGGTTGAGTAGAAACAGATAATACCTTGAATCATCTCAGGTGTGCTGTGGTTGTAAGCCTCCACTTCCTAGAGCTGATCCTGCCTCTGTCCACTAGCTCCCTGTGGTTGGGGTGGATCTCCTAGTGGTGGTGGTGGTAGAGCCTCAAAACGTCATCCACCACCCGTTGCTCGGCCCGCTCCTCTGCCTCATCCACCTGCTCCCTGTGGACCAGCATGGTCGAACCTCTTCCTCAACCTGGGAGGTCTCTCCATTGTCTTCTGTTCATTTTCACGATGGGTTAGGCAGTCTCAAGCCTTGTGACCCAGCCTGCCACATGCATAGCACTGCCCGCTCCTTGTATAGATTGCTCTGTTTCAGGTGCCCCGCACAACCAAACCTATATCCTGAGGTCGCTCTCCTGATGAACGATTCCACTTAGACGTCTACCACATCTGTCTATGTCCGGCTGCGGATGACTCCTATACGTGTCGCCCTACGGTGGGTCTTGCTGCTAGTGTCGACTCAGCGAGAAATCTCTCCACAATAAGGGCTTTCTCCAGCACTCCTGCCTGCATCAGAATGCTGAGGGAGATCATCGAAGCCCTGATCTCATGCCTCATTCTCTTCTCAATGGTTTGTGACCTGCAGAATGGGTCTCGTACCATGTCCATGGAGTAGCGCAAGAGGTCAGTAAACCACGTTGAGTACTAATCTACTGTCATGCTGCCCTGCCACAGGTGAAGTAACTCTTGAATCCGCACCACACAAAGGGTGGCTGGAACAAAATCCGAGCAGAAGAGACTCTCAAAGACTGTCCAAAGCAGAGATGCCTCATTTTACACCTGGAGCGTCAAGCTCCACCATCTACCTACTTCTGCATTCAGGAGACACATAGCAAGGATCACCATAAGGTTGGATGGTGTCCCTACCAATCTGAAGACTCTGACGATAGCCTCCAGCCAATCCTCGGCTACCTGAGGGTCCGTATCTCCATGGAAACATGGCGGCGTCTATTGCTAAAACTCATGAAATGCACTCAAGTGGTTTCCACTCTCTGCTGCTGGGACTGGTAGTATCGGTGGATCAACACATAGTGGTACCACTGGTGCCTTCGCTATGATGGGGCCCTATACTGAGGCCTCGTCGCTCGGTTGGATGACATCTCGTACGTGAATCAGAACACTAGCTGGATGCCTTCATGGGTCCATCCTGAAAAGAAACAGGTGCAACACGGTCAAAATAGTATACTTGGTGAGTTGAACCAAATTAATCACAATGAAAACTTTTGAAACACACATGTAATCAGTGTTTTCATTAACTGAGTCAGAAATCAGGGGTCAGGGTCTTGGTGTATGGATACGTCGGCTTCCGCACCAACACTGGACTCCCTGGACTGAAAACCACACTCAATACTCTTAACAATATTGCTTCACATAAAGGAATGATCAGCGTCCTGAGTTATGAGGTATAACCCACTCCTCTGATACCAATTTTTCATGACCTTTCCTTGGGGCCCGTGCTGTGATTACCCCAAGCCCTCCTTCCATACGCTAGGGGATGGCGACTAGAACCAAAGGTGTAAATCCCATTAAAAAGGGAAGGAATTTCTTTTATAAAGTAAACAAACACAACAGATTACGCAACAGAAGAAAGCATTAAGTAAATATGAGTACAAAAATATGTGTTGAAAAGTAAATGGGCTAGTATAAAAACTCAACTGAAAATCTAGTAAAACTCCGTTAAAGTAAATCATCAACCACTGAGTTGTCCTCCAAGAATCCCACCTGATGGGTGGGTACAGATGTCCTCCTCAGCACCTCGGGTCCAACCGTCCGGTCCGTGTACATATCGCCAAGTGTTCCACCTCTGGGTACCGTCTAGCTCCACAAGACTCCACCTTGATCAGTGATGTCCGTCTTATGTATCCAATACAACGTAGTGTGGGCATATCCCATGCAAGGGTGAGTATACGATACTCAGTAAGGACCCCAAGACCCCTGAAGGTCTTCCAGAATCAACGAAGCATAAACGATAGATAAAAGATACAATCAAAAAGTATCAAGCAACTCTACTTAGGTATATTCCCAAACATATACCTATGATATCAATTACAGTTCGACTCCAACTCTCGAGCCCAAGCACAACCCAGTCCACACAGGAAAGAAGTCAATCACATCGATGATAATGTTTGAAAGTCAAGACTTATCTCACACATGTATACATCTTTAGTAAAGTGATAAAGATGATCAAATGTAGTCACTGATACATTTTGGCTGTCGGACCCACGTAGGATACTAGACTATCTAAGCTTTCAGACCCACGTACAATACTAGACCAGCTACTCTGTCAGACTCACGTTGGATACAAGAACAGTAGTCAGACTGTTGGACCCACGTAGGATAAAAGAATAGTTATCATCACCATCAAACCCACAGAGGACTCCAGTATGGTAATTGTCATCACCAAACCCATGGAGGATTCCAGTATGGTAGTCATCATCACCGAACCCACGGAGGATTCCAGTATGTTAGTCGTTGCAGTCACAGCCAGCTCTAGGGTACCCGCACACAGCACGCTCGATTCCGGGTGGGTCTGCTCCTCGAGTAAAGGGGTAGGATACATAAACTTCCAAGATTTATAGAGTTTATGTATCCCGAAGTTCCAACCCATCAAAAAGAACCCAACGTGATAGACAGCGCACCAATCAGACGCCCGATCTAAGAGTTGTTAGCATTTTTGTTCCGGGGGCTCGGTTGGAAATACACTAGTTCGAAACCCATCAATTTTTAAAAGTTGTCCAAAACTCAATTAGAGTATCTCAAAAGGACCTCCACGTCATGAGGGTCCTAGTTCCGCAGATGACGCATCAAATGGACGTGCAGTTTGTGAGTTATTGACCTTTAAGTGAAAAGAGGCTCGACCCGGTAAGCCTAGTGGGCTGGCGGGTTGAGTCAACCTAGTTTTGGCGAGTCCAACCCGGCAGAGGGTCGGACCAACTCAGTGAATCGTGCGGCCCAGCCTGGCAATGCGCGACCTGACTCAGCTCGGTGCGGCCGGGTCCAATAGGCCGTGGCTCGGCCCGGGTGCTCGTGCGGTCCGAGGGGGGGGGGGGCAGGGGGCGACCCCGTGCTTTATCGAACCGGCAGCGCCAAGCAGCGCCACCCTCTAATCCGGTGGGCTGATGCTGGCCGGTCTTCCTAGCGCAGGTGGCCCGCTTGGGTGGCCTGCAGTCCTACTGCGCATCACCTTCGGGTGCCACGACTCCTTCACCCGGTCGGCCGACGAGCCGACCAATTCGCCGCCGAAGTGGCCCACGGAGCACGAGCCGCAGTCCTTCGCGGCGCGGCGCCCATTGTGTCACTACAATCCTCCTTCGGCCCGGCTGGCTTTAGCTATCCGGTTCTTCTTCAGCCAAGCGGCCTAGGGTTGCGGGCCGTGTTTCTTCTGCATGCGGCCGGCACACGGTCGCTGCCTTCATTCGTCGCCACCTTCCCAAGATGATGTCCATCACAAATAAAAAGATACTACGAAGGGTCATCGGGCCATGTGCATTAGTCCCGCGCCCTCTGCGTTAGGCGGTATAAATTGGCCATAAACAACCATTCGCATTCAACAACAATAAGTGTATAATTTTATCAAACTAAAATTATACAATTCCCCTTCCTCGAAATAAGATTCGCAGTAGTCGGACGTCACGAAAGATGACGTCATGGGGAGATGGCTTCACCTCGTTGACATCGGGGAAGAAGGATCCGAGGATGGCGCATCGTCGGCATTCCTTGTAGGTGGCTCCTTCTCCTTTGGCTTGGTCGAAGATCGAAGGAAGTGATTGTCATTCTTCGGCAGTTCTTCATTGAAAGGATGATGTTCTTTATTGAAGAGAGGAAATCCTTCAAATTTTCAAGAGCTCTCCCCAAAATATTTTCTAGGAAAATATTAAAATAAGACCTTCCCCAATTTTAAAAGATTTTCCAACCAATTCAAAATAATTGAAAAAGAATTATTTACACCCAAGTTAACTCAAGCACATTAACTATTTGGGTTGGCACAAATTATGAGAGGATATGGCCTTATAAATGGTTGGGAGGTGAAGAGGTTCCACCTTAATAAAGGGAGGAGTTAAAGGGGGTTACGGGAAGATGAAAAGGTTAGGCTCATGTGGGACCCACCTCAAAAATATCCTCTCATTGGAGGTTATGTGGGTGTGGGACCCACCACTAACTCCCCTTGGGAGGAAATAACCATCTTCCATAAATAAACATGTGTTCCACAAATTTTATTTATTTCATTCAAAATCCCCAAAATATTAACTCTCAACCTGCAAAAAACGCAACTACGGTAAATGTCCGCTTAAGAGAATACCGGCGCTGCGAGTTTATCGGTGTTCTCAAATTTCAATTCTAAGAAATAGTTCAAAAGATAGAAAAACCAGCATGTATGTTTACTGAACGTACCCGAACAAAACTTCAGAAAATGATTCCTAGAACACCAGGCCTCGAAATCAAGAGCCATCAAGAAACCACAGACTCGTAAAATTCCAAATTATTTAAGAAAAAGTTTTCCTTGAAATTTCTAGGTCTTTAAAAGAGATAACACGACAAAGTCCCCAGAGCATACTTTGTATTAAGGGTGAAAATAAATACACACCGTTTAAATATAAACAACACACCGTGTACTTTCCAGAAATGGAATTTCACCGGGTTTCTTCCAAAGTACAAAGACACATACAAGGATCATGTATGAGAAGAATCTCAATGATATTGACAAATGAATTTATGATAAATAATTGATTAATTATAAGATCAAAATTAATTGAATTCAAGCGCAACTTATATTAAATAAAATAATGATTAAAGGAATTTGAATACTAAATATGCGTAAATGTCGTTTCATGCTATGGATGATGATGAGCTAGACCAAAGACCCTTTGTGTGTGTATGGTTTCATTTAAATTTATTTAATTTAAATTCCATGGCCAATGAGCCTTATTTTAATAAAATGTAGAGACTGCGTGCCAATGGTTGCTTTAATGTAAACCCTATGTAACGGAGGATCTCCTAAGCCAGAGGAGATGGTTCAAAATCCGAAGCTGAGGCGAAACCAACACAAGAAGGTACAAAGGTGGACATATAGGAGCTTCAAAACACGAACCATTGGGTTGAAGGTGTTTTTCCCTAGGTCAGGGTTATCTTATTGAAACCGCTAGATAAATCAATCAATATAATCTCATGATCATACCATCTTATTTTATTTGTATCTGATTACATGGTTTATTTATTATGTATGTATTGTCGCGATCACATAGATAATAAAATGAACAAACATGCAAAGATGGAATAAAATAAAAACCGTACTATGTGTAAACATTATTGAAATATTGTTAATCACTTAAGCAAGCATCACTTAATATTAACAAGCATGTGATAATGTGAAACTACGCATAACGGATTTAAATCCCTCAATATAATATTAAGTTAGACCACGCCATTCAATACTTGATTAAGGTCAAGACTCAATAAAACTATGTGTTTGACCAACCCTTGTTGGGAAACTTACTTTTATAAAGGAAGCCCTTATGAAAGGTTTTGGGTTGACTTAACCATATTACATCATGTAACACCCGAGTCTTTTATGAGAAATATTTTGTTTTTATATAATTAATCAATGGAATCTTTCACTACACACATTACTTGCTTGGCTTTCTTTAAATGAAATCACGACCTTCCTCGATAGCTTGTGTCGTACGCAATACCGAGTTTCGCTAAACAACGATATGCAATTAAAATATTATTAAAACTAGCCATTATGAATATTAATATCCACTTTTTGAAATTTTATAAATTTTATTTTTCAAAATGGACATTATTTTGGATTCGGAATATCGAAATTAGCCTAGGGTGAAATTTTGGTATTTTTCTGAAAACTTTCAATTTTTGATGAATAGTGAAACCACTAAGTGGTAGTTAAAAACCTGAATTTTTCATAAAACATAATTTTACCACTTCTTTGAGTGGAATTTCAAAAATCCGAGAGACATAGTTGATGTCAATAAGTAAAATGTGCTTCAATGAGATGAAAATAATTTTTGGCGAATAGTAACTTTTAACTTTTATTTACCACGGTTAAAAATAAATAGGGTAATTAAGGGTAAAAATGATATTATTATTACCCTAACACATGTACTAATTATATTCGATAAGTGTAATTCGACCAAAGTCAACCTCAGGAATAAAATATGACCATTTAGGCCCACTTGGATTAGATTAGGACATTTATTATTAATTTATTTAAAGAAGGGTTAAAATAGTTAAAATCAATGTTTAATAAGAAAATAATTTTTAATATAGGGTTATACATAAGATAAATTCGACTATAAATATTCATTAGAAATCTATAAATATTTCCTACATAATTATATTTTAATTGTAAATTTTAAACTTTAAATAAGTTAATTTATTTATGACACAAAGATGATGCAGTAATTATCTTATTAATGAAATATTCACATAATTGATGTTATAAATACACAAATAAATGTAATTTGAGACTTTTTATGAATTCAACTAATTTTATAGGTTAATATGACATGTTAGTATTGATTTAATTAACTTTTGTTCGAACTAAGCATTCTGTTATGATTTTTAAAAAAATCCATTACTAAATAGTGTCAAAATTGACATAAAATAGTTTTTAAAACAAATATTATATAATTAATTGTTATTTTATTCCTAAAAATATATGGTTCGGTCAAAGGACTTATATAAAGTTATATATTTTAATAATAAACAACTTGGGGTTCGTTTGGCTTGTTATAGTAAGTTTATTAACCTTATAGTATAAGAACACAAGAAGACACAGTAAAAGTAAAATTATTTAACTTAATGTTAAATCTAAATGATAAGGTTAAAATAGGAACCTAAACTTGTATAAATTCTATTGGATGAGTGGTTTTTGATCCATACCCACCTTATCTTCTAAATAAATCAATTTTGAGCTATTTAAAACCGAACTTGACTTTATAATATTAAAAAAAATTAGTTTTTCCAAAGGAGCCCCTCTCCTCCTTTATAATAGGGCACCTCCTCCCCCTCTTCCTCACACCACTTTGAGCCTTAAATCTCGGCAAAACCCTGACAATTTCTCCTCTCCACTTCCATAGAAACATCTTAGAGGTCCTGGTCTTCTTCAAAGACCAATTTTAGTGCCCTAAAAGGAGGTCTCAAAGAAGCACTTCAAAGAAGAGGTAATGTTCGTTACCGATTCTTTCATCTTTATTTCTTCTTACACTTCTTCTTATTTAGTTCTTTCATTATGAAGTAATAAAATCAGTATCACTCATATACTTATATGTTATTATAATTATGAAACAACCCTATTTAACCATCTATCCATCCTACGGAAAATGAAATCATCGCATGTGCGTACGTACGGAATACCGTCTCCACGCCATGGTGTAATATATTTTCCACCACCACCTTACTTGGATGGGTATAATTGTGTAAATAAAGAATATATATGATTATTTTGAAGTGATATTGATTCTGAAATATTATACATACACTCCAATGCAATTCCACGATCATAGGAACGATATCATCGCTCGTGCGTACGTACGGAATACCGTCTCCACGATGTGACGCGACTCGTTCTACATGATCTTCATTGAATAATGATTATATAAATGAATTTAATGAATGAATATGATATATATTACACTAATACAATTCTGGAAATTCGGTATCTATAACCTAAAATGAAAAATTAGAATTTATTCGACAAAACACGCATAAGAACAAAAAGTAATAAACACCCAAATAACAAGTAGTAATGAAATATTACTAATAAGAAGCTAAGAATATGACCATATATGATATCATAAAACTATGTATGATTCTGGAATAAGTCAATAACATTATTTAAATCATTATACAGGATGTTCAGACACTTGAGAAGAAAATCAGACCTAACGTAAGGGATAATTTTGAAAATCTCATTTTTATCAGAGATTGATTATACATTGGTATTTACTGGGGTTAATTTTATCATCCACATCCATGTTTCCTTAATTTGTAATATTTATATCCTTCTACAATATTTTATATCCAATTTTACCCTTCGGTGAGTTTTTTGTAAAAGATATGAAAGGAATCTTTTGTCGTTTTTCGTACGAGGTACTTTTTGACTTTTCCAAAAAAAGTACGAGAAGAATGTTTTTTTAACTTATGCGGCATGAATGGATTTTTAAAACATTATTTCCAAGAAGAATCCTTTACAAGTTATCATGTTTATTTTTAATCAACTTTTTTTAGTTTAGAATTGTATGACATTTTAAGAAAGGAAATGTTTTTTCGAAGTAGAAAGGATATTTTCCTCAAGAATGGAGTTCAAGTGTTTTATCAAAATTATTTTCCATATAAGATAATAAAGGGTTATGTTTATATACCTATTATTAAATTGATTTTATTATGTTGTGATGGAATTATTTTTATGAATTATTTTTATCTTATATGAATTGTTTTATGATGTCACAATGATTAAGCTTCCCATTTTTATGACATGGGTTATGCAATGATGTATGATTTAAGATTTTGTGGCACACATAAGAATGGTTTCATTATGAGATGGGTGGTACCTATATCTCTCTCCAATGCATTGGGTAAATATTTTATATCTCATGAGATAGACATGGCTGGAACGACAGGTTAAACCAGTTCAGTGAAACAGGAATGAAAAGAGGAGTGAACTCGGTTCAGAAATGGACATTTTCCACTAGGATAGTCTTGGAAATGAGTCTTGAATAATAATAAATGATTCTCTATGATTATGTGTGTATGCCACAAAGTTTCATGTTTTAAGTTATTATTATTGGGATTACATTTCACTACTATGATTTATCCCATGTTATGAAATTATGATCTCTTTTGCAGGTTAAGATTTCACAAAGTTATGTTCTTATGTATATGATGTGATTGATATTTATTTTTTTACCCTTACTAAGAATTTGAGCTCACCCTTTTGTATGTTTTATTTCCCCAGGTCAGGAAGAAGGTTATTAAGTAGGATATTCCAAAAAGGGACTCTAGATATGATGAAATAAATGGGAGGCAAAGTAGATTCTTTATGAACCAGTTGTTTATGTTTCCCAATTTCTAAGGACTCTATACCTATACGGTCCTTTCCTGGTTTTGTTATATGTTGTAATAAGTGTTCTTCAATTCTAATGTAATAACAATGTATGTAAAGTATGGGTCGTTATAGTTTGTATCAGAGGAAAGGTATAGTCAACCTTTAGAAACTAGGATGTGAAAGCGTTAGTAAGAACCCTAAGGATAAGTCTAAGCATATAACACAATCTTAGTGTTTTAGAAATGTCCATGAATAACCTAGGATAAGACCTTATGTGTGAAATTTTATTCTTGATTGTGTGTTTTTCCTATTATAATTAGTTTTTCTCACACTATTCTTCTTGGTTTTAGTCAGTGGCTGGAACCCGGAGGAACCGTGTTAATGCGGAATGCGACGAACAATGAAATGATTCTCCCCCTGAAGAACCAAACGTTATGGGAGCTAGAATGCAAAATCTTGTATCCATGATCACACAACTTTCTCAAGATATGAATCATGCAGGACTTCCAAACGAGCAAAGGAAGGAGCAAAATTCTGTTGAATCCTTCATGAGGCAGCTTCCACCTTCATTCAGCGGGTCTACTGATCCATTAGTTGCTGAAAATTGATTAGTACTACTAAAAAGATATTTTCAGTTCTTCAATGTTCTGAACATGATAAATTTATCTTAGCAGTGTATCGTTTGGAAAGTGATGATGATCAATGGTGGAATATTAGTAAGAATACGAATCAAAGGGATGAAATTGAGTCCATGTAATGGGATGAGTTCAAGAACTTATTTTTCAATATGTACTTCCCTCGTATTCTCCGAAGAAGGATGGAGAAAGAGTTTCTTGAACTGAAGAAAAAGGATGATGAATCTGTTGGTACCTATGAAGCAAATTTTACAAGACTTGCAAGGTACGCTTCTATTATTATTATCCAACCTGATATTAAGATCGATTGATTCTTTAGTGGCATAAAACCAAGTCTTCGAAGGGCGTTAGCCATAAGGGACTTCAATAGCTACGAGGAAATCGTGTGATGTGCTCTAAATGTCGAGATGGAGATTAGAGTAACCCATCAGTCATATGGGTTTGATAAGAAGAGGAAAATGGAATTCAAAGGAAAATCTGAAGAGCACACTGAAAAGAAGATGAGCTTTCCCTTATGCTCAAAGTGTGGAAGGAAACATGGAGGGAGTTGTCTTAAAGGGACAAGTAAATTTTTCAAATGTGGAATGGATGGTCATCAGGCATTTGAATTCCGTAATGATGGGAAGAAGATGTCTAATGATGCAAACAAAGGAAAGGATACACAGAACGAACCTACTACACTACAATGTTTCAAGTGCAAGGATATGGGTCATTATGCCAATCAATTCCCAAATCCAAGGGTTGATGATGATGGTCGACGTCAACAAACTCTTAATCCCAAAGGCAAAGGAAAGTCACATGCAATTTCTATCAGCGATGTGGAGTACGATAACGATGTGGTGAAAGGTAAACTTACCATCCACTCTAAAGTTAAAAATGTTTTATTTGATTCTGGATCCACCCATCTTTTATTTCTGATGAATTTTCTAAGGGTATCATCGTATTACCTCAATAATTAGATGTTGAGTTAGCTGTGACAACTCTTAATGGAACAACAGTCGCATCAAAAGTTTATAATTCTTCTCCGATTGAAGTTTGTGGGAAAGTGATTCCTACAAATCTTGTGATCCTTCCTATAGTGGAATTTGATGTGATTCTTGGCATGAATTGGATTTCTTTATATGGAGCTCATATCAATTTCCAAATAAGGAAAGTCACATTTCATATTCCAGATGAATCTACGATCGTCTATCGATGCAAGGATGAATATAACCTTCTAGTGGAAATTTATTCCATCTTATGGGTCTTGATTCCACTAAATGAAGGTTATTTATCTCAAATGGTTGGTGAGAAACTCAGGAATATGAATATGCCCATTGTACAGGTGTTTGATGATGTCTTTCCGGGGGAATTACTGGGTCTTCCCCCAAATCGTGAAGTTTAGTTTTCAATAGAACTCGTACCGGGTGCATTGCCTATTTCAAAGACACCTTATAGAATTTCCCTAATTGAGTTGCAGGAATTGAAGAAGCAACTCCAAGAAAATCTTGATAAGGGATTCATACGCCCTAGTGCGTCACCTTGGGGAGCACCTGTTCTATTTGTTAAGAAGAAAGATGGATCAATGAGACTCTGCATTGATTATTGAGAACTTAACAAGATCACTATCAAAAAAAAATATCCTCTCCCACGCATTTATGACTTATTTGACCATCTACGCGGAGCTCAATACTTTTCCAAGATTGATCTTCATTCAGGGTATCATCAATTAAGGGTCAAAAGGGAGGATATACCATAGACGGATTTCCGTACAAGGCATGGACACTATGAATTTATAGTGATGCCATATGGTATTACTAATTCCCCTACTATCTTCATGGATCTGATGAATAGAGTCTTTAGAGAATATCTTGATCAGTTTGTGGTAGTATTTATAGACGATATTCTGGTATATTGAAAGAGAAAGTAAGAACATGAAGATCACTTGAGAATTATATTGAAGCCCCTGAGAAATGAGAATATTTATTCCAAATTTACCAAGTGTGAATTTTGGCTTCAAAAAGTTGCATTTTGGGTCACATAATCTCAAAAGAGGGGATATTTGTAGATCCATCAAAAACATAGGTTATCGAATGATGGTCGAGACCAACAACAGTAACTGAGATCTGAAGTTTTCATGGTTTGGCTGGATTTTATTGACGTTTTATGAAATATTTTTCATGATTATCTAATCCACTCACCAAGTTGACTTAAAAAGGAGTTAAGTTTGTCTGGACGGAGGAATGTGAAGATAATTTCAAGGAGTTGAATAGAATGTTATCCAGTGCACCTGTGCTCACACTGCCTTGTAGTGGAGAAAGGTTTGTGATCTACAGTGATGCATCTAAGAAGGGATTGGGGTGTTTTAGTATGCAAAATGATATGGTGATAGCTTATTCCTCATGACAGTTGAAAATAAATGATCAAAATTACCCAACTCAGGATTTGGAGTTAGCTGTAGTAATATTTGCATTAATGATTTGGAGGCATTATATTTATGGTGAAAGGTGTTATATTTATACTGATCATAAAATTTTAAAGTATATTTTCACAAAAAAGGAGCTGAATATGTGCCAAATAAGATGGTTGGAGCTGATTAAGGATTACGACTGCTCAATTAATTACCACCCTGGGAAAGCAAACAAGGTGGCAGATGCATTAAGTCGACAAGACCATGCCACTTTATCCATGATGAGGATCACAAAAGATCCAATATATATGGATTTACAAAGGATGGATCATGGATTTATGATGGAAGGGGGAAAATATTATCTGTCTCAAATGAATGTTCAACCACCTATACATGTGAAGATTAAAGAGGCACAGAAAGAAGATGTCGAGTTACAAAAGAAGGTGAGAAATGTTCCTAAATTCAACCTTGATTGTGATGGGATAATAAAGTTCCGGAATATAGTTTGTGTTCCTCCCATCCCCAAATTAAAGAAGGATCTGATGGATGAGGCTCATAGTTCTTCATTATCTATTCATCTGGGAAGCACGAAGATGTATAGGGACCTAAAAGAGTACTTCTGGTGGGATGGCATGAAAAGAGATATTACTGAATATGTCTCTCGATGCTTGGTTTGTCAGCAAGTTAAATCTGAGAGATAGAAGTCTAAGGGGATGTTACAACCATTACCCATACCCAAATAGAAATGTGAAAACATCACTATGGACTTTGTCATAGGACTTCCTAAAACATCAAAAGGAAATAATGCTATCTGGTTAATTGTTGATCGTCTTACAAAGTCTGCACACTTCATTGCTATTAGCGAGGATTTATCTCTGGATCAGCTTGCCAGGATATATGTGAAAGAAGTGGTAAGATTTCATGGAGTACCACTTTCTATTATATCTGATCGGGATCCGAGGTTTACCTCCAAGTTCTGGATAAGTCTTCAGCATAATCTGGATACAGTGTTGAGTTTTAGAACTGCTTATCATCCTCAGACAGACGGTCAGTCTGAGAGAACAATTCAAACTCTAGAAGATATGTTGAGAGCTTGGTCTATGGATTTTTAAGGTGGTTGGGATCAACACCTACCATTGGTGGAATTTTCATATAATAATAGCTTTCACTCCAGTATTCAGATGGATCCTTATGAAGCTCTCTATGGAAAGAAATGCAGGACTCCAACTTTCTGGGATGATGTTGGTGAAAGAAAGAAATTAGGACCTGATTTAATTAATGAAATGACATAAATGGTCCGATCTATCAACAACACATAAGAGTAGCTCAGTGTCGACAGAAAAGTTATGTCGACAACCGAAGAAAATACCTAGAGTTTGAAGTGGGTGATAAAGTTTTCTTACGAATATCTCCCTGGAAGAGGGTCATGAGATTTTGAAAGAAGGGGAAGTTGATCCCTAGATATATCGGTCCTTTCGAAATACTGGATCGTGTTGGGAAGGTAGCTTACCGATTGGCGCATCCACCAAATCTCTCTCAAGTTCACGATGTGGTCCATATATCTCTCCTGAGAAAGTACATACCTAATCCTTCACATGTACTCAGCTCAGAAGTTGTACCTCTAGAGCAAGATCTTTCTTATAAAAAACAGCCGATAGAGATTCTCGATCGTAGCGAAAAAGTCCTATGAAACAAGACCACTCGATTGGTGAATGTTTTATAGAGGAACCACCAATTAGAAGAAGCAACATGGGACCTTGAGGATATGATGAGGGAGAGGTATCCTCATCTGTTCGTTACAAAGTGACGAATTTCGAGGGCGAAATTCATTATAAAGGGGGTAGAATGTAACACCCGAGACTTTTATGAGAAATATTTTGTTTTTATATAATTCATAAAAGGAATCTTTCACTACACACATTAAATTCTTGGCTTGCTTTACACGAAATCACGACCTTCCTCGATAGCTTGCGTCGTACGCAATACCGAGTTTTCAGTAAACAACGATATGCTATTAAAATATTATTAAAACTAGCCATTATGAATAGTAATAACCACTTTTTGAAATTTTATAAACGTTATTTTTCAAAATGGACTTCATTTTTGGATTCGGAATATCGAAATTATCCTAGGGTGAAATTTTGGTATTTTTCTAAAAACTTTCAATTTTTGATGAATAGTGAATCCACTAAGTGGTAGTTAAAAAACTGAGTTTTTCATAAAACATAATTTTACCACTTCTGTGAGTGGAATTTCAAAAATCCGAGAGACACGGTTGATTTCAGTAAGTAAAATGTGGTTCAATGAGATGAAAATAATTTTTGGTGAATAGTAACTTTTAACTTTTATTTACCACGGTTAAAAGTAAATAGGGTAATTAAGGGTATAAATGATATTAATATTACCCTAACACATGTCCAAATTCTATTGGATAAGTGTAATTCGACCAAAAACAACCTTAGGAATAATATATGACCATTTAGGCCCACTTGGATTAGATTAGGACATTTATTATTAATTTATTTAATGAAGGGTCAAAATAGTTAAAATTAAAGTTTAATAAGAAAATCATTTTTAATATCAGGTTATACAGAAGATAAATTTCACTATAAATATTCATTATAAAGCTAAAAATATTTCCTACATAATGATATTTTATTTTTAATTTTTAAACTTTAAATAAGTTAATTTATTTATGACACAAAGATGATGCAGTAATTATCTTATTAATGAAATATTGACATAATTGCTGTTATAAATACCCAAATAAATGTAATTTGAGACTTTTTATGAATTCCACTAATGTTATAGGTTAATATGACATGTTTTTATTGATTTAATTATCTTTTTTCTAACTAATCATTCTGTTATGAGTTTCAAAAAAATCAATTACAAAATAGTGTCAAAATTGAAATAAAATAGTTTTTAAAACAAATATTATATTATTAATTGTTATTTTATTACTAAAAATAATTCCGTTCAGCCAAATGACTTATATAAGGATATATATATTAATAATAAATAACTCGGGGTTCGTTTGGATTGTTATTGTAAGATTATTAACCTTATAGTATAAGAACATAAGAAGACACGGTAAAAGTAAAATTATTTAAATTAATGTTAAATATAAATGATAAGGTTAAAATAGGAACCTAAACTTGTCTAAATTATATTGGATGGGAGGATTTCGACCTATACCGACCTTAACTTTGAAATAAATCAATTTGGAGCTATTTAAAACAGAACATGACTTTATAATAAAATAATATTTTTAGTTTTTGCAAAGGAACCCCACTCCTCCCTTATAAAAGGGCACCTCCTACCCCTCTTCCTCACACCACATTGAGCCTTAAAGCTCGGCCAAGACCTGAAAATTTCTCCTCTACACTTCCCTAGAAATATCCTAGAGGTCTTGGTCTTCTTCAAAGACCAATTTTAGTTCCCTAAAAGGAGGTCTCAAAGAAGAACTTCAAAGAATAGGTAATGTCTGTTACCGATTCTTTCATCTTTATTTCTTCTTCCACTTATTCTTCTTTAGATGCTTCATTACGAGGTAATAACATCAGTATCACTAATATACTGATTTTTTATTATAAGTATGAAACAACCCTATTTAACCATCTATCCATCCTACGGAAAATTAAATCATCGCGCGTGCGTATGTACAGAATACCGTCTCCACGCCGTGGTGTAATCTTTTTTCCACCACCACATTTCTTGGATGGGTATAATGGTTTAAATAATGAATATATTTTATTATTGTGAAGTGATATTGATTCTGAAATAGTATACATACACTCCAATACAATTCCACGATCATAGGAACGATATCATCGCTCGTGCGTACGTACGGAATACCGTCTCCACGATGTGATGCGACTCGTTCTACATGATCTTCATTGCATAATGATTATATAAATGAATTGAATGAATGAATATGATATATATTAAACTAATACCATTCTGGAAATGAGGTATCTATAACCTAAAAATAAAAATAAGAATTTATCCGACAAAACACGCATAAGAACAAAAAGTAATAAACACCCGAATAACAAGTAGTAATGAAATGTTACTAATAAGAAGCTAAGAATATGACTATATATGATATAATAAAACAAAGTATGATTCCGGAATAAGTCAATAACATTATTTAAATCATTATACAGGAGTTTCAGACACTTAGGACGGAAATCAGACCTAAGGTAAGGGAAAATATCACAATCTAATTTTTATCTGAGATTGTTTATACTTTGGTATTTACTAGGGTGTATTTTATCATCCACATCCATGTTTCCTTAATTTGTAATATTTATATCCTTCTACAATAGTTTATATCCAATTTCACCCTTCAGTCAGTTTTTTATAAAAGATATGAAAGGAATCTTTTGTCATTTTTCGTACGAGGTAATTTTTTACTTTTCCGACAAAAGTATGAGAAGAATGTTTTTTTAACATATACGGCATGAATGGATTTTTAAAACATTATTTCCAAGAAGCTTCCTTTACAAGTTTTCAAGTTTATTTTTAATCAACTTCTTTTAGTTTAGAATTGTATGACATGTTAAGAAAGGAAAAGTTTTTTTGAAGTAGAAAGGATATTTTCCTCAAGAATGGAGTTCAAGTGTTTTATCAAAATTATTTTCCATCTAAGATAATAAAGGGTTATCTTTATATCCCAATTATTAAATTTATTTTATTATGTTGTGATGGAATTATATTTATGAATTTTTTTATCTTATATTAATTGTTTTATGATGTCACGATGTTTAAAAATCCCATTTTTATTTCATGGGTTATGCAATGATGTATGAATTACGATTTTGTGGCACATATAAGAATTGTTTCATTATGAGATGGGTGGGACCTATATATCCCTCCAATGCATTAGGTAAAGATTTTATATCTCATGAGATAGACATGGCTGGAACGGCAGGTTAAACCGGTTTAGTGAAACAGGACTGAAAGGAGGAGTGAACTCGGTTCAGAAATGGACTTTGTCCACGAAGATAGTCTTGGAAATGAGTCTTGACTAATAAGAAATGATTCTCTATGATTATGTGTGTATGTCAAAAAGTTTCATTTTTTAAGTTATGATAATTGGGATTACATTTCACTACTATGATTTATCCCATGTTATGAAATTACGATCTCTTTTGCAGGTTAAGATTTCCAAAAGTTATGTTATTATGTATATGATGTGATTGATATTTCTTTTTTTCACCCTTACTGAGCAATTGAGCTCACCCTTTTGTATGTTTTATTTCCCCAGGTCAGGAAGAAGTTTATTAATTAGGATATTTCAAAAAGGGACTCTAGCTATGATGAAATAAATGGGGGGCAAAGTAGATGCTTTATGAACCAGTTGTTTATGTTTCCTAGTTTCTAAAGACTCTATACCTATACGGTCCTTTACTGGTTTTGTTATATGTTGTAATAAGTGTGCTTCAATTCTAAGGTAATAACTATGTATGTAAATTATGGGTCTTTATACATCAAGAGGAGTAGCCCTTTCTAGACATGGTGTAATATTGGAGGCAAGTGTTGAAGAAATCTATGTTAGGATTTCAGGATTGGGGAGTCCACTCAACAGATCAAGGAACTGTAAGGTCACAGTTGGAAAAGACCTACCTACATAAATACCTTATAATAGATTTACCAACCCATGTTAGGGTTATTCGAAGGGGAATATGGATCATTTCCACTATAATGTCAAGGAAACTGGACATTCTGAGTTAAATGGTGAGGGCCATTGGGACTTCATAAATTAATGGGAGACCTAACAAATTCATTTATTATTTTTCATAAAATGTAATCAAAATGTACTGATAAATCTGCTATTTTAATTTTTAGAATCAATATGAAAATCTCTTCAACCACATTTTCTCTACGGTAAATTCTGGATAAAGAAAATATCCTCACCGGTAGTAACTTTTAGGAATTTTTTAGGTGGATTTGGGTTACCCTACGCCATGAACGAAAGTTTTACATGATGGAGTCCTCACTTCCTGATTTTCCTCCCCAAGGGGAATGTGATGATGATTTCCCAGTCTATGATTAATATTTAAATGATGCACTCAATGTTCAATGTTTGATGATGTCATCAATTTCTAGTGAGCTCATGAAGTCTGATGAAGACATGGATTCCTGTAACATGCTCAATCACCTCTGTGGTCTATACCAGGAGAGAGAAATATAGTAAAGGTTTGAGATCTCCAAGGCTCTATTTCAGAGCAATCATGGATAGGGTTCCCCAGCTGTGATACATGTAGTCAAGCTCATTGGCCACATTGAGAGCATTGAGGTTCTAGGGTTTAGACTCCACGAAGAACTGGGTACCGATTTCATTCTTGCATCACTTCCCCAGAGCTTCATAACTTTGTTGTAAATTTCAACACGAACAACATTGAGAAATATCTATATGATCGTTTCATCCTTATTCTTCAAGTGGACAATGATATGAAGCATGAAAAGCCTTCTGTCCTTATGGTGAATAAAAGTAATGGGAAGGTGAAGAGAATTAAGCCCAAACCTTCTTCAAGGCCTTCCATGAAATGTAAGATCAAAGGGGAGACAAGAGATAAAGAGGTTGTTTGTTTCGCATGTGGCAAGAAGGGCCACTGGAAGAAAAACTACACCCAGCCAAGGATTCAAGGGGAAGCTTTAGGTGAGTCTGTTATCGAATGAAATCTATATGTTTCTACAAATTGGTTATTAGGTACTTCATGTGGTGCTCACATTTGTATAAAAAAAATCCAAGTAGATTTAGAAAGATTGACAGAGGTGAGGTAGATCTACGAGCAGCCAACAGATCCAGACTCGCTGTTGTGGTTGTCGGGGACTAACACCTCACAATGACTACTGGGATGGTCTTGGTTTTAAAAGTTTGTTATTATGTAACCTCTATAACCAAAAACATTATTTCAGTATCCAAATTTGATACTGATGGATTCATCTTCAAGTTTGGAAGTGGATGTTGCAATTTTTATATAGATAGCTTTTGTATTGGTAGGGCACATTTATATAACAACAATTATGTTTTAGAATACACAAACCATGTAATGGAAATCGATGAAAAAATTAATTCACATGACTCATACCACACCCAAATTTGGCATCACCAGCTAGGTCATGTCAATGATAAATGTTTGACAAAATTACATCTAGATGGGAATTTAGATTCTTTCGAACTAAAACCACTTCGTGTATGTCAAGTGAGTCTACATGGAAACATGAACAAAGACCCTGTAGGGTCCTAAAAATTCGGCAATGGGGAATGAAAATTACCCCAAAACATGGAAAAGGACTGAACCAGTGAGCGTACCGGCACCCAACAATAGTACGCGGCCGGTTCGGCAAACCGCCCTCCCACAAACCCTGTCATTCACGAAATGGGGGCGGAGCACCTACGCAGGTGCGAACCAGGAAGACCGCCGATGAAGCTGGCCCGTTCCACCATCGTAGACCTCGCTAATCATGGAATTGGGGCGGAGAAGTATACTGCCGTGGATAAATCCCATGAATCTCGGTTCCAAAAATCCATGCTTGACTGAGTCATCCACGGGTGGGGATTCCTTCATGGGATTCCACAAAAAGTGTCGTGCGCCCATCAATATAGCCTCTTCATGACTTTATAAATAGTCACCAAGGGGCGCTGAAAATGTAGAGATGAAAGGATGGGTGAACATCTGGGGGAGACGCTGGAGAAATCACTCCCAGCGGTAAAGTTCCATGACCATCTGTGGACCCCATATCGTTCACAGATTCACTCTTCCGCATAGAGGGGAAACCAAACCACGAACTACTTGCGGCCAGCTCCTCCGCAGCTAGCCCTTAGTGGCCATTTACTTCGCAGACATCCTAGGAAAACAGCTTCTATGCGGCCCGCCTCCTCCGCGACCATCTCATTCGTAGACACCCTTTGTAGACAGCCTCTCCACGGCTACACCTATGCAGCCAGCTCCTTTGCGGCCATCTCCTTCATGGACGTCCTCTGTGTCCAGCTCATATCAGCTAGCTCTTATGCGGCCAGATCCACCATGGATTCTATTTGCGGCTTGACCCTATGCAGTCAGCTCTTATATGGAAAATCCCATGTGCCCGCTAGTCCATACAGTAGTTGCGCAGCCCTCGCACCCCTGCTTGGGGTCAGTGCCGAGTTTCGGTCCCGGCCCTCCAGGCCTGTCCCTTTGCTACCGTCACTGACCCCCATGAAAAATGGAGAGTCGCACTCTGAACTTTTCAGGGTGGGTCAACAATATTTTCTATTTCACCCTTATGCCACTGCAAAAATCCGTCCTATACCTTCCATGAGTGGATAAACTCCTCATGAATATCCTATAACCCCATTACCTAGCTCCTTTTTCTAGGTTTATCCAGAAAGGGCCACCCTTGTGTAAGTCCCACACCAACCATTGTTATGTATCTCCTACGTAGTCATCTTGACCACAGGATGTTAAACTATATGGCCATCATCCTGACCACATAACATTAAACTATATGGCCCTCGTCCTATACATATGATGTTAAACTATATGGAAATAGACCAATCTACATGAATTTAAATTATAGTAATCCTTATGTTCCAAACTTAGGATGCCACTTATTCCAAACGAGATATTCCTTATTCCCCAAGCATGAGATGCCAATAGTCCAATCCAGATGACTATAAACTACAGTACACCCTATGGGCCAAACATATGATGCCTCTTGCTTCTAACAAGAGATTAGTTATGCTCCAATCATATGATGCCTAATTCCATGATTACAGTGTCATAATTTCATGAGTGTTGGTAATCTGTTCAAACATCCCATCACTCCACCTCACGCTTGGCATGTCCTTCATTCAGATCATCATCCACTTCCATGTCTGAATGGACCCCTAACGGCATGGTCCCATGCTGCATCGGCTCACCTACCGTCTTGGGCCAATGCCCCGTAAGACTTTCGACAACACATTCAGTCAGGTCCTATGTTTCAAACACAGTCAGCAGTCCACCCTTATTTGTTTTTCCCCATTTCAGGCTAACACGATATGGATGATGTGTTTCGAACATGGTCAACAGTTATCCACCATCGCCATTCCACCCTCCTTGCGTTCCAAATGTCGGGCATGTGATTCACACTTTTCGTCTCCCTTTGTTCAGATTGATTCCAATGCCCTTCAAATTATCCGGCATGTGCACTAGCGCGTAAGTAAATTCCTCAATACACTAGTGAGTTGGGATGCCCTCATGGCCAGACATGAGGAAGAAACCTGGTTTGCTAGCCATGTGTAAGCCCCATTTCGCTTCCCATAGACGCACCCTTCGTGATGTAATTTTCAGGTCCCTGCTACTTGTTATTTCTCACACCGATCATGACTTGCATGGGCTTAGAGTATGCATCGACCAAGACAACACCCCCATACAGCATTACGTTAAACTGTATTTCGCCATTCCGAACGATGTGGACTTTGATCCCTATCTCCTAGGTGGGGTACGTAAGAAGCCTCCCCGAGGTTCAATCCCAAAAACCGGTCGTTCCGACCTCCATCATGTCAATTCACCAACACCATGGGCCGCCTCATAGTGTAAGACCCATGCCATCTTGGGTTTCCTCAGGGTGTAAGCCCCAACCCAAACCGAACTATGTAGATTCAGATTCCTCTTATGAGGATACGTAGGAATCCCGTATCACAGTTTCGATCCAAATGCTCAAGTCGTTATCTATCCCACTAGATAACAATAAACTCCTGAGCGCCCAGTTATGGGGCTTCAAACTAGTGCCATCTCAATGAGTCCAAACTCCTCGGAGTCATCAATTCAATGAGGGATGGTAATCATCGGGCATAAATGATTCTGAATCCCTACGTTCAGCTGCCCATTTCCATCAAGGAGTAATCTGTGGATACTATGCTTTGGTATAAACCAAAGACTCCCGAACATATGAATAAATATTAAATCTATAAGAAACTCTCGAAATAGGCAATAATTCCCCCCAAAAGGGTGAAATAATCCCGACTTCCCATTCTCTCGACCAATGTGAGTTCTGTAGCGTTGCTGGCCAAATCACCTAGTGAACTCCTGCCTTTGGAAAGTAGATCCATGTGTTGCTGGATATGGAACCATTGGGAATTTCAAGATGAAAACGGTGCACCTGATATGAGTGATTAAGAAGAATCCAACCTTCTCTAATATACCATCGGGTAGCGCGTGTTTTTCCACCCATCATCGTGAAACAACCCCAATTACTGGGAATTGTTAAAGGGCTAAAGATATTCTAGAATTAGTTCACACAAATGTGTGTGGACCATTTCCAATTGAAGAATGGGGTGGGTTCTTTTACTTCAGAACTTTTACTGAGGATTTTAGTAGATATGGATATATTTAATTAATGAGGTATAAGTTAGATTCTTTTGATCGGTTCAAAGAATACAAGAATGAAGTTGAGAACCATCTTGGTAAGAAGATTAAGAAAATCTACTCAGATAGAGGAGGAGAATACCTTAATCAGAACGTCATCGATTTATTACGGGATTTTGGGATTCTATCTCAACTCAATCTTCCTTACAAACCTCAAGGGAATGGTGTGAGTGAAAGGAGAAACCACACCCTGTTGGACATGGTGAGATCAATGATGAGTCACGCAAGTCTTCCAATATCCTTTTGGGGAAATACATTACAAAAAGTACCACACATACTAAACCAAGTACCAACTATATTGATAAATGGTATTCCATACGAGTTATAGAGTGGACACAAATCCTTGTCATCAAATTTACATGAGTGGGGTAACGAAGCATTTGTTAAGGCCTCTTTAGGTAACAAATTTGCACCCTGAGGCACATAGTGTATCTTTATATGATATCCAACAGAAATAAGGGGATATTACCTATAAAACACCTCTGATAAAAAGGTTATAGTGGAAAGGCATGCCATATTACTTGATAGGGAGAACATCTCCAAAAGAGATAGTGGGAGAGAGATAGACTTCGATGAAGTAGAGGATCTAGATACATGGGAGTTGGTACAAGAACAGATTCCACAAAGCCCCGTTGAAGAACAATCTATTCTAGAGACACAGGAACTGCGTAGGAGCACGAGAGAGATAAGAGAACCTGAACTATATAGTTTTCTAGTCACCAAGGATGGTGACTCATTATTGGATGACAATGATTATCCTCTTACATACAGGGAAGCAGTTGATGGCACAATCATTGCCAAGTGGTAAGAAGCCATGAAATCTGAAATGGATTCCACATACCAAAACCATGTATGGATTTTGGTAGATCCCCTAGTTGATTTAAAGCCTATTGGTAATAAATGGGTATTCAAGAAGAAATTGGACATGGATGGGAACGTCAGCACCTATAATGTATGATTGGTTGGAAATGGTTTTAGACAACGTCAAGGAATTGACAATGATGAAACTTTTTCACCGCTTGTGACGCTGAAATCCATCATAATCCTATCGGCCATTTTCTCTTACCAAGACTATGAAATTTGGAAAATGGATGTCAAAACATCATTGTTTAACGAGAACCTCCAGGAAGATGTCTACATGACATAACCTGAAGGGTTTGTGAATCCAAAGGATGCCAAAAAGATATGCAAGTTGAAGAAATCCATTTATGGATTAAATCACACATCAAGGTCATGGAACATTCATTTTGATGAAGCTGTAATGGAATTTGGATTTGTTAAGAATGAATGTGAGTCTTGTTTCAACAAATTTTTTTGTGGAAGTGCAGTCATTTTCCTAATAGTTTATTTTGATGACATATTACTAATTGGAAATGAAGTACCTGTCTTACCATCAGTTAAGCATGGTTAGATAAATTCTTCTCCATGAAATAATTAGGTGAGAAAACATATATTCTTGGGATCATGATCCATCGTAATAGATCCAAGAGAATGCTGGGCCTGATTCAAAGTACATATATTGACAAGATACTGAAGAGATTCAATATGGAACAATATAAGAGAGGATTGTTTCCATTGTCACATGGAATTCATCATTCCATGAAAATGTGTCCCCAGACACATGAGGAATGAAATAAAATGGTAAGGATCCCTTACGCATCCATTTTTGGTTCAGTCATGTATGTTATGCTATGTACAAGGCTAGATGATTCTTACGCATTAAGGGCAGTAGGAAGATATCAAGCTGATCCAGGAGACCACTATTAGATGGCAGTCAAGACTATCCTTAAGTATCGAAGGTGTACTAAGGATTTGTTTTTGGTTTATGGAGGAGATGAGGAAATAGTCATCAGAGGATATGTAGATTCTAGTTTTGAGATGAATCACGATGACATGAAGTCATAGAATAGATACATCATTAGTTTGAATGGAGGTGCAGTGAGCTGGAAGAGCTTAATGAAAAATGTGGTCATAGATTCTACAGCAGAGTCCGAGTATATCGTAGCTTCTAATGCAGCTAAAGAAGCAGTATGGATGCAAAGAATCATATAAGAGCTGGATGTAGTACCTATTAGTAAAGATCCTGTCACTCTCTATTGTGATAATATAGCAATGGTGGCAGTTGCAAAAGAGCCAAGGTCACATCAGCAGACCATGTAAAAACTTCGGATGTATCATATCTTGAGGGATTTCCTCATAGAGGTTATGTTTTAGTGAGAATTATTTTCATGGAAGACAATTTGTTGGACCCCTTGACTAAAGGCTTGACTCAGTAGAAACATGATCATCATGTGAGGTATAGAAGACTAAAAGTTGTTGGCTGTTGCGTCTATTACTAGTGGGAGTTTTTTAGAGTTTGTGTCCTAAGAACCAACTATTTGTACTTTTATTACATGAATGTACACTTATTATATATTGTTCATTATTCAGCATGAATATAATATAATAATGTCTTGGAATATTTGTTTCATTAATAAGGTCATGGATGATCCCCAATTTAATGAGAACATTGAAATGCTATTACAATATTCTTAAATAAATTTCTACAATTGGATGACATACTATGACAGGATACATAGTATACAGACCATGATGTGTGAATACTCGTAAGAAGATGAGACTCTCTCTCATGGAGTTCGCACTTGGTAATCTCCAAGATGGGAGATTATGAGAACATACCCGCCAATAGTAATTCCACATGTCTTGGTTTCATTAGATATTGATATCACGAGCATGTGTAATGGTCCTTAGACTGGAATATTATCATTATCTCATGTCATGACTCACACACTTAGATTTGCTGACGAAAACTGTCACGTAGATAGTTGGTGGAAAGTAGGGTATGTTGGGTGCGTCACGAATGACATGTTGTTAATGGATAAGTTGAGGAAGGCCTTGTAACTTCCATATTTATGGATTTAGATATCTTGGTCCCTTTGATTGAAATAGAATTATCACCCAAATTCCATGGCCATGGTGTAATGACGAGTTTATTTCTGTAAGTCAAAGAATGAAAGATCAAGAATATAGGTTTATGAATCTACCATGAATCCTTTGTGATGAGATATTGAGATAAAGGGATTAAATTACACAGTAAACATTTATATGAGGTGAAACGTCAATGCGGCATCAACTTTTTTCTCTTGGGTGCCTTGACCTGTTTCTAGACAGTAATCTTGGACTTTAGGCATGACCGCCTAATGCCAACAAGAAAGAGGCCTAGAGGGTCACACATTAAGTGTATCCTAGTATCTCAAGTAGAATAAAGATTATTCTCATAAATGGTTTAATAATCATTCAAGGAATCCTAAAATGTGTTAATGTTAGAGGAAGAATAAAATGAAAACATGTACATTCCATGTATTAATGATTACATGCCATGTAGTTTTTATTTTGAAAACAAGTACATGCTATGTATTAACTATTACATGACATGTAGTTTTTATTTTGGAAAAGAAATGTAAAACAAGTACATTCCATGTATTAATGATTACACGTTGTGTAGTTTTATGAAAAACAAGTACACACCCTGTATTAATAAATACATACCATGTAGTTTTTCCAGTTGGGATTTTGAGGATATAATATTGTTTTATTAAATGATATTTATTATAATCTATGTGGTCGCATGTCAAGGAATTAATAATTAGACATGGGGGTTTTAATAAGAGTTAATTAAATAAATAAAATGTGTAACACCTTTATTTATTGTCATAAATCTATATCCTCAAACCCGATTATAAATATCCTCACAACCCCAACACATTTCCATAATCGTTGTGCACTAAAATTTTGGATAATTCTTTCAAGGCTGAAAGAACCTCTTCCTCCAAGAACACTCTCAAGACTGAGAGAGATCCTCTTCCATAAGATCAAGATGATCTAAGGCAGACAACAAAAGCAAAGGTCTCTCCACTATAGCACCCATAGAATCCTTTGGTAACATTTAGTGATAAGGGGTGCATGTGTGGATCAACCCTAGAGGAAGTCTACACTTGGATTCTATGACGCAACGACGAATCACATTGGAACGTGATCAAGAATATCAATGAACAAAAGAACACCCATAAGGTACTTCTTGTTAATTAATTAATTTAATTATAATCAACCAGTTATGATACACTTTTTTCGTTTCAAGACCTTTCTTATTCTTTGTCAATTTCTGTGAATCGATCCGTGGAGACTAGCTTTCATCGTCGCATTGATCCCTGATTGATCATTACAGATAACAAAAATCCAGGTGGGCACATCCACCCATGAGCTTCCAATACACTCGGAACCTTCAATAATATTCAACGAGAACACAACTCATTCCCTATTTGGAAGTGTTTATATATATAAAAAATCCTTCCACATTATTTGGTAATGTGACCACGGGTGTAGTGATTAGACTCCTTCTTAACACTTTAAATCTCTCCTCAAATAAATTATTGTAGAAAAACTCAAGTTCCTTATGAGTTATCTTGGTTTGTTGGATAAAGAATCATTTGAAATATTCACAAATTAATAATCGTTCCACACAAATCAATGGAAACTATGGATCTCCATTACAAATATTTTCTGTAAACATCTTTAAATTTCCTTTATTTTAAAGGATACACATATATCCCTTTACTTATTGTATCATTACCTTAGAATTTTACTTTCCCCATCCAAAAGAATTACTTTTTTCACATTGAATATAACATTTTATTTCAAATGATCTTTAATACAACATCCAAATTCCCCTCATGTTACTCCATGCTTTTGGAGTAGAAAAGAGTATATTCTATAATGATTACCACAATGTTTTTAGGGTAATCCATATATATTTCATCTATAATGACCATGAAGATAGATAGGTAATTAGTGAGTCGAAATGGTGCCACTATAAACTCATAGTGACCATGCCTTCTATGAAACGATTTCTTTTTGATATCCTCCTTCTTCATGATTACATAATAATATCCCAACCAAGGATCCACCTTAGATACATACTAGGATCCATGTAGCTGATCGGACATGTAATCAATATTTGGAGGAGAAAAATTGTTCATTATCACGATTTTCATGATCTGAGGATAATTAATATAGAGGTGTATTGAAATATCATTTTTCATAATGAAGATTAGGGTGAACCCATTGGTGAAGCCCATGGGAAAAATACACCCTTAATAAAGACTCTATTATTATTTATTTTTCATCACAAATAGTTCAATAGTGACTATTATATTTTGAGACTTGTATATTTTAAAATATATGAGTATATGTTTTATTGAGAAATCAACACATTTTGTCGGGGAATACCAGGTAATTATTCAGGAAACCCAATGCGATATTCCCTCAAAATGGGAATGTATTAAATGATGATATCTCAGTTAGTGTTAATCATTTTAATAAGAAATTAATTATTAGAAATAAATAATATTCATTCTTTAGATTAAAATTTTGACAAAGAGTCATCATCATCGTTACAGTTGTATAGAATCAGAGGGTGATTTGTGATACAGATGGTGATTTAATTATCTTAGTATTTTATGTTGTCTCCATACAAGGAAATCCAACCCATACATATAACTATATAGAATTATTCTAAAGAGAGTATCATAATGTATGATAGAAAATTCTTCCTGAAAATAAGGATAGGGGAGAATTTATATACTTTTGATCAAATAGTTTCCCCACTTCAATTTCCAAAAAAATCTCTACTTCCATGTTTTGAGGTGGTCATTGAATAGTTGTAAAAAACTCGCGGTATAAAAAATAATTCTTAGACCAACAGTCATATAAGACATTTGAATACCATGAATGGATGATAGTAATTCCATTCACAATTTGATTCTGGTTATAATAATTTATATAAATCAAAATATACTTGGGGTTGAAAATTTTAAAAATTTTAAACATATAAAAAGGCGAATATTAATATATAAGGAATTTCACATAAGAGAAATATTTTTATAAACATATTAATTTATATGTTTCAATCTATGTAATCCATGGTTTGTTTCCTAACCCAAAAATGTATATAAATTTGTGTTTCCTTAATAATGAACCATAATGATCTTTTCAATTTATAAAAGTATGTACACAACGAGGTTCAATATAATGACCCATACTTTAAATAAATGGTTATTAAATCAGAATTAAATCATACTTATTAAAACATGTAACAAAACCATGAAAGGACCATATAGTTATAGTGTCTTCAGACACTGGGAAACATAAACAACTGGTTCACAAATCATCTACATTGTCTCCCGTTTATTTCATCATATCTAGATTCCATTTTGGAATATCCTACTTAATAACATTCTTCATAACCTGGGGAAAGAAAATATAAAAACTGGTGAGATCAAATGCTCATTAAGGGTAAACAAAGGAAATATCATATTCAAAAGAACATAGCATTTCAGAAATATTAACCTGCAAAAGAGATCATAATATCATAACATTGGATAAATAATAGTAGTGAAATGTAATCCCAATAATCATAACATAAAACATGAAACTTTGTGGCATACACAAATAATCATAGAAAATCATTTCTTATTAGTCAAGACTCATTTCCAAGACAATATTTGCAGACAAAGTCCATTTCTGAACCGAGTTCACTCCTCGTTCCAATCCTGTATCACTAAACTGGATTAAAATTCCGTTCTAGCCATGTCTATCTCATGAGATATAAATCTTTACCCAATGCATTGAAGGGAGATATAGGTCCCACCCATCTCATAATTAAACCATTCTTATTTCTGCCAGAAAATCATAAATCATAGCATAAACCATGTAATAAAAATGGGATTCTTAAACATCATGCCGTCATAGCATAATCCATATAAGTTAAAAGGACATTATAAAATTAATTCCATCATAACATAATCAAATAAAAGTAAAAATAGGGTTATAAACATATCCCTATATTATCTTATATGGACAATAATTTTGATAAAACACTTGAACTCCATTCTTGAGGAAAATATCCTTTCAACTTCAAAAACATTTTTCCTTTCTTAACATGTCATAAAATTTTAAACTAAAAGAAGTTGATTAAAAAAACATGAAAACTTTAAAATTAATATTCATGTAAATAATTTTCTATGAAATCCTAAAAATCCATTCATGTCGTATAAGTTAAAAAAACATTCATCTCTTACTTTGGCTGAAATAGTCAAAAAGTATCTCGAACTGAAAACGACAAAATATTCCTTTAATATATTTTACTAAAAATTCATCAATAGGTAAAATTGGATTTAAAAAATTCTTGAAGGATACTATTACTTATTTAGGGAACAAGGGTGTGGATGATAAATATCCCCCAGTAAATTCTTAATTATAAGCAGTCTCAAATAAAAATTGAGATTGTGAGATTTTCCCTTACCTTAGGTCTGATTTGCTTTGTACATATCCGAACCTCCTATATAATGATTTTAATATTGTCATTGACTTATTACATAATCATACTAATTTTTATGATATCATATACGGTCATTTTCTTATCTTCTTATTAGTAATATTTCATTGCTACTTGTTATTCAGGTGTTCATTTCTTTACGTTATTATGCATGTTTTTTCAAATAAATCCTTAGTATTATTTTTAGGTTATAGACACTTAATTTAAAGAAGGGTATTAGTGTAATATATATAATATTTATTCATTCAATTCATTTATATAATCATTATTGAATGAAGATCTTGTAGAACAAGTCGCATCACATCGTGGAGACGGTAGGCCGTACGTACGCACGAGCGATGATGTCGTGCCCATGATAATGGAATTGTATTTAAGTGTATGTATAATATTTCAGAATCAATATAACTTTACAATAATCATATATAGTTATTATTTACTCCATTATACCCATCCAAGTAAGGTGGTGGTGGAAAACAGATTACACCACAGCGTGGAGACGATATTCCGTACGTACGCACGCGCGATGATTTTGTTTTCTGTAGGATGGATAGAAGGTGAAATAGGGTTGTTTCATATTTATAATGACATATCAGTATATGAGTGATACTGATGTTATTACTTCATAATTAAACAAATAAATAAGGGGAAGTAGAAGAAGAAATAAATTTAAAAGAATCAGTAACAGATATTACCTCTTCTTCGAAATGCCTCTTTAAAAACTCCTCTTAGGGCACAAGAATTGGTCTTCTAAGAATACCAGGGACTCTAGTATGTTTCTAGGGAAGTTTATATGGTAACTTTTCAGGGTTTTCCATGGTTTAAGGATCCAAATTGTGTGAGGAGGAGAGGGAGGAGGTGCACTTTTATAAGGGAGGAGAGGGGAACCTTAAGAAAAACATAAAATATTATTTTATAATAAAGTCATATTTGGTTTATAATAGCTCCAAATTGATTTATTTATAATATTAAGTGGGTATGGGTCGAAATACCCTCAACCAATAGGTTTTAGATATGTTTTGGTTACTATTTTAACATTATCATTTAGATTTAACTCTAAGTTAAATAATTTAACTTTTACCGTGTCTTCTTGTTTTCTTACACTATATGGTTAATAAACTTACTATAACAAGACAAACGAACCCCAAGTGGTTCATTATTAATATATATAAAATTATCTGTGTCATTTTTCCAAACCTTAGATTTTTAGGAATATAATAAAAATTAATAATATAATATTTGTTTTAAGAAATAGTTTATTTCAATTTTGACACTATTTGGTAAATGATTTTTGTGAAAATCATAACAACATGAATAGTTCTAAAAAAGTTAATTAAATCAATAAAAAAATGTCATATTATCCTATAAAATTAGTATAATTCATAAAAGTCTAAAATTACATTTATTTGGGTATTTATAATATCAATTATGTTTATATTTCATTAATAAGGTAATTACTACATCATCACTGTGTAATATATAAATTAACTTATTTAATGTCTACAATTTATAAATGAAATACAATTAAGTATAAAATCTTTTTATCTTTCTAATGAATATTTATAGTCGAATTTATCTTATGTATAACCCTATATTAAAAATGTTTTAGTTATTAAACTTTGATTTTAACTATTTTAACTCTTCTTTAAATAAAATAATAATAAATGTTCTAATCTAATCCATGTGGACCTAATGGGTGATATTTTATCCCTGAGGTTGTTTTTGGTCGAATTAAAGTTATCCAATTGAATTAGGACATGTGTTAGGGTAATAATAATATCATTTTTACCCTTAATTACCCTATTTACTTTTAACTGTGGTAAATAAAAGTAAAAAGTTACTATTCACCAAAAAAAAATATCTTATTGAAAAACATTTTACTCCTTGATATTAACCGTGTCTCTCAGATTATCGAAATTACACTCACAGAAGCGGTAAAATTATGTTTTATGTAAGTGTCTAAATTCTCCTAGGAGGAGGGTAAAAGACTGTCAAAAAGTTCAATAAAATTTTTATATATCTATTTTATTATAAAATGATCCAATGAATTACATTGAACTTATATAGGTATTATGTATCTTTTTTGAACTAAAATAAATTTAAATAAATTAATTAATTATTTAAATAAAAACTCTGTTTTAAACTATAAATCAGTGTTTTTCACTATTAACCAAAAATTGAAAGTTTTCAGAAAAATACCAAAAATTCACCCTAGGCTAATTTAGATACTCCAAATCTAAAACTAAAGTCCATTTTGAAAGATAAAATTCATAAAATTTCAATAATATGGTATTACTATTCATAACTTCTAGTTTTAATAATATTTTAGTAACATATCATTGTTTATTGAAATTCGGTATTGCATACAAAGCAAGATATCGAGGAAGGTTGATCTTGCGTGAAATGCAAGCCAAGACATTGTTGTGTGCAATGGAAGATTCATTAGGTGTTGCGTATAACATAATGCATAAAAAACAAATATTTCTCATAAAATATCAGGGTGTTACATTCAATCTAGTCCTATATAAATTCCTCATTTTTTACTCTTAGCAATGATCGAGTTAATAGAAAATATTCCCTTTTAGGGTTATTAACCCTTGGTACAACATTGTTAGTTCAACATCCACTTGTAGTACAGAGACATTGAATTTTTTATGGGACACCAGTTAATATATAATTTACTAAAAATTAAGGGAATTTTCCTATATTTATTATTTTCCCTAAGGATTTTTCTATGCTTTTATAATCATAATCCAAAAAAATTGCATGACTTTCATATGATACCAATTATGAAAAACCAACACTCTATACACTTTATTTTATGATTTATAATATAATGATACAAAAAATTCAATCATAGAATATTGAGAGGAATATGGTATTTGGGTACATATAATAATAACATAAAATAATTATATATTTAAATTAGTTAAAATTCTTTAGTATGCACTGAAAATTATACTGCCCTTCTAAAACTACAAGAGATAACCTATGGGACCTATATTAGAAAGGGTTGAGCTATGAAGCCCAATATGGGAATAATAAAAGAAAACATGATGAAATTAATACATGAGAGTCAAAAGGAATATATAGGTGATATAAAATGTATGGGATTCATAAACATGAACATTGAAACATGATATAAGATGATAACATCAAGGAAACATATGAATGTAGATACAACATAAAACATGACATTATAAGAATAAATCTTAGTTAACTGATGATACATCATAAAATATATGACTATGGTAAAATCCCATACAACATAAATGGTATTTAATTAGATAAAAATATTACCCAATTCATTGTATGTATATATAATTCTTGGCACACCCATCATTTTCATATCATGTACATGCATTTGGGTTCCATATAGATCATACAAAATAATTATTTATTTCATAAATTTTAATGAAATGGTTATGGAGTGTAGGATACATACATAGAAGTCACAAACAAATTAAGTATAAGTAAATATTTTTGAAAACCCATTAGTGGAAATGGTGATGTTTATTCACTACACAAATGTTGGGAATGAAAATCACAAGATAATTTTTGTAGCATAATAGGTGTTCATAAGGACTCATAGAAGGTTTTAATGATAGTAAAAAGTGGACTATAATTAATTTAACATCAATATAATAGTAAAATGGACATGTAAAAATATATTACAAGATTACAAATTTGAAATAAAAACTGATAATACAAATAATTTTCTAGAATAGATAAGAGGATATGATCCCATACTTCGAAATAATAATGGTTTAGGTGAAGGTTATCATTAGAGGGGTTATGTAATGTCTCATTTTTATAAAATTTATTGTAACATTGATTGATATTTATAAATTCATTAAATGAGAATAAATTGAGATTACAAAGGATAATTAAAAATCAGGGTCTTAAATGGAAAACAATAGAAAGAAATCACTAACCCAGAGAGGGATCTTATCAAAGTTTGGGAGGAGTTTTTTAAGATCTTTGAAACACCTTTTATGGACTTATATAGTTACTTGGAGAGTAAAATCATAATAAATGATTTTTTTATAAAATGGAGATGGAGGTTTGTTGTGTATTTTTATCAAAAGAGAGAAGAATTAGTTATTAGTGTTTAAACATAGGTATTAGAACATCAATAATAATATAATAAAAAAACCTTACAACGGATTTTTCCTATGTTTTATATAAAATAAGAATGGTTTTAATTAGTTTAAAATTCTAATAACTAAAAATATTTTAATAATACCATTAGTGAAGTAGAAGCGAGTCATGTTCCTAAATAATTTATTTTATAACCTTAAAATAGTAAACTAGTTTTTGATGAATCATTAAATGATTTTAATATGAATAAAATAACTTAAAACACATTAATTTATGTTTCAAAAATATATTTGGTTATATATTTCATTTATAGAATTTATTGTATCACTTTTTGACTATTATAATGTCATAATACATTTAATATATTTACACTATATTGAATTTATGAGTAAGAATCTATCAATATTATCAAATTATAAAAAATTAACCATTTCATAATTTAATTTTAATGATTTCAAAAATAATATTTATTTTTTAAAAATAATTTTTCTAATAATATAATATTTAATTTTAAATAAAAAATCATTATTTAATAAAATATACTTGTTTTTATGACTGTAAATACTTTTTAACACTTATAAAAATTACATTGGACAATAATAATTTATATTTTTTTTTATTTAAGTAAATATATTTAAAAAATTCTTAAAATAAATAATATTTAAAAAATTATTTAATTTTCCCAAATTTTTCCCTTAGTATAAAGTATATATTTTAAAATAAAAAATTTAATTTGAGTTTTTTCGTATCAATATATTATTCTTATCAAAGTCATTATTTAATAATTTATAAATATTTACAAAAATAATGATAAATATATTGTTAATTTTATTTAAAATAATATATATAAACTCATACTACTTGGGTATAGATACATAAACTCATATTACACTAGTGTATTACCAAAGGGTAAGGTGCATAATTGGTGTACTTGGGGGGGTGGGGGAGAACATGTTTTGGGGCTTGATGTTGATAAGCATTAACATCTTCCATAAATAGTTTTGATCATGCTTTATTTTTTGAATCTCAAATTGGAATTGAGTATTGGAAAATCCTAGTGATGTCATCTCGCTCTGAAGTTCTAAAAAAGGTGCTTCATAGGGCACGATTCTACTGGTTGAGGATATTTATTCTTTCATATTTGTCAGTATAACATTTTAATAAAACTTATTATATACTAATAGTAATGTTCACTAAATGAAAAAATTATATTCAATACATAAAATGATTAATGATATTTTAAAACAGGAAAGATATATTTATAATGGTCCGAAATAACCAATGTAGTGCATGTGTTATCTATAATTCCACTACTTAAAAATTCATTTATTCATTCAAAAGATATATTCATTTCTAAATTTTTCGGTCATTATAGAAACTCTTGGGGGATATTATTGGGTTAATAACAATTTATATATAATCCATTATAATGGAATTGAAAAGATAATAATCACGTAAGACCTAGGTTAATCCAAATGTGTCATGGATTGAAAATAATGTGTCGAGATTCATACATCCAATGAATGTATTCACATGATTATATGATTTATCACATTGTTTATTTTATCTCAAACTATTATTTAAAGTTTTACTCAATGGATGAAAGTAGTAGGAATCAAATGAATAATGAATGTGATAATAATTAAATTTCTATTGTAATAAGAAAAAAAAGAAAATTCAGGTTAGAATTGAAATAGGTTTTATTATTCATAACCATCTATCTCTATGTACAATTAACAACCTAAGCTTGGGTAATTTTACTTTCATAAAAAGTAAGAAAAAAATATTTTCATGGGTGTTTAGTTGATGAATACCATGGAGTAAAGAAGATTTATCCTCATTCCAGTCTAGAATGTATGAAGAAGCACCCATGAAAATGTGCCAAATGTAGGAGAAGATTTTTTATGTGTGCAAAACAAGGTTATAGAGTACGTAATTATTGATATAAATGAAGAGGTTGATAAAGTGAAATAAGGTACATCCAAAATTACCATTTATAGTTTAAAGTATTATAAATAGAGAAATGTGAATTATCAATGTTGACTCCCAAATCTATGGGATAAATCTTATACGATGGAAGGACTTATTCTATGTTAATTATTGAAGTGCACCATAATGGTTAAGAAATAGATATCTTAAACTTCATAATAAGGGATTTCATCTTTGAGTTTTTAAAAATCTTCCGTATGAAAATTTTATTATTATTCCCATTATTTGAATTTTATGTGAGTTTTGGAATGGATTGGATCTATCTATATAGAGACTATATCAATTACATAAGAATGGATATTTTGTATGATATTTTTAACCAAAATAAGATCATATTTTAGTGTGAGGATGAATTTTAAATTAAAATGGCTGTTAGTTCTATTGTGTGTTCATTAATACAAATTAATTATAGATATTAATCTCAAATGGTTAGAGAGAAACTCAATATTCATGATATTCCGGAAGTTAGAGATTAATTTAATGTATTTTATTCGATCTTTCGTAGTCTTCCCCCGAATCATGATGTTGAGTTTCCAATAGAACTCAAACCATGTTCAAAAAATAATTAAAATACTCCACATAGAATAAAACTAATTTATTTTAGAAATTAAAGATTAAAATCTAGGATAATCATGGTAATGGATTAATACACATTAGTGAATCACCCTTGGGTGTACATGTTATTGTTATAAAGAATAAATATTTTTCATCAACTAATTCCATTGATTATCGATATCCTAATAAAATATCTATCAAGAACATGTGTCTTATACCCCATATTTAGGACTTATTGATCAACTATATAGAGCTCAAAACATACCCATGATATAAATTATTTCTATATATTATCAGTTGAGGGCCAAGAATGAAGTAATACCCTTAAAAACCATTCATAATTGGTATAGTTTTTAAGAATTTATAATGAAGTCCATTGGACTAACCAATGCCTATATCATCATAATGAATTTAATGAATAGTGTATTTAAAGATTATCTCATCCATTTATTTATATTTTTATAGAGGATATTTTTTATATTCAATGTGAAAGGAATAGAATTGAGATCATTTAGCAATTTTGTTGAAGACCCCAAGGAAAGTGAAGTTGTATGTAAATTTCAACAAGTATGAATTTTTTTTACACAATTTTAATTCATGGGTCATAAATTCTCAAGATGGTGTATATTATTTGATCCATTAAAGGAATATGTTTGTTAAGAAATATACCAAAATAAGCATAGTAATTGAAAATAACGGTTTTTCTGGGCTGGTTAGATACTACCAAATTTTTTATAGGATCTATGACAGTTATATAATTAAATAACATAGTTGACTCATAAGGAACCCAAGTTATTTTTCATAGATGAATACGTCATAAATTTCATGGGCATCAAATTAAAGTTGTTTGGTGAGCCTATTCTTAAACTACCAATAAGTGTAGAAGTACTTGTGATGTATTATGATGAATAAATGAAGGGAATAGGGTAAATCATTTTTCCAGATGATATAGTGATAGATTATGCCTTATTCCAATAGAAAAATAATGAAAAATAATATCCCACAGTTTATTTAGAGATGTAAGTGGTTATTTTTTCATTTAATACATGGAGGTATTATCATCAAGATGAAAGATGAGATATATAAATTGATTATAAATTATTTAAGTATATATACACATAAAATGATTATAATATGAACCAAAATAGAAGGCTAGAACTATTTATAGATTATGAATGCTCATCAAACTACCAACATATGCTGGAGAATAAGGTAGCTGATGCTCTGATTCAGATGGACCATGCTGGTTTGACAGTGACAAGAATTAAATGAGATGCACAATTTTTTGATTTGAAGAATATTTTCCTTTAACCCATTAGGAATGGTTACTGATCATATCGTCCAATGATAAATGTTAAAAAATTGCTTCATGTGAGGATGAATGTAGTGACAAATGAAGATATGGAACTGATGAATAATGTGATAAATATTCTTAAATTCAATAATAATTTATATATAATATAAGGTTATGGAACCATGTATGTCTCTAAACAATACTAGACATGATGAATGAGTTATTAGATTAATATCATAGTTTAGCATTCACTGTTAATCCTAGAATTATGGTGATTTACAGAGAAACAATAGAGTATATATTTTTGGATAACATTTAATGAGATATTGTATAGTATATTTCTCGATTCTTGGTATTCTGAAAAGTTTTGGGGGAGAGACATAATTCAATGTGTATGTTACAACCCTTATATATAAAATAATGAATCCTAAAAAAAATTACAATAGATTTGAACACCAGACTCCTGAGAATATTTAAAGGGGTTAATTATTTTTAGGTTGTAGTTGATCTACTAAGGAAATTAGTACATTTAATTTCTATTAGAGAATATTTATATCTTGATAAAATTTCCTGGATATAAATTAAGGAATTGGTTAGGTTTTATGGAGTATGAAATTATATTATATCTTGATTGGGATTTTAGGTTTACCTCAAAGATCTGGATAAGTCTTCAACAAACATTCAATACATTGATGAAAATTATCACTGCATATCATACTCATATAGATGGTCAATCTGATATTACTATTCAATCACTATAGGATGTGTTGAGATCCTATTATTTGTAAATTTATTGTGTTTTGGATATGTAGAATCCTTTGGAAAAATTTTATTTTAAAAATAACTTTTACTCAAACATTCTTATGAATATTTATGAATCCCTACGTGAAAGGATGTGTAAAACTCTACATGATTGAATGAAGTTAGAGAAATATTTTTATTGGGACCGTATCTAACTGAGGAAATGAACGATATAGATAGATCCATTCAACAACACTTCATGGAAAATTCGAGTCAATAAAAGAGTTACACTGAAATTTTTGGTCAAGATCTGGAATTTGATGTTAACGAGAATGCATTCCAATGAATTTATCCATTGAAAATATTACGAGATTTAGAAATAAGGGAATTCATTTCATAATATATATTATCCTCATAAATATTCATTATTATATAGAGAAGATTTCTTATCACTTGGAACATCCACCAAACCTATTTCAAGTTAACTATGTGGTCCATATGTCTTTTTTAGGGTGTACATACATGATATTTTATATGTAATGAACTCAAAATCTCTACATATGAAACATGATCCTTTTTTATAAATAAAAACGGGTTGATATTATAACGACCCATACTTTAAATACATTGTTAATACTTCAAAATTGAAGCTCACTTATTACAACATATGACAAAACCACAAAGGACCGTATAGGTATAGTGTATTTAGAAACTGGGAAACATAAACAACTGGTTCATAAATCTTCTACAGTGTCTCCCCTTTATTTCATCATATCTAGGGTCCCTTTTAGAATATTCTAATTAATATCCATCTTCCTGACCTGGGGAAAAGAAAACATAAAAGGGTGAGCTCAAATGCTCAGCAAGGGAAAATAAAGGAAATAAAAATCATATCATATCTTTTTGAAAATCAAAACCTGCAAAAGAGATCATAATATCTTAACATGGAATAAATCATAGAAGTGAAAATGAGATCCCCATAATCATAACATAAAACTTGAAACTTTGTGGCATGCACACATAATCATGGAAAATCATTTCTTGTTAGTCATGACTCATTGCCAAGACTATCTTAGTGGACAAAGTCCCTTTCTGAACCGAGTCACCCTCGTTCCAGTCCTGTTTCACTGAACCGGTATAACCTACCATTCCAGCCATGTCTATCTCATGAGATATAAAATCTTTACCCAATGCATTGGAGGGAGATATAGGTCCCACCCATCTTATAATGAATCCTTTCTTATGTGTGCCACATAATCATAAATCATACATCATCGCATAACACATGTAACAAAAATGGGATTCTTGAAACATAATGACATCATAAAACAAATCATATAAGGTAAATGACTTCATAAAAATAATTCCCTCATAACATAATCAAATAAATGTAATTAAAGGGACAAAAACAGAACCCTTTATTATCTTAGATGGAAAATAATTTTGATAAAACAATTGAACTCCATTCTTGAGGAAAATATCCTTTCTTCTTCAAAAACACTTTTCTTTTCTTAACATGTCATACAATTATAAACTAAAATAAGTTGATTAAAAATAAACTTGAAAACTTGTAAAGGAAGCTTCTTGGAAATAATGTTTTAAAAATCCATTCATGCCGTATAAGTTAAAAAAACATTCTTCGTACTTTTGTCGAAAAAGTCAAAAAGTACCTCGTACAAAAAAAACGACAAAAGATTCCTTTCATATTCTTTACTAAAAACTCACCGAAGGGTAAAATTGGATTTAAACTATTGTAAGTGGATGGAAAAAATATTACATATTGAGGGAACATGGATGTGGATGATAAAATACACCCCAGTAAATTTCAAAGTATAAAAAATCTCGGATAAAAAATGAGATTGTGATATTTCCCTTACCTTAGGACCAATTTGCTTTGTACGTGTCCGAAGCTCCTGTATAATGGTTTAAATAATGTTATTGACTTATTCCAGAATCATAAATATTGATATGATATCATATATGGTCATATTCTTAGCATCTTGATAGTAATATTTAATTGTTACTTGTTACTCGGGTCCTTATTGCCTTTTGTTCTTATGCGTGTTTTGCCGAATAAATTCTTATTCTTCTTTTAAGGTTATAGATACCTTATATCAAGAATGGTATTAGTGTAACATATATCATATTTATTCATTCAATTCATTTATATAATTACTATGTAATGATGATCATGTAGAACGAGTCGCATCACATCGTGGAGACGGTATTCCGTACGTACGCACGAGTGATGATATCGTTCCTATGATCGTGGAATTGTATTGGAGTATATATATATTATTTCAGTATCAATATTAATTTATAATAATTATAAATAGTTACTCATTACACCATTATACCCATCCTTGTAAGGTGATGGTGGAAAATAGATTACACCACGGCGTGGAGACGGTATTCCGTACGTACGCACGCGCGGTGATTTCATTTTTCCGTAGGATGGATAGAAGGTGAATTAGGGTTGTTTCATATTTATAATAACATATCAGTATGTAATTAATACTGATGTTATTACTTTATCATGAAACAACTAAAGAAGAAGAAGTTGAAAAAGAAAGAAATTGAAAAGATCGGTAATGGATATTACCTCTTCTTTGGAACGCCTCTTTGAATCCTCCACTTAGGGAACTAAGATTGGTCTTTGAAGAAGACCAGGACCTATAGGATTATTCTAGGGAAGTGGAGAGGATAAAATGGCAGGGGTTGGCCGAGCTTGAGTGCTCAAATTGGTGTGAGGAGGAGGGGGAGGAGGTGCCCTTTTATAAGGGAGGAGTGGGGCACCTTAGGAATATCTCAAAATATTATTTTATATTAAAGTCAAAATCGGTTTATAATGGTTTAAAAATGTCTTATTTCAAAGATAAAGTGGGTATGGGTCGAAATACTATCAACCAATAGGATTTAGACAAGTTTAGGGTATTATTTTAACCTTATCAATTAGATTTAACTCTAAGTTAAATAATTTAACTTTTACCATGTCTTTTTGTTTTCTTTCACTATATGGTTAATACACTTACAATAACATGCCAAAAGAACCCCAAATTGTTTGTTATTAATATATATATCCTTATCTAAGTCATTTGGGCGAACCATATATTTTTAGGAATAAAATTACAATTAATAATATAATATTTGATTTAAAAACTATTTTGTGTCAATTTTGACACTATTTGATATATGATTTTTGTGAAAGTCATAACAGAATTATATGTTCGACCCAAGTTGCTTAAATCAACAATAATATATCATAGTAACCTAGAAAATTAGTGTAATTCATAAAAAGTCTCAAATTACATTTATTTTGGGGTTTATAACATCAATTATGTCAATATTTCATTAATAAGATAATTACTGCATCATCATTGTGTCATAAATAAATTAAATTATTTAATGTCTAAAAATTACAAATAAAATACCATTATGTAGGAAATCTTTTTAGCTTTCTAATGAATATTTATAGTCGAATTTATATTATGTATAACCCCATACTAAAAATTATTTACTTATTAAACTTTGATTTTAACTATTTTAACCCTTCTTTAAATAAATTAATAATAAATGTCCTAATCTAATCCAAGTGGGCCTAAATGGTCATATTTTATTCCTAAGTTTGTTTTTGGTCGAATTACACTTGTCCAATAGAATTAGGACATGTGTTAGGTTAATAGTAATATCATATTTACCCTTAGTTACCCTATTTACTATTAACCATGGTAAAAAAAGTAAAAAGTTACTATTCACCAAAAAAATTATTTTTATCTCATTGAACCACATTTTACTTACTGATATTAACCGTGTCTGTCGGATTTTCGAAATTCCATTCACAGAAGCGGTAACATTAAGTTTTATGCAAAATTCAGTTTTTAACCTACCACTTAGTGGTTTCACTATTCATCAAAAATTGAAAGTTTTCAGAAAAATACCAAAATTTCACCCTAGGCTAATTTCGATATTCCGAATCCAAAAATGAAGTCAATTTTGAAAAATAAAATTTATAAAATTTCAAAAAGTTGTTATTACTATTCATAACAGCTAGTTTTAATAATATTTTAATAGCATATCGTTGTTTAGTGAAACTCGGTATTGCGTACGACGCAAGATGTCGAGGAAGGTCGTGATTGCGTGTAAAGTAAGCCAAGCAAGTGTGTAGTGAAAGATTCCTTTGATGATAAAAATATTACTCATAAAAATCTCGGGTGTTACATTCTACCCCCCTTAAAAAGAATTTCTCCCTCGAAATTCGACACTTTGTAACAAACAGATGAGGATACTTCTCTCTCATCATATCCTCAAGCTCCCATGTATCAAGTTGGTGGTTCCTCTATAAAACTTTCACCAAGCGAGTGGTCTTGTTTCGTAGGACTTTTTCGCTACGTTCCAGAATCTCTATCGGCTGTTCTTCATAAGAAAGATCTTGCTCCAGCGGTAAAACTTCTGAGCTGAGTACATGTGAAGGATCTGGTATGTACTTTCTCAGGAGAGATACATGGAAGACATCATGAACTTGAGAGAGATTCGGTGGAAGTGCCAATCGGTAAGCTACCTTCCCAACACGATCCAGTATTGCGAAAGGACCGATATATCTAGGGCTCAACTTCCCCTTCTTTCCAAATCTCATAACCCTCTTCCAGGGAGATATTCGTAAGAACACTTTATCACCCACTTCAAACTCTAGGACTTTTCTTCGGTTGTCGGCATAACTTTTCTGTCGACTCTGAGATGCTCTTATGTGTTGTTGAATAGATCTGACCTTTTCTGCCATTTCATCAACGAGATCAAGTCCTAATAGCTTTCTTTCCCCAACTTCATCCCAGCAAGTAGGAGTTCTGCATTTCTTTCCATAGAGAGCTTCATAAGGAGCCATCTGAATACTGGAGTGAAAGCTATTATTATAAGAAAATTCCACCAAAGGTAGGTGTTGATCCCAACCTCCTTTGAAATCCATAGAGCAAGCTCTCAACATATCTTCTAGGGTTTGAATTGTTCTCTCAGACTGACCGTCTGTCTGGGGATGATAAGCAGTGCTGAAACTCAACTCTGTATCCAGAGTATGCTGAAGACTTTGCCAGAACTTCAAGGTAAATCTCGGATCCCGATTAGATATAATAGAAAGTGGTACTCCATGCAATCTTACCACTTCCTTTACATATATCCTGGAAATCTGATCTAGAGAGAAATCCTCAATAATAGTAATGAAGTGTGCAGATTTTGTAAGACGATCAACTATGACCCAAATAGCATTATTGCCTTTGTATGTTTTAGGAAGTCCTGTGACAAAGTCCATAGTGAGGTTTTCCCTTTTCCATTCGGGTATGGGTAATGGTTGTAACATCCCCTTAGACTTCTGTCTCTCAGCTTTAACTTGTTGACAAACCAAGCATCGAGAGACATATTCAGCAACATCTCTTTTCATGCCATCCCACTAGAAGTACTCTTTCAGGTCCCTATACATCTTCGTGCTTCCAGGATGAATAGAGAATGAAGAACTATGAGCCTCATCCAGCAGCTCCTTCTTTAATTCAGGGATGGAAGGAACACAAACCCAATTCCTGAACTTTATTATCCCATCACAATCAAGGTTGAATTCAGGAACATTTCTCACCTTCTTTTGTAACTCGACATCTTCTTTCTGTGCCTCTTTAATCTTCACATGTATAGATGGTTGAACATTCATTTGAGAAAGATAAGATTTTTCCCCTTCCATTATAATTCCAAGATCCATCCTTTGTAAATCCATAAATATTGGATCTTTTGTGATCCTCATCATGGATAAACTAGCATGGTCTTGTCGACTTAATGCATCTGACACCTTGTTTGCTTTCCCAGGGTGGTAATGGATTGAGCAGTCATAATCCTTAATCAGCTCCAACCATCTTCTTTGATGCATATTCAACTCCTTTTTTGTGAAAATATACTTTAAACTTTTGTGATCAGTATAAATATCACACCTTTCACCATAAAGGTAATGCCTCCAAATCTTTAATGCAAAGATTACCGCAGCCAACTCCAAATCATGTGTTGGGTAATTTTGCTCATGGATTTTCAACTGTTCTGAGGCATAAGCTATCACCATATCATTTTGCATAAGAACACACCCCAATCCCTTCTTGGATGCATCACTGTAGATCACAAACCTTTATCCCCTACAAGGCAGTGTGAGCACAGGTGCACTGGATAACCTTCTTTTCAACTCCTTGAAATTCTCTTCACATTCCTCTGGCCAGACAAACTTAACTCATTTCCGAGTCAAGTTGCTGAGTGGATTAGATAATCGTGAAAAATCTTTTACAAAACGTCGATAATATCCAGCCAAACCAAGAAAACTTCGGATCTCAGTTACTGTTGTTGGTCTCGACCATCTTTCGATAACCTCTGTTTTTGCTGGATCCACATATATCCCCTCTTTTGAGATTATGTGACCCAAAAATGCAACTTTTTGAAGCCAAAATTCACACTTGGTAAATTTGGCATAAAGCTTCTCCTTTCTCAGGGTCTTCAATATAATTCTCAAGTGATCTTTATGCTCTTCCTTGCTCTTTGAATAGACAAGAATATCGTCTATAAAGACTACCACAAATTGATCAAGATAGTCTCTAAAGAATCTATTCATTAGATCCATGAAGATAGCAGGGGAATTAGTAAGACCAAATGGCATCAATATAAATTCATAGTGTCTATACCTTGTACGGAAAGCCGTCTTTGGTATATACTCCCTTTTTACCCTTAATTGATGATAGCCTGAACGAAGATCAATCTTGGAAAAGTATTGAGCTCCGCGTAGTTGGTCAAATAAGCTATCAATGCGTGGGAGAGGATATTTGTTCTTGATAGTGATCTTGTTAAGTTCTCGATAATAAATGAAGAGTCTCATTGATCTATCTTTCTTCTTAACAAATAGAACAGGTGCTCCCCAAGGTGACACAGTAGGGTGTATGAATCCATTATCAAGATTCTCTTGGAGTTGCTTCTTCAATTCCTGCAACTCAGTTGGGGCCATTCTATATGGTGTCTTTGAAATAGGCAAAGCACCCGGTACGAGTTCTATTGAAAACTCAACTTCACGATTTGGTGGAAGACCCGGTAATTCCTCCGGAAAGACATCATCAAACTCCCGTACGATGGGCATATTCTTAATCGTGAGTTTCTCAGCAACCATTTGAGATAAATAACCTTCATTTAGTGGAATCAATACCCATAAGATGGATGAAATTTCCACTAGAAGGTTATGTTCATCCTTGCATTGATAGACGATCGTAGATTGATCTGGAATATGAAATGTGACTTCCCTTCTTTGGCAATTGACATGAGCTCCATGTAGAGAAAGCCAATCCATGCCAAGAATCACATCAAATTCCACTAAAGGAAGGATCACAAGATTTGCAGGAAGCACTTTCCTACAAACTTCAATTGGAGAAGAATTATAAACATTTGATGCGACTGTTGTGCCATTAGGTGTTGTCACAGCTAACTCAACATCTAATTGTTGAGGTAATACGGTGATACCCTTAGAAAATTTTTCAGAAATAAAAGAGTGGTTGGATCCAGAATCAAATAAAACATTTGCTACTTTAGAGTGGATGATAAGTGTACCTTTCACCACTTCGTTATCGTACTCCACATCGATGATAGAAATTGAATGTGACATTCCTTTGTCTTTAGCCTTAAGATTTTGTTGACGTCGACCATCATCATCAACCCTTGGATTTGGGCATTGATTGGCATAATGCCCCATCTCCTTGCACTTGAAACATTGAGGTGTAGTAGGTTCATTCTGTGTATCCCTTCCTTTGTTTTCATCATTAGACATCTTCTTCCCATTATCGCGGAATTCAAATGCCCGATGACTTTCCTTTCCACATTTGAAACATTTACTTGTCCCTTTAAGACAACTCCCTCCATGTTTCTTTCCACACTTTGAGCATAAGGGAAATCTCATCTTCTTTTCAGTGTGCTCTTTAGATTTTCCTTTGAATTCCATCTTCCTCTTCTTATCAAACCCATGTGACTGATGGGTTACCCCAATCTCCATCTCGACTTTGAGAGCACATCGAATGATTTCCTCGTAGCTATTGAAGTCCCTTATGGCTAACGCCCTTCGAAGACTTGGTTTTAAGCCACTAAAGAATCGATCGATCTTACTCTCAGGTTGGATAATAATACCTGAAGCGTACCTTGCATGTATTGTAAAATTTGCTTCATAGGTACCAACAGATTCATCATCCCTTTGCTTCAGTTCAAGAAACTCTTTCTCTATCTTTGTTCGGAGAATACGAGGGAAGTACTTATTGAAAAATAAGTTCTTGAAATCGTCCCATTCCATAGACTCAATTTCATCCCTTTGCCTCGTATTCTTAATAAGATTCCACCATTGATCAGCATCTCCTTCCAAACGATACACTGCTAGGATGACTTTATCATGTCCAGAACATTGAAGAACTGAAAATATCTTTTCAGTAGTACTAATCCATTGTTCAGAAATTAATGGATCAGTAGACCCGCTGAAAGAAGGTGGACGCTGCCTCATGATGGATTCAACAGAATGTTGCTCCTTCCTTTGCTCGTTTGGTAGTCCTGCATGATTCATAGCTTGATAAAGTTGTGTGAGCATGGCTACAAGATTTTTCATTCCAGCTCCCATATTGTTTGGTTACTCAGGGGGACAATCATTGCATTTCGCATCGCATTCCGCATTAACACGGTTCCTTCGGGTTCCAGCCATTGACTAAAACCAAGAAGAATAGTGTGAGCAACACTAATTATAATAGGAAACCACATAATTCAAGAATAAAATTTTCATGCTTAAGGTCTTATCCGAGGTTATTCATGGCCATTTCTAAAACACTAAGATTGTGATCTATGCTTAGACTTATCCTTAGGGTTCTTACTAAGGCTTTCACGTCCTAGTTTCTAAAGGTTGACTATACCTTTCCTCTGATACCAACTATAACGCCCCATACTTTACATACATTGTTAATACTTCAAAATTGAAGCTCACTTATTACAACATATGACAAAACCACAAAGGACTGTATAGGTATAGTGTCTTTAGAAACTGGGAAACATAAACAACTGGTTCATAAATCTTCTACAGTGTCTCCCATTTATTTCATCATATCTAGGGTCCCTTTTAGCATATTCTACTAAATATCCATCTTCCTGACCTGGTCAAAAGAAAACATAAAAGGGTGAGCTCAAATGCTCATCAAGGGAAAATAAAGGAAATAAAAATCATATCATATCTTTTTGAAAATCAAAACCTGCAAAAGAGATCATAATATCTTAACATGGAATAAATCATAGAAGTGAAAATGAGATCCCCATAATCATAACATAAAACTTGAAACTTTGTGGCATGCACACATAATCATGGAAAATCATTTCTTGTTAGTCATGACTCATTTCCAAGACTATCTTAGTGGACAATGTCCCTTTCTGAACCGAGTCACCCTCGTTCCAGTCCCGTTTCACTGAACCGGTATAACCTACCATTCCAGCCATGTCTATCTCATGAGATATAAAATCTTTACCCAATGCATTGGAGGGAGATATAGGTCCCACCCATCTTATAATGAATCCTTTCTTATGTGTTCCACATAATCATAAATCATACATCATCGCATAACACATGTAACGAAAATGGGATTCTTGAAACATCATGACATCATAAAAAAAATCATATAAGGTAAATGACTTCATAAAAATAATTCCCTCATAACATAATCAAATCAATGTAATTAAAGGGATAAAAACAGAACCCTTTATTATCTTAGATGTAAAATAATTTTGATAAAACACTTGAACTCCATTCTTGAGGAAAATATCCTTTCTTCTTCAAAAAAACTTTTCTTTTCTTAACATGTCATACAATTATAAACTAAAAGAAGTTGATTAAAAATAAACTTGAAAACTTGTAAAGGAAGCTTCTTGGAAATAATTTTTTAAAAATCCATTCATGCCGTATAAGTTAAAAAAAACATTCTTCGTACTTTTGTCGGAAAAGTCAAAAAGTACCTCGTACAAAAAAACGACAAATGATTCCTTTCATATTCTTTACTAAAAACTCACCGAAGGGTAAAATTGGATTTAAACTATTGTAAGTGGATGAAAACAATATTAGATATTGAGGGAACATGGATGTGGATGATAAAATACACCCCAGTAAATTTCAAAGTATAAACAATCTCGGATAAAAAATGAGATTGTGATATTTCCCTTACCTTAGGTCCAATTTGCTTTGTACGTGTCCGAAGCTCCTGTATAATGGTTTAAATAATGTTATTGACTTATTCCAGAATCATACATATTGATATGATATCATATATGGTCATATTCTTAGCTTCTTGATAGTAATATTTCATTGTTACTTGTTACTCGGGTCCTTATTGCCTTTTGTTCTTATGCGTGTTTTGCCGAATAAATTCTTATTCTTATTTTAAAGTTATAGATACCTTATATCCATAATGGTATTAGTGTAACATATATCATATTTATTCATTCAATTCATTTATATAATTACTATGTAATGATGATCATGTAGAATGAGTCGCATCACATCGTGGAGACGGTATTCCGTACGTACACACGAGTGATGATATCGTTCCTATGATCGTGGAATTGTATTGGAGTATATATATATTATTTCAGTATCAATATTACATTATAATAATTATAAATAGTTACTCATTACACCATTATACCCATCCTTGTAAGGTGATGGTGGAAAATAGATTACACCACGGCGTGGAGACGGTATTCCGTACGTACGCACGCGCGATGATTTCATTTTTCCGTAGGATGGATAGAAGGTGAATTAGGGTTGTTTCATATTTATAATAACATATCAGTATGTAAGTAATACTGATGTTATTACTTTATCATAAAACAACTAAAGAAGAAGAAGTTGAAGAAGAAAGAAATTGAAAAGATCGGTAATGGATATTACCTCTTCTTTGGAACGCCTCTTTGAATCCTCCACTTAGGGAACTAAGATTGGGCTTTGAAGAAGACCAGGACCTCTAGGATTATTCTAGGGAAGTGGAGAGGATAAAATGTCAGGGGTTGTCCGAGCTTGAGTGCTCAAATTGGTGTGAGGAGGAGGGGGAGGAGGTGCCCTTTTATAAGGGAGGAGAGGGGCACCTTAGAAATATCTCAAAATATTATTTTATATTAAAGTCAAAATCGGTTTATAATGGTTCCAAAATGTCTTATTTCGAAGATAAAGTGGGGATGGGTCAAAATACAATCAACCAATAGGATTTAGACAAGTTTAGGGTATTATTTTAACCTTATCAATTAGATTTAACTCTAAGTTAAATAATTTATCTTTTACCATGTCTTTTTGTTTTCTTTCACTATATGGTTAATACACTTACAATAACATGCCAAACGAACCCCAAATTGTTTATTATTAATATATATATCCTTATCTAAGTCATTTGGCCGAACCTAAGATTTTTAGGAATAAAATAACAATTAAAAATATAATATTAGATTTAAAAACTATTTTGTGTCAATTTTGACACTATTTGATATATGATTTTTGTGAAAGTCATAACAGAATTATATGTTCGAAACAAGTTGATTAAATCAACACTAATATATCATAGTAACCTATAAAATTAGTGTAATTCATAAAAAGTCTCAAATTACATTTATTTTTGTGTTTATAACATCAATTATGTCAATATATCATTAATAAGATAAATACTGCATCATCATTGTGTCATAAATAAATTAAATTATTTAATGTATAAAAATTACAAATAAAATACCATTATGTAGGAAATCTTTTTATCTTTCTATGAACATTTATAGTAGAATTTATCTTATGTATAACCCCATATTAAAAATTATTTACTTATTAAACTTTGATTTTAACTATTTTAACCCTTCTTTAAATAAATTAATAATAAATGTCCTAATCAAATCCAAGTGGGCCTAAATGGTCATATCTTATTCCTAAGTTTGTTTTTGGTCGAATTACACTTGTCCAATAGAATTAGGACATGTGTTAGGGTAATAGTAATATCATATTTACCCTTAGTTACCCTATTTACTATTAACCGCGGTAAAAAAAGTAAAAAGTTACTATTCACCAAAAAATTATTTTTATCTCATTGAACCACATTTTACTTACTGATATTAACTGTTTCTGTCGGATTTTCGAAATTCCATTCACAGAAGCGGTAAAATTAAGTTTTATGCAAAATTCAGTTTTTAACCTACCACTTAGTGGTTTCACTATTTATCAAAAATTGAAAGTTTTCAGAAAAATACAAAAATTTCACCCTAGGCTAATTTCGATATTCCGAATCCAAAAATGAAGTCCATTTTGAAAAATAAAATTTATAAAATTTCAAAAAGTGGTTATTACTATTCATAACGGCTAGTTTTAATAATATTTTAATAGCATGTCGTTGTTTAGTGAAACTCGGTATTGCGTACGACGCAAGCTTTCGAGGAAGGTCGTGATTGCATGTAAAGTAAGTCAAGAAAGTGTGTAGTGAAAGATTCCTTTGATGATAAAAATATTAATCATAAAAATCTCGGGTGTTACAGATATCTTGGATCGTAATGATAAATTAAAAAATTAAAATACTACTCACCAGCTTAATGTTCATTAGATGTATAAAAATGTCATAGAAGCTACATGGGAATAAGAGGAAGTGATGAAGAAGAGATATCCTCATTTTTTCGTACCATATTGAACAAAATTCATAGGGTGTAATTTATTTTATGTGGGGCATAATCTGAAACCATGAGATTACATATATATTCCTTTGAAATTAACATGTATGTTTTGATATATTATTTAACATGGAACACCGAGTCTAAATAAACAATGATATAGTATACTATTTTAACCTATCCCTTGGAATAGATTTTATAATTTGATTGAACACATCATGAAAATACATAATATGGTTAATTTATAATAAATATGCACTTAATATTCAATAAAGAAATTTTATGTTTAAAAAATTTGTATTCATCAAAAATTATTTTATTACATTTTGTGCACATATATTCTAATTAATTTTTAACTTTTTAAAAATTTATTTCAAGAAATAAATTTTACTTTTAAAATCACTATATTTAAATCACCTTACTGTGATATTTTTTTATTTTTTATAAAATATTTTTTATTATTTGACTAGTGAAATTTAATGATTTTTAAAAAATATTCATTTATTTCATATAATAGAGTAATATAAAAGTTTAATTATTTATTGAATTTGATCATAAATTAAAAAATTATCATTTAATTGTAAATATTCTAATTAATTGTTTTATAATCATTTATATAATTGATTTTGGTAGACGTTCATTTTTTTTTCAGAAATGCATTTTTATAGAATAAATTTTCATCCCATTTTGTGGTATTTTTAATCAAATTTGAAACATATAGAAATGGAATTTGATAAAATTGAATGAAAAAACATAATTTTCATATCGCTTTATTAAGGATTCCCCATTCATATTTGGTTATTAGGAATATTGACTATGTTAAAAATTCAATACTAATATAAAGGATATAATGGAATAACGAAGGGAAAAACTAAAAATAAAAGGGAAAAAATTAATTAACAACCTGAATAAATCGTATTATATACCTATATTTTAATCCTATATCCTCCTACCTTCAAAAATAGTATTTTTTAGGGCCACATGGAATCAGGAATATATTAATATATTTTAATCTTTTGAAAAATTCCATGTTTGTCGCCTCTATCTACAATAAAAGGACACCAAATCTCCTCACTTCATCACACATGATAAACCCTATAACACTATGAATAATATAACAGATAAATTATTAACATCCCTCCCCATGATCTATAGTTATTTTTTTTATCAATGTACTAACCTTTTATGGATTAATATTTATGAAAAATGATGTGTTCCAAAGAAGAGCTATATCTCTTTCCTGAGTATCATAAATGAAAAATATTATTTTACATCCTTCAATTATTTTTTTAAACATGATGATATGATAAATTAAAATATACCAAGAAATTAGATTTTATTATTCTTATGATAGAAATTTTATTCATTTACTTATCAATCATATAGTAAATAAATGCATCAGAGATTCATACATGCTTCATATCGCCTCACAAAGCAGTGTATTTCATTTATCATCACCATTATTCATGGATGGGTATTATGATGAATTTAATTTTTATATGTAATATTTATAACATTATTATTCATCTATACATATAATATATTATATTATTTCACACATTTTCAATTGTCGAAAAATGATAATGTTGCTCATGTCACGACCCGTCCCCTGTGGCCTGTGCCATGAATACCTAAAGCCCGCCTTCCATATGCCAGGGGATGGTGACAAGCACCAGAATGCTGTATCTATAAAATGAGAAGGCATTTCCATTAAATGTGTACATACACACAGAGTAGAATGCAATAATATGCAACGACTAAGTAAACTGCTGTAGTAAAATGAGTGTTGAAAGTAAAGGGGTTGGAATACAAGCCCAACTGAAAGTACGAGTACAAATCAAAAATAGAAATACAACTAAAAAGTGAAAATAAACTCATGGATCTTCCACCATGGATCCTACATGAAGGGTAAGTACAACTCAAAATCAGTAGTCCCTACCTCACGTCACACAAAATGGTCCTCTTTCAAGTTCCATCCAATCCTATCTCCCTCAGCCTCGATCAATGTTGTATGTCGTATGCACAAGACACAACAATGTACGGGTGAATCCCACGAAGGGGTGAGTATAATGATACACTGTAGGGACCCCGAGACCCCGTAGGTCTCCTAAAGTTCGAAAAAGGAAAACTGCAAAGCTAAACATCAACTCTACTTAGGTATATGCCCATACATACACCAAAGTTATCAAGATATACACATCTCATACATTTGTAAAGAATACCACAAAGGTAACACCATGAAGATAACACCACGAAGGAAAAAGTAACACACAGGTAACACTACGAAGGTTACACCACAAAGGTAAAGTACCACATGGGTATCACCACGAAGATAGTACCACGAAGGTAAAAGTACTACACAGGTATCACCACGAAGATAGTATCACGAAGGTAAAAGTACCACACATGTATCTCTAAAAAGATAGTACCATGTAGGTAAAAGTACCAGACATGTATAATAAAGAACGTAGTATCACAGTGGTAAAATTACCACACAGGTGTCACCACGAATGTAAAAGTACCACACAGGTATCACCACGAAGATAGTTCCATGATGGTAAAAGTACCAAACATGTATCACCATGAAGATAGTACCATGAAGGTAAATGTACCACACATGTATCACCACTAAGATTGTACCAAAAAGGTAAAAGTAATAGTTCATATAGAGTCTTAGCTCAAATCAGGTTTTAATGAAGTATATATGTATAGATGATTAGTCATGAAGCTAGATCATATTATTATTTCAAGAGGTACTATTGCTGATTATACGTAGTCTGGCCCACATAGGATCGATAGGTATAAACCCCCACAATGACTGACATAGGATCGGACCCGCCTGCAGTCGATAAGTACTAACCCCCACTATGACCCACACAGGGTATAACCCACATAGGATCGGTATGTTCTTACCCACACAGGATCGCTGAGCGCTAACCCACACAGGATCAGTATGCACTGACCCACACAGGATTGTAGAGAGCTGACCCACACATGATCTAACACACATAGGATCAGTATGCGCTGACCCACACATGATCGATGAGCCCTGACCCACACATGATCTATATGTACTAACCCCTGTAATGACCCACATAGGATCCGTGCCACCGAGAGTCGATAGGAAAATAACCTACGTATTATTCATCTCCAACCTCCGCCTCTCTACAAGCCACTAGATTCCTCGCACTTAGTGTGCTTGAGTTCCATAGAATCTATCCCTTGTGATATCAGTCATACCTCGACCACCAATAAGATCCAAAAAGATGTAAATCATAGTTCTTTCACATCATAAGGGACCCAACGCAACATACAGTGCATCAATCAGACGCCCGGTTTGAATGTTATTTGCATTTCCACTCCAAGGGGCCTATTGGATTCGTGGTTCGATCCAACCCATCCATACACCCAATTTATGAAAAAATATATCGGAGTATACCAAAAGGTCCGGCTGAATACATATATTTTGGAGCTATAGACGGTTAATCAAATGGATTCCATGTTCTCTTATTATGGCCAAAAAGGTGAAAATGGGTCCAGATGGGCCCGAGTCCGGTCCAACCCGATCGGACCGACCGGGCCCAACCCATCCTGGGCCAACTCGAACTGATTCAGGTCCGGCTCAGGAAGGGGATGGCCGGGCCCACTGGGTAGCACATCCCCCCTAAGCTGTCTCCAAAGGGGGAGTTACCCCCCTTCTGTTAGGCACAACAAAGGGAAACACCTTTAGGCACACCAATGTCACCCGCGGGACCTGAGATGTTACCGATGATCTACTCCAGCTGGCAGGTGCATCGGCCGGTCCACCTCCAAGTAGTGCGGTCATGTGCTGTGGCTCTACTATAGTCATCTCGGTGTCGGCCGCCCTTCAGCCTCCGCTACGGCCAAGAGACCACGACCTCCTGCTTCGGTGGCGTGGACCCAGGCTGCCGCTCCACCACACGGCCGACCGAATGTCGGCTACCCCCTGCTCTTCCACGACTTATGGGATGCAACCTCTTCCTCAACTGGCGGTGTGGACGTGTGCCACCCTTCTTCCTCATGGTCATCCGGGTGCCAGATGTCACCTTCTTCCATGAGCCATCGCAACTTCATTCTAAGCCTGAAAATTATGTCATTCGCATATTCACGATCCTCGAGTCGAGGGCTCTGCGTCCATAGGCCGCACTCAATAAGACATTGTTTTTTTAGCTTCATTAATTATTTGGAATTGAAGTACCCATATAGAATGCATGAAGAAAAAAAGAAAATATGGTATGGTATATGTTGGACGATGACCATGTCTAGATGGCCATCATTGATGTTAATCCAGATTATGAAGAATCAACAAAAAGAGATTTATTTATAATTCAATTTAAAACCCATACCTCAATCTTCCGTTGGAGATTTTGCAAGATGGAAGATGAGGTCATTGAAGGGGACACCAGCATTCACTGCTCCCACAACACATTTCTGATCTGGGCTCATGCATCATCCTCATTCTTCATTGGGGGTGGTTCTTCATTGGATGATTCTCTAGCCAAGGCCTCCTCTCTCTTTGGACAACAGAAATACAACCCAAAAGAAGAGTTAATAAAATAACTCTTCATTAACAAGTTGGGTTATTAATTCAAGATTAATGTATCTTATTGGTTAAAGAGATGAGTGGTTATACATTTTCTGTAACTGGGCATTCAATTCAAAACATTAAATTCCCATCCACCCTCATGTGGTGACTGCCTTTATGATTCAAATTGGAGGATTCAAAAAATAAAATAAAAGTTAATTATTTTATTATATTATTTGTACATCCCTCCAAAAAAATATGAAAAACTAACTCCTAGCCTCTACCTACTTTGGTTGAGGTGAAAGTCTCCTTTAGAAAATATTGGTTTTGTGAGTTCAACGGTGTCTTCAGATTTCAATTTTGAGCAACAGTTCAGAAGTTACAAAATGCTGCTCATGCATTTACTGAAAGTACCTAAAAAAAGTTTGAAAAATTATTAATAGTCTCCCTAAAACCATGCCGGTTGAGGTTAGGATCTGACTAAGTGAACAATTCCACATAGAACCCAATGGGACTTTTAGATTTCCAATCCAAGTTACCCTTTAAATGTTATGTATTTTACAATAAAAAAAATGCCACTTTAATATTTTATTTATGGTCAAAGACTAACATTCACTAGTGTCTCAAGCCGACCAATGTTAGTGTCTTCCTAATGGAATCATACCCTCACGAGTTAAATGGTGGCCTCAGATTTTTAATTCGATTTATCATTTGTGCGATATAAGAATTTGAAAATTAAAATAAAATTATTTAATTATTTTATTTATGGTTATTCCATTTTCATGTTTTCTCATAGGAGGCCCACGCGAACAAAAATTATGTCTCACCTAGGGTAAACCTCCCATCCTGAGCTCAACGGTGCCCTTGTATTAATGATCCGAGTAATTGTTAATGTGTTATTCCAGTTTTTTAGGAAAACTGCTAATGTGCACTAATTAAAGCTCAAAAAAACTTTGACGGATTATTCCAGGCACTCCAGACCTCAAAATCGTGTGACGTCAGATTTCAAGGTCTCGAAATAATCCCATATAATTAAAACCAATTATATGGAATTTATAGAACATTAAATTCTCCCACCATAGGGATTTACATCCCATAAATCCACAACATAGACTACAGAAAAAAATGGGGGTACTGAGCACAAATATGAGCCTCCCACTCCCATGTGCTCTCCTGGGGGTTTCCATGCTACTAGAGAATGTGTACCGGAGGTATTGACTGCCAAAAAAGGACCCAATACCATCAATCCTCAATATCTATTGGAACCTCTATAAACGTCACCCCATCGTCTATATCCAGCTCACCATGGTAGATGACTTTGTAAGGGTCATGCACTCATCTCCCCAGGTGGGAAATGTGGAAGACGTCCGACACCCACTACAACCTTAGTAATAGTTCCAAGTGATATGCCACCTCGCCAATCCTCTGAAGTATCAGAAATGGTCTGATAAACCTCCATGATAACTTGACACCTCGGTCAAATCTCTATAGTCCTTGTCGAGGGGAGACTAGAAAGAAAACATGTCCCCCTTACAGAACTCCAAAGGTCTCCGTAGCTTGTTGGCATAAGACTTATACCAACTCTAAGTAGTTTTTACTTGCTAACAAGTGGGGAATCGTGATACAAACTCTGCCACTACTTTCTTTATCCCTGGCCACTAGTGCTGACGCTGAATGTTTGGGTACATCTTCACCACTCCTAGATGTATCGCTAAAGGGGACATATGGAATTCCTCAAAACATTATCCTTTATCACCACTTGTACCATAGTATATTGTCTAAAGAGTATGACATGCTCTCTACCTTCATAAAATACAGTATGTGTGTGTCCTGTGGATATCTGAGTATGATGAGCCTCATAGTCAGTGTCCCACGCTGTGCCTCCCGAACTTGTTACAGAAGTGGGGGAGTGACTTGCATAGACTAGAGATATGTTGATCCAACTCTATCCACAAAGGATATACATAAGGATATCCCCCACACTTTTCCACTTATATTGGGAACTGAAAACTCAAAACTCCTGCTACAACGAGGGTAGGGCTGGCCAACTCAAGAGTGATCAGCTACACCCTCCATTGTAAGATATTATCCTGTGTTGCATGGATTTTTTTTCGTAAACTAATGAAAATCCCGTTACAACGTTATAGGTAAACCACAACCCATTTACCTAATAAAATCAATCTGAGTATGATCTGTTGATGTCCAGTCTATACCGAAACAAATGTCACAAGGCCTCGGTGATTCCACCATGAGGTTCCAATAAAAAATCTCACCTCAAGGGTCAGATCACACAGTTGGAATAAGTGTGATTATCGAGACTCCTCCCAAAGGTATCTTCCTATGTGAGGGTCAAGTCAATGGATTAACCTGAAATTCTAGGTCTTGTACATGATTCATGGAAGGAAGGAATGATTAGTATAAATGACTATTAATACGACAGCTAGTAGTAGACACAGACCGTACCTCTAACTATTTGTGGAGCCCTTGGGTCACACTCTTTGACAGTATGTAGTTAATCCCTTCCCCTATCCACCTGATCCCTAAGCATAGTAGGGACCAAAAAAAGTGGAGTGGTTGTAACATGTCAAAATGTACACCACCTTATTCTTCTCTCCTAGCTCTGCTTCCATTTGTGCATCCCTACAGATTCATCTGTCCCTAACATTTCTTCTTCCCGAACCATTTTTACATGCCCAAGACTCTGCGACTGCTGCCAGTTTCCTAATTTCCCACTACTAACATTCACTGGCTGTATCTTCTCATCCAATGAACATTGAACCACAATGATTCACTCTAGAACCCTAACATAGGTAGGAATTCGTAGAGGAATAGTGATGGCTCATATGTCCTTAAACATTTCATCCATGGATGTCCGAGCCCCGAAGCACTGATCATATCATATTCATCGAGTACTAAGAATGTTCGGTACACTTAGATGAATACTTAGATACCAAAATGTCATCCTTCCAAAACTGTAGATGCTCTAGGGAACTCTCAACCACTTCCTTAAGCCACGCCTCATCCACCTATGACTCGGGCTCTCCAGGGAACCTGAGGGGTATCTGATGCTGAAACTTTTGTAAGGCACAAATCCTAAATGTTTCATCTACCAGTACCACCAGTTCTAACTGCATCCAACGGGCAATGATATAGCTAACACACTACCCAAAGGTACTATCTTGGGCAACGGTCCACGTACCGAATCCCTATCTCAATGCAGACCATTATAATGGTCACTCACTAGAAAAAACTAGAAGATAAGATCACTATCTGCTCTACCAGTGTCTCTACTAGGTGGAAAACTTTAGAAAAAACCATCAGACGGTCCTCAACTGCCTGGAAATCCGTCTCACCTCAAAACTTCAGAGGCCTCTTCTGATACAACTCGTGCAACACACTCAGTTAGCGTGCTTCCTTTACTGGTGGAGATGGGGGAATCAACTACCCAATGGGTAGTATTACTGCTTGTATACCACCCGAATGTTCTAATGCCGTAAGAGGGCCCGACACCGATGCGTCATCGCTTCGGGTGCCGTCATCACGTTCTCTCTCAAGAAACCTGGTCAGTTTTTTTATGGAGGCATCCTGATAAGAAACATGTGCGCCATGGTCATTAAGTTATAACTGGTGAGCTGAATCCAAATAAATCAACAGAAAAACATTTCAAAAACACACGCAATTAGTGTTTTCATGCATAGAGTTGGAAATCAGGATTCAGGGTCTGGGTGTGTGGATACGTTGGCCACCGCACCAATACTGGACTCCCAAAAATAAAAACCACACTCATAACACTTAACACTATTGCGTCACATAAATGATCATAGTCATAGTTCTTCGGTAGAACTGATATCCTCTGATACCACTTTTTCACGACCCGTTGCCCAAGGCCCGTGCCGCGACTACCCCAAGCCCACCTTCCATAGTCCAGGGGCTGGCAACTGGCATCAGAAATGCATATCCCTAAAACAGGAAGGCATTACCTTTAAGCCTATATATACACACAGAGTAGAACACAACAAGAATCATCTACTAAGTAAACTGATGTAGTAAAAAGGGTGCTGAATGTAAAGGGGTCAGAATACATTCCTAAATGAAAGTACGAGCACAATTCAAAAATACTAATACAACTAAAAAGTGAAAACCAGCTCCGGGATCATAAACCACATATCCTACCTTAAGGGTTTGTACGACTCATGATCAGTAGTCCCTACGACACGCCAAAACAAATGGATGGCCTCCTAGTACCATCTAGTATTAGCTCCCTCAGCCTCGATCAATGATATACATAATCTGCACAAGACACAACAAGGTGCGGGTGAAGCACGTGTAGCAGTGATTATAACAATGCTCAGTAGGGACCCCAATACCCTATAGGTCTCCTAATTTTCCAAAAAGGAAAACCACAAAGCATGAAATCAACTATAGTTAGGCATATGCCCGTACATACACCTAATTTATCAAGATATACAAATCTCATACATGAAGGAACAATACCATAAAGGTAACACCATAAAGGTAACACCATGAAGATAAAATTACGACACATGTAACATATGAAGGTTACACCATGAAGGTAATGTAACAAACATGTATCACCATGAAGATAGTACCATGAAGGTAGAAGTACCACACATGTATCACCACGAAGATAGAACCATGATTGTAAAATCCCCACATAGGTATAACCACGAAGATATTACCATGAGGGTAAAAGTACAACACAAGTATCACCATGAAAATAGTACCACAAAGGTTAAAGTACCTCACAGGTATCACGATGAAGATTTTACCAAGAAGGTAAAAGTACCACACAGGTATCACCAAGGATATAATACCATGAAGGTAAAAGTACCACACAAGTATCACCACGAATATAGTTTGTTAAAGGTAAAAGTACCACACAGGTATCACCCTGAAGATAGTACCACAAAGGTAAAAGACTTAGTTCAAACAAATTCTTAGCTCAAACCAAATTTTCAGTGAACAATATAAGTATAGATGATTAGTCTCGAAGATAGATTCCATTAATTATTCAAGAGGTACTAATGCTAATTATACTGAGTTTGGCCCACACATGATCGAAGGGTACTAACCCCTGCAATGACCCACATAGGATTTGACCCAACCAGAGTTGATAGGTACTAAGCCCCGCTATGACCCATACAGGATCTGACCCACACAGGATCGATATGCACTAACCCACACAAGATTGCTGAGGGTTGACCCAAAAAGGATCTGATCCACATAGGATCAGTATGCGTTGACCCACACTGGATCACTGAGCTCGGACCCACACATGATCTAACCCACATAGGATTGGTATGCGCTGACCCACACAGGATCACTGAGGGCTGGCCAACATAGGATATATCGGTACTAACCCCTGTAACGAACCACACTGGATCTAAACAACCTAGAGTCGATAGGTAACTAACATACCTATTATCTGTCTCCAATCTCCATCTCACTACCAGCCACTGGCTTCCTCGCACCCGGTGCACACAAGTTCCATTGAATCTGTACCTCGGGATATCAGTCGCACCTCGAATACTATTAATCTTGAAAAAGGAGTAACCCAAAGGTCCATCACGTCGTAAGGGACCCAACACAATAGAAGGTACATCAATCAGACACCCGATCTGTAAGTTATTATCATTTCCACACCAAGGGCCCGGTTGGATTCGGGGTTCGATCCAACCTAGCTGTACTCCAAAATTATCTAAAACAAATGTGGAGTCTACCAAAAGAATCGTATCGATCCAATGTTCCCAGTTCCACAGAAGGTTCTTCAAATGGATACCCAGTTCTCATGTTACAGTAAACTTGGTGAAACTGGGTCCAGATGGGTATGGGTCTGGTTCGGCCCGATTCGGGTTCAGCCTGGTTGTCCTGGTCTACGGCAGGCCCGACCCGTGAAGGGGACCGCCCGACCTGCTTGGCAGTGCGATCCGCCTGAGCTGGCACTGAAGTGGGAGGGGACCCCTTCTGTTCAGAACAACAAAGGTAAGTGTCTTTAGGTGCTACAATGTCACCTATGGGACCCAAGTGGGTCCCTCCGATTCACTACGGTCGACCGGTGCTCCGGCTAGTCCTCCTCCTAGGGGCGCAGTCGCGCGCCGCTTCTCCACTGCATCTGGCTGGGTGATGGACACCCTCTGGCCTCTTCCACAACCAAAAAGCCGTGGCCTCCAGCTCTAGAGGCACGACCATGCGCCACCTCTCCACAACATGGCCAGCCGGATGCCGGCCACCCCTAGCTACGCCGTAGCTGATGGGTCGCAGCCTCCTGCTTAACCGGTGTCGTGGAAGCGTGCCACCAGTCTTTCTCATGGTTGGCTGGGTGCCGGTCCCCACCTTCTTCCGTGATCCATTTTGTCTTCATTCCAAGACCGAAAATAATTTTGTTCAAATATATATGATCCTAGGGTCAAGAGCTCTGCATCCATATATCGCGCTCAACGATACATTGTGTTTTCAGTGTCATTAATTATCTGGCATCGAAGAATACACAAATAACACACAAAGAACAAAAGAAAAAGGGGTAAGGTATATGATAGATGATTTACATGTTTATTTTTCCATCATCGTTATTAATCCATATTATGATGAATCAACAAAAATAGATTTATTCATAATTCAATTTAAAGCCCCTACCTCAATCGCCTGTTGGAGATGTCGCGAGTGGGCAGATGAGGTCGTTGAAGGGGACACCAACATTTGTTGCACCCGTAACATGTTTCCGATTCGGGCTCATGCCTTATCCTTGAAATTCATTGGGGGGTGGTTCTTTGTAGGAGGATTCTCCAGCCCAGGCCTCCTCCCCCTTTCTATAATGGAAATAAATCCCACAACAAGAGTTAATAAAATAACTCTTCATTAACAATTTGGGTTATTAATTCAAGATTAATGAATCCAATTAATTAAAGAGAAAAGTGGTTACATATTTTGTGTAACCAGGCATTTAATGCTCAGCATTAAATTACAAACCACCCTCTTGTGTTCCCCACCTTTATGATTCAAATGGGTGGTTTAAAAAAAGTTAATTATTTTATTTTTTTATTTTTCCTACCCTCCCAAGATTATCCAAAAAATTAACTCCTACCCTTGACCTACTATGGTCGAGGTGAAGGTATCCATAAGTAAATATTGGCACTGTGTGTTCAACGGTGTCCTCAGATTTCAATTTTGATCACCGATTCAAATGTTACAAAATGCCGCTCGCACGTTTAGTGAAAGTACCGAAACAAAAGTTCGGAAAATTATTAATAGTTAACCTCGACCCGCGTCGGTTGATATTAGGCACTGCCTAAGAGAAACACACCCCAACGAACCCAACGGTACTCTCAGATTTCCAATCTGAGTAACCATTTAAATGTTATAGATTTTATAATAAAATAATTTTCACATTAATATTTTATTTTCGACAAAAAACTAACATTCACTGGTGGCCCGCACTAGCCAATGTTAGTATCTTCCTAAATAAAGAATACCCTCATGATTTTATTATTGTTCTCAGATTTTTATTCTATGTTATTGTTAGTGAGTTATAAGTATTTGAAAAATAAAATAACTTTAATTAATTATTTTATTTACTATTATGCCATTTTCAGGTTTTCTCATAGGATGCATGTGCCAACTAAACATAAGTCACGCCTAGGGTAAACCCTCCAACATGAGAACAACAATTCCCTTAGATTTCTGATCCAAGTTACAATTTAAGAGTTATTCCACTTTTTCAGGAAAACTGTTTACGCACGCTAATTAAAGATTAAAGAAACTTCGACGGATCATTCTGGGAACTCCGCGCCTCAAAATCACACGCCATCAGATTTTGCGGTCTCTAAATAATCCCAAATAATTAAAATAAAATAATACAGGATTTTTAGGACATTACAACACATGCGTATTTGGGGACCATAACAACCATGAAGCGATGGGATTCACTTCTAATCACTACTTTATAAAAAAAATTATAATTTTATATGTTGAATAAATATAATTCTTATTACATGATAAATATTCCTTATATTATTGAACAATGACCAAGGTAAAATAACCAGAACCATAAAATGGGATCATGCTCGTCAAATAGACTAGTTTTCACACCAATTTTATTTTTTGTGATGAAATTTATAATAAAAAGATAATTAAAATTTATAATAAAATTTACACATTATTATATATATTAATATTGTTCTATATAATATATACATAAATATATATTTATTAAAAATGATAATTGAACACGTATAATGAAAAACCATTCTTATAGTAGTGGTTTATGGTACAATCTCATTTCATATTATGGATTGTTTGTAAAAAATTTATGTTGATTGAAATTATATGTTTCCTATCAAATAAGACATTTATATTTTATTCTCCTATTTATATACTTTAATTTTTCTGTATTATTAAAATTTTACCCTCTATATTACTTAAAATGATACAATAAACATTTTAAATAAAATTTTACCATATTTACTATTTGGTCGATGAATTTTTTCAACCATGTCTATTCCCTTAAAAATTAATTGGTGGAATATTTTTCCAATACAAGAAATGTTTCCAGAATTTCTATTTCAATTACATTCAAATTTTTTTACAAATGCGTAAAAGGAATTATTTGAAAGAATTATTTTGAATGATTTGTTTTTGAATTCATTATAATTTTAGGAAAAATTATTGTATTTTGACATATATATTATAAATTATTTCCCTCTATCATAACCTTTATTTTCATTGAATCTTAAATTAAAATTTGAGAATATTATTTTCAATATAAATAATTTTCAGAATATTTTTTTATTTTAAGATAATATTTGATGAAATGAAAATGATAATTTTCATAGGTTTTTAATGATATGTTTGAATGTTAGTTTCAATATATTTATCAATTATGTAAATATCCTATAAGGTGTATTATACTTCACCAAGGAAATGATCTTATGATATAATCCAAAATTTTCTCTAGATGGCTTTTGATGGTGATGGTTTATGGATGATTCTATAAAACTTGTTTCTTTCTCATGGGTTAATTAAGTAATGATGAAAACATTATGAATCCCATTTAATTTCCATCTATTATGGTATGATTAAATGATGGAATTTTAATGAAATCCATTTCATTTCAAGGGGTTATGATATGATGATATGATTAATGATTTGAGATCTTATGTCACACATCTATATCATTATTGTTATACAATGATTTGGATTGGAATTAGGAAAACCTCAATTTATTGGGTAAATATTGAGGTATTATTAGGTAATAAGGACTCTAATGGGGAGTGAAACCAGCTTAGTATGGGACCCTATCCCATAATATTGTCATGGGAGTAAAAAATGACTAAGGAAATTATGAAATAAGAAGTAAACCCAATACACTATAATAGTCTTAGATGTGTTTATGGACTAAAAAAAATTATTTAAGATTATTATGTGTATTCCATAGACTTATTTCTTAGGCATATGATATGTTATCATGGATCATGATTTATTATTGGTGATTCCACACACATATGAGTTACGAAATTTTTTATGAAAATATTTATTACTTCAATTATGATTAATAATCATTGACTGATTAAGATTCATTATCATAAGATATGATTATGTTTTCATACCTGTATGGTTATATTTTGATCCATTATGATCATCTATTAATACATTTTATGTTTACCTATACATAAAATTTGATCTCACCCTTTCTCATGTCTTCATTACCTATGTTACAAAGAAATCCTTGAAGTAGTATATGAATAAAAATTTTATTATGTGAATTAAAAATTTATAGTGATTTTGAATATATTCCATGAAATAAGATGATTATGTAACTAGTCACCAAAGGCACTAAACCATTACGGTTCTCATCCTAGTTTTGTTGTGAGATATATTGAATATTTTTATAAAAATTATTTATTATATACGTATGAAATACTCAGGTCAACTCAGTTTCCTATATTTTTAGAATAAAAATAATGTAATAAATTTAATTTATATGTATTAATTACATATTTATAACTATATAAGGAAATTAGTTGTGAAAGATGAATTGCAAAACAACATAAAGATAGTAGGCCATAAGAATGCTCGAGTGATGTTTTTGTTTTCCAAAGGATGGAATGGAGATAGAAAATTGAAATATCATTAACATAACAATGTATCATAATGTTAAATATATAGACTTTATTATATTGAGATGGTTATGGAATAATTGTAAGGGGATTATAATGAATGGTAATTTCTGATTCCTGATGAAAATATATACCTCTTCTTTTGGTAAACTCCTTTATCTTACACATTAATCCGGCATAAAGTGGTCTTTTAGTGAGACAAAAACGTCTTGTACATTGTTATGGATTTTTATATAATATACGGTAAGGTATTGGTTGATCCAAGTGGATTAGGTAGTATTGGGGAGAGAGGATAAAGGGTTCCATTTTATATGTAAGCTGGGTGGTAAACATATAAATACTTGAAACATTATTTTATAATACATGTATTTCACATGTATAGTGTCTCTAAATTGTTATAATACCACTTATGACAAAGATAAGTTAAGAATAAATCCCTTATATGAAATTTATGCCAGTTTTTAGTGTTACTTGAAGGCCTTATCCCTTTATTTTAACCCTTTTAACTCATTTTACCTTTAACTGAAGTGATAAATATTCATTATGTTTAATATTCATTATGACCAGAAATTATATTGGAAATAATAAGAAATATTAATTTTTTTGAGTAAAAATATTGTATAAAATTTACAATATTAAATTTATATAAGTGATAAAAATTACTTTTAATTTATATTAGAAAAATGTAATGAAAACAGTTATGAGATAAAACGTTTTTAAGTATAAATATAATTTTGAAATAAATTGTAATGTTGACTTAAATGGAATTAATTAGATTATTTTAATAAAATTAAACTTATTTTATTTTTAAAACAAACTAAAAATAAATTGAACCTTTTTTATACATTATTATTCGAGAAGAACTAAAAATTGTTTTTATTTAAAGAAAAGTGTTACTTAGAATTCTTAAATGTTAAGAGTAGATTTATAAGTTCAAGATTATATTTTTACTGGGATTATATTAATTATATAATATATAAGTGGTATTGAATTATTTTCTATAAAAATTCATGTTATTCTTATATCATTATAATTACATAAAAGCTAATTTTTTTTACAAAATCAGTATTTTTCACTATTCAAACAAAAATCAACTATTCCTGAAAATACTCTAAAATTATTTGTATAATAATATTGACATGACGAATTCAAAAATAAAAATATTTTTTTACAATTTAATTTAAATAATAGTTCAATTTAGGTTTTAATCACATTATTAGATAAATCTATGTACATTATGCTATTATTCCTTTAAAATGAAAAGGTTTCTCTCTATAATTTTTTCTAGAGTGATACATTCTCACCATATTCAAAAAATATATCCTTAAAATTTATATAATTTCACCTCATGAATTTATATGGGTATTTCTTCATCATAATTTATTCATGTTACTTATGGGATCTTCTATTTTATGATTTATTTAAAGCAGCTTCACTTATTAGGTCACCTCATTCTATAACACCTGTTCACTAGTGTCAAAAATTTTGATATACTCTTCATAGAAAGATAAGTATATTAACAATTATATTTTTTCTTGGGTGATAACATTTTTTAGGTATGAAATTTACTTACACAATAAATACTTATGGAACTCATCATGATATTTAGTGAGCATATGTGGTATTACCAATTAGTAAGCCAGAAGTCATTCAAGAATTTCAATATGCCTGATGTACCTATGACATAATTTCCCTTTCATGATATCCTAATAAACAATTCTACATCAATATGTTTTATAAAACATTATAAACTACTTGAAATTTTAAATATTTAATTCAATTATCTATAAATATATTTTTCCAATATTGAACAGTCGTGATGTAATTTGGAATAGTCTTTACATTCACCATTGTCCCCTCAAAATGTTCCTGACCTAAGAGATTCCATTAACCAACATCATCCATATAATAAGTAATATGAAATATTTAATTTAAAAATCTTCATATAGTTCCATTTAATTACTCCAATTGATGCTATTATTATACTAGAATTCTTCCAATGGTAAATATTAATCCTACATACCTTAAAATTCTTGTGTGCATGACTTAAAAATGTCTTATAACATTTGAAGAGTATTTTTTTTCCACCTCTATGATGATGAGGATATGTAATGATAAAATATATCTCTATTTCATGATCCTTATGAATACTTTTCCAATAATTTTTACATAAAAAATGTGTTTTTCCAAATAAAATAAATAAAGGTTAACTATAAATTCTCAAAAATTCTTTAAAATCGAACAATGAGGGGCACTGAAGAGGTAGAGATTACTTTATAGTGCGAAAATGTGACTAATTGGAATGGATATCAATAATAACCCATGTACAATCATTCATTATTAGAGTATTTGGAAGTAAAGTTACAATTAAAATTATCAAATCATATCATTTCCATGCAGGAATAAGTTGAGGTTTCATGACTCATTTAGGATATTTTTTCTCAACCATTACCTATTGATAAGTAAATAATCTTAACACATATTCTAAAATTTCAAATTTCAAATTATCCCTAAAAATGTTCCTTGAAATCTCAATACATTTTTGTGCTAATAGGGTTCATAATATAGTTTGATATATGAGCTTCATAAAATAATCTTCTTGTTATCTCAGGAATGTATAGAACACATAAACTCTTAAAAAAATTAATATACCACCTACATTGATAAATTGTATAAATTTACCATTATTAAAAACATTAATTTTCTTGTGAATATTCTTATCATCAAGATCGAAACATTTCATTTTCTCTAAAAACGATGGATTGATAATAATTTTTAATAGATGTGATTTTCTCCTTAATGATTCCCATATCTAACATTGCTAAGTCAATGAATATAGAATATGTATTAATCCAGATTTTTGTTAAAACTGTATGATCTTTCCAACTCAACTCATCAACATCCTTATTTTACTTTTAATGGTGAGGGATTATTTAAAAATAATAAACGATGAGGAGTCCTAGATATTTACATTGTCCCATATTGAGAAATTTATAGGGGATTATGTATTTAAAACTTTTTTAATCTATGAATATTACACATTTTTTCCTTAAATTTAATTAATCTATATTCAATGAAAATACACCAACTTCCAAATCATGATCATGGGTTGGATAATTCTGTTTAGGAATATTTACCCACATTTATGAATAGACTAAAAACTCTATGATTCTACATAATAACACATCATGTTTCTTATGTGATGAATCATTTTATATCATGAATCTATCCATTGTTGATGGAGAAGTAAATATTAGTGAATTGAAAAATCTTCCCATTAAATAATAAGAAATATTTTATCATTATTATGACTATATATACATAAACCTTTTATGTATGAACATGGTAATGGTGTAAGCTAACCAGGAATCATTTTGAATAGATTATCTATAATAACCAACTAATCCATGAAAAGTTCATATTTTAGTTATATTAATTTGATTTTTTTCATTCCATCACCACCATTTCCTTTTAAGGATCAACTCATATTCCATGTTTAGAGAAAAAATGTATGTGTTATGAATCTTCTTAAAGACAAAATTCATAATGGCTAAATTTTCTATATAAATAAGTTTGTCAAAGAATCTTAATTTCATCAAGATATCATCAATATATATTATACTAGAATTATAGAGATAATCCTTTTATAATTTTTTCATGGTATCTATAAAAAATATTCTAAATTATCTAATCCAAATGGGATTACTATAAATTTTCAATGTACATAACTCATATGAAATGATGTATTTGGAATAAAATATTTCTCCATAGAAAATGACACACAAAATGGGGATCAATGATTTCAAATTACTAAGATATTTTATGTTAATAAAAAAATTCATCAATATAGTGTATATGATACTTGTTCTTTTTATAAATGGTATTAATTTTCATATAATTTATGGAAAACCTAGTAGTTCCATATTTATTTTTAAAATAAAAAATTGTGGGTCCCCATGGTGAAAAACATTGGAGTATGAATACCTAATCACATATCTTCTATATTTGTTTCATTAGTTCCAATAATTCCACTATAAAAATCCTATAGGTAATCCTATATATAGGTTTTACATTATAGATAAGTTAAATTTAAACACTAAAATTCATTCTCATTTAGATGTCTAGGTATTTTTCAAAAAACACATCATTGTATTATTTCATAATAGTTAAATTAACTATTATAATGATAAATTTCCCATTTATTGGTTGGGTTTGATCATATTATTATTCTAGATTTTCATTAATCAAAGCTAACCGAGATAGATCCTAATATGATTTTGATTATTTAGTCTCCCCAATAAAAACATGGGATTCCATATATTAATCCAAAATCATAATATAAATATCTTGGAAATAATATTTTTTGAATTATAATTTTAAATCCAATCCATAAAAAGGAGTATATCGAATTTTACCATTGGTTTAATTATCATGATTTAAAATAGAGAACACCTATGTGTAATAATGGGTGTTGAATTTTGATATCATTGTTGCTGTAATATTTCTAAAAAGAGTCACAATCAACTACTATTTTATTATGATACATGTGAAATAAATAAATTTCCTAGAAAACATGGAATATATAAAAGAGTGAGAAAATATAGAATTGAATATAACATTAGATAAATTGTTGGTTATAATAAAAGTACCGAACACCAAATCTTTAATAATATTGAACTCAACTATAAAATCTAATAATCTATACATTATATATTTGGAATCCAATCCCCCTTCATTCCAATTTGATGCAATTATTTTTTCTTAGTTCTTAAGAAATATATTTATTATTCCGCTTGATGTTATATTATCTATTGAGATTTTTCACTATTCTGATGGTAGTTGATTCTATATAATCATATGACGAAAATGTTTAAGGAGCTAGTGACATTTTGGGACGCAGTTTAGTACCATCAATGAAATGATAAATATTTATTTATAGATTACATATGTGGTTTATAGCATGCTCCCTTATCCTGTAATGTTCATCTCACAATTGATAATAAATTTTTATTTCCTATTCGTTAAAATCAGAAACATCTAATTTTTTTCAACTTGTTACTATAGAGAAAATTATTTTTCATAGAATATAATTTTAAAAGTTCTCTATTCGATAGTTTATATTAAATTACACTATTTAGTGTCCCTGATCAATGAACATCATTGACCTGCATCTGCCATCATAAAATATATTGCACGAATAACCCATTAACTTTAACTACCCCATGACTACAAATATGTTTTCAAGGGACATAATCCAATCATTAACAAGTAATATATTAGTGGTTTGACTAAATTATAGATATTTGGATATATAATATGACATAATAAAGGTGTATCATACAATGGGAAAAAATATTTCTCTATTCTAGAATGGTAATTCATAATAACTTGAGTCAGCTTCCCAAATAGGGAAATAATTTTCATATCCCCAACACTGACTATTTTGGATTGATGTGTAGGGAAATCCCTTCATTAGTTATGGTTATTTATTCTCATCCTTCCACTAGGTGCTCTCTCTAAATAATGAAACACATTGAGTTATAACATAATTATTATTAGTATTGATACATAATGTAAAAAACTATGTAATGGGAAATGTTTTAAAAACCCCAACGTGATTATCATATTTCTTATTATAGATATGTTTATTTAAAATATAGTTCACAAGGTTCCTAATAAACATTCCTTGATACCAATTATAATAACACCAACTCTAGTAACCGTAATCAAGTGTCTACTTTATTACATTTTTACATGAAACAAGGGATTTCAATTTTCTCGATCAATCTGTTTCTAAAGTCTTTGAAAACATTATAAATACAAGATTACAATAATACATTTTAAATATAAAAACACAAAATAAGAAGAATTATTGCATCCTTGAAATCATTGAAAATATTCATATTCACAACATAAATAAAAGAAAAAAAATAATGGGTGACCCTAGATGCTTATTAATGGTTATACACAATTAATTTTATCATGATTAAAGAAGGAATACTCACAATGGAAGTGTTGATAATCAAAACCTATTTCCTATAATCAAAAAATTTAGTTCAAAGCACATCCAAGGTTAATAATATAAAAATTTTCACATTGATAATGGAAAATAAATTCTTAAAAATGAAAATTTAAAACTATAGACTTTCATAATATTACCATCATGGCATCCACCATGATATAATTAATCATACCATCATGTCTTTAGAAAAATTAATTATAAAAAAAATGAGTAGGTGTAATACTGAATTTCCATATAATTTTCCATTCTTATAGTTTTGTCTGATGAGACCTATCAATGAATCAAGGGGTTATATATAAGTGAGACCTACCCATAACTTTCGCAACATATTAATTACTCATATATTTGGTTGTCAATTGAATTAATTCTCAAAATTATATATATATCAATAGTTAACTCTATTGAATCAAGAATACAAAATATTTCCTTAGTCGTTGAAATAACAATGTTAAAAATATTTCCTAAACTCATACCAAATATTTAAATGGTATATGGTTGTGAAAAAATAAATTGGTGGGAATAATTTTGCATAAATATATGATAATTAAAATATGAACATGGAGAGTAAATTGGTGTCAAATTAAATGATATAAGGGGATAACTAGTATGATAAAGATAAAGTTAATTTTCAAAATACCATAAATCAGTAAGGGATAAACTAAGAACATTAATTAATTTTAAAAATGGGTTTCTATAAAAAATAATCCTTTATAAAAGAGAATATAAGAATATATTTTGAAAAAAACTCCTTATAATATTCTTTAAGAACAATTTTATAAAACTCATTCCATATTATTTTCATTAATTTAATTAAATAACATCCATTTCCGTTGAAAAAATTTTAAATAAAAATTTCATGAATATTAAGAAAATGATATTTTATTTGAAATAAACATAGAAACATGTAAATGAATATTCAAATAAATGATCAACCATGATTTTAGAGAGATTTTTTCATGTCATATACATTTAGAGAAAAAATTATTTGCACACTTTTCTTAATAATTCAAAAAAAGAGTAATTTGAAAAACATTTAACAACATTATTTTTTAAAAATTATTTAATAAATTAAAAGTTATTGAAAATTACCATTAAAAAAAATTCATTTATTTGTAAAAATTTCCATAAATTTTTTTGAAGAACATAGATATGGATTAAATCATTCCCAATCAAAATAAGAAATTATGTCGGCATCCCTTACATGTAACATACATGATGATTCATGAAAAATAGTGAATAGAAATATAAAATCAAAAATTAAAAACCCAAAAATATAGAGTATAAGAATGGAGATGTGTTTTAATGATATTACGATCATATAATTTTCTTAATGCAAATTTGAACAAATATCATCCTAAAATTAAATGATATTTCAAAATAAAAATCATACATTGGATGACTACTTAGTAAAAAATATTTGATTCTCATATATTATTAATTTAATGACAATGACTATTTTTTATGAACCATTTCATTATATACTCCATTTTTAATGTTCTTTTATAACAATTTGAATCCCATTATGTAAATATTTCTTGACTATGGAGACATCATATGTTTGTTTCTTTAATTTATGAAAAATTAGTTCAGTATGTTATCTGCAGATAAAGTAGTTCAGAAATGGTTCCATAATCACAGTAAATTGAATAAATTAATGAATACACTTTTTATTCATTTTATAAAATTTTAGAAACAGTAACGAACGGTGGTTTTAGAAAAATGGGGATATATGTTTTGGAAGTATTTGGATACCTATTGATCAATATTGGTAGTTTTTGTAGTTCAGAGAATAGTGGAGAAGGTGTTCCATTTTAAAAGTGTGGTGGGTGGAAAACATGTAAATAAAAGATCATTAATTGTATTATATTATATTTTTCTTTCTCAATTCTTATGGCTCAAAATTTTCATAGCCTCATAGATTATTTGAGGGAGGTAGAAATACAAACAACCAACTTGAATTAAGAATGTTTTTTTTCTTAAATTATTATCCTTTATTTTTCCCTGTTAACACATTTATCCGTGGAACTATGTGACCGATATTTAACAAGGATACTATCATGAATTTAGAATAATTAAGTTGAAATTTCTACCAAGTATTTGTTATACTTATTTAAAATATAGAATTCATTTTAAAATAATCAATTTTCGAAGGAGATAAAAATTAATTATATTATATGTTCACAAAAAAAAATGAAAACTATTTTATAAAATGATTGTTTTAAGAAAAAATGATTTCATAAAAAAATATACATTAATGCTTATTCTAAAAGAAATAATTGGATTAGGGTAAATTAAAGGAGTGTTATTTTTATTTCATACCAAACAATAACTGAATGGAACTGTATAAATACATAGTTAAGGGAGAAGAACTAAAAAACATTTTTATTTAAATTAATACATTAGTTTGATTTAAAAATGTTATGCATAGATTTATAATTTGATAATAATATTTTTATTTCAAATATATTACATATTTAATATATATTTAGTGATGAAAGTTTTTTAATAAAATTTAAAGTCATTCTTATAAAATTATAATGTCAAAAATATGGTATCTTTTGTAAAATTAGTATTTTTCACTATTTACAAAAATCAATTATTCCAAAAAAATATAAATATTTTATCCTAAGGTAATGTTTATATGATGAATAGAAAATTGATTTATTTTATTCAAATAAATTTTATAAAAATTTGTAATTTAGATTATTATCACACTCATTTACAATGAAATTTTCCCTTGGCTATTGTTTTTCAAAAATAAAATCACGATTTCTATAATTGAAGCTTGGTTTTTTCAATACAAGTTGAAACAACTTTTTTTTGTATCATGATTCATTATATGTATAATTAAAATAATTTATGTATATTAACTAAATTAATCATATGCACTAGTTGAATCCTATCCCACATGATGGATTGCAAGAGAAGAATTTTGTTTGGTGTACTTTTGGTGTGTTTTTAAACTCATTACAACACTATGTAATTACTTTCAGATATCTATGTGAAAATAAGATAAATCCTTCAGTTTTAAAATTTTAAATAAATAAATATATGATGAAATATTGTTTTAATATTGTTAATATTAATATTTAATATTCCCTTTTTTAACTTTTTTAACATTATTTTCAAACGTATTTACCCAACAACATTAAATGTTTTGATGTTAACAACAAATATTTTCTATGAACTCTTGAGTATTATAGATTCTAACAAATTTTAAATTTTTATTAAATAAATTTCTTTCATATATATTGATAAAAATTTAAAATTTAACTCTTCATATTAAGATAATCTTTTACCGACATGTCTAAATATTTTATTAAGATACAAAGTTGTATTCAAATTTAATTTCAAATGTATAAATATTTATTTTTCATATTTTAGACCTTATTAAGTGATAAAATACTCTCAATAACCTATAATAAATTATATTGATTATGAAATATGTATTTTGAAAACTACAATTTTCATTTCAATAAATAACATTTATTTTCTTCTTGGGAATATTTAACAAATAGACCATTAACAGTGATATTTTATATAGTAAAATATATGTTTATGAAAAATATTTTGAAAAGAATATTTTAATCATTAAAATTCCATATTGTGGTTTGGGATATTTTATTTTAAATGACCTGATTATTTTTCAAAAAATTCTGGACTATGTTTAAATTTAAAGAGTCCTGGGACCCTATTATGAGAAAAATTATAAATTTACATTAGTATATGACCCAAAATAAATAATACTATTGTTCCATTTATTTCAAAGGTTTGTGCATACCCCTTAAATGACATGATAAGAAAATTTAGTATGGTGGGGCCTCGATAAATATGTATTTATTATAAAATAGTATTTTCAATTCATGCACATATTTATGATAACATGAAAAATATATCCAAATAGGAGTTACAGATAAAAAATACATGTTGTGTTTGAACCCAAAATACAGGTAGTACCATTTATGAAGTCTAATATTCCTATTTATTATGGTCCCTAAGTTAATTATCTCCTATCCATAATAAAATAATTCATAGTTTGTCAATTTTTTGTGAATAGAGATGTATAAGTGATATTTCATGAAGTGGTAGAAGAGTTGCCTTGTAATGATGATGTTTATTGGGAGATTCTTGTGTCAAGAATCATTGAATGTCTCCATCCTTAAGTAAAATAAATACATTGAGGGGGATTTTTAAGGAAATTATATGTGGGAATTAAATAGGTGAAATTATAGAAATAGTTCATCCTCATTTTATTCCTCCTTACTATCCATTGGAAAAGTAGATTAATCTTTTCCATGTGTAAAAAACATTGTAACGAGAATCATATCTCCCCATATTTTCTCTAGAGGGGTTGTTATTTGGATTCTTGGGGTTGTCTGTGGTGGTTCTATAAATGAAAACTGTGTATCATGCGATGAAAACAGTATTCCATGGGGATAAAATCATGAATCAATAACGAGACAAACTATTGTAGTGGTTATTAATTTAACCAACAGGAATGATTGAACCAACCCAATTTTGGAATTTTTTATTTCCTGTAGGCTCGGATCATTATGGAATACTACATTGAATTTATTTTTTGTAATTGACACCCATTGACTTTACTATTTTAATTTTTATTTCATTTATATATACTTTGGAATTATCCTATCAATATAACCATTTGATTTTATTTCACAATTTATTCATGGTTTCATAATTTAGATAAATTATATAAATTTTTCTTTATAGAATAGGTTTATGACGAAGACACAGTTGATTTACTCTTATTCTGTATTTATTATTCAACATTTTCATATCTTTTATACCCTTATTAAATTTTATTCGGATATTTTATATTGGATCTAGTGTTTCCAAAAGGTAGGTAGACATGATGTCATGATGAAAAGGTAGTGTGGATATGCGGTGAATGTGGAAAGTTTTGATGAAGGGGGTTCATTGAAGGTGGTATGTGAGGTTTGGGTAATAATACTATAACATCTTGTATTATACAAGTAGAAGGATGGATACAATCATGGATGTTAGTGCATATTCTAGATGATGGAAATCATCAATGTCAATAACATGAAATGGGTTACCAGAGTCTGGATATTATATAATTTTGTATAGGTGGTGGATGTGATGGCTCCCTACAAAAGGTGGAATGTGTTCCTAATATTGATCCGAATGACATACATGAATTTTCCATGAGACGACGCCAATTGTGTGAACTATCAGAATAACATGTGGACCACATTAGATAGAGAAATTGTATTCTTTAAATGATTTATATTAATTATATAATCATGTTTTTATAAACTCTATGTTAGTTAGAATGGAACACATGGTGGGATCACTATAAGGCAGAATAACATGATTCCACCATAATTACATGGCTATCGGTGAACTGAAGCTCGATCGACCATGGTTGGTCTCACTAGCCCTAGTATATAAAACAATTTATTCTATTCATCTGATCTATTAAAATATCCCACATTGGTGGGATGATTTACATGACCCATAATGGAGACCTATATTGTAATCTAGGGAGACATAACCTAGCCAAAAAGTTGGTTAGTTATATGGTCCTAGAATCCCCAATGCAACCCCATACATGTAATTTGAGCACCACATGACTTCCATAGTGTTCCAAATTTCCTTACATGAGGGAATTTGTCTGTCTGGTATCATTTCCAATACTGTGTCTTGAAGACATCAATATTTGGTGTCTAATTCAAGAAAGGGAACAACCTATCCATAGTGTTTTTATGAGTACATATCAATAGTGAAATATGTTTTTCAGCCAGATGGTCTCTTCAAATAATGATAAAATTGAGATTATAATTACCTTCATGGGAGCATTAGTGTTTTTTAGATTGTCCAATGGCATGTTTGTGGTTTTAGGACCAGAATCTCCTCAAGTAAGTCCTCTTTTAACGGTTGTATTCATTATTTTACTTACAGATATCTACTACCACTTATTGTGTGCTTCATATGTCATCCACATGATTTTAAAAAACAACTAGAGTATTTTATTATAACACTGAAATTTATGATATATTTACCTTTAAATAAATTAATTTTTTTGATAGTTTTCATTACACTCAATAGAATGCTTAGACAATCCATGATATACTATTAAATTATTATATTTAATGTGATAGGTATTTTCTATCCATTGGATTGAAATGTATAAATAGAACTATACAGATATTTAAAATGTATTTTTTACTCATTTATAAAATTAATTAATTATATTTAAATTTATTAGAAATGATAATTAAAGCATTTCAAGGTAAAAGAGTTGTTTTTTCTGAAAAAACAATTTACCCACAAATTGTATTTTTATATTAATAAATTAAAATAATTACAATTGAGGAATTATTTTTATGAAATTTATTATATTTTCAATACCATTTTTTAGCATTCATGTCATGGTTTTGACTAGTAAACTGATAATAATAAATCTTGTTTTATTCATATAAAATATTTTTTCAAAAAAATGCATTGCATTGCATTTTGTGTGCTTATTTTAAAATGGATTTCTAAACGTTTTAGGAAATTAATAATTGAAAATGGATTCATTATTTTTAATTATATGGTTTAAATTTGGAAAAATCACTCTTATATTTTTTTCATTAGGAATAATATCCTTCGTAAGAATTTTTCAACTGTGTAAGGCTAAAATAAGTGAAATTGGGTTAAAATATCCGGATAACGAATAAAAATTTCACTGAAAATTTATTTTATTCAATTTAATTAGTTTATTTTAGACATTATCAACTATTTTTTCTAAAGTATTATAAATATTACTTATTTTTGTATAATTATGACCTTTAAAATATTTTATGAAAATAAAAAAAGTGTCACTCTCATGATTTTATTATAACTTATATGTTTTCATTGGGATAAATAGAAGTTATCAATGAATAATTGTTATATTTAAAGTATATATTTTATTTATTATTATTTTTTAATTTTTAATGATGAAATAGTTACATTAAACGATTAAAAATATCGATATTGTTATTGGGAAGGGAGAAAACAAAACATGTCAAATGATTTTAAAAAACGAAAGTATAAATATTTTTTGGATGATTTGTTGTATTCATTAAATTTTACCAATAATGATGAATTATTAATATGTTATATGTTTTTATATCAATATAAAATAATATAATGATTTATTTGAATCAAATTAATTGAATTGTCCAAAAAATGATTTTAATGATATTTTATGTTAGATAATATATTATTAAATGATTCAAAAAACGTTTAATGTGGCTTTGTGTGATGGGAAATGGTTTATAATGTCTTCCATGGAACATTTTCAATCTAATTGTCACCATATCTGTAAATTTATGACCCTTATAGCGTAATAAATGTGTTACCACAATTATGATTAAAAAGGCTTTATGATGGGTGAAACTAAATGAAATGTTTTAAAATGTAACAGAGGAAAGTATAAATTTTATTGTTGAAGTTATATCAACATAATCATGTCCTACCATATAAATTATATTCATTTTTTTTCATGTTTAGAAGATTATTATATATATCATATTAATATATATAAACTAATTCCATGTTTATCCATTCTTTATATTATAAAATGGAACATCCAAAAATTATTTATTCATAAGGACTAAGCTTTATATAATTTACAATACCTAATGTAATACCTTTATATATTTATTAACCAAGTCACACCGATTCTTTCCTTTCTAAAATTCCATCCTTTCATAGATTAAGGTGTTATCCAAATGTTGTTTCTCAATAAAAAGGTATAACTCTTGACAGAGTATGTTCAATTTTAAATTATTTATACTTATTATAAATCTATGATATCGATTATATAATAATTATTTTAGTATCATTAAATAATGCATGGTGATTATTACTATGGAACAATATTATCCACATATTTTTAATGAAATGGAAAATGAATGTATCGCTCTTGTATATGTATGGAGATCCACTACTACACAATGATATGATTTATTTTATATAATTTATTCACATTGATGATTATCATTAATTATTTTATAAAAATATATTATATTTATAAAATATTTAGATTATATAAATGATAAAAACATTATCAAAGAACAATGATTTGAATTTTAGAACTACAACACTCAAGAAAAATGAAACAAATATCACACAAAACAATGACAATAAATAAATAGGTGATATGATTTTTAATCTACCTATATATGGTATTGAATATATTAAAATGGTTTTTTAATATATTAATGGAAAATATTTATTTATTATATAGTATTTTTGAACCCATACAAATAAATAAAATACTAGATGTAATGCTTTATGATTCATTGTCATTTTTACCAGGGTTGTTTAGGCTAAATTTCCATATACTACAATTTTATGATCTTAATTTCATAAATACCATGTATATTATTCATCCCTAGATATTTTTTATTTTTTTTCAAATATTCGTATAATTTTCATCATTCATTACTCAAGAATCTACAATGAACATTTTTAAGAAAAACTAACATTAATTATCTTTTTTTGTCTAGAATCATTTATTACATATTCATATTTTTCATTAAAATGATTTTAAGAATGTTTCTACTATTTTAAAAATAATTATTACTTTAATTTAGTGTTTTATCTTATTAAAAATTTTAACAGCATCTTTATGTCATTTTCTAAATGAGGTACTTTTTAATAAAAGTGTGAATGGAATCATCATTTTAACATTTGGGATAATGAAAAATTTCCCACCATAATAAACAATAAATTCTTTGAGGATTTCATTTTAATAATCCATGTTTATTTTTATAGAAATGTACCTTCTATATATTTAGGGAAATTTTTATTCTTTTTTTTGGAAGGAAAAGGATATTTCTCTGGTATTAAATCTTTTGTTTGAAAGATTTTAAATGGTAATTTTCATCTATGTTATCATCCATTAACAAATGTTATGCTTCAATAGGGATATTATGTTATTATGCAATCCACATTATTAGGATGGATTATTATAATAATTATTACTGCATTATTCAAATAAATATGATGAGATCCTTATAAAATACATTTCATTCCCATAGGTTAATTATGTTATCATTAAATATTTAATAAACTATTTTTATCCATGGATTAATTAAGTTATAGTGATATCATTATGAAACCTATTTATTTTCCATGGTCTATGATATAATAAAATTAATAATGTGTTTGGATCTCATGGAACGTATATTTATGGTTTTTAATATGTGATGGGTGGGCCCAGAATTATATATTCATCCAATTAATTGTGTTAATCATTTTATATCTTGAGATAAATGTGGGAAATGAGTTGATGTAATCAATCCACTCTGGGAAGTAGGTAAGGAATCTTAATCAACTATGATTTGGGGAACATTTTTTGATTCTTGATCCACTGGGATATGAAAAATAGGTGTTGATCCCCGATCTACTATTATATGGTGGTATTTTTAGATAACCTTGTCATATGATATGGTTTATATGGAACTTAATGTGCCACAATATTTTGACTTATTGTTAGGATTATGATTTAGAATCATTAATCACAATTGTTTTTTGATGATTCCCAAAAATTGTTATATGCTATTGTTTTCTACTATTAATGATGATTATAATCATTAAATTGCTGAGTACGATTTTCTATCTATAATATCATATTCTCAAACCCTTATGCTCATGTCATGTTAACATATGATCATTGATTGATATCTTCCTTGATTACCCTTACTAATCTTCTGATCCCACCCCTTGTTATTTTTTAAAATTTCTATATGTTATAATGAAGTGTAAAAAGAATGATCTGTCTAAAAGTGCACCATACGTAATAAATAATGTTATATATGACATTGATTTTACATAAAAAATATTTTTATGTATCAATTCTCTATGTAAACTATTCATAAACATTTTTTGGGAATGTAATGTTACTAGATGTATTTATTATTCATCTATTATGAAATAATATTAATATATGTAGTAGTTGGGTATCTTTAGTTGGTACCCAAGAAGAGTCTAGTAATTTGTGGAGAATATGATTATATATATTTGGTGAAAACGCTAGGGGTAATATTATTAATAAGATAATATCATAATGTTTTGGTAAGGTAGTTGTTTTTTGTTTTCCTAGAAATAAATCCCAATATAGATACTACCAATGTATTAGGTTTTTTAAAATATTTCTCTTGAGATAATAACCATGAAATGATTTGGTTGAATATACTCAGTCATCATTCTGATGCATGGTAAATGGGCCCTTTCAAGGAACCTAATTTGGAACTGATGAGGGATATTTTTGGGTTAATTAAATTTTATTTTTGTACTATTATGAAGTATTTGAATATATATGGACCATGGATGACCTAGTTTAAACCCAAGGTGTCATATATTTAAAATCATGCATTATAATTTAGACATCCTATAAATTATTTTCCCTGATTATATAATTAGTAACTCTTATTATTGTGGACTTATGATTACATTTTTTTTTCTACAACAGATATAAAAAAAATAAAAAATTATAGAAAAAAATGTGATATAAAATGCAATAATTTTTCTTCCGTTTATCCCAATTTTATATAATATGTAAGGGAGAATGTTGTTTCTATTATCATAGAAGTTTCCCAATCCTCAAATCATGTATAGATCTAGAACAATAAAATGATGGAATAATATATAGTTGAGTATTTTATGACAAAACATACAATTTATTTTAGTGGTTCTCATGATGAACTAGTGACTAAGTGATGGATCATTACCACTAACAAAATATTTTATATTTTCCATCGAATGAAATCGAATTTTTTTATTATACGTATATGACTCTGTAGGGGAAGCAGATCAATGATAAAATATCATTTAGAATGTGAGTCTGTTATACTAATTTAACTTCACGTAAGGGGTCGATTTTGTGAGAATATTTTTTTAGATAGTACTACCCTCATATTTTACATAAGAAACGTTGAATGAATTTTTTCAGCTTAAAACGAAGGATGATGAATCCATTGGTATATATATGGATAATCTTACAAGAAATTCATGGTATTCTTCTAGTTTATTGTCATCCTTGAAAAAAATATTTTTTGAAAACTTTGTTTCATAAAATAAAGCCTACAAAAGAATTTAATTAAGAGAGATTTTAGTATTTATGAATAAATAATTTTATGTTCTCCCATGGTAGAAAATGAAATTAAAAATTTTTATCATTCCCATAGATCTAATTTGAAAATGAAGATGGATTGTCATGAAAACTTATATAAATGACATTTAGAAAAGAAATTTCAGTTACCTATATGAAATAAATATCGGATGAAACATCAATGTAATTTATTTAATGGAATTGGGAATTTCCTTAAATGTGGATGGTTGTGTCGTATTAACCATGAATGTCGAATGATTATAGTGAGTCCATCTAATATTATAGAGGAATAGAATAATCTAACCAATGAACCACAAAACACTATTGCATCAAATGTCAGGATTATGACAATTATGCTTATCTATGTATCAATATAATGGTTTTTTGGGAGTATTGGTGTCAAAAACCTCTTAATACCAACAACAAAGGTAAATAATACTCCTTCATGACAACCATAGTGGGTTATACGATTGACGTGGTGGATGGTAATAATAAAAATCACTCTAGAAAAAAAATGTTTTATTGCATTATTTCTTTACCGACTGCTTTATATCAAAGAAATTATCTAAGGGTATTAAATTACCATCTATATGATTTGATGTTGAGTTAATGGTGAAAATTTCTATGTGTACGATGATCTCATAAGATGACTTTAGTTCATCTCCAATTGCAGTTTGTTCTAATGCAGTTCTTTGTAATCTTGGTATTATACCTATAGTTGAATTAGATTCGATTCTAGGCATAGATTCAATTTATTTATATACATCCAATATTACTTACTATGGAAGGGATGTCACATTTCATATTCTGAATGAACCTATAATCATTTATCAATTCCAGAATAAATAAATACATCCAATAGAATTTTCATTCAGGTTATAGATTTTAATTCCTATATTTTAAGGGAATATATATTATATGGTTGAGTAGAAACTAAACAATAAGTTTCATCATATTGTATGTGATTTTTTTGATGTATTCCTAGAAGGGGTTTTTAGTATTCCTCTAAATTGTGAAGTTGTGTTTTCAATAGAACTCATACCTGGTTTTATGCCTATATCAAAGAATTCACATTGAATGACTGCAATTGACTTTAGGAATTAAATATGAAACTCGAAGAGAATATTGATAATGTGATAATATTATCTAGTGTGTAACCTTTGGATTCACAGGTTCTTTTTTTGATGAGAAAAATGATGATTCAATGCATCCTTTCATTGATTATTGTGATCTTAACAAGGTTACTCTCATGAAAAAATCTGATACCCTATATCAATAATATTTCTAATGAATTATGAATAGATTAATACTTTTATAGGATTTAAATTCATTATAGATATCCTCAATTTATAGTCAACAAAGAAGACATATAAAAAACTACCTTCCATGCGAGGTTTGAGAAATTTGAATTTGTAGTTTTTCATTTCGAACATACTAATAATCCTACTCTCTTCATGGATTTAATGAATAAGGTCCTTAGAGATCAAATTTATTTTTTGATAGTATTTATAAATTCATATAATATATTTTAAAATATCATCAAATATCATTATGATTATTCTAGAATTTCGTTTAAGAACCCAGGTAAGGAAAATTTGTATGCTAAATTTATGATGTTTGAATTTTGGCTTCAGAATGTTTCATTTATGGTTTTATAATCCCTATTTAGGTTATAGTGTTAGATCCTTCATAGATTTATGTTATTTATAGATTTCATAGACAAACCATGTTAATTTAGATTCATGGTTTTCTTGTGTTGGCAGGATACTATTGACAGTTTTTGAGAGATTTTTCATGACTCCCTAATCAATTCAATATGTTAACTTGTAAGAGAGTGTTTTAATTTGAGAAATATTAACATGAATATTTTTTCCAAGAGAATATGTAATGGTTGGTCAGTGCGCAGATTATCACATTACCCTATAATGGAGAAGGGTTTCTAATCTATAGTGATGCATCAATGAATGGATTAAGATGTGTCTTATAATAAATGACATGGTGATATAATATTCCTCTTCTTAATTATAAATAAATTTAATAAATTTCATAACTCATGATTTGGAGATGGGAGTGGTATTTTTTTTTGTTAATGATATGGATGAATTATCTTTATGATGAATGGTGTGAAAAATATATATATATATAAATCATAAAATTAAGAAGTATATAATCACATAGAAAGGGGTGAATATTTATCAGATAAAGTGATTAGAGCAGATTAAATATCATACCCTAGTAAGGAGAACAATGTGGATGATACTCTATGTTATAAGGACCATGCTAGTTTTGAAATTATTTGTATTGAAATAGATCTGATATTTTATGGATTTTTATGACATAGAACTTTAAATCCTAATGAAATTGCACATAAAATATCTTTCTCATACAAATGATCAACCATCCATCCATTTGATAATTAAACAGCCACAAAATAATGATTTATAACTATAGAAGAAAGTGATAAATTTTCTTGAGATAACCTATGATCCTCATGGAATGATATGGTTTTGGATCTGAGTATGTGTACTATCAATACTAGACTTAAAGAAGGAATTATTGGAAGAATGTCATTGTTTAATATTATCTATTTATCCTAGAAGTATAAAAATTTATAATGAAATGAAAGAGTATTTTTTATGGAAAAAATTAAAAGGGATATTAGGGTATGTATCTTGATAACTTATATATCAGAAATTTAAGTTTAAAACATGAATTTCTAGGAGGATGTTACCACGATAACACATACCTACATGAAAATGGGAAAACATCCCTATGGATTTTATTATTGGATTACCGAAAATATCTAAAGGGAAAAATTCTATATGGGTTATATTGGATCACATTTAAAAATTAGAACATTTTAATTCCATTAGGGAATATTTATACCTTGATAAACATACTCAATTATACATTTTGGAAGTGATAATATATCATGGATTACTACTTTCTACTATATCTTATCTAGATATGGGGTTTACCTTAATGTTTAGGAGAACTTTTTAGTGGGATATAGATACAAAGTTGATTTTTATTACTAAACATGAACCTCATATAGAAGTAAATTTCGATATTTCAATTGAAACTCTAGAATACACGTTGAGATATTGTTTTATGGATTTCAAATGTTTTTTTGAACAACACCCTCCATTGAAAAATGGTTTATATAATAAGAATTTTCACTCATGAATTGAGAAGGATCTTTTTGAATCCCTATATGGAAGTAAGTAAAAACACCCACATGTTATGGATATGTTAGAGAAATAGATATCATGGGAGATGTTCATATTGGGGATATGTAAAATAAGTTTAAATCCTTTCATAAACTCATCTTGATAGCATAGAGTCAAAAAAAAGTTATGATAAGAGTCATTGGGTGCAATTTTGAGTTCAATGTCGGTGATAAGGTATTATTGGGAATGTCTCCTTGTAAGAGGGTTATGTGATTTGGAATGAATGGTAATATGATCCCTTGACATATCACTCCCTAAGAAATTTTTCACCATATCAGGATGGTATCTTATTGTTTGGTGCTTCAACTTAATCTCTCTCATGTTCACAAGGGATTCCATGTATCACTCATAGGGAAGTTCATACCTAATCATTGACATGTTCTATGCCAAGAATTTTTACCTATAGTGAAATACATTTATTATGAATAATAATCGGTGGATAATTAAGATATAAGCAGTAATTTAAACAAGAACACTCACTTGAGAAATGTTTTTTGGTGAACCCATAAATTTATGGATGCAACGATGGAACCCAAGGATGCGATGATGCAGAAGTATCCTCAGTTTCATATATTAGAGTAGCAAAATTTTGAAGTTATAATTTTCATAAGGGGGTATAATGTAACAACATTATAATTTATGATATATTTCTTTTTAGATAATTTTTATTTCATTGATAGCTTACATTACACGAAATACATAATTTAAAGGAACTATAATATAATATTATAATGTTATTATTTAATGTATTAGTTATCGTCGGGAAATTTTTTGGTAGTTATTTATTGGACTAATTAAATTTGGAAAAATTATTGTTTGAAGATTTATAAAATGAATTCATTTGTTATCCATTGATTATTTAGTAAAATGAAATCATTTGAACATAAAAAATATCTTTTTTTGAAAAACTATTTTTTGGCATGAAATCTATTATTATCATAATAAATATAATTAATCATTAATTATGAATTATTTAGATTATATATACAGATTACATAAACCATAAAATACTTTAACATTTATATAATTGTGTTTACTGGGCATGGGATAAAATAAATACAGTTTTATACTTAAAAATATATTTTTCTTAAAATGATATTTGCTAATTATTTTGTGATATTATAATGTAGATTATGAAAATTATTGAAATGAAAATATCAAAAAATTGATTTAATGTTTGGAATTATGACGTTCAAATTTGGAATAATATCTTTATTTTATTTCAATATGAATAGTAATTTTTTTTGATGATTTGTCACTTCGGTAAAGTTAAAATTGGTAAATCAATGTTAACACATTGGGATAATGTTTTAAAATATCTCTAAAACATTCTATTATCCTATTTTATGAGTGGAGTTATGCCATTATTATATATGTTTCGACAATGTGGAAATGTTTTTCAATTTTTCATTGATTATAACCTTTATATTTTTTTAGGAAAATGATGGTGACAAAATGTCACTATCTAGATTCTAATTACTAATATATGTTTTCATTGGCATAAAGATAAGTTATGATTGAATATAATGGTTAAATATGGATAAAAATATTTTATATTTAATTTTTGTGATTATATAGTTACATTAAACAATTACTAAATATAGATACAATTCATGCATTGATGGTATAAAAATCTATGTGAATGATTTTAAAAACTATAAAATTAATATTTTTTGGATGAATTATTTTATTATATGTAAGGTAAATATAAAATATAACTAAAATTAACACCTTTCTCAAGATAAAGAAAAAAATACAATGAACCCCAATTACACCTTTTGTAGGCCCTATGTTGGCAACCAACAACAATGGTATAGAATCTCACAAAATGGAAGGCGTTACCCTTTTTGTAGGAACAAGATTAGGATATTAGATGGTCTACCCCAAAAATATCCAAACAATATTTACAAATGGAATCCAAAGTCTAGCTAACATGAATGTTGAAAAAAAATATAGTAAATAAAACAAAAACATCAAATTAAATACTGAATGAAAGATAAGAAGAAACACAAAAAGTATCCCACTGATTAGCTGCTCTCACAACCTAAGGAAAAACATATGGGCACTCCCACCTCTTCCCAAAGAACCACATCACAACCCACCCACACACACCGGGGCCCCAAAACTAGTCTATTAAAATGTGAAAATGAATATGATCACATGCCACACGTAAAAACCTAGGAAAAAACCACAACATTCCAAATGATTCATAGACTATCACCACTTCAAAGAGGGAGCATGGTAGAGAAGGTTGCTAGCCATCCATCCTCCCACCCAAATGTTTGGGAAAGACACACTCCCCTTTGATAATGGGGTGTATGAAATAGAGTGCTCAAATATGGTGGGGTGCGATTAGAAATCACAAGGAAAATAAAATTAGTATATATATAGATACCAAACACTCAACCCAACCTATGGGATTACAAACAATAACCATCCCACAACACTGTCAAGTTTGCTGCAACCTCTAAATACACAACCACACAACAAGACATAACTCAAACCATTCCAAAACCAAAAATTTTAATGGGATATAATTTATTATTAAACATTTATCTTATTCATTCCATCACTACCCAAGAAACTAACAATAAAAACACATGTCACGTCATAAAATAAAATTCACATAGAGGAATAAGTACCATGGTAAAACTTCCCACTTCACATTTTCTCTACTTTAACACCAGGCGAAACAACCATACGAAGTAACATAATCATTACAAAAAGTTATCCCTTATAAAATAAAACAATCCCCCAACATATAACCGCACCCAACAACACCTCTCACTACAACCATCCTCAAAATCCCCGATGTATGACCACACCACACACAACACATCCAGGGAAAAAAACATAGAACAACAAGGTTGCAGTCCCACCGCACAACACAACACATCCATTCAATAATCAATCAATTTCTCAACCAGATATTTCATTAAGCCACCTGAACCCCCCCCCCCCCCATACACACAAAAATGATCCCAACTGCCACACCACACAACCCACATAAGGCACAAGACAGAAGAAAACCACACAACATACAACCAAAAAAAAAGAATTGTGTATTTAGATATAGAAAAAAATGATCTTTAATTCCACTTTTACAATTCAGAGGTTATCATAGAGAATGTTTGATCCTGTGGAATCCATTTATTTAATAGAATATACATGGCTAGTCAACATTTCATATTTATTGTCTTTCAAAAGTGGACTATCAAAAAGCATTCACAAACCATCACACATGGGAAAAAAACCACTAATGTACATGATTTTTAGTTGGCCTAAATCCCATACAATTACCTACATAGAACGATATAATAGTCAAAACAATACTATCATCATCATAATCTTTCCATCCCCTCATTTATTTTATCATTATAGATCTAATTAACTTCTTATCAGGTTTGATTATATTAGTGAAATTTTGACTCAATCATACTCAAAAAGAGACATCAATACACCCACCACTCATGATACAAAAATAAAAGAGAGATAAAGGGATACCTACCTAAAAGAACATGTGATCAATAATTCCTCCTTTCACCCAAAACAAGGGGTGCACATACAGTAAGAAAAAGCCTCCAGGAAAATTCGATCCGAAGGCCACAAAACAACAAACAATCACCTAGGGAAGAATCATTCTAGGGTATATCAATAGAAAATTTAGAGGGAAATTTACAAGGAAGAAGGAGTCTTGGATTTAAAAAAGTCATATCCTATATCAGTGGAAGATACAGTTCCAAAATCCATTAAAGGTAGATCATGATCAATACCACATGTTTTGACTATCTAAAAGCCTCCCAACAATTAGAAAATTAATGTTATATTTTTATCCATTCATATGAATTCAAGATCTGTCAAATATTGGTTTAAACTCATTTTATAACAAATAAAATGGTAAAGGGTCGAATCTGAAAAAATTGGGAAAAACTAGAATTTCAACAAACACTAGGAATTGATTCACCATTGGGAGAGTCAATGGTTGGAGATTCCAATGGCGAGTCACCATTCAGTGAGTCTTCGTTCAATGATCTACCATTCGATGAGTCACCATAATGTGAGATACCAATTGGTGAGACATCGCTCGGTGAGCTACAACTGGATGACTCACCATTGGATGACTTCCCAGTGTGACCCACCAATGTGGGTCACCAATCCCGACTCACTGTCAATGAACCACTATTCTTGAATCACTATAATAAAATTGTAAAATATTAAACTGTATAAATGAGGTACTATGACCTCCCAAAAAACTAAAAACACTGGATTTTCATAAATGAATAGACATGAGAGGTCTATGAAATTACCTCAAATACCTTGCAAACTATCATTTACATTAAGAATTAAAAACCATCCTAGAAGATATAGGGGTTCAAAAAAACCAACCCATAAGTTACCTCTCAATGAAATTTCTATACAAGAAACACTAATATGATTTGGACATTGCACGGTCTAAAGATAAACCACCCTATGTTGTTCAAAAGCTAGTGTGAAACCTCTAAATCCATGAACGCCTCTTCAAAAATCTGCATCCCCAACTGACCATAATACAATCTTCACAAGAACAAAATACACATTGTACGGACACATGAATAAGTGATATCATTCCTCCAAGTCAAGATAATATCCACTCTAGGTGACAATGACTCACCCACATGGGTTTAATACCATCTCAATTAATGTTTCTCGATTGGGAAAAAAATCGTCCCCTTTTCACACATTTGGACATTATATCACATCCTAGAACAAGGAAGAAACTAATATCAAAGAAAACAAAGCTCAAGCATCACATTACAAAGGAAAAACAATGTAAAAAAATAGAACAAGAAAAAAATCAATAAAAATTTAGCTACTGGGAACACATCATCACTTCTCACTCCCATGTACTCTCCTCAAGGCCACCATGCCTACACAACACATGAACAAAGGGAATGGTCTGTCTACATAGAACCTTCTCCCAATGATAATAGACATACCATTCCCCCGATCCTCGATTTTTAGAGATGTCATCCCACTTTCTCTTTGGGAAATATTGGTGTTGTAACAAACCAACGAGAACATGGTGCTCAACCATTACCTACTGGAACACTAAGAACCTATCCACTAACACCACTACTGCCCGTTTTATCCTAGGACACCAAAACCGCACCCACGAGATGTGGTACATCATGGAAAATCCTAGGTTAACTTCTAACGGTGAGCTGTGAAACTAACAGAGGAATCCATCCTGCTTATCCATTAGAGAAAATAGCCTCCCACATAACAACATCTGATTCTTACCATCCTATGGACATCCCTTTAGGGAATCACCCTTGTCAACGTGATCATGAAATACCTGTACCTTCATGTTTCCCCACAGAGACTACTCTACCTAACAAATTAGATATAAATACACTATAATTAGAAACAAATATCATCATCCACTATCCATTAATACATCCAAGTGTATGGTTTTCAACTCATCCTCCACCCTGTAACAATGCAAAAATTTTTGAGTACCTCGTTATTCAAATTCCTGCCCAAGGAAATGACCATGTCATTCCCATTTACTATGGTGTATGATATCTCAGATTTGTAATCCTGAAAAAATTCCATCCACCTCTAATTTTAAAAGTTCAGATCTCATTGGGAAATGATTATGCTCAATCTCTTGTGATTCGTAAAGGAAAAAAATCTCTCCCAATTAGGTAATGTCACAAAAACATCAACACAATAACAACCACTTCTAAATCCTGATTATGGGTGGAATAGTTACGTTTGTGGGGATGCAACTGCCTTGACCTATAAGAAATCAGTCCCTGTTATTGCATCATAATGTTTCCCAAGCCTATATGGGAAACATCACAAAACACATCAAACATCACCCACTCCTCTAGAAACTAGAGCATTGAAGCACTAAACAACCCCCCTTTAGATAGAAAAAAGATTCCTGACACTTCTCACTCCATATAAAAGCCTTTCCATTCCAGGTCAAATCCATTAATGAGGCTGCAACATGAGAGAAATAGTGTATAGATATTCAGTAATAGCCTTCCAGAATGAGAAAAAAATAAATGTCTACCACATTCATATGTACGTTCCAAGAATAAATTTCCTCAATGTCCAGAGACTCTACTGCTATACCCTACTGAGACACCACATGTCCAAGGAAGTGTGCCTCTCATATCCAGAACATACACTTGGATAACTTCCCAAAGAGCTGATAGAGTTGAAGAACCTCCAAGAAGGTCCTGAGATGCTCAGTATGCTCCAACCCTTACATTGAGTAGATCCAGATTTCATCAATGAATATGGTGAAAAAAGTCCAATAACTAATAGAAAATGGATTTCCTAAGACACATGAACATGGCTAATGCATTCTAATCACCGAATGACATAACCACAGACTCGAAGTTTCCATACCAGTACCTGAAAGTAGACTTGGGGATATCGACCTCCTTCACCCCCAACATGTGATATCCTGACCACATATGGATGTTAGAGAACCAATGCACTCCCCTCATCTAGTATAAATAATTATCTATCATCAGTATTGGGTAACATTTCTTGACCGTTACTTAATTCATGCTCTGTTAGTCTATGGAAAAACATAGACCACCATCTTCCTTTAAAAAAACAATAATGGAGAACCTCAAAGAAACACAATGGGCCTAATAAATCCATTCTTCTTCCGAAAATCAATATTAATCCATAGCACTGAAAACTGTAAATGTTCCATCCTATGTAAGGTAATCGAAACCAGACAAGCACAATGATATAGGTCTATACTGAAGTCAATGTCACATCGGGGGGGGGGGGTGGCTCGGTAGAGTCAAGAACCATTCCATGAAAAAATTAAAGAACTCCCCAAAAACTATAAGAACCTCCAACATCTCAGAATCCACCAATATTATAGACACCTTAGCTAACAGGAAAAATAAGATGATCCACACTTTGACTACCCACCTGGAAACATTGCTCGCCAATGAAAGCCACATGCTGGCCATCCACGTCTGAATACTTGACTATCATACCAAATTAGTTGATATTATAATGAAATGCATACAACCAATCGATGAAAAGAGTGATATCATTTGGTTGCATCTGTAGCAAGAAGAAATCCTAACAAGACTAGTGCGGTCCAATCATCAACGTACATCCCCGGCATACTTCAAACACGTTGTTCTGACCTCCGACTGGTGTAATCAACACTAGGGGAATGGGAAACCTATTTATGTCAAGTCCATGATCATGGGATAGTCCTGGAAAAAAATGAATGAGAAGCTTCTGAATAAAAAAAATAACAAGAAAAAGTACTGAAGAAACCGATCATACCATGAAAAATATATGGCCCTACTAGAAGAGCTTCCTATGAGGTGGGAAACTGACCAAACCCTACTCCTCTACCCGTATACTGATGATAGTCTATCCAACCACACATAGGTTGAGGTCCCCGAGGAAAAGAATTTATTTTCCATATATCCTCTCTATCTCTCCTTTGTGGATTAGGAGCCTATGGTCCCTGTTGCTTAAATTTCCTCACTAGAAACTACTACTAAGGTGGGTGATAAACCTACCCCTCTACACCATACTAATCTTAACTAAATACTTGTCAATGATTCTGAATATTCCAATGGACTCGAAAAAAGGAACACACTATCCCCAATCCCATGGGAAATACACAAGGACATGAAGGTCAAAACATAAACTATTGAGGTCGAATCCACACTGGATGGAACCCTGAAGGCCTTGGCGCAAGATACATGATGCTAGAAACCATGACACTAGAAGAACTATACTGAATCCACCCTTGTGGTAGTACTTATTGAAAGTGAATCCTCTCAACTACCTCCACAATCTTCTAGGCCACCAAGTATGTCGACAAGTTAAAGTGAGTAACCACATACTGGAGAGAAGGACGAACTTCCTCCTCTATATGCCTTGCACAAGACTCCTCATCCAGAAAGAGATCTGGATAAAAATATTGAAGATCCTTGAACATGATCCCAAATTCCTATACCGACATACTCCCCTACGGGAGGGAGAGTAACTCTTTTCTCATCTCAGCCTTCATGGTCAAAAAACATAATTCACATAAGAACTCATTCTCGAAATCAACCGATAGACCATAAACCTCCTTCCTCTCTCCTATGTACAAAATACAACACTAACACATAGATTTTCATATCTGGATCACTTATAAATAAACCCTATATTCCTTCATATCCTAGATCAAACTGATGGTGATAAAATACTCCCCAGGATATATTTCAATATCTATGTCGGAAATGCTTCCCTTATACATAACTAGGTTCTACGATGGGAAAGCACGTAGAATCTTTTTCCACGGGTAATCCTTCTCTACTGGGTTGACCCATTTCCGTTCAATTGGATTGGTCTTCTGAGCCTCAACTGCCAGAGCCACACATGGATGATGACTAGGTTCTCTAGCTAAAAGGGTAAACAATGAACTATTATTCCATAGTAGTATGTAATTTTATTTATGATCAATTTTAAATCATTCAACTATTTAGTTATTCAAAATTTACCAAAAACACCCAAATTCAAATAGGAAACCATGTCATTATGATTCATGTACCATTCCTAGGGTGTATACCCTACAAATGGTGTAACCACAATTGATAATTTAGTAGGCTCAGAGTCCTTGTGTCGGATCATAGGGTTCCCTAAAATCCCATTTCCTAGCCTGTCTTACCTATCACATGTCACACACTAAGATCACCTAACATTGTTTTCCTACCAACCCATGTAATACCCACCATTCCCATCACCAAAAACCATCCTATCTGTCAACCATCATATTTGATACCATTATTTCTTGACCTACATTTTTCATAATGAATAAATGATGATAATGACCCTTGAGTACCACCTCAAGTAGGTACCATGGTGGCAACCAACACCAACGGTATATAATCTCATAGAAATTAAAGGCATTACCCTTATATAGTAACAAGATTGGGAGAGAAGATGGTATATCAAAAAAAATCCAAACACTATGTATAAAGGGAAACAAAAATCCTTATCATATTCATGTTCAAGATAAAAATGATTAAAATAATATAAACACACCCAATTAAATACCAAAACCAATCTAAGGAGTGACACAATAACTATCCCAATGTCCGAGCTAGTAAGGTCCAACATAGTCTATGTAATCCTCCCAGAAACCTGAAAATAATTTTATATACATTGGGTATTCATACAAGCACCAGTAAAATGAACTATGTCTCTCATGTAAAAGTGGGGGAATCGTTTTAATTTTCCTATGATAAAATAGAAGAACCCCTGAACACCTAACAAGGTATACAATCCACCCCTACCACACCAATGAACACTCACCAAATACTGAAAGTCAAGTAATATAGTATAATGCAAATCAATGATTTGGTTATCCTGCACCACGTTCCCACTGATTAGCTACTCTCACACCATAATGGAATAATTCTATGTGCTCCCACTTCATTCCAAAGAACCAAATCAAAATCCACCCACATACACCTAGACCCCAAAGATAGTCCCACAACTTTGGGAAAAGAATATGATCACATCTTGCCTATAGACCCATGGGCCAAAAACCACAACCTACTTAAAGAATATTATGCTATCACCACCTCAATGTGGGAGCCGAGAAGAGTGGGTGGCCAACCATCCATCCTCCCACTAGGATGTTTTTGAAAGACACCCTCCCCTGTGATGACGGGGCTATTATCACATAGTGCGCAACTGGGGTGTGGTGTGTATAGAAATCACAATGAAAATACAAGTAATATATATAGATACCAAACAATCATCCTAACCTAAGGGTTTTTAAAGAACTACCATCTCACAACACTACCAAATTTTCTACATCCTCTAAATTCACAACCACACAACAAGACACAACTCAAGTCATACCCCAGACAAAAAAATTATGTAGTTCTCATTATTTATTAAAAAATTATCTTATTCATTCCATCCCTACCTAGGAAACTAACATGAATCAGACTTGTCAGATAAAAGAAGAAAAGTCACGTAGATGAAGATAAACCATTGTAAAACAACCCACTTAACATTTCCCCTCCATTAACTCCTAGCGAAACACCCATACAAACTAACACCATCTTTATTAAAAATCATACCTATTAGAACAGAACATGACTCCAAATTAAATATACTCCCAAAAACCCCTCTCATCACACACATCCTTAGAAGCCCTACTTCATAACCACACCACACCCAAAAAAATCTTGAAATACAAACAGAAAACAACCTGGTTGTAGTCCCACTGCACAACACTACTCATACATTCCAAAATCAAATAATATATCGACATGATATTCCATTACACCACCCAAATCACCCCTAACACATAGCTACGCTCCCAAACACTACACCACACAACTCTCATAAGGATCAAGATAGAACAAAAACCCACAAAACATACAACCACACCAAATAAAGAAATGCGTTTTCAGATTTATTAAACACATGTTCTTTAATTCCACTTTTATAATTCAGGGGTTATTGTAGAGTATGTTTGATCCTTAGGCATCCATTTATTTAAACATGTATACCTGGTTAATTAGATATTCATATTTACAACCATTAAATAGAAGACCATCAATAAGAATTCAAAAGAGATAAAATGTGCCCAAACAAAGACCACTAATGACCATGATTTTTAGTTGGCATAAAACCCGTACAATTATCATCACAGATAAAAATAACAGACAAAACAATACAATCATCGTCATCATCTTCAGAGACCATTGTTTATTGTATCGTAATAGATCTGATTAACTTGTTATCATGTCTAATTATCTTCGTTAAATTTGGATTCAAACATATTCATTAGGATCCTACGTACACCCACCACATATGATACAAAAATAAAAGAGAGATGTAGGGTTCCCTACATCAAAGGAAATATGATCAAAAAATCCACTGTGCACCCCAAAAAGTTGTGCACATGCAATTGAAAAATCCTCCAGGAAAATGTAATCCAAAGGCCAGAACACTACACAGGATCACTCGGGGAACAAAGGGTTTTGGGATGCTCGATGTTAAGGTGAAGGAAAACATACAAGGAACATGGGGTCACAAATTTATAAAGGTCAGATCCTATATCCAAAAAAACACATAGTTTAAAAATATATTAATGTTGGATCATGATCAAGACCACATGTTTTGACAATCTAAAAGCCCTCTGATCATTAATAATTTAAAGATATATTTTAAATCATTTCAAATCAATTCAAAATCTCTCAAATATGCTTTTAAACCCATTTTACATCAAATAAAATGTAAAAGGGGGAGAATATAGAAAAAAATGATAAAAATTAGAATTTTCAAAAACTATTAAAATTTAATCACCTTTGGTTGAGTCACTAGTGTGAGTTACTAGTGGTGAGTCACAGTTTGGTGACCTAACATTCAGTGAGTCACCATTTGATGAGATACCATTCGGAGAGTCTTCAATTGGTGATCTATCATTTGACAAGTCACCACTTAGTGAGCTACTACTGGATGAATCCCCATTGTACGACTCACTGATATGACACCCCATTGCGAGTCACCAGTTCTAACTCACCATCTATGACCCACCGTTCCTAACTCTCCATTGGAAAATTGAAACCCTTGAAAACTCTTCAAATGAGTTACCATACCTCCCATAACACCTCAGACACTGGATTTTTACAATGGAATGGATTAGGGAGGTCTAAGACATTATAATAACCTATATTATATTTATTTATATTTTAATTCTATTACAATTGTGATTTCTTTTTTTGTCAAATTTAACATGTAATCCCAAAATGAATTTGATGATATTTTATTATAATAAATATACTATTAAATGAATTTGAAATAAAAAATTAATGGGGGAAACTATGACAAAAAACTTTCTAAAATGTCATCTGTGGACCATTTTTTAGCAACATGCCACATTAAATGTAAATTTATGACTCTTTAAGGCAGAAAAATATTTTACCATGGTTATGGTTAATGAGGGTTAACAAGGTGGTTAAACTAAAAGTTATGATGTAAAATGAAGATTAATCATGTATAATTTTTATTTGTAGAATTTATGTCATTATAGTCAATTCATATCATCAAAACTATGTCCATTTGGTTCTACCTTACATAATTATGATATATATTGTATTTAAATATTTTATGTAATTATACGTGTATCCTTTAACTCAATTATAAAAGTGAACCTCCTATTATTATTTATTCAAAATGATTAGGCCTTATATATATAGTAATTCCATCTATAATACCTGTATATATTCATTTCAAACATCATATATCTTTTCATCATAACAAAATAAAATCCTTTCAAAGCATAAGGTGTAATCCAAAGGAGGTTTCTCAATAAAGAGGTATAACTTTTAAATGAGAACTTCAAATATTGTTTCATTTTTACCTCCTCTAAATAAATCATATCCTTTCTAAAATAAAGAATTAATTATATTAAATATACTTTGTTTTTATTTTGTAAAACCATTATCCACCTACTTCCCTCCAAATGATTAATGAATGTATCGCTTGTGTGTTTATATGGATCAACACCACCAAGTAGTGATGTTATTTATTTTCCACAAATGGTTCCTATTTATGGATATAATAATTTCTTTAATTAATATATATGATATTTATATAATTATTATTATTCTCTATATGATGTAACATTCATCATATTTCATGGATCAGAACAGTTTAACTACAACATTCCGAAAAAATGAATGAGATATCACACAGAGTAGTTATTTTTAAAAAATGGGTGATAAAATGTTATATATTAATCATATATGGTATTATTTTTATGAATATTTTTCTATAATATGATTATAATATTTAAATTTTAATTATACATGAGGTTTAAAACCATAAAAATTAATATAAGGCTTCATTAAAGGGTCTATGTTGCAATCCTATTTTTACCAGGGTTATTTTTATTTAAATTTCCATGTATTGGAATTGACTGATAAAAATATCATAAGACCAATATATTTTATTATCATATTTTTATATATTGTTTTATATATGTATTCCTATAATTTTCCTCTATTTGGTAATCAATAAATTCAAAAGAATGTTTTTAATTAAAATCGATCTTATTTAAAATTTTTATCAGGAACATTATATCGAATGTGTTTATTTTATTCAAATAAAATCAACAATGATTTCAATATTTTCAAATGAATGATTAAATTCATTTTACACATTTTTTATTTATCAACATTTTTAATGGAATATTGTTTTTTTACAAAGAAGGTAATTTTTAACAATATTGTGAGTTTAATTTTTATTTTAACATTTATAGAATTTATAGAATTTATTAACCTATGGTTATTATCAATAAATATGTTTTTCTAAATATTATTTTAATTTTTAGTTCAAATTTTTATCAAAGGAAAATGATATTTTCTCATGTATTTAATGAAATATTGAAATGATTATTTTATTTTATTTTTCATCTATGTCATTATATTTGAAGGATTTTTATGATTCACTAGGGTAATGATCTTATAATACCACACACATTCTTTAAATGGATTATTATTATTTTGATATTATGAAACCCCTTTCCTTCTTATGATTTAATTAATATATCATGAGATATTTGGGAAACTCATTTATTTCCCATGGGTTAATTAAGTTATGTTTGAATATTTATAAAACCCATTACTTTTTCATATGTTAATAATGTTATGATGAGATCATAATAAAACAATTCTCTTTTTCATGGGTAATGATACATTTAAATGACGAATGATTTATGAAGTATATGAATATATATAATTGGATTTCATTATTCGATGGGTGGGACTAAAAATATATAAATAACACCCCAACATTTAATTTGATGTACATTCTTAAATAAATCATGATTATCTATTAGCTTGTGTTTCACGCACCACAAATCATAAACAAACCATGATATATACTATTTAATATTTACATAACCGTTGGTATAGAAATCTGAATGTCAGGAATAGTAATATTTCCATTAGAATATAACCTCACCAATGAAAGTATAAATGAAATTCAGGTATCTCAAAAATGATAAAATGATATATTTATATCTCTTAATACATAAATAAATGTTTTGAAAATTATATACTATGTTTTTAAATTTTATTATGAAATTTAAATGTTTATTTACAATTTTATACTTAATATAATTATTTAAAATAAAAATTATTTTCATTAAATAGATTAATAAATTAATATTTTGCTGTAATATAATTATAATATAATTTAATGTGACATAGTTAATTTTTCAAAATGATATAAAATTAGTTAAAATATTCAAATTAGTTTTTTTGAATAAATGATGATTTTAATTAAAAATTTAATATCCAATATTTAGAAAAATATTTTCCTAAAATTGAGTGACTTTTTAACTATTAACATCTAAAAATAGTTAGGGTTAATTTTTTATATTTTTTTTGAAATAGTTTATTTTTTTGTCTATATTGAAATATAGTAATTTATGGTATTAATCATTATAAGTTAAATACATGAATTTTTTATTCATTAATGATATAATAACCCATTAGTTAAAAATAAAATTAAATTGTTAATATAATTAGTCTCTAGAATAATCATTATTGATATACTTGAGAAAAAATAATAAACTAATGAAAAAATAATAAAAAACCCTTCTCATCCCCTATAAATAACACCCCTCACCACCCATTATCCACACACCTTATAAACCATAAATATTATATAAATTCTATGCAATCACCATCCCAATCTACGTCCCCACAACCAATACCTACTGATTTTATGAAAATCCAAAATCCATGTTTCTTAAAGAGGTTCTCAAGGAGACAATATTCCTGAGTTAAATCCTCATTTCTCATTTAATTTATTTTCATTAATTATCCTCTCCACAAAACCCTTTTCTAAAGTGGCATGTTAAATCCAGTGTCATAAACACACAAATATATATATATATATATATATATATATATTAATATTAAATTTCCAATTTAATATACAAAATCAAATCTCTTCCCTTATAATTTTATTTAAAAATAAAAACATTGTCTGTGATGTGTCAATTCAACACCTTCACGAATGATGTGTTTTTGTTTTCTTATACTTCCTATTAGGATGGTTATAAAAATAATAGTATTTTTAAAAAATATTTTAATATATGTATTATAAGTTATATCATGTTCTATATCTAATATATAAATATAATATTAAATAAAATGATACAATTTCATGATGATCATAAAAACAACCAAAACAAATTAAAACATTTTCATCAATGTTTTATCTCATGAATAGTCCCAATTACATAAAACCAAATAATATATGATACCATTTTAAAAAATTGATGTTTATTAATACTGAATAATTTCACTTCGGGAGTTTTTCATCAATTTTTAAAGATCTCTCATAATTATAGAAAATTGAACCGATCATAAAATAAAGAAATGGATGCTGCTGGTACAATGAAATTAAACATTATAACTCATATAAATGGGCTTAAATGAACTTAATAAAATTTTAATTAATATAATATATATTAAATAGGTTATGGATTAATTAATTTAGTAATATAATTTTATTATCCAGTACATTATGTATAATTACAGAATGCTTTCAGACATAAGGTAAGGATTTTCCCATATCACATTAATTTTTGTGAGATATACGACTTAATCTCCAATAATTATGATTTTTGTGTGGAATAATGACCCCTAGATATATATAATAATGAATATATTTATTTTAAGGGTATTGAAAATTTCATTTTATGATTATTAATTTTCTAGGGAAAAGGATTTGACTGATTAGAATTGGAAAGTTACTTTGGGTCAATTTCCATTTTAATGAGAATTACTAGTTATTGTGCACCTAAGTGTTTTCATATTATTTATCTACTAAAAATTATAGATAATACTTAATTTTAAATTATTTTTCCCTTAAATATATATACTATTTATATCATAGATAAGATTATTTCCTCAACTGTATACCTTTTTTACATATGATGTTTACTTTAGAATTTATATAATTATCTGGGAAAATATTGATAAATTTGTATCCTCTACTGAATATAGATATTTTGATAATTCATATTGTTCATGAATTAAATATATATATTAATAATGATTTTCACTTGTAGTTATGGGTGGGTCACTATATTATATAGCCCCTCTATGCATCAACAAGTCTCTTGAGACAAAACATGTAGCAAAAAACCCACTATAATAAATGACTTGTACCAATAGGAAATTACTAACATATAATATGTCTATTTGTAAAAATGAGTAATTACAACATATTTTTTTTGATATTGATTCTAGGTACAAAAAATTGTTTTTACCAATAGATCTATATTTTTATATTAATACCTTATTTCCAACAAATCATTTACTAACATTTTAATTTGTTTCTTTATCATATTAATACCAAAAATTTCTTTATCGACAAATGTATATGTTATTATTAATTTTTTTTTAATATTTTATAATTATAAAAAAACTTTTCAATATATTATACATAAATATAAAATATGTTATTATAAACATTTCATTTGACATTTAAACATACCATTATACGTCTAACTTATTTATTGAAATGAATATACAAAATGACACACATATGATATAAAATTATTTTTAAATGCTTTAAAATTGTTTTATTGTTGTTTTTTCAATTTGTAAATACATAAAAGAGAACATCAATTTTATATATATTAGTTATATGTATATAATAACTTTTTATTGAAAAAATTACATACATTTAAAACATTTTATATATTATTTTTCATAAATAATAAAAAGCCCCAATTCCCAAATCAAATGCATTTTCCACGCACTTCATTGTTTTCGCATCCAATTCCTTTCCACTCCATCTGTGGTACCCTAAAACCCATAAAATCCACCCCTTTTCATATACATCTGTTCTTTGAAACTCTCTCATCACTACAAATTTTGTTTTTATTGTTTCCATACTGGCCCTTTCAGTTCATCTTCATCACCCCCTATTCACATTACGTTCAACATTTTATCAATCTTGTGTTCCCCTCACTCACCCATTTCTCATTTCTCCTCATTTCCCACCCCCTCACCGGTGATTCACTACCTAACCCCAAACTCTTCATTGGCATTATCATATCCCATTACAAATTCATCATAGTTGCTTGATCTGGATTTCCATTAAGGTTGAAATACATAGATTGATGGTGCTTGATGGTTTTCCTATTTGTGATGCATGAGTTAAACAGGTGATGATAGATGACGTTTGAAGATTTCCTATCGAAATATAATGAATTCGATTCATCATTATGAGATAAATGGATCTTAAAGAAAGAAGTTTTTCAAAGGAAAGTTGTTGTATAATATTCAATAAAGTACTCATGTCTAATATGTCATAGTTGTTCATTTGGTTACAGTGATCATTAAATAAGTCTAGAGAAAGTGAGTTTGGATTATCTTCTGGTGAGGAATATTTTAGAGATATTTTTTTCATCCATGTAAATAGACAAGAGTTGAGCAGTAGGCCTGCGGTTCGGTCATCACAGTGTAGTAATTTCATGATTTGGTAGCATAGTTTTCATTTGAGAGAAATTAGTAGTATGTATTCTTATAAAATATTTTTCTCTATTTGAGTAGGTAGTTTGTACCATCCAGGTTGCAGTAGTGGCCATATCGAAAGTGACGTTCTAATAGGAAATAGAATTACCTCATAGATATTTTCATGCTCTTATTTATTTCTCAGTCCTTGTAGCCATATATTTTCACTAGAATGTTCTATAGTGTGGTCATTTTTAGCAGCAGTTCTATTAATATTTGGTCATAGCTAATAGATTTGTTTTCTTCATTGTAGTTGTTTCTCTCTCTTTCTCTCAGTTGCATAAACATTATATTTAGTACAATTTTTTCTGTACTCGTTCATTGTTCTAGTGGAAAAATAAATCATTCATATCCCCCATCCACTAACTATAATATGTTATCTTGAGGAATTCATATTCTCCATCCACTGTAAGTATACCCTATTATATTATTTTAATTCATATAGGTTTGTGTTGTCATTATAAATTCTATCACTTTTTAGTATATATTTAATTTCATAGTTCACCTTTTAATTATTTTCATTCAAATTATTTCATTAAGATACAAGTTTTTTTGATCTTAATCAAGGAAGATTTACTTGATTTCATGGATTATTGAAATCTATTCAAAACTCTACTCTTTGATTAAGGAGATATTATTGAATTTAGGTGAAAAAAGTGTGTTGAAGCTGTCTAAATCTGTATTATAGCTGTAACAGTTGAAAATATTGGCCTTTTAGAATTGATAATTTTGATTTTGTTGATTTATATATCCTTGGAGCTTGATAAAAGTCATATTTTCAAATCCTTGAAGATGAATCAATGGTTTTTCTTTCCTGATTAGTTTTATTTCATTTGTTCTTTTAAATATCTCATTTTTATATGATTTACATTGTTACAACCATCAATCCAAATAGAAAATTTAGTAAAAGTCAATAAATTACCTTTCCTGGGATAAGTTACCCCATTTCAACACTAATATTACATTATTAATGCTGGGAAAACAATTTTTGTGTCGTGTTGCATTTTCAGTCTAGAATATACATGCTCGTGACAACAGTAACCATAGTAGACATGTTTTTTAATGAAAAAAAGATATACCATTTTCTCTAAGTACCCATAGATATTTTAGCAGGTTATATACCATCATTTAACCTTTATATTTAAAGAATAAAGCATATAATAATGTATCTTGAAATAACATATAGTTCAATATTTTTATAATTGATTAAGTTATTTTTTACAAGGTTTTTCATGCTTTAAATATTCTTAAAATGAATGAAGGCATCCCTTAATGCATTTTCCTGACTAGGAATTCCCTCACCACACACAGATGGTTCTGAAAAACAGGAGAAACAGATAGAAACATATTAGGGTAATTTCTTTTTTCATTAATTAATTTTTTTTACCTTTGTATCTGTTTAGAATGGGAAACAACACAAGGTTTTTCAATGGGTGTATAATTTATATAATTTCAAGTAAGGGATTTCACAATGAATTAATATTGCAACCTATATGGAATCTCGTATCTTTACACATTCCCTATATTGTCATAAACCCAAAAAAATATTTTTTGAATTATAATTTATTGATTTTATCCTCAACTGTTTCCTTTATATCATTCATGTCTATTTTTTTGTTTTATCATCTGTTAAAGTTGTTGATGAAGATGGTTTTTACATTTTTTAGTTGGATATTGGTTTATCTCTCCTTTTCTTTAGCTCTCAATAAGTTTAAAGGGTGTAAGGGTTTTATCGGAATGTTTCTAAGCTTATGTGGTTAACTGACATGCCTTTCATTTAAGGTATAAAATTGATAATTTTTTATAAATTATTTGGGAATGCATTTGATTATTCTTTGGAGAATACATTTTTTTATTTCGGTCTAATTCATAGTATGAATTATACTAACATATTCTTGTTTCTGTAAAAATACAGTGATAGTGATGATGCCTAAAAGTACATAACAAGGTAATTTTTTTTTGAAATTTATTGTCTTAAAACTAATAAATTCAGGTTTGTAATAATCTTTACCGACTATGAAATATTTGGAATCATTGCATTTTGTAAATGTAAAGCTAGTCAGGATCATTAAACGATATGAAAATAAAGGATCACAATAAATAGTTGTTTTTTTGTTCCCATGGTCAAAATGAAGAAAAGTATACAGTCAATGGTTTAATTCCTGGATGATGGAAAACTAAACTGAGATCTGCTGGTTATTGTTTGTGACTGTGAAGAAAAATTGTTAAGCCAAGCCATTACAACATTGTCTGTTCAACATGTAAGGGGTTTTTGGTTTTGACTACATATTCATTTATTCATTTCTTTTGGGATGCATATTGATTGTTTGGAGAGTAAGAAATTACTTTTTTATGGTTTATGGTAAATGAATCCATAGAACTGTTTGTATTTTTGATGGTTGGTATTTGTTTTGGCAGCATATTCAGTTTGAATTTTTCATGAGTAAATAATTAATGACATTTGGGTTGTATATTGATAGATTCAAGGATTCATTTTCTTTGATGGTTGGTTGATATTTTTCTTGGCTACAAATTCAATTCATTTGATTTAATGCACTTTTTATTTCATTGGACATCTTTGTTTGGTTTTCAGCTGTTTTCAGTGGTGTGTTTGTCTAGTTACATGATGCTTAGGTGACAAGAGAGTTCCGTCTTCTTTTGGTTGTTTTCGTGATATGGGTGTGTTATATTAACTCCGTATTTTTCTATTCTGATGAAATTCCTCTGTTACATAATGTATTTCTTTTTTTTACATTTATTGTATTATTCACTTATTTTTATGATGGGGGTGTGTCATTTGAAAGGAAATGTATTATTTTACCCATGATTGAATTCTTTTCCCTATGTTCAGTTTTTTATGCACCTGTACAGTAGTTGCATAACTTTTTTGACCCATTCTATTACAGGTCAGGTCAGGTCCTTTGGGCATACATCATGTAACCCGAGCTGGCCTGTAACGCCCCGACCCCAGCTACCCAGAGTCGGTGCATTACTTCGTAACATTGGCATGATCACAAGAAAGATCAAATCTCGAAAGACCGATTGGTTTAGTAGCCTTGGAAACACTAGATATATTCATAAGTTTTACATTAGATCATAAAATGAAAAACTACTACAACAACATAATGCCTCCATAATTCACACTCATATCCCTGCAGGTCATTCATAATTTACTTCTTCACTTCCTGGGAAAAATAAAACATAGAAAAGGGGTGAGCTCAAATGCCTAGTAAGGATAACAATATAGCGGAACATTCAAAATAAGCATAAACATTTAAGGAAATGAATTACTAAAACAAAAGCCTTTTAAACATGAAGTTAAACATAGTATGGAAAAAGTAAAATGAAATAATGCCATTTACTTATTCACATGGATATTCTACTAATCGAATAATCACATGAAAAATCAATAACCACTTTCATAATGTTGGAATGCATAATGCCAGACTATCATAACCACATATCCAAGGCCTTGTGCCAAGACTACAAATAAGATTTTGTCAAGGCCTTGTGCCAAGACACTAGTTTGTCTCATGAGACCTACCGATGCATCGAGGAGCTATAGCGGGCTCCACCCGTCACTTATTAAGTCCAATGCATTCCCATATGAAAAGGTTTAAACATAACATAAACATTCGTATTAAAACTAGCATACGAAATGTCAATAATTTCACCATAAACTATGAATGGTATAAAAATAGCACATCCACAGTCAAACATATCACAAAACCTTCAATACAATATAGAAGTTTTGTATCATAATAAATCAACTTCAAATAATCTTAAAATCCATCAAAGGATGTTGACATAGATGAAATCAAAATTCTTTTTAAAGAAGTATCTCCTTTTATTTTGAAATCATTTAAGGTCCATATAAAATAAAACATTTTATTTGAAAATATTCTTATAAGCTTGTATGGAAAGCTTCGACGATTTTATAACGGCGGAAAATAACCGCACCCGCCGTATAAGTTAAAAAAACATTCTTACCTCAATTCTGTCGAAAAGGTTAAAAAGGACCTTGTTTTGAAAACGACGGAAAGATTCCTTTATAAACCTCTTATAAAAAGTCAAACAAGGGTATAAATGACTTTAACCCATATTCTTGTAAATAGTAAAAAATGTTTTGAAATACATTTCGAAGAAACATGGATGTGGATGATAAAGAGATCCCAGTAGATTATTACGTATAATACAACCTCGGATAATGAAGAGATTGTGAAATAACCCTTACCTTGTACTTTTCCTTGGTTGGGGTAGGTTAACCTCCTGTATAATAGTGAAATAATTGTTACTAAATTATACAAGAATCATATACATTAATATGATATCATATATGATCTTTTAATATTGATTTGATAATAATATCTTAGTATTATCGCCGTTTCGGGTGTTAACTTACTCATTTTCTTTATATGTTTTGTTACATAAGTCATGTTTGTTGTATCTTATTCATATCCATAATGATATCAAGTCCTTAAACATCATTTTTAAATCATTAAATGATAATTATACTTGAATGGATACGATGGAGAATGAATCTCATCGCGTTCGTGGAGACGGTAGTCCGTACGTACGCACGAACGCTACTTCCATTTAATTTTTATTTTATAAGAATCGAATCCAAATGATACATAGGTATATTACTATTCCAGTATAATATAATATTTTATATATGTTACTTAAGTTCATTAACACCATCCTTTATACGTTCCATGTGTGGTATGAACGAGTCATATCATTTTAAGGGGGCGGTAGTCCGCACTTCCTCAAATGAAATTATCGTATGTATATACAACATGAAACGAATAATGGTATGAAATAAAATGGAATTACAGAAGCTTATATATAAAATATATATCATTAATATCGTATTTAATTATAGTGCCATCATAATGGCCACCATGAGAGGTGGTAATATGTATTTGAACAATCATCGTTTCGTGAGGCGTTAGTTTGCCATCCACAGAAACATTATGTTCATCATCCATTAGATGGAGTTGTGTGTATGTGTAGTTTGAATCCTTCTTATAACAACATCCTAGTATATTGAGGATACTGGTGTTGTTACAAAATAAAGGAAATAAAAAGAGTTTGGGGGTTGAAGAAGCAAAATAAATGAAAATAATTTAAGAGAAATCGTTACCTTTAATTTAGGTAACTCACTTTGGTTGGAACCAAAGGACTTGTTGAAATGATTTCTTCCTAAGGGGAAGCTTCAAGGAGGAGGAGAGGGATGTGGGGAGCTTAGTTGGGCAGAGTTTGGACGAGCCAAGTGGCTTGAGAGGTGTGAGGAATGAGTAGAAGTGGTCTCCTTTTATAAGGGAGAGGAGGGGCTCTTTAGGAAAGAGTGAAAGTATTACATTATAATATAATTATATTCGGTTTATAATGGTCCAAAAATCATTGAGGTCGAAGATAAGATGACTCATATTTTAAATAACATCAACCAATAAGAATTTGACAGGTTTTAGATAATATTTTAATCATTATAATATTATTTATTTCAATGATTTATTAATGAGGTAAACATTGCATCATTATTGTGTCATTAATAATTTAACTTATATGATGTCTAAAAATTATAAATAAAATATCATTATGTAGTAAATCTTCTTAGCTTTCTAATGAATATTTATAATCGAAAATCCAACATTTATAACCCTATGTAAAAATTATTCTTCTAAAAGATGTAAGCTTATGCCATTTTTATTTTTATTTTAACTTTATTAATATAAAGTGTCCCTACCACATACAAGTGGCTCCAAGGGGTCCCCAAATTGACCCAAGGATGCTCATGGTCGGGTATGTGTCCACCAATAAGGTTAGGACACGTTTTAGGTTAATTTTTTATTATTATAATATTATTTTTTAATCCTTATTTACCGGATTTACCCTTAACCATGGTAAATAAAATATTTACCACAGTAATTATTCAAAATGTCTAAAAATAAAAGTTACCTATTTACACAATTTGAACATCCTGATTCCAAATATGGAATCCATTTTCCTAAATTCAAAACACAGAAGTGGCAGATATTAATTTAAAATTAATTCCCGCTGTCAAAACAAAAAGCGTGTTTTTAAGAGATAATAACTATCAAAAGATTGACACTCGTTTATGTTCGGTTTAATTGTAAAATTATGTCCAATGACCAACATTATATTAAATGGTAAAAATATATTCTAAATATACTATAAAACCACTCAAATTCATAATTTATCACTATTAATTATTTTGATTAAAAAAGTTGTTTTTAATTAAAATTTAGTAATTTTCACTATTCATCAAAATATGAAAGTTATCCGAAAAGTACCAAAATTTCACCTTAGGCTAAATTCGATATTCCGAATCCAAAAATGAAGTCCATTTCAAAATATAAAATATATATAATTTCAAAATTTAGGTATTACTATTCATAACGGCTAGTTTGATCGGTTGTGGTGTGTGTTAAAACTCGAAGTTGCGTACAACACACGCTACTATTTTATTCAAAGGAAAGCGTACCGTGGAAGCTTGGGATGTTTCATTTTAAATTTTTTGATGTCTCCATTTAGTCAAAAAGTTTAAAATATTGTATTTAAAAAGGTTTCACTATCAAAAGTTGATAAAAGTGCAATACTGAAAATGAATCTGTTCTTGCATTATGACTAAGAAACTCATAATATGGATTCTAAAATTATAAGGATTATATAAAGTTTAAAATTTAGTTAATACTATTCATGACCTCTTTTAATGGCTTTTTTTTCGTAAGTCATGGTGCAATTGAACTTGTTGTTGCGTGTAGTGAAAGTTATTGAATTATTTTGAAGAAATAACACACTATAAAATCTCGGGGTGTTACATTCTCCCCTCCTTCAATAAATTGCGTCCTCGCAATTTGAAATTGTTCTGCGAAAATAAAAGGTTGAAAATAAAAAAATATATTTGTGGGAATACCCACATTGAAAAATGAATTAATGAGGCCTCTATTTAAAATAAAGAGTGGAAAGTATGAAGATTACCGAAAATAACACATATTAGGGTTCCATGTAGGAAAATATGGATATGGAAGGAAAATCTAACCATAAATTATCTGATGGAGAGTGGTAGAGAACATGGCTATGAAAAGGCCAACAATCCCAAATCCATAATTTAGTGATGATTTAAGGTATCATCTAGGAAAACATTTTTGTTCTAAGTTTCTTTTCTTAATGTTGAGGAATTTATTTATGAGATTGGCTAAGATCATAAGGAGATATACTTACTTTATAATTAGACTTTTATCCATTAATAAATTTCTACCACAAACTCATCTTTCACTCTAAAAGATAATAGAATGTAAAAAAACTCTATTTACACTATTCGTATAGGGTTCCAAAATAAACGAATTTATAATTCATCTAAAAGATCTTTTAATAAAAACTACATTATTTCATCCAGGACATCTCGTGGGCCAGTGGTAGGTGATACACCCTTGTCGCCCTTCAGTTGCGGGTTCAAGTCTCGCAGCCTTGCCGGACGCGACGGGTTGTCGCCCGACCTCCGGGTTGTCCTTTTATGGAAATCCAAAATAATCCAAACAAGAACTATCCAAAATACTTCTATCCAAACTCACAGTCCAACATTTATAAGGAAGGTAAACATAATATAGATCATTTTTACCCCGTAATAGCATATGAATACCTTCATCATGTATTTACCATATTCCTTATTGATTACATTCATGTTCCCTTATTCCATATAGAATGCTGGATATACTTCATTAATCCAAAAATGTTTTAAACCCCAACAATGATGGAATATACAAATCATTAATCAGCTTCAAGGTAGTCAATAATATCCAATATAATTTATCCAAATAAATCATGTATTATTCTAAAATCACCACCTCGGTATCTGAACCATATTATGGTTTATCTTTCTCTCAACCATATATTTTCCAAACATTTAACCTGCTACTGAGTCACTTTTCTTTGTTCCACACCATCTCAAGTCCTTAATGAAATAGTACTGCAGTACAATCCTTATATACTCCATAATTATTATAACAAGTACATTGTTGATACAACACTCAATTGACATAATCAACATAAGAACTCTAATCATTCCTCTTCATCTGAGGTAGTATCATAACTTGATTATTATCCAATATCATCATTTGCAGCATAGTCTGATGACTGGGGAATAGGTTCGCGTAGTGTCCAAACTCCTTGCAAATGAAGCATTGCACATTTGAAACCATTTTCTTACCCTTGCAGTCATGTACTTTGTGCCCTTTTCCTCCACACTTATAACAAACTCCCATTCCTTTCAGGGAATTTCCAGGGTGTTTCTTTCCACAGTTACCACATATGGGAAAATTCTTCTTTTCCCTCTTCCCTTTATCCATTTTTCTCTCTTCCATCCTTTTCTTCTCTTGCTTCCCTTCAAAGACATAAGACTCAGTAAACTCTTTACATATCTTATCAACACATGATATTATTTCTTCATATGATGATAATACATGGGAGACTATTTCTCTTATCAATTCTAGCTTAAGACCATGAAAGATACGATCCTTCCTTCTCTTTGGATCATGTGCATTTCTGGAGTTCTCATTCCTTCTACTGGGTGCCATTTCTAAACAATGGCATACACTAGATCAGTTTATGAATGAAAATACATAATCCCATACTTATAAAACAGTTAACATAAATTGAACTATTTATGGATATAATCCATAATCATAAGAATGTTTTCTTTGAGGAAGTATATACTCATAATCCCTTCAAAATTATTTGTAAAGAAAATGAGAGTTATCCTAAGCATATCCCCCGGGAGTGTCGTAAGCAAGAGTGCAGCAAGGCCCGTTGTCGTGCACCAGTTCCCGTTCGAGTCTAGCTCAAAGCGGTGTTTTCGGGTTTTACCCCTAGGTACATCTGTGCCAGAGCCGCCTCTACCTGCTCGTATCCAGACAGGGATGTATTGCTCGGAAAACTCACAAAATCTCTACAATACCAAAATTCTAGGAAGTTCTTCTATACTAATCCTCAAAGTTCATCTTAGGTCTACGTGCTCTAATCAGAGTTTATCTAAATCTAGTTTCCAAGGTTTGTACTAAACTTCCTCTGATACCAACTGTAACGCCCCGACCCCAGCTACCCAGAGTCGGTGCATTACTTCGTAACATTGGCATGATCACAAGAAAGATCAAATCTCGAAAGACCGATTGGTTTAGTAGCCTTGGAAACACTAGATATATTCATAAGTTTTACATTAGATCATAAAATGAAAAACTACTACAACAACATAATGCCTCCATAATTCACACTCATATCCCCACATAATATCCCTGCAGGTCATTCATAATTTACTTCTTCACTTCCTGGGAAAAATAAAACATAGAAAAGGGGTGAGCTCAAATGCCCAGTAAGGATAACAATATAGCGGAACATTCAAAATAAGCATAAACATTTAAGGCAATGAATTACTAAAACAAAAGCCTTTTAAACATGAACTTAAACATAGTATGGAAATAGTAAAATGAAATAATGCCATTTACTTATTCACGTGGATATTCTACTAATCGAATAATCACATGCAAAATCAATAACCACTTTCATAATGTTGGAATGCATAATGCCAGACTATCATAACCACATAGCCAAGGCCTCGTGCCAAGACTACAAATAAGATTTTGTCAAGGCCTTGTGCCAAGACACTAGTTTGTCTCATGAGACCTACCGATGCATCGAGGAGCTATAGCGGGCTCCACCCGTCACTTATTAAGTCCAATGCATTCCCATATGAAAAGGTTTAAACATAACATAAACATTCGTATTAAAACTAGAATACGAAATGTCAATAATTTCACCATAAACTATGAATGGTATAAAAATAGCACATCCACAGTCAAACATATCACAAAACCTTCAATACAATATAGAAGTTTTGTATCATAATAAATCAACTTCAAATAATCTTAAAATCCATCAAAGGATGTTGACATAGATGAAATCAAAATTCTTTTTAAAGAAGTATCTCCTTTTATTTTGAAATCATTTAAGGTCCATATAAAATAAAACATTTTATTTGAAAATATTCTTATAAGCTTGTATGGAAAGCTTCGACGATTTTATAACGGCGGAAAATAACCGCACCCGCCGTATAAGTTAAAAAAACATTCTTACCTCAATTCTGTCGAAAAGGTTAAAAAGGACCTTGTTTTGAAAACGACGAAAAGATTCCTTTATAAACCTCTTCTAAAAAGTCAAACAAGGGTATAAATGACTTTAACCCATATTCTTGTAAATAGTAAAAAATGTTTTGAAATACATTTCGAAGAAACATGGATGTGGATGATAAAGAGATCCCAGTAGATTATTACGTATAATACAACCTCGGATAATGAAGAGATTGTGAAATAACCCTTACCTTGTACTTTTCCTTGGTTGGGGTAGGTTAACCTCCTGTATAATAGTGAAATAATTGTTACTAAATTATAAAAGAATCATATACATTAATATGATATCATATATGATTTTTTAATATTGATTTGATAATAATATCTTAGTATTATCGCCGTTTCGGGTGTTAACTTACTCATTTTCTTTATATGTTTTGTTACATAAGTCATGTTTGTTGTATCTTATTCATATCCAGAATGATATCAAGTCCTTAAACATCATTTTTAAATCATTAAATGATAATTATACTTGAATGGATACGAAGGAGAATGAATCTCATCGCGTTCGTGGAGACGGTAGTCCGTACGTACGCACGAACGCTACTTCCATTTAATTTTTATTTTAAAAGAATCGAATCCAAATGATACATAGGTATATTACTATTCCAGTATAATATAATATTTTATATATGTTACTTAAGTTCATTAACACCATCCTTTATATGTTCCATGTGTGGTATGAACGAGTCATATCATTTTAAGGGGGCGGTAGTCCGCACTTCCTCAAATGAAATTATCTTATGTATATACAACATGAAACGAATAATGGTATGAAATAAAATGGAATTACAGAAGCTTATATATAAAATATATATCATTAATATCATATTTAATTATAGTGCCATCATAATGGCCACCATGAGAGGTGGTAAGATGTATTTGAACAATCATCGTTTCGTGAGGCGTTAGTTTGCCATCCACAGAAACATTATGTTCATCATCCATTAGATGGAGTTGTGTGTATGTGTAGTTTGAATCCTTCTTATAACAACATCCTAGTATATTGAGGATACTGGTGTTGTTACAAAAGAAAGTAAATAAAAAGAGTTTGGGGGTTGAAGAAGCAAAATAAATGAAAATAATTTAAGAGAAATCGTTACCTTTAATTTAGGTAACTCACTTTGGTTGGAACCAAAGGACTTGTTGAAATGATTTCTTCCTAAGGGTAAGCTTCAAGGAGGAGGAGAGGGATGTGGGGAGCTTATTTGGGCAGAGTTTGGACGAGCCAAGTGGCTTGAGAGGTGTGAGGAATGAGTAGAAGTGGTCTCCTTTTATAAGGGAGAGGAGGGGCTCTTTAGGAAAGAGTGAAAGTATTACTTTATAATATAATTATATTCGGTTTATAATGGTCCAAAAATCATTGAGGTCGAAGATAAGATGACTCATATTTTAAATAACATCAACCAATAAGAATTTGACAGGTTTTAGATAATATTTTAATCATTATAATATTATTTATTTCAATGATTTATTAATGAGGTAAACATTGCATCATTATTGTGTCATTAATAATTTAACTTATTTGATGTCTAAAAATTATAAATAAAATATCATTATGTAGTAAATCTTTTTAGCTTTCTAATGAATATTTATAATCGAAAATCCAACATGTATAACCCTATGTAAAAATTATTCTTCTAAAAGATGTAAGTTTATGCCATTTTTATTTTTATTTTAACTTTATTAATATAAAGTGTCCCTACAACATACAAGTGGCTCCAAGGGGTCCCCAAATTGACCCAAGGATGCTCATGGTCGGGTATGTGTCCACCAATAAGGTTAGGAAACGTTTTAGGTTAATTTTGTATTATTATAATATTATTTTTTAACCCTTATTTACCGGATTTACCCTTAACCATGGTAAATAAAATATTTACCACAGTAATTATTCAAAATGTCTAAAAATAAAAGTTACCTATTTACACAATTTGAACATCCTGATTCCAAATATGGAATCCATTTTCCTAAATTCAAAACACAGAAGTGGCAGATATTAATTTAAAATTAATTCCCGCTGTCAAAACAAAAAGCGTGTTTTTAAGAGATAATAACTATCAAAAGATTGACACTCGTTTATGTTCGGTTTAATTGTAAAATTATGTCCAATGACCAAAATTATATTAAATGGTAAAAATATATTCTAAATATACTTTAAAACCACTCAAATTCATAATTTATCACTATTAATTATTTTGATTAAAAAAGTTGTTTTTAATTAAAATTTAGTAATTTTCACTATTCATCAAAATATGAAAGTTATCCGAAAAGTACCAAAATTTCACCTTAGGCTAAATTCGATATTCCGAATCCAAAAATGAATTCCATTTCAAAATATAAAATATATATAATTTCAAAATTTAGGTATTACTATTCATAACGGCTAGTTTGATCGGTTGTGGTGTGTGTTAAAACTCGAAGTTGCGTACAACACACGCTACTGTTTTATTCAAAGGAAATCGTACCGTGGAAGCTTGGGATGTTTCATTTTAAATTTTTTGATGTCTCCATTTAGTCAAAAAGTTTAAAATATTGTATTTAAAAAGGTTTCACTATCAAAAGTTGATAAAAGTGCAATACTGAAAATGAATCTGTTCTTGCATTATGACTAAGAAACTCATAATATGGATTCTAAAATTATAAGGATTATATAAAGTTTAAAATTTAGTTAATACTATTCATGACCTCTTTTAATGGCTTTTTTTTTGTAAGTCATGGTGCAATTGAACTTGTTGTTGCGTGTAGTGAAAGTTATTGAATTATTTTGAAGAAATAACACACTATAAAATCTTGGGGTGTTACATGGCCCATCTTTTTATCCATCTTATGTCCAAAATTCCCACAAACCCGACCCAATGTGACCCATGGACACCCCTAATCAGGAGTGTTCCATTTATTTGGCACATTTGATCTTAAATTCACGAGTTCTTATGAAAAAGCAGATAACCACTTATTTTTTATAAGATGTTCATTGTCTTAGATCTATTCACATTGGTATGCCATAATTCTTTCAAATTAAGCTAATTCCCTTATAATAGAGTATTGTTGTGGCGGAAATTTAGGGATGGTATTGTTTACATAACATCACATACACATTAATTCATGAATTTTTTGTTATTGGGTTCGTTTATGTGTGTTGGTTTGTCTATTTTACCTTTGAACTTGTACACAAAAAATGTTAATTTGAAGATGGTATGGTTGTTTTGAGGATTATTCACATCACGAGCATGAATTTTATTCAATGATGTTTTCAAAATTTATATATTTTTGTTAATGATAATTAGACCTTTTAATCGATTAAATATGGAAATGATCTTTCAAGAGAATGCAGCATTTGAGATCCAGGTGCCATATTTTTAGAGAAACAATGTTTAGATTTGAGTCATTTATACCAGTGATCCTTGATATGTCAATAGGGAAGACAAAAAATGCTTATTATATGTTTTTTTAATTATTTCATTTATTTCAATTTTGGTTTCAATTCATGTACATATTTCACACTAATTTGTGGGTATTCAATTCGGTTGTGTGGTGTAGATTTTGGAGCTGAAAGGTGTGGCATAGTAGCAATTGGAGGTTCCTCATTGATATGAGAGCAAAATTTATTTGGTTATTCTAGTGGCCTACTTGGGATGGTGGTGAAAGATATCTTTCACATCGGGCTATCTGGAGTAACATTATTTTACCATGGCAGAAAATGTTTGGGTGCCAGGAGTATTGCAGTCAATATGCATATTTGAGGATTGCGACATACCCTTTTTTCATGTGGGGTTGGGGGCATGGATAAATCCTAGGATTTTGTGTTTTTATGATTTTTTTGGGTATCAACCTACTCCAACTATGTATTTATTCATATTTTATATAATTTCATTATTAATATAATTAACCATTTTCCTGAGTTTTACCTTGTGTGAAAATCATCTTTTGTTTAATAATTTAAAGAGGTGTATTATATATGATAGATCAATAAATATAATGTGAAATTTTATTAGCAATAAATATTTATAATTTTTATTTAAATGTAATTTATAAATAGATATTATATATTGGTAATATTATTAGAAATAGAAAAATTTGTCACTGAATATATTGCTAAACAGTTTATCCAACATATATATTATCTATTGGTATTATTATAATTGTTACAAAACTATTTTATCTGTCACAATAACATTTAGTGATAGAGTTTTTACCATCATTTTAGTAGTAGGGATATATGTGTTGGTAAAACGTTTTACTAACAAAAAATGCACTTTTTCCCACAGATGTGTCCCTGTTGGAAAAAATGACATATTTTGTAGTGACCCTTCACATTTGTCTCCAAGAAGAATCACATGTGTTTCTACCCTTATACTTAAGCCTTCTTATGAATGGTCATGATGGTAGTGTTTAATTTTCTAGATACATTACATCTAATAATTATTAATTTTCATTATTTAGTATTCATTTATTACTATCCATGATATTTTTACTTTGAAAAAAATCTATTGGTGCATTTCCATTATATGTTTACTTAATTAATAGAATTAGTTTTTCTATTATTTAACGTTCAAAATAGATTTTTCCAGATTAAATATTATTAAATTATTATTGATACATATTTCTTATATATGTAGTCCATACACAGATTTTGAGCTTGTCCTTTTTATTTCCTTCCCCATGTTATGAAGATGAGATTTTTGAGTAAGTATAAATGAAAAAATTTATTTTCCTTTATTTTGATCTATGATTAATTAAATATGTATTAAAAAACAATTTATATATCTATTTCGTAATGAATACTAAACTTATTTATCCCTGGTGATGTGATCTCTTACACCTATTCCATTGCAATAAAATAACCACTGACCCTGGTCTACTGTGTTCAGGGTTGTTATAGTTTTTATCAGAGCAGGTTTAGTAGAAACCATGTGAACTATAAGTTAAATAAACATGAGAATTATAGTAATTCATTATTCTGATTTTTTATCAATAATCATTATGATTATGAGGTTACTCAGTGTGTTCTATTATTTTGTGATGGTGCCTAATGTAGGAAATGGGATCGATACCCACAAACGATGTATGGATTTACCCACTGGGAAAGTCAACACAGTTTGTGTTGAAGCTAGGAATTTTAGAACCATTTTATGAAATCTTACTTAGATTATAAATAATAACCACACGACACCTATGTTTTTCCTTTTCAAATGTAATAATCCCTCCATATTTAAGTGGGAAAACTAATACAGTGGTAGATGATAAATGAATTGAGTTCCTGGAAAAAATATTTCTAGAATTGGTATGTGATGAATGTGAAAAGGTAGTGATAGTGGTTTATTTTCAAAAGGGTGGTTCTGATCAATGGTGGCCATTTATCTAGAATAATAATGGGGAATATTACACAGAATACCTATAATGGGGATATTTTAAAGAAAAATTTGTCAAAAAATATTTCCCTTATGAGGAAAAAACTGAAATAAACAGATAATTACATAGAATAAAGAAAATGGAAGAATATATTACTGTAGGGTATGAGAATAACATTAAAATACAATCTCGGTATGCTAAAAATTACAAATGTGGCATGGAATAAAATATTTAAAATTTATTTGAAGGTTATAAGACAATTATTTGAATGGTACTAGCTTCACAATCATTTTCATCAAATCATGAAATTGTGTTATGTGCTATCAAAATGGGGACAGAATTTTCAAGATCATATATGTTTAGTGGAATTAAAGGGAAGAATAGGTATTGTGATAATCGTGAAATAGTTTATGCATCAAATAAGAATAGGGGAAGTAGGAAATTCCAATTATGTTAAAATCCTGGAAATAATCATCCCGAGAAATAGTTGAAAGGAATGTGAGTCAGTTATTATTTAAGATAAAAGGTTTATTGAGATAATTAATGTAAAGGGAAGAAGAAAATAAATTATATTCAATAAATTAACTCTAATTAAATGTGGAATTATTCAAATAAATGTCATAAGAATTATGGGAATCTACCACAAAAGAGACCAAGGAGATATGGCCAATCATATGTGATCACTAAAACTAAAGTAGAAGTACCTACTGATGTGGTGGTAGGTGCATCAATCATATATTAAAATTTATTAAATTATTTATTTTATTCTTAATCATTGTACTATTTTATCTCTACCTTGTTTTCCATGAAAATTAGACATTTCACATTTGATTTAATAGGGGTTCTTTTCAGTGAAAAATCCTAAGGGATATAACATTACAACAAAAATGTATTGGGAAGTCCCCATTATGATATATAAACAATCTTAATTTTTCGACCTTATTATCATACCCATGTTTGACTATGATATAATCCTAGGTATATATTGTCTTTCAAAATATGATGTGAATTTTTTTTAAGAAGAATGAAATTATGATTTATGAGGAAGATATAGAATTCATTATCTTTTGAGAAGAAACATTTTCATATGATTCATATCTATATCCACCCCCATTTACTCTACTAAAAGAAATTCATTAAAAAAGTGAAAAAATCCATGGATGTGTACATTAATATTAAAATTGGTGTTATATAAATTATAAAGGAATACATTGGTGTATTTCCGAAGGAATTATCTAGACACTCCAAGAACATGAATTCGTGTTTAAAATACATTCAATCCTTGATTCGAGACCACTTTAAAAGAATACTTATATAATGTAAACTGTGGAATTATCTTATCTAATGAAATAACTAGAAGTGCTGAGTAATAAGGGATTTATTCTCCTTAGTGTTTCTTTATGGGGATACCCAATTCCTTGGGATAAGAAGAAAGACAGATCCATGAGTATTTTCACTGAATATGGGAAACTAATTTCAATTTCAATAAGGAAAAATTATCCTCTACCTCACATTGATTATTTGTTTTATAAACTCCATAGAGGGAAATAATTTTTTGAACATTGACCTACATTATAGTTATAATCAATTTTGAGTAAAAAAGGAATATATTTAGAGGAAGTATTTTTGGATGAGGTATATATAGTATGTGCTTAGAGTAATTAATATTTTATTGAATAATGAATCCTGAGTTTTCATTGATCTGGGGAACCGATTATTCCAGGAATATATTCGCAATTTAGTTGTAGTAATCATTGATGATATTATGGTGTATTATAAAAGATATAAATACCACGATAATTAACTGGGGACCATTCTTGAGAATCTCAAAAGCAATGTGTTATATGTTAAATTTATCAAGTATGAATTTTACATTCATGAAATTTCTTTTTATGGCCATTCGAGTACAATAGATGGTATATCGATTGATCCTATAATGAAAAAATGAATTCCAAAAATGGAATATGCCAAGGAACATAACTAAGGTACATAGTTTCATTGGTTTGGTAGGGTAATATTGGAATTTGATTCATAATGTTTCTATATTGGAAAAACTATTTACCAATATCACATGTAAAGGGGTTATGATCATATTGAAATAGGAATATGCAGATTGGTATGAAGAATTTATGATCATATAAACCAATTCTCCAATTTTTATTTTACTGATAGAAAATGATGGGGCTGTGATATACCGTGATGCATCAATGAAAGGACTAGGTTAAGTACTTATGGAAAATGATTCAATTTTTACATATGCATCAATGAAGATAATGATTCATGAACAAAAATATCCCACTCTTGATCATTAGTTTTTAGATGTAATCATTACTCTGAAGATATAGAGAAACCATCTATATCATATTTGATGTGAGGTTTATATAGATCATAATAGTTTGAAATACATATTTACATAGAATGAACTAAATATAAGGAAACGATGATGGCTCGAGTTACTCAAAGAATAGGATTTACCAATACACTACCACCAAGGAAAAGAAAATAAGGTATCATATGGATTAAATATGTAAGAAAAAATAATCATGACACAAATTAGGATTCATAAACATCTGATGATAAATGATTTAGTAAATATAGATATTTGAATTGTTATGTAATGGAAATATTCACTCTTTTTTCGAATGATTATGGAACCATATTTATTGGAAAAGATAAAGGGCACACAATCCATTGATGGGAACATTCAAAATAATATTAATGTTGTTAAGGATTGAATATTGGTAAAATACATATATGAGGATGAAAATTTGAAATTTTTAAATAGGATATGAGTTCATCAAAACCTAATCTAAAAAATGGAACTATTAGATGATTCCAATAGCTCAAATTTATCTCTAAACTTTGGTTGAACCCAGATGTATTGAGGTTTGAAGGAACATTTTTTTGTTGTTTTATATGAAGTGGGAAAATATTTTCTATGTGTCAAAATGACAAGTTTTTCTACAAGTGAAGGTTCTGAGACAAAATCCTACATTATTCATGAAATCTCTAACTATTAATTTAAGGAAGCAGGATGTATGTAATATGGAATTCATCACAAGAGTACCAAAGTCCCCTAGAAAAAATCATATTATATGGGTAATTGGTGATCACCATACCAAATCCACAAAATTTAATTAAATAAATGAATATTTTTCACATGAGAACATATCTTGAATATATATTAATGAAGTATTAAGACTTCCTGGTGGACCTTTATAGATTGTGTGTGAAAAATATCCCCATTTTATATACAAATTATGGAAGAGTCTCAATAAGGATTAGGCTATTGAGCTTCATTTGAGTTCTTCTATACATCCTTATACTGAATGATAGCCGGGACAGACTTATGAAACATTGGAAAAAATGTTGAGATCATTATCACTTGACATTAAAGGTATGTGTGATCAATATTTACCTTTGGAAGAGTTTTCATTCTATAATAATTTCCATTTAAGTATTAATATGGTGCTATATGAAGCATTATATGGAATGAGAATTCATACTCTATCTTGTTTGGATGAAGTCAGTGAGAGGAACCTTATATGCCTTTAACTTATTGAAGAGACAACAAAAAAGGTAATGACTATTCATGATCATATTAAATTAGGCAAATGTATGAAATAGAGTTATGTTGATAACCAAAGAATGTATTTGAAATATAATGTGGCTGAATATGTCTTTATGAAATTATCTTTATTGAATGATGTCATAATGTTTGGTAAGAAATGTAAAACGAGCCGTATGCACATCAGAATATTTGAAATTATATAATAAATTTGACCGTTAGATTATTTATTATAAATTCCTCCAATACTCTCCAAAGTTCATGATGTTTTCCATATATCATTGTTAATGATGTGGATGCCAAACCCAACACATGTACTCATAGATGAAGAAATGGAATTTGAACCTGATTTTAATTACTGTGAAGTGATAATAATGATTCACAACATTGGAGAGCATATTCTGATAATGTAGATGACTCAAATGGTAAATGTTATTTGGAGAAACCATAAAATGAAATAATAAACATTTGAACCTGATGATGTTATATAGAAGAACCACCCTCATTTATTCAGAAAGAAATATTCATGAAAACTTTGAAGGAATAAGAATGTGAAGGATAGAAGAATATAACACCTAAAAAATTTATTGTATGCATCTTCATAAACAAATTCAATTTATTTGATAGCTTACATTGCATGCAACACTTATATTAAACAAAACGTGATATACTATTAAATATTATAATGACCATTAGATTAGTAATGTCAATTTCATGAATAATAACATTGAAATTAGAATAATAAACTCAACTGTGAAAGTATAAATAATATTTAGGAATCCTAAAAATGAAAATATGATATATTTATACCAAGGAATAAAAAAATAAATGTATTTTAAATGATAAATTAAGTTTTTGAATCTTTGTGAAATATAAATATTTAATTAGAATTTTAAAATTAAAATAATTATTTATTAAAAAAATTATTTTCATAAATAAAATTTTAAATCAATATCTTGTTGTATTATAGTTATATCATAATTTTATGAAAGATTAATTAATTTTTCCAAGTGTCATAAGATGGGTTATAATATTAAAATCCATATTTTTTGAATAAATGATGTTTTTATCTAAAGAATAAATTTCTAATATTTAGAAAATTATTTACATAAAATAGATTCCATTTTTTAAACCTATACATCAAAAAATGTTTTTGTGTAAATTTCTTGGATTTGTCTGAAGTAGTTGATTTTTTAGTGAATATTGAACTACGGTAATTAAAAATATTTATCATTATATATTAAATACATGATTTTTGGAGTTATTTATGATGTAAGAACTCATTATTTTGAAATAAAATTCACAAGTTACTATAATTAGTCACAATAATATAACCTATTAATTGTCATTATCCAAAATAATAAACTAATTAAAAACATAACAAAAAAACCACTCTCCTCCATTATAAATACCAACTCTCACCAACCATTCTCCTAAAACCTTAAAATCCTTCAATATCATATAAATTCTTCCCAATTCCATTCCCAAGAATCCTACCCTCATATAAGACCAACATCTATTATGAAATGAACAAATATAAGTGTCCTAAAGAGGTTCCCAATGAGATGACATTGAAGAGGTAAACCCCTCCTTCTATCTCTTCTAATTTAATTTTTTTACAGTATCCTCAGTTCACCAATATGAAGTGGAATTGTAAGTATAGAAATATATATATACTATAATGTTATTACGCTAATGTAATATCTATCATCATATATCTTTTATTATCATCTATTTTAACAATTAAAACATAGTTCGTGATGTGTCAGTGGGATGCCTTCACGAATGACGCATTTTCTTTTTCCACTAATGACTTCAAGCCTAGTCATAAAACCAATATTGTGGTTAACCCATATTATCATACACATATTTTATGTTATATATTTTTATGGAACAAATATATAACCATAATTATAAAAAAAATGACCCAAGTTCGTGATGCTTAGAAAAACAACCAAAATAAATTAGATCATTTTCATCAAAGTTTTATCTAAGTAATTTTCCTCATAGAATATAAAAAATGATATATGAGAACATTTAATATTATTTAATTTCCTTAATAATAAATAATGTAACCTATTATTTTTTCCTTCCATTTCACATGAACTCTCATAATTATACATAGTGGTACTGACCATAAAACCATGAAAGTGATTCTCCCGAAAAAATGAAATTAAACATTATAACTCATTGAAATGACAATAAATTAACTTCATAAAATTAAAAAAAAAATATTTTATTTATAGGTTATTTAATTATGTAATTGATGAATCTAATATTATATGTAGGACATTATGTATAAGTGCATAATGCTTTCAAACACAAGTTAAAGTTTTTCTAGTCTCACTTTTATTTCTCTGAGATATATTCCTCATTCACCTCTTATTTTGGTTTTTGTTTTGTACTTAATATTTTATATTTAATATCATGAATCTCTTATATTCATGGTATTCAATGTTTTATTTAATTATTAATTATTTATGGGACATATGAATCGATTGATCACATGTTGTATGTGACTTCATATCAATTTCCATTTCATTGGGAGTTACTTGGTTTTTTGCACCTAATCATTTTTTTGTGGTTTATATACAAAAACATGGAAATAATTTTCATTTGAAATTATGTTTCTATTAAATATTAATATTATTTATGATAGGGATATTATTATTTTCTAAATCATATACAATTTTTTATAAAAGGTGTATACTTTAAAAGTTAATTTTTTATCTAGGGAAATATTGATAAATCTATATCCTCTAATTAATAAAGATATCATGATAATTCATATTTTTTATGAATTAAATATATGTATATATAATTCTTTGGACTTGATGTGATGAGTGGTTAATGACATTATATAAACCCACAATTCATTGACAGGTCTCATGAGACAAAACTGTTGGCGCCAAAACCCATCACATTGGTTTCCAAGAATAATTAGATGGGTTTATACCGAGTGACATAAATTTTCTTATAAAGGTTATTTTTAGTAGTGATTCATAAGATAAATTAATTATTTCCAACAATTACCAATTTTCTTTATTCAATATTCTCATATTACTATCCATGATATTTTTACTATGAAAAAATCTATGGATGCATTTTTATTATTAGTTTATTGATTAAATGGAATGTGTCTTTCATTTAATTGCCTTTACATATTGATTATTCTTGATTTATTATTTTTCAATTATTATTGATTCATGTTTCTACTTTATTAAACCTATACTATGAATTGGAGCTCACCATTTTATTTTTTTCCCTTCGCAAGGTTATGAGGATTAAATTTTTGATTAATTGTGAAGGAAATAATTTATTTTACATTGATATGTTATATATTTAACTAAAATTGTAATAAGATATCTATGTATGTATCTATTTCTTCAATACTACTAAACTGATCTATCCTGGTAGATGTTATCTATTGTATCTATCCATTAAAATAAAATAACCAAAGACTATGGGGTAATAGGGTCAGGTTTGTTAAAAAATAGCCTTAACATGCATTGATCAAAGCCTTATATATTAAGATATAATTATGGGAAACAAAATAATGTGATTGATCAGCTAATGCAAATAGGTAGGGATTCTTGATCTACCATGATATATGAAATAGTAGTGATTCATGATCTATAATTATTTGTGATGCATTTATTGGGTCCCGATCCACCATGAATTTCTGTTCTTGGTAGTGAACATTGATATATGATATGGGTTTTATACTTATTACGGTTCTAAACTCATATGAAATTTTCTTATGATTAGTTTTTTTACACATGATTAATGATTTATTTTTGATGATTCCCAAATAATGTGACATTATAATGTTATTTGAAATGAATCATGATTACGATCTATGAATTACTGGGTATGATTTTCAATTGAAAATCTCATTTTATCGTACCATTATACTCATAAATGGTTATATATTATCATTGATTGATATCTTCCATGTTTACTCTTACTGAGTTTCTAATCTCACCCTTCTAGTATTTTATTTTCCCCCATGTTATGATGAAGTGTATAAGTATGATATGTCTGGTGGGGTACCATATATAAAAAATGATTTTTGAGATGGTAAATATTGTACTTAAATAAGATGATTATGTATCTAAACTCTATATACACTAAAAAATTGAATTTTTTGGGTCTGTAATAGTATTAAATGATTGAATAATTATCTAAAAGGTTGTAATATTTACATATTAAATGACTTTGTTTCATTAATATTGTCAATGGGGATGGACTACGAAGTCCAAATAAGTCTATTATCTCTTATACAACTCCTTAGATTCCTTCAAGATATGATATACATCTAGCTATATAATTTAGACATTTTGGTCTCTTAAAAATCCAATATAATCCACTTATTACTGTTTTATAGGATGTTCATGAATTAATGGTTGTATTTTGAGATGAACATTCATGGAATGGAGCTATGGCGATAGGGACTTCAAGATTTCCCTATAATGTGATGACTTATGGAATATATGGATTGTCCATTACTTTCTTATATTATGTTCTTATAAATGGGATCACCCTTATTGTTGCTTTCCTTCCTTCCATTTCCCCTTTACTACCAAGAGTTCAAGAATAAATTATATTTCCATATTATTTTTATCATCCTCCCAATCACCTTTCAAAATAATATTTTAAACTGAATTATTAGAATGTTCTTCCTTCGTATATTTACGGGTATCCTACATGGGTTTTTATACTCACCCTTTTATAAACATGTTCGCACACTTGTTGTGTCTACATAGTTAGTTCATACGTAAAATAGGATCATGGATGTTCTGGAAATGTTGTAGATTGTTTAGGGATGGTCCCATGTTGATATTTTTTTATGATGCTTAGATTATTTATACTGGTACCATATGTTGATGGTAGATGGAGCCATTTTAGGTAGGGAAAACATTCAATGAGTACTTCCTCAATAAAGTTGTTAAGGATAAGTTTTCATTCTAATTTTAGTTGACTATGTTTTCCATTTTTATTTATCTGTTACGAATTATCTAACCTTAATGGATCATGTAGTTTTCCAATGATTTATATATATTGGAGTTAGTATATTTAATATTTTTGTATTATAATGTAAGGTTAGGAGATACATGTTTATTGTAGGTGTATTGTGATATGGCTTCTCTTATTTTGTGATATTCTGACTGGGTGCTTGACACTGTCCATTGGATATTTATAGGCAGGTTTGGGGTGTCATATATATGTCACAGGTGGCATGGAGGGTTTGTGGAATGCAGGTTTGTGTCCAAGAGTTATCATGGATTTTTAGTCTAAGGGATAATGTTTTTATTTAGGATTCTTTATAAGGATTCATGTTATTTTTATAAAAATAGTGATGATGTATCTTGTGTTTTTATTTCACACTTGGGAACCCAATGACGGTGTAGAAGACCATGTACCAATTAAACTGGATTCTAATATTTCAACATAGCCCTACCTATAAAAGAGTCTCTTATGATTGACTAGATGATGGAAGAGGATTCCATTTGGGGGTAAAATAACTTATGTATACTTACATCAGCTATGTTACCCCATCAGGCATGTTCTATAATCAATTTCTTTGTGGAACCCTCTTTCTCCTATTTCCCATACTATGAGGTATATCATCAATTATAAGACTCACTAAATTTGAATGTTCATCTTTCATTTGATTTTATTTTTCCAATGAGATGGTGGTACTATTACATGTCATATTTTATTACTATATGTTACAATTATTATATATGTTCTATTTAATGAGGTACAATATCTCTAGGATTTTCTATGTGATGCACTCAATTGATGGGTGATACCCTCAGCTATGTTGTGCTATAGAATGAGGTGTGAGTTAACCTATGTTCCTTTCTATTTTTCAGTGTGTTAACCTCATTACAAATTTAATAAATTAAATGATATTCATTATATATCATATTATCTATTTTCACATTATATAAATATAGAAACCTCATTTAATATTTTCTATATGATCAAGCATGTACCGACCTGATTTTTTTTAAATGAAATTATGTTTTTAAATGAATAAATACATTATTATGTAAATATAGAAAAGATATTCACTACATTTTTTTGGACTAATATACCCTATCAGATTTAAAAGACGATTATGCATCATAAAAATTGATATCAATTTTAACATTACCATTATGATTAGTATATATTAACAGTGGTGAAAAAATACCTTTGACAGAGATAGAGAAGTGATGAATAAGACTGGTAGGACCATTCCTTATGGAGTGAATTTATCAGAGATTTAGAGGGGGATGGAATCACTGGGATTTTTCCATTATAATGACCATGCTAAGGCCAAAAAACTAAAACATGAGAGGAAATATTTATTGGATAAGTTTAAGATTATCAAATCATGACCTGGACAATGCTCACCAAACAACCCCAAGAAAGTGTCACCATCACATACCTTACCATTAGGGTGTGTGTTGGTGTAATAAGGGGTTACATATATATATACCCTATCAATATTAATTTTTATATTTTATTTTCAACAGAATAATTATTATATGTTACCCTTTTATTAATGAGTTTGAAAAAACATTGATTTTGATAATATGAAATCAAAAATGTATTTTTTTTTGAAAAATATATAAAATGTTTTAAGCAAGAAACCATTTTTGGTTATATTTAATAATATTATGTATATATTTTTTTAAAAAATATTTTATTAAATAACATAAATTTTAATAAATATTGTAATATAATTTAATGAGGTTCAATTTAATATTTATAAGGTAAAGAAAACAAATATCGTCATAGAATCCGGTATTTATCTATAAATGGGGATTTTTGATTTAAAATTTAAAATTATCATATTTATAGAAATATTTTCATAAAATAGGTATTATTTTCGAAATCAACAAACCATTAATTTTTTCTTTTTTTTGATAAAAAGTAATTTTCCGGTAAATCTTAAATATATTATAAATATATGGAATTTATTATAACTTCATCAAATCTCAAAAGTGATGTCATAAATATAAGAAATTGAAAATATGGCAAAAATTATTTTTCCCCTTTTAAATAATGTGTTTTTGATGTTATTAGATTAGTTTTATAATCCCTTAATGAATCCTCCAAAAAAATTACTATATTTTATGGTTTAAAAATTAATGTTTTTAGAAAATGAATCAGTTCCATATCACCATGGATATTATTTTAATGATTTAGGTTCTTATACTTATAAATTATTAAAAACAACTATTATATAGAAAAAACCATGGTATGAAATCGTATAGTTTTTAGTTTTAATTATTTTATCATATAGATACCAAAACCAATGTTTCAAAATTAATAATGAATTACCCCTCTTTTTCAATAAATTCACACCCATCCTTACACTAATAGTCATTAAAAACCTATTTATTATTGTTTTATTCTCACTATCCCTCCCTAAATTATTCCTGTTGTGCACTGTGTTGCATTTGTTGTCAATAAGGTGTCATGGATTGAATGGGTGAAAAGGAGTGTCAATATGTGAATGACAAAGGAAGTAATGGTGATGGTGATGATTGGAGAATGACCATGGTACTAAGAAGCATGTCACATTGGAGAATCACTAAGTGGCATAGGAGGTAATGTTTAAAAGACCCTCCATACTAAACCAGACAATTGTAGAGCTGATCTTGAAGTTCCAAGACATGTATCAAGGAGATACAATGTCACAACATTGTTAGAAGTCCATGCATTGTCTTCACAATGCCTGAGGAGATAATTAACGGTTCCATCCACAATCACCAAGTGGATGAGGAATGAAATGAGATCCATCCATCTTACTAAGTGGATGAAGTTAAGATGAACCATCCAAAGCTATTAATTAGATGAAGTGGTTTGAAGAAGACCAAGCACTATCTCTTAGTGCATGAGGACATGAAGATGATCCAACCTCATATTTGATTGGATAATTGAAGAACACTGAAGAAATATTTGATTCAAGAGTAATGGTTGAATAACCAGTGGGGATTCCCTTTTCAGTAAAGAATACAGGTTGAGAGGAGAATATAATTATAATTAAGAAGATCAGTTGAAGAAAAGGAGAATGGCTTGATGTAGACTTGTTCCTAATTGGTAATTTAACCAAGTATACATGGAGGAGCTTATGCAAAAAATGGGGCCTGCCCATGAGCTAGCTACCCAAGCATTGACCCAAGGAACATGTGGGACAAGGTCAACACACCCATGTGGAGGCCTAGACAGAGCCATCCTGCAGGAGGCCGGGCCATGTGTATGCTTGATCCATGCGAAGGTCAAGACCGCGCAGCGTGGGTGCTAAGGGTGCGCCCGTGAAGGAGGCAGAGTGGGAGATAGAGTGCGCCCAAAAGAGCATAGTGGGCACAGAAGTGCGCCTGGAGAGAACCCGTGTGGGGCACCACAAGAGGGGGGAGAGGAGACTTCTGAAACGAGGATGGGAGGAGATGTTTGTTAAACTGCACAAGAACCACGACATGTTTTGATGTGGGACGGAATTTTTAGACGTGGATCTAATCCTGGCCGTCCATCTGATCTCGCATCTGATCTCAGCCACATGATCCATCTTGCCATGCCACGTTATAATCCTGACCATCCGAGATCATTTAATGCCGATCCAATGGCCGAGGTGACAAACCGAGGTTTTCTTTAACCTCCGGACACCCGAGCTCCACCCGACATGAACCAGTTGCCTTCGCCACTACCAATCTACCATGATCGAACTCTAGACCACCGTTTAATCTCAAAAAAACTGAATAGTGATCATCTGATCCAACCGCGACCATGAATGCAATCTACGTCATGCATGCATGAGATATCTCGAGGATGAAGTTACGGCTGAGGCAAACGGAGTTGCTGAGGCCACATGGATCCACACAAGATTTATGCACAACAATCGGGAATACAATCTTGAATCCATACACGAAGAATGGATTCCATGAATCACCCGAGATACACGACATATCTTTAACACGAGTTGAATGTTTATAAAGAAACGAATATTTTGGTTATTCAAAGGAATATCTCGGGCATTCAAACCTTCAATATAAACGACATATTTTGAAGATTTTTAACACAGAACAAGATTCTCTGATCATCTATAAAAGGTTGATCCTAACGAGAAGAATGATGCTTCCTCCCAGACATTCAAGTGCTTCTGTTTCAAAAAAAACATAACATATTTGACGAGGAGAACCGTGCAACCACTAGCGTGAAGGAGAACTGCGCATACCTTACACGAAGGAAGAGGCCAAGTTGAGAAACCCTGCGTGCTCCCTTTGCGTGACAGGAAGATTCCGAGTCGTGACACCCTGCACGTCCCATTGCGTAACAGGAAGAGGCCGAGCCGCGCACCTGCGCACCTTCTGCCCATGGAACCCACGTGGCAGTAGGTGTTCTGTACACTTGCGTAAAGACTTTAAGACCTCCTCATGCTAACCTTGCATGAAGAAGAAGTGGTCCTCGGCCATGTGAAGAGTTTGGACGAGGCATTGTGGAAAACCGTGTAGTCTTTAGGCACACACGAAGAAGGAGTAAAATACTTGCGCGATAGAAGAGAGGAGAAGGCTTGCGCGGCCTCCTTTGATGTGGTGCTGAAGTGGAAGGCCACACCCAAATTTGTTTATGTGTGTGTGCATGGGTTGAAGAAGGAAGGTCGTGTGTGAAAAGTGGAGAGGAAGTCCATGACAATTCTTGGTTTTGTGTGTGCAAGTGGAGGAAGGCCACAACATCTTTGAGTGTGTGTGTGCAAATAGAAAATAAGGACGAAGCCTTAGTTTTTGCACAAGTGAAGGAGGCCATACCTCTTGTGTGTTCCCAAGTGATGGAAGATGATTCATGTATATCCATTCATGTATGAATAATTGAACAAGTGGGTGAACTCTTTGAGAAGAAAGAGAGAAGGAGAAATTCACACTAACGAACAACGCACAATTTGGTGTGTGTGAGAGACAATAAAAGAGTGTGACTTGAAGAAGAAGGTGTGTGTGCTAAAAGAGATTACACCCATTGAGGGTTTATCACACCAAGAAGAAAAGGGGAGTACAGGAATTCTTGCATGCACATGCAAACATAAATAAAGAATAATTTGTGTGTGTGCATTTGAGAAGTCCAAGAACAAAGGTTTTTGAAGATATTTGAGATTCTATGCAAGTCATGCATGAAGATTGAGAAGACATGCAATCGATCCATGAAGATCTAGAGATGCCATGCATTCAGTGCATGAAGTTCAATTTAAGAGAGACTAAAGCCAGACTGAAGTTAAAGACATCATTCATCTGATTTTTCAGTAGTTGAGAAGACCAAGAAGATTGAGTGGAAATACTTAGTGCAAGAACATATTTTCCCATCAAGATTCTTTAAGACAGAGGCCTGGTCATCCTTAGAAAAAGGAGATAAAGCCTGAGGAAAGAAGAGGAGTCCTAATCACCACAAGTGATTAGAAGAAGTTATCAAGGCCAAAGGACCATATCCAAGGCAGTTGAAGATTCTTGAAAAGGTTCAAAATAAGAAAAGCTTCTCGTGTGACTCGAGGATCCAAGAGAAGACCCCCTGTGAGACTCACGGTGGAGAAACCTTCGGTGGAAGCTGAAGCAGGCCTGTGAGACTCTGGTAACACTGTGGGATGCAGTATAAAGGACCTCCTGTGGGACTCAGGAGAGATACAATGTGACTCTATATCGACCATTGTAATTACTAACCGAATTATAGTGGAGATACCATGTTGGGGCATTTAACCAACATGGAAAGGATGTAGGCCTTTGTAGAAGAACCTTGTAAATCGTTATGTCCTATGACATTAAATTTACAGCATCACTCAAGGAAAGGCTGAGAGATACAAGAAGAGTGGATCAAGGCCTTAACAAGCCATAGAGGTTTAATTGATAATGAATCTATTAGTAAAATGTTTAAAAGGATCACTGATTCACCCCCTCCCCCTCTCAGTGATCACACTGATCCGGGCACTTCACTTCCTAATGGATTCCCATGCTCATTAAAATCCCCTAACAAGATTTTAGAAGACCCATATTAAGGTTAGGGACATTATCCTCATCTTTATTCAGGAAATTTATATATATATTGCCTTTTAATTTCAATTGTTCATGTTGGAATATGTTTTCAGACAACCATTTTATTTTCCTTATCATGTACCTTTAATTAGGGATCCCCTATTACTCTCACTATACCCTTATATGAACCATTATGTATACCTATTATGTTGATGAAATTATCCTATGATTTTCCATACCAAAAATATATTTAGTGGATAACCATCCCCTTTTCCACTAATTATTATTCACCTAGTTAATAATATACATAATTTATTGAGGAATTCTATGTATTTAATCTCCATTCCTTAGACATGGGGTTAAATTTTTTGAATGAAATTCTAATTCTCTATTGTCAACGTGGGGAAAATGAAAGTACATGATATGAATGTGAAGACAGGTCTAATTATTATTTATCCAACCATCACATTGGGTAATGTTTTTATCTCAATAGATTTCATACATGGTGCATGGTATGTTATTATAATCACACTATATTATGATTTAATAGTCATCAACTTTGACTTATTCATATGATGTTGTGTTTTATATTGTTTCCACAATCCTATGTTGCCTTGATGTTTTCATATTTTATCATGACTCAATGAGAATTTTAATGATATTCACCCCTTTTATATCAACATTATATACCAATTCATTAACATTTATCACATTAATGATTTCATTATTTAATTATTCACTTACTAGGTTGGATATCTCACTAATTTATTATGTTCATCCATAGGTTATCTCATGTAGTATTAAAAGATCCATGAAATATAAGGGATTGTTATATAGTTTTTTAATATTTTTATTGTAACCATGATTTAGGTTATTGTGTTACATACCTAATTTCCATAATATATATGTCCTCATGGTCTTATAGGAAATTATTATGTGTATATTTATGCAATATATCATGAATTAGTGTGTATTAAATATATTGGTTTTCAAATGGTGTTAGTTATCGTATATTTTTTAAGGAGTGATATATTTTTTTTAATAATTTGTTTGTGATTTATTCTTACTCTAGGAACCAATTAAATGATTCATTTATTTTTTTCTTATGGAATATTATTTTTATTGAGTGGATGATGGTCACCATTGAGTTGGATTATACAAACCCAAATGGATTATTCTATGTTCATTCTGACAACAGGGCCTCCTTAGTTTTCCTAGTGATCTAGAGCTTTGAATGGGGGGGGGTGTATTGAGATTGAGGCTTCCACTACAATTCATAACAGACATTAATTAACCAAATGATTATTTCTACATTGATCTACATATGTACAATAATAGTACATTAGTATATGTTATTTTTTGAAATTCTTGATGAGAATGATCTACCATATTGTTAGGGTTTGAGATCTTATATTGGAGGGAGATATTAGAAGATTATTAATATTTTATAAGGAATCATGACCATATCAGAGTACTTATTGATTCCCAATTACCTAAAGAAAAATTCATATTGACATAATTCGTAGTGGATTTATTCATTCCTGGTGGTTTTGTAAGAGACTCAAAAGCGGGGAGTTATGAAGGTGTGGTTTTTTGTTAATGAAACACCACTCATTCCAGACTTCCCAAGTGATATTTGGTAATTTTTTGGGAATTACTAATGAATATGAATATTGAATTTATGGGATTTTTATATATTCTATTAATGGTATCTAGACTGATGCTTTGGATATAACTTCTCTTGTGGGCACAAACTGATATTTGAGACATTTTTATAAGACCAATTTACTACAAATAGGCTTATTGGTGGAAGATCAAGAGGTAAGAGATTATCCAAATATAAAAAATTTCTTAATCCACACCAATCAATTCCTCATCAACACATATCCTATTAGGAATAAAGTTTTATTATTCTAAACTGAACAACGATATGTTTGGAAGACTACAATAGTGGAGAGTTATTCATCTTATATATGATATATATGAGATAGATATTCTAATGAACCCATACACATACCATTATTAGCTAGAGAGTTTCATCATATTGTGATTGGATTCCACTTACTTCTCATGATAATGTGAGTTTATCATTTGGCAAGAAACATGCCTTTCATTATATTCCATCATGTCATTGATAGAAATTAATTTCACTAATATTTGTATAGATTGGTTAAAAATGATTGTAATACAATATGATTTATAGTTGAGTAATGGGTTGAGATCTATACCCATTAATGTGCGGTGAAACATTAGGTATCATGATCAAGGAACACTATAACTTTTTATCTAGTACCGATTATTTGATAATCTTGGATTTATGCTCTATGTACATATATAGGAATTAAATTCCCCTAAATACAACTAAATTCATGGATTAATCTAATGTGAAGACCATGGATGAACAATTTTTCGAGATAGACTTATGAATAAAATTTCAATCCAAACGAAGAATTCATGTGTCATTATATTGGATGATTGACTCCCTTTTGAAATTTTTTAATCTAATGAACAAAAATCTCTCTAGTATCGATATTCGGAGGAGTGTGGGTGTTGTTCAGTGTCAATTTTCATTTAATCCCACAAGAGTATCAACACTATTATATCATGTCATGTTTTTAGACTAATATCTATATAGTATTATTTATCTATATGTATTTAAAATTTATTTAGTTGATGAGATATTAGTGAAAGAATATAGGGATAGATTTGGTGTATAATATTGACTCATTGTTCGAAATACGGTGTTGGAGAATGAGTGTCAAGATTTAGAGTATTGATTCTTGTGTGGTGAGAGATACTTTTCTCACATAATGTTATTGGTGGTGTCCAATTTGTTATTTTAAATATGTTATATTTCTATAGTGTTGTTATTGACATCATAGTTATATGTGGTAGAATGTTCTCAGGAGTTAGACATGAATGATTTTTTCAAAAGGTGGGGAGTATTCTGTATACATTAATAAATGGATGTGAGTACTATTTTGGTAACATAATTATATATATATATATATATATGGAAATCTAGTTTTTGTACCACCATAGGTTAGTGGAACCTTCAATGTCGAATTTCCATTGATCCTTATTGTTCTACACATCCCATGAAATACCATAATTTTTAGTGAAAGGGGCTGTCATCTTGTTTGGTTTTAAATGTTGATCACTGAATCAGGTTTTATCATGGGGTTTGGGTTTGAATGTCCAAGGTGAGGAAAATGGTCAATGATGGTGGATTTAGATTGTGTGTAAATGGGGATCTATATTATAAGTTGTGTGTTGTTTATAATTTTAATAAGTTTGGTAATTATTTTGGAGTTATCATAAAGAGACTTAAAAAAGTGATGAAAAAACTAGGTATTCTTATATAAAGAGTGGGAACCTTTATTAGTATAGTATGTTTATTGAGGATTATTATTTTTTGGTTATGTGGTTATTTAGGAGCCTTCCACTTGTAACTCATCCGGTGTATGTATGAAATATTTTTTAATTACACAATTATTTTATTTGGCATAATAGTTTATTACATATAATGACTATTTATAATAGTATTAAAAAGGGGGGAGCTAAGCTAACCCCAAAAAGTCACCTATAGTTAAAAAATATATTTTTTAGATTATATTGATCCATGGACTCTATTTTTTCCATATAGAAGCATAACATATGTTTGATTAATGATTTTGTGTACAAGATTTAGCGTGGGAGAAATAATTTTCTCTCTATATTTAAGATCAAGGGTAGGTTGAATATAAAATATTTATGGGTAATAATAGATTATTCATTCAATGTAATATAGTTATATATCCCCTATAGAGATCACACCTCCTACAGAATTAAATGAAACTTTTAATGTGTGTTGTTCCTTAATGATATTTTTTATCTATTTTTTTGTTTAGTACCTCAATTTATTTTTAATTCAAGGATGAAAATGGGTTAGGGATGGGAGGATGTAATGACCCATATTTTCTTCAATGGTTTCATTCCTCTATATTTATTCATAAAGGCTTAAAAAATTCAAATGATAAAATTAGTAAATGTATATGGGACAAAAATCCTAGGAATATTAACTGATGGTTTTTTATTTGATGAATGGTTCGTACAATTGGGATAAGACATTATAGAAATCTCACCAAACCTGTTCCTTGACTAAAAAGTAGTTAGTTAAAAAAAATAATATTTTCATATTAATATGTGTAATTGTGATTAAATTAAAATATCATAAAATTTCCAATCTGAATTGATGTGAAAATATATAAGGTTAATCAATTTTTTTTTGTTTTTATATTAGGGTTGTGTAATATTCACTAACATCATGGTCCTTGAGTTTTTTCTATCATAGAGATAAAAAATAAATCAATATTTTATCATTTATTTTCATACATTGATGTTTTGTTATTTTTTTTGTGATATGGTAATGGAGGTTCCATGTGGTGATGATGTGGCAAGGTAGAATCTAGAATCACACATCCTGACATTTCTTCAACCATATATAAAATAATTTTATTGATTTTATGAAGATGATAATTATTAAAATTAAGAAGAAATATTTTGATATGTATCATCTTGAAAATAATTTTAACTCGATATATTCCACTTCAATATCCATTGGATAATATGATCACTCTTTTTTATCAGTAGAACCATTGGGAATATTGAATCTAATCCCCCTCTTTTATCTCTCTAGTGTGGTTTCTTTTTTTTTATTTGAGTTCATCAAGGTGCGGGTGATAATGAAATTACATGATTATGGTATGGTCATACTTTACCATTATGATGTAATAATTTCACATAAATGGAATCACCAATTACATTGGATATTAACACAACCACCACCTATTAATGAACTAAACCATGGTAGGACATTATGATTTCTTTTATGCGTTAATCATTATGTTTTACTACATTTAAATTATTTTTCATAATTTTCATATATCACCTTTATGGATTTAGTTATTATTGGGTTTATTTTTATTTTCGATTATCCCCATAATGTTATAATTCATGTTTTTCATTGCATGTTATTTATAATTTATGGGATTATATTATTTTATTAATTTATTATTTTTTGGATTCAACAATAGAAAAATATATAGTTGAATTATTATTATTGTATCTCTATTATTCACCCATACCTTATCCTCTTTCCTTTTTCCTCTCATGTGGATGATAACCACTGACCCACATATTGGTCAATGATGAGGTTATGTATAGTCTTGGCGACATGCTACCAACATCAAAGCTTGATGAAAGGGGATCAATGAAGGTGGTGTGAAAGTGATGGGTTAAAGACACTATAATAGATGAAATTTTATATGTGGAGGGATAACCATTATCATATCTAGAAACGCATGTTCTGGAGGCCACACAACATCCTGAACAACAACATGAAATGGGAGGACGCTTGTATGACTAGATGAAATTTCACATCGGAGGAAATTCGACTAGCCATCATAGAATTCAGAATGTGTTTCAATTATTGGACTATGGACCCTTTTATAATTTTCCATGAGATGTAGCATGCGTGGACCTATAATGTTACCCATTCTTCCTAATATAGAGAGATAATTGTGATGCGATAAATTCACCAACATTTGTCTCTAACTGGAGACTTTATGTGACTGATATATACAATGGTCACAACATTTTATGCGTTCACTATAAGTTGAGGAAACATGACACCACTAAGGCACGTTGACCATGTGTGATAATGAGACCCATCAACATGGGTAGATTCAACCACCCTCAGGAAGGGTTGTACCCTTGGACAGATACCTAGGAAGCTCTAACATCCTACACCAATCGATTGGTCAAAAATGTCTTAAACCAATTACAATCATGTGGGTATCAATGTTCATTTTATATAGTAGACAAGTGAGATGATTGTGACTGTTTTACCAACCCAACCTAACTATCAACATGTAAGGCCAACCCTCCTTCTTAATCATTCTATGTTTCCCCCTTGGGGCCTTCATTTGGTTTGGAACATAGCCTATGTTTAATCTTTGAGACCACTTATGTATTTTTCTTTTTTTTGAAATGGGAAATAATATGTTATATATTTTCTATGCAGATCACAATAGTGTGTACTATTTGGATATTCATGGATTTATATGTAGAAAAATTGGATAACCATTGCAGTTAACATTGTTGGGCCATCAATGGGGTTAAGGCATGATGAATGGTGTGTTAAATAGTCCACTTACACTCTATCATTGACTGAGTAAACTTGTAATGGTTGTGTGTTTAAATATTCTAACTAAGTGATACCCACACATGTTTTTTAAAACATGGGAAACTATTCTTCTATAAGTGTTAACTTTGTTGATATTGGGAAATATTTAGTAATATATACTTTTTTCAATGATTATAACAACTCATTTACCCCTTAGTTTCCTTTGATATGTGACCTCTGATGGCTAAAAACATGATACATTTTCCTCTCTTCTATACCATTATTAATTCCCATATAACTCATGGGATTTAAATGTTCATGATTTTTGGATGTGATTATGAAATTATTCTTCATGGAATAGTGTTGTGATGACCAAGACTCCATGGTGTTCCAATGAAATTGAAGTCATCAATTTTATTGGAATTATTATTTACATCATCATGTTAGATTATAATATTATGTTTTTATCTAGAATTTATTTTTTTCATTGTTTAAATTTTTCAATATTATTGAGGAAATCAAGATGTAATGATGTCTCTATATTCCTCATTTTTATTCCACTTGTTCACCATTTTTATAATGAATTTGAACTTACTTGTTACAGTGAGGGTCCCTTTGTGGTTTTGAGGTTTCTTACTAGGTATGTTCCTACTCACCCACAAATAATATGTTTACCACATGTGTGGTGTCTATGGGTTGAACACATAGGATAGAGATAGTCTTGGTTGACAAAATTATTTTTTTTCTTGGTGAGATCTAGATCTTGGTGGTGACCTTTATAGATGCAGTATTGGCATAGATGTATGGTACCAGGAGGTAATTTTAGTATGTGATGTTAAAGGATATATCCATATTACTATGATATCCATCTCATTCTATTTTTTAGGTCACTATTTTATTTTTTTGATGGGAATGAATCTTATACATTCATTATTATGGATTACAGAACAACATAGCTATATTTATCCTAAAATTAATCATAAAAATTACATATATTTTAATTCTTTTTATTTATTCTTCCTACATTATGATTTTCTGTGTGATGATGCATGCTTTGTGAAGCTGAAAAAGGATAAGAACTCCAATAATGTTTAATAAGACAATTCTATTCTACTTACCTTCTCATAGACTATTAGAGATAAAAATAGGTTGGAACCATTAATATACCATCATCCAAGAGTAGTGTATGTTTTTGGGTTATTTTAGTCTCTCATATATGAGAAAGGAACCTTAACAAACTCTATTATCCTAGATAATTCATTAATAATTTCCTTATTTATATAAATGTTATACCATTGGATCAATAATAACTATATATATAAAAATAATTATAATATATTACTTAGAATAACCATTGTTTAAAAATAAATTGTTTTATCATATCATATAAAATCTAAAAACACACACTCATTATTTAGATCCACTATTACCTAAAAGTACTACATTTGATCCACCCCTTTAATATCTCAACACTTTTCCCATCACATGAAAGAATACTTAAATATCATACCATAAATAATTATTTATATTAACACTCTAATACTTATTTTCAACATTTACATAATACAAAATTAGTATCATGTACTCTTAAGAATAAATAAATCCACATCTATAGAATCAATAATTGATATGGTTCTTTATGATATTTTTTACAGAATCTATTGTTATAAAAATCTACACACTTTATGTTATATTATTCCATATTGAGAATATTACAACTCCTCATAAGATAAATGATTTGGTTTATATGATAATTTATTTGAGTCTTTACAACCTCTACTTTTTTTTAGAAACAAAGGTTTACTCTTTCCATTTTGTACCATCATTATGGAATGAGAGCTTATAATTCTTGAATTTTACTGACAATCCATAAATTATTAAGATGATATATTAAATTTTTTGATCATATTCAAGTAGTATTTTATAATAAATGTTTTGATGCTTTTGAATTAGGATTTCTGAATGAATTCTGTGTCAAAATCAATCTTGAGTGGTAACCCCAGTCTCCCTAGATCGTTAATGTACCCAATAATATTGGGTACATGAGTTGATATGGAAATTAAATTTTCCAACATACACCAAATAGCTAATTTTAGACTTCATATATGACATTTCCAGACTATACTTGATAAATAATTTTTAGGTTATCTATTATAAAAAGGAATATACATTCTTAGGTTTATTGTAAACAATGGAACATTTAGAAATATGTGTCAACATTGATGTTTCAATATAATATTTCTATACTTACTGAAAAAATATTGTTTTCCTAAATAGTCTCAATATCATGAATTTTCATTCGATATATTATGTCTATCAATAATAATTTTCATTTGAGTTTATGTAATATTCTTAAATATCAATACTATTATGTAATGATTCTTTAATTTAGACTTTCAATCTCATGAATTAATCTAAATTATAATTTTGATATTTATTATTCCATATTATATACAAATAATTTTTTATGTGATGAGTGTCATTTTAATAATAATTTAATTTTTAATTTCATAAAATTCTGAACCCCTAATATAATAAACATTTTAAATTACACCATATTAATTAGTGTGATAAGAGCTATATTTTGTTTTATCTATTGTTCACTTTGGTGATCCTCCCATCTTATAGCTATTTTCATAAATCATTATGTGAATCATATTATATTTTAATTTCAAATATCTAAGTGGAAAAAAAGAAGAAAAAATCTATTATATGGATTACCCTCATCCTATTCATATAGTATTCAGCACTTTAGAAAGTCTAAGGAGACTGTAAAACAATGATTTTCAAAAATATGGGCATATAATTCTATATGGGAAACTGAAAAATTTCATGACATATTTATGAAAGTTCAAGGGTACACATAATTGTTGTTCCATTTTAGATTATAGAGGTTTTAAAATGTTTTCACCTTTGAGGAAATATAACAATATAAGAATATATATATATTTAAAAAATGTGGTGGTGTAGTGGTAGCTTCATAAAAAAATAAATATTTTGTGGAGGCACCATGTAGCAGAAGAAAACAATAGAAAACACAATAAGCAATATTGACCCATTCTAGAGCCAGTACTCATGTTGTCGTAAGAAAGGCTCCAACCTTTGTTGTAGTAGTGTCGTCCCCACCTTCTAGACTTTGCGTGCATCCATTCATCACAATCATCATCTAAAGGTATGTCCACAACATTGGGAGGAGTCGCAAAAGATGTTGACTCATCTTCACTAATATTGGTAGTAAGAAATTCAAATGAGTTTGAAATGTTAACATTACCTATTACCTTCTCATGAGTAGCTATATTTTCCTGAATTGTATTCATTTTATCCTTATTCGTTTAGTTTTCTATCCTCTCCAACACTTGTATATATGTGATTTGTGCACCATCTTCTTTGATACTGGTACCCATGGAAATTATATTGACCTATCCCGAATTTGGTATTGTATTCCGACAATGAACATGCTACATCATTCTAGTTTCAGAAGATAATCTAACAGGAATAATGTGAAATACTGAATGATTATTCATAAAAAAATAACCATTATTCATGGTTCAGGATTAGGGTGATACTTCACTAGCTAGATAATCCGCGTGAATGCATGAAACCTATTTTAGAGAGGGTTCTAAAACCACCCCATTCTTTCCTTTCTCTCTTCTTTTATCACAGTCTATAGCTTGACCTTTGGTCTTAATATTATCTGATGTTGGGGAATCTAGAACTATCTTACCCTTCCTCTATTTTAGAGAATGCATGACATGCCTAACAATATCATCAGATGCTACTTGTGCTAAGAGTTCACATTCTGATTGAATATCTTCTGAGTTGGATTCATTTCATTCACCATGAATTCCTTTGAACTGTGCATCCCTAAATGAGATGCCTCCATCATTTTGGTTACTTCCATCAGCATTATCAGCCCAACTGAACCTACTTGTTCCATCAACTTGTTAAGTAGAATTTTCCTAAGGTAGAGGATCTTCAACATCAATCCATCGGTCCATGCCAATAGTTTCAACAACTTTCATCTGTTAGGAATGTCAATTAACCACCAAAGGATCTTTATCAATAGCCTTATTAATAAAATCATGCTTCTTATTCTTCCGAAAGTGTATCACATCATGTACTTTATTTTGGCAGTTAGAATAGAGCACATCTCTTCCAAATTAAGAATCTGAGTGTCCAAAAATTTGAAAAACTTTACAGAATGATTGAATTTTCTCATATTCAATTCTTATGAAAATTTCCTCATTTTATGTAGATAAAACTACCCTATCAATTAGTGTAACACTTAGATCAATTTTCACCTAAAAAGAAGCATAAAGACCATAAATACCCTTTTCAGTTGAATAATAAATTATAATTGGAATGAAAATCATCGAAGCGATGTCAAATAGGATCTCAACATTCTAAAATACCACATTCAATAAATGAAATTTTACCAATACCTGAGAATACTTGTTTTTGAAGAAATTATAGTTAGTGAATAATTACCAATCATGTATCCACAGGGTTCTAGTCATGAGATTAATAAAACCTATGGTCTATGCACACGCTTTGAGTTACAAAGGGGAAAAATAATGTGGAAATTACCCCAACCAATGTTTATGAATTTGAAATCAGTGAAACCCTAAATCGAATCTAAACACGAAATAAGATCTGCTATTTTCTAGGGTTTCATACCATTCAGTAGTGAAATCCGAGCTATAAATGAATGTTTTTAGAGATCGATCTGGTAAACAATCACAACTTCCGAAGATGACGCATGGGCCTTAGACCCTTTATAGATGATTCGATTAGGGGATCAGTTCACCAGTGGGACAAAAGTTCTCCCTGAGAAACCAGAGAACTTCTTTGGTTCTTCAAAATAACCATCCTTCTACATCACTGAGGTATCTGGATTTGACCGAATGGATAGTTGATTTGAGGTGGAAGACTACTGATTTAGGGTTTACAGGTTTAGGGAATGTGAGACGTTGAGTGAAGACAGGATTCACTTCTCATGTTTCTCCATCAACTAACCTATCATATAATATATTTAATCATTGTTAAAATATCAAAAAATTATTTCATGTATACCCTATATGTATTCATGATTTATAAATCTTTTTTAGTATCTTATACCTTTAGAAAAGTTAATATTTTCCAACATATAAATGTATAACACCTTATATAACCAGCGATTCAGATTATTTACCCAAATATTAAGTCCAATTACATCCACATATATCATAATGTAACGCGTGCATAAGGTACCAGAAAAACATATATATAATGGTTTTCAATAATAAGAAACCAAAATCCAAAATAGGGAAATAATTTTATGACTTGTAGAAAACCCTCACTTTTCTAGATAGATCCTTAGCCCCCATAAATGAAAGAATTCCAGCCCTAATTACCAACATCCATGAAATATCACTATAGTGCGATCTTAATTCAAATCAGATACTATCACCTAGTAATTATAAATCATAATTAATATTTACATTAATGTTAATTTTTAAAAAATATATCAATTTAAGGATGAACATAACAAAACATTATGTTATACTAAAAATGTAACTCTTTTTATGAATGGACCGACTATTAAAATATAATGTTTGAAAATTTAAATAAGATGCACCAATCCTTTCATAATATAAAAAAATTACAATTATGACTAATAAATATAGAATAAAATAAATAATTGAAAATGTTAAAAATTTATGAATCGGAAAAACATAAATAAACATTTAATAAATAAATAATTATATAAATTTTATTATTAATAATTATTTTAAGTCAATTCAATAAATAAATAAACAAGATAATTTCATAATATTCTTTCAATATGGACACTGTAATATTATATTTTTACATAGAATTTAAAATAAAATATTTTATATAGATAATATATGATATTTATAAAAAAATTTGTAACCATATTAACAATTCATATTATTTAATGAATTTTTTTTAAAATATTTATACAAAAAAAATCAGATATTGTAATTTATTTCCACCAATATAAAATCCTATTTTTTAAAATTTTTTAATTAAATTATTAAAATAAATACCTAAAAATTACAATTTCATATCATAATTATGAAATTTTAATAAAATAATATAAATTCATTAATATTGATTTTTATATTTCATGTTACAAATATATTATAAATCAATTTTCAATTAAATTTATGTTAAACTTAGATAATGTGTATCAATTTTTTTATGTTTTTAAATCCACCTTATGTATTATTATGTGGATTTTAGTGTAACAGCCAAAAATTATATATGTATTTCCTCTTAATTAATATTTAAATTATTCAATAACTTTCCTAGCACCAAACCATGGGTCTCTATAAATTGCGATATAGTAAATCGTTAAAACCTAACCATCAAATTGGAAGGTATGAATAATAGTAAACTCATTAAGAAAAATATCTATAAATGGTTTCATTCATGAAAATGTATTGATTAATTCATAATAAATAAATACTTAATTTTTAGTAATTTTCTTTTATGGTTCTATTTGTTTTTCAAAAATGTGTTGTATTGACTCTTTCACATGAATGTTATAATACATTTCAACCATTTACAAAAAATTTATATGAGTAAATTAATAATATTTTAAAAATTAACATGTCAATATTATGTTAGGTTGATTTTATATTATTCTTCTATAAAGACATATTTTTCACTGAATATTTAAAAATATCAATTAATTTTAAAAAATTCCATATTCTTTCAAGAAAATTCATAATATTGTATCTAATTATATCCTAATGTAACCTAATTATATATATTTTTGAAATATTGTAATTAATTAAATCTAAATAATAATTTTACTTGATTTTGGTAAAATATAATATTTGGTCTTAAGAACACAATTTTCTAAGAAACTATTTTCCATCTAGCAATGTGTTTCTATTTTGATAAATTATTGTAATCTCTATTTTTAATGGTTTTAATGAATTTTATTGATTATATTTTAAATATAAATTTTTTAAAAATTATTTTATTATTTTTATAGTGCATGGAGTAAAATTAAATTATGTATTATGCTTAAAAATTTATTTTTCCATATTGTTTTTATGATTTACCCACTTAATTAAAATTAAATTATCTCACTTATAGAAATTTAATCGACTAATATTGATTGAATATTTTTAAATATAATTACTAATAATATTATATATATTCAACTTAATTTTTTGTCACTATAAATAATAAAAACAATAAAATTTGGTTTCCACATACAAGGTAGAAATGAAATTATCTGCGGGGGGGGGGGGGGATGTGGTTAAGGTGTGATCTCCAACACAACATATAAAATTATTAATTAATGAAGATATTTAAACCTGATTTTATCATACCTTATAATCCTTGTACTTTTTATTCTGCATTCCCATGAAGGTGACTGTAAATCATTGATTTTTTTAAAAAATCCATGTGTTTCACTCCCCTCATGTATAAAAGAGAACCTATTTTCAATATAGGAAAACTGAAATATTGTGGTAGTTATTTTTGGATATGGCAGCCATTTAAACCGCCACCATATGATTCTGAGATGGTTTCTAAAAACCACTGGTAAATTGTTTGTCTGGAAACTATTTGTGGAGGATAAAGATATTTAATAGTGTTTTATGGGAACCATCATAGATGGTGCATTTGCGTGGTGGTTATATTGTTTTTTGTGGTGGTTTTTCCAAGTAAGGGATTACTGTTTTTTAGGAGCGGTTGAAACTGCTGCTGAAAAAAAGTAATGGCCTTCCGGGACAAAACCCTGAGACAAACAATATGAGGGCTAGGAAAAAGCACGGAAGATGGGCCTCTGTATCGGCGGTTAGAACCACAGTTAAATTAATGACCGTAGTGGTGGTTAAAACTGTTGATAATAGAAAAATATTGACATTTAGCAGCAGTTTAAACTGTTTCTAAATGCACCTGTTACAGTTAGAGACGGTTAAAAAATTATTTAAAGAGCATATTTCAAAAAAAAAGAACCAGTTTCTGGAGCCCCTATACCAGTGCCCTGAAAACAAAACACTCCAATAATACCAAAACACCAATAGAATACATACTACAGTCAATATGAAACGATATCTTTAAATAAGCACAAAAAATGCATATTTCAGTGAGTAAAGGAATGAAGATAAACATATCAAATGGCATAATCATAGTATCCAATAAAATGTATTAGTGAATTTATAAGTCTACCTCTCTCTTATACTTATACCACTTTCCCTTTTTTTTTCATCTTCCTGTTGTTTTGAATAATTTAATCTCTTGTATAACTCAAAATTTTTTAACATAGGTTCATACATATCTCTTTAATTAGACACCCAATTCAAGATCTGAAGGAATCATTTGATAACTCATCATAAGGCAAACCCCACTCATACATCATATTTTAGTTTCCATTGGATCCTTTGTGCTGTATAGGCACAAGAACATTTTACAAACTATCATGGAACTGAACCATTTCTCAAATTTCTCCCAAAAATTTAGAAATATGAATCTGATATTGAGAGAGGCGTCATCTATGACCTTTAGGTTGGTGGTCACATTGCTTTCCATTTGGGATTCAATGTTTCAAAATTAAGCCACTATGTTGCACACAATATTTGGTCAAGAATCTCTATTTAAGTTATTGATGTATTTACAATTGATCATTGTAGACTCATATGTACTAGTTAATCCTTGACTGGATGTTCACATTTTGTGTGAAACTTATATGGTCACCAATTGGGTGATCTAGGTGAAATGGGGCAATATTGTTTTTTCAAATGTTGGTACTCCAACATATCTTCTAAAATTGTTCATGATTGTAATATCCCTTTATATATGATTATTTGATAGAAACCAAGGCATCCCTTAGTTGTTTGGAGCAATTATTATTAGAATTTGTAATGTGGGATGTTTCCTAGATTAATATGTGACCATCTATGTGACTCTATTGAAATTATATATGGGTTTCCCATGTTTTAATGGATTAAATGAGTTAAATGTGATAGATAATGTGAAATGGATATTTAAATATGGGTTTTATTTTTTAAAAATAAATCAATTGGTTTAAAATGGAATGAAACCAAGTAATTGTAATGTCATGCAATTGATTTATTCTTCATAAAATACCTCATACAAATTGTAACATCTTAAATGGGAATTGAACATGGATGACGACATGAATAAAAGGATATTCCTTATCTATTATGAAACAAATGACTATTCCTTTATTATGTACATGGTGTAGATAGAAGAGATCGATGTGAGGTACTTCCCCTTTCTAGTTATATTTATTATATGCCTTTATAGAGGTTGTGGTATGATGGTATAAGATTTTAGATCAAGGAGATATCATAATTCCTTAAATTAGGTGTTGAGCATGGTGTATCAAAAAAATGTTACTATATAAGTATTGTGATTTAATCACCACATTCCATGACTAGAGTTTTGACCTGATGACACACTCAACATCCCATGTGTTGTTTCATGGCATCTCTCACTCTATTGGGATATAGGGCATGTACCCAATTACATGAGCACACAGGCTCGTTAGACTGGTTAGGGATGTCTGAGTTATGCCACAGTGTATTCATCCGAATTATTATAAGTATAAGGCTACATAAATCTTCACATACGTTGGCAATATAGGTGGATGAAATATATATAAAAAATATATATTAATACAATATATATCGTAACTATTATGATTTCTATTCCATTATGTGTTGATAAATTTAAACCCTACTACAATCCTTTAGGAACATGATTGGGTGGTTATTTATTTATTCCTTAGTTACTTAAAAGATGTGCGGTGTAGTATGTTTTTGGTAGACCCTTTATCAAATGAATAATGATGTGGTAATATTTTCATGGGATTAATTTATGTCGGTGTTCTATGTGGAATTATTATAAATGAAACATTACATAGTAATTGGGTAAAATCATCTCTCTCTTTGGTTATTAAATGTGGAATTATTATTCATGACACTAAAGATAAAAAAAGTAAAAATAATCTCTCTCATGGATAAGGGTTCTTAATTTTTTAAGAGTGATTGATTAGGTTCCAGTATCATATCTATTTCACTCATGTGATTTCTTTGGAAAAGGAGTCGTTAGTGTCGTTTCTTTAGAAGGAATGGAATCTGGCTCTTAATATATTGTCACTCCCATTATGAATCCTAGTTATTTTGAAGTGATTATTATAATAGAAGTGATCCGGAACATTACTTCTAAGGGAAGAGAGTCTCATGATGGGGGTTTATATATTCTATCAAGGAATATGGATGCTTATAATAAATTATTTGTGATAGTATAGATGTTGTTATGAATGGTATGTTATTGATCATGTAGTATATTTATCATTTTTCTAGGGAAGGGGGTTCTAGAGAATCTACTAGGAGTTTCTCCTCGGCATGTCTTGCCTACTGAGATAATGGACATTATCATTCACACTACTGGAATGTTCCTAGAGGCCACTTTGGAAATGTTAGGAAAACACCATTTCATACATTGTAGCAATATTTTCCCAAATCTCGTATCAATATCTATTGATTCCAACTATTTTATGAAATTTTGGATACTAGGATTATGCCACACTATAGGGTTATCTATCATAAACATGTTAGGGAGACACACATTCTCATCCCTAGGGATTGATACAAGAGAAAACAAAGAAGTACTTCTTAGTAATGGAATTGTAGTGATAAAAGCATTGGGATAAAAAAATATAGGATAAATTATTATATTGACAAAATAAATTTAGGAAAAATAAATTATTAAAAAGTAATCATCACAATAAATATTCAATACATATGGTTCATACCACACTCGAGAAATCCATATATAAAAGTAAACATCAGAAATCAATAAAATATATACAAGGAAACATGATAAATCAAGATAATGTTAGGTCATGCAAATGATAGGAGGAAACTATGTGCCACACATGATACATATACAAACCGACTGTTATAAGATTTGTCCACATAACAATAATACTACTAATCAACTTCCAATGATGAATATATATCGTCACCCTCTCCACCACCATCTCCACTTCCTACTACCACCTGTAAGAACATTATATTGAAAATTAAATACTGTTGCATATTTATATGTAAACCTAAAACTAATAAAAGTATGAAGACTAAATGTTTTTGAATTTTTGTGATTTACCTACTCACCACCGGTCGATGCAATACCACCGTGGGGATATCTACTCATTTGCTGATGTATATTAGTTAATTCTTTCTGCAAAGATGATATCTGAGCCCCCTGTAATCCTCGATGTGCTGCCAAAGAAATTAGATGATATGGGTCCCAAACCCATCCCGCACACTCTACCAGGATGCTCCTTCTCAATGACATTAGAATCCATGTCAACCTAGGAGATTGAGTAGGACTTCCGAGGATTGGAATCCCATATTTCATTAATTTTTACCTATAAACCAAATATCAATTAATATTATCATTTTTAAAACTGAAAATATGATATTACATTAAAAAAATGATTTCATACCACAACTTCACTGGTAGGATCATTAACAAAACTTCCATCAGATTTTTTGTGAATCTCTAACCACACTTCAGTTCGGGATGCTTCGTGCCACAAACTCTGTGACTGCATTAAAAAATGATAAATAAACAATTTAATATATTAAATAAATAATAATGTCTTATAAATATTTAAACTAATGAAAATATTAATATAGTCGATAGGGTTCTAGAAAATATTTTTTACCCCAGAGTGTGAGGGATGAAATTCTTAGCCCAACTTGAAGCATTATTTCTTAAGAGATTCTGAAATAAAAAAATTCAATTTAATGGTAATGTATCCAATGTCATATCCTCTTCATATACATCAATAAATGTAAAATGAGGTTAATATTACAATATATATTTATATACCATTTGCATCTCATCACGATGTCTATCAACAAAAACTTTCCATTGGTATTGGGGTACCCCATTGGGTAGATTCTCATACATTTGTTGGATGGTAAACAAAGTATTGTTGACATCGCTCCACAATCTCCATTTGATGTCTTTCCATTTTATACCAAGATTTTTTAACATCCACTTTTGTTCAATCACATCCGTAACAATAAAGTGGAAAAACATCTGTATATAGAAATTAATTTTCAAAATATTTATACCATGAAATTCAATTAAACCCTAATGTCTTAAAATTAAATTTATGTGGGAATCAAAAAATTCATTTTCCAACTTGGAGGCATATTTATCCAATTATCATAAGAAATAGGATGGGAAATGGGCTCTGCTACTAACTATCCTAGAATTTGGCCATGTAATCTTGTGGCTTCATCTATGGTGACCCCATATGAATTAAATGGGACAACAATATTCTCTCCATTCATATTCCACACACCTAAATTATTTATATTTTCCTCCACAGTTGCATTTTTTTTATCTTTAATGAACAAACAATTAGTATAAAAGAAATGTAATAAATTTATTTATTTTAAAATTTGTACCTATAAAAGTGACCTCTCGTATGCCCATGATGAAATAAAAGTGGCACACCACCACACCAATTCTATGGCTACTAAAGGGGGAGTCAAAAAATCATCTTTTAAAGGGATGCTCATAGGGGGTGTGAGACGGTGTAGGAGGAGATGGTGTAAGGGGTAGGCAGCTGGTGGCTTAGATGCCACTGGGAGGGAGACAGATGGATCTTCATCTGTCACGGTAGTGGATGAAACAGTGTATCACTTCCTCTTTGAAATTCTTGTCATTTAATCAAATAAAATTAATTTTAGAACATATATTTCAAAAAATAAAAATACAGAAAAAAATTAAAAATGATAATAGATGCCCAATACTAACAATCAAAATATATATAACAATGATAATGAATGACTTTACAAATGAAATAAGTGGTTGCTGAATGAATAAATAACTGTACATGCAATCATTTTACTATTAAATCATTTTAGTTTTCTACTCCATTATTTAATCCACATCATTCATTCTTGCTAGACTAATATTTTCAATATCATGATGGACAAATAATTCTGCTTCTTATTGTTGATGAGATCCAATTTCAGAGGTCAAATCTTCCACTTTATCACCCATATCATACAAATCTATTTGTATTATGTGAGAAACTACACTCTACCCTTCATTGATAAAATCATTCACATAATATAAATTTTTTTCTTGTGATGATAAGATATATGGATCATGCAGTTCATGATCAACAACATCCATCAAGCGATATAAATTAATAGAAGTAAATTTCATGAAATCCCTTTTAACACTTCTGATAATACCGACCTAATTGCATTTGAATAAAACAACTAAAAAATGCACAGGGTAGTTTAATTTAATAATATTAGTCAGAATTCTATAGTATCCCACTTCAGTAAATGTAAATATTCCACTGTTATGTGTTTTTAAACCCCTTTCCGATCGACTATACGAAATATAATGTCATTCACGTTGTAAGCGTCTAACTTTCTAACTTGTTTTAGAGGACCTCAAGAAATAAACATCAAATCGTCTAACAACTCTACTCGAGTATCTGTATTCATGAACTAAAAAAATAAATATACTTTTTTAGATTTAAAAAATATATGTGTCAAACTAATATTCATATTTATTTTAATATTTATGAACTTACATGTCATGCAAACCATTCTATAATCTCTTTATTAATACCTTTCATTATATCTTTCTCATTTCATGTTCGTCCTCTCATCTATCTATTTATTTGTATCATCGTCTCTTCAATAAATGGATCTGGAATTTCACTATTCCGCAGAACATATCTATGTGCTTGTAATAATTCAAATTCTGTTAGTGTCACATTTTAGGTCCTCCCAACTGATCGACCAATAGCTAGAAATATTTATAATTTCTAATTAATTTGAGATTGATTCGATGTGTCATCAACATATCCAATTCGATTAAATATTGTCTTAATAAAATCCTTGTATCTAGAACCAATGGTAAGACACTTTTCATCCATGTAGCCTTCAACAATAGAGCCTTCTAGTTGAGCTTTATTTCTCATGTATGATTTCAACAGCATAAGATATCTGTAAAATAATATAATCATAAATATGCATTTAATTAAGTGAAAAAATGTTTTCTTAACTGAAAAGCATATAAATAATGTACCTCTCAATTGGATACATCCATCGATAATGAACAAGGCCTCATAATTTATCTTCCTCAGCCAAATTCACAGATAAATGCATCATGATAGTAAAAAACGTCAGAGGAAAGATCATATCCATTGCACCAAGGGTCAATAAAAACCTCTCATAGTGGTTGTTAAGATGAAATGGATATAGAGATTTCTCACACAGTTGTCTGAAAAATGTGCAGAATTGGATTACAATAGCAGTAACATTTTTAGGTAATAATGTAAGAAATGCCAATGGTGATAACTGTTATAAAAAAATATTTGAATCATCAATTTTCAATCCATCTAAATTAAAATTCTTCAAGTCAACAAACCTTAAGAAGTTACATGAATACCCATTAGATACCTTCATATTATTTATCAATCGAAGGAATGTATCTTTGTCACTATTTTTCATTGCAAAAAATTACCGGATCATACTTTTCTTTCTCATATATCCAGAGATCATGTTTTATGTTCATTACTTGTAGGTCTTGGTGAGCACTGAGATGATCTTTCTTATTTCCATTGTCATTAAGCAATGTGAATATCAATTTTTCACAGACATTCTTCTCTATAGGAATCACATCAAGATTATGACGCAATATATTAAATACCCAATATGGATGTTAGAATAATAGATTTTTTTTCATCCATTATTGCATTTTGATTTCACTTGACGATGCACTTCGAACCCATTTCCAGATATCATTCAAATGATGAAACATCCCAAATTCTGTTTCAACATTTTCATGTTGTGTCAATATTTCTGAACTAGTTAACAACTTTGAAGGTGGTCTACAATAAATGAAACCGTTAAATTTTGATCTGTTCATCCAAAATCTATGAGTTACATCGAGAAATCTTCGATGGCACAAGAAGCACCATTTTCTTCTATGAGGTAGCCATTTGGAATCAAAATCAATGTTACAAATAGGACAATCCAAACCTGTGTAAATTTTCTAACCAAATAAATTCCCAATCCCAGGGAAGTCACTAATGGTCTGAATTAAAGCATCATGCATTTTGTACATTGTTTTAGAAGCAGTATCTAATGTCTCAACACCGTTTCTCCCCAAATCCTATTATTATTCAATCAAAGTATGCAAGTATACATCATTATCATTTATAAGCATTTCATTTACTAGAATAATCATCGAAATTATAGAAATTTTTTGTTTCATACAAATCCACAGAGGCAGATTATAAGGGATCAAAACAACTTTCCAAATGTTATAACATGTACTCAAAGTCCCAAATGGGTGGAATCCATCAATAGCCTATCCCAATCGAAAATTCTCTAGATCAGTAGAGAAATATTAATGTAATGAATCAAATGTCTTCCACGATTGTGAATCTCGTGGATGTCTCATTAACCCATCATTTTTATTATCTACATAATGCCACTTAATTTGGTTAGCAGTTTTCAATGACATGAATAATCTTTGAAATCAAGGCTTTAAATTAATGTAACAAAAAACCTTTTCAGGCATGTTCCCTTTCTTCTTCTTCATGAATTTAAGTTGATTCAGACTTCCGACATCACCCAGTGGCTTCCATCTAGAAGAAGAACATTTTTTTTCAATTCATTCTACTTGAATCCTCTCGCCAATAAAGGATACAATCATTGGGACATGCATGTATTTTTGTATAATTTAGACCAATCATTTTAAAAAATTTATTTATATCATAAAAAGACTTTAGGATTATTTCATTAGGAAATTCATCACACAATAATTACAATAACATGGACATTTCCTTATTTGTATTTCCAGATAGACATTTGATATGGTACAACATTAGCAAAAATAAAATCTTCGAATATTTCAAACATCCACTAAAAGAATCTTGATTTCCATCATCAACTAAATCATGTAATATATTTTCCTTAGTGAATTTTTCACTTAAACTTGTCTCAACAAAGTCAGGAGGATGATCCAACGACATGTTACAATCATGATCTGGTTGTGTTACAGTCTCAAAAACATCACTTGTCACAATGCAATTTGTAGCACCATAATCTGGTTTTTCTATTATGTTTTGTTGATGATATTGGTGTCTTGTAGTGCCGAATGCATTATTTATGAGATTTTTCATTTCACTTTCCAATTTCGATTAATTTGGGAGCTCATTATCTGGATTAACATCAGTGCTCAACCATTCTATAAAGTTCGATTGTCCATGCCAAATCCAACACAAATATTGATCAGGGAATTGGATTAGTATTAAATGTTCATAAAAATCATCTCTCTTCAACCATATTCTAAATTTACATTTAGGACATGGACATCATATTCTCCCTTCAACAGATTGATTGTAAATTGAAAGATCTAAAAACTCATTCAAACACTTAACATACTGAGGTATGTTCCTCGATAATGTGATCCATCTTTTATCCATGTATATCACAGTGTGACTACACAATATTAAAAAAAATTAAAACACATAGTTACTACTAAATAGGGAAAGAGATTCATATAAAATAGTTGAAAAAATATATAAATATGTTATAAAAGGTTTTCCTATGTAAATAAGAATGTTAAATCACCCTCTCGAAAACCAATGTACATATGTGAATGAATGTGTATGCTTATACACAATTGATTACTAAATCAACTGACTAAACAAGAAGATAGTGAGTATTTTCTTAGGCAATATACATTTTAAGAAGATAGTGAGTATTTTCAGATATATTTGATCAAGATCAGAAATACTAAAAAAGTTAAGAGTTATGTTGTTGCATTATATTAGAAGTCAACTTGCTGTGTATTGGGATATTTTCAATTTGATCATTATGATATAACAGTAATTTGAATTGGAAGTATTATCTTCTACAATTCATTAGAGTATAAGGAACCAACTTTCATGTAAAGTTATTAATTATATTCAGTGTATGTCATTGACTTTTATTCCTTTTATAAGAGGAATTATAATTTCCAGTTTGAGAATGATATTGAAAAAATATGTTTTTTCCATTAACAAGATATATAAATAAATAAAATATAAAACTATCACTTTATCAATGCAAAAAATTAATAAAACATGGTATAAAGATGTTTTTCCTGAAACAATTACAATTCAAAACTCATTCATCTATCCTAAAAATATCACCCCTTTTATAAAAAACCCTTACATAGTTTAAAAACATATCATATGAATTTCTAATAATGGCTAGAACATTTAAAAAAATTCCCCTAACATGAAATCTTTAACATAAAAAACGCAGATTACGTAAGAAAACAATGATAACAATGAAGAAAAATTCCCAATAGAAAGTCATAAAGTATTCCAATAAAAAAGTGTAATAACACTAATAAGTATCAATACTAAGTCATTGGAGGACCTATGCTTCAATGAAATTCCATCCAAGTGAAAAGGTAATAAAAAACCTAATAAATAATTAATGGAATAACACATGATAAATATCATGAGGACACACATCAAGAACTAACGAGAAAAGTATAATACATGAAAAGGTGGACCTAATTCCATCAGGTTAATGGTCACACATCCATCAAACAAATCACTCTAAACCCAATATCTTCCATTACAACCCACTAGCTCGGTATTTTGTAAAACTAGTGGTAACAAGAAAGTGTGTAATCTCAATGTGCCTAAAAACATCCCCTAACATCCCACTTAGTATCCTATGTTTCCCTATAAAATAACTAAAGGAGGTGGTACACTTTTAAATTGAATGTAATAAAATGAAAATAATAATAGGAAAAGGCAAGAATAATAATTAAATCCTTCATAAATCCCACATTTAGCTTATAATGAGCCCCCACCCATAAGGAAATCATGAATCACATCAGAAAAAACCATCACATGGATACACATGACATCATAAATAAATGAAAAGTGGATAAACAAGGGAAAAACAAACCAATCAACTTAAATATCACATCACAATGTTCCATCCATGAATTTCAATTATCACACATAATATATACATTTGTAAATCCATTTTTTAAAATGTTTTGGAATCCAAACACCAATATAAGGGAAATCATAATCATTTCCAAAATACAACCAACATAACCCAAATGAATCACAACTACATTTCATAATACAACATGTCCCTTTGAAACATGAAATCCATTTAACTCCCAAAGGGTAGCCCACTTTGAAAAACCAATTTCCCATAAAATCAAATGACCAGGTGTTTTTCTTATATAAAAACATTATAATAATTTTATCAAACATGTTGAATGTATAAAATATAAAATTTATATAAAAATTTTATTTAAACATAAACTGAAAACCTTTAAGCCACATTACAACCAAGTTACGTTATATAAAATCATTATAAACCAAAACTAGATAACTTAAACCATTATTATCTAGATTAGAAATTAATTTATAAATCCAAGAACACATATATATATTAAATAAAATTCAATGAAATAGAAACACTAACCTAAATAAAATTCACCGGTGGCAGGGATGCGAGCTAGGGTTTGGGTCTCATGGGGGTCATGGGATGAAGGGGGGGGGGGGGTTGTTAGGGTCATGGGATAAGGGGGTTCGGGGTCAGGGATTGGGGGGAAGTGGCATTGACGGCCGGAGAAAAACGTCACTTGCGGCGGGGAGGTGAGTTGGGGTTCAGGGATCGCTGGGATTAGGGGAAGAAGGTAGGGTCGCGGGTGTCTGAGGGATAATGGGGATCGGGGTTGGGGGGATGTGTCACCACTGAACAAATAGGGTTTTGGGGTGGTTTTTAAAAAAAACCCCCTACACCGTTTTATAAAAAGGTTTAGCAGTAATTTACAAAACTGTCGCAAAAAGACCGCTGCTAAAGGCAATTTAGGTTGTAGTGTCTCATCCCTTATTTAAAAAATTTTATCCTTTAATCATTGAAAATTACTTCTAAAAAGGATTCCTAGAATCGTTTCCTTAATACCATTCCTTTTTTTAATTATACCAAGACCAATCCTTCCAGGCTTGAAGAGTATGCTTATGGAGGTCTCTCAAAAAACAAATATAAATCTTCACCAAGAACATTAAATTTTATTTATTCTTCTACATTATATAAAATTTTAGTATCCATATAAAAAGTATGAATAAAATGTCACTAATAAAAATGATTTTATTTTATTTATGGAATATCAAATTTTCTTCACTTCTCCATCCAACAAAAGTTGAAAGTATCAATTGGTCAAACGTGTAGACTACCACCTCTATGTAGTTATTCGACTCATTTTCCACCACAATCATCCATTTTTGGTTATTTTGATATATTTAAGGTTTATATATTAAATTTATTCTATAATAATAGTTTTAGTAAGGTTTATTAACTTTTACCATTATTTCATTCCACCAATCAAAAAATGGGATCCTCACTCCTATGTACGTATCGACTATTGTCTCCATATAGTGATGTAATTCAATTTTTATCAACCCTTTTTTGAATGGTTATAAATATGTGGATAAGAAATATTTATGATATTTATATCATCATTTTAATTATGGACATGAAAAATCCATGATCTATGTACATGAAATATAAGAAATTAAAAAAAACTAAATGAAAAATAAAGTAGTTAACACCAGAAATGAGGATAATAATGAATGATTGTTAAAAAAATTGATAATAAGTGACAATTAAATAATTTACGATATTTTAGGTATTATTATGAGTATATTAATTTTTTTTATTAAATTAAAATATATTATATAAAACTATACATATCTTATGGTATAGGACAAACATGAGTTAAAAGTTTTATATTGAAATATCATTTTCGGATATTTTTTATGTTTATATTTTCAGATGAAGAAATTATATGTTATGTCTCTACCAAATATTATGTATCTCATTCTACACTATTTATTTATAGTTAATTTATTTTTTTCCTTTCATTTTACTCCACTAATGTTCTCATGAGGCTGAATGGATTTTATAATGAAAAACGATAATGATTTTATATTTAGTTTGGAATATTTTATTTCATACTCATTTTTAAGTAAAATATTTTTATATTTTTTTTAATTCAATCAAAATATTTATTAAATTCATTATTACCCATGACTTACATTAAATTATTTTTTAAAAGAACCTAATTTTTATTTTCCCAACAAGGTAAATTCAAATTTTTACTAATAATGTGACATAATTTTTTTTATTGTAAACCGCATGAAAAGATTACACCACTATAAAGAATAAAATTTTATTTTATTATACAATTATAAGGTATATTTTTACCTTTATAAGATATTTTTTTCCTAATATTTTATAATTTTTTTTTATTTTACAGAAGCAATTTCAAGATGAATGTGTTTGTTTCTCAAAAACTGTTTTAGTGATATTTTTAAAGTATTTTCATATGTAGTAATGTAATTTAATGTTTATTATGATTTAATAGGTATTTGATCCAATGTTACAATATTTATTCATTATATTGATTGTTTATTATAATGATGATATTTTTATAGAACCTATATTCCTTCCACAAAAAAATATTTGATGATATGATGAATATTTTATAATCTTATGTGAAAAACATATATATATTTCATTATGTTACTGATATGCCCATAATTATATAGAAAATTAATGTATTGGGTACATAATTATATCTCATGAGATATTATGGAATGTAATGTTAATTAAACCCATTTCATTATGTGTATTTATCTAATAAGATAGTATTGGTAGTGAACATTGATAAAGGAAACGATAGAAGGGGTGGTGAAGCCAATTTACTATGATATTATTTATAGTGAGGATTCTATAAGTAAATGATTATCAATAATTATGTGAATGCAAAAAACTGATGTCTTATCCTTATGACAAGTTATCATAGACATTGATTGATTTCTGAAGATTTAACACACTTTTGGATTTTTTCTTTTTATTGATAAAACGTTATGAATTTCTTCATAAATTTGTTATATGAAACAGTGGGTATGATCTTATAAGGTTTAGTTAATGTTATCAAAACATTTTTCTTATTTTATTATCCAATATGATCATTTTTTGATATATCTTATATTTACCCTTATCAAGAATCTGTTCCAATACTTTCCCTAGTAATCCTTCCCTAGTTTATAGATAATGAATTTATGTCTATTGTGGATAATAAGGGTTATAGTTGTTAAGAACATAGTGGGAAACGATTTATATACTTTATGTTCCAGTTTTTTATGTATCCAAGATTCAAAAGTTACTATTCCTATAGGATAATTAGGCATGTATTATTGTGAACTATGTTGAATCTTCATAAAAAATAATGTAATATCTTTATATGAAATGTATGTGTCATTATTTATTGTATTAGAGGAATGGTTTTGTAGCTTTTAGATACTATGATGTTGAAACTTTTGTAGGAAGTAATAGGATAATACTATGTAAAATAAAATATCCTATGTTTTGGAAAATAAATGAGTGTGGTTTCCCTAAAAAATATGTTCTACTCTGGATACTATACGTGGAAATGGGTTTGGAACAAATTCAATTAAGGGTGATAACCTCAAAAAGAATGGATCAAGTATATCTCCACCATCATTATAGTGGAATGTGAATTTGACTTTAATGAACACATGGTTTGACACTTATGTTGGATATTATTAGGTTAATTCACATTTTTCTGAAAACCCATTATGAATTATTTGAACGAATAATTATCATTGATGAAATATGGTAAACCTAATGTGTCGTATATTTAAAGGAATTTGTTATGATTTAGACATCTTATAAAGTATTTTCATGATTATATAATCTCCCACTACGGTTATTATTTATAATACTATGAATTTTGGTTTCATTTAGTGGATAGATCCTTAAGTAAACTTGTTAATAATGAATGCGATGGATAATGGAATGAATCGCCCCATGAAAAATAAATTATTAGTGTGTTTGAAGGAAAAATCATGTTATTATTATTTTGAAAAATTATTTATGAAGGAATCATGTTGGGATTACACCTGAATTACTAAATGAATAATGTACTATTGTTACCTTCATAATTCAATTCCTCTCTTCTTTTAGTGGGTCCATAGATCCACTAATTGTATAGAAATGGATTAGTACAACTAAAAAGATATTTTATATTCTCTAGGGATTGTATTATGAATAGGTTATATTAGTTATTTATCCTTTGTAAGGTGAAGAAGACCAATGGCAGAGTCTTATAAAAAATATTAGGCAATGTGATGAAATTGAATCTATGGAGTGGGATGATTTTCAGTGCTTATTTATCAATAATTACTTTTATCATATTATTTGAAGGAAGACAGAGATATAATTAATTCATATTATATAGAAAGATAATGAATCAGTTAGTACTTATGAGAAAAATTTTACCAAAAATTAAATGTCCAAATATGCTATTATTATTAAAATATAATTTTGGGGAGATTGATTTGTCAATGTCTTACAACAATTAAACAGATTGGAATTAAGCATAAGATACCTTAGTAGATGTGAATAAATTTTTTGGTGTGCTATGAAGGTGGAAATATAGATTGGAGTGACCACTCAATATCATGGTTTTGAAAATAAAATAAGCATTAAATTCAATGCTAATTAAAAAAAGAAGAACCATGGATGTAAGATGATGAGTATTCCTTTATGATATAAGTTTAACACCTTGAAATTGTAGAAAAAGTGAACTCTTTTGGATAGCATATTCGACCTGAAATATTGAGCTTAAACGACCCATGAAATATATAACCATTAGAAAGTCTCCATTAAATTATAAGGTATGAATTGTATTAGATAATATATATATTTATATATATATATATATATATATTTTATACTCAATATAAATTGCCAATAAATATTTAATAAATAATCAACCAATTTTTAGTAATGAAATTTTAAACATCAAATACAAGATTTTTTTTAGTGAATAAATATTATAATTATGTTTATGTTATTTTGGAGAATCTATTTAATAAATTAAATTAATTATTTAAATCTGAATATAAAAATTTATTTTGGGTGAAATTTTGTAAATTTTAAGAAAATATTGATTTTTTAGTGAATATTGGAAATACCAATATTTATAAAAATGTACCATCATTTCAATAAATTAAGAAATTTAAATGTAAAATTATGTTTTAATTATTATTTAAATATAAAATAATAATTATTTAATTATATTTAACAAAATTAATTCCTTTTTAATTTTTTTACCAGATTTTATTATAAGTTTTTTTGTGTTTAAAAACTATTTTTTTTTGAAAATTCTTTTAAAAAACATAATGTCTCACATTTTAAATTTAATTTAAAAACCCATAATGATTAATTAATTAAAAATTATATTTATATATCATATATCAATATATATTTATTTATATTCAAATAATGATTATTATTAATCAATGGGTTAATATAAAATCAGCTTTTTCAAGAAAAAGACACATCTTGAAAATCTACATTTCCATCATGTCTGCAAGTTTAATTTTAAAATAAAATTTCAACTTTTGTGAATATAATTTTTGAAAGTGGATTATATATTATTATTAATAATAATTTATATTGTTTAATTATTATAGTATATTTGTTTTCCAAAATATATATTGAAAACTATAACAACTAGTTACCACGGTTAAGATGAAAACTATTTTACTATGGGTTATGTAAACAAATAACTGTCAAAATGACCTAAAAATATGTGTAAAAACTATTTTTCACTTATTTATACCATATACTTTTAAATTCATTATAATGGTATATTTTGGAGCATTGTGGCTTCTGAGAAAATGTGCGTTCAAATTTTTATTTTAAAAAATTACAAGTGTTTAACTCACATCACTTATAAACAGTCACACAAATAATCTTTTATTCATGCCTTTAAATCCAATTGAAACATACAATACCTTTCAATATACATCATAACTTTAAAAACCATATCATTCATCCAATAGTTTTATAAAAAATTTATTTTATGAAGGCTTTTATTTCTTACCTAGGGAGGTTGTCCCACGAAGGGGTATCGAGTTTAATTGAGAATATTTATATTGTTTCATATTAGGCAAAATTAAACTATTCATAAAGTATTCTTACAGAATAATAACAAATTATAAAATATACTAGGATTTTATTATTTTAATTAAATAACATCAATCCTTCTCTCCTGATATAAATGGGATACAAAATGTTCATTTCTGTGTATGACATACTATAGCCTCGTGAACTGATGTCATTATTTTTCCATCATCACCACTCTAAGCATGTTTTAATGATGAATTTATAGAATATTTCTGATATTTTTAACATATTTATAAATATGTACTTATTATATCACATATAACTTCTAAATTTCCATTACATGGGGGATATGATAATTCCTCTCATGTGTACGATGGACTACTTCATCGTAGAGTGATGTGATCCATTTTTATTTTATGATATAATTGGATGGAGATAAGGCTGAATTTAATGCATACATGTAACATAAATTTAATAATATTTATTTTGGTAAAATAATTATCATTTTCAAAATATAATACAATGTCTAATTTCATACATAGAAAAATGTTAACATTATTCATGTACGTGTGGACTAATGCCTCCATGAAGTGATGCAAAAACAAATTTCATCATAAAATCACAAGAATGAAATAAATTAGTATATTTTAAGTAATATTATTTTATTTATTATATTCTGATATTTATGTAAATTCACAACAATATATACCTTCTTTCTTTAATGATCATTGAAAAATGGAAACATTACTCATGCATATGTATGACCAACCATCTTCATGATCATAACATAGTAAATTTTTCCAAAAAAAATTAGTATTGGTTTTAGAAGTATATATGGATAATAAATATGATAATTAAGTCATTATTACTATTCTATATATTTTTTAATAACTATCTCATTGACTGAAATCATTAAAATGAATTTGTTTTGAAACAATAAACCAAATGTACTAAAATATCTAACATGGGGATAACCGTTTAAGTATTTAAATATGTCATTGAAAATATATTAAAAAAGTGATTTAAATATAAGGTATTAATCCTATGAAGTTTCATTAAGAAATTAAATAATTAATTTAATCTAATTATAATGTAGTTGAAGGAAATGCATGGAAAGTCTCGACATGAGGTAAGGGTTTTCTCATCTCTATTTTACTTCTATGAGACTTATGATACATTCAAATGTAATATATATTTTTTGGTGTACATTAGTACCCTTTTACATGTTATATCATGAATCCATTATACATCATGTTATTTTAATATTTAATTTTAATTATTTCATCAATTAAATGTTTGACTGGAATGTTTCTATGTGGTATTGAATTTTATTAACCAATTTCATTTCATTGTGTTATATTATGTTATCATTGTATTTGATATTATATGATTGTCTGTATAATTAATTTTGATTATATTATATTATATTTAATTTTTATATGTGGATTTATATGTGACACACCTAATTGATTCATTTATTAATTCTAAAATTCATCAATTTGACTTTTTTGAGGGTTATTTATCTCAAACTATTTTTCATTGAGACATACATTTTTATATACACCTATATTAATTTTTGAGGTGTATATACTTCCCTTATACCTGATATATCTTAAAAATATTTTTTTTAATTATATTTAATGTATCATTAGATGTAATTAAATCATGGGTCTTATGATTGAAGTGTTACAAAAGTTGAAAAGACTTTACTTTACTATATCCTTTCTTTTATGATGGTTTATGTTCATGTTTTTTTGGGGGAAATATGTGATATTACTTTATAAGAAAATATATTTAATTCACATATAATTATAAATTTTTATCACTTGTTTTATTTCTATTTTCACCTTTATCGGTTGAATAAATATCAATAAAGTCATTTGTAAGTGATACTGATGTTGTATTTTGTTTTAGATCATTTCTGTTTCTCTTACATTTTGGTGATTTTGTAAACATTATTTTAAAAAATATTTTATAAAAAATAAATTATGTCTTAAAGACAATTCACAAGATATTTTAACTTCTTTTAAATGATTTTAGAATGATATTTCTTAACATTTTTAAAATGGTTCACTTTTGTGTCACTTTTTTAAAAATGTTTTAAAAAGAATGATTAACTTTCACACTTTTGGTATGAACGGATTTTCCCACCATCAAGTCCTCTATTTTCAATTATGTTTAATTTATATGTTTTGAGGTTTTAAAAATATGGATTTCCAAAATATTTAGTGATTTTTTAGTTCTTAATAGTCATTTTCATAATGAAAATCTAATTTTCATGAATATAGTTTTTAATGAAGTTGTATTGGTATTTATGGTCATCAACCACAACAAAAATTATTTTTACTTGTTATACAGTTGGTATATTTTGTAATTATACAATCCTAATTCTTTCTCTTGATAGATTAAAATTGTTTCAAAAATATTTTTATATAACTCATTTGTTTTCCACAGGTTAATCAAGCTTCAATGATATTTCCATGAAACCGATTTCTTTTCCACAAGTTAGCCATGTTCTGAATATAATATTGATTTTTTCTATGATTTTATGATTAAATGAACAATATATATGCTTTATTCGATAAATGAAACTTAGAAATTTGTTATTATCATGGGTGATCCCATAGAGTGTTGGGTGATCCCACTATAGATTATACAATGGGTGCTCCAATATAGTACACGGTGAGAACGTTATATCTTTAACAAAAGGTGTTTCTTATATATCATTGGGGGAGATATTTATAGATTATATAATGGGTGTGTCCAGAAAGCATCAGGTGATCCCAATATTGCTTATATTAAGGGTACACCAAGATAACACACCAATTCATTGGGTAATGATTATGTTATCTATATAATCATATTAGATGTAAGATTTATAGTAATTAAATTGTAAGGGTTCCATAACTGTTCTATGATGATTATGTTACAAGACAACAATGGGTTTTATATAAACATTATATGGGGTTTTAATATTTACATTAATCCAGATTTGTATCACATGGCTCAAGATTATTATTTCTTATTAATATTTTATACGTTAAATCCTTATTCCATATTTAAATATTGATGAGTTAGGTAATGATGGATATGATATCATTTATGATTTTATAATTGACTCTGATTACATATTCATATCCTTAGTCACTTCTTATGATCACTAATTTCATTCAATTATTAATGATTATTTTTATCCTTACTGATCATTTAATCTCACCCTTCTTATTTTTCCATTTACCCATGTTATTAATAATTATATTGAAAAAAAAAATTTCTAGAGGGGTTTCGTATGAATGGTGATGATGACTTAATGTGTAATATTAAAATATGGGTATACTAGTAGATAATGATCATAATTATAAAATGGTTATTTATGAATCCATGATGATTGTATTTCTTACTAATTATCTATCACTCTTAAACAAAAATGTACTTGTGAAATTAATTAATCCAATATTTATTTCTGCTAATGTTATATGTTCTGGATGAAGAAAATTGGGTCACATTCTTCAGTATCAAATTCTTATATTTATTGTTTATGATTGTAGGACTAGATTGGGATCTTGGGTTTGCTTCTATTAAAAATGGTATGAGAGGAATGTTTTAGTTATAATTGGAGATAAGGATGTTTTCATATGAGGTTGTCTCAAGACATTTGGATACCATCATAGTTTTATATGATTATGTTTGATCATATATTATTTATCATAGACATAATTTTTTTGGTTTTATGAAATTAAATTTAATGAGATTAATGAAATTGTAAGAGAAGTTTTTTCATAGAAGTGTACAAAAGTATTTGGTGTTATAAGAATTATGAATTTACTTTTTTGAAAAAAAGGTTTAAAGAATTCATAAAATTTTGGGTTTATATGATCCTTCATGTGTTTTGTCATATATATAATAATGGTATTGAAAAGTGATTTTGAGACTAAGTGATTAATATTATTTCAGAAAGAGATCATTATATTTTTCCCTTGTAATCTAAAAGGCATTATATAACAATTTATGTTAATTAAATCTTTAATATTTAATTTCATGATGTTATTTAGCATATAGGGTTATTTATATATGGAATTATTTAGTTTGAAATTTGGGTATTAATATTTAATTTTGGTGATTGATGTTTAATTTTATCATATGAAGTTTTATTCATTTTAGAAATTACATTAACTTCTCAAAATATTTTTTTTCGATAATGTAAAAAGACAAGAGGTATATATTATTATCCACTTTATTGTTACGTTGTTCTTTAAAATTTAATTTTAGTGATTGAAGGATAAAAAAAATAATTCATATTAATTTCTCATCATTTGGAGAAAATGAATAGATTATGATGGACATTGATTAAATGATGAAATAAACATATCAAATAAGTATATTTCATTAATCTAATAGTCTAGATCAAAAATAAATTCCGCAATTCAATGAAAATGGCCTATTTTTTCTCCTATTACCATTTTTGGACTCACCTATTTTGATAATCCCAAGTCAGGTTTCATTTATGTGATAATCATGTTTTTTATAGGATAATCGTGTTTCATTAATATTGTTAGTTTCTATCAAGTAATAACTATATATCTTTAATCTCACTATTCTATTGATTAAATTTACAGTGAAGAATTTATCTAAGTGAAAGGTCGTCAATAGAAGGTCACCAATAGAATGTTACCGATGAAGGTCACCAATAGAGGGTTACCCATGAAGGTTACCAATTGAAGGTCGCTGATAGATGGTTACAGATCAAGGATAACGATTAAAGGTACCGGTAAAGGCTACTGATTTAGTCTAGAAATAAAGCCTAAAGTTGAATACTACTATTGAAAAGGATACTGATACCAGTCTATCGATGCTCACTCTTATACTCCATACATTGTTAAATTATTATGATTGTTCTAACAGTCATATTAAGTAAATTTAATGCTTCTGACACTTATTAATACTGATTATAGACATATCAAGAGACCATATATGGGGAGAGTACGAGGTATGAGGAAGACCACACGTGGTTTACTTATTACTATTTTTGGACATTGGATATAAAATAGAAAACCAAGGATGAAAAGAGAAAGAGAGGAATGCATGAGATAGATATTACTTGATAGATCAAAGTGAACAAGGTAGAACCATCAATCACTTACATTGTGAACCCAAGAGCGTCATAAAGATATTTTTGGAGAATATATTCACATATAACTTCTTTGATTCATCAATTCTATGTAAAAACATAAAGTAGAACCCCTCAGTACATAGATGCTAGAACCTGGAGTTGCAACACTCGGTTTGAGGACAACTTCCAGAAAAAGACTCAAACCGAAATATCTTCACTTCAATGAGTCAAGAGTTGAACTGCAAACACATAGAGATTTATAAACTCAATCATATAATATTATATCTATTGTGTACTTTTCATTTAAATTTCTAGGAAGTGTGTGTTTGTCTATTACATGCAATTTCTCCTATCCCTAAACTGGAGGATACTGAAAATCCTCACATCAAACTTCAATTACTCTTTATTTCCAACAAGTAACTGTGGAAGAAGCTGTATGTAGTTTTATTTTTTTGTTTTTACCATGAAGAAAAATGGTAGTGGGTGTGATCCCTGGATAGTTTGTGAAAAATTTCGTAATGCCTGATACAGAATATATATCATTTTTATTGTTAATTTAAACTGCTTTGTGGTAGGTGATCAACAAGGGGAGAGGATTAGGTCTCGGCTTGAGACTGGTCCTCTTGTTTAACTATAATTGGTACTATATTTAGTAATACTCTGTTTTTTGTATTTTCAACTGCCTATAATTTTAAAAATAGAAAACTATTTTTCATTGACTCTGATAGTTAGTTCTGGTCAGTGTCTGTATATGTTTAATACAGAAAAGCTGTTTCAAAAGTTGAGGAAGTGTTTTACACTAATTCAACTAAGAACTAATCTCCCTTTGAGAAAACTATTGAAAAAATAAACATTTATATCTCTACATACATAATTAATTGGTCTATTTCAAAATTGGGGTATCTTTATCATAATGTTTTTAACACAAATATTAAGTTGGAACTCAATTCAACCCCTCTTGATTTTTTAATTCGACCAAAATTTGGTATCAGAGGGGTTTTTATTTCTACCATCTGAACTGTTGTGAATGTTTTAAAATTATTTTCAACTATGATTTTAGTTATATCTTAAAGATCCTAAAATTTATATTATATATGAATTTTTAGTTCTTGAAATTATAATTAACAATGGATAACAGAGCTGAGGGTGCTGCTACTAACAATCCACCATTCATTTACTGTAATAACTATGATCAGTGGAAATTAAAAATGAAAACGTATTTAGGGAGCATGGGTTCTAAATTCTGGGAAATAATAGAAGAACAATATTTCATGCCTGTTACTTCTTGGGACACATGGTCTCGGTTGGATAAAGGTACAAAGAGAAATAACTATAAGGAAATGAATGCATTGTACTATTATTTAGTTGATAAATAATTCAATAGAATATCTACTTGTAAAAATAAATATGAAATTAGGGTTACTTTGGCTATTTCCCATGAGGGAACCACCAATGTTAATGAAATGGGATTAAATACATATACTATTAAATATGATAATTTTAAAATAAAACCTAATGAACTTATATATGAAATGTATCTCTGGTTCAGTGAAATATTAAATAATATGAATCTACGTGGAAATCTAGTAGTCCAAAAGGATCATATTATGAGGTTTCTTTGATGAAAACATGACATATAGAGATGAAATTATGTTTCTATTTGAGAATCCTGTGACATAGTCAAGGTACATGTGAAGAAAGTAATTGGAAAAAAATGATGTACGAAGAAGAGATTAAGGTAAATCAAGAAGCAGGTGAAGAACAAGTAAATAATTCTGTATCATTCAAGACTACAACCTCACAGTGTAAAGATATAGAAAATGTTCAATATCATGTAGACACTTCCACTAGTGAAGACTTATCTTCTAACAGTGATGATTAGAAGGATCATCTTGCTAGGAGATTAAAAAAGTTCCACCATAAGAATAAGTTCTTCAAAAAATCAAACTATAAGGGATTAAATGATAGTAAAGGATAGTGGAAAATGGACAATAAACAGAATGACAACACAAATGATATATTCTGCTATGAGTGTAAATGAAAACCCTATGTGAAGGTTGATTTCCCGAAGCTGAAATTTAAGATAAAATATAAAGACAAGGGAAAGGGATATAAAAAGGCTATTAAAGCTACTTGGATAACTTAAGAAGATAGCTCCACTGGATCTAACACTTCTGATATTGAAAAGAACAGACATGAAAACCTTTGATTCATGCCAGAAACATCTAAGGTAACACCCAATTCCCCAATACATAATACTTAATATTCTAGGAATGTTTGTGAATCAAATAATGAAGAAAAATTACTAAGGATGAGATATTTGAATATTGGTGAATGCATGAGGATACCTTTAATGAAATAAATGATAAATATAAATTATTGAAAAGAAAAAATCATTAAATTCTAATTATAAGTCTAATCTAGATATTGAGAAAAAAAATGTGCTCAGCTATTAAAAGAAAATACTGAACTTAAATTACCAATTGAGAAATTGAAAATGGGTTTTGAAAAGTTTATTATAGGTAGAGATACCTTTAATCAGTTTATAGGGAAATATATTTCTCCAAAAATACTCAACTTGTCTATGATATCAACTAGGACATAGAAGGATTATTTAAAAAAAATGTTTTTCCAAAATCTGGACAGTTCACTACGAGTTGAAGTTGTGGACCATGTTTTGAAAAAAATTATCTAAAGGACCTAATAAAGTATTCATGTCTCAAACCATATATATTGATTATAGGAAACCTGTGAGACATGTGTGGGTTCCCAAAGCGTTACATGCTATCCTCTCTAGAGACAAGAAAATATGGGTACCAAAGATACTCTACACTAAATCTATTTTGCAGGAAAATTATCTAAAGAGCTCCTATAAAACACTATGGTACTTGTAAAGTGGATGTTCAAGACATATTATAGGAGACTATTCATGCTTCATGAGTGTAATTAATGTTGATAGTAGACATGCTACATTTGGTGATAATTATAAAGGGAAGATCGCTTTCTTAGGCCAAATTGGTAACCCTAATTCTATATTAATTTCAAAAGAACTTTTTTTTAATGGATTAAAATAAATAATATCTCTCAGTTATGTGATGATGGGTTTAATGATAAATTTGAAAATGATGCATGTAATGTTTTTAATTCTAAAAATGATTTAATATTTATTTCTCTTAGAAATGAAAATGTATGTGCTATTGATTTAAACTCTTTAACCGGCAACATGTTTATTGTTTAAATTTATTTATAAGTATGCTTGGTTTAGCATAGATGATTAGGACACTTTAATGTGCACTCACTTAGGAAACTAACTAGGAATGGTTTAGTTAGAGAGTCACCTAAATTGGAATTCCCACATAATAAGGTTTGTAATCTTTGTAAAAATGGAAGACAACATGTTGTTTGGTGTATATTACTCAAGTGGGGAGGGGTGAATTTAGTAACTAAAAAAATTTCTGGTTAAAAAGTATTTCAAAAAGGTTTTCCCTAAAAGATTAAAAACAACCCAGTTAATCAAGGTTATACTATTATAAGAGTTTGACTGTTTAAATAACTTTTTAGAAGATTTATTAATTCTCAGTAATCTTAATTCTAGTTTTTAAAATTACTTTTTAAGCTATTATACAAATAATAGACAATTATAACTTCATTCTAAGATGAACTATCAAAGAAAATTTAGTGATACTTGAAATATACTGTAAAGAAGTAAAACAGATAAGATAAAACTAAGCAGAACAACAGATAAAAAACAAGTGGTTCAGTATCATGCCGATACCTAATATAATCCACTTGGTGATCACCTTCCACTAAGCAGTTTATATTGATAAACATGTTCCGCACCTTGGATTGGGGTTAATCAACAGTACACAAGACCGTATAGGTCACCTAGGGACCTCTTCAATAATTCTTCGTGGGTACAAAAAACCAGGCCACAAAGTGACCTCTTCCACACATATCCATGGGATTACAAAACTGCAAAAAGATTTTTGAGCAAAGATATCTTGTATCCATCAGTTTAAAGAAGGAGACAACATGTGTTTTTATAGATATACCCAATGTGCTTGAATGTTAATAAAATTATACACAAGAGAGAAATAATATTAAGATAGGTTTAGAAGTGATCTAAGTGTTAGTCTCTGTAGCTCTGGACTTCTAATATGAAGCAGATGTAAAAATAAAGTTCTCATATAGAAAACCGAGTGTCTGAAGTTGAACAGATTCACCTTATGTTGTTCGTGATTTTTAATAGCGTGAAGCTGTTCTTGATTCTGGGATTCCAGTATGCTTTGTTTGTTCTTCAGCAGTGTCAAGTTTCATGAGGAAATTATTTGTTCAAGAATTTTTTATGTGTATTATATTTTCATGCATATGCCCACCACCTTTTTTTTATTTTCAATATGATGCTATGCACACACGGTTCTTTCTGGGCTGCATTACTCTTTTTTCGTGGAGTGATTGTGTTTGAGATGATAGGTTACATTTATTCTACAGCTCGTACCCCATAAATTTCTATAAATAAATATTAATTAAGTCATGAAAAATTCAAATATTACAGTTAGAAATTAAATTGAAAGATGACAAAACATATTAAGAAATGATGTCATAGTATTTCATGGAAATGTTGACTCATTCATGATTTCTTGTTAAGGATGTCTGGTTCATAATGTCTGGTTCATGGTGTCTTGTTCATGGTGTCTTGTTCACGGTATCTGGTTTATGGTGTCTGGTTCACGGTGTCTTATTTACGGTGTCTTATTCATGGGTTCTGGTTCACGATGTCTGGTTCATGGTGTCTTGTTCACAATGTATTGTTCACTGTGTCTGGTTCACGGTGTCCGGTTGTCATGGTGTCTAGATGTCACGATGTCTCATGGTCATGATGTATCATGGTCACAGTGTCTTATGGTCACGGTTTTTGCTTTTTCGCGGTGTATCAGACATTAGAAAATATATTTTTTAGACTTAAGCAGAGATATTTATGGAATGTATTAAACTCAATCATTTGTCATAGAAATCATTATAAAGTATGTCAACAGATAGTATATAGTAACCAAAACTAGTTTTTATCACCTATGATCTATGGATATCTTTTACTAAGCAATTGTGAATTTTATGTGGTATAAATTTCATAGAGTGAACAAGGTTTATAGACTGCATATGATTTGTGATCATTAAAGCATGATTAATACATAAGGACTCCAACAATATCCCCCTTTTGGAAGATCGAAAATAATGTATATTTAGAGTTTATATTTGTTTTAACAACATAGTTCGAATGTGCATATAACATATATAGAGTGAGTATTCTATTCTCATATATTTCTCCCATTTTACTCCCCCTTTTGGGATTATCAAAAATTAGAAAGAAAAATAAATACAAAAGAGACAAGAAAAGTTCATAATGTATTTGAGAAAAAGAAGGGATTAAAAAAAGTACAAAAAAGGTAACAATATTCCTATCAAAAGAGAGAAAGAATTGTACTTCACCACTAGCTCGTCTTCTCGTTACCCTTAGCAGTAGCAGCAGAATAGGAGGCCATATGAGAAAAGGTTGAGGTAGGAGAAGGGAGTTAGCTGGTTGATAACAAAGGTAAATGAAGGCCTTCAAAGATAGAGGGAGCATGAGTAGGTGTAGTAGAAGACCAAGGAAATTGTTGATCATGGATCACAAACATGATCTGACTTGGTGCCAGATAGACAAACATAGAAGTGGAGGTTAGGGAAACAGTTAAAGAAGGAAAACCAGGTCCTAGAGGAGCAACTATAGGAGCAACAATTGATGTACTCTGTACTTGAAGATAGGGCCTCCGAAGCATAATAAAATCCAAGATTATCTCTCCACCATACTACATATATTTCTCAAAATCATCCTTTTTTCTAGGAACATATCCAACAGGTGAGTGAACACTATGAGCATTTGGACTTGAGTCTGGAAAGCTTGAGCAATAGGAGGAATCCTCATATTTTCTACAACATGTTTGAAATCATTGGTCATGTCAATCTTGGAGAAAATTCAGTTGAAATAAAATACAGTTTCTTGGAAATATTTTCCTAAGAATCGTTAGAAAGTTTTTAATTGATTTGGACCAGATCGAGAACTCTGTCACTATTCTTGATAGCTTGAGATAATGATTCTTTATGGAAACCAGTATGCATAGTCTAAAGTTCTTCTTTGACCACTATTCTGAGTAGGTTACTATCTAAAGAAGAATTACATGATAGTCTAAATGCCTTAGAATCATTAACATCTGAGGTAGGAGATTCCAATTGATTTATCACTTTTTTATGGAACCCCGTATGCTCATTAGTGAGCTTGTTAAGATTAACAACAAGCTCTCACATTTCTCTTACAATTAGTTTTTTCCTTTTTGTGAACTTTACAGCTAAGGATGCTAAATGAAGTTGAATTAGAGAGACAAGATTTTGTGGGATTTGAAGAATAATAGGCTCCACAGGATGAGAAGAAAGCTTTGATCTCAAATGCATCTCATTCTGAATTTCATCAATAATACCTCTTAGAGTATTCACTTCATCACTAAGCATTATATTTTCAAATCCGACTTCCTGAATCTCATGAAGCATTTTTTGTTGAATATTCCAAGTATATTTTTCCAATAAATGTGAGGCATCTCTCTCACATAGATGTGTTACTGAAGCAGGTTAGTTATTCAGGAGTTCTTAAAATCTAGCCAAAAGGGTAACTCCAAAATCTTTCATATCATCTTTATTAACGAAGGATTATTATTCTGATGATGGTTCAGAAATAGGGACTGAAATAGGCTCATGTTCTTTTTGAGGGGCATGATTAGAGATAGATTTCAATTGGAACATAGTAGAAAGGTCAAGGCCTTTTACTGAGACTTCCTGGGAGTCATCCACATCATTAAAACAGGGGAAATTATACCAAAAGTCTATAGAAATTGGATCAATTGGGTTTGGTAATTCACTAGATTCCAGATTTTGGGGTTTCTCCCCCTCAACAGTTGCATCCTTCTTAGGACTGAGAGGATTAAGGGCTTGACCTATTTCCACAAATTCTTCTCTTAGTTCCTCTCTCATTTGTTGCCTATCAACCTAAAAAGCCAGCTCTAGCCTTTCCTTAGCCGATGGAATATCTTCAGGTATAGATTTTTCCACTGGGAGTTATTCAAGATCAGGTTCTTGCATAACATGTAATTCTTATTCTATAAGATATTCCATAGAATTATATTCAGTTTTTTTGACAAAAGATTCTATTTCAACTCTGGTTTGATCTTCAAGATTAATAACATCTTCAGAAGTAGGAACTTCCTCTTCACTTACATCGTGATGGACATGAGTACTGTCTTCTTTATTAGAAACAGTTTCCCTGGGAGGCACAACAACCTCTTCATCTTCTTCTACAAAGTACTCAACAACTTCAACTGATTCCAATCTAGGGTCAAAAATAACTTTTGTTCTTAAGGGATGTTCTGCTAAATTTAACTTTTCATAAATTCTATCATTGTCTTCCACCCATGCCTGTTTCCAAGGATTCTAATTGATATTCATCCACATGATAATGTATTTTGAATGGTAGAACTAATAATCCTTGATAAATTCTTTATTAGGTCCAACCATACCTTTGGCATGAATCATGGATGGGATAAGCCAAGAAAAAAATAGGGAGGTTGATTTGGATGTGGTTTTGATCATCTCTCACATATCACGTATTATATACTTACCAAGGTTGATCTTATTCCCATTTTTCATAATATGAATCAAAAAAACATCCTAATAATTTAGTAATGAAAAATCACTATTTCTAGGGCTAATTAGGTTCTGTATATTTTAAATATAATTTTAGATTCTCTATCTAGTTCACCAGCAATGGTCTCCTCTTAGTTCCATTTCCAGTTAAACGTTTCAAAGCATCTTCCAAGTCAAAGAATTCACTAGAAGGTGGAGGTCCTCTCTGATAGTCCTCACAGATGCCTTCATGAGGTATCCTAAGGAATGCATCCCATAACCTCAAAGAGAATGAGAATTTTTGGACACTTATCTAGCTTCTCACATCATAACCATCTTTAAAATCCATGGAGAACTAAACATAAAGATAAAATTGAGTCCATAATTTAGGGTAGATAGGTCTATCTTCCTTTGAAAACAATTCTAACGAGCCTTTCTCTTCTAAAACATTCAAAACCAGAGACATCCTTGACATAAGCCACTTGGAGAATATCTATTTCTCAGGTACTAATACTCGATTCACTAGACATGGATTTAGAGGACCCTCATGTGCTATCTTGAGAGAATTTTTTTTCTTCTTCGAGCTACATTTCGTAGGAGTCAATGATGAAGAGAATTTAATCCTAGGCATTCACTGAAGGTTCGAGAGAGAGAAGGGTTGATGAAGGTTTACAAATTGAGTGAATAGAAGAGAGCTTGAGTAAAGGACAAGTGAAATTTCCTTTATTTTATCATTTAGGAATACCAAACATCGCAAAAGTAAAAGTGCGGGAAAAATAACAAGGTGAAATGAGTAATTACCATGATATGGTTTTTAATTTGTTATTAAAAATCATAAGAAATATTTACGGTGAGACTATTCATTATGGTGAGACGAGTCTTTATTTTGAGACAGTGATTGTCAGTCACTAATCATGAAAAACTAATAGTGAGACCGTAAAACATGAAACAATATGATATGAAATCATATAATATAAAATAGTAAGACATTATTAAAGATTTATCATTCCTAATTAATGTATGATGTAGCCTATTCTTTAAGAATTTAATGGTTTGATAAATATATCATTAAGCTGATACTCAATACCAATGAATTCCAAAGTGATATCGCCTTTTTGATAATGATTTATCAAAAAGTAATGTCTTACATCAATATGTTTTGTCGAAGAATGTGAAATTTTTTTTTGAGATGTTAATAGCACTTGTGTGGTCACAATTTATAGGTTCATTCTTGAATTGATATCCATAATCAAGTAATGTGTGTTTCATCCCCAATATTTGTTCACAAAAACATCCAAAAACAATATATTCATCGTCTACAGTAGATAATGCAACCTAATTTTCATTATTACTACACCATGATACTAGTGACTTTCCTTAAAGGTGACATGTTCCAGAGTTATTTTTCTATCTAACTTATATCCACTGAAGTCAGCATCAAAATAACTAACTAATTCAAAAGATTGTGCCCTGGGATAAAACAGTTCTAGGTTGGGTGTATGATTATGGTATATGAAAATTCACTTTACAACATTTAAATGAGATTCATTAGGATTTTATTGAAAATTAGCACACATACACACACTAAACCTAATGTCTAGTCAACTAGAATTTAATTAGAGTAATATTCCAATCATTCTTCTATAAGTGGTTTGATCAACCGATTTACCATCTTCATCATGATCCAACTTACAAGTGGTAATCATGGGAGTTTCACTACTTTTAGTTATATCCAACACAAATTATTTTAGATGATATATAGTATATTTATGTTGAGTTAAAAAAATACCATCATTATTTTGAATGATTTGAAATCTGATAAAGAATTTTATTTTACCCATTAAACTCATTTAAAATTCTTTTTGCATCATTTTAGAAAAATCAACATATAAATAATTTCTTGAATATCAAATTATAATGTCGTATACATAGATTTGAACTACTAAAAAATCAATAAGAACTAATTTTATAAATAGTGTGGGATCAGATATTCCATTTTAAAACCTTTGTAAATAATAAATGTACTCAATCTATCATACCGCGATCTTGGAGATTCTTTTAAACCATATAAATTTCTGATAAATTAAAAATATGATTTTGAAAATTGGGGTTCGTAAAACCCGGGGGATGTTCTCCAAAGGCATACTCAACTATATACCTATTTAAGAATGCACACTAATCATCTATTTGATATAGTTTGAAATTCAGATGTGTAGCATAATCAAGAATAATTATGATGGCTTCATCTCTAGATACTGGTGCAAATGACTCCTCATAGTCAATTCCTTCTTCATAAATATATCCTTGTAAAACAAAAATTACATTGTTTCTAACTATGTTACTAGCTTCATCTACCTTATTTCTCAACAACAATTTAGTCCCTATGGTGAATGTGTCCTTAGGTCTTTCCACAATTTCCAAAAAATGTTCCTTTCAAACTGATTAAGTTCTTCTTGTGTATCCATCACCCTAAATTCATCATTGATAGTATAATTAATATTTTTAGGCTCAATTTGAGAGAACAAGACTTGATGTTCAAACTGATTTCAAATAGAAGCTATAGTTTTAGTTCCTTTGTATAGGTCTCCAATAAAAACATCTAAAATATGTTTCTTATGAGTTCTATCAGCTCTAGAAAGAGAAAGACTAGTGATTTCATTTTCATCAAGAGGTTCAGATTCATCGTGACTTCAATCTAAGGAATTTACAGAACTGGATGTTTTCAAAGATTATTTCACAAAATGGTTTGAGGATTTTGGATTAATGTTACGATTTGATACATCATCCTCCGGGTTCCCTAGAATGGTTTTAGGCTCATGTGGATCTATTTCATCAAATTTGACATGGGCATATTCTTCCACACATTTAGTTATTTTATTGAAAACTCTATAGGATTTACTAGATATGAATATCCTAAAATGATACCATCATCACCATTGGATGCAAATTTTTCAAGGTTGTCCTTAGTATTAAGAATATATAACTTGAATACAAAAACATTGAAGTAGTTAACCTTGGGTTTTCAATTGTTCTATAACTCTTAAAGATTCCTTTTATGAATAGGTATGATCAAAACTCTATTGATTATGTATCATGCTGTATTGACAGATTCAACCCAAAAAATAAATAGGTCAGTAATATTCACTAAGCATTGTTCTAGAAATCTCTTTCAGGGTTCAATTTCTTCTTTCTACAACTCTATATTGTTGTGGTGTTCTAAGGGTAGAGAAATTGTGACTATAACCATTATTTGAGAAAAAAGGATTCAAACTCTTGATTTTTAAACTCACACCATGATCACTATTTAAGGATATAATTCTAAGTCCACTAAGATTATCCATAGGCTTGGCATATTTAATAAAATAAGAGCAGACTTCACTTTTGTGAGCCATGAATAAGGTCCAAGTATATCTAGAAAAGTCATCCATATGAACATAACCATAGTAATTCCCACTAAACCTAGTAACTCTATATGGTCCAAAGAACTCCATTAGAACTAGTTCGAGAGGTTGAGAAGTTGATGATTATTTCTTTGGTTTGAAGGAAATTTTGTGTTGTTTTTCCTTTGGTAGGGATTACACACTTTTTCATTTGGATACAAAAGTTTTGATAAGTTCTTAACTAATCTTTTTCTAGTTTTCTTTCTAAGGGAGTGAATATTATAGTGTCTTAGTATCTTATACCAGAGCCAAGACTATTTATTCAATAAATTTAAGCATGGATCATTTTGAGAATCTATGAAATCTTAGTTAACAAAATAAACATTTTCATTTCGTAATTCTAAAAATACGAATTCCTTTTTAGAATTAATGACATTGGAAGAATCATTTTCAAATTTATCATGAAATACATCATCACATAATTTTTATATACTAAGTAGATTATATTTTAATCCATAAATAAATAGTTCTTTTGAAATTAAAACTGAGTTAGAGTTACTGATTTGGCCTAGGCCAATAATGTTTATTTTGGCATTGTCACCAAATGTGACATGTCCTCAATCTATTTTTATTAGATCCTTGAAGCAAGAGTTATCTCTTGCCATGTGTCTTGAACATCCACTATTCATGTTCCATAAGATTTTACCGGAACTCTTTAAGTAGCATTTGTAAAATATTATTAAGCAAAAACAGATTTGGGTACCCATTCTTGATTAGTTCTAGTGATATTATTAACACGTGCATTAGGAACCCATATATGCTTCATAGGTTTCCCAAAAGCATTATGTAATGTATTTGAAAAATAAACTCTATTTGGTCCATAAAACCTTGAAATAGTAGAATGTGTATCATAAATTGAATAAATTGATATATGCCCAAAACTGGGAGTAAAACTATATGTCTTCGATTTAGAAACAAAATTTGTTTAACCATGATTGATTTTTCAAGGTTGATAACCAATTACAGTGTTGTATTTAGGGGAAATTTGTTTTCCTAGAATTTGAGTAAGGGTATTTTTCCTATTGGTAATCTTTTCTAGGTCATTCATTAATTGCTCATTATAAATTTTAAATTCGTTGTTCTCTTTGAGCTGTTGAGAATTTTTCCATTTTTCAGTTGTGATTTCATATTTAACAATCACAATAAGAGCATATTGTTTCTTAAAATATTTATATTTTTCATTTAGTTCAATGAATTTTTCTTCAATCATGTTACCATACTCAAACATTTCCTTATTAGAAATCTTTTTAGAATCACTCTCATCTCAAGAATAGTATGAATTGTGTATATGAGAGTCCAGTGTTACCGTAGATCTTTTTGTCATAAAACACATGTTGTCTTTGTCTGCCTATTTATCATGTGATGTTTATACGTTACTTGAACTGTCCTCAGAAGTACTCCAGGTTTCCTTAATGGACTTTTTAAACATCCTATAATTGTCCTCGTATCTCCTTTTGTACATGAGTATTGTATAGTAAACCTAGATAAGTCCTTTGCGCTTACATTCGTTGTAGAAAATTTCATTAGTATTGTCAATTCATTTCCAATCCTTCTTCCGACTTCTCTTTTGGTCAGATTTTCCCTTAAAGTAAGGATTTTAAAAAAGTTATTATTCTTGTAAAATTTCTGGAATCTTCTGTCTAATTGAGCCATCTCCTCATCACTATCAAGTGATTATTGTTCACCACTAGAACATTCTACATAAGCTTCCAATTTCTATTTGTATTTGTGTTAAGAGGTGGTGGTTTGGAATGCAACAGATTTATTTTTTGTTTCATCCTCCTCTTCCTTGTTGACTTTTATCTCTTCTTCATACATCATCAGTTTCCTAATGAGTTCATTTACTGGTATCTTACTAATGCCACATGATCCTGTAATAGAGGCATAGGTTTTTCTCCATCTATTAGGAAGACATCTGAGAATTCTCATGATATGTTCCTTTACAGTGACTTCTCATCCAAGAGAAAATATTGTGTTGAAAATATCATTGAACCTATGATACATGTCAGAGATAGAGTCAACACGTTTCATTTTAAAATTATCATACTTAATGGTATAAGTATTAAGTCTCACTTCTTTTACACTAGTTGTTCCTTCATGTGAGACAGAGAGGCTATCCAAAATTTCACAGGCAGTTTTACAAGAAGAATTTCTATTGAATTCTTCATCCCTTAAAGAGGAGTGTAAATCATATATAGATTTTGAATTTTTATCACAAGCTGCCTTGATAGGTTCATTCCATGTGATTATATTAGTTACAAAAATATTATATTCATCTATATTGGAAGACCAAATTTCAAAACCCATACTCTCTATATGCATTTTCATTTTAATTTTCCATTGAGAATAGTTGGTTCCAATAAGGAATGGTTGTCTGTTAGTTTCATCACCTTCCAATCTATTATCCATAATACAGAAATACTTTGATAAAGATAGAAATTTTGAATTAATAGAAATTTATAGAACTTCAAAGTTCAACTACAATCACATATGAATAAGGTTAAACTGAGTCCAAATAAAGAACCTCTAATACCAAATGTTGTTCAGAGTAGATTACTCAAGAGGAAATGGGAGAATCAATTAAATATAAAAATTTATAGTTAAAAAGTATTTCTAAAAGGATTTCCCTAAAAGTTTTAATTTATCCCAGTTAATCATGGTTATTCTATTATAAGAGTTTGACTATTTGAATAACTTCTTAGAAGATTGATTAATTCTCAGTAATCTTAATGTCAGTTATTAAAATTACATTTGAAGCTATTCTACTAAGACAAGATAGGTATAGCTTCGTTCCAAGATAATCTATCAAATAAACTTTAGTGATATCAGAATTATACAGTAAAGAAACAAAATAGAGAGGAATAAATTAAGTAGCATCGCAGATATGAAACAAGTGGTTCAGTCTCAAGCCGAGACCTAATCCACTCCAAGCAGTTTATATAGATAAACATTATACACACCCTGAATCTGGGTTAAACAATAGTATGCAGGACTGTCCAGGTCACACAAGGACCTCTTACATAATTCTTCGTGGGTACAAGCAACCAAGCCACACATGGACCTCTTAAACACTTATCCGTGGGTATACAATAGTGTAAAAAGTTGTTTGAGTAAGGATATATTGTAACCTTTAGTTTAAAGTAGGAGACAAAGTGTTTTGTTATACAGATACACACTCTGCTCAAATGTTAATAACCTGATAAACAACAGAGCATAAATATTGAGATAAGTTTATAAGTGCTCTGAGTGTTAGTATTTGTAGATTTGGAATTATGAGATGAAGAAGATGCAAAAATATAGTCTTCATATGGAAAGCCTAATGTCGTATGTTGGACAGATTCAGCTTGTGTTCTTCTTGATGTTTGACAGTGTGAATATGTTCTTGATTCTGGGACTCTAGTATACTTCATGAGTTCTTCAACAAAGTCGAGTTGCATGTGGAAATTTTTTATTCATGAATTTCCTAAGTGTATTCTATTTTCGTTCTTACACCCACCATCTTGTTTTTCTTTTCTGTATAGTTCCACGTACACGCCATTTTTTCTGGCCCGCATTACTCTTTTTTCTTGGAGTGCATGTGTTTGAGCCGACAGGTTTCATGCATTCTGCACCTCGTACCTCATACATGTATACAATGAAATATTAATTATGTATGTGCATTAAAATATTCAAATATGACCATTAGAAATTGAATTTAAAGATTAAATAACAGATAAAGAAACAATTTCACAGTATGGCGTGGAAACAATGTCTCGTTCATAGTGTCTATTTCATGGTGTCTAGTTCACGGTGTCTGGTTTAGGGTGTCTTGTTCACGATGTTTAGATCACAGTGTCTGGTTCAGGGTGTATTGTTCACGGTGTCTGGTTCACGGTGTCTGGATCATGGTGTCTTGTTCACGGTGTCTTGTTCATGTTTCATGGTTCACGAATTCTGGATGTCACAATGTCTAAATGTCACGGTGTCTCATGGTCATAGTGTCTCAAGGTCACAGTGTCTCATGGTCACAGTGTCTACTAGTTCATGGTGTCTCAGACTTAGGAAAATATCTGTATTCCTAATTAAGTATAGATATTTTTGGAATGAATTAAATTGAATCATTTTCCAGAGAAATCATTATAATGTAGGTCAACATATAGTATATAGTAACCAAAACTAGTGTTTATCACTTAAGAGGTTTGGATATATTTTACTATGCAACTGTGGATTTGATATGATATAGATTTCAAAGTGTTAACAAGGTTTATAGACTAAAAAGTATTTGTGATCATTGAAAAATGATTATTACATGAGGAGTCCAATAAAACACAAAGTTTCTTTCAAACCAAAGAATGATGTTTCCACTTCTCAACCACTTGAGTTGGTTCACATGTATTTTTTTGGACCATCAAGAGTTTCATATTTAAATGGGAAGCATTATTTTTATTTTCTTGTAGATGATTTTTCTAGATATACTTGGGTATACATTATAGATCACAAAAGTGAAGCATGTTCATACACCTTAAATATTTCATGTTTTTGGATAATTTTAGTGGTTTTAAAATTAATACATGAGAAGTGATTATGGCCGTGAGATTGTAAACCAAGAGTTTGAATATATTTTTTTTCACACAATGGATATAATTCAAATTTATCTCCTCCAAGAACACCTCAACAAAATGGAGTTATAGAAATATGAAATATGATAATTCAAGAGATTTTCCAGACTATGCTAAATTAGTATAACATGCGTATCTATTTTGGGGATGAAGCTGTCAATATATCTTGTGACATCATCAATAGCATCTTAGTTAGTCTTGTTCATAAGAAAACCCCTAATGAGGTATATAACAATAGGAATCCTAAGGTTAATTAATTTAGAGTTTTTGGTTGAAAAGTCTTTATTCCTAACACTAGGGATAATTTTGACAAGTTTTATTCTAAGAGTGATGAAGGAATTTTCCAAGGTTACTCAATCTCTAGTAAAGATTATAGAGTATTCAATAAGAGAACCAAATTTGCGGAATGAAATAGTTCATGTCAAATCTGATGAGACCGATCCACATGTACCCCAAACCTCTGTTGAACATCTGGAGGATGATATTTCAATTCTAGACCTTAATGATAAAGATAGTGAACCATTAGTGAAAACAACTAGTTCAGGAAATTTTCAACAGTTTAAAGTTGGTCAATATGAAACTATATACAACAAGGAGGAGTCTAGTTCAACTCTTTCTAGAGGTATTAGAAATTTTTATAATCATCATTTAGGCACTGTACCAGGCGATGAAAATAGGGTAACAGAAACTAGAGCATCTCTAAGAAACTATGTTGAATATCAAGCTTTTCATTCATAGCATGAACCCAAAAATATTAATGATGCAATCAATGATGAACTTTTGGTGATAACCATGCAAGAAGAATTAAATCAGTTTAAAAAATGTATTGGAATTAGCAGAAAGACCTAAATACACTTTGACCATAGGCACTAAATGGGTCTTTAGAAATAAATTTGATGAATCTTGAATCATAGTTACAAATAATGCTGGACTAGTAGCCCAAAGATATAGTCAAGAAAAATGAATAGACTATGAGGAACCCGTTGCACATGTAGCCTGACTAGAATCCATTAGGATACTACATGCTTATACAGATCGTCTGAATTTCAAACTTTATTAAATGGATGTAAAAAGAGCATTTCTAAGTGGGATCATAGATGTTGATGTATTGGTTGAAAAATCCCCTTGTAATACAAATCCGTATTTTTTAATCATTTATTTAAACTTTCTAAAGCTCTATAGGGTCTAAAACAAGCTCTAATAGCTTGGTATAACAGACTTAGTTATTTGCTTTTTTCAAAAGTTTTTACTAAAGCAATAACTGATCTTATTATTTTTATTAAAGGTATTTCCAAATATGTTTTAATAGTGAAAATTTATTTTGATGAAATTATTTTTGGGTCCTCTAAAAATTCAGTATGTACTGATTTCTAAAAAATAATTCTAGATGAATTTGAAATTTTTTTAATATAGGAACTTAATTTTTTAATGGATTTTAAAATTTTCAAAATAAAAATTGTATTGTTTGAAATCAAAGTAAACTTACTAAGGATATTTTTGAAACATTTTTGGATGGATGGTAATAAAGGTACTTATACACCTATGAGTACCACCTGTATGTTGGATGCTGACGAAACTAGTAAAACAGTGTATAAAAAACATTATAGAGCTATTATTGGGAGTATTATCTATCTTAATACCAGCATACCTAATATTATGTTAAATGTATAAAAGTGTGTTCATTTTATAGACAATCCCCAAGAGTCTCATTTAATTGATGTTAAAAAAATTTAAATGTCTCAAATATCCTACAAACATAGGAAACTTTTATCCAAGAAGAAAATCCTTTGATTTAATAAGTTATTCACAATGCCGACTTTTCTGGTTGCAAGTTAGATAGAAAGAGAACCTCTAGAGCATGTCGCATTTTGGCAAAGTCACTTGTATCCTGGTGTAGAATGAAATAGAATTCTGTTGCATTATCTACTGCTAAAGCTGAATATATAGCTGCTGTTAGTTTTTGTGCTCAAATTATTTGGAAGAAACACACTTCATTAGAATATGGATATCAATTCAAACATGTATCTATAAACTGTGATAAAAAAGTTCTATTAACATCTCTAGAAATACAATATCTAATTCTAGGACAAAACACATTGATTTGAGAGGTAAAACTACACCAAACATGAGTGAGGTATGATAAAAATTTATGTTAAGACCTAACCATCAAGACCTCACCGTTGGACCTCATAGTTGGACCTCAACGTTGCACCTCACTGTTGGACCTCTCCTTTTGGACCTCAGTATTAGGGCCTCACTGTTTGACCTCACCATTAGAACCTCATCGATGGAAATTATCGTTGGACCTAACTATTGGAACTCACCATTGGACATCACTATTGGACCTCACTATTACAAACTCATCATTAACACCTCACAATTGGACCACACCATTGGACCTCACAGTCGTACCGCACCTTTGGACCTCACCGTTGGACCACATCATTTGACCTCACCATTAGGACCTCACTGTTAAGACCTCATTGGTTGAACTCACCATTAGGACCTCACTGTTGGACCTCACCGTTGGAACTCATTGTAAGGACCTCACCGTTGGATCTCACCATTGGAACCTTACCTCTAGTCGAACATAGGTCTGCGACATTGGGGTTTTCTATAGGAATCTGAAACGTTTTTAATCTCAGATATTTATTTTACTCAATTTTTTTCCCTTAATGATAAAATCAATGTACAAACCACACATCAATCTACAAATATCCTCTTCCAAACAACTTTCTCTCTAATATTTCAACCTCACCTCTTAATAAAACCCCCAAACTGCTCCTAATCATGATATAAAGATTAAAAATACCAATGGATGATGATGAAAGATATGTGATGAACCCTAAGAGACCATGAGTTAGGTCTAGTAGTGGATAAAAGGTAGTGTAAAAGCTAATAAATATACATTTTTCAAAGAGGTAAATCATGGTTGAGAAGGAATTATGTTCAGAATGACTGCTATCAAGAAAGTCCATGGTGATGAAGGCACTCGATGCTCAGGATTGGGTTGAATGATTTTCAATGAAAAATGGAACTTATTACCTGATGCTAGTGATAAAATTTTATGTGTCTATAATGTTTGAGAAATATGAGAATGAGAACCAAATGTCTTCAAAGGAAAATGGAATAAGTGTGAGATTCTCCTCTGTTGAACGGGATGAATGTTTAAGATTCCCACATGAATGTATTTTTCACTACTACTCTGGATTGGTGCCTCCCACTAGTGATTTCTTCTGTTATGAAGAAGCTATGGATGAACTAATAAGGAATATAATCCCGGGAAATGTGATTTTAGCCAAAATGGAATGAAAATACAGGTTGATTTTTAAGTTTTTTCATCATTTTCTGAGTCCTAGTAGAGGGGAAATTGCTTACTTGAATTATCATGACATGCTTCTTTTGAATCTTCCGAAGCATGGAAAGAAGATAAATTATAGTAGGTTGCTGATGATTTTGATAGATATTATGATAAAGCCTATTTCCATGTCCAATGCTTTGATTTATTCCTAATTGATATCCTTGATGTTGAAAGTGAAAGGAGTTGCTGGAAATAAGGAGGAAATAGTTGTTGTAATAGACAACATCTGCATTACCGTGATGAATTGAATTTTTATAAAGATAAGCCGGAATGCATGGCCTTGAAAATGGGTGAATTATGAGGCTATGTTGTATAAATAATTCAACCCTTTCACCAATCCTACTGGGCCAAATAATAAGATAGATCCAGGTCTAAATCCGAATGATGTGGAGCCATTATACTCAGAGGAAGAAGAGGTAGCTGCAGTTATGAAAGTAAGAGAGGATTATCCTATAGATGGTGGGAGTCATCCTGACCTTCACTCAAGTCACCATGCCAATGCTTTATCTTTTTTTGATCCTATCTCACAAAAATATTTCCTAGAAGAGAGACTGTCTTAAGGGATAGTGATGACGAGGAAACCGATGAAGAAAAAGGAGAAGAAAATATCTTAAGAGATAATAGAGAGACCTAAGAGGAGGATGATGAAACTTAATCTAGTAATGATTATTTTGAGAAATCTACTAAATAAAGTGAAGAGGAATGTCTATGTCTCATTCCTCAAATTGGATATAAAAAATGATAGAGACTGTAGATTAAGAGTTTGTTGAATAGGTTGAAGCTGGAATTGAAATGGTAGTGGTTGAAGATGTTATAGAAGAAGTGGTAGTGGACTCTCCTGTTAACACAGTTGATCAAAAAGGTATAATATAGATATATGCAATTGATCGAGAGAATGATACCAGTGAGGGGGAGGAACATGTTTCCACAGGTCCAGTTTTTGTTGCTCATGGAATAGAAGATTGGTCAGAAGACCCTGGATTTAGTGTCTTAGGCTTAGACTATGGGACTCTGATGATGACAAGCCTAATAAAATCCCTCAAATTCGATATTTTTTAGAAACTATTATTTTGTAGCCAGTAGTTCTTCTACCTCAAGATTATGTGAAGAAGGATGATTTATAATCATTAAAATGTGATTTGATGATACACTTTTATGAGATATCTATTGTGATATAGAATACGGGATCTCAAACAAGAAGTGGTGGCATCTGCCAACGAAATAGTAATTTATAACTGTCACTCAATTTTTCTACATGAAGTGAAGGAATGTTAGAATGAGGTTTGAAAATTTACAGATTATATGGAATCTGTGAAACAATCAATTTTTTTTTTATACTCCAAGATGGCTTTAAGGGTTTAAGTGGAAAAAGTCCTTCTATTTGTTAAGAGTGTTGTTAAGCAGATTGTCACTATGTTTGAGGACTTTAAGAAGTCTATGGAGACATGTGTGAGTGGACTGAATGAAGATGTGAAGAGGTTGATCAGTGGTCTAACCATGCCTTTTAAAGAGATAGTGGATTTCACAATGGATCCTCTCTGGGAATCAGTGGTCTAACCATTTCCACTACTAGAGAAATTCATAAGATTTGGGGAGATTATCTAAGGGAATCTACTCAAGAATATAAGGAAATCAAAGAGAATGTTGATTTTTATTACAAAAGGGTGTACACAATGCATCAAATGGATGGTCATTTTAAATTGATATTAGAAAATTTGAGAATCCCACTTGTCACTCAGGATTTTAAGGATCAAGTTAATAGGCTTAGTGAACTGACACCATCCTTGAAAAAATTTAGGAGAATTAGGATGATTTTATCTTAGCTATAGAAATATGATGAAGTATTATTATGGATTTTAGGAATCACCTTTTACCCTTCTCTATGTGGACTACCCTCCCATTATTGTTCCTCTAGAATTAACTTCTTCTTAAGATACCTCATGCTATACTAGTGCTACCCCATTGATGAATCTTGTACTAGCCATCAGATGCTTGAAACCTATGATTCCTCAAATATCTACTCACTAATGTTCTACTAATGCCTCTATAACAGCTCCTCCTACCTTGATCTTTAACAATAATTGACCTATCCCTCCATCTTCTGAACCTACCTCTTCACCTTTGAAAGACAAATCTCCATTGGAAATATCTAATGTGTATTGATTGTGGGTTGTCTTCCTTGATAGGTCTCTTTATACTATTTTTGAATATTTTACTCTTGGTTCATTAATAATAAAATCCCCTTTTGTCTCTGTTTATCTTAAATTATTTTTGTCAATAAAAAATTGGGATAAGTATCATATTGACTGGACTCCATGCATATATACTCTGATCTATATTTTCCAGAATAAACATGGTTCAATTTTAATTATGCATAATATATGTATGCTAACACCTCTGAAGAAATTAAAAAATGTGCTTAACCCTAATTCCCTACAGTATAAATCTACCTTATCACTAACAAAATTTGTGATTATCAAAAAGGGGGAAATTTTTGGACACACCTATTTTGATAATCTCAATTAATGTTTCATTTATGTGATAATCATGTTTCCTTTATAGGATAATTGTATTTTCTTAATATTATTAGTTTCTATCAAGTAATAACTAAGTATCTTTAATCTCACTATTCTATCGATTATGTTTATTGTGGAAAATTTATCTATGTGAAACGTCACCGATAGAAGTTAATCGATAGAAGGTTACTGATGAAGGTCACTGATAGATGGTTAATGATGAAGGTTACATATAAAGGTTACCGATAGAAGGTCACTGATAGAAGTATACCGATGAAGGACACTAATGAACGCTATTGATGAAGGCTACCAATGCATTCTACCGATTAAGCCTACTATTGAAGTCTACTGATGAGAAGGCTACCAATATCAGTCTACCGATGATTACCCTTCTACTCCATACCTTTTAAAATTCTTATGATTACTCTAAAAATCATATTTGGTAAATTTAATGCTTCTGACATTAATTAATTCTTGTTGTAGACATATCAAGAGACCGTATCTGGGGACATCATGAAGTATGAGGAAGACCAAAAATGGTTACTTTTTCTTATTTTCAAACCTTATATATAAAATAGAACAACGAGAATGAAAATATAATGAGAGGAATTCATGAGAAAGAGTATACTTTCTAGATCCAAGTGAACTAGGAATAATCATACAGCACATATGTTGTGAACCCAAGAGCATCATTAATATATTTTAGGAGAACAAATTAACATCTTCCTTCTGTTCTTCTTCAATTCTATTTAAAACAAAGAATCAGAACCCCTCAGTTCATGGAAGCAAGAACTTGGAGTTGCAACACTCTGTTTTGAGGACAACTTCCAGAAAAAGACTCTAACAACAATTTCTTCACTCCAAGAAGTCATGAGCTAAACTACAAACACATAGAGATTTATAAACTCAATCTTATAATATTATCTCTATTGTGTTATTTTTTTTAATTTCTGAGAAGTGTGTGTAAGTTTATTACACACACTGTCTCCTGTGAATGAATTAGAGGATAGTGAAAATCCTCACATCAAACTTATCTTACACCATGTTTCCCACGTGTAACTCTGGATGAGGTCATATCAGGTCTGATTTTTTTTCCCATGAAGAACTGTGGTAGAGGGTATGAGCCCTGGACAGTTTATAAAAACTATTGTAAAGCCCGATATAGGCTGTGTATAATGTTTATTGTTAATATAAACTACTTGGTGGTAGCTGATTAACAATTGGAGAGGATTAAGTCTCAGCTAGAGACTGAACCACTTGTTTAACACTATTGTGTAAATTATTTAGTAATACTCTGTTTTGTCTATTTTCGCTTAATTATAATTTCAAAAGAAGAAATCTTTTTTACATTGACTCTGAGAGTTAGTTCTGGTTAGTGTGTATATGTGTTTAATTCAGTATGCTTGTTTGAAATGTTGAAGAAGTGTTTTACACTGATTCAACTAAGTAATAATCACCCTTTGAGAAATGTATTGACCAAATAAACATTTATATTTTTAATTCCATAATTAATAGGGCTGTTTCAAAATTGGGGGATCTTTATCATCTTATTTTTGATAGAAATTTTATATTGGAACTAAAATCACCCCTCTTGAGTTTACACTTCGACCAACAACCTTCAATTCTAATGATTTTAAAAACCTCTTTTCCCCACTTTGTATTATGGTTTTATAGTTGCTAACATTGTCATGATCATTCAATTTCTTGTGGTCAATGATCTATGTCACTCTATATCATTATTTAGCAATTATTATTTTATTATATTTAAAAATATTCACATCACATATATTCTCACCTATTTGGAATTATAGTATCTGTTATTACATATTTCAATCTTACTTCATTTACTATGTTATCAAGAGGATTTTTATTAACCCTTTTTACAATGTGAGTTTCCAAAATAGGAAAAAAAATTCAAATGAAAAAACCTTTGAATGCTGATTTAATGTCAAACTTTCGATAAAATAATTTATTATGGGGTGAGTGTTTGAGGATGAAATAAATTAAATTTTTTAATAAAGAGAACTATTTTTGATAACATACTCAACACAGAACACCGAGATTAAAAAAATCATGAAACATATATTTTTTACAATGTATCCATAAAATTTTTAGGTATGATTAGTATTATCTGATTTATAGTATATATACATATATAATTTTCCCACTCAATATAATTTATTAATATTTTTTTAAATAATCCGTGAATTTTTATTAATAAAATTTTAATCTTCAAAAATATGTTTTTCTTTTAATTTTTTTTAACTAATTATGACTGTTTAAAAAATTAAATTATATAAAATGTCTTTAATTTTTTAAATATTAAATTATGAATTAACATTAGGGGAAATTTTGGAATCTTTTGGAAAATATTCTGTTTACAGTGGATAGTTAACAATAGTGATATTTCTAAAATTGTAACTTATTTTACATAAGTGATGAATTTTAAAAGTCATGTTATTTTATAAAAACTATTTTAAGAAAAAAATGATAAAAAAATTATATTTTTACCAATTAATTTATTTAAAATAAAATTTCTATTAAAATTTAGTATAATTTTTATTTTGAGTTAAAAAGGATTTTTTTCTGAAAATTTTTATAAAGTACAAAATGATGGTCCTTTTTATTTGTTTAAAAAATCTGTAATGAGAGATAATTTAAAAAATATATATATTATTTTTCAAGAAATATTAATTTATATTCACATGATTATTTTTTTAGTCATAGAGTTAATAAAAAATCATCTTTTTCTAGAATAGTTCACTTCATGAAAACCCTCTTTTACATCGCTTCTGTTGTTTAATTTTTAAATTAAAATTTTCCAATTCATAGAATTTAAATTATAAAAATAGATTCAAGATATTTAATAATAATAATTTATATTATCTAATATGGTAAACTTAATTTTTTACCTTAATGAATAGTTAAAATAGTTAAAAATAATTACCACGCTTAAGGTGAAAATTATTGTACCAGGTGGTTAAACTAGAAAAAATTACCATATAAATGATCACAATAATTATCTAAAAACTATTTCATTTCCATATTTATACCTCATAATTAAAAAATATTTATATTTGTTCATTTTTAAGAGTTTTTTCATTTGAAAAACATGGGTACAAATTTTTTTTCAAACATTTCATGTGTGCCACTCACGTCACATATAAAAGGCCACCCCCTCTCCTATACTCTTCACACTATAAACGATATTTTTGTCATAAAATAACTAAAAATTATTTACTAAATTCCCTCCCCACATACTATATCCCTTATATTGAAAAAAAATCTATCCTTATAAAGTTTTTTGTTCTTACATAAGGTGGTAGTTTGAATATGTTGTATCGTACTTAACTGATCATTGTTAGTTTATTCTTCTTCAAAAAATTTAAAATATTCTTCATTTATGATTACATATTAACAAAATTATATAACATATACTATGTTGATATTATGTTAATATAATTACTTAAATACATCTCATTTTCAATCAAATGGGATATGAAATCATCATTAATGAGTATGGATGACTACAGCCTCACAGACCAATGTCATTAATTTTCCATTATAACATATCATGTCATGATTTAGTTAAAGATTTAATGTATATATATAATATTTTTAAAAATATTTATACCTATGAATTTATGAAATAACATATACCTTATTACTTTTCCATTCATAGGGGTATACGATAGCATCACTTGTGTTTATGATGAACTATTACCTCGTGATGTGATGTGATGAGTTTTATAATATTGATTTACATGGAATGTTAGAAGGATGATGTTAATAAATATATTAGATATAAAGGAAATAAATATTTTTTTAATTATATATTTATCAATATTAAAATATAATATGTCATTTTTTTTCTAATCATGAAATATTAAAACGTCGGTCCTATATGTGTGGACTGTCGCGTCCAGGAAGCGATGTGATTCTTTTTTTCTTCCCCAAATGACCAGAATGATTTATATAAGTATATTTAAATAAACAATATGTAATTTATGATATTATTATAATTATTTATCGTTAAAATAATACACATTTTCTTTTCATAATGATCCTTGAAAAATGGAAACGTTACTCATGCGTACGTACAACCTACAACCTCTATGACCATAACATAGATCATTTTTCTTAACAATATTTGATGATTGGATTTAGAATTATATCTAAGAAATATGTATGATAATTATTTAATTATAATTATTATGTTGATTTTAAAACAGTGATCTATTTTACCATGGTCAATAATCCTAATTTATTTTGAAATAATGAAATAAACGTCCTCAAAACACCCAACATAGAATTAAAAGATTATGAACATAAATATTTAATAAGAAAGAAACATTATAAATGAATTTTTTATCTGGTATTAATATGTAAAAATGTTCTTTCGAAATAAAATAATCAATTTTGGATTAAAATAATGTTTTTAAAGGACATGCCTCGAATGTCTAGACTCAATGTAAGGTTTTTCTCACATCACTTTTACTTCGGTGAGACATTTGTTATATTCACCAGTTATTTAGTTTTTTTGGTTTATATACTGTATATTTTATATGTAATATTATGAATCCATCATATATAATGGTATTTAATGTTTCAATTTTAATTATTTCAACAAAAGGTATTTTACTTAAATGTTACCAGGTGGTAAAAAATTTCATACCTCAATTTTCTTTCATTGGGTTCTATTACTTTTTCATTTTATTTGATATTCTATGATTATGTGTTTAATGTATTTTGATTATATTGTTTTATAGTTACACTTGTTTTTTTATTTACATTTTATACACATAATCAATTCATTGATTAATTCTAAAATTAATGGTATGATTTTAGTAATGGTAATTCATATGAAATTCACATTCATCGAGACATACAATTATGATATGAAACTATATTCATTTGAGAGGTGTATATACTAACCTTTGAAATTTTATATCCTGAAATTACTTATTTTCATGATATTTGAAGTATTTTATTATGTTATTAATTTATGTGGATTATTATTGAAGAGTTTCCATAGTGTAAAAGGCTTTATATTATAATATACATTATTTCAAGATTATTTTTGTTCATGTTTCTTTTTGTGCAAATAATGTAAAACTATTTTCATAACCAAAACTCTTTTATTCTCCCATGGTTATGAATATGGATCAAATGTTTTTATACTTTCTCCCATATTTACTAAACAAATAAAATCAAATTCATTTATAAGTTATATCCCTAATATATTTTCATTTAGACCGTGAATCATTCCCTTAAATATCTATATATTGAAAATGATTTAAAATATTTATTTTTAAAATAATAAATTATTTTTAAATTTATTTTACATGATATTTTAGCTTCTTTTAAAATGTTATAAAGGGAAATTTATTAATGTTTTCTAAATTGGTCAATTTTTTCTCCCTATTTTGAAATCATTTTAGAAGAATGTTTATTTTTAACAGTTATGACATGAACATATTTTCCCAACATCCTGTCCATTATTTCACTTGATGTTTAATTTATATACTTACAAGGTTATTTTAAATGAATATAATTTTTTCAATATTTTTTTTGATTTTTTATTTTTTAAATATGATTTCAAAAATGAAATGTTTATTTTCTTAAAAAACATTTTTATTGAAATTTTAATAGTTTTTTCATTCCTCAAAATCAATAACCATTGTTATTAATTATACATAAATGGGGATATTCTGTAATGATGTTATCCAAAAAAATTCTATTTATGGATTAATATTTTTTCTAATATGTTTTCCTGGAAACTATTTATTTTCCATTGTTTATAAATGTTTTGAAAATAATAATGGTTGTTTTTAAGTGTTTATGATGAAATGAATTATCTGTACAATTTAATCGATTGAATGTAAATGAAAATTATTAATGATAATGGATGATACTAGATACAAATGGTTGATCCCATTATATATAATACTATGGGTGTACCCATTTAGTTTTAGGTGATCCAATTATAGATTATACAATGAGTGCACTTAGATTGCACCAAGTGAGTCTGATGTTGCTTATATGATGGGTATGCCCAAATTATTATCAAATAATTGAGTAATGAAAATTCTATCTAGAGAATTTAATTAGGAGTTGGTTCTATGTTTATGTAATTTCTAAGAGTTCTTTAAGGAATCCATGATGACGACATTTAAAGAAACTAATATTTTTTATCTATGATTGCTATGGGTTTATTATTCTTCCTTTGATCAAGATTAGAATCACATGGATCTTGATTGTTGATTCTTATGAATAATTTAATTTTTAATGACTTATTTGATAATTTATGATTGATTATTGAGGAATTGATGGGTATTATTTATTTTATTCTTTTCACACACACTCTGATTACATCACAATAATATTAATCACTTCTTATACTCACTAATGTAATTCAATTATTAATGATTATTTTTACCCATAATGTAATTTTTATATGAAACTTATTATGTTTCCATTTCCCCAGGTTATGAAGAATTATTTCTACTGAAATGTTTCCATTATTTTATCATATAGAAGATAATGATGTCTTAATTTTTAATATGAAATGTTGGGTATAGCGGGAGATGATGTTCATCTTTTTGGTTAGTTTTTTATGAAGACATGATGTTTATAAGTTTTTCATATTTCTATAAAACAAATAACCTAAATGGTATTTTGGAATGTACTTTACCAAATATTTCATTATTATTTTGTTAGTTTTGGATAGAGAATATCGAATCACCTTCATCAGTCTCATTGTCAAGATTGAAACTTTTATGATTTCAACACTACATTATATAACACATATTTGGGGATTTTATAATAAATTTTGAAAGAAACATAGTGTGGATTATCATAATTGTACAAGTTAATGTTTTATATGTGGAAATGTAGGTCATCAGGCAATTAAATACTGAAATAGAGGAAAGAAGATAACTAAAGATGAAAAGGGAGAGATATTTCTATATAATGCACAACCCACTCTCCAATTCTTTAATTTCAAGTAGTATAGAAGTTATGATCTATATGTCATAAAACTATGGGTTAATGGGTTTCATTTACATCAACAATATCTTAATCCTAGTGATAAATGGAAATTTCATGTGATCACTATTGTATATATTGGATTTCATAACCAAGAGGTAAAAGCTATATTTACCAACCACTATAGAACTGATAATGTCACATTACAAGAATAATTACTATATTTTGAAATATCGATATAAAATTGTTTTGGTATGATGAGAAAATATCAAATTTATGAATAGTTCTTAATTTATGTTCGTAGGAATGTGATTGGTACTGATATTAAAAATTTTACACTACTTTAATTTGATGTGATATTGGAATGGAAATTGGTTTCTTTATATAAATACCATATCAACTGATTTGGAAGGGAAGTCACATTTTATATTCCAAATCAACATATAATTTTGTATATGTGTGAGGATAAATGTGAACATATAATAGAAATTGATTCCATTTAATGGTCCCTTATTCATATTCAATACTGGAATTGATCATATATTGTACTGGAGAAAATAAAAATAGATGATTTGACTATTATAATTGAGTTTTTTTTTGCCTTTAAAGAATAATTTCCAAGTATTCCTACAATCTATGATGTTTTGTCTTCAATATAATTCAATCTCAAAGATAGAATTATTTCAAAAAATACATATAGAATGGGCCTGATTGAGTTTTATGAATTGAAGAATTAATTCCAAGAGAATATTTACTAGGGATTAATTTGTACATGTTCATTATTATGGAGAGAACCTATTATTTTTTAAGAATAAATTGGGATCAAATATACTATTTATATATTATTTTTAACAGGAAAGACCTTGATAATAATATGTATCCTCTACACATTATTAATTATTTTTTTAATCAATTAAGAATATTAATTTATTTTTCAAAATTGATCTTCAATATATATACTCTTAGTTGAGAGTTAAATATTAAGACATAATCATGATAACTTTTATTGAGAGTTATATATAATATTAATTTATAGTTATACAATTTGGATTAATTAATTACCCCTCTAGAATTATGGTTTTAATGAACAGATTAATTAAAAAATACCTTGATCAATTTTTTTGTATTTGTTATATATGATATTATTATACATTCTAAGAGAAAGTAAGAGCATGATGATCAAATGAGTATGTTTTAGAAGTCCCTAATGAAGAATATTTTCTATAAAAGATTTACCAAGTCTGAATTTTTTATCAAAATGTTCAATTTTTGGGGCCTTAAAACCTAAAGTGAGGATATATTGATGGATCCATCAGAAAATGGAATTATTTGAACATTAGATAAGTCTATCCACAATGAATGAAAGCTATATTTTTCTCAAATTGTATGTATATTATCATTTAATTAGGTATGATTTATCATTTCTTTCTAATGTACAGTCCATGATAAATTTGAAGGGTGTTAATTCCATTGGAATATTGAATATGGAGAAAATTTCAATGAACTGAAGAGAATGTTGGCCAGTGCACCTAAGATCGCAATAACCAATAATGGGGAAGGGTTTTTAATTTAAATTAGTTCCTATAAAAATGTTTGTGGTTTGATATTGTTTAGAAAAATATGGCGATATATTATTCCTTATATCAAATAATTTTTATGGAGAAAAATTAATGAATCATGATTTGGAGTTAGTGGAGGTAATATTTTCATTAAAGATCTAGAGTAATTTTCATTATAAAGAAAGGTGTAACATATATAATGATGATAATAGATTAAATTATATATTCACAGAAATGAGTTGAATATATATCATAGAAGATTGTTGGAGTTTATTATAAATTATGACTACTCAATACACTAACACCCTAGGAAAGAGAAAAACATGGGAAATGTTTTTAGTTATAGTGATCCCACAACCTTATCTATGGTGAGTATAAAAAATGACCAATATTTATTTATTTGAAAAGTATGGAGATTAAAATATTAATTTATTGGGAGAAATGATGTATATACCAAATTGGGCCTATAATCACTGAGAGGGGGGAGGTGAATTAGTGTAAGATTTTTTTTGTAAATTCATCCTTCCCTAATCGATCTTGACTTCTTTATCACTAGGGTCATGTTTTTCCCCTTGTGTGTTTATTATGATAACTTAATTTTTCTTTATATGTTGATGATTCATTGGATGTAATGCAAGGAAGAAAGTAGGCAGACATAGAGATTTTTACATGATTCACCCTCATTGGGATATATCCAAGGATCATACAATTGAGATGTGCCACTATACTAAATACAAAAAATATCTCTACCAATAATGTTAGGCCTAGATCACTTCTATTCCTAGGACCACTACCTTTTAAATTTTTAGGTTTAGCTTACTACTTCCTAAAGGGTCACCCCCCATTCCACTCTCTACGGCTCACTATCGGTAGAAAAGATAAATTTCACACTCTTCCTTTTCTTACAACTCTAGAAATTTTCCACTCATAGTTTATGGGCATATAAGTCCTTTAATTATCACCAACGAATGCATCATCCATTTTATGTAGATGCTCGGTTAAAACCCAAATTTCATCTACTGATGAATACCCGTTTTCTACTAAACACTTTGATATAACCTTGGAACTACCTTTGTAATGTTCATTACTTCCCCAATCCCCCAATTTTGCAAAGCCCAAACAAGACTTTGTGAAGCTTCATTGCGAATCACTGTTGAAAAGATATGTTGTGATGATATGTGGTGAATCTCCATTGCAAAGCTCCATTACAAGGCACTGTTGCAAAGATCTGTAGTGAAGCTCTATTGTAAAGCTCCCTTATGATGCTCTCAATTTCACAGAGAAAAAACAAGCTGCTACAAATCTCATTATCAAACATCCCAATTTTTCAGAGCTCAAACAAGTTGTTGCAAAGCTCCTTCCTGAAGCTACATAGTGAATCTACATTGCAGTCTCCCATAACTATTCGAGAGAATTAATATTTTTCATGAAAATTGATCTACTTTTCTCGAGGTGATCCTGGTCTATTTATAAGAGATACCACCAACTCTAAAAAGTTCCGATCAAAATCAGCGCCACATCAGCTCAAATAAAATTGTTTGGAAATTTCAACCAAAATTCTCGCTATATCACAAAGTACTAAATAAATGTTGAGATCATAGAGCTCATCATAATCCCAGATCATTCTATAATTTCTTTTGTGTTGTCACCACAATGCTCCCTCACAATGATCTTCACCTCTACTACATGATAAGCTTGTCATAATCACAGATATCACCCTAAAAACTCAACATATCTTTTTGAAATATAATTCTTGAAGCCCATATTTATGACACTCATTCCTTTTCAATATTTTTATGATATTTTCAATTAAACCCACTTTTCACAATGCGCACTAAATCCTATATTTTGGGCTAATTTTTTTATAAAAAACACTATTAAATGGAGCCTCTTTGTAGCCATTCTTTTGTACCACCTCTAGAACTTCCATAACTTTTTCATGGTTCATTGTCAACATGGATTTTCAAAAAAATCAACGAAACTTGAAAATTAATCGTGAAAACCAGCTCTATCAACAAACACAACTAACCAGAAAATGTTACATGTTACCTTCAGGGAAATTTTCCCTACAATATCCTCCTTGGGTTTTGATGAAAACTATTATCAAAATGATTCTCTACACATTTATACCTCACTGAGGCTTCTTCCATCATCAACCACTATTTTCCTCTTGTGATTTAGGTAACATCCAAAGATTCACTCACCACAAAATCTAAGCCCACATGAGCAATGCTCAGTGTGAGAAACAAGAGGAGTATGAAAAGTTTATCAATGGATCACTTCATTTCTGACACTAAATTTTTGATGCTATACTGATACCGATATTCTAAATTCCTCAAAACCTCAGATTTCATGATATATAATCTTTGATTGATCACTTCAGGAATTGGAATGTTTGATACTCTCCCCTATCTCATTTCTCCCCATATCTCACTACTTTGCCTGTCAGCTTCTCCACATGTCTTGAGTTGAAATATTTTATTTTATATAAGACACACTTTCTACCCCATGACAAGTCACATTTTATCCCCCTTTTTCAATGAACCCAAGGTCACACTTTTTTGTCTAACAAAAGGGTAAAAATCATATTAGTACATTTGAAAAAACACATCATACCTTAGGAAGATGGTGGGCCCCACATCCAAAACTTTTCTAGTGTATGGAGTCGACTAGACTTGTAGAGCCAGTTGGTGCCTCTAAAAAGCATCCTTGGGTAAAGCCTTTTTCAAAATGTCTACAACCTATAGTTCTGTAGAAACAATCTCTAACATAACATTCCCTTGCACCACTTTCTCCATGATAAAATGATATTTGATCTAAATATTATTTTTCCATGAGTGATGGACATGATTATTTCTAGTATTGAAATATCTTTAATTATCACACTGTATTCCAATCAGAGACATCACTTCATCTCCCAATTTTTGATGTTGCTTCTTCAAAACTGATGTATCCTTGAATACTGGACTCTTGGTATTTTCTTCATACCATTTAAATCCAACTTTAGTCGAATAACTCTGTTATCATGTTCATTAATTAGAAAACCATATAGTTATTCAATGTAGACTTCTTCTTCTAGAACCCCATTGAGAAATAATGACTTGACATCCACCTAGAAAACATTGAAAGTTCGTTTCACTTTATATCTTGGAGTACCATTTATACACTAGTCATGATTTGTTTTGAATCAATACACCATCTTCATTCATCTTGTTGTGGAAGACCAATTTTTTCCAAAAGAAATTCTTTTATTTTGGCCTCAAAACAATCTATAACATCTAATTATTCTCAATTTATTCTATCTCTTTATTCCTAGATTAAACCAAATTCTAATATTCAGATTCTTCAATAAAACAACTTAACTCTACCTGTGATAAGTACGACACTTATTATAGATTCTTCATCTTCCATGTCTATACTAGCTCTGTCTGATTACCAATTATATCATTCAAGTCAATTTAATATCGGCTCATTGACTGTCTTGCTGATATATATTTTACTCCCCTTGAGTCTCTTACCACATTACTACATTCACCAAAGAACATATCATAGTGTTATTGAAGATTCTGTTCATTATGTACTAAAGTGAAATCATTTCATTCAACTAAATTTCAAAAATTCTTGTTGGAAAATTCTTGATATTCTCTCAAATTTTCTTTGTAACATGAATATAGTCATCTGATACCACATTGGCATACTAAAATAGATAACCATGAAATACATCAATTTTTCTGCTAATCCAGTAATATGTATTCTCTCGATGGTAAACTAACACCTAAACTAGGTCATCCGATTTTTTACATTGATTAATCTTACATCTGATTATGATATTGAATGATCCACTGATGTTATGAAAAACTTAATTTTGTTAGGCCCCATATCTAAACCCACAAACATTCTACTTCTCCTCCATCATTTCTGCACATGTGACTATAGGTTTTAGAAACATCTCTGGATCAATTACATCAATGAGATCTTTATTAGGTGAATTAACCACTTAGCAATGAGCCAAAAATAATTCATATAAGCCAAAGGAGTTGGAACTCATTGTATGAAACAAGAGATAATGTTAATAACAACATCACAGCTCATTGTACACAATAAAATCCTCTCATATTCAACTCTGATAACTGATTTGAATAATTTGATATTCCCATTCACAACACTTCACCACCTTATATATTTTAATTTGACTTCCCCTTGGATTGTATCTCCCTAAAAACCAGAGAACCATGCACATAAATTAGAGGAATTTAAACTCTTAGGGAGAGGGGAACCTATAGAATACTCAATAAGAAAATGTTGTTTGATATTTAGGGGTCGACCATTTGATTATTTCAGGAAGATCATCACACTCTTTCCATGTATTCTCCAAATGCCTTCCCAACATCAACTATTATGGCCATATCACTTCACATTCTCTACCCACATTTTAATTCTTCTTCTCATATTCAGAAACTGTATTCTTTACCTTTTTCACTATTTTGGCGCTAATCCCATTAGTAGATATATCTTTCTTTGGTGATTCACTAATATCCCATTTTTCACGATTCTTTTTCAAAGTGGGAATCTCTCCACTTATCATCTTCTCTTGCTTCATCTTCCACTAGTGAGGTCATTCTATTTCCTCCACCTTCTACTATGTGGCATGACAAGTCAGTTTTTAATGACATTCTTTATTCATTTTTCTTTTGTAAATTGTTTGATTCATTCCACCATTTCCTATTGGTTTTGAATCTTTCACTAATTTCACATTTTTTTTAACTCACAACTGCAGATGATTTTCCCTTGTTCTTCTAGTTTTGTTCACTTTCTCTCAAGGAGATATTGCGTGTCTATAACATGATAGGTTATTGATACACTTTTTTTGAGATCCTTGTGATTTCCTGGAGACATTAATCTAATTTTTAATCTTACCATGTTTTCTTGTAGTATAGAATATTTCATTGTACACTGCCTATGATGAAGATCTCATTTTGGGTTCCTTTTCCTTCCCCAATTACGTTTTTCTTAACTATCTGGAGAAATGCCCATTATTAGAACATGTGAAACATATTTCGTTAAAGGAATATGTCATTTCATCATTTCTCAGCTTAGATGTTGATTCATCCTTCATTCTACATGTGAGATTGAGATCATGGGATTCCTGACAGATACTTATAGTTTGTCCGATTCCTTCACAATAGAAGAACATCATGGATACTTTCTTCTGAGAGTCTCTTCTTTCTATTATCTCAAGAAGCTTATTCTTATTCTCATATTTAGAAATGTATTTATCTTCACAGTATGAAATATATACCAAAGCCTCTGAAAAAATCTTGATGTGTGGACATGAATCCCATAGAAATAGCACATGTTGTCACTACTTCTTGTAAATGTCCTCTTAGTTTTGTCTCTAAAAACTATAATATTTTCACCATTTCTGTAATTGTTCACAGATCATTTTCTTTCATGCATGGGTGAGGATTCATAAAATATATACAAAATTTTCCCAAAATATATTTTCTTTGAGATCAAAAAAATATGGTCGTTTCTCTTTAGAAATAGCATATTTTTTTCATTTTATCATTACATGCCGAAAGATAATAAAATTGTTAGTGTAAGGAATCCTTCATTTTTTCCTTTCCATTATTATTAAATTTATACATTTCTTTCTTTAATACCTATATCTCTTCTTCAAAATGTTGAATCTTCATATCCCTTGATTTAAGATGATCAATGAGTTCTCTCTTGATATTTTTACTTCTACTCACCATATCCTCTAACACATGTGTGATCCTATCCACCATGTAACATTACACTTTTATATTATACATTTCCTGAGTAGTAGAATAATCATAGCATGAAATCTTCTGTTATAGGCTAGGATTATCTTGAACTAGTTCGGTTAGCTATGCCACAAGATCTTCATTTATGGATTTCAAATTTTGAATGTTCTCTGAGATCAGATTCATTACCTAATCATCATATTTTCATTTCTCTCTCTTTGAATACATATCTTGCAATTCTGCAGCATGGGAATCATTCTTCTCCTTATGTTTAGTAGCCACATCATTAAGCCTTTGATTTATGGCTCTTATCTTATTTACCTCAATTCCTAGTACATAGATCTGGATATATTAAGATTTAACCTCTTCATCCAATTTCATATCCAATTCCTTTGTTATGTTGACATTATTTACCTATAGAAATCATTAAAGATCTTCATCATCAATAGTTTCATCATCACATTAATGTTAAGTATTTCACACACTATTACATCATTATTTAGTGAATATATCATTTCCTTATCTAATTCATCCAAGACTTCCTTCATCAATCTACATGATTCCTTTTGTTGAATAACAGTTTTCTGTAAAAACTCCCACAATGAGGAACAACATCATATTTCTACGTATTCTTTGATTTTTTTCCATTTGTCATGGAACACCAAGATAAGATAATATTGAGTCTTTAACCACACAAATATTTTAAATCAAGTCCGAGAAAAAAATCTTATAAAAGAAACATTCCCTTTAATACCAATTGTTATGACCAAAATGGGCCTATATACTCAGAGAGTGTGGGTGAATTTGGGTATGGATATTCTATTTTTAAATTATTCATTCTCTACTAGATCTTGTAATATTTAACATAAGGGTCACTTTGTCTTCACTTGTGTGTTTATTTCAGTGACTTATTTTATTCTTTATTTGATGATGATTCTTTGGATACAATACTGGGAAGAAATCAAGAAAAACACAAATATTTATACATCATTCACCATCATTGGGATACGTCCAAAGAGTATACAATGATGTTGTGACACTTTACAAAATCCACTAAATCAGACTACAAATAATGTTTGCACTAGATCACATTTATGCCTAGGATCACTACCTTTACAATATTTAGGGCCAGCTCACTATTTTCCCAAGGGTCACTCCCTGTTTGTCTCTTTCTAGTTCACTACGATAAGAATAGATGAACTTCTTCCTCTTCTATTTCTCACTGCTTTAGAAAAGATCCTCTCACAGTTTATGGACTTGTAGGTCCCTTCAAAATCACAAAATAATGAATTATCCATTGTATGTAGATTCATTGTAGAAGTTGAAATCTCATCTAATGATGAATACCCATTTTCCACTAAACACTGGGAAATAACATTGTAACTACCTTTGGAAATATTAGTACTTCAAATAGAACACAATTTTGGGAAGCTCAAACCATATTATGTGATTCTCCATTGTGGACCTCTGTTTTTTAGTTCTATTGAAAATCTCTATAGAAATGATCTGTTGTGAATCTCGGTTGTGAAGCTTTGTTGTGAAGCTCTGTTGTAGTGATCCCTCATGAAGCTCCCAATTTTTCAGAGAACAAACAAGCCACTTTGAATCTCCTTCATGAAGCTCCTTTTTGAAGCTCCCAATTTTGCAGAGCTCAAAAAGCCGCTGGGATGCTCCTTCAAAAAGATCCGTAGTGGAGCTACCTCATTAACATCATTCACTATTAGAGTGACTCAATACTTTTTGATAAAAATATATACTTTTATATAGGGGTTCGTGGTCTATTTATAGGTGATTCCCCCGACTCAAGAAACTTCTATTCAAAATTAGCACCACGTTACCATAATTCTCAAACCTCCAAAACTTCCACAGATATTATCAATATATCAAGAATCACTCTAGAATTTTTTAGGTCATAGAAGACATCATAATCATGGAGTGCTCTATCTATTACATTTCTCTTCCACCGTAATGATCCCTCACAATGCTCTTCACCTCCAATGTTCACTAAGTTTGTTATAATCACAAAGCTCACCGTCAACATTCTTCATATATTTGTGAAAATAAAAATTAAGCCCATCTTTGCGAAACTCATGGATTTTCCAAGTTTTAATGAGATTTTTTATGGAAATCAGCTTTTTTCAATGCTCACAAAATTCCATATTTTGGACCTCAAAATTTTGGCGAACACTATAAAACAGTGCCACTTTGTATCTGTTCTATTGTTCAGCCTCTAGATCTTCCATTACTTTTTCATGCTTCTTTTTCAACACAGATTATCAAAAAAAATATAAGTAACTCAACAATTGTCCATGAAAAACAGAATTGTCAACAAATATAAACTACCCAAAAGGCTACAATGTTAAAATGAAATATTATTTCCCAACAAATTACATATTTCTAAAATGAGTGTTAAACCATCTATCCATGTAATGATTGTGGAGGAAAAAATAGAAGGATGTGGTGCTATAAAAGATGATTAGAAATTTCTTACATTAATATTTGATTATGATTGAATTATAGTGTTTAGGAAATGAGTTTTTTTTGAATCAATACTGACTATAAAAAAGGAACTATTAGATGAATCACATAGCTCATCATTCTATATTCATCCAAGATGTATGAATATGTTTACATAACTAAAAGGAAATTAATGGTAGAACAAAATAATGAGGGATATTATAGAGAATGTTTCGCGGTTGATGGTATGTTATCAAGTTAATAATGAAAGATGGAAGTATTATGGTATATTACAACTATTAACCATACTAGAATGAGAATGCTAAAACATCACTATGGATTTTTTTGTTAGACTCCCTAAAAATTGTGAATGTTATAAATCTATTAGGGGTGTATTCAATATTCTTATGAATTCATCCCAATTAATTATATTAGATAAGATTTATATCTTGATAATATTTCCATGATATACATTAATGAAGTAGTAATGTCACATGGATTAGCACATTCCATTATATCTTCTTGGAATATGTGGATTTACTTGAAATTTTAGAATATTCTTTAACGAGCTCTAGATAGGGTATTTATTTTTGTAACATATTATCATCCTAATATATACTGTTAGATAGAGATAACTATTAAAACACTAGAGGACATGTTGATATCATTTTCTATAGATTTTATTGCTAATTGGGATCAACACCATCCTCTAGTCGAGTGTTTCACTAAAAATAGCTTTCACACGAGCATTCAGATGTATCCTTATAAAGTACAATATGAAAATAATTATATGAATCAGACATACAAGGATAAGGAAAATGAATAATGTTATTATAAATTGTTATATCTGATGAAATGAAATATAATGTCAAACCCACTCACCAGTATATAAAGGATTCTTAGAGTTTATAGAGGAGTTATGATGAAAAGTATTGATGAGATTTGGAATTTGATATTACTGAGAAGGTTTTCCAATGAATTTCTCTATAAAAAGGGCTTGAGATTCAAAATCAAGGAAAATATGATCCATAGGTATATCTCTTTCGTTGAGATTCTTGATTGGGTAGAGACTGTATATCATCACCAGGTTGTCAAAGCAAACCACAACCAATTCTAAGATGAGTTCCATGTATCTTTCCTAAGGAAGTACAAACCTTATCCATCATTTGAAATAAACTTAGAGGCTAAAACATTAGATAATAATCATTACTTTAAATAATAATTTCTTGATGACTTGGATCAAAGAAATAAATTTCTATGAAACAATATTTCTCACATGGCTAATGTTCTTTAGAGGAGTAAAAAATTTAAGGAAGTAGCATGGGATCTGGAGGATGTGCTGAAGTAGAGATATCCTAAATATTTTATACTAGTGTTATAGAATTTTTATGGAGAAACTCATTTATATTTGGAATAATTTATCACCCATGATTTTATGTGTGTTTTCATTTATATAAAATTTGATATATTTGATAACTTTTTTTACACGCAACCCAAAAAATATATGAACCATGATATGGTAAACCATTATAACTTAGAAAATAAATTAAAATTATTGAATTATATTAACCAATTTAATATAAATATTTATAATTTTTTATTAATGATGTTGTATTCATTAATGTGTAATAAATAAGAACTGAATTTTCAATAATGTCATTTGATGGTTCAAAAATAATTTTATTCACAAAATTATATAATGAAATTTTAATACCAAAAATTATAAATTAAAACAATAATTTTTATAAATATTATTTTAGTAAATTACTTTCATTTTTGAAAATATCCTATAGATATTTGGGTTGAGTTATTTTTAGGACTTTTCTAAAAAGATTTATTTTTGAAGGAATAGTAAAAAATAAAAAATATTCTGTAAAAAATGTCATTTATATTCTTGTAAATGTGCCATTATTTTATTAATTTTATATTAATTTGACATATAATTTTTTTTGTAATTTATATAATAAACTACATATTAATCGTCATTATAGTTGATTTTAGAATACTTTTATTTATGTGCTTATATATAAATTTTTATAGAAAAATATATTTATTCTCTTAATGTGTATTTATTTTAATAAATTAATTTTATGTCTATTTTATATTGTTATTAAATAGATTTAAATATTATATTTTAATTATAATATGTTAACATTCATTTCATAGTTTTTTCAAGGCATGAAATAGAAGAAAAATATGGTTTATTCCCAAATATTCATTTTTTTAAAACATGTTTTAATTTCCCTGTGAAAGCTTAATTAAAAATAAATTCCAAAAATAATAAAAATTGAATATAGTAAAATGGATTTTAAATTTTTCATTATAATTAATAACATAATTTAATACGTTAATCTAAACATTTTTTGACATAGTTAATAAAATAAACCCTAAAAAATGTACCATTTCTATGGATTAATCGAGTTTACCAGGGGTCAAACCATGGGATAAGGGTAGATTTTACAATAAAACCTTTAAAATTATTAGTAATTTTATATATATCTATAATATATTATTTAGAGATTAAATACCTATCCATTTTTCACATGATTGCGACCTTAAATCATTGAAATATTTTAAGAAATTCCATGTGTGTCCCTCATTTCACCTATAAAATGGAGCCTCTTTATTACCTAATTATGATAATTAGAACCATAAATAATAAAACCATCATATAATCCTTACCTTCATCACAGAGCTTCTATTATTCTATAATGTATAATCCTTCAATAATTAAGGAGTAAGAAAATGGAGGCCTGTCAAAGAAGAGGTATTTATCTTAACCTATATTGTTCAATTTTATTTATTCATCTAATTAAAAAAATTATTATCAATTATAATATGATGAATAAATTATAATAAATATACTTATATGATATTATGATCTTGGTACAACAATTTACCCCCTTCTCAATCCAATTGGAGATGGATGTATCGATTGTTCGTACGTGTGGACTACCACCTCAACATAGTGATACAAGTCATTTTACACCACCATCATTCGTTGTTTATTATTATTATTATTATATATTTAATTTATATATATGAGATATTATTTTTCAAAAAATTTATGGAATTTGTTATTAATATTTATCTTTCATTATTTACATCTATCAAAGAATGGATACATCACTCATGTGTATTTATAGACTTCCATCTCCACATATGGATATAATTCATTTTCCACCAACATATTTTACTACTGGTTATAAATTTATATATAAAGAATATATATAATATTAATATAAATATTGAAAATGTGGAGTTGAAGAAGATATGATCTATATATAATGGACTATTACCACAAAAAAAAGATATATGAAAAATGATGTAGTTATCTCTGAAAATGATGATGATAAAAAAATATTCTTAATGAATAAGGCATAAGATTTTTTAATTATGTAATTTATGGTAAATAGGTTTTAATTATTTATTTGGTATATATGTATAGTAAATTTAAATTTATTATATTGCAGTTTAGAGTGATTTTGAAGAAAGATGGAGTTAAGGTAAGGGTTTTAATGTGACAATTTCATTTTTACCAGTATTGTTTTTTGAATAAATTTTTAGTTTATGAAATTATATAATATATCTTTCCAATGTATTATTTAATTATAATCTAGTGATTTTTTGTGATTTTTTATATTCTATTCATTTTCATTTCTTTTTTTACTAAAGTGACCGATTGAATATTTTAAGGAAAATCGACCTTGATTTTCAAATTGTATTTGAATATTTTTCTTCCATATTTATATATTTTTTTAAAAAATTTCATGTATATTTTTTCAATTATTGAATTATTTATTAATTTAATTTTATGAATTATTTAGTTTTTATAATTTTTTGAAGAAATCTTCTTATCTTATTTTGAACAACTTGGTTTTGACTTTTTAGTGACAATATGTAATTATTTTTTATTTTAACATATTCCTCAAGAGTGACCTTCGCCAGCATCATGAATAATATTTTATTTTAGGATTAAATTATTATTTCCCATTGTTACTTAAATAATATTAACTTAATAATTTTTATAATTTTACAGTTTAAATAACTATTTGCAAAATAATAGGGATTTTTTTTCAAGAAATGGTCTAGAGATATATTAAATATATTTTCAATAATAAGACAATAAATTGATTTTATTTATGATTTAAGGTTAATATGATTCAATTTTAATATATTTATTCTTTTCCTAGATGTTTCATAATTATGATGACGTTATGTTTTTCAAAACTGTTTCCTTTCCATTGGTTATGATTTGATAAAATGATAAATAACTTATGATATTTTTGTTCACATATATATAGTTTTAATTATGTGATGGGTCGTCCCATAGTATATATCTTTCCTATTAATTGGGTAATTAATAATATTTAATGAGATAGTAAGGACTAGAATAGTTATTGAACCTTATGTCGTAATGGACTTCATTCGGTAAGATAGTCTTTTGTGATAAGCATGACTATGGAAATGATAGAATGGGGGGTGACCCCAATATAAAATAATCCTATTTTTAGTATTCCTCTACTAATGAAGTTATTTTCTATTTTTTTGTGCATCCAAAAAACATTTAACTTATTCTTAAGATATATTTTCATGTCTCAAGATTGGTTAATGATGATTCTACACTCTAGTGTCTTATGTATTTAAATTGATAAAACATTATGACATGATTCATGATTATGATATATAAATTAATGTTTATGACCTTATAATGTTTATATCATGTTATAAACCCTTTTAAGATAATATTATTCTCACTTATGATCATTTATTGATAACTCTTATGTTTACCCTTATCAAGAATCTGATCTCACAATTTCTTATGTTTCCCTTACCAATATTATAGAGTAATGTTTAATGTATGTTAAGTTTATAAAGGGTTATAGTTTTAAAGAACTAAATGTAATATAATTTAGGTTATTCATGTTCTAGATATTTAAATATTAAATTTTCTAAAGACACTAAAATATTACCTTCCACAAGTGTCTATTATTATGAAATATATTGAATATTCATCTAAAATTATGCAATATTTACATATTAACAACATGTATCTCTATTTCAAAGACAACACTATAAAATAATCTATTGAATATTGAGTTCATAAATTTTTATTTTAAACACATAACTCATAACTGTATTTTTTAAAAACTATGAAATGGTTTCTACAATAGAAAATATATTCCATTAGAATACATTATCCCTTTTCCTTATATTAGGCCTTTTGGATAGATTATTCAAAAATAATTTTTTATAAAAATATTTTGCGAAATTTGAAAAAATATTTCACGGATTTATATTAGAAATCACATTTTTAAAATATTTTTAATTGATCTTTAAAAAAATCATACTGTTATTTAAAATTTATTTTATGATTCTTTATTTAGATCATGATTATTCACATAAATTTTCTAGAATAAAAATGTGGATTTATAATATTTGTAATATAGTTCCCATTTATGGAATATTAAAAAACTGGTTTTAAAAAATAATTGAATATTTACCCTTTCACATAAAAACAAATTATGGACTCGACAAAACTCAAATTCTTTTGTTTTTTAATGATTCTAAAACTCTCTCCAAATCTATTGAAAGGAAATTTTATACAACTATATGGTTTTAAAGGGAACAATTATTTTACAAAAATAAAATAAAAAATAAATCTTAACAACTTTTTCTTAATATATGTCTATTACTTACGTGGAAATAAACTAAATGAAGATTATATTATTTTTTAGTGATGCCAACATTGTGTGAATGTTATATATGATCTAGAAAATAAATATTAATTAGAATACAACATACTTTTTATTCTTATGGAAATCGTGGGATACATGAATATTCAAAATCCTAGGAAGGATTTCCCTCTAGAAAATATATACAAGATTATTTTTAAACTCTTAATGAAATATAAGAGTTTAAATAAGATTTGGTTTCTGTTTTTCTCATTAATTTTGAAATAGAAATAACACATAACCTTTTATACAAGTTTGAAAATTAATTTTGTATCAACCATGAGCTATCCTCAATATTAAAAAAATCCCAAAATATGTTAAAATGATTTAACTTTTAAATCTACAACAACCCTTTACAACATGATGATCAAAATCTAAATTTTATATTTAATGTTTAATCAATTACTTCTTTACGAGTAAAACACCTCCAACAACAATAATATGATAATTAAATTTAATTCTATAGCTCATATAGAGAAAAAAAGGATGATTCATGTATTATCTCATAACATATTCACTAGGTTATTACAAACCACATAATAGTGTTTCTCACTTTCTCATGGTATTCACCTTCTAATACCATGATTTGGTTTATAGAACCATTATATGATTTTATATTTATGTCATATTTCTAATAACAAAACCATATTTTTCTGTACAAGGGATTGTACCTCCCTTCTTCACTAGGTTCAAAGAAAACACAAAATTACACCTTATTAAAAAAGAATTATTTTAGATCCCTTACACACTCTTATTCCCAATAAATAAAATTTTTCCTTTTATGTTTTCATATAATTCACACATGTTTGAAACTATCTATAAGTAAACTAATAACCTATAATCATCAGAGAGAAATCTAGGTAAATAATGAAATAATGTCTAATTTAAAACAACCCCATATTCTATGAATTTCAAGTGTACATAGAAATATATTAATAACAAACTCCCAATTGTATATAACATGAGTGAAAATAGAGAATATTTTTGTGAGTGTTCCATGTAAATGTCCCAAATTTTTTATTTTCACAAAAATCACCCCCATGTAATTATAAATTTTTAAAAAATATGGTACCCCACATAACTAATGATCAAATTTTTTATATGATATATACAATTTCAAAATATTTATTAGAATAGGACACATGAGCATTATTTAAGTGTCTTTATATAGGCTTCATGAGTCAAGGAACCCTTAATTATCCTTTAAAGTGTTTATTCTCATTGAGGATAATGTTTTATGTTTTAATAAGAAATGAATCACTATGCATAATTGAAAATTTTCATGTATTCATATAAGACACTTTAATGGGGGATATCTCCACTCTACGAGGACTCTTTTATAGATTTATATCCCCTATATATTATTTTTTGTTTATTGATTCCATTATATTTCTCACATACCCCCACCATAGTTATTTATAGGAATTGAAACCGTAATCTACTTTTTTGTAGTACCCAATCACATTATGTGCATCATTAAACTGATTATTTTCAAATCACCTCATAGATCTAGATATTAATATATATATATTTATCACTCTTTTTTTCAACTACATATTTCATACCCATATTTTATACAACCATATCATCAAAAATTTATTATATAATTTCAAATATTTTTTCTTTATAAATAAAGTGGATGCCTCATGGGTGTATGTACCATATCGTAATATAAATTATTCATAAACAACATTCAATGCCTCATTTTAATAATTATTCATTTTAACAAAATATTTCATTATTACCAATACAATGTACATTAATTTTTATCTATATTATATGCACAAGATTTATATTTAGACCTATCTCAAAATAAGTCCCAATCATGGTTCAAGTCAGGTAATATTAAACTAAAAGGAATCTAGTACTAGTAACATAACCTTAAGAGGCACTGAAATTTTCTATGCCACACATACATAAACTCTTTGACCACATAAACACTATTAGAGTAGATATATTCCCTTTAACCTTTTTTTTATAATAGAAAATCTATTACAATTTTTTTATACTATGTAATATTATTTTTTCCTTGATTTTAATTTATATGGGTTTTTAAATTCATATTATATTATTATTATTATTATTTTAATTATGATCATGCTTCTCATATTTTTTTTTCATAGTATTATTCTATAAAAAATATGTTATATATATTAAAGAGTGGTTGGATATATTATGTTTTGATGATTTAGTTATCTTTTGACATTATTTAAAAATTTAAAAGTCTTACACGATTATTTAATTTTATTATGTTCTGGTAAGTTTTGAATTTTTTGTAATGGAAAAAGTCATATGCTTTAGACTGAATGTCTTATGAAATTACAAGTATTACACTCCTTAAAATAGTTCTTATGAAATAGACAAATTTAGATATTTATAAGTTAGAATACATATAATTATTAATGAATATATTATGAAATGATTAATATCTTATGATATTAACAAGTAATGTATTATTATATGATATAGATGGAAAATCAGCTAGGTAATTTATTCTTACATGATTTACATTCACTCCTATGAAATATGATTAATCAATTAATTTTCTAAATATTGAATGGATTTTAAATTTTATTATATGTATCTTACAACATAGATAATGACTATTAGAATTTACGATGTACCCTAATGATTTTTATATTTACTCTCGTGAAAATTTATGTTAGGTTTTTTAATTATTTTAAATATTTATTATCTTAATAATAATATTAAAATATATGGGGGAAGGATATTATATGATATAAACCAATGTATTTAGTATGTATAATTTAATGTAAGGGAGTACTGAGTAAAAAATTTAATAATGATTATCTTTTATAGTATTATTTTTTTGTTAGTCATATATTTAAATTGATCACTCACCCTAAAATATTGAGAAACTATTTTAATGTTCCAATAGAGTAATAATATTTTCAAATTTATGACTGATGTTAACATTAATCAAGAATTAGGAATCATTGTAAATAGGCCAATAGAGAATTGGTTAATAAATATAGCCATATGAAAATATAAGGAAACAGATTATTCTATAATTACTGAAAAAATAATATGTATATTTCTTATATCATTTACACACTATATATCTATGTTTATAAGGATTTATTGTTCCTATTTAAGCTACAGTGTTGTGTGAACTTTCTAAAAGACCCAATTATTATTATGTTTATACCATAAATATCCTATTAATATTCTATTTTTAACTATTTAATATTTACTTGTTCTGTAATTTTTCATATCGAATAATTTTTATCATGTGTTAAGAAAATTAAAAGATGGTTATGCCTACAATTAAATGGTAGTTTCTTGAATATGGTAACTTTATTGAAGATAATTCACATTGGTCATTCCCTATCGATTGAAATAATAAAGTGTTTTGGGTTTTTCCTCTTCGTGAGAAATAATTTGGTTTATTTTATTGTGAATTTATGTTTGATATGGATGTATTGTAGTTTGTTCTTTAGTTAAATGAATGGAAGAATTGAATTTTGGTTTCCGGTCCCTTTAAAATTTCTATTTTATTGGATAAAATATCTCCTAAGGTGCATATTAAAGTGAAGATTATTTGAATGATCATTATTTATTAGATTTGAAATAAATATTCTTATATTAATATTTTATATTTATTTTGAAATATCATTTTAATTTTGTCATATAACTATGATTTTTTTCAATTTTTAAAATTTAAACTATTAAATTTACTCCCCTCTTGACCTTTTCAACTATCATAATTTTAGAGAATTATATCTACAAGAGAATAACCTTGAATAGATAATATTTCACTATATACCTATATAATATATATAATTTATTACTAACTTTAATCCTTTAGTATATATTCTAATGTAAATGATTAGTGTTTACATTTCCATTTTAAATTATAATGATGGTTAGATTCTGGAACTTGCACTTTAAATTTATTCTATTGGTTATGGATTCCTATAAGAAAGAATCAAATATTGTCCTAGGAACCATTGTTTTGAATAATGTACTGCCATAGTAAAGCCATATAAACTATTTGAGTCTATCATGGATTAAATTACTAGTAATGATATATTTAATCAAATATTGAAGTATAATATTAGGAGTATATTATATTTCTCCACATGAAAGAATGTTTTTAGTCCTGTATATTCTTGGATTACTGATCATGATTTTTGGATAAAATTACATGTTACTAATTATGGATTATATAAGTTTATATGAATATGTCATGGGATACATAGAGGTTAATATAAAGAAACCATTATGGATTAAGAATATCATATCAATCAGATGTTCCATATATTTAGGAGTATATTTTGTAGAATGGGAGCAATTGGATAATCCTTGGAGAACACAATGATCTTTTAATGGATTTTGATATTTCTCCAAAGAAGTGGAATTTGAATAAGGATTCTATTTGTGAAAATAAAAATTGCATGGAATAATGCTCAATAAGAATATTATATAACTTCTTATTTATAATCTTGAGCTAAAAATAATGAGAATGAATCTGGCGAAATAATGATAGGTATTTTGTAAAAATATATTCCTCTGCTTATTCAGATGAATAATTAGGCACCTCAACTGACAGAAATGTGAGGCTAAATATGTTGATTTAAGGAGTATAAAAATAAATAAAACAATTATTCCCAACATCTAAAGGATGAAGAATCAATGAAAAAAATATTCCATAAATATTGAGAATAACACTATGGATGCTTAAATCAATTATGAAAAAGAAAAATCCTGTTTTATTTATTGAATAGAAAATAAAACTAGTATTCATTTATTTATTAATAAATATTGAAATTTAGAATATTAATCTTATCACTTATATTCATCATGGAATATTGGTGAATCAATAATGAAGGATTCATATATTTATTCAATGGTTATAATAGAGCATGCATCTATTTATAATTCATATTTTTATTTTAATATTGATTTTAAAAGTTCTTTGACTAGTTATAATTAGATTGAAAATAAAACCTATGAGTTTCAATATAATGAATCAACTATAAGAGATTCATAATTGAAGTTGATGATGTAATTGAAATGTTTGTTAAAATTAAATAGGAATATTGATTTTTAATTTTTTGACATAATAAATATTATAATCACAATTTAATGGATGAGTATAAGTAATAGAAGAACACTACCTATAGCTCATGGGGGATGTTTTTGATGATATAGAGGAAATATTAAATTAGAATGCTATGTTTAAGGATGAAATATATATATTTTGAAAAGATTTATCCATATTTACTATTAGAAATCAACGTTCGTATGAATTTATGAAATCAAAAAATCATGTATAGTACTATGAACTATATGAATAATCTTAATTAAGATGTGAAATTACCTAATATATACCAGAATATTTTTTATAAAGTTGAATATATTGGCATGTGATTAATTTTTTTTGTATTGTGTAATTTGGTCATTAATTATCCAATAGTTCTTTGAAAAATATTCAATCACTTACTCATATGAAATATTTATAATATAAATATCTTCTTAATGTTATAATAACTAACACTTCTAAAATATGAGATCCAAAACTATTAATAATTAATTCAATTTGACCAAAGATTATTTACAAACTGGAGTAAGAAAATTTATTTTGGATATCACGCATACCTGATATGATTTTATTATATTTTATACAAAATTCATGAACATTAATATGTATAGTATTTTTATTTTTTCTAGTGATATTTCCTTTACTATAAATTTTTTAGTTTTATCATATAATTTTTTTTTCAAATACAGATAATATTTTTACCTTTAACATCATTTAACATAATTTCATTGATACTTATAACAGTTTGTAATTCTATAAAGGTAGAATTTTAGAGAATGCATATTCACCATTAAAATTTATATGATTAAAGTTTAGCATAAATCAAGGTGGAGATCCAATTTTTTATTGTATTTTAATTATCTATTTTCATCAATGTTTTTTATTTGAGATTAGAGGTATTAGTTTAACATAAACTGCTAATGTGTATTTTTATATGAGTGTATTTTATATTTACTATTTTTATATTATATAAAAATGATAAATATCTTCTATAATATTTTTTATTTTACATAAGGGTATCATTAGTGTTTTTTGTTATATATTTTTATTAATCATTGTTTATCCTTTTCTCAAGCATTTATTTAAGAGTATTTATGATTTATTTAAAAAAAAATCAATTTATTTTTATATTTATTATATTTAGGAATGATGAGTTTCTACGATTTATTGATTTTTTTAGGTATAGTTATTTCGAAATATTCAAAGGATATATTTCCTAAAATTTTGTTATTTCTATTTATTTTAACTTATTATTAAATTTTATAAAATGGGCTTAATTTTTGGTATTTATGTTCATATTTTCTTTTAATACAATGGGCGAGATTTTTGGAGTGTCTCTATTCCCACATACCTTATTATTTTTATAATTAAAAAACCATTTCTATTTTCTGTTTATACATAGATAATTTTGTTTCCAGAATGATATTAATATTGATAGTTTCTTAAATATGTTGCTTAATATTATGTATTTAATTATTTTTATTATTTATTATTTAATATTCTATGTTGAATTATTTTTAAATGTAAAATATCTTCCCTATTGAATGGTGTGTTTGAATATAGTTCATATTGAATATTTTTTTCACTAATTATTTTTTAATATTAAAAATTTATTACATTTTTTTAAAATCATACATTGATAAAAGATTTTATTTTTTTGAAAAATGGAAAAATTAATACTATATTGTTCAAGGATCTTATCAAATTTAGAATAATTATTATTTTTATGAATGGAAGTATTACCATATATAGACATGGGAATACTCCAAATTAAGATGTATAATACAGATTAATGAATGTTTTTGAAATTTATTAAACTTGTTATTAAATTGATTTCTGTTTTATGAGATTTATAATTAAATTATTACAATTGAAGAGATATTTGAAATATGATAAATATTTTAATATTACAAGATTTAAATTTACTCTTAATATATATAATGACTCAAAATTTTTTATAAGTGTTGAATAACTTTTACATTTTTCTTTTATAAATTGTATAATTAGTCGATTGACTCTTAAAATTTATGTTTTAAACAAATGTACTCCATATTTACCCTTATAAAATTTTCTTATGGAATTTTTTTTATTATGTTGGAAAATTAATTATCAAAATAATGGAAGTTATTATTTTTTATTATAAGAAGATACTACTGAATGTATTTGGAATATATAATTGTAAAGACCCACAAATTTCAAGGGGAATTTTTTCTTAATTTTCTTTGGAGTTTTACAACAACGCGGTTTCAGACGGCACTTGATTCCGAGGCCCGGAGTGCCCGGAATTTCTATCCGAAGTTTAGGTCGGGTACGTTCAGTGAATGAATGAGCGGGATTTTTCTAACTATTTAACCGGTGCTCGGAATCGAATTCTGAGGGCACCGATGGAACCGTAGTGCCGGTAATTGCTTAGGAACTCCTGTTCCGGAGTTGCGTTATAACAGGTGTGGATGATAAAAATTGTGGAAGTAAATTTATTATTATTCTACAATTTTTATTCTAAGTGTTTAGTTCTTGATGGAAGTTGGGTAACCACCCAACCTCCTTTGGGAGGTTATGAGGGTGGTGGGTCCCACACGAACCCCACCCCTTCATATCCTCTAACCCCTCTCAACTCCCATTAAATGTTGATAACTTATGTTTTTCAAACTTATGGTTTTAATTTTGAGTGTTTAATGTAGGTTTTTCAAATTCAAACCTTTGAATTTAAAAATGCTTGTTTTGTTAATAAAATAAGAACGGAGCTTATTTTATTTTGTTGTCAGAGTTTTTTCGTTGAGAGGTTTTGGGAAGAACATCTTCTTCTTCGACGAAGAACATGAAGAACACCTCAGACTTCGACGAAGAATGTGAAGAACACCTCAGACTCCGACGAAGAACACCATTCTTCAACGAAGAACATCTCCACCGAAGAACGCGAAGAACTTCTTCCACGACGTTATTCTTCCGCGATGATTCCTCTTCAGACGCACCTCGACGACAACGGAATCGACGTTCGCTTTCCGCGATGCCTGACCTCCGCAACACTCATCTTTCGTGGCACGTTAACGTGCACCGTTCTTGAAACCGAGGTAGGGGTTTTTATTTTATTTAATTACTTCCGTTCATGATTCTAGTTTGTCTATCTTCGTGGATCTTCGACTAAATGTTATCGTTTAACGAGAGGGGGCCGGACCGCACAAACACGGCTGACCCTCCTCGTTATCTGTGTTGATACCTTGTGGATTGGATGGAATGGCGTGGTGCCGTCACACCACGTGCAAAACGCATGGCAAGTACTTCGCGGCGCCTTCGCACCACGCCGTGAAGATTGAATAAGGACGCGACGTCGTCTCGCCGTGTCGAAGAAAACCGAATACGCCACGGCCAGAGCGGGGCCGCGTTGCCATCGCACCGTGCCGGACGACTAGGGCTGCGGCCGGTTCTGGGCTGCGGCGGAGCAAGGTGACCGGCGGCCAGATCGGGCCGTCGGCGTGGGAGCTGGAAGGGGACCGGCCATCGTCAGTCCTGTTGAGCAGGAATCGGCCGGCCAGGTCGGGCCGGTCGGACAGGGAGGAGCCGGGGAATTAATTCCCTCGGCCGGATATCAAAGTGGCCCTAATTAAGGGGCCCCGGTTACAGAAAATTAGGGGGGCAGCGCCACCCCACCCCCCCCCCCCCCCCGCGAGCCAAATTGGCTCGGCCGTTTTGGGCGAGCACCGACAGGCGCGCATAGCGCGCGGGTCGCCGGTCCGGGCTGGGCCGTGCCCAGGCCAGGCTGGGCCGCGCCTGCCTGTCCGGGCCGTGCTGGGCCAGGCCGACCCTGAACCAGGGTGGGTCGACCCGGTTCGGGCCGACCGGGGGGTCTCGGGCCGGGTCGGTCTGGGCCTGAAACCCCTGTTTTCGGACTATTTGAGTTCAATTGCCCATAACTCGGGCTTCGGGCCTCCGATCGATGCGCCGTTAGCGGAAAAACGATCCTTGGAATGAGACGGTCGTTTTGGTATATTTCACTCAATGTTTCGGAATACTTTGTGTTCGGCCGGGTTGGTTCGTACACAAAACCAACCGGGCCCTCGGAGTGGAAACACTCATATCTTGAGTTTCGGACATCCGTTTGACGTACCGTCAACTATGTCGGTTTTCTTTTAGTGAGACCGATCTTTTGGATTACTCCGCCCGAGGTTTTTATGCAGGTGGAGTACGGTTGGGTTGGTTTTGCCTTAAACACCAACCGGGCCCCTGGGACGAAAAAGCCAATAACTCTCGGTCCGGGCATCCGATCGACGCGCCGTCTGCGACGTTGAGTTCCTGTTGATGATACGGAACTTTTGTATACATCAACTCTGGACTATGTGTCATTTGATGTATCAGCCTCTCATCTCGTGGAGAGGACTCTCCCGAACGAGCATGCTCTGTGCGGAAACCCTAGTGCTGGCTGCGACTGCTACTGTGCCGACGACGACTGTGGAGAGATCCTCAGTGGATTCGACGATGATGACTACATCACTCAGCGATCCTGTGTGGATTCGGGCTACCGATCATGTGTGGGTCCGATCCTGTGTGGGTCAGCGCTCGGTGGTTCTATGTGAGCCAGCTCCTACAGATCCTGTGTGGGTCCGATCCTGTGTGGGTCATTGCGAGGTTTAGTACCTGTCGATACTTTGTGGGTCCGATGACTTAGATGGATCAGTGATCATCTCTATCGTCTTTCGAAGAAGTATACCTCTGTGAGCTGAATCCTGTTTTACATTCCTGTGTGGACTGTGTTGTGCTATCCTGAATGGATTTATGTTTTTCTTTCCTATATTGATTGAGTTGTTCTTTCCTGTGTGGATTACGTTTTTCTTCCTGTGTGAAACACGTTGCTTTCCTGTGTGGACTGGGTTGTACTTGGGCTCGGATGTTGGAGCCGAATCAGAATTGATGACTTAGGTATATGTATGGGCATATAGCTAAGTAGTGTTTTATGATACTTCGTAATTGTATCTTTCCTTTTTGGTTTATCCTTTGTGGATTTTGGAAGAACTTCGGGGGTCTCGGGGTCCCTACTGAGTAGCTTATACTCACCCCTTCACTGGCTATGCCCGCACTACGTTGTGTTGGTTGCAGACGACAGACAGCGCTGATCGTGGTGGAGGCCTGCAGAGCAGGACGATACTTGGAGGTGGACCACTGGGCAGGACATACTCGGAGCGGTAGGCTGGACCGAGGAGCAGTGGAGGCTTTCTGTACCCACCCTTCAGGTGGGATTCCCAGTGGACAGCTTGTCGTTGCGGTTTTACCTTTCAATTTCTGTTTTCCCTTTTTGAGTTGTACTTTACTTTCAGTTTGGGTTTGTACTGGCCCACTTACTTTTCTGCACTTACTCTTATACCATCTTTTACTTAGTGTTTACTTCTACTGCTTGTTTACTCTGTGGTGTTTGTTTACTTTAAAAAGTCAATGCCTTCCCTTTTTACCGGGATTTACGCCTTGGTGCTAGTCGCCAGCCCCTGGCCTAAGGAAGGCGGGTTTGGGGTAGTCACGGCATGGTCCTCGAGGGCGGGTCGTGACAAATTGGTATCAAAGGAGTTCGGTTCTACCGCGGACTCTGATCTTTTCTATGTGAAGCAATAGTGTTTAGCGAATTGGGTGTGGTTATCTGTCCAGGGAGTCCAGTGTTGGTGCGGCAGCCGACATATCCATACACCAGGACCTTGACTTCTGATTTCCGACTTAATGCATGAAAACATTGATTGCATGTGTGTTTCAAGTTTTCATTGTGATTACTTTGTATCAGCTCACCAATTATACTGTTCTGACCGTGGTGCACCTTTTTCCTTTTCAGGATGGCCCCACGACGGCAGCCAGCTTGGGTTCCGGGAGTCGAGCGTGATGATAGCCCACTGAGCGACGAGGGCTCGGTGCAGGGCCCTTTGTCAGCAGTGGCACCGGTGGTAGCTCTACCCGCCGAGCCACCGATGCTTCCAGCACCAGCCACTAACGATGCACGTCACCTCAGTGCACTGCATGAGTTCCAGCGCTAGCGACCGCCTAGGTTTCGTGGGGAGACGGACTCCCAGGCAGCTGAGGACTGGCTGGAGGCAGTGATGAGAGTTTTCAGGCTAGTGAGGACACCAGCAGGCCTCATGGTGATCCTCGTAGCGAGCCTACTGCACACAGGAGCGGGACGGTGGTGGAGCTTGATGCTCCAGGTGCACGATGTGGTATCTCTTCACTGGATGGACTTTGAGAGCCTCTTCCGCTCGGAGTTCATCCCAGCCACCCTCCGTGCGGTGCGCATTCAGGAGCTTCTTCAGCTGCGGTAGGGCAGCATGACTGTCGCCCAGTACTCGGCGAGATTTACTGATCTATCATGCTACTCGACAGACATTGTACGTGACCCATTCTTCCGGGCCCGGACCTTTGAGAAGGGATTGATACACGAGATAAGAGATCGCTGATCTCCCTTGGCATTCCGACTCAGATAGGAGTACTGGAGCGAGCCCTTTTGATCGTGAGCTTTCTTACTGAGTCTACACCAGCGCTGAGACCCACCGCAGGGCGGCACGTAGCAGAGTCTTCTGCAGCAGGCAGTCGACGGATGACTCTTGGGTCTAGGCAGACCAGACCCTCAGGCAGACGATCTCAGGACACTGGCTTAGAAGTGCGGGGCACACAACGCAGAGCAAGTATTTCAAGTTGTAGACAGTGCTACTCGTGCGGCGGGCAGGGCCACATGGCTCGTGATTGCCTGACCCACCGTGCCGAGGAGCAGGAGACGGTTAAGGGACCACCGAGGCAGAGGCAGAGGGTCGACCGTGGTGGTCCGCAGGGAGGAGGCGGACGAGGTAGAGGAGCTGGCCGAGCAGTAGGTGGTGGGCGACGCTTTGAGGCTCTACCACCACCACCACCAGTAGGTCCACCCCTACCACAGGAAGCTAGCGGGCAGAGACAGGCATAGCTCCAAGGAGCGGAGCCCTACGACCACGGCGCACCCGAGATGATTAGAGGTACTATCTGCGTCTATTCTAACCTTTCAGTAGTACTTATAGGCACAGGAGCGAGTCACTCTTTCATAGCCGTTGCCCTTGTTCGGAGCTCGGAGATTCCAACAGAGCCGCCGGCTCGATCTTTACGGCTAGAGACTCCTACGGGAGAAGACTCGATGATTACACACTGCTTCCAGCAGTGTGAGCTTACTATAGGAGGCGAGAGCATCGGCTGGGATCTTCTTGTAGCAGCGTCGAGACCTTACGATGTCATCTTGGGCATGGATTGGTTTTCTAAGGTCCATGCACTAATTGACTGTTTTAGGTGCAAGGTGCGATGTGTACGCACTGACGAACGCATGTTCACCTTCACCGACAAGAAGGGAGCCTTCGCAGCAAAGGATGTACTTCCGCAGAGGAGAGGAAAACCCATCACTCATCTGTTGACTATCCTCATCCTAGGAGCAGTTGACGTGTGGAGTCCTGGTTTTCCTGCAGTGGTGGATCAGTATGCAGACGTTTTCCCCGACGACGTTCCAGGGCTACCTCCTCGCAGAGAGGTAGACTTTTATATTAACCTGTACCCTGGGACAGCCCCGATATTGAATCTAGCATATCGGATGGCCCCCGCCGAGCTTCGAGAGCTGCGGGTAAAGTTGGAGGACTTGCAGGGCAATGGATTCATCCGACCCATTGTTTCACCCTTGGATTCCCCGATATTGTTCGCCAAGAAGGCGTACGGGAGCTTGCGACTTTGTGTCAACTATCATTGCCTGAACCAGGTGACAGTGAGGAACAAGTATCTGCTACCAAGGATTGATGACCTCTTCGATCAGCTCAAGGGAGAACGGTGGTTCTCGAAGATAGACCTCAGGTCAGGCTATCATCAGCTCAGAGTTCGAGACGAGGACGTGCAGAAGACGGCCTTCAGATGTCGGTATGGCCACTTTGAGTTCATGGTTATTCCTTTCGGCATATCCAATGCTCCAGCAGTGTTCATGGCCCTCATGAACAGTATCATCTAGCCATACCTAGATCGATTTGTTGTGGTCTTCATCGACGACATTTTGATATACTCGACGACTGAGGAGGAGCACGCCTACCACTTGCGGGTTTTACTAGGCACACTCCGAGAGCACTAGCTTTATGGTAAGCTCTCGAAGTGCCAGTTCTAGATACATGAGGTCCACTTCTTGGGACACATAATCTCTGAGGAGGGAGTTTCAGTGTATCCTGTGAAGATCGAGGCAGTGCTAGCTTGGGAGCCACCTAGGAGCGTGACAGAGGTGCGGAGTTTCTTGTGACTAGCTGGATACTACCGGAGATTCATAACAGACTTCTCCAGAGTTGCAGAACCACTCTCAGCTTTGACGAAGAATGGGAAACCCTCGTGTGGTCAGACAGATGTCAGCAGAGCTTCCAGGAGCTGAGACAGAGATTGACCAGCGCACCTATCTTGAGGTTGCCTGAGGAGGGAGTAGGGTACGTAGTCTACTGCGATGCATCAGGGACCAGACTCGGTTGTGTCCTGATGCAAGAGCGGGCAGGGATCACCTATGGATCACGTCATTTGAGGCCGCATGAGAAGAACTACACTACCCATGACCTGGAGTTAGCAGTAGTGGTCTTCGCTTTGAAGACATGGCGGCACTATCTGACAGGCGAGAGCTTTACAGTCTTTTCTGACCATCAGAGTCTCAGATACATCTCCTCTCAGAAGGATCTAAATCTGAGATAGTGGCGATGGCTCAAGTTCCTCCAGGACTATGAATTTGAGATAGTCTATACTCCTAGTAAGGGGAACGTGGTAGCCGATGCTCTCAGTAAGAGGACTGGCATTCAGCTACTTGAGGAGGTGACAGAGCAGCTAGCCTCTTTGCAGATATCCTTCGTGGATAGAGATGGAGCGGCCTTCCTTCAGTCTCTCACAATCTCTCCTCCACTACTGCAGCGGGTCAGAGAGGCACAACATGGGGACACTGACTGTGAGATGCGACATGCACAGATATCCTCAAGACAGGCACCTGATGGCTTATCCTTTGGAGCAGAGCACAAAATCCTTCTCAGAGGACGTGCCTTGGTACCAGTTTCTTTACGGGAGGAAGTGATGAGAGAGTTTCATAGTTCTCCCTCAGCGGTACATCCCGGAGTGGTGAAGATGTACCAGGATCTCAGACAACAGCACTGGTGGCCAGGCATGAAGAAGGCTATGTTAGAGTTCGTTTCGTGATGCCTCACCTGCCAGCAGGTGAAGGCAGAGCATCAGGTACCAGCAGGCTTGGTACAACCCTTGGAGGTTCCAGAGTGGAAGTGGGACGAGATATCTACAGACTTCGTGACTGGACATCCATGCACTTCCAGAGTTCACGACTCCATTTGGGTGATTGTCGACCGACTCACCAAGTCGGATCACTTCTTACCCATCAGAGACCAGGGCTCAGTGGTTATCTTGGGACGTCTTTACGTTCAGGAGATTGTGCGGCTTCATGGAGTGACATCATCTATCGTCTCTGATCGAGATGCTCGATTTGCTTCCCGGCTATTGAAGGGATTATAGGAGGCATTCGGGACACAACTACGTCTGAGGAGATCCTTTCACCCTCAGACGGATGGTCAGATGGAGAGCACCATTCTGACTCTCGAGGACATGCTCCACGCATGCGTCCTCGACTTTGGTCGCAGCTGGGAGGACCACCTACCCTTGGTGGAGTTCGCGTACAACAACAGCTACCACTCCACCATCAGGATGACACCATACGAGGTGTTGTACGGCTGACCTTGTAGATCTCTTTTGTGCTGGACAGACCCTGGGGAGTCAGCACTTGTGGGACCGGAGATGGTTCAGGCCACGAGAGAGAAGGTCCAGGTCATCCAGGAGCGGATGAGGACAGCACAGATACGGCAGAAGTCTTATGCTGACAGGAGGCGGAGGCCACTAGAGTTTGAGGATGGTGACCACGTCTTTTTGCATGTCTCACCTCGACGTGGATTACAGAGATTTGGCCGAGGTGGAAAATTGCCTCCACGCTTCATCAGACCATTCCAGGTCCTCAGCAAGATTGGCGAGGTGGCTTATCGCCCGGCTCTACCACCTCAGTTGCACTGGGTGCACGACGTCTTCCACGTATATCAGCTGAGGAGATACGTGCACGACCCGACACACATCATTGACCATGGGGAGCTAGACGTTGATGATGGGGCGACTTTTGCAGAGGTCCCGGTGGAGATCGAGGATCAACAGGAGCGGGTCCTACGTGAATGGTTGATTTTTCTAGTGTGCATCAGATGGCAGCATGGGAACCTCCCAGAGAGCACTTGGGAGCGGGAGGCTCAAATGCGTGCTTAGTACCTTCATTTGTTTCCCTAGTTATGATGTATCTTTACAGGGACATAAATCCCTAAGGTGGGAGTAATGTAAAGACCCGTAAAAATCAAGGGAAATTTTTTCATAATTTTCTTTGGAATTTTACAAGATCGCGGTTTCAGACAGCACTTGATTCTGAGGACCGGAGTGCCCGGAATTTCTATCCGAAGTTCAGCTCGGGTACGTTTAGTGAACGAACAAGTGTGATTTTTCTAACTTTTGAACAGGTGCCCGGAATCGAATTCCGATGGCACCGATGGAACCGCATCGTTGGTAATTTCTTAGGAACTCATGTTCCGGAGTTGCGTTATCACAGGTGTGGATGATAAAAATTGTGGAAGTAAATTTATTATTATTCGACAATTTTTATTCTAAGTGTTTAGTTCTTGATGGAAGTTGGGTAACCACCCAACCTCCTTTGGGAGGTTATGAGGGTAGTGGGGCGCACACGAACCCCACCCCTTCATATCCTCTAACCCCTCTCAACTCCCATTAAATGTTGATAACTTAAGGTTTTCACACTTATGGTTTTAATGTTGAGTGTTTAATGTATGTTTTTGAAATTCAAACCTTTGAATTTCGAAATGCTTGTTGTGTTAATAAAATAAGAAAGGAGCTTATTTTATTTTGTTGTTAGAGTTTTGTTGTTGAGAGGCTTTGGGAATAACATCTTCTTCTTCGATGAAGAACGTGAGGAACACCTCGGACTTTGACGAAGAACCTGAAGAACACTTCGGACTCTGACTAAGAACACCATTCTTCAACAAAGAACATCTCTGCCGAAGAACGCGGAGAACTTCTTCCACAACGTTCTTCTTCCGCGACGTTTCCTCTTCGGACACACCTCGACGAAAACGGAATCGACGTTCGTTTTCTGCGATGCCTGACCTCCACGACGCTCATCTTCCGCGGCTCGTTGACGTGCACCGTTCTTGAAACCGAGGTAGGGGTTTTTATTTTATTTAATTACTTCCATTCATGATTATAGTTTGTCGATCTTCATGGATCTTAGACTAAATGTTATCATTTAACGAGAGGGGGTCGGACCACACAAACACGGCCGACCCTCCTCTTTATCCTTGTTGATACTTTGTGAATTGGACGGAATGGTGTGGTGTCGTCGCACCACGCGCAAAATGCACGACAAGTAATTCACGACGCCGTCGCACCGCACCGTGAAGATTGAATAAGGGCGCGACGCCGTCGTGCCACGTCGAAGAAAACAGAAGACGCCGCGGCTGGAGCGGGTCCGCAGCGGAGGGGCGCGGTTCCGTCGCACCGTGCTGGACGACAAGGGCCGCGGCCAGTTCCGGGCCGCGGCGAAGCAAGGTGACCAGCAGCCGGACCGGGATGCCGGCGTCGGAGCTGGAAGGGGACCGGCCATCGCCGGTCCCGTTGAGCAGGAACTGGCCAGCCAGGTCAGGCCGGCCGGACATCAATTCGGCCCCAATTAAGGGGCCGCGGTTACAAAAAACCGGGGGGGGGGGAGTGCCCCCCTCCCCCCGCGCGAGCCAAAACGGCTCGACCGTTTTGACGAGCACCGACCGGCGCGCCCAGCGCGCGGGTCGTCGGGCCGGGCCGCACCCAGGCCGGGCCACGCCGCGCCATCCAGGTCGGGCCGCGCCGGGCCGGGCCGACCCGGACCCGGGGCGGGTCGTCCCGGTGCTGGCTGACCGGGGGGTCTCGGGCCGGGTCGATCCGGGCCTGAAACCCCTATTTTCGGACCGTTTGAGTTCAATTCCCCATAACTTGGGCTTCAGACCTCTGATTGACGCGCCGTCAATGGAAACAGGATCCTTTGAACGAGACGGTCGTTTTGGTATATCGCACTCAAGGCTTAAGAATACTTTGAGTTCGACCGGGTTGGTTCGTACACGAAACCAACCGGGCCCTCAGAGCGGAAACACTCATATCTTGAGCTTCGGACGTCCGTCTGACGTACCGTCAACTATGTTGGTTTTATCTTAGTGAGACATATCTTTTGGCTTACTCCGCCTGAGGTTTGGATGCAGGTGGAGTACGGTCGGGTTGGTTTTTCCTTAAAAACCAATCGGGCCCCTGGGACCAAAAAGCCAATAACTCTCAGACCGGGCGTCCGATCGACGTGTCGTCTGCGACATTGAGTTCCTGTTGACGATACAAAAATTTTGGATACATCAACTCTGGACTATGTGTTAGTTCCTGTATCAGCCTATCGGCTCATGGAGCGGACCCTCCCGAACGAGCATGCTATGTGCGGAAACCCTAGTGCTGGCTGCGACTGCTACTGTGACGACGACAGTGCAGAGATCCACAGTGGATTCGACGACGATGACTACAACACTCAGCGATCCTGTGTGGATCAGGGCTACCGATCTTGTGTGGGTCAGTGCTCAGCGGTTCTGTGTGAGCTAGCGCCTATAGATCCTGTGTGGGTATGATCCTGTGTGGGTCATTGCGGGGGTTTGTACCTATCGATCCTTTGTGGGTCCGACAACTTAGATGGATCAGTGATCATCTCTATCGTCATTCGAAGAAGTATACCTGTGTGAGCTGAATCCTATTTTACTTTCCTGTGTGGATTGTAATGTGCTATCCTCTGTGGATTTATATTTTGCTTTCCTATGTGGATTGAGTTGTTCTTTCCTATGTGGATTACGTTTTTCTTCCTGTGTGGAACACGTTGCTTTCCTGTGTGGACTGGGTTGTACTTGGGCTCGGATATTGGAGCAGAATGAGAATTGATGACTTAGGTATATGTATGGTCATATACCTATGCAGTGTTGGATGATACTTCGTGATTGTATCTTTCCTGTGTGGTTTATCCTTTGTGAATTTTGGGAGACCTTCGGGGGTCTCGGGGTCCCTACTGAGTAGCTTATACTCACCCCTGCACGGGCTATGCCCGCACTACGTTGTGTTGGTTGCAGATGACGGACATCGCTGATCGTGGTGGAGGCTTGCGGAGCAGGATGGTACCTGGAGGTGGACCACTGGGCAGGACGTACTCGGAGCGGTAGGCTGGACCGAGGAGCAGTGGAGGCTTTCTGTACCCACCCTTCAGGGGGGATTCCCAGTGGACAGCTCGTCGCTGCGGCTTTACATTTCAGTTGCTGTTTCCCTTTTTGAGTTGTACATTACTTTCAGTTTGGGTTTGTACTGGCCCACTTACTTTTCCACACTTACTCTTGTACCAGCTTTTATTTGTGTTTATTTCTACTGCTTGTTTACTCGGTGGTGTTTGTTTACTTTACAAAGGCAATGCCTTCCCTTTTTATCGGGATTTACGCCTTGGTGCTAGTCGCCAGCCCCTGGCCTAAGGAAGGCGGGCTTGGGGTAGTCACGGCACGGTCCCCGAGGGCGGGTCGTGACAATAATCTTCATATCATAAAGTATTTTATATGTACTATATTCACAATATTTTTGTTATAGTTTCATTGATTTCAGACATATTTAGATGATTACACCTAGTATGATATATATATATTATTCTAAATTTTTAATATAAAATTCATATTTTTTGAACCATGACTAATCTAACCATTAAATATTAATTAGTAAACTATATCAAAAAACTTTTGATCAATACTTATATAAATAATGGTGGAAGAGAATATAGGAGTTAGTAATATTACATTAACATAAAAATACTATAATTCTTCGAGATACATATTTTGCACACTTTTTGTCCAGATTATTAAGGTTACTCTGGTTTTACTGAATTTTACTATTCTACAAATTTTAATGTTTTTCCGAAGATTTTGGTTTCTTTACTGGCCCCTTCTTAGTTTTATTCCACTAGTTTATATTTTTAATATTTTATAAGGTGTTATAATGTATAATTGAGTATTTATTATCATGTTTTAATACATATCAAAAACATTTATTCCTCCAATTCATATATATTGTCTGTTTTTACTAAACTCATCAAGAATCAAGATAAAATATGTTTTTTATTTTCTATGGTTAATGTATAAATTTTTTTTGTGCATCCAAGTGTCAGAATGGTAGGTTTGTTAAGTATTCTCTAAATGAGTTAAATGGAAGGATTTTTTGTTGTTACTTTTTTTGGTGAAACATAAGATCATATTAGGGGTTTCACGCACTTATTAAGTGCGGTTTAAGAATATTCATTTTATCACAATTAGAATAGTGAAGTGAAGAATATTTATAGTATCTGTTTTTATTAAAATAAAAGATAACACTATTGTGTTATTTGTTTATATTTTCATCTACCAATCATTTTAATTTTAATTTTAACTCTATTTTTATTTTTGATTATATTTTAAACTATTAAATTTGTAACTCCAATAGATTATAATATAATAACATTGTTTTTGATAGTGTATGTTACACATAACACTAAAATAAGATATCCCACAAAGTATATGTCATTAAATTTAATATCCTTGATAGATTGTGAAACATGATAACCTGAGTAAAAATGGACCATAATAAATTATACAATTATAATATAAATGTTAAATTGGTATGTATAAATATTAATAAAAAAATAATAATACTTATTTTTATTAATTCACTATAATTAAAATTAAATCACCTAATAGAAATATAAATGTTTTCTAAAGAACTGTTTTTTTTCTAAATACTGGTTTCATCACTATTTACACACATAAAATAAAATTATTTTTCTACAATTTTTAGAAAAATTATTTAAAAAAATTAAATTTATTTTTGAAATAATAATATTACAATTATCTCAGGGTAATATTTTGGTATTCTTCTAAATTTTTTCATTTTTGAATGAATATTGAAAAACAATGAAATTTAATAGAATGATTCCTTTTTGTTTCAATTAATTATAAAGTAAAAATATATTTTAAATTATTTTCAATGTAAAATTATTTCTGTTATATATCAATTAATCAAATTTTGGAAAGTGTGATAATTTTAATATTAAATTTTGACCTAACAGCATGTAAACCATTGAACATTTTATTCTTGAAACCCTCTTTCTCATAACATCATCGGGATTAAGTTTAAATCTTATTTTCTTTCTTATATGAATGGAATTTGAAAAAATGGATTCCATTTTTTTGAAACATAATAATTTATTTTATTTAATATGGGAAAAAAATTTTTTTACCAAAATTTATTATAAAAATAGTAAAAATTATTTACAGTGATTAAGGTAAAAATGGGTCATCGAGGGTTAAACTTGTAGGATAAGTGTCAAAATGGCCTAAACTATAGTCTAAAATCTATTTCATGGACATATCATGACATTATCATGTATGGGGCCCAGGAATAATCCATTTTTGACTCTAATGGCATGGAAAAAACATGCATAAAACTTTTTCTTTTCAAAAATTACAAGTGTGTCAATCACCTCACATATAAAAGGCCACCCCATCTCTTCTCTTCTTCAAACCATAAAACATTTTTCATAAAAGACCTACTTAAATCATGTACCAATTTCCATACCCTTATCATTGAAGACTATTTAGGGTTATAACTCCATCATAAGAACACATTGTTTACAATCCAAATGATGTTGTCGAGGATGAGGTAAAATTACTAGCTATTAATTTTTTTAATACTTCAAATCCTTTAATTATTATTAAACCATACTAATATAATAACATCAAAATATAATAAATATTTAAATTTTGTTATGATAATGGAATTACATAAAACCTTCACCAATTCCATAAAATTACCCAATTATTATATTCATGACATTTTTACCATTATAAAAATATAATAAATCATTTTTTCATACATTTTCACTAACTCAAAGATGATATCATCTTTCATGTATGTGTGAAAAACCACCTCCACAAAGCGACGTGCCTCTATTTTCATCAACACAACACATGGATGATATAAATACATAATTTTAAAGAAATAATATTGTATATATTATATTATTATAATTATTTAAATATAAAATATTAGTTACCACCTCTCCATAATGATCATTGATAAATGGAATCATTATTAACGCATACACACAACTTACCATCTCTATGATTGTAACATACTTCATTTCTAAAAAAATAGATTGGTTTTAAAATTATAATTGATGTATAAATATGATAATAATTTTATCATTATTATGAGATTATGGAACAATAGAATATGCCCATGAACTATAACTTTCGTAAAAAATCATGAATGAAAAAACAAGGTAATTAACACATGAATGAATGAAAACAATGAAATATTACTAATGAATGTGTGATAATAGATTATAAAAGGACCTTATATGTTATTGGAAATATTAATATTATTATGGTATAAGTTAATAACATTTTCAAAACCACTATACATGAGTTTAAATCATGTCAAATCAAAAGGATGTGTGAGGTAAGGGACATCATCTCAATTTCACTTAATTGAGTCATATTTAAATGTGATGAACCTATTTTGTTTTATATGGTTAATATACTTCCCCTTTGACATTTAATATCATTATTCAATAATTATTCTTTTTATTTTGAGTGTCAACTTAAATTATTACATCTATGGTTATTTCAGATAAGTGTTAAGAAGTTGTAATAAATTTCATAACTCAATATCTTTTTCATTAGGTTATATTACTAATTCATTGTCTTTGATATTCTAAAATTATTTAAAAATGAATTTTTATTATCTGTGTTTTATTTCAAATATTTTATTTGTATTTATACCTGATTCACATAATTGATTCATTGATCAATTCTAATTTCAATGTTATGATTATAATAATGGTTTATTTCATAATATTATTTTAATCGAGACTGTTTTTTTAATGATAATGGAATTTTTTATAGCACATCCTAAAAAAGCCATTTAATTTTATTCTCCTCTGCTTGGTTATGATATTTTGAATAAATATTATAATGATTCCAATTTTTTTACATAAAATAATTGAGAAAAATTATTTAAAAAATGCACCTTCATATATACTCTATGAGAAATCACTTTTTTTTCCAAAACCACGTTTTAGATAAATATATTGAAAAATTATTTTGAAATTATCAAAATCATTTTTAACACTGTTTTAAAACTTTTTTCTCTTCATAAAACGTTTTTAAAGGAATAGTTAAGTATTTTTCAAAATATTACATGTTTAGATTTTACAAAAAATTCGAATGGAATCCTTATTTAAATGTATTTGACATGTATATAATTTACTATGATAATTACCAAAAAATTTTAAAATATAATATTATATGTTGTAATGTTTATTTTAAAATAATATTATTTTCAAAATGTTTTATTTGCTTTTATTTTTAAAAGGTGAGATTCAAAATGAAATGGAAATTTTACTCAAAAAATATTTTAATGATCTTTTTATGGTATTTTTACTCATCAATGAAAACAAAACATTATTTTTATTAGAAAAAATAGTAATATGTTGTACTGATACCATAATTGATTATTTTATAGGTGGTTTATGAGCACTTTTAACAAGTAATGTGTTGAAATTTACTTCCATGATTCATTTTCATAGTCATTAACATTTCCTTGAAATATTAACAATCCTATGGAAATTAAATATCCCCCAAATATACATCTTAATTTTCATTGATATATTTATTTATTAAAATTAATTCATTTCAACATAATGTGTTCTACATTAAATGTTGTTTTTTTATCATGGAAAATATTTATAAATTTCTATTATTTACTCAATACAGATATTTGAATATAACGAACATTTATCATGAATTAAATTGATTTTTCAATATATGAGGAATGATTTGTATATGTAGTGATTGGTGGGGACCAAAATTATATAGCCCCTCATTTCATTAGTAGTGTCATATGAATAATCAATAAGATGTAATTAAACGGTGTTTTACCTTTAGTTTTAAAACATTCATGTGAAAGGTATTGGTGGTATATATATCTTGATTTCGAAGATCATCCTCTGCAAAAATTTATAATTTCATTCATTATGAATTCAGTTAATATTATAAAAGATATTTTTACAATGACATTATATCTAGATTCTTCTTCTTTATTGTTTATAAACTAAATAAAAAGTGTTTTTAATAAATTAACTTCCCATTTTTATTATGACATATCTTATTTTCCATGGAACATTCATACTAACATTATCCATTGATTTATTTTATTCTCAGTTTCTAGATTAAATTAATTTTATTTTATTTTATTTACATTTCTATATTGATTATGGAATATCTAATTATTATAGAAAATTTATTTATTAAATTGAATGTGTGTTCAGTAATTTACTATTTCACATTGATTAATCTTTTTTCAACTATTATATCTTCAATTGTACATAAACCTTTTTGATCATTTGAGTTCAATTCTTATTGTTTTCATTCCCAAGGACTCCATGAAATGTAGGATTATTAATGAGAAAGAATATTCTAGAGGTAATAATTTTATTCTCAGAAAGAAATTATGTTGTAATATATTTTTTCAAATGTAATATTTTATTCATGTATGTATATATTTTATTGAGACTACTAAACTATTCGATAACTTGGGATGTGAATCATTGTCACTTTTAAAAATTTAATAAATTAAATACTAGCCCATGGATATTGCGTTCAGGGTTGCTAGAGTTGGTATTAATGTAATTTTAGTAGAATACACGAGAACAAGATTTCACAAAACATAAATAATAGATCATAAACCTATCATAGTATTTGGGGATATGTATATTATAATAACTAAAATTATTGGTAAGAGATATATTATGTTGTTTTTATTATTAATATGTAGCTTTATGGATACTACATTTGGACATCGTTCAACAAAATATAAATAATGTGGTACTGACTTTGAAAAGGATAAACTGGGCTTGACCCACTCATTACACATTTCACAAAAACAACCCTGAATGTGAACCTAGTATGATAGTAATGGGTGATATTCTTATGATAATTTTAATTTTAATTACATACCAATATAGAAAAATTAATATATTATTATTGTGATTAACATTGGAAAAAGACAAGTTTTCCCATACAAAAAATCATGTGTCATGATTTATAAATCCTAAAAATGATTCTATGGTCTCCCACTATGATTATTGTCACCCACACTATGGGTTTTGGTTTTCATCAATGGATGGATCCCAAATTAATCATGTTGAAAAAGAATATGAAGGAAAATGTGGTGATTATGTGAATCCATATGTGATTTTGACTCAAGTGAATTACATTTTTATTATGCCAAATTGGTTATCCAAAAATAGGATTAACAACCTATATATTAACAAACTACCAGACTAACCATAGAAGAAAATAATGGATTTCTATAAGAAATTAATTAGTGGAGACCATTGAGAAAATTTGGATAGATTTTATTCTTGTGAAAAATATGGAAGGAGACACCTATGAAATTGGCTAAATGGAATGTGAAAATACTTTATGTGTAGAAAGGAAGGGAACAAATATAATAACTTCTAAGACAAGTTAAAGAGTACTATATGAGGAAATTAATCTCATATTAGGGATCTATTTATAGTTTATTTTCTTTAATATGGGGAAATGTGGGCATTGTATGAGTCAATTAGATCTTATAAAGGTTAAACCCTAGACCAAGGAAGTATTAAGTAGAAATAAAACTGATAATTTACTTATGATTTGGGATTCCATAATTCAATTGTTGATGAATTTTTTCAATTATATTTTTGTTATAAGAATCATTAAACAACAAATTATTGTGTTAAATTTTTGAATCATATTTTATTCATTAAAATAAGATTTATGGATACTATAATTTTTGTATATGTTTTTAGAATGATCATAATATAAAAATTTTAAACAACCCATTTTAGGTTTTCTATGTTGGGAACTTACCAATATTAAGGATATTTTTGTAAAAATGTATGGAAATAAAACTCATTTTTTTGGATATTTTTAATGAAAATGTTTTATCATGTGTAATTTTTAAATTTTATATACATAAATTTAATGGTACTGAAAACCTTTTTGGTTAATATGAGCATTAGTGACATTACAATTATAGTAAAATCATATTAGTTGACTCTGTGGGTATTTTTTTTATTAAAACCATTGTAAAAAGAATATTTAATGTTTAATTTTATTTTAGGGGTGTCCATAATATTTTTTAGGTATCATTATAGTAATAAAATTAATATTGTTTCAAAAAAGGAAAACCATCATACTGGGGCACTACCCATCACTGATGTAATGGCCTTGTGTCTTCAACCGAAATTGAAGGATGATATGATATTAGTGCATACCACTACCCTATATTATATTCTAATTAATATATAATTTGATAAACAATTTTAAAAATATTTCTTAATGATGAACCAGTGGTGTTACCATTGAGGTTTAATGATTAATGTATTATATTTGATAACTTGTTCTACCAATATTGGTTTTTTAATATTTTTAGAGATAGATAGAACGAAATTTAACTATTTTATGGATTCCATGATCCATGAAGATTTAATTTTAGTGGTTAAATCTTGAAATATTAATTTTGGAAAATCATTTTTGGAGTAAGAGTTGAACTGGAAATTTATCAAAGAAATACGAGATGATGAAATTGGGCTTTTAAGATAAAAACATATCATATAGGAATACTTACTTATATTCATAGATAGTAAAACAAATCATCATCCTTGGGGAAAAATATTAAAATAAAAATCATATCCTACTATTTTAATATTTGATGAATCAAATAGTCTTGTAAATAAACACATATTTAAGGGGTTTTAGGTCCTTAACTTTACATTGGTCATTTAATTTCTTCTGATTGATGGCTTCTATCACTTTCAATAATCATTTTTTCATTTCATGCATGTACCTATATTCAATAGACAAAAATGTTAAACTACGTAGATACATATTTATCTTTTTTCCTATAAGTCCTTTGTATTTCCATTTCTTTCATATATATAAGATAATTTATTAACCCTTTCATAATTTGTTTTTTTAATAATGATATTTTGATATTATAAAAACTCAACCCAACATATCAATTTAATGTTATGTGGATGAGAATTTATTTAACATGGAATAATATAATTCACCAAGTGTTTAAAATAATTAAATATTTTTTATAAAGTATGTGACTTGGAACATCAATCTTAGATAACCCATGAAATATATTTCTCTAAATTTAATTTCATTGATAGCTTCCAGAACATGGAACCCAAGAAAATATGAAATATAATATTGTATACCATTAAAAATACTATTAAATGGGTGTATATTAATAGTTCCACTAAATTTTGAGTATTATTTTTACCAATTGACTAGACATAAAATATTAATTATTTAAAAGAAAAAGAAATGCTTTCTCAAACACAGTATTGTTATAAAAATAATTTAGTCACTCTTTTAACACAAAATTTAAATTTATTTTTTAGAAATTATTGAATATTTATTTGATAACATGACTTAATTTTTGGAAATAATATTATAAAAATTTATTTTAGGTTATTTTTTGGGATTTATTTCTTAAATTTTCCATATTTAAATGACTAGTGAAAATATTAAATTTTAATAGAAAGATGATTTTTGATTTAAATTATTTATAAATTTAAATGAAATTTTAAAAAGGGTTTAATGTGAAATTAGTAAAATTATATATAATTTAATTCAATTTAGGTCCAATTAATAAATTTTATTTTGAAATTTTATATTAAAACCTTGTAACCTTTTTAATATTTTCTCTTTGAAAACCAAAATTCTTATCTCATCTTCAAGATTAATTTTTAAATTATATTTTTCCAATTATAAGAATATAATTTTGAAAAATCGATTCCATATTTTTAATCAGATTAATTTTTTTTATCGAAAATTTTCAACATAATTTTTTACCAGAATGAATATAAACCCGTAAATATTTTTTACCAGGGTTAATGTTAAAATGGGTTTCGTAGGGCGTTAAACTAAGAAGATATATGTTAAAATGACCTAAAAACATGAATAAAAAATAATTAATATTCATATATAGACCTTATAATAAATATTTATTTAAAATAATATATATTTGACGCTTTTAAACTTTTTAAAATCCTTGTAAGACATTTTTATTTTAATAAATTACACGTATGCCACTCATCTCATTTATAAAAGGACACCCTCTCCTATATTATTCACACCTTCAATACATTTTGATTCATCCCATAACTTCCCAAATTACATAATAACTTCCACCCCCACATCCTATATTCTTTGGATTGGTTATAAATACATTTTATTAATTAACTAGGTATAATCCAAAAGAGGTGGTCCGAGATGAGGTAAAATTCCAAATTATTCATTTTTATTTAATTTATTCGTCCATCACATTAAAATTAGTTCTAAAAAATTATTATATAAAAAATATGTATATTATATATTATAATATGTTTTTTATGGTAAGTTAATTAACTAAAACTATCCCTAATTCTATTAAATGGGTTATGAAATTCATATTCATGTCTATGGTGAAGTACCACCTCTCGATCCAATATCATTCGTTTTTTTCAATTACCACCTCTCATCGTTGGGTATAATGATGGATCTCAAATAAATGTATAATTATTATAACATGAAAATATATATTGATTTATTATATCATACATACCTTTTTAATTTAAATCTAATAGAGGATTAATCAATGTCAGTATTATGTATAGAGTGTTACCACCACATGAAGTGATGGGATTCGTTTTCCAATAAATATTTAAATAGAATATAATAAGGATAATGTTAATGAATATATATGATATAAATAATATAATTATGAGATTATTAAAAAATTTATCATTATTAAAGGATAATATATTATTTTATTTATTCACTTAAAAAAAGATGGTAACATCGTTTGTGTTCATTTGGATTACTGCTTTCATGAATTGATGTGGATATATTTTCATTACCACACAACATAGATGATATATATTTATATTTAATGAAATAATATAATATTTACGAAATTAGTAAAATTATATAGAGGTAAAATTTTACTTACTTCATTTCCAAAATAAACGTTAAAAAAAATGGAAATGTTACTCATGCATACTTATAGCTTACTGTCTCCATGATCGAAACCTTCTTTATTTCTCAAATCCATCATTAGTTATTGAAAATGAAAATAAAATTTTTGTATAAAATTTTTATTATATAATTATTGTTATGGTGATTATGAAACTATTTAACATATACAATAATTGGAACTTTTATGAAAAATTATGAATGAGTAAACAAGGAAATTAACACATAAAAAATGAAAATAATGAATGATTATTTACTAATGTGTGATAATATGTTATAAAAAGATCACATATGATATTATAATTATTAATATGGTTATTTTATATATTAAAATCATGTTTACAACCACTATACATGTAGTTAAATCACTTTCGTCCAAAAGGATGCCCAAGGTATGATAATTCATCTCAACTTCCATTCATCAAAGATTATTATAATCTTATACACCTAATATATTTCACATGGTGAATATAATTAAAATTTTACATTAAATATATTGATTTATTAATAATTCTCATCATTTTTATTATCAAGTTTAATTATTATAGAAATTGATATTTCACTTAAGAGTTACCATGTCATAATAAATTTCATAACACAATTTCTTTTCATTGGGTCACATTAATTATTAGTATTATTTGGTATTATAAGATTATCCTTCAAATGAATATTTATTATAATATTTAATATTTCCTTTTACTTTTTGTGTCTTTATATTTTATTCAAACAATGAATTAATTTATTATCTTCACCTAAATGTTATGATCATTTTAAAGGATTCAATCTCATTCTAATATATTATTCTATTATCGAATATATATTATAGGAAAATATTTTATGATTTCCTAATAAACCCATTTTATAATTCTCCACTAGTTATTAAATAACTTTTCCTGTAATAATTATATTTTATCCTATTTTACACATAAAATAATTGAGAACATGTTTCTAAGAAATTCAAACATCATTTCACTTTTTCGTTGAAAATATGATTTCATCCAAAACTATGTTTTGTAAAATTAATTCAAAAATATTTGGAACATTTTAAAATTGATTTATTAATTATATTTTCACGAATTTTTATTTTTTATAAATTTTTAAAGGGATATACATGTTGTTTTCAAAACAAGTCATGTTTGGGTTTTTCCAAAAATGTGCAAGGAATCTTTGCTTTAACATACTCGTCATGTATAGAAATTCCTTCCATCATGAAAACATAATTTATTCTTTCATAGATGATATGTTCCAAAAGATATTAATAATGAAAAATATTTTGAGCATTTTTCATAAACATGTATTTTAAACATTTTATTTTTAAATTGAAAAGGGTATTTTAATGAAGATTTTTTTAAAGGCCTTTATTATGTCATTCCATTCATTAATGACATCAATTATTTATTTTTATTATAGTACACCATGGATATACTTTTTTAATATAATAATTATTGATTTTATTGATGGTTTATAATCAATTTGTCTAAGGAAATTATTGACATTCACATTCTTGATTTTTTTTATTAGACATCCATTTATTTATTCTTATTTTCCATGATATTAAATTTTACAAAAATATCCATATTTTTTTCGATAAATTTATTTATTAATCCTTATATAATTTATAAATATGGGGTTATAAATTGAAATTTATATATTTATATGGGTATATATTTATAAATTTGTATTCTTAACTCAATATAGATATTGAATGGTAAGATGTATTTCTCATAAATTAGAATCATTTTTTTATATATGGGGAATTCCATGGAATAATAGTGATGGATGGGGCTTAAATTTATATATTCCATCGATGAATCAATATTCTTATGAGGAAAATCTGTAATATATCACTAAATAAGGTTATAAATATAGTTTTAAACTATCATATGGAAGGTCTTAATGGTGGTGGTATCATGATACTAGAGATTATGTCGTAAAATAATTTAGAATATACACTATTAAAGATCTAGTTTATATTTTACACGATAGGTTTGTACAAATATTTTATTTTTATGCGTTTCATTATCTATTTATTTATTAAATGGGATTTGTTTTCAGTTATATACCTTTCTTTACTGATTATGTTTTATATGACTATCCATGAGATTTTCTTCAAGATATTATCTATGGATGAATTTTATTCATAGTTTATTGATTAAATGGAATGTGTCTTTAGTTATTTACCATTATATATTGATTATGTCTAATCTAATTATGATAACCATGTTATTGATTAGATATAATGTGGGATTAGTTATTTACCATTCAATATTTATTATTATTTATTAATTATTGATAGATTATATTGTAATTAACCCTTACTGAGAATTTGATATCACCCTAAATTTGTTTCCATTGAATTAGATTCCTTGAAGTGTACTACGATTGAAATGAAAGTATATTCTAGAAGGAATAATTTATTTTTTTAAAAATATGTTGTAATATGTGTTTTCAACATTAATATGAGATGTATGCATATATCAAGTCTACCAAGACAACTAAACATTTCATTCCTTTATTATGTGATTCCTTGTATCTTATACATGTTTAATAAATAAGACACCAGCTCGGAGCTACTAGGGTGAGGATTTATATAGATCTCCCAACCCCTTTTCCATTCTCGACTATGTCAACCAGAGAAATAAAATACCATATGACCCCAATGAGTATAAAATGGAATCGTCCTCAGATAAAATTAATTTCTTTCTCACATAGATTTATTATATATTTCACATTATATATAATGAGTATTGTATGGGATTATAATTATATAGACAACAAGTTCTTGTTTCTTTCTTGAACTAAAATAAAAACACTTGTTTTGAAAGGATAAGTATCCTTCCATGTAAAATAGATTTTAATTATGGAAACAACTAATGTTGGATTTGATTCCTCTTATATAGAGAATATATGAAATCTTCTATAGTTTCATTCCAAAAACTATGGAATATCTCAAATCTATCTGAAGCCTCTATATCACTTGACAAAATAATATCCATTATGGGGATTAATTATTTTTAAATTACATTAAACAAAAATATAATCATTAACTATCCTATATTTTACCAAAATATATTATAAACCTTCACATTCATAGATAGAAAAATAGTAATCTTTATACCATCCATTATCACATCAAACTCCATTAAAATACTTTTTATTACTGGATATAATAGAACTCCTACACAATAATTAAGTATTCTAAAAAGACATAAAACTACATGGTATATTTTTTCCTTCATGAATATAAGAAAATTTTAGAGTAATTAATATGAATTAATAATGAACCATAAAACCTATAATAACATTTCCTACATTCTAATATATATATATATATATATATATATATATTTAAACTACGATGTAACCCCTAATTCTCTACCATAAGACATTAAATTGAGGAAAATAATTTATTTCCATCTTATTTGATTTTACATTCTTTCATAGACCACCATTATTTAAATTTACAATTAATATATTGTGTTACCTTTTATTCCATCCCATCTAGAATTAAAATGTGGCACACTGGTGGGAAAAAATTATCTTAAAAATATTGTTTAACCATTCATTTCTTCATTCAAAAAATTTCACTCTACCATGTGTTATTATTTGAATTTTTAATATATAATAACTACCAATGATAACTCAATGATAATGAGATGTTTCATTCCAAAATAATTACATGATTTAATTCATGAATATTCCACTTCTCTAAATTTATATATGTCTATACCTTTTTTCACATGTGTAGACACTTATATGGTGTTATGTGATGTAAATAATCCAATATTATTATCAATAAATATATAAATAGAATGAATTTATTATAGAAGATATTTATATACTAAAATATAATATCCCTCATGAGATGAGTTGGCCTTTTATTATAATAGTTAAGTATGTAAAACCTAATATTATCGGGATTATACTTCTTCTGTACAAGGGAGGGTTTATAACCGGAAAAAAAATTACTAGGGAAGGAAAAATCAAAACAATAAAGAACCATAAAAGTAAAAAAATTTCATTTAAAAGGAATCCATTGATTATAAATATTTATTTTAGATCATACAGTGATTATTTATTTTAATTTAGAGTATTTTGGAATTTGAATATAATTTTTTGATTGATTGAGTTAACCATTAACATTTTTTGGGGAATCTCGAAGACCACTAGTGCTTCTATGATTGGTAGTTTGATATAAGTGAACAAATTCACCAAATTTAAATTTGTTTTGATACTTTACCCTATTATTGATAATAAAATCATTCCATACCTTCAGAATATTTATTATAACATCATATATTTCCATGTGGCTACCCAAGAATATCTTACGAAATCTCCCTATAATTATATCCACCACCAATTTTGTATAGACCCAATTTTCCTAGATATTGTTGAAGTCATTTATTACCCATCCATATAATCTTTTCCACATAAGATGTGGCCCCACCTGGGAAAGGGGAACCATGTGGTTTATAGGGAATCAAATACCCTCACATTTTATATGTATCTATGGTTCATTATTTTATTCATATGGTAGCAGAAGGAAATTTGAAAGTAACATTCGGATAGGCACCATATATATCCATTAGAAATGTCTCTATGACCCCATCAAGGGTTACTAAAAATCGTAAAGGTCCTACTCATATTTTGGAAAATGATTTCTACTAAGAAATTCCTCAAAATGGAGGAACCATCAACCGCTATAAGAATCCTACCATTGAACTCAATGAAGCATCCCAACATAGTTAAACCCATATTAGACTATAGTTTATTACATAGATCATGTGAATGTTCATGTAGGCTGAGAAGAAACAAACCATACCTAAACGCCTCCACTATTTTATTTATATAGTTGATTAGATCCCATTTCTACCCCATTCACATTAGATCTTGAGGAATCATTCCAAAAATTATTGATTATATGAAATCCTTCACTACTGGATAAAAAAATTATATAAAAAGTATCATCCAATCAAGATTTTCCCTTAAATTCATATCAAACTCCATTAACTAATTCATTATATTCTGATAATAGTAAAAAAAAATTCAGATTCCCTGAGATAATGATCATCATATATTATATCATGTGGTGACATAAATTTAATTAAAGTTGAAAATGTACATGGTGATCTAAGACATCTTGGAATAGAATCTATAGAATGACCAGTGGGGAAAGAAATACATTATTATTGCCCACAATAAGGTTATTTCTTAATAGTAGTGTGAATATTTTTAAGTGAATGAAAATTTTGTAAGGTTCTTTGACATAATTATATCAATTTTCCATATACATCATATCATACATTTCTAAATTCATAAGTTTTATGGATTAAAATTTAAAATATTAACTAGAGTATTATAAGATTCTTTAAATTATCAATGGTTGATAAAAATTATCCATAAGGTTCAAAGACATTGAAATTTTGTCCATAATACATTTTAAGGCACACAAAAACATCATAAGCTCTAATACATTATGGATTTTCTTAGAATTCTATAGGATAATTTTTTTAATATTCCCAAAATTAATATCATGAAATAAATTAGATTAGAAAATTATTGAACAGAACATCAATTTATTAGACCTAAAAAATTTACTATGATTCATGCATTATAATGTAACTGTGATCAACATTTCTTGAAGAAAAATATCTCATTGGGAGAATAATTTAATGATAAAGAATCGACCAAAATAAATATGATAGTTTGGAAACCTCAACAGTTGGTGTGAACATTAAATTACATGATAACATGATATAATTTATTTAAAAAATGTCATTCAAACATTAGTATACTTTTTCATTCTCAAAAGTTGATTATAATAATTATTACGTGTCTCGTTTTTTAAGAGTTGTTGCACAATGAAGTTATCCTTTAGTATATGAGAATGTTAAATATTTTAGAATAAAAAATATTGAACCATCATAATAAAAAAGAGATCACTATATGAAATATATATAATTTATTAATGAACTTATAATTTATTTATTTTAACCAGAAACCACTATTGAATAATTACATTAGAACTTTATTCAACTACTGAAATAGGAAAATAACGGTAGAATCATAACATTGGAATAATAATCTAGATAATAGATAAATTAATATCATAATAATGGGTGATCATGGGAGTATTTTTATGTGAAAAAGATTATGGAAGAATGAAAATAAGGACCTCATTATATGCTTCATTTAAAAGAATACTTTGTAATAAAATCTAGAATTAAATTCTCCAAATTAGTTTAATTTATAAATATTGAGAATTACCAAACTAGGGGATTGGTTTTAGTGAGAGACAAAAAATTTCATAAAAGGAGAAATGATATAAAATCATAACATGATGTTAGATTTTGTAATAGATCATAAAAACTTCTAGCGGATTGATCGTTTAAGGATCAAACACAAAATATTAGTTTGTCAGGTGGTGATATATTTCAAGAAAACCAGGTTAATTATTTAATATATATAGTTAATGAAAATGAAGAGGTGAGAATATATATTTAATTATTTTTATGTCTAAAACAGGAATACCATTAATAGTTATTGATGTAACCATATTTCGTATGTGATGACACTCAAACTTTTTAGATAATATTGTAAATAACATGATGTTTTAACTCATGGTTTTTGTTTTTTATGTGTTTGGTTAAACAAGTAATCCATATGATATCTATCCTATCCACTTTTAATTAAGGAATGATTATTATTTGAAAATATATAGATATTGAAAACAATAAAACACAATAAGGATTAGGTACCCACCGTAGGACTGATACTTGGAAAAAAATTATTCCATGTTTATTTATTTTTACATAGTTATAGTATTAATTATTTGAATTTTTTAGTATATATGGTCTCAAATGGATATATTTTTTATTTTTATTAGATGGAAGTTATAAAATACAAAGAGCACATATTCACCCCCACCTCCCAGCGGTGCACCCATTATATGGATGTATCATGTTCTATAAAGTCAAGGTAACAAATATATGATCATATATCATTGATTGATGGAAAATATAAATTATTTCAATGGAAAGGGTGTTCCATTTTTTTATGGAATGAACTAATATAGTAGGAATAATAAGATGTATACGTTTCATTTATATCTATACTTGGAAGTTAAATATGCAATAGAAGTGGGATTGTAACACATTATAGAAAACACACCTTTTTGTATGGATGGTATATAAAATTTGGATGTAGATGAATAATATTAAACTTCCATTATTTAGTGTCTATTAGACAAGGTTTTTAAAAATTATTTGGTTTTCTAAACCTGGATAATAATTTACAAAAAAATAGAAAGAATCCAAATCGGAAATGTAATAGTTAGAGATGAAAAAGACAAGATATTAACTAGAATATATTATTATTTAAATATTTATAACAAAAAAAAAACATTTATAATTACTCTACATGATCAAATAAAACATTTAGTAAAATTATATGCATTAAAAAAACATAAGAAATAAATGTTTAAATAAGATGATGATAATTTTCCAGGACAAATATGATCATAAAATACCAAATTTTGAAGATAAATATGATCCTTTCATTTATGAATTCGAAAAAAAATATCATTTTTTATAAAATGATTAAAATTACATCTTTTAAAAAATAAATTTTTGGGGGAATTACTATTGAGTTTGTGTGACAGCATAAGGTAAAAAATGTATACGTAGAAGACTCTATTGAATTATATGACGAGTAACACAATGAAGTCTAAAAGAGAGTAATGTTTCTTATCTATATAAATGAATGAAATGGATGTTAAAAATAAAAAGTAAAACATCCACGTAAACTCTTTAATTGTGTTTGAATTATCTAATTTGATTTGAATAATCAAAAGTTGATAAAAAATGTATATTTGGAAAATGAACAAAATGAGAAACCTCAAAATTAATAAATTAATGGAAGAAGATAATTTTTATAAAATGTTGGCATAAATAATACATTTACATGAATAAAAATATCTTTTATTAGTAAATAGTAAGAGTATGAATTATTATTCAAGATAAAAAAATGAGAATAAATATTTTCAGTCAATAATTTCAAAGAGCATTGTAAGAAACATGAATAATCTTCTAGTTGTGATGAAATTGACAGTGAGATATCTTATATGAAATACATCATAAAATTAAATCTGAAACGTTTTCTTGAGTGGAACAATACATTCAAGAAATAAATCAGACATTTTTATAAAAATTATAGAAGAAAAATTGAATAAAATGATGATATTTTCAAGAATCAAGCTAATCCCCTTGATGAAATAACAAATTCCAAGTTTTACGTAGCTATGAAATAAAATTATATTGACTGATATTGAATAAAAAATTATACTAAAATAATATGTTCTAAAAAATACATAATATAAATGCATCCAAAAATGATGTGAAATTATATCATAAAGATGTAGGATTCAATTTGTGGCCTCAATAGCAGTTGATATTATAATCTCATAAAAACTATTCAAATTTTCACTTAAAATATCTCAAATATAATCAATTTTGGAATATTTTTAGGTTCAGAATTTGAGTAAAAAAAATGTGGGCCATGAAAAAATAGTGATAATAACTCTTCCAAATTAAATGAATGATTTAATGTGTCATGAATACAAACCATCCCAAGGAAATTAATACCTTATCACATGGAAATATAGTACTAAAAAACATGGATTAAAGTTTTATTATAATCGATGAACTATATTTTATATATTTTTGTTGTGTTGTTGGATTTTTGTGGAAAATTATATTCACTTTACAATAATATGTATCTACTATAGAAAAGATAATAAGAAAGGGTGATTTATTTTAAGATGGTAAAAGGAAGTTCCTAAAAGAAGAATTTTGTGAGTGAAAAAGAATCAAAAATTTTTTCAAAAAAAGATTTGAATTTCTCGATTAAATATGTGTTATATGTAACCAAAAATAACTTTATGATGATGAATTCAGGAAAAACCATACTATACTTCGTTTTTAGAATTAAAAATGGAATTTTATTGAGAATGTTTAGTAATTAAATAAATATTTAATAATTAAAATTTTGTAGAAAGAATTATTGAATGGAAATCTATATATTATTGATAGTATCTATTCATCACAAGTTTTTGGTTCCACATAAATTTTTATGAACATAGAAGACCATTATATATGGATTGTTACATTTAGTAATGATAGTTTTCTGATAATAAAGGGTTTTGGATATCCAATTTCTTCTGAAATGACTCTCAAATACATATAAGTTCTCTCTATGTAAGAGATATAACCCAATACCAAAAGTGTGAGTAGATTGTGCGATGATGTAAAGGAATTTGTTTTTATGAAAATATTAGTCATCCTATAGATTTAAAATGATTGAAGTTACATACAAAATATGAGAGAATGAAATATTATTTTTCTTAAATTGGTGAACCTACCAATTCATGTAAAATAATTTATAATTATGATATAAATATATGGAAAAATATACCTAGTAAAAATAAAATGAATTTAAAATCATGGCATGGTGAGAGACCTTTCATAACTCAAAAATGAGATATTTTTTTAAATGAAAACCATGATAGGTATATGATTCAAAGAATATATAAAATAATGGAGATATATCCCACTATGGGTTTAAATTAATCCATAATAGTATGTGTGAACCTATGTTACATTAATGTCCCCGAGTTGTTTTATAGTTCATTACATTAACATATGATTAATATTTACTGACTAATTGTATGTTTTTGAAACACTTTTTGGAGTTTATAGATATGTTTAAAATCTATAGAAGGCTATTTGATAAATATTTCTGATTCAAAATCTTGGATTTGAAATCATAAAATGGAAAATATCACACTTTTAATTATTTTAAAATATATCTTTTTATGCCAAAAATTACGAATTAAAACATGAAACTACATACTTCTCACCTAAATTGTGTGGAATACGTAATATATTTTTTATTTATATGGGAATAAATATGTTTTATAACTATAAAATGATAATTTTTTATAGATAAGTTATTATATTCTCAATAAATATAAAAAATATGTTTTTAAGACCCAAGACACACATGAAACCTGAAAAATAAATCCAATAATGAAATACATTAACGTTTTTAAAATCCAATATTACATGAAGCTCAAGAATAAAAAACATTGAATGCTTCAAGATAAAAAAGATGAAGGAATATTAAAGAGATACATATCTAATGGAATTGGTTATATGTGACTATGAAAATGTATAAAAAGTTATTTTGAGTGGTTTGATATGAACATTAAAAAGAATCCGTGCAATCGGGAAATGAAAATTGACGTCGATGATGATATTATTTATGTAGGAAATAAAGATATTTTTGAAAAATAGATTTTATAAAATGTTATAAATTCACATTATTATGTTGTTGTTGACTCCAATCAAAATAGTGATGATGATGAGACTATTTATAATTAGTTACTAAAGCATCATATATTTTTAAAAACATATAGATTATAAAAATATTCATATAAATTTAGTATATAGTTTAGACAAAAATAATATTGAGTATAGAAAACAAATCGTCCCTCATATTTCATGTAAATAAAAAAAAATATTTCAGAGGAAGTTGAGCATTAATAATAGATCAATTATACGAATGATGATCTTGATTATATTGAAATTAAATCTATTTGTATGTTCTTCTAGGTTATAAAAAAATCTAATTGATACCAATTAGGGTTTTAGAAACAAATTGAAAAATAATAGTCATGTAAAATGAAATAATTATAGACTAGTTTTCAAGGGTTACATATCGATGAAATGAATTGATTTAAAATAGAATCTTATAGAACTAATAAGGATATAAATTGTAAAATTATTTATTATTTTGGTAAATCACATAATAATGAAAATGTAGTAGATGAATTTTATTTAGGAATAAATAAATGATGTTATAAAATAAAATGTCCTTATTTAACTACCTAAAGGTTTCATTCTAGTAAACTATGTCATTATTTATCGACAAATTTTTTTAATAAATTTTAAAAGGATCCAATATAAATGTATTCTAGGTTTTATGGATTAAAGAATCAAATGTAATTCACTAAAACAATTGAATATAAAAACCATTATATTATTGATTAATCATAAAATACACTCGTAGTTGTACTCATTTTTCATGATATAATATTTAATTTTAATGATGTGGATACCTATGTGAAGTTTCTTAAGAAAAAGAAATGGAATTTTTGATGTCCATGATAAGTGAAATGAATTATTATTTTGGGATTCATATTTACTCAAAATGATGGTTACATCCTTATATACTAAAAATTTATGCTAGTGAGTATTAGAAAAATATTTCAATGGATTACTAAAAAGAAATTTCTACAAAAATATTATTTGAAATAAGTATTGTATAGATGGATCTAAAAAGAGTGTTTGTCAAAACTAATTTACAAGAATCCATGGTATCATAATCTGTCTAACTAAATCTTCACATTATATTGTTTACATTGTAAATATTTTTAATAACAATGAGAGTGATACAAAAGAGTATAATATGAAGGAAACTAAAATAATTATGATATATATAAATTGTATATTGAATTGTGAACTAATATACAAAAATAGACATGGTTTTTAATTAAATAAATAAACATATACATATCAGATATGAGTTTTTACTAGAAATAATTATTCATCAAGGAGTGATTTTTTGAGATATGGGATAGTTTAAATGTCAAGAATCATAACTTGGTTTCTATAAATTCATCCATGGAAAAGCATATTTCTATTACACAGCCTTTACAATGATTATATAGATTCAAGTTTTGTTGGATGATTTAATAGTAGATGATAGAAGGAAACTAAAAATTTCATGTCATAATTAGAGTGTCATTATTGTATCAAAGAATAATATAGAAAATTTTTGATCAATTATTATTGATATTAGATTTCATTTCATTGAATATATAAGGTAATTGGTAATTTCAAACACGAATAAAGTTTCTCTAAAAATAATATTACAAATATCTTTACAAAGGTAATCCCAAGAGAGAAGATTAAATATTCTTGGCCTAAAAAACACATTCATATATTAGCTATTACTTTACGATGTTTTGAAGTCATTTTACGCAAAAATAGTTTGATTTTGTTTTTAATTTATAGGTGAGAGTATCTATTCATTTTCATTAATCAAATATATCCGCTGTAAAATTGGCAGATTAAAGGGGCCGATTTATAACTATATATATATATCATATTTAATTTACAGTTATAGTTCTATTAGTTTGGGAAAAAAGTTTATTTTATAATTTAGGGGAGATTATTTATATAATTTGGACACGATTTCATATCTCTATATGATGGAATTAAATAAAATTCAATTCCTCATCTGGTATTGTGGTGTTATAATTATTCCTAAAAAATATACACTCAAAAGTTGTTAATTTTTTTTTATAAAATTTTAATTATTCAATGTAAGTTTTTTAACGTTACCATAAGTTCATATGGATGAGAATATTTCATCTTATGGATAAAAAAAATCATATGTTTTTTGACAGTTCTTCATAATATACATAGAATCTTTTTAAGGTTCATTACATTGTGAAATAATGATATTTCTATAGAAGGAAGGATAATAGTTTTTAATCAATTAAATTATAAAGAAAACTAAATTAATAAATTATCGATATCAAAATTAAGGAATTAAAGATAAAAATAAGTTTGAGTAATGTTCAATAAATATATTTTAATAGAAATTACATGAATAACAACACCAAATAGATATACTAACTCAATGTGGATTAATCATCCCAAACTGATTCAAATAAATGGGAAACTATGGAATGGACATCAAAAAGGGCGGAGTTGTGTTGTTTTTTATTTATGAATGAACATGAAATAAATCTTATAATGATTAGAGATAAGAAATAGTTTTTAAAAATTATACGTAATAATTAATAATTTCCAATAAAGATATTATGATATACATTACATGATGAAAATATCACATACTGATAATAAGTCAATAATGATGAAACTACCTAAACTAACTCAAATAAATGTAAAAATTTCGAATATGCAATGATAATCAAATAGGATGAAGCTTTTTTGATCTTTTTTATTTCTAATATTTCTTGTCATAAATCTTATAATAATTAGAGCTATGTTGTCATGTTGTAGAATTATCATGTGTATCAGTAGTCAAAAGAAGTTTCTCATTTCATAAATTCTTCAAACCACTTCGGGGATTACGATTATTACAAATATGGTTAAACTAGGGGAATGAAAAGTTTATTAGTACATTAATATCCCTGAATTCAACAAATTTACTTATTATTTATTTATTTTAATTAGAAGTAATTTAAAATTATTTACCTAAGAATAATATTCATATATTGAAATGAGATGAAAATAAAACAATTTTATTTTTGAAATTATTCTAGAAACAATGTTTAATTTAATAATATAATATTTGGTGAATTCAAAAACATGATCACAACAAAAAAGATGATATTGGAATGATAATGAGATCTACTTTTACCATTTCAATAATATAATCTCCTAGAACATGAGATTGAATTAAATTATTTGAATTAAATTAATTTAATCATTATATAGATACTATTATTAGAGGAGAAACAAAAGAGATGTGCAATAATTACTATAAGAGAGAGAAATTTATTAAAATTTGAATGTGATTTCCATGTTCAAGAGTGAGTGGAGAGGCATTAATGAGCATGATCATTCAAAAATTTGAGACTGAAAATAATATAATTGGATTTTTTTGTATGCAGTGAGAATTTTTAATAAAAATATGTTCATTATTTGATATCATTGTTTAATGTATTGAATATTTTCAAATATATATTATGATATTCTTGATGTCTCTAAGGGGATGAACAATAATAATTGCAGATGAAACATGGATTCTCATGTCATCTTACTCAAACTATTTTGATCATATAGTAGACCACAAGATGTTATAGCTCAAGAGAGTTTCTTTATATATGTTTCTAAATGGATAAATAATGATACATGTCTTAACAACTAGTAATTAAGGATTAAATATTTTTATAAAATATGTGGACTACGATAGTAACTTGATATAATAAAAATTACTTACCTGTAGTGGGATCAAAACCAGTGAAAATAATTTGGCCTCTATTTTTAATTTTTATTTGTTCATTATTTATGTAAGGATGAGTAAATTTATTGAGTAGATTGAGTCCTAAACATCTGTAAAGGATTAATTCAATGAAAAAATTATAAAATATTATCGGCACTTATTCAACTACCCCTTCTCAGTGGGGCACCCATTCTTGAGGTATATCAATAAAGAATGATGATTAGTTTATCAATTTTAATTATAAGCTCAGTAATGACCCATATTTTGTTGTTTGGGATGATATGTGGATCCAAATTTGAAGACATTGGTTAACATTTTAATATATAAAATAGATAATGACTTAAATTATGGGGAGGGAAACAGAACCAATGTGGATAATCAATATTGGGGAAATGCTACCTGAATTAAAATTATTTATTATGGTGAACATTATATTGAGTTAGGAGTGACCTAGAATTAAGAACATGACCCATTCTATCGTTAATGCCCTACAAACAATTTAGTAAGAAGAATTTCAGTAATTTCATAGATATTAATACAAAACATTTACTACCACAAGTTATATGTTTTTCTATACTATATGTTATAATATGTATTTAGAGAAAAAATTTAATACCTTTAGTGGATTTATGTTTCAATTATTTGAGTTACCATTTATTAGGGAAAATCATTCTACTCACATCATTTATTACACCTATTGATCTGAACTATAAAGAATAAATTGATTATGCTGAAAAGAAACAACCCACATAAAACATTATCATATTACACTTATAACTTATATTATTTGTTTCTTGAATTTTATCTCTGGAATAACAAAAAATATTAGTTAAAAATCAATTCTAGGAATTCCACAACACATGTAGTGAAAAATTATATCAAGATATCTGACTCAATTGTAAATTGAATATAATTATTTAATGAAAGATTTTAATTGATTAAACTAAAAAACATATCCAAGGAGGTAAATTTGACTTTTTTATAACTAAATGTTTTTACATAATAATCTCATTTTAATTGAATTATATACCTAGAGAAAAAACTTACCCATTATTCCTCCTACTGTAAAAAGGTATCCGGAACCCACATACAGAAATAAGTATCCATGGAAATAGAATTTATTCAAACACTAGATGCCTCAATTATTTCTAGTAAAATAACATAATTTCTATGTATAAAACATATTTGGAGAACATTTATGAGAAATCATCTTTCAATTAAGATACATATAGTTGAAAATGAGATTTCATGACCTCGATAATTTTGAACTGTGTGAGATCAGGATATCCTTTTATATAAATAATTGGTTAATATTCTAAAAATATTTTATAGTGATACAAATTTTATATGTTTTTTATTAGAGATATTTATGGAGAAAATGAAAATATAGTTAATTTTAATAAATATCGTATATAAATTTCGAGGAAATTTTTTTAATTCACTAAAATGGTGAATTTTGTAGAAAAAAATATTTTCGATCCAAAATTAAAATATTATAGGAATCATTAGGACTAAATAGTAGTGCTGTGAAGGTAGAAATAATTATGAAATCTCTGAAGACATTAATAAATTTTGATAGTTTTAACCTTGTTAATACCATTTTCATCAATGATTTTAGAGTTATTAAAATATGAAATTCTATAATTCAAATTTCAAATTCTAAAATGGTGATAGTTTAGTGATAGTTAAAATATCTAGAATTCTAGAAGATGGAAAGCCAAATGTTGGTATTTAAAATAAGGAAATAAAAAATATCCTTTAAATTACATTAGTCTTAAGTAAAATTAATAACTATACTTCATTAAGGATTTTTAATGGATATGTAATATTACTTCACTTTTAGTTTTTATATTGATGGAGTATGTAATAGACTATAGGTATGATACAAAATGTTAAAAACTCATACAATATATATTAATGCACCATTCACTCGAAATAGTTTGGGAAGTTCATGTTTTTGACCAATAAAAGGTATGATCATAATTCTAGGAACTGAGTGGACAATCCCTACATGAAAACTGCAAGGCGGAGTTACTAGTTTCATAAGATAGACACAACATTAAATAGTTCGATACAAAAAAATTTCAAATTTCATTTTCAATGATTATAAATCAATTGTTTCTTGATTAAAAAATTTCATAAAATTCCATAATGGGATTGAATATAATATCCAAACATGAATAATATTATATTACATTATTTTACATTATTTATTATAATGGTTTCCTTTTTGAATTTATGGTCTAGGTAGTTTAGAAGGTGGATTATTTTTCTGTTAAATTTTCTATTTCATGTCTTATATGTTATGATACATCATTAAAAAATGTTCCTTTAGTTTACTGAATTCTATTTGTATGTTTTTAGGGTAATTTATATGTGTTAAAAAGATGGATTGGAATCAAAAATTTGTATCTTAACATCAAATGACCATATTATATCTAAAATTAATAAATTATTGGGTTAGGAGGACCATTAGTCTCTTAGCCTTGTTCAAGAATACTAAAATTTAGTTATTGAATAATATTATTTATTTTTAAATTTATTGGATATCATTATCTTTAGAGGTCATGGAGATATATAATGGTAAGGTCAAGGAAAAAATGTTTTATGGGAAAAATATCATTTTTAGAAGATCCATATTGAAGAATATGTATAATATAAAGATCATGACAATTAATTATTGGGTAAGGATATAGATTTAATAAATAATTTATAATGTTAAATAATGGATATAGAAGAGATAATTATGATCTGTATGTCAATATCAAATACATTATCTTCTAACATCTCAGAGGTGAAAACTATTTCAGAAGTTTTGAAGAGTTTTTCAAACATATTTGAGAATTAAAAATAATTAAAAATGTTTTATTTTTTTGAGGTTATTTGGGATGTAAAAAATTGAAAAAATGATAGTTTGGTTATATAAATATTTTCTTGCTTTGTCAGATTCTATTAAAATTTGTTATGGAGTGTTTTAGAGATCATCGGTGTGTGATGTTGTTACTTTCATCACTCATATATTTTAGGGTGACATTGATACATTTTTGGGATAATAATTAGATAAAATAGGATCAGTGTTATATATATTAGATATATTATTCTAAAATAAATTATTCATCAGAAAGAAATCAAATAATCTAGTAGAAATAAATTTAGTGAAGAAGGTAGGGGAAATTCATTAAAATGGAGAAGTCATAGGAAAGGAAAATAAAGAAAGGGACTAAGTCATTGTAGCTCAATATATGATGGTCTCATGTGTTTAAATTATGGGATTATTTGAAATAATAAAAATATTTAAATTAATTAAGATAAAATTTTTGGATATACACTTTTAGAAGTTCATCAAAAAATATAATATTGAAATATATTTGTATAATTTTTCTATGTGTTACCAGTTTATCTGAGTCCTTGATTATAGACTCTAAAGAATAATTTAAATCTATATCAGAGGGAGGATTTTATTGGAATTATAATATTCAAAGATATAAAAAGGTACAACATAGATATGGTTGGTCCCTTATGATTGTAGTAAAATTTAATGTTCATATCTAAAAAAATAAAGGTTACACGAATTGAAATGAGTGTGGTTCATAATATGGTTTTGGAAAAAGAATATTCTAGTAACAGAATTAAATATGGTGCATTTTATATAACCCTTTATGAAAGTTTTTGGAAACATAAAATATGTTCTATGGTGTTGGAAAAAGTTTTAAATGATGTAACATTTTATGAAATATAAAATTTTGAAGGATTAAAACACTCAAAAAATAATCTTTTAAAATGTCATGGAATTAATGTTATGGCTAGTTTTGTGAGAAATGAAGGAAAATACTATTTTACAAAGGAATACTGAAGATCCAAATCAAATATTATGGAAGGATTGATGATAGAAAATTATGGAAGTAGGAATAGGTGGCATTACAAATGGTAGATTATGAGTTTACAAGTTTGAAATTAGAGATGATTTATATTAATGTAAGGGATATATCACACGATCATTATCATGGAATCTCATTATGATCTTCTCATTTAATGACCAATGGTATGAAAGGATGTAATCAATTACTCTAAAGAAAAATAGTTCCCCTAAGAGAATGAATAATACGATGGTTGATAAGGATAGAAGTGTGAATATTCAAACTAGATATCAAAATATTTTTTTAGATAATATGGTGAATTTTGAATCCTTAATTTTAAATTGGATCCATAACATCCACCGGGGAAGGATATTTTATAAGAATTTTGATCCAAAATAAGGATTTAAATATCCCATTTGAAGGTTATCAGTTCACTTACCTTCCAGTAAATTTATTTTAATAAAAGGTAAAAAATGGTAATTTTTCAAGTGTGTACCATTATAAAATTTATCTTATAAAATATAAATAAATTTTATCATTTTAGTTATTGATAATATATGCATTATAAAATGAACATTATATCTATTATTTATTAAGGGTAATGATAAAATCTAATTGGAAGAGATGAATCTTGTAATTTCATCAACCCATAGGATTGTAATATATGAATCCCATTTATTATAGATTCTTGGGGAGAATATCCTTATGTTTTTAAGATTCCAAATATAAATTTAATATCTAATAACCAAGGCCCTAAAAATAGTTTACAATGGATGTTTGATAATATCGAGAACATGACCCAAACCATGTTCCCCAATCCCATGAAATTACCAATATCTCACACTATACCCTTTGAAAATACTGTAGTGTAATTAGGGGTTACACATCTATTCCCTTACCACATGAATTTGTATTTTTTATTTTTTATATAGAAATAATTATATTTTTATTTTTTTATAATTATTTTATAAATTGTTATGTGATGTGTTTGATATTTATTTTGATATAATAAAAAAAATAATGTTTTTGGAAAATATATTCTTTTAATCAAGACACCCATTTTGAAGACTTCAATAAATTTTTAAATAAATTTTATTTTAATAAAATATTATTAATAAATTATATTTAATTAAATATAAATGAAAAATAAATTTTGCCATTTTAATTGTAAATTTGTATTATCCTAAAACCGTTTTCATCAAGAAACCGTATATTTAAACAATTTGGGATTTTTTATTTAAAAGAGTAAATGATCATATTTTTAGGATTATATTGGAAAAATAAATATTATTTTTGAAATCCAAACTTTGACATTTTTCAACATTTAATGTTTAGTAATTTTCTCTTATAGTTGATTTATTTTTGAAAAAATAAAATACTATATGTGTAATGACATTGATAGAATCCCAAAATTCATATAATAATTATAAAAAATGTATCCAGAAATAAAATTATGTTTTAGTCTTATGATAATGTGTTTTTTATGTTTTTTATTAATTTTTTAAATCCTTAATGAGTCCTCCAAAACCAATATTATATTTTATGTTTTTAGATTAATTTGTTATGAACACCACTCACTTACACATAACCAAGTGGTATTTTTTTAATGAGTTACGTTCATGGCCATATTAAATATTAAAAAACACTACTGCTTGTCATAAACCGTGGTAAAATCATTGGAAGGTTTATATTTTTTTATTTTATCTTATATATTCAAAAACCTATGTTTTGAAATTATAAAATAATTCCTCTCTCTTTTTCTATAGAAGCTGACCTTACATCTCATTCATCTTATAAGAAAGCCTTTTTGATCATAAAGTTACACTAATTTTCCATCACAAGATCCCATAAATATGTACCCAAGATCTTAATAATCTTATCGTAATCATTTAAAATCTTCCTCTCAAGGTAAGGGATCTTTGCATTCTCCACTTTATTTAAGAACCAAATTTATATTATGACTTTGTATATCCAACTTTTCATGTTGGGATATGTTTTTACACATCACTGTTAGTTTACAGATTATGTAAAAGTTATGAGAGGCCCATTTGACTCCTATTAAAAAATTCCATAAATTTTTATTTACCCCAGTTAGGTTGATTAAATTATATTTTCATTATTTGGGACAATTTTTTTTTATAAATATTCATCACCTTTTTCTCACAACAGTATTAATTGTGATGTACCCATAATTAATTTATTTAGGAAATGGAAACAACCCATTAAAAATTTCCAAAACTCCATTTCTCATGTTTTGATTTTGATTCTTATTTTTGAGTTTTCTGCAAAAAATAGGCAGTTTTCGACCAACTAGGTGTTTACACATCGTATAAAGGGGTTTTATGTCATGTAATGGTTTTAAGGAATTTTTTGAAATATTGTCATTTTTTTAAAGGATTTAAAGTCTTTTAAAGGGTTCACATTGTGTAATGGTTGAAAATCATATTATTGTAAATGAATTCATGTTTTTTAGGGTTATTGGGTTTCGTGGATTACATGATGTGTAATAGAATTATACACCATTTATATATCATAATTAATGGTTTCTAGGGTGATGTATGAGTAACTTTCCTTTCATTCAACTGTGAATAAATCCTTTCTTGGCCTATAGCTCAACCTAGGTGATTTTTGAGATATATACTCTTTCTGAATCAATTGTTCAGTAATCGAACATCATTGTTATTATTTTGTGCCTCACTAGGTAAGTGTTACTTATTTTTTTAATTACAGTTGGTTACTATAGTGGAACTGGCCACAATTATGATTCATATTTTTGATTAGATAATATTTTCAATCAATAATTTTTATTTTCATCATTTGTATTGTCTTTTAAAGGCTAATATCTGGGTTTCTAATCATCATTGTTGATGATGATGATTTTGACACCATTTTCATGTAGTTAATTCTATATAATGGGATAGTTAGATTAATTACATGTCATTATTATAAAATTAATTTTATATGATCATTGGATTGATGTAGTTTCATGTGTTGAGGGATTTCTGAGAAGATAATTGTTTTTAAAGGGTGTTTCTTAAAAAATGGGTGTTTCAAACCATTATCTAGTTTAAATTATCATGTTTATTTGTAAATGGGGTTTCAAATAAAAAATTTGTATAGTTTGGTTTTTAAAATTGCTAATAAATTTTGAGAATTATTTTGAAATTGATTATTACAATTGTAACATTGGGAAACCAATGTGCATTAGAAAATTTATGTGGTAGCTTTAGTGAGTGTGGATCCTCTAAGAGGTAACCTTTTGGATATTGATTAACTATGGTAGGACTCTATATTGTTTAGTAGAACCATATTCCAGTTAAGATTTTTTTTCAAGTATGAATCTCTATAGTATAGGGACCATGATGAGGATCTTTTTCAATTGTGATTTATTTGTCACATGTTGTTTCTTATAATGGACGTCTTCTCATTATTTTTCATATGATTTTATATCACATAGATTCATATGATAGTTTATTGCATGGATATTTTTTTACCATCATACCTCCCAATGTATAAATTTTGATGCTTATTTTATCACTTCTATTTTTAATGTTTCAATATTTCTAAATAGGAATGGATTTGATGAAACCCAAAGTAAAATTACTTTCTAATGGATTTTGATTTTTGATAATGATTTATAAAACTGTTTTTGGTTTAAAATCTAGAGATGTTTTATTTGGTATATTTTCTGATGTATAGACTTTGTGGTGGTATCTTACAAAGATTTGTGCTCACAACAAAAATTTTAAATTGTGTTGTTATAAAAGACTTATTGTATGATATATGTAAAGGGAAGGTAATCTTCAATCATTCAGGATTATATTTTCATAACTTATTTTAGTGAGGAATGTTTTGGAGATGATGTTTATTCACATTTAGTATTTATTTGGTAATTTTGTATTCAAATTTTTATTCTTAAACATGCATGAGCTGGTTTGAAAGGATATGGATGTTTATTTTTCTACAATATTGTACTCTGGTTGTATGTATTGTTTTACATTTAATAATTTCATTGATCATATTTTTTATACCTCACCATGACAAGATGAATTATGACGCCTTTCAAGCTGACTAGGGTTTGTCTATAACAATTTAGAATCAGAGGGATTCTTTGTATGATGATTGTTGACAATTATTGAGTTTGGTTCTGTGTCTTGCATAGTTAAGAGTTAGGACCATGATAACTTTAATATTATGCCTAGAAAAGGGAAATGTCCAAATCACTTCTATGATTGAATCCATGTTTCCATGTTGGGTCATATTTTTTTACCATGTTTTAGATATAGGTTTTGTGCGTAATTTGAATGAAATATATGGAATGTTTATTTAAATGAACATATTACATCTAAATATGATATTTTTTTATTTGTAGTATTCATATGTTCATTGAATTATTGTTTCTATAATGAATAGTTATCGATACCTAATGTTGGTTTTATGATTTTGGGATCTTCTCAGAATTTATTGTGTTTTTATTATGATTATTAGACAATGCCTCTTGAAATAGTAATTCAAAATCATAGAGAGGAAGTTGCGAGATATGATCTATAGGAAAATAACTTAGTGGAACCTTCATTGGTAGAAGATCTAATATGATCTCTATAGACTTTGGGTCTTGTGAGAATAATAACACTCGACATGTAATGGATTATTTCATAAAATTCACTTATAAGAATATTTCCATATTCCATAGTGATAATGTACTCAAGAGTCTGATCAGTGGAATGAGTAGATTGATATAATATTAAACTTCATGAAGACTCCAGAATACTCAAAGGTAGGGTGTTCCACATATATTCACTATGGACATTGATGGAAATGGTGATACTCTATTATGTAAGCTATATTGCATGAGGATATTACGTGGGATCCATTTATGAAAATCATTAACCAAAAGTTTTATCCCAAGATAATATGTATCTCAAAGACCTGAGAGTTTCTGATCATTTATTAGGGTTGATACCATTTTGGAATATTCTACCCATTTTACTAAGCTGGTGATTCTTGCACTTGATTTTGTAACTAACAAGTACATAATGTATCAATGGTTTGTGTTGGTACTAAGGTTTGATATTCGGAATCTGTGATTATCATGTCGCTTCCAACATTTTTAGAGGTAGATTCCAAATATTATTTGGCTATGGTAAACATAACCCAAATGACATGTTTGGGTAGAGCATCAGTTGTTGCTATTGTTCGCCGGAGTGTATATTCTTCCAGGAAAAGGAAACACAAGATAGGTTAGTTCTCTTTAAGATATTTTTCAAGAGCATCACGAGGACAGTATTAAGTCATATTCAATTATTGTGGGATGAGTTGTTATACCATGACTAACTATCAAAATGATCCTATTAATTTTCTTACATATTGATTTTATGGACATTAGAAATGTTTTTTTTGACAGGATATCCCTGTGATGTAAGGTAGGATCCACATTCACCAAGGGATCCCGGGATCATGAAGATGCTTCAAAGGGTTTTGGGTCATACCTTTCTATTAAATGTATTTTATAATAATTTCTAGGGGGGTATTGAGAACAAAAATATTAATATTATGGAATATTAAATAGAGGAATCTAAAGTAGGGTTGACGATAGTTAGAGGCAACTTGTGTATTTTAGCTTCTAGGGTGCTAGATTTGTTTGATATGAGTTTTACACATTCATTAATATCTTCAATGTTAGTTGGAATGTTGGGATTGAATTTGAATGTTATTTCATACATGTGGGATCATTCCACACATTAGGTAAAATGGTCCAAACAATGCTTCAAATGCCCTGCATAACAGGTAATTATAGAAGACTATGAGGTTGTATGAAAAATTTTAGTTCTTGGTAATGAAATATTTGAATTTATTATTATAATGGATTAGATTATCATCATTAAGGCACAAATATACTATTACTGATGTTATGTTCTATACTTATATTTGGATTGGGTCACTCATGTTTCTCAGGTTTTGTGTGAATCTATATCATGAATGGGAGGGAATGTGGTTCATTATGATATCGTAATCTCATACATGTTTTAAGTGATGTTACAGGATATAGTGGGACCTTTATTAGGTAGTCATCTATATATGATTGTGGGTGGGTACCCCGAGGTAATTACAGATAATTATTCTGGTTTACCTCACCCGAGAGGTGTTAGGATTCCTATAGACCTTCTCTCTAGTATAATTCCCCATTTCTATAACATCGTATAAAATTGAACCAGGAGAGATGGAGAAACATAATATATAGCTTGTGGAACTATAGTATAATGTATTAATTAATCCATTTATGTCGCCCTAGGATACACCTTTCCACTTTTCTAAGAAGTAATACCCAAGTATAGTGACCTTACTTTTCATAGATGTCTTTTACACTATTTTAAGAGATAGAAAAACAAATGTTACAATCAATGATCCAATGGTTTAGTATCTTGGAAAAATTATGATAATACATCACTTAGGCATAATAAAATATAACAAATTTATAAAATATTCTTCATTAATCTTTTATGATAATGTTCACTATAGTACAAGTAGTCACCCAAGGATATACATGACTAAAAGGGGTGAGATATAAGCTCAATAAGAAGATGAATAAAGACATGAGTCAATAAAACATGGGTGATAATATTCATTATTATAAAAAATAGAAGAAAAGGATAATCATCATAATCATGATAGTAAACATTACATAAAGGCATGAATTGTGGAAATACATTAAAATGAAACATCATATCATAGTGGTAAAATACTACACAAAGTTGTGAAAAATGATAGCACCATCAATCTTGGTTGATGAAGACACAATATCAAGAGGAGTCATGATGTGTTTTTTAACAAAGGGTTCCTTTGGAAAATCATTATATTTGTTATAGAAAACAATGAAAACAAGTATATCCTCCCAAAATAATAGAAGAGTAGTGAAAATATACATATGAAACATTACTGGAATATCAAAACTAAATATTAAAATAAAAGAGAAATAACCTAGTTAAAGAGAATTGGGTTTGAGAATCCCCTTACATTTTTTCTGAATGTGTTCGACACATGAACATAATATTCTATATAATCAAATTAGATTAATTATTTACACAATTATGATACTCTTATACATTAATTTTATTTACTATTATTTTATTATGTTCATTTATGATAATTTTGATGAGTTATAGAGTTCAGTTTCATCATTTTGGGAGTCTTTGTTTTCATGGGTTTGATGACCTGCTCATTTTTATACTAGTATGGAAATTTGAGTTAAATGAGAATAATTCTCTAGAATTGAAATTATATGTCATTAGTTATGTTAAATAATCTTAAACGGTATTTTAAATAATTTTCTTATATTTGGATGATTCATTATATTAAAATATTAATTATAAATGATTAGATTATTTTGGTGCATCTTCCATCATCATAATATAGTTTTTTTATTAAATTTTATGTATATATATTAGTCCCAAAAAATAAAAAAATTTATAACTAAAATTTTATAATATTTTTTAACCATTATAATGGATTTATGAATAGCCATGGAGGTGTTAGTGGAAAATAAAAACTCATTATCCATGGGGGAAGCAAATCGGCACATCACAGATATTGTTTTGTTTTTTAGAATAAAAAGATATGAGATTTTATGATCTATATTCCATTTTCAAAATAAAATTCAACTATATAAGTAATAATTGAGTTATAATTCTAACGTGGATATGAGAGGTGAGGAGTGGATAAGAAATAGAATGAAATTAAAAGTGAAAGAAATAATATTTTACCACTTGAATATCTTCTCTCTCTGAATCCACTTAATGCACATGGATTTGGAATTTTGTTGAGAAGATAATAACATGCACCTGGGAAAGATTATTTGTAAGGGAATTAAGAATACTTTATACAAGATACAAGGCTTTTTTAGGTATAAAGAAAAGAGGTGGTGATGGGTTAAATTTATAGGGGAGGATAGGGGTGTTTCTTGATTATTTTATTCATTAGTTTATTACTTTGGATCAAGAATATCAATAGTGTTTATTACCATGAAAAAATAGAGTAATTCGTAAGGAGAGTTATATATAATTGTTCTTACATCACCATGGTTAAATAATTTATGCATTTGGATTAAAATGTTAAATACTGTAAATTACTATATTTCATTATTCAAAAAATGAAACTAGTTTAGATATATCCAAAAAATAACCCTACCAATTTTTGAACATGTATATTTCAAGAATACACTCCATTTTATAAATTTATTTTTCTAAATATGAGAAATTTAATTTTTAATTAAAATCATCATTTATTTAAAATATAATGATTTTAATAGTAATATAGATTTTATGATAGATTGAAAAATTAATTAAGGTTCCAAAAAATTTACCTACCATTAAAATAAGACAAAATTTAAATTTTTTAACCTATTTTATGAAAATAAATTATATTTTAAATCGTTAAATTAATTACAGAATTTTAAATAAAAATTTACATTTTATAAATATATGAACACATAATTTATCATTACAAAAACATTTATTTAAATAAACTATTATATAATTATTTTATAAATAAATTTATAAGATTCCTAGATTTGATTTATATTCTCATAGGAGTGGATGCAATTCTATTAGACAAATTACTATTCTAAATTGTCATATTTGTATTCGAACGACCAGAGTATTATTCCATCAATATAGTTTTATTAACTAATATAAATTCAACTTATTTCATTCTTAATTTAAAAGAATAATGTTTTTATTATTTTTTCTATCTGATGTATGTGTTTTATACTATATTACATAATCATAAGAAGGTAAATTCCATTAATAAAACTAATTGTCATTACAAAGAGTCACATACATTATGTTGATTATCAAAAGTTGAATTGGGTGACTATCAAGAAAAAATATACATTTCCAAAGATTGATGATATATTTGATCATCAAAGAATGGAACGTTTGTTTTGAAATATAAAACTACGGTCGGGGTACCACCAATTGATATTATGAGAAGATGATATGTAAGGCCCTGACCCTAGTTACCCAGAGTCAGTGCATTATTTTAATACATTGGCATGAATACAATGAATCAAGTCCCAAAGGACAGATCAGTTTAGTAGTCTGGGAAAATAGATTACATACACGAATGTTACGTTACATTATAAAATGAATAAGAAAAAAAATTGTCTCCATTGACCACATTAATATCCCGTAGATTATCTTTTCAGGCTACTCATAATATAATTCTTCGCATCTTGGAAAAAATATAACATAGTAAGGGGTGAACTTGGATGCTCAGTAAGGATAAAAATATAATGGAAACATTCATAATTAAGCATAACTATTTATAGAAATGTATGAAAATAAAACACAATCATTTTAAACATAAAATTTAGTATAATATGGCCATGATAAATAAAATAATTCCTTTTACTAATTCACATGTAAATTATACTTGTCGAATAATCTCATGTAATACCAATAGCCAATTTCATTATGATGGAATTCATAATGCCAGACATCATAACCACATAGTCATGGCCTTGTGCCAAGAATAAAAATAAGAGTTTGTTATTGACTTGTTACAATACATTAGTTTTACTCATGATACCTACTGATTCATTGAAGAGCTATACTAGGCTCCACACGTCACTTACTACGTCCATTGCATTTGTCATATGAAAAGGATTGAAGAAAAAATAAACATTTATATTAAAAATTGCATACGAAATGTTAATAAATTATCCATAAACCATCAATGGTATAAAAATAAATCATCCATAGTAAAAAATATCACATAACCTTCAATATAATATGGAATATTTGTATAATAATCAATCAACCATGATAAAGAGTAATATCTCATAAAGGATATTGACATAGTTAAAAATGATCTGTAAAAATACATGAGAGAAATATCCCTTTTTCATGAAATCTTATAAATTTCATATAATGGATGTCATTTAAAAGATTATTTTGAATCAAAGTTTCCCATACCACTTTGAAAATTTTGAATAGAATTAACATTTTAAAACATTCATGTCCATATAAATAAATCCTTAATACCATTTTGAAAACACTGATATTAATGAGAAGAGTTTAGAAGAATAAATCTTTAAAACATTTAATATGATGTTTTATTAAAAAGTACCTAAAAAATAATCTGTTTTAAAACAATTTTATGAAACATGGACAAGAATAATTAATATGTCTCAGTAGATACTTACGTAAAAACAACCTCAGATAATAAAGAGATTGTGAAATTAACCTTATCTTGCACATTCCTTTTGTCAAGGGTACATTTAATTTCTAGTATAATGACCATAGTATGTTATTAAATTATACTATAACCATATTAATATTTATTATATCATACATGATTAATTTATGGCTTTATACTACACCTTTAATAATGATTTCAATGTTAAATTTACATATTGGGTAATAATCACTTTCTTTATCATATGTGTTTTAACTTGTTATTCTTTATCGTATCATTTAGATCATGATTTAAATAATTCCAGAATTTAATCCTTGATTTATATATCATATATATATTTATAATATAAATATTTATAATAGATATATATATATGTAGTGGAAGGCACTGTTTTTCGAGACTGCAGGCCGTACGTATGCATAAATTTTATTTCCGTTTTCATATCGTATTGAACGGAAGTAAGTGAATAAAATATATGAAAGTACATACATACATACATATATATATATCCTATAGAGTTATTAAGTAATATATTAAATATTTATTAATAATATAAATTTTTTATAATCTTCATTGAATGGTGAACGTGTGAATGAATCTCATTGCAACGTGGAGATGGTAATCCGTAAGTATGCAGGAGCGACAATATCATTTTATTGATGGTGAAATCATTTGTAACTGGATAGTATATAATATATAAAGAATAATTAACATGTTATGTTTATTATTTACATCAGTTATAATCATTATTATACCCATCCAAATAATGAAGTGTTTGAATAACAAACTGTACCACAACATGGAGACAATAATCCATACGTACACACGTATGGCGACATCTTTAATTAAAGGATGGATAGAATAAAGAATATGGTTGTACCATATTTATAATAACATCTCTATATGTATGTTTTAATGGAGTTATTATTTGATTATGAAAATAGGAAAAAAAGAGGATTTGGAAGAAGAAAAAAACATGAAAGAGGGCGGTAAAATTAGTACCACTTCTTCAGGTGTTTCATTTTGAGTTGATCAGAAGAGCTCCATAGGTTGAATTTATGATCAAATTAAAGACTCTAGGTTGATTTGATGTAAGTTGGGATGAAATATGAGCCAGTTTGGGATGAGAAAAATGGCTTTGTAGGTGTGAATTTTAGATAACGAGACGTGTCGTCTTGTAAGAGGGATGACAGTCACTTTAGGAAAAGATTAAAATATTAATTTATTATACAATAATATTCTGTTTATAATGGCTCAAAATGAATTTATATAGATCCTAAGGTGGATATGGGTCAAAATAATCTCAACCAAGAGGTTTTATACAAGTTTAGGTTAGCATTATAACCTTATCTTTTAGATTTAACTCTTAGTTAAATAGTTTAACTTTTACTGTGTATTATTGTATTATTACACTATTAGGTAAATAAACATACTATTAAAATCCAATATAAACTCAAGTCGTTCATTAATGTCCTATATAATATTATTTAATCCCTTTTTCTGAACCTTATATTTTGGGAAATATTATATCAATCAATAATATAGTATTTGTTTTAAAATGTAATTTATGTCAATTTTGAGACTATTTTGTATTTTGTCTTTGTGAAAGTCATAACAACCTTATAAATTCAGAAAAAATTATCTAATCAACCCTAAAATGTCATATTAATCTATAAAATTCGTGGATGGAATAAAAATGTTTAAAATATATTTTTTATAATATTTATAATATAAACAAATTTATTATTTCATTAAGCAAGTAATTACTGCATCATCATTGTGTCATAAATAAATTTTATTATATAATATCTAAAAAATATAAATAAAATACAATTATGTACGAAATCGTTTTATCTTTCTACCCAATATTTATATCATAATTTATGTTATATGTAACTCTATATTAAAAATGGTTTATTTAACAACCTTGGAATTTAACACTTTTAACAATTCTTTAAATAAAATAATAATAAATTCCCTAATCTAATCCAAGTGGACCTGAACGATCATATTTTATTGCTAAGGTTGTTTTTGGTCGAATTAAACTCATCCAATAGAATTATTACATGTGTTAGCTTAATTATAATATCATTTTTACCTTTAATTACCCTATATAATTTTAACAATGGTTAAAAATAGTGAAAAGTTACTATTAAGAAAAAATGATTTTCATTTATTGAATCACATATTACTTACTGATGTCATCTTTTCCTCTCATTTTTTTTAATTAAACTCACATAAGTGGTAAAATTATGTTTTATGTAAATTTGCTAACGTGCCTAGAAGGTTGGTAAAAGAGGTTAGAAAGTTCTGTAAAATTTTATACAACTAATTTTATTATAAAATGACTCCAATGAATTACATTGAAATTATATAGGTATTATATATCTAATTTGGATTAAAATAAATTGGAATAAAATAAATAGTTATTTAAATAAATAGTTAGTTTTAAATAAAAACGTTGTGTTTTTCACTATTCATAAAAAATTTAATGTTTTCAAAAAAATACCAAATATTACCATAAGATAATTTTTATATTCTGAATTGAAAAATGATGTTCATTTTACCATATTCAGGACCTAGATGTTTCATTTACTAATTTAAAATTAATTCCCATTGTCAAAACCCAGAAGCAGGTTTTTAAAAATTAAAAACTATCAAACGATTGACATGTGTTTATGGAAAATTTAAATATGAAAATACATATAATGACATAAATTGTATTAAATGATAAAAAATAATCGAATTATACTTCAAAACCATTTTAATACATAATTTAACATGATATATTATTTTGATTAAAATGTTATTTTCAATTAAAACATAGTATTTTTCACTATTCGTCAAAATATAAATGTTATCACAAAAGTACCAAAATTTTATGCAAACTAACTTTTTATAGCCCTATTCTAAACTGGAATTTATTTTAATTAAATTTAATATATATATGTGACAAATATTGGTTTTAAAAATGGTTCACCATTAAAAAGCGGTAAAATTTCATTTTTTGAAAAATAATTCTTTTATATGAAAAAAGGATTTTTTTTCTTATATTATATCTAAGAAATAAATAATACTTATGTTAAAATTATATAAAGTATATAAGATTTAAAATGAAGTTAATACTATTCATAACCAATTTTTGAACTGCTAGTTTGGTATGTTGTGGTTGGCTCGAACTCGGTGTTGCATGTAGCACATGATATTCAATTAATTTAATGAGATAACATAATATAAAATATTTGGGTGTAACATTCTCCCCTCCTTCAATAAATTGCATCCTCTCAATTTGAAATTATTCTTTGAAAATAAAAGGTTAAAAATAGAAAATTCCCTTTGTTGAAAACCCACATTAGAAATTGGGTTAATAAAATGTAGTCTTCATAAGAGGGAAAGGGAAATAAAAATTCACCACTAAATTATGATCTTTATTAAAAGAAAATTGGTGGAAATTAGAGACACATAATTGGAGGAAAAATTTAATTATTTATAGGGAGTTATTGAAGTCATTAATCACAAACAAATGTAAAACTGAGGGCCTCAAAGACATCAATCTATGATGATTTAAAATATCATTAGTGTAACAAAACATAAGGTATTAGGATAACATTTTATTGGTTTTAATATCCCTTCCCTAAGGTTTTGGAATTAATTTATTCATAGAATAAGAGAAAAAAATACACATGACATGTAGATTTTCAACCATCAAATAATTCCCACCACAATCTCATCTTTCACTCTAAAGGATAATAGAATTCAAAAATATTCTATTTATCCTAATCATATAGAGTTACAAAAATAATGAATTTATAATTAATTTTTCATATTATTTAATAAAATAAATTATATAAACCAGGACATTATGTATTCCAGTGGTTGGTGATCAACCCTTGTCGCCTTTCGATTGCGGGTTCAAGTCCCACGGCCTTTCCGGAAGCGATAGGTTGTCACACGTCCTCCGGGTTGTACTTTTTATGACAACCAAAAAATAATCTCAAGAAATGATTTATTCATAACAATAGTATCCAATTTCACTCTTAATCGATTCCAACCTTTAAACTTTTCCAAAATACTTTGGTCCAAACTCAAAGTCCAAAATTTATATGTAAGGTAAACACAATGAAGATCTCTTTTTCCATGAAATAACATGTAAATTCATTCATCATGTATTATTTTAAAATACTATAACACCCTAAATTACTATGAAACATTATTTATTACATTCATGATCCCATATTAATTATATAATACTAGATATACATTTTCTATCCATAAAATTTTGTAAACTTCATCAATAAAGGAATATAAAAATCATTAATCTGGTTAAAGGTAGTCATGATATACAATATGATTTATCCAAATAAATCATATATTATTCCAAAATTACTACCTCAGTATCAAAATCATATTATGGTTTATCCTTCTCTTAACAATATATTTTCCATGAAAAATTACCTCCCATTGAGTCAATATTCTTGGTTCCACACAATCTCAAGTCCTTAATGAAATAGTAATGCAGTATAATATTTTTATAATCTATAATTCTTATAAAATGTACAACATTTATAAAATACTAAAATGAAACAATAATTTAATAAAAACATATGAAATATAATCATTCCTCCTCATCTTTGGTTGTATCGTAACTTGAATATTATTTGATAGAATCATTTGGGGTATACTCTGTTGATATGAACATTGCTTCATGTAGTGTCCCAACTCCTTGCAGATGAAGCATTGTACATTTGAAACCTTTTTCTTACCTTTGGAATCATGCACATGGTATCCTTTTTCTCCACACTTATAACAAACTCCCATTACCTTCAAGTATTTACCAATGTGATTCTTTCGACAGTTATCACATATGGGAAAATCCTTCTTTCCCCTCTTCCCACTATCCATCTTTCTTTATTCCATCATTTTCTTCTATTTCTTCCCTTAAAAGACATAGGACTCAGAGAATTATATACTTATCTTATTAACACACTATATAATTTGTTTATATGATAAGAATATATGGGAAACTATTTCCATTTTAAATTCTTGTCTTAATACCATGAACGATATAATCCTTCTTAATCTTTCAATCATTCTTATTGATGAAATTATCACTACTAGGCACCATTTCTAAACAATGGTATACAATAGGTTAGTTTATGAATCAAAATTCATAATTCCAAAATTTTAAAATACCTGAGGTAGATTGAAAAGATTATGCATATAATATATAATCATAAAATGTTTTCTTTGAGGATGTATTTACTCTTAAATCCTTATTAATGGATTGTAATGATAATGTGAATTATTCTAAGGAAGTTTCGCAAGAGTGTAGTAAAAAAGAGTGAAACAAGTCCCATTGTCAAGTACTAGGATACCCTGAGTCAAGACCGAGACTCCTTGTCAATTTTTTCCCTCCTAGGTACATCTGTTATAGAGTCAACTCTACCTTCCAATATCCAGACAGGGATATATTGTATGAAAAAATGAAAAAATCTCAACGTTGCCAATATTCTAGGACGTTCTTCTATACTAATCCTCAAAGACTATCTTATTGTAATGCTCTTTAATCATAATTTTTCTAAATATAGTTTCCAAGGTTATTTCTAAACTTCCTCTGATACTAAATGTAATTCCCTGATCCCAGTTACCCAGAGTCAGTGTATTAATTTAATACATTGGCATGATAACAAGGAATCAAGTCCCAAAGAGCCAATAAATTTAGCAGTCTTGGAAAATAGATTACATACATGAATGTTACATTACATTATAAAATGAAAAACAAAAATACATTGTCTCCATTGACAACATTAATATACCTTAGATTATCCGTACAGGTCAGTTATAATATTATTTTTCTCATCCTGGGAAAAATAAAACATAGAAAGGGGTGAGTTCAGATGTATAGTAAGGATAAAAATATAGTGGAAAATTTAATAAATAAGAATAAACATTGAAGGTAATGAATAAAACTAAAACAAAGTCCTTTTAAACATAAAAATATGCATAATATGGAAATCAAAAATCAAATAATTCCATTTAATTATTCACATGGATATTCAACTAGTTGAATTATCACATGGAATATCAATAGATAATTTCATAATGATGGAAGGCATAATTTCAGACTTCATAACCACATAGTCGAGGCCTTGTGCCAAACTAAAAATAAGATTTTTTCAATGCCTTGTTCAAAGACACAATTTTGTCTCATGAGACCTACCGATGCATCAAGGAGTGATAGTAGGCTCCACCATCCACTTACTAAGTCCAATATATTCCTCATATGAAAAGGTATAAGCATAACATAAAAATTAATATTAAAAATAGTACACAAAATGTAAATAAATTATCCTTAAACCATGAATGGTATAAAGATAACACACCCAAAGTCAAATATATCACAAAACAATCAATAAAATATTGAAGATTTTTAATATAAGAAATCAACCTCGATCAATAATAATATCTTGTAATGGAGGTTGACATAGTTAAAAATGATTAGTAAAAATATTAGAGAGAAATATCCCTTTTTCATGAAATAATTTAAAATCCATATAAAGTAAGTCATTTAAATATAGTTTTGAATAAAAGTGTCTCATACCACGTTGAAACTTTTGACATGAATTAACATTTTAAAACATTCATATCCGTATAAACAAATACTTAAAACCATTTTCAAAACATGGACATTAATGATAAAGGTTTAGAAGAATAAATATTTAAAACATTGAAAATGACATTTTAGTTCAATGTAACTTAAAAATAATCCATTTTAAAACTCTTTTATGAAACAAGGATATGAATAATAAATATTTCTTAGTAGATACTTATGTAAAAACAACTTTGGATAATAAAGAGATTGTGAAATTAACCCTTAGCTTGCACATTCCTTTGGTCGAGGGTACATTTAACCTCCTGTATAATGACCATAGTATGTTATTAAATTATACCAGAACCATATTCATATTTATTATATCATACATGACTCATTTATGACTTTATACTACCCAGTTAATTATTATTTTCATGTTTAAATAACATTTACAGTAATAATTGCTTTCATTATCGTATGTGTTGTAACTTGTTATTCTTGATCATATCATTCAGATCATGATTTAAATACTTTCATAATATAAAACATGATTTATATATCATATATAATTATAATATAAATATTAAAATAGATATATATATATGAAATTTAAGGCGCCATTTATGGAGACGGTAGGTCGTACGTACGAATAAACGTTGTTTCCATTTTCATATTGTATTGACCGGAAGTAATAGAATAAGAAATATGTAAACATATATATATATATATATATATCTGGTAGACTTATTATGTTATATATTAAATACATATTAATAATATATAACTTTATAATCATCATTGAATGATGAATGTGGGAATGAATCTCATTGCGTTGTGGATATTGTAATCCGTAAGTACACACAAGCGACAATATCGTTATATTGATGGTGAAATCGGATGTAACTAGATAGTATGTCAAATAATGAGAATAATTAACATGTTATGTTTATTATTTAACTCTGTTATACACATTATTATACCCATCCAAAAAAAGAAGTGTTTGAATAACAAACTACACCACGACGTGGATACGATAACCCATACGTACACACGTATGGGGACTTTTTAATTAATAGGATGAATAGAATAACGAATATGGTGGTACCATATTTATAATAAAATAATAGTATGTAAGAGGTATTGGATTTATTATTTGGGTATGAAAAACACAAATAAATAGGAAGTGGAAGAAGAAAAGAACTTGAAACAGGGTGGTGAAATTATTATCTCTTCTTCGGGTGTTTCCTTTTGAGTTGATGGAAAGGGATCCATAGGTTGGATTTTTGATCAAATTTAGGAATATAGGTTGATTTGAGGTAATTATTAAGGATATTTGGGAAGGGGTTTCTGATCCAAATGGCTTTGATGGTGTTATTTTAAGATAAGGGGAAGTTCCCTTTTATAGGAGAGGGGGTCACTTTAGGAAAAGATTAAAATATTAATTTATTATACAATCATATTTGATTTATAATGGCTCCAAATGAATTAATTTCGAGACTCAGTTGGTTATGGGTTGAAATAATCTCAATAAATAGGTTTTATACAAGTTTAGGTTACCATTCTAATCTTATCATTTATATTTAACTCTAAGTTAAAAGTTTAACTTTTACTGTCTCTTCTTGTATTCTTACACTATATAGTTAATAAACATACTCTAAACATCCAAGACAACCCCAAGTGGTAAATTAATGAAATATATAATATTATTTATGCCCTTTTTCCTAACCTTCTATTTTTGGGAATATTATATCAACCAATAATATAATTTTTTTTAAAATTATGTTATGTCAATTTTGACATTATTTGGTATTTTGTCTTTGTGAAAGTCATAACAACCTTATCAATTCGAAAAAATTTATATAATAAACCCTAATATATCATATTAACCAATAAAATAAGTTTATGGAATCAAAAAATTTAAATTCTATTTTTTGTAACATTTATAATATAAACTATTTTAATATTTCATTAAGAAGGTAATTACTACATCATCATTGTGCAATAATGAAATTTAATTATTTGATATCTAATAATTATAAATAAAATACCATTATTTAGGAAATATTTCAACATTTATAATGAATATTTATAGTCGAATTTATCTTATGTATAACCTAATATTAAAAATTATTTTGTTAATAAACTTCGAATTTATAACTTTTAACTTTTCTTTAAATAAAATAATAATAAATGTCATAGTCTAATATAAGTGGTTCTAAAGAATAATATTTTATTAGAATGATTATTTTTGGTCAATGTACACTCATCTAATGGATTTCAGAAATGTGTTAGGGTAATTATAATATAATTTTTACCTTTAATTACCCTATTTTCTATTAACCGTGGGAAATCAAAGTCAATAGTTACTATTCACCAACAATTATTTTCATCTTATTGAATCACATTTTTCTTACTGATTTCAACCATGGATCTCGTATTTTTTAAATTCATCTCAGAGAAGTGGTAAAATTATGTTTTAAGCAAATTTGATAATTGGCTTAGAAGGTGGGTAAAGAGGTTAAAAAGTTGAATAAAATTTTATACATCTATATTTATTATAAAATGACCACAACTAATTACATTGAACTTATATAGGTCTTATATATCTATTTTTAAGTAAAAAAATTATAAATAAAATAAATAATTATTTAAATAAAAAATCAGTTTTAAGTAATAATAGAGTGTTTTTCACTATTCATTAAAAATTGGATGTTTTCAGAAAAATACCAAAAATTTAACCTAAGTTATTTTTGATATTATTAATTCAAAAATGATATATATTATACTAAATTAAAAACACATAAGTTTAACTTATTAATTTAAAATTAATTCTCATTGTCAAAATGAAAAAGTGGGTTTTTAAAAAGTAAAAACTATCAAAATATTGACCTGAGTTTATCTCAAATTTAAATGTCAAAATACTTATAATGACCTAATCTATATTAAATTATAAAAATATAATCTAATTAATCTTTAAAACCATTTAAATACATTATTTAACACTGTAAATTGTTTCGATTAAAAAAGTGGTTTTCAATTAAATCATGGTATTTTTTACTATTCATCAAAATATGAAAGTTATCAGAAAATTACCCCAAATTTATAGAAAATAAATTTTTAAGTCCCTATTATAAATAATTATTTAATTCATTAAATTTAATATGTAATATTGTAAATTAATTTTTTTAGAAATGATTTTCCATTAAAAGATGGTAAATTTGCATTTTTTTAAAATACTTCTTTTATCTGAAAAAATGTATTTGTTCTTATATTATGACTATGAAACACATAATATGGTAGTTAAAGTTATATATATTATATAAGATTTAAAATGCAGTTAATACAATTCATAACTATTTTCTGAACAACTATTTTGGTAAAATGTGGTGCGCTCGAATTCGGTGTTGCGTGTAGCGCAAGCTACTGAATTACATTAATGAGATAACATACTATGAATCCTTGGGGTGTTACATGATATAGAAAATAATAAAATTAGGAAAATATATGGTAATTTTTTGTTTTTTCTTATTCAATTTGGTCTCACTAACTCTCATACGCTGTTTATGGAATTAGTGAACAAAATATTTCATCAGTTCTTATACTCATTTGATTTGGTGTTTGTGGATGATATTTTGGTTTACAATGAGACTTAATAGGGGAATATTGACCATTTCAATACCATTATTTAAACCATGAAAGAAATATTCTCTATAGTATGTTTTCTAAATGAGTGTTTTGGAACCAAGAAGTTCAATTTATGAGGAATGTGATATATTAATGTAGAGACCCAAAGCTTGACGTACATGGACATTACATTTCTATTGTGGAATACTTAATACTTGACAAAAACAAACACACAAGGAACATAATAGTTTAGTGTCTTTGGAAACTCGGAAAAATAATCTTCTAATCGTGGTGAAAGATCTTCAACATATCCTATAAAGATCTTCCCCTTTTGTTTTCTTACCCAAAACATTTATTTTTATCCTAGAGAAAAGAAACTTAAAAAGGGTGAGCTCAAATGCTCAGTAAGGGTAAACATGGAGAAAATAAAACAATACATAAAAATTTGATTGTAAAAACATGAGCATAAAATCTAAATATCAAAGTCTTGAGCAATAACTTAAAACATGGCAGTACATAATGCATAGATAATAAAGGAACATTAATCATGATAAAATATCATGGGAATAAAACATGTAATTCTGGAAGAAAATTAATCACATGATATGATTTCCATAGTAGCCATGGCATAGCTTCCAAGACCATCTTAGTGGAAAAAGTCCCTTTCTGAATCAAGTTCACTCCTTGTTCTAGTCCTGTATAACTGAACCAGATTAACTTACCATTACAGCCATGTATATCTCATGAGATATAAATCATTACCCAATTCATTGGAGGGAGATATAGGTCCCACCCATCTCATAATGAAATCATTCTTACGCGTGCCACAACATAAACATAAATCATTCCTCATATCCCAAAGAATAAAATGGTTTTCATAAACATCATCCCATCATAACATAATCCACATAAAACAAATTGATATCATTTCATCATAAGAAAAGTGAAACCATGAAAATGATAGATACATTATAATTCAAACATACACATATGAAATAATTTCATCTTAGGTGGAAAATGGTTTTGATAAAACACTTGAAATGAATTATTGAGGAAAATATCCTTTCTTTTTCTAAATCATTTTCATTTCACAAAATTCCATGAAATTTTAAAAGAAAAGGATTTTGCTGAAAATAGTCATGAAATATTTTAGATTAAGCTTCGTGAAAATTAGGCATCATGAAACCGTAAAAATCCATTCATGTCGTATATGTTGAAAAAACAGTCGCCTCGTACTTTTGTTGGGAATGTCAAAAAGTACCACCTAAGGTAAAAAAGAAATATTCCTTACATAACACAAATTGAAAGTAAAATAGGGATAAATATGAATTCAATAATACATGGAAGAATATTAAATACATTATGAAAAAAAATCATGAAAAATATAACCCCAGTAAGTACATACATATAAGCATTCTCGGATAAAAATGAGATTGTAGTATTATCCCTTACATTAGGTCCGATGTGCTTTGTACGTATCCAAAACTCCTATATAATGTTTAAAATAATGTCATTTACTTATTACAGTGTCCTATTCATTGTTATGATATCATATATGGTTCACTTTTATATTACCCATTCTTTTGTAAATTCAATGTTAAAGCAGTGTTTTGGGTAAAATCATTTAATTTATCGTACATGTTTAGACTTGTTGTTCTTGATATTATTATTACTTATATAATTATTAAATTACATCAAGAAAGTAAATCATTATTTATATATCAGGTAAATTCATTACATATATTTATATAATATATAGATGAATGAAATGAAATACACCGTTCATGGAGACGATAGGTCGTACGTACCCATGAACACTGTTTTCCTTTCCTATTTTTACTTGAATGGAATTATGTAGATGACATATATATATATATATATTCATAAATACAGTAGCATAATTCTTTCATATATTTCATTATTATTCAATATATATACTTTATAATCATTTTTGAATGGTTAACATGGAGAATGAATCTCATCGTGTTGTGGAGACAGTAATCCAAATGTACGCACGAGCGATGATATCATTCCCAGAATTATTTAATGGAATTGGAGTGTATGATATAATATCTCAGAATCAGTATGATTTTATAATAACCATATATAGTTAGTCTATACACCATTATTCCAATCCAACTAAGGTGGTGGTGAAAAACAGATTACACCACGATGTGGAGATGGTATTCCGTACGTACACACGCACGGTGATTTTGTTTTCTGTAGGATGGATAGAAGGTGAAATGGGTGTTTTTTTCATATCTATAATATCATATCATTATATTAGTGATATTGATGTTATTACTTTATAATGAAACAACTAAAGAAGAAAAATTTGAAGAAAAAAGAATCTTCAAAGAATCGGTAGAAGAGATTACCTCTTCTTCAACACACCTCTTTTAAGATTCCTCTTAGGGCACTATAGTTGGTATTTTTAGGAGAATAGAACCTCTATACTGTTCCTAGGGACGTTTATAAGGGAAATGGGTAGTGTTTTTCTGAGCATGAAGGCTCAAAATTGTGTAAAGAGAAGAGGGAGGTGGTTCTCTTTTATAAGGGAGGAGAGGGGCACTTTAGGAAAAAACTTAAAATATTATTTTATAATAAATACATATTTGGTTTATAATGGATCCAATGTGACTTATTTAGAATATAAAGTGGGTATGGGTTGAAATTATCTCAAATAATAGGTTTTAGACAGGTTTAGGTTACAATTTTAACCTTATCATTTAGATTTAACTCTATGTTAAATAATTTAGCTTTTACCATGCCTTCTTGTTTTCTTACACTATATGGTTAATAAACTTACTATAACCAGAAAAACAAACCCCAAGTGGTTCATTATTAATATATATAACCTTATCTATGTCATTTTGACGAACCTTATATTTTTATTATTAGAATAACAATTAATAATATAATATTTGTTTCAAAAACTATTTTATGTCAATTTTGACACTATTTGGTAATTTTTTTTTGTTAAATTCATAATAGCATTATTAAATTGAAAAAAAATTCATCTAAATAACCCTAAAATGTTATATTAACCTATAAAACTAGTTTAATTCATAAAAAGTCTCTAATTACATTTATTTGGGTATTTATAATATCAATTATGTTAATATTTTATTAATAAGGTAATTAATGCATCATCAATGTGTCATAAATAAATTAACTTATTTAATGTCTAAAAAATATAAATAAATTACCATTATGTAAGAATTAATTTTATCTATCTATTTAATATTTATAGTGTATATTATCTTATGTATAGCCCTATATTAAAAATTATTTAGTTATTAAACTTTTATTTTAACTATTTTAACCCGTCTTTTAATAAATTAATAATTAATGTCCTAATCTAATCCATGTGGACCCTAATGGTCATATTTTAGTTCTATGGTTGTTTTTGGTAGAATTTCACTTATCCAATAGAATTAGGACATGTTTTAGGGTAATAATAATATCATTTTTACCCTTAATTACCCTATTTACTTTTAACTGTGGTAATTAAAAGTAAAAAAGTTAATATTCACGAAATTTTTTTATCTTATTGATCCACATTTTACATACTGATATCAACTGTGTCTCTCAAATTTTTGAAATTCCACTCACATAAATGGTAAATTTATGTTTTATGTAAATTTTCAAATTCTCCTAGGAGGTGGGTAAAAGACAGTAAAAAGTTCAATAAAATTTTTATATATCTATATTATTATAAAATGACTCCAATGAATTACATTGAACTTATATAGGTATTATGTATCTATTTTGACCTCAAATAAATTTAAATAAAATAAATAATTATTTAAATTAAAATTCGTTTTTTAAAGAGTAACCAAGTGTTTTCACTATTTATAAAAAATTGAACTTTTTAAGAAAAATAAAAAAATTCACCTTAGGCTATTTTCGATATTCCGAATCCAAAAATGAAGTCCAATTTGAATGTTAAAATTTATAAAATTTCAAGAAGTGAGAATTACTATTCATAATAGCTATTTCATAATAATATTATAATAATATATCGTTTAGTGGAACTCTGTATTGCGTACTACGCACGCTATCGAAGAATGGCTTTATTGCGTGTAATGCAAGCCAAGTTAGGGCTGTGTGTAGTGAAAGCTCTGTTTGGGGTTGCATAAAAAATAATCAAAACTTATTTCATTTATACATTAAACAGAATCTATACATAATGTTGCGTATAATAATTTCTACAAAACGAACTTGAAATTTTGTGTAACACAAGCCAAGAATAGTGTTGCATATACTGCAAGATAATACAGTGTTTCATATTATACAAGCTAATATTGGTGTTGTGTATAATATAAGTCATAAAAGAAATTAAATATATCTCATAAAATATTGGGGTGTAACATTATACCCCCCTAAAAATGAATTTATCCCTCGAAATTCGTCGGGGTTATAAATCATTTACTACTTGAAAGTTTCATTAGTAAAATGCATAAAAAATCATTATTTTAAAAAGGAGCATTACAAACATAATGGATACCCCAAGTAACTCGTCACTAGGTTTCCACATAGTGAAAAATAGGTGAAAATATGGATATGGAAGAGAAATCCATCCATCATGTTTAGATGAAGAGTGTTAGAGAACATGTCTATGAAAAAGCCAAAATCATAAAGCCAAAAATTTGTGATGATCTAAGGTACCATCTGATTCATCAGATATGATAGCACTAGGACAACACATTTGGTTTTCTAGATCATTTCCCTAATGATGAAGAATTTTTGAATTAAAATAAATACTTACTTTATTTTGGTACAATCTTGCCGTTGTTCGTCCCTTGAAAAAATTACTCTTCATCTCTTAAAAAAATGAAGTTGAATTTGTCATTCATGAAGCGTTAGCAGATCATGCGATAGAATGATATGTTATTCCATCTGTCTTAAACAAAAGGTAAGAAAAAGTTCTTAAATATACATAAGTCCATCTATAGTGAGATTAATCGTATATGGTTCCAGTATATCATGCCACTTAATGAATAAAAACTAATTTCTACTAACTGGGGTCTTCTTATAGGCCAGTGGTAGGCGATAAAGGCCTGTCGCACTTCGGTTGTGGGTTCGATTCCCACATCCTTGTCCGACGCGACAGATTCTTGACCATCCTACAGGTTGTCCATTTTCTAAAACTATACTATTATAACATAACCAAATGCTCTAGCCTTAAACAATACTATCTCATTTCTAACATAATCTATTCCAATCATTAGGTTTATCCAAAATACTTCTGTCCAATCACATAGTATAAATAAAACATTTACTAGAAAGGTCATCTACCAAGCATTGAATAAAATCATTTATCGCCCGTATATCATAAGATATATATATCTTGTTGGTCACATTCCAAACATGTGAATTCCTTAATCATGTATTCTCTTGAAAAATGAGTACCCATTGAACCTTAGTGAAAACATGAATGTTGTCAAATGTTAACTCTTTACACATACCAAAATCCCAAAATTTTGTATACTCAAACCATGATATCAGTTTTTCCATATACCTGTCATGAGCCCATTAATACTATCAAACATCTCATTATCTCCTTATACTTTCATTATGCACATGTCATCTACCATCCAAAAATATTTGAATAACCTTTCATGGTTACCGATACCATTCATCTTATACTTTCAAAAACTCAAGGAAAGACAATAGTGTAACAATCCTTAGATTTTTCATTATTCCATAGTACCATACATTAGTCTTGATAAACATACAATCATTCCACTACTTTCTTAAACCCCTAACTGAGCTTCATCATTTCTTTCATCTCATATATCATTTTTTGTCTCTTCATCATCATCCACATAAATACTGCCCATATAACCATGCTGATTCTCTTCATGAGATTTTCCCTTAGGGCATTGGTTTGCATTATTCCTGTACATTCCACATTTAAAACATTTAACCGTTGTTGATATCTATGCAATACCATTATCCTTGTCCAGGGTGTTAACTGATCCTTTTCCTTTATAATTACTGGCTTTGTGTCCTTCTTTTCCACATCCAATGAATCTTCCAGTTCCTTTTAAATATTCTCTCTGATTCCTCTTCCCACATGATTTACATGAGGGAAATTGAACTTTCTTTCCTCTATGATAATCATGAAACTACAATTTTCTCTTATTAGCTGAGTCGAGAAACATAAAAAAGTTGAGATGATTGATCATATTATGAGATTTCTGATTAGGCATTATAACGATATGTGGACTTATATATCTAATTACATTTGGTTTCTCATGAAGAATATCATTCCATTTTCCATCATATCTTCCATTATCATGAATCATCCTGTTTCCAGCCATTTTCTAAAACCCAAAAAGAATATTGTTAGAGGAAAAAATCATAATTAAGGGGAATTAGCTTCAATATCTAACATCTTAGGTTTAATTATAATATCTTTACTGTAATTCGAGGACTATAAGCTATACTTAAACTTAACCTTAGGTACATCCCTAGACATACCTTAGAAATATCTTTAGGGATCTCACTAAAGTTTATCAGATCCTAGTTTCCAAAGGTTAACTAAACTGTTCCACTAATACCAACTGTAGAGACCCAAAGCTTGCCATACATGGATATTATATTACTTTTACGGAATACATAATACATGAAAAAAAAACACAAGGACTGTAATATTTTAATGTCTTTGGAAACTCGGAAAAATAATCTTCTAATCATGGATAATGATCTTCAACATCTCCCATAAAGATCATCCCCTATTGTTTTCTTACCTAAAACTTGTATTTATATATTGGGGAAAATAAAACATAATAAGGGTGATCTCAAATTCTCAGTAAGGGTAAACATTGAAAATATAAAACAATCCATAAACAATTGAACATAATAATATGAGCATAAAATCTAAATATCAAAATATTGAGCAATGACATATAACATTGAAGTACATAAGGCATAGATCATAAAGGAACATTTATCATGATAAAATATCATGGTAATAAAACATGTAATTGTGGAAAACCATTAAGCACATGATATGATTTCCATAGTATCCAAGGCATTGCTTCCAAGATCATTTTAGTGGACATAGTCCCTTTCTAAATCTAGTTCACTACTAATTCTAGTCTTGTATTATTGAACCAGGTTAAATTACCATTACAACCATGCCTATATCATGAGATATAAATCCTTACCCAATGCATTGGAGGGAGATATAAGTCCCACCCATCACATAATGAAATCATTCTTACATGTGCCACGACATAAACATAAATCATTCATCATAACTAAAAGAATAAAATGGGTTTCATAAAAATCATCCCATCATAACAGAATCCATATAAAACAAAAGGATATCATTTCCTAATAAGAAAAGTGAAACCACGTAAATCATAGAGATATTATAATTGAAACATACACATATGAAATAATGTCATCATATATGGAAAATGGTTTTGATAAAACACTTCAAATGAATTCTTGAGGAAAATATCCTTTCTTTTTCAAAATAATTTTCTTTTCACAAAATTCCATGAAATTTTAAAAGAAAAAGATTTTTTTTGTAAATAGTCATGAAATATTGTAAAAGAAGATTCATGAAAATTAGGCGTTATGAAACTGTAAAAATCTGTTCATGCCTTATAAGTTAAAAATACATTCTCCTCGTACTTTTGTCAGAAAAGTCAAAAAGTACAACGTATGGTAAACAAAAAAAATATTTCTTCCATAACACAAAGTAAAAGTAAAAGATGGGTAAAAATGGATTTAAACATACATGTAATAATTTTAAACACTTTATTAAAAACATGGATTAAAAATATAACCCCGATAAATACTTACGTATAAGCATTCTTAGATAATAATGAGATTGAAAAATTATCCCTTACCTTATATCCGATATGCTTCGTACGTATCCGAACCTCTTGTATAATGATTTAAATAATGTCATTTACTTATTATAGAGTCATATTCATTATTATGATATCATATATGGTTCACTTATGACTATATATTACCCGTTCATTTGTAAATTCAATGTTAAAGCAGCATTTTGGGTAAAATTGTTTTATTTATCGTACGTGTTTGGTGTAGTTTTTCATGATATTATTATTAATTAATATCATGATTTAATTACTTCCAGAATGTTAATCGTGATTTTTATATAATATATATTCAGTATATATATATATATAATAGATAGATGAATGAAATGAAATACACCGTTCATGGAGACGTTATGCCATACGTACGCATAAACACTGCTTTCCTTTCCTTATTGACTTGAATGGAAGTAAGTAGATGACATATATATATACATGAATACAGTAGCTTAATAATGTCATATATTTCATTATTATTCAATATATATACTTTATAATCATTCTTTTAAGATTCTTTTTAAGGCACTATTTTTGGTATTTTGAGGAGACTTGAACCTCTATAGTGTTTCTAGGGAAGTTGAGAAGGGAAATGGGCAGGGTTTGGCCAAACATGAAGGCTCAAAATTTTGTAAAGAGAAGATGGAGGAGGTGCCCTTTTATAAGGGAGGAGAGGGGCACTTTAGGAAAAAATAGAAAATATTATTTTATAAAAAAGTCATATTCAACTTATAATGGATCCAAAGTGACATATTTCAAAGAAAAATTGGGGATGGGTCGAAATCCTCTCATCAAATAGTATTTAGGCAAGTATAGGTTATTATTTTAGCCTTATCATTTAGATTTAACTCTATGTTAAATAATTTAACTTTTACTATCTCTTCTTGTTTTCTTACACTATATAGTTAATAAACATACAATAACAAGCCAAAAAACCCCTAGTGGTTCATTATTGATCTATATATCCATACATATGTCATTTGGAAGATCCTTATATTTTTAGGATTAGAATAACAATTAATAATATAATATTTATTTTAAAAACTATTTTATGTCAATTTTGACACTATTTGGTAATTTGATTTTGTTAAATTCATACTAGCATTATAGTTCTAAAATAATTGATATAACAAACCATAATAGGTTATATTAACATATAAAATAGGTTTAATTCATAAAAAGTCTAAAATTACATTTATTTGGGTATTTATAATATCAATTATGTTAATATTTCATTAATAAGGTAATTAATGCATCATCAATGTGTCATAAATAAATTAACTTATTTTATGCCTAAAAATATATATAATATACCATTATGTATGAAACCTTTTTAGATTTATAATTAATATTTATAGTCTAATTTATCTTATATATAACCCGATATTAAAAATAATTTAGTTATTAAACTTTGATTTTAACTATTTTAACCATTATTTAAATAAATTAATTAAAAATGTCCCAATCTAATCCATGCAGACATAAATGGTCATATTTTTTTTATAAGGTTGTTTTTGGTCGAATTAATCTTTTACAATAGAATTAGGACATGTGTTAGGGTAATAATAATATCATTTTTACACTTAATTACCCTATTTACTTATAACTGTGGTAAATAAAAGTAAAAATTTAATATTGAGAAAAATTATTTTTATCTTATTCAACCAAATTTTAGATTATGATATCAACCGTGTCTCTAAGATTTTTTAAATTACACTCACAGATGTGGTAAAATTATGTTTTATGTAAATTTGCAAAATCTCCTAGGAGGTGGATAAAAGACGGTAAAAAGTTCAATAAAATTTTTATATATCTATATTATTATAAAATGACTCCAATGAATTACATAGAACTTATATAGGTATTATGTATCTATTTTGACCTATAATAAATTTATATAAAATAAATAATTATTTAAATAAAAAGTCAGTTATTAAATAGTAACCTTGTGTTTTAACTATTCATCAAAAATTGAATGTTTTCAGAAAAATACCAAAAATTTACCATAGGATAATTTCGATATTCCAAATCCAAAAATGAAGTCCACTTGAATGATAATATTTATAAAATTTCAAAAAGTGGGTATTACTATTCATAACGGCTAGTTCATAATAATATTATAATAATATATCGTCTTGTGAAACTCAGTATTGCATACTACAAATGCTATCGAAGGAGGTCTTGATTGAATGTAAGGGAAGCCAAGTCAGGGCTGCGTGTAGTGAAATCTCTATTTGGTGTGGTGTATAACATAATCAATACTTATTTCATTTATACATTAAACATATCTATACTTAATGTTACATAGAATTATTTCCACAAAACGAACTTGAAATTATGTGTAACACAAGCCAAGAATAGTGTTGCATATACTGCAAGATAATATGGTGTTTCATATAGTACAATCTAATATTGGTGTAGTGTATAATAGAAGACATCAAAGAAATTAAATATATCTCATAAAATCTCAGGGTGTTACAATTAGAGTGGTGTCTTAGTGGACCATGAATGAATTTAAGCTATTATTTCCTCATAGAATCCCTACAATGTGTGTAATTTTTAAATCCTCTTGGGTTTAGCTAGTTACTATAGACGGTTTGTATAGTATTTTCCCAAGATCACATATTCAATGAAATCTGTGTCATGTAAGAGTGTAATTGATGATTGGATTGAAAAATGTTTGCTATATTTTGAGGAGTTGAAGGTGAAATTGAATTCATCATAAGTTATGTATATTTTGAAACTTCATTCTTGTTATGATGTTTTATGTGATGCCTATGGTATGTGTTTTTTACGTGTCTTGATACATAGGAAACTGTTGGTCACCTAGGGATCACTCTATCTATGCCCTAATAAGAAGAACCACCCAAACCAAGATCATGTTTTGGTAGTAGTTATGAATTCACTGAAAATGTGGAATCACTATCTCATTTGGGAGAAGTTTATAGTGTATTATGATCACAAGAACCTATTTTTTACTCAGTAAGAAATTAATTTGTAATAGAGATATTGGGAGGAGTATCTTTATTCTTTTTATTTTGATATTTCATACCCTCTAGGAAAATTCAATGTGGTTGTTGATGCATTGAGTAGAAAATTTTGACACCAGCCTTGAAGGAAATAGTTGAGGAGTGGCCTTTGATGAGTTTTGTATTGAGATTATACTAGGAATGGAAAAGGAATGAGGGAAGGTATATTTGTATTTTATGAGGGATTACTCATTGATTTATGAGTGAGTTTGGCTTGATCTTATGACTAACATTGAATTACAGAGTTTTAATAAAATCTTTTCTTGTAGGGATGCCAATGTTGAGTTGTCTCAATTTCTCAATAGTACTTTATGCATCCTTAGTCAGTTCATTTTTTAATTATACATTAGGGAAGAGTTTATGGACAATAGAGACTAGTTTTTTTGTGCACCCTCATGATACCATGATTTTTCACAACATGAGGCATCATTATCGGTGTTCATGGAAGAGGTGGTAGATTTTAGGTTTTGTATCATAATTTATTACATGTCAGAGAATCTAGGATGAACCCCAGAGACATGGGGGTTCATTTTAGCCATTCATAAATATAGTATGAATGTGGGATGAGACATCCACAGATTTCATCCCTTCATTACCATGTAATTAGAATTGGATGGAAGTGATTTGGCTTGTCATTAATGGAATCACAAACTTGGCAAATTTCCTCCCTATCATGGAGATAAAAAATGTGTAACATCATGGATTATTGTATATCTAATAGAATTTGAGACATCATGGGGTTCCATTTGTGACATTTTCGGACAGGGACCCAAGTTTTAGAACATGGTTCTGGTATGTTTTTCATGGGGTAATTCATTGAATGATTACATTGAGAATGCCTTATTATCCATAGATGTATTGGTAGATAGAGATGGATACACAGGTTCATGATGATATTATCTAAGATTTTGTGCATGATTTTGGAGGATATGTGGAAACTCATTTTATTCTCGTCAAATTTTCCTATAATAGTATTTATTAATGTTTGATAAAAATGGATCACATTGAACTGAAATATATGAGGCCATGAGGAAATAAATTGCGCTAGGTTGATTTGTGAGATCATTCATAGGTTGGGCTGAGACTTATTCAGGTGATGATGGATATGGAGAATATGGTCTTGAAGATATGTTTTCCAGTACATAGTCATTGGAAATCATATGTGAGTCATCATCACAGGCCTCCAGGGTTTGTGGTTGGTGATCATGTCTTTCTTAGAGTCACACCTCTCTTGAGACACCATCTGTTGGGTAAGAAATGTAATCTAGAACCTCGGATTGCGGGCCCCTATGATATCCTTGGATGACTAGGGATGGTGTTCTATCGGTTGGACTAACTATGTAATTATACCTCTATCCATGAAATGTTTTATGTTTTCCAGTTAAGGAGGTATATATTAGATATTTCCCATGTAATTGGATAGTAGGATGTTGATATTGAGTATAATACAACCATTTTTGAGAAACCACTTTAGATTATGGGTCATCTAGATATGGTATACCATGGTAAAAATATTCCTTTACTCTAGGTGTGGTGGATATGAAAACATTAAATCCATTAGATACGTGGGACATTTTTTTATAAGTTAGTAGTGGTATTAAATTTTATTGGATCTAGGATCGTGTTAATTTTTTGGGAATAAAATATTATATGGTGGGGAGATTTTACCACTCCATCACTCTTGCAAGGTACTCCAATGATCGTATTTTGATTTTCAGTCTTAGTTCATATTTTTCTATAGAAGGAGGAAAATTTTTTATTCGAAGGCTGATTACACAACATGTAAATTGATTTAACAACAAGTAATGGTATCCAGATTGATATCCTGAAATAGGTTTATGGTGTTATGGGAATAAACAACGTTTAAATTTTATACAATGTTTTATGGTTGGAATTTGGATTCTCCTAAAAGGAGACATATTTTTAAATGGTTTTGGTTTTCGTGGAGTTCACAATGTGTATGAGATTACATTACATGTTAATCTCTTGAGATATGGTTTTTAGAGTAACATATGAGTGAATATAATTTCATTTAACCATTAAACCTACCTCTCATGACCTAGGGCACACCCTAGATAATTTCAGAAATATTCTATCCTTTAGGATTATTCATTCGGTAATTGATCATCAAGGTTATTGTAGTTTGCCTCAATAGGTAGGGATTAGTTGTGTCATTCAATATCAATGGATATGGATGATGCGATGGATACAATTATATTTTATATTCATTATTAGATAGTGTTTTCAATCAGTCTGTGACAGTTTCATGAAATTCATTATCTTTAAAAAGAGGATCTATTGGTTTCTAATCACCATGGTCAAATGATTATTGGTTTATACCATTTTGAGGTAGATGATTCTATAAAATATGACAAATATATATATTGATTATTATTCATGTAAAATTATTTTTTTATTCATTTAATTTAATTCATTTTTGGTTTTGAAGGATTTCATGGAAATATAAATGTTTTTAATTGGATTTTCTTAAAAAATAGGTGTTTCAACACCACGTGTTTGTATTAATGATTATATTGTCACTTTTATTTAGAAATGGGTTTTCTAACACTGAATCAGATTGTCTTGTATTTCAATGTGTTTTCAAATTGTGATAATGGTTCTGATTTTTTTTTTCAAAATTAGGACACTGGGAACCTTGGGTGCATCACGTAAAATTCATGGGTAGCCTTAGTTAGTGTGTCACCACTAAATGGAATCCTTTTTTAATATGGTTGAAATGTGGAAAGAATATTTATTTTTTTGTGAAAACATATTTCCATTAAATATCCATTATATTTAGTATGTATCCACATTTTTTAGATCACAATATGAGGTTATTTGTCATTATTTGTTTATTTATCACGTGATGGTTTTTATCATGGACTACTGGTCACCTATTTTTATTTGAGGTTGTATCACATAGATTCACATGATATGTTATGTCATGGATTTATTTTTATGCTCTAACCTCATGATTTATGGTTTGGAATCCTTGTTTTATCACATCAAATTATCATATTTATGTATTTTTAAATATGAAAGGATTATATGAAATATAAAGTAAAATGATTAAAAAAATATTTTAGATTTATCAAAATTATTTGAAAAAAAATATTCAGTTTTAATGACAGTGCTATATTAGCCTTGATTTTAGACCTTTTATAGAATTTGTGATGGTATCCTATTAATATTTTTTCTCATACATGACTTTTTTACTTTGTGAGGTGGTAGATGTTGTATTGCATAATCCAGGTGAATGGAATGGAATCATGTCGCATTCTAACTTCTCTTTTCATCATTTCCTCTGGTACATGAGGGTTTAGAAGTGATAGTTGGTCACATGCAGACTTGTGGGTCTTGACTAATTCATACATTTATGGTTTAGCCTTTATGGATTTATTTTTATATATCTAGTTTTTTCTAATTAATGAAAATTGTATTATGGTTGAATGTAATGTTTTAGTTATATACATAACTTGTTTCCTTAACATTGGTTATACCTCAACATGATGGTTTAGATCAGGTGGTGTTTCTAATTGACCAATGTTAGTCTCGTACATACATCTATGTATATAACTCATAATAATTAATCATGGGATTAAATGGGATGAAATAAAACATTATTTTTTATGATCTATGTGGCCCACTTATCCATGTATATGATGATAATGTGAAATGTGGGACAAGAATTATATATCTTTCTATTTCGCTGTGTAATGTCTTAATCTCATAAAATATAGTATATAGTTAATGGGAGGTTATTTTAATCAAAATATGTTATTATTTATCAAGGGTTATCCTTGACTTATTTTTATGATATCATTGTTCATATTTTTTTTACATTTCCATGTTGCATTTATTTTATCATACTATATCTTTCTTCAATTTTCACGCTTACTATTTTCAAATATCTTATGCGACATTAATATATTTATGATTCGCATGTACCACTATAACTAATTATAGAATTTTATTATTACCTTACTTGGATTAATCGCAGAAACCTTTCTTATTTTCATCCCTAGGTTATCACATGATTTTTTGAAGAGCATTGGAATTTTAATTGAATGTTGTAGAGTTCATCTATATTTATGTTATACCCTTGTATCATGTTAGTATCATATATACATAATTTCTTAAAACAGTAGGCCTCATTATCCCAATGGATTGTATCATGTATATAGTTATAAAAAATATGCTGAATTGTGGTGTATTAAAAATGGTTTGTCACCATTAGTATTAGAGGAAAGACAATTTATTTTTTGGAAATTATATTATAAAACCATATAAAAAGCTTTATAAATAAGAATAATCATCAGGAAAATTTATTAAATTTTGGTAAAATAGAGATTAGTTTATTTCCAAGAACAAAAATACCTATTTAGATACAATAAGTGAATGTGTCTTGGGAAGAGTTGTATCTAGGGGTAATTAAAGTAAATAAGGTGCATTAGGATTGACTTGGTCACCACCTAGTTCACGACAAGGAGGACATGATTCACACCTGGTTTGACACCCTTAGATTATATTCTTTGGTAAATTCAAAAACTTTTTATGACCCAATATCGAGGGGAAAAATATCATAATAACTTATTTTTAGAAAATAAATGTAAGATAACATTGATTTAAATCTAGGAATTCATAGTTTCAAGAATATAATTAATTTATGATTTATCCAATTATTTTTCATGGAATAATATTTTTGTGTATAATAGTTGAAAAATTATCATCCCAAAATTTTCCCTTATTTTTATTCAATGTCTTGAAATAGGAGGAATCGAGTAAACAAAAAATTTGATGGGAAATGTGATGACTTCTCAATTGACATGACGAAGCTAAAGGGAGCAAGATTTGGGAACTTCATGGAAATAAATTATCAATTAAATCAATTATGAATATAAATTTGAATTGGGGGGTGGGGAACCCACATTCCGTTAATAAAGAGAAGTTTCATTTGAGTTCTTTACACAATTAGTACCTCTAACATTCAGTGGTTCTTCTAAACCCATTATCTTAGAAAACTGGATCAACATTATGAAATTATATTTTACATCCTCTAATTAATTTAAAAGAGAATGTTTTCCAGAATGTTTATCATAAGAAGAATGAAACTGATCAATGGTGGATATTGATAAAAAATATAATTCTTGAGGATTTGATCAAATCGATGGATTGTAAATAATTTTGGAAAATATTTTTTGATTAATATTCTCCTTGAAATCATCAACAGAAAATAAAGTGTTATTTACATAGAATTATAAAAAGTACTGAAAATACATCATGGTGTTTTTGGAATAGTTTGCAATACATTCATGGTACACCTCTAACTTTATCACTGAACCCGACAGTAAATTTGGCCATATAATTAGTGGGATGATGTTGAGTCTATGAAAATCCTTGGTGATTGGAGTAATTGACAACTATGGGGAAATTTTTATAGTTTATTTAAATTTTAAATTCGATATCAACATAACTTAAGGGTCCCATTGGTTTATAGATAGGAATTGGATGCTATATTTCAATTCTCATGGTACGATGAAGAAATTTCATAGGGAAAAGAAATTAAAATATCGCATTTATTAAATGTGTGGGAGGAATAATCTAATATTTTTTTATGGGACATGCAATTTTGTTTTATGTGGGATGGAAGGGATCTTAGTTAACAAATTATGATGGTATGAACCCACCGATGTGATGATATAAAATAATGTTCTATTATAAACTCGGATGATTTTACAATGTTTTAACAATAAAGAACAAGGAATCATGGCAAATCAATGCACTGAGCCAAGGATTATTAACCATAACCCATGAAAACAAATTTCATGTTTGAGAGAGAAAGGGTGAGCTTTTTCCATCACAATTGTTGAGTAGGTTTCTAAAAAAATGGGGATAAGTACAATATTATTTCATTCAATGAAAGAAGACATAGTATTTCTTTTTGGTTCTAATAATTAATTAATTTCATGAATGATTATTACAAATATTTATACAAATACTTGATAAATGGATGTTGAGTTAGTTTTGAATATGGAAATTTCATGAATTGTTCCATCCCAAGCATATAACTCATCCAATGTCAAATATTATCTGATAAATTTCCTAGAAAAACTCATGATACTCCCTTTAGTATATATTTTTTCTATTCTTGGAATGGATTGGATTTACATGTATAGGGAACACATAAATTTTCAGGGTAATTAAATAACCTTTCGAATCATAAATCACCCTCTGATTCTATACAAGTTCATGGAGGAGGATGAATCTCATTCGAAATAACCATCTAAAACATGATATTATTTATTTATGCGATAGCATATCTCGATCCTGATTTTGAGACTAAGGGAAATATAATAATTGGATAAATTTCCATAATAAGGGAATATGTTTATTTATTTCCTATATGATAATTTGATCTTCCTCCCTGGCAAGAGGTAATGAAGGTGGATATCCGAAAGACTACTTTTTACGTATGGTATGGACACCACAAGGTCATAGTGATTCCATTTTGAATCCAAAATTACCCATCTATCTTTATAGACAAAATAAATAGAGTATTTTAGGTCTACAATAAATAAAATTTGGTAGTATTTTTAGATGATATACTTATCTAACTCAAAATCAAGGCGGAACATGACATGTAACACCTTGAGGTTTTAAAAGGGAAAACTAAGATTGATAGAATATATGACCCCAACCATTGAACCCATATAAACCATGATTAATTAAACATGATGAATATAAACATACCAAAAAAATTGGTGCAATGAATAGTATTAATTATATTATAAAATATATATAATGTTCATAATCAATAAAAAATTATTTAAATAATATTAAAAAATAATCACTCAATGTCAAAAAAATTATTTTATTCTACAAAAATATGTTTTCTTCAAAAATTGTTTTTATTTCTATTTCAAGAAAATATAATAGTTAATTTATGGATATATTACATATTTATTATAAAATTTACAATTTTTTTAAATTATCCTATGGATATTAAATCATGGAAAAATTTGAGGATTTTTAGAAAAGGCAGAATTCTCAGTGAATAGTGAAAAATATATACTTTTAGTAAAATTGATTTTTCTTTTAAAAAAATTAAGTAATTAAAAGGATCCATTATTAATTTAAAATGATTTAAAAGTAAATCATGATTTTTTTTATATTTTATCCAATTAATTAAATTTTTATCATATTTATACATGAGTTTAATGTAATCTTACTTTTAGGATTCAAAACACATTTATTTATGAAAACTTTTTTAATGTGCATAATGTCTATGGATTATAACTATCTAAAACAAACTGCTATAAAAAATGATTTAAAATAAATTTATACATTATTTATTTTAAAATATGAATTTAAATTAAATTAATTATTATTACTTTTTTATAGTTATTCAAATATAATTAGATTCTTTAGAAATGCATTTCTTGAAAAAACATTTTTTGATACGTTGTCTAGTATTATTTTATATTAAATTTAGACACTTATATTAAATTAACATGATAAAATAGATTAAATATTTTTAATCAAAATAATTAATATTATCTAATATTTTTAAATTTATATTTTTTCATCATGATTAATAAAAATGGATAATAACTATTACTGTAGTTAATTTATAAAAATATTTTACTGTACATGGATTAAACTAAAGTGGTAAATCAAATATAATATCACAAACATACTGCTATTGAATGGTAGAATTATTTTTTGACTTATATCTCATCTAGTATTTAATTTTTTATTTTTAGGCAGTAGATTTCTATTTGAATTCTCATTATTGAATAAATTTTAGAATTAACAAAAAGGTCAGTCCTCCAACCTTATAAAAGGGAAACCACTCTCATCTCATTTACACATATCCTAAACTAATTTCTATTGCCAATAATTACCGATAATAAATTATTTACATCACTAAACATGCCTTATAAGTTTTGGTTTGATCATTATTTCTATCTAAGTAGGATTTAGGTACAATCCTAAAGAGGTATTTTTTGAATAAAATGTATCGTTCTTTTTAGAGGATTTTTTGATTTATTATTAAACATACATAAAATATTTAATAAGAATGAATATATAAGAAAATCAGTATCTTCCATATTCTATTATTTTAATTTTTAATTTCATAACCTAAATCCATTTTCATTTCCATCAATTGGGAAAAGTAAACATCAGTCGTGTGTACAGAGGACTACCACCTCCTAGAATGGTGTAAAAATTTTACATCATCACCTAAAATAGATATTTATGATGATTAATTTAATGTTTATATATTACATTTAAAACATATAAATCATTAAAGAAAATTAATATATCATACAATTATTACCATACCATCCATTAAATGAATGAAAACGTCATTGGTGTGTATGAAAGACCACCACTTGCAAAGTGATGTGATTCATTTTTTACCACATCACATGGATTATATATGTAATTGTATTTAATTAAATAATAAGATATTTGTTATATAATTATGATTATATAAATTTAAAATAAAAATAATCATCATTCCACTGTGATCATTTATAAATTGAAACATTACTCATCCGTATACATGGATTACATCCCCATGATTGTAACATGATTTTTATAATTAAAAAACTTCAAGATTGTATCTGAATGTTTAATTGATTTAAAAATATGATAATTATTTCCTAATTAATTTTAAAAAGATTATGAATTTATAATATCATTTATCTTATTCAAATTTCCAAAGTGACATTAAACATAGGATCCGAACAACATCAAATTGTCTGACTTCACCAAGAATGGTTATGTAATTGAATATTACATGATAATCAATAAAATTAATGGAATAATATACATGAAAATGGGTTTTATGACATTAAATAATTAACATATTTTTATTATTCAGTAATATAAAGAACACTTGTGTCAAAGCATGCTCAATCTTAGGGATCTCTCTAAACCACTATTTTATTTCGGTTACGATCAATCTATATTTAACAATTTTTATCTCTCTATTTAAATTTTCAGAATGATTCTAAATTCTATATATATTTATCTAAAATATATACCTAGCTAATTTTAATTATTTTTTGGGTTAATAAATTCATTATGTTTATTTTTCAAATTCATTCACTTTAAAATTTTCCATAATCATAATATAAAGAAAGATTGTGCATGAAATTTTCCTTTCATGGGTTATTCTTATGTTATTCCTTATGATTTAATTCCATTATGTGGAACACATAGATCAAATACATGTTATGATAGGTTAGCCAATATAGATCTCCAATTCATTGTGAAATATTTTTATCTCGTGAGATGTTATGTATGTGATTATGGAGTAAACCAAATCAACTATATGACAATGTCTGAAATGTGATACTGTCTAGGTAGTAAGTCTTGAATCATTTTTATTTCATGTTTAGTATTTCTTCCAAATTTTATATATTACCATGAACTTATAAAATTTTGATCCTTATGGTATTATTTTTTGTTATTACTCATGAGAGTTCTCTCTAATGTTATCATGTTATACCTTTGACTCATGTTATGATTCCTTATCATGTTTATTCCCATAATGGGCTTTTATATCACCAAATTACTATATATATTCCCCAAGTTTTCCTATGATGTTTTACGTGATAAAATGGATTTAAAAGATCATTATGGACAACGAAACGAGTAATTCATATTTTAGTTTCCTTTTTATGTAATATGAACCCAGTATTCATAATACATAATACCTACTGATTATAGTATTGTATTAATATATATTTATCTCAAAAATCACACAATAAAATATATAAATGGTCCCGGTTTCAATATTTTGTTGTAGAGGAATGGTTTAGTTTTCATTTTGAAACTATGATGAGAAAATAATAGTGATAACCCAGTATATAAGTCATATGATAAATGTATGTATATGGAAATATCCTAAAATTTTGGTGAATGGTAGACTGAGTGGTTTGAAAAAATAAAATCACTCATTAGATACTTCAAGTGGATGTGGGTTTGGTATAGCTATAAATACGGATAATAACTATGAAAAATATACATTGAATTGGACTTGATGACCACGTAGTACATGAAAATTGTCATTATTGCACACATGGATTGATACTCCTAGGGGTTATGTTTGTGAAATTCCCAAACTCTCTTTAATCCATTATGAAGGACATAAACAAATTATTAACATGGATAACCTAAAATGAATATATATGTGGATAACTGAGACTAAAACCAAGAGACCATTAAGTTATTATGTATCTATCATTTATAATTAATTCATCCCATTTTTATAAATTTGTTTTGATTAATTTTAATATTTAATATATTATCATTTTATTTTTCTTATTTTATTTAATGTAGTAAATTTGAGAAACTGTTCCAACGACCAATATTATATGATTTTTGATAATTTAAACAATGAAATTACTAATATTTTAGTGTTTAGTGAAGAGAAACTCATGGTATTACTGGATCAACTAGATAACATTATTAATAATAACTTTAATTCTGAAGAATTTCCAAATCCTCATAAGAAAGATAATGTTTCATTCAATTCATTTATATGAAAAACGTATCCTATATTTAGTCAATCATAAGATCCCCTCATCATGTAATATTTTATTTACTCTACTGAGAAGATATTTATTGTCCTCAAATGCTTAGTTAAAGATAATGTTTCACTGGTTTTTTATCACATTGAGGGAGAAGCCAATAAGTGATGGACACTGAACAAGAACACAACGTCAAGAGAAGATATTGATTCCATGGAATGGTAAGACTTCAAGATAAGGTTTTTCAATAAATATTTCCTCAAACGATGTATTTAAAATATAATGTGGTAGCTCCATTTATTGAATAAAATGATGATTCTATTAGGGAGTATGAGGAAAACATCACAAACATTGAATTGTACTTCTCTGGTTTTTTCATCAACATTGAAAGTAAGGTGTAATTATTAATAAGTTGGTGAAATACATATCTATGAATTTCATTTTCAATTTTTTTACATTGATAACTATGAATATATTTCCCATTTTTTCCACAATGTGGAGGTATAGATTACTGACACCCTATAGTCTAATTGGAATTGAGAAAAAAAGAATTCAATTGGGATTTAATTTGATGGTGTGTCAACAGATATATCTCAGGGAATCAATATAACCCAACACACATTTTCAAAGTGTGTGAAGAATAATCTTGTAATATATCTCTTAGGAATTGAAATATTATTCACATGTGGAAAATAAGGGTGTTAGACTAACAAGTGGCACTGTGATATTAAGATTCCCTTAATTTTTTAAGATAAATAAGGTTTATATCAATAATTAGACTATGGTAAATCATTTCAACTACATATATTATAGGAATTATGTTAGCCAGTTCCTAAGTCTATGGTTCACAAGAGACAATCAACAATATCAACAGTAAGGCCTAGAGAGAAAGGATCATAAAATTATATCTCTATAGCTGAGGGGGATCCCACTAATAATTTAAGGATAGTTATTGTAGTTATTCATTCAAGAATATGTAATGTATTATTTTTTTCTAGTTATATGAATTTTTTAATAAATTTAATGTTTAGTAAAACTATTCAAGAACCACCTCAAAACATGAAATTTGAGCTATATGTGAAAGTATTTAATGCAGATATGGTTTCATCAAAAGTATACAACTCCCCCTAGGTAATGTTTTTATACTAAATATTTCATAAAATATGTTCCTTCATTCTTAAATAGTGTTTGATGCTATATTGTGTATGGATTGGTTATCCTTATGAATGTGAACATGAAGTATAGGGAGATGGATCTTGCTCTTTATATCTTATGTCATATTATGATTATGTATATGTGAGAGTAAGAGGATGAATATACCATAGAATTGTGTATTCAAGCATGGATATTGATTCTTTATGAGAAACCATATATATCCCAAGTGATCAAGACAATGGAGTGAATGATCATTGAAGACATTTCAATTTTGAGGGATTGTGCTGATGTATTCCCTAAAGTGTTTCCTATTCTTCCTCCTGATCAAGTGGGTTATTTCTCAATTTAATTTATACAATTATCACACCCTATATTCATGAATCCTTTTAGAATCTCCACTGTTAATTTAGATGAACCAAGGATGATGTTAAATGAGTATCTGGAAATGGGTTTCGTATGAGTAAGTTCTTCACCATTTGGTGCAGAAGTCACATTTAACAAGAATAAGGATAAGTCAGTGAGCCTCTTCATTAATTATCATGAACTTCAAAAAATCATGGTTAAGAAAAACATTCCCCCCAAATTGATAGATTAATTTTTTTGATTATCTACATGGAGAATAATATATTCCTAAGATGAACCCATAAACAAGAGATCACCAGTTAAAGGTGAAGAAAGAATATATTCCAAAAATTACCTTTAGAAGAAATTATAGACACGATTAGTTTATAGTGATGCCATTCAAACTAACTAATATTGTTGTAATATTTATAGAATTATGAATAGATTCTTTATATATTACCTCAACAATTTTTTAGTAGTATTTACAAATGATATTCTTATTTAATCCAAAATAAAATGAGAATAATGAGAAGAATTTCAATACAATTCTATAGGATTTAAAGAAGGATAATCTATAAGAATAGTTCAAAAAGTGTGAGTAATGTATAATGTAAGTATCATTATCAAGGAATATTATTACAGGAAAATGTATATTTTTATAGCCTTCTAAGAAAATGTCAATTGATAACTAGCACAAACTAGCATTTTTAATAGAGATCCATAGTTTCCTAGGATTATAAGGGTATTACAAATTTTTTTCAATGTTTCATAAAATCTTCAATATGACCAACCAATCTAAATAAAAGGGCAGTAATGTTTTTCTAGACGATAGAAAGTAGAGAGATATTAAAGGGGTTGAAAAATAAGCTTACCTTTGAACTAGTCCGTATGATTCCTTCAAGTGGGGTACTTTTTGAGGTATACAGTTATGCTTCAAAGAGGGGATTAGGATTTCTATTTACACAGAATGAAACATTGGAAGCCTATGAATCATGGAAATCGAATGTACTTGAAAAAAATAACCCCACACATGATTTGGAGGTAGATTAATGATATCTATGTCGATAATTTGGCAACATTATCTCTATGGAGAGAAGTGTGAAATATATATGGACCAAAAAAGACTCAAATATATATTCACTTAGAAGTATCTTCATTCTAGCCCGTGAATATTGTAATATATGATAAAAGGCATTGACTACTCTATTCGTTACAATCACGAGAAAGAAAACAAGGTGGTAGGTGATCTATGTAGAAGGAATCTATCAATTGTATCAATTATTATAATTTGGAAGGATGCATTCTACTTATAATTTCAAAGTATAGACATATAAATAATGAATGAATGAACATAATCATTCCTTTCTCAAATTATTTCTCAACCATCCATTCTAGGGATAATAAATGATGATAAAAGATATGATGTGGAAATTTAGAATAAGGAGGAAGACATAAGATAAGGTAAATCCCCGATTTTCAAAATTATTGAAAAAGGAGTTAAAGGATTTGTGTCATTAATCTATTTACCATCAAATATAGGGATAAAGAATGATCTCCTGAAAGATTCACATAGCTCAACCTTCTCCATCCACCCTGGGAGCATGAAGTTGTATCAATATCTCTCAGAGCACTATTAGTGTAAAAATATAAAAAATGTGATCATATAATATGCATAAAATTGTTTTATTTTTCAACAAGTGAAGTTGTAAAAGAAAAAATTATTTTGGGATGATGAAATAGTTACCAATACCTCCTCGGAAATGGGAATACACAACCACATAATTTTTCGATAGCCTTCCGAAGACATAAATATTAAACAATAACATATGGGTTGCAATGGATCATATTATAAATACCACTAACTTTATTAAATTTGAGATGACTTATCACTTGATAAACATGAATATATGAACATCAAATAGTTGGTGAGGCTACATAAAACACCACTAAAAACTATATCTGACAAGGATCTTTGGTTTAACTCCATGTTTTGGAAGGGCCTCTAAAATAATCTAAATAATAAGTCAAAATTTAGTATAAATTATAATACCCAAAATGATTTCTAGTCTAGGTATACTATTTAAACACTTGAAGATATTTTGAGAGTGTAATCAATTTTCATCAAAGATGAAGGGATTAACATCTTCCTATAGTTGAGTTCTCATATAATAATAGATTCCAATCAAGTATCCAAATGGATCCATATGAATCAATATGTGAGAATAGATGTAAAAAACTAGAGTGGTCTGATAATTTATACGGATAGAATCCACTGGGACATGAAATGGTGGAGAATATGGAAAACGGTTAAGGATATTAAACATCACATCATTATTTCTCCGAGTTGAAAAAAGAGATATTCTTATAATCATTGACAAGACAGAGAATTTATGGTCTGAGATAAAGTATTTACCCACATATCCCCAATTAAAATAGTAGTAATATTTTGGAAGAAGTTATTTATAAGACCTATGAACATCAAACCCCTTTAGATTCTTGATCACATCAGAGTTGTCACTTATGGACTGTCACTCCCACTAACCCTTTCTATAGCACATGATGTATTTCATGCATCCCTCTTTAGGAATTTCCTTTAGCATCCCTCAAATGTAATAAATTTAATGTTTGTATACATGGAAAATGATCTATCTTATAAAGATATGTCAATGATGTTCTAGAATAATACAGATAATGTTCTTCATAAAAAGACAACTCACCTTGTAAAAGTGGTATTATGGAACCATACATATAAAGAGGAAAACTTTGAACTAGAGAAGAAATGATGTAGAAGTACCCCAACCTATTTTCTTTTACCAAGTTATGTAATATAAATATTTAAGGTGGAATCAATAATTTTTGTAATAATATAATATCATGGGTTTTTAAAAGTGAAATCTAAGATCAATACCACATGCGACATGCAAAAATGATCCCAAAAAATCCATAATTATTTAACTTAGACCTATATAACCTATCCACTAAATAAAAGGGTATGATTATTTTCAAATTTTTTTGGAAATATATATTTAGATTTGTCCTCCATTTTAATTTATTTAAAAAATATTGTTATATAATCACTCAAAACTATGAAATATATTTAATTCTATAAAAATATGGTTCCTTTTATAAATTGTTATGTTTATTTTGTAAGAAAATGTTAGAATTAATTTATTAATGTTTTAAAAACATTTTAATATAATTTTAAAATTATTTTTGAAAAATAAATATTTATATTAATGTATTTTTAAATTTTTGGAGTATTTAAGAAGAATAATTTTTCAGTGAATAGTAAAAATTATGATTTTGGTAATATTGTATTTTCTTTTTTCATAAATTATGTAATTTAAAAGTAATATAATAATTTTATAATAATTTAAATGAATCATAAGTATTATTATTTTTTATTTAATTTGATTAATTTTACTTGAATCATCTTAGAACTATATTTTTATATTTGATTATTTTAAGGCTTCAAAAAAATTTCTGAAAATTGTTTTAATTTGCATAATGTTTATTCATTTTAACTGGTTAAAATATTCCATATTGATGAATTATTTTTATGAAATGTATATTATATATATATATAACTATTAATTGATATACATTTATTTATTATTACTTTTCATTTATTTATTATAGGATCATTTTATGCATAGAAAATGCAATTCCAAAATAAGTTGTGTTTAACACCTTTATGGGATTAATTTTAAATAAAATTTTACCACATATGTTAATTGAATTTAATAAAATTTATTGAAAACTATAAATCATTAAAATAAATATCTTATAATATTTCAAAATATTTTTTTTGATATTTATTAGTAAAAAATAGAAAAAATATACTACATTGGTTAATGATAAAATCGATTTACCAGGGGGGTTAAACTAAAGAGTAAAATGGAAAATAATGTTCAGAAAAATCTTATATTAAAAGATAGAAGTTTTCATTGTATTTATGTACATCAAAATAACTTATTTATTAATTTAAGAGGCTCTTTGAAAAAGTTTTACATTCTATTATTAAATAGTTTTGAGTATTTATAAGAATGACACTTCTCCTCCCTTTTATAAAGTAACCAATTTTTATCTCCTTTTTACACATTCAAGAACAATTTGATTAGAAACATCCATTCAAAATACATTATATAAACCCCTCCCCATAACAAAGATTCATTTTTTTTATCAAGAATCTTATCTAGGGAGTCACTAGGTATAATCAAAAAGTGATTTTTTAAAGAAGTGGAATCATTTTTAACCGATCATATCAATATTATTTCATCATACACCTCCTTAATATAATTCTTAATCATGATTATATAATAAAATAATCACATACAATATTCTATTATTTCATAATGTAATCGTGATATCCTTAATCATTTTCCAATTCCATAAAATAGAAAACAAAACCATCATTTAAGTGTATGGTTGACTACCTCTTTACGGACTGATATTATTTGATTTCCAACATCACATAACTTATATTTTTATGAGGATGTATTTATTTTTTATATAAGATACTAATTAAAAAGTAATCATTATTCACGATTAATATACCATATAACTTTTTATCTTCCCATCCATTCAAAGAATTATATGACTGTTCATGTGTACGTCACACTACCCCTTATGTGGAGATGTGATCCATTTTTAATCACTACATCACATTGATAGTATATTTATGTGTTTTTAAAGAATTTATATTATATTAATGATATAATTAAAATTATTAAAATAAAAAATAACACTTTCCTTCATGGATTTATGATCATTGAAAAATTGAAACATTACTCATGTGTACATATATGTTACCATCAAAATGATTGAAATATTGTTCTTTTTTTCAAAAAAATCTATAATTATTCATTATAAAAATATAATTGACATATATAAATGATAATTAATATATTATTATTTTTCTATATATGATTAATTAATTATATATTTTACCTTAATCAACTTTTCATGGTGATTTTGGATATAGGAGTTGGACAATGTCATAACGTCCAACATCAACCTTAATTATTAAGTAATTGAATATAAAATGACAATAGATATAATAATAGGAAAATAATCATGAAAAAGTGTCATTAATAAGTAAATAATTTACATAAATTTTTTATTCAGTGAGATAAAAAATGTACATGATGAATCATGCTCGAGGTAAGGGATATCTCTAAACCGGCCTTTTTTCAGGTTATGACCAATCTCACTCAAACTCACATTATATATATATATATTTAATGTCATGTAATTATTATATATTCTATATATAAAACTATAACATTTATAACTATATTATTCTCCCATCCTCTAATTTGGTAATACATGCCTAATGTTCATTTCTCAAATTATTTCATTATTAAATTTCATTTGATCATGATATAAGGAAATATCAGGAAACACATTTTCTTTGCATCGTAAATTATTATGTCATGGATTAATATTGAATACCTTTTTTGTAATAGATAGTTCGTGAAAATTTTGTTTTTAGGTAACTAAGATAGAACTCCAACCCATTGGGTAATGTTTTAGTCTCATGATATTTCATATATGAGATTTAGGAATACCCTAATCGGTTATGACACTTTTTCTACCATGTGATATTTTCTAAGAAGTTAGAATTTTATCTTTTTTATTATTTGTTTTGTTCTGATTCCACAATTCATATGTCACCATGAACTTATGATAACATGACCCTTATGTTATTCTCTCATGTGATTACTCACGAGCCATCCCATTTATGATATCATGTTGCACATTTAACTCACATGTTATGTTTACAAGTCATTTTTATTCCACTATATGGATTTTAAGAACACCCAATTCTTTTATATATGCCCCAGGTTATACTATATTGCATTAGGAGAATATATGGATTTATGATCTCATTATAGAGAATTAAATGAGGATGCCTTGTTTTTTTTCATTTTATTAAATATGATCCATGTGTTCCAAAAACACTAGACCTCCCTATCGATGTATTTAATTAGTGGATATATTTTTTTAAAATAATGTACTAAAATGTATAAAAGGATTTGGCCCCTAAATGATGATAATTTTAATGATGTACTAAATAAATTTCTATGTAATAGTTGTATTAAATGTACAATAAATTTATATAATGGATGATACAAGTAACATTCCATTAGATATTATAAAGAAATGACATATGTGGATCCTCAAAAAGTATATGTAAATAAAAAATGTCCCATACCAATATCTTTGATGAAAATATATTCTAACATGCATTATCTGGTATCTATAACAAATTTTTAAGAAACCTCTACAATTTTCAAGTTCTCTAACGGATCAAACTTGGAATGATGTCATGTTTTTTATACTAATAAAAAAGATGTCAGATTGGAAGAGGACTAGAAGATATTAATCAATAGTATTGTACTCACATTACCCTATTGAGAGGAAGTATTTTTAATCGGTAATGGTTCTTCTAAAAAGGGAATGATATGTTCACTAATTGAATATGAAAACGTGATAGTCTTTGGCTCATTATAATTAATTAGTCTGGAATAGAACTATACAAAACATGATATAGAATTGGATGTGGTCATTTATGCATTTAAAATTTGGTGATATTATATTTATTGGGAAAAGTATGTAACATATATGTATCATAAAATACTAATGTATATATTAACATAAATGCAGGAAAATATGAACCAACAATGGTGGATATAAGTGATCATGGAATTTGATGTTCAATCCATTACCGTCCTAGAATGGTGACCAAAGTGGAATATTATCTGAGTATAAAGGATCGTACAATATTATCCATGATGAGTATTTCAAGGGATCCAATATTTTTTGACATATAAAGAATATAAATATAAATAATGAAATTATATTCATCTTAACATTCACAAATGACTTCTCATCCATCCAATATTTAGAGGATTGAGGAGGAACATACAAATAATATACAATGAAAATAAATGACAGAACATATTTCATAGTTCAAATTTGGTAAATATGAAGTTCCAAGGTTTTGAACTCCAATATATGTCCCAAAACAAATATGAAAAGGAAACTCTTGGATAATGTGCATTGCTCCTCTTTCTCCATTAATAAAGGGAAAACTAACATTTATAGTGATTTGAATAAATCATATGGTGGGATAATATTATATGAAGATTTATAAAATTTTATATTGATACATAGTATTCTAATTTGTTAAGGGTGTGAAAAATGAGGTTATGGTAATTATGAAACCATTTCCTATATGAGTATGAAAAAGGTAAATCATAACCAAGGTACATTTCATGGACTCTCTTGGACATCTAAAGTAAATAATTTTATTTGAATTGTATTCGATCACCTTAAAAGTCAGATATTTTAATTTTAATAAAAAAAGATTTATCTCCTAAAAAATCTGAAATTTATATATAATAATCATAGTAATACTTTATGGAGTTCCAAATTTCATTTTATATGATCGTGAAATGAGGTTTACCTCATGGTTCGAGAGAATCATTAAGTAAGCAATGGATATAAATATGAGTTCTATTACTACTTATCACCCTCTAATGGATGGTCAGTCTAACAGAACCATTCAAACATTAATGGATATGCCGATATCATAGTCAACTAATTTCCAAGGATCATAAGATCAACACATTCTCAATGTGGAGTTAATATAAAACAATAGTCTCCCTTAAATCATCCAAATCTAAAAAGATAAGCTTCTTTAAGGGAATCAATTTCAAACACGAAATTATTGTGATAATGATGAATAGTGTAATTCAATGAGACCTAATATTTTCTACGTTATGATTGGGAAGTTTCATACCATTTAGCATCATATAAAATATAAAAAATGTCAATAGAAAAGAGATACACACTATCATCAATGAGGCACAAAGTTTAATGTTGGAAATAAAGTTATCATTTATATATCTCCATGGAAAAAGTCATGATGTTTGGGAAGAAGGGAAATATTTTTTCTAGATAAATGGGCCCTTTATAGATCCTTTTTCACATTAGAGTTTTTTGATCGATTATGAATATATCCTAACCTATCCAAAGTACAATATGTGGTCCTTATATACCAGTTGAGGAAATACATGCTAGTCCCATCACATGTACTGAACCAAAAGGTGGTACCCTTTGATAATAATATTTAATATGAGGAGTACCTAGGGAAGATATTATTTAACTAAGAAGAAGTTTTATGGATCAATAAAACTCACATCTTGATAGTTCTTTGGCAGAACCGCGGGTTTGAGAAAGAATCATGGGACCTATAAGAGGTGATGAAATAGAAGTACGATACTCTATATTTGTGTATGAAATGAAATTTTAGGGTGAAATTTTAGAATGGGAGAAGAATATATTGAACAGAAATTTTATAAATTAAATTCCACTTTGAATGAAAAAAATCCTTATTTTGTAATGTATATATAGAAAACAGATGAAGTTATTTTTCTACTATAGACCATTACAAAATATAAATTTTCACATTTAAAATATCATTAGGAATCCGGACCATTGATAATATTTTTTAGGTTCAATGATCATTATTATTAGTATATATTAAGGGTAAAGGAAAAATCCAATTAAAACACATGAACGAAGTAATGGCCTCGAATAGTAGGATAATACCCTATAAATCCAATTTATATAATCTTATATGGGAGAAGACATCACTAGGATTTCACATTAACTAATAAAAAACATAGATCCAACAACTAATGCCTTGGTGAAATTGTTTTTGGGGAAGGCCAATATAATTATGATCACAACCAAATCCTTGTTCTCAAATCCACCCTAAGAAAGTGTCACCATCACACACCTTACCCTTAAAGAATTTGATTGTGTAATATTGGGTTATATATCCAGACACAAAAGAATTGAATTTTTTAATACCCATTTTTAATAAAATAATTAATTTATTTATCCAATTTATTATTAGTTTATAATGGGTATAATAATGAGATTCATAACAAGTATATTTTAATATAATGAAACACAAAATAATTTTTTGGGAAATATAATGTTTAAATCAAGACACTATTCTCGATTAATTCTAGAATTCTAGAATAATTTTTTTGTAAAATTTTATTATTTATTAATAACTATTTACCTATAAATGAAAATAAAATATTATGAAATAAAATGTAAATTTTATATGTTTTAAAAACTACTATCATTGTAAAATCAATCATTTTTCAAAAATTTGGATTTTTTACTTTAAAATTATAAAATTTTAAAATTAGAGATTTAATTTTAGAAACTAAATTGATATTTTTAAACAAAAACCTCAAAATTATCCAAGCGTGAATAATTCAAAAGAATTATGATACAATGGATTTTTTGTTAAAAATTATACACAGTATAAATATAGGGCTTGTATTCTGACATCATGAACCCACAAAAAGGAATATAATAAAAATTAAAAAGATTATAAGAAAACAAAATTATGTTTCCTCATTAAAATTATGTGTTTTGAATTTATTTTAATAATTTTATCAACCATTTATGGATCCTAACAAATAAATATTATATTTTAATATTTTAAAATATATTATTTATGAACATGGCTCACTTATACATTACTAAAGATATTATTTTTTTCATTTTGGTTATTTAAATTATAATATTTTGAAAACCAATTCTCCTTGGAAAAAACCATAAGAATAATCAATTGGTAGAATTCTAGTTGTGATTATTTTATCATATAGAGTCCAAAACATTAGTGTAGAAAATAATAAATAATTCCACTATATTCTTCTATAAAATCCCTCCCAACAAATAATTACACTACAGTAAAATAATCTTAATAACCCATTTATTATCCCTCACATATTTATATGCCTATAATAATGTACCCATTATCTTCTGATTCTCCAATAATGCTTTTAAAAGAATTCTCTCATGGAATGGGATCCTTTCCTTATCATCTTTGTTTAGTCGCCTTCTTTATATTATGATTTTTGATTTCTAATATTTCATTTAGGGATATTTTTTTAAAATAAAACATTCTGTACAAATGAATTCCATGTGATGATGGGCCACATTAACAATCATTAAAGCATTCCTTGAATCATTATTTACCCCGTTATAATGTAAAAATTATCCGATGATTTCATATTACATAAATTTGTTTCATATATATACATCTGAATTTCTACTCAAAGTTATTCACAATGATGTACCTATCCTTTATTGATTGGGGACATCAATTTATATAACCCACACTCCAAAATAATGTAAATAGAAGTGATTAAATTCAAACTTTTAGTGTGTGATCTATGAGGAACACTTATTAATGTAGATGATATGAATGTGAGGGGAGATCCAGAAAATATATAACCCCAAAAAACATTAGGTAATCTTTTTTATCACATTAGAGACCATATATGGTGCATGAAAGGTTATACTAAAAAATAATATGTTATAATCTCTCAGTGTTTACCCTTGATGTAGGTTTATGATGTCCTGAATTATATTGTTACCACATTTCCATGTTTCCTTTATATTATTATATTATATCATGATATCATGTTCATATTTATGATTCACATGTGTCTTTTGATAGGATGATGTTCCTCTAGAATACCATGAACAACATTAACTCATTATATACATTGTTAAATTCCATAATAGGGAGTCTGACTTTCCCCATTATTATGTACATCCCGAGGTACTCTATCTTATTTTTAAAAGAACATTGGAAATTTGAGGTCACGTTTTGATGTTTTTAAATATTTTTTTGTACACATATGTCATGATATTTGTCTATGTGGATAATTTTAAAAATAATCTATGCCACACTATCTTATAGTATTATATTATGTGTACCTTTATATAATAAACCATAAATAAAGATGTATTAAAAAATGGGGTTTAATCTTTATGAAGATGAAATGTAATATTTAATGAAGGGATCAAATAAAATGATTGGAACCAAGTGGATTTCATTAATAAGATCAAAATATATCCATATTCTGAATATTGACTAAATAGAAATTCAAAATTTTTTAATGATCTAGAAAATTCAAGATGTGCACCAAAAAAATCAGCATCATTCATGTTGGAGAGGACTCTCCAAGTGCATCCAAGAGACCGAAGTTCAATTATGAGAGGAGGAATATTTCTAGGGTATTGTAGTAGTATAGTAGAAGACACATAGCATGTATTGTTTCATATTATAGTAGATAGAACTATTCACCTATTTCACCTTTGGGTCGCCAGTTTGGTCCTCAAGTCCTTCAAGGCCGTTGAGACAGTTAAAAAATCATTCCACCTCTAGTCCTTTAGGCCACCTCAAGGCCATCAGGCCACCTCAAGGCCTTAAGGTCAATTCTATGGTACATAAAACCAGATAGACATCATGGAACATGGATCTAGATAGATATTCAAGAGTAGGTGCATTAACCAGCAAATATTTAACCATAATTGGAAGAATGTGAGGGTATGGAATTATAATCTATAACAGGCCTATACATCTTTATAAAATATAGCTAGCTGACCAGCCTTTCAATGGTGGAGTGCTGACATCATGATATTTGATGGGGAGGGGTATTTTCAAGTAGTCTTTTAGGGAAGAATTACTCTAAGGCCTCTATGTTAGGTAATATGTCTCTTAAACTACAATATATGAGGGTTATCCATCAACCCTCAAAAGAGGGATGATGAAAAATCAATAAAACAATTGAAGGTCTTCTGTCTATTCAAGCATGGAGTGAAACTATTCTTGGAAAAACACACTATATAGATTATTTTTTTTGTATTTTTGTCTATTTTTAAGGGTTCTTTGATGATTGTATGTAATAAAAATATCTCGGGATTCATATTTTTCGGGAAATGATAAGAATGGTGAAGAGATTGAAGAAGAATTTTTGGATATAGTCGATCTTAAAGGAAGATTTAATATGTGTACTAGGATATTTTTTGAAGTATAGAGATGTGGAAGTGATCTAAATTATTTTATCATCATAGATGATAGGGAAATATGGACTAGAGAATAGACTATAATGCTGAATGATTTTAATTAGTTAGAGTTATATATGGGTCATAAAACAGATTTTATACATGTTTTTATAACATGGGATATAAAAAGAAACACAAATATAAAGATAATAATGTATAACAAAATGGTTTGTCGTATGAAGAAATAATTAGTTGATAGGAGGATGTACAAGGGAAGGATTTTAATGATATGTTTCCAATAAATAAATAATTTATAATTTTCCATTACATCTTCCCGGGTTTTTAAATAGTTTACTATTTAGATAGTGATTTTCAGAGATTATATTAGTAGTGAACATCATTAAAAGTTATATGTGATGAAAAATTTTCATCATAGAGTCTTTAATGAATAAATTTATATGGGGTATCAATAATATAGTTTGGGTAAACATAACATGATTCTTTTGTGAATGTTGAATCATAGCCTTTAATAGTTAAATAAAGAACTATTGTAAGAGAAATAAAAATAAAATTATTTTTTGGATGAATTGAGTCTTATTAGGGGAATTAGTTATAATAGGTATTATCAGATGGTGTTCAATGATGAGAAGTTGAATATCTATCTTTTCTATATATGATTCCTATCATCCCATGTGTCTCTCCGTAGAAGTTACTGTGTGGTGGGCCCAAACATCACCATGATGGTTCATATTCGGTAGGGGACAATCTCCATGTGGAGGAAATGATCCCTAATTTGTTAGTGGGTTACAATTAGCAAAATGAGGTTTTATACCCTAGTATGACAGGGCCACCACTCAGAAGATAGTGGACTTGTACCCTAGTGCATCAGGGGGTACCACATATTAGATTGAAGACTGATTCCCTATTATGTTATTAGTGTAACACATACTTTATTGAGAAACCTCACACTGTTGCATCTTGGGGGGGGGGCTACTCAATATATAGAAGAATTGTTCCCTAGTATGTCATGAGGGTACCACTAATTAGATAGAGGACCCACACCCTAGTGTAGTAGGGGGTATAACTCAGTAAATAAAGGACCCACACCATAGTTCATTAGGTAGTACCACTCAATCGATATAGTACCTACACACTAGTCCGTAGGGGGGGTACCACTTGATTGATAGATGACTCACGCCCTAGATTATCTGGGGGTACAACACTGACAATTGTCCCATATCACGGGCATCATCAAACACTGGCTAAAGAATAACTACACTCTGCTAATATTTTATCCTATTCCAGAAACCATAATGAGTTCTTCTCTCATGTTATCTGAAGAAATACACTCAAGATAGGATAATCATGTGCCAAAATAAGAGTCTAAACTAATAAGATACTTTATATAGAAAACTCATCAAGAAGTAAACAACACATGAGGATGTACATAAGGAATGTTACCTCTCCTCGTCAACTGGTTGTGTCTACTCAGAACATGGATTTCATTCCATGTAGTATTACCTGTCATGTAAGTGTACTATACACCATGAGACAACCACCCAGATCCCTTATCATGCACTTTTTCATTTCCGTGCCCATGTACACTTTTTGTTTACTTGGTCATGCCCATGTATGTGTACTTCTAGAGTACATTCATGGACTTTAGCACCGGGTCAATTGGTGTGTGGGGTTCCCACACAACGTATGTTATTTAACTCACTTGAAAAACTTATTCACTTAATAAATGGGTATACAAGACATATGTTCTTCAGACTACTTGGAATGTAGTAATGTATTTCATAAAATCTCAAATTCTATCTACTCATTCTAGATCTTCTTTCGCCAACTCGAATCCCAAAATTTGACCACAAAAAAATGATGTAAACCTCCTCCACCCACAAATTGTTTCCTTTCAATGAATGGAAATTGGTTTTCAATCCATTACTCAAAGATCATATACACAACCATCGCTTGTGGTTCCTCCCGCAACATCACCAAACCTACAAAACCATGGTGGAATCACACAAATACTTCAACACTACTCGATCCATAATAATATCATCAAAAAATCCATCTCAAATGAATATTCCATGAAATAATGGGTCCAATCACACTCAATCCATCCCAAGGATGTCAAATCATAACCTTATTGTACAATAAGGATTAAAATGATGAAAATCTGGGGGGAATGCACATAACCCAATTGTGAAACTAATGGTGGACAAGTCTTCCTAGAAAAATAAAAAAAATTGTCAATTACTGGGGTGAGAAGCACTGCACAATGGTGATAAATGGATTAGATAATTAAATCTGATATGTGGGCACACACAATGGATAAAAAACTGTGATCGGAGAAAAATATTTTATTTTTCTCAATATTTTTATTATAATGGCGTATATAGAAAAATGAAAAGTTATGCCCCAATTTGGATCAATTTTTATAGAAAAAAACAACTACCAACCAAGAATAAAGACAAGTTTCATTTTATATGCCTCGCTTCTCCATGATATGATTATTTTATCATCAGTCGATATAAATTCTCCAATGAAAAATAATAGAATATCCTCTCAATGGTACTAGTGTTACAGGGTGATTGCTAGTGATATTCCATAATAGCATATTTATGGAGGATTATTCTTTATAAAATATAATGAATGAATGAATGAATAAATGAATGAATGAATTTTCTTAATGCTCCCACCAATGACCTCTTCATCCGAAAATCCTACTCCCACTAATTTTAGGTCCAACCAAGGGTAAACCTAAAATTACAGGTCCAAAATTTTCATCAGATTTCTATTTTGATACCCTATTAAATAGATAAACCATTATTTATGAAAACCATGGTCACATGGTATAAAATATCCATAATATTTTTTATAAATTTATTTCTGGGCTCCCCATGCTTTAGAATCATCTGCTGTCTTAGCACCTAGATGTAAAAATATTCCGTGACATATTTGGATGTCTAACAATGACAAAAACAGGGTATCTACATTATTACCTCCTTTAATATTTTATTCATCAACCAGGAAAAACTAAACAAAAATATGGAGGTACTAAGCCTACATCATTATTTACCGTTCCTAGGATCTCTCCTGCATGCTCCCATGCTATGAATAGATAATAACCTAGGGTATCATCCATCCACATAGGATACTCTCTTATTGATACTCAATCACCACATGATTCTATACATTTGTGACTCCATCCTTGATATTCATATCTACCCAGTTAATAACGTGTGTGGGATCACATATATAACTCCTCAGTTATGACACATGAAATATTTCATGCACCCGCTCTAACTGTGGGGTTATAGTGAGTAGGTAGGAAGCCTCTACAAACCTATGAAATATCTATAATAGACCAATGATCCTAGGAGATAACATTATTACCTAGATAGACCTCTGCAATCATAATCATGGGTAGACTCTCAAGAAATCATTGTCTCCCTTATCAAACTCAAAGGTCCATTGACGTAGGTTTGGATAATACTTCTTCCAACTCTGAGTTATACTCATCATTTCACCGATCACCTAGTGCTTATCTATCATCTCTTGCACCATCTCTGGCCGAACAAGAAATTAGTCTATTATCTCAGTCTAGAATATGGTTGACATGTAGGGTCTACTGTATAGGGCCTCGAAAGATTCCATCGAGATAGTTGAGTGCTATATATTATTATAAGAGTCCTAAACTATGGGAAATTTATCCTTATAGTTCCACGCAATGTATAACATGAAATATATAAGCATATTCTCTACCCCTAACATAGTGCGCTTGATTTGGCCATCTGTCACAGGTGGATGGTTGTACTCATTATTATATGGGTCCCAAAATTACCTGAATTCCTCTCTGTAACCATGATGTAAATCGTGAATCATTATCGAAGAAAATATTTCTAGGAACCCCCAGAATGTGTTTGATCCCCTATACAGACAACCACCCCAAACACTCCACAGAACTATTCTTCAGGATAAGTGGAAGTTGGAAAAATTTGTACGTCTACATATAGTCACACAAAAGGGGTCATGGACTCTAACTATCTTCTGAAGACCATTCATAAATTTCATTGATATTCAATACCATTTCCACTATGATATCTCAAGGGGATGAGAACAACCTATCAGAACTTGGTGCACAGCCTTTACATGCTGAAAAGTGAGGCATCGAGAGACGGACTCACCCATGCCCCACATTATTCCATTCCATCAAAACTATTTATGATGGTTTATATATGTCCTCCCAACACATGGATGTAAAAACAATGGTTATATTTTATAATCTATCATCAACTCTTCCCACATCATTATTGGGACCACGCTGGGTCACTTGAAATGGAAAATGTGATTCTATCCTTGATAAAATGCATCTGTTGAATCACTTGTGTTTATCTGGTCATGTAAGAACTCATAGATGATTTATCCAAACTAGGAATCTATGAAATGATGATGTTTTAGAGGATTTAACACCATCAACCAAATAATATATACACCTTCATCCTCAATTAGGTTCAACTCCAAGGAATCCAACTACTTCGACACCTCCTGTTCAAAATGAGCCTGAGACAAAATGTTAATGGTATTATCAAGTATATTTCCTATTCCAAAAGTATAGACCATATGAATGACATAGTATTGAAGGATCTCCTATGAGAGCCTCTAGATTAGGATTTTTCCCACTATATAATTTCATTCAAGGCACTCGTATGGTCTTAATAAATAACAAAGTGCTCTCCTAGAAGATAGTGCCTCCACATATCCAGAGAGAATACTACTGATACCAACCGTATGTAGTGAGTCTGTTTGTTAAACTAGTGGTATCTCAACTTCCTCAACCAATATGACATAACATACCATCTCTTTATTAACACATATCTAAGAACATTTTTAGAGGCATCAAAATATACTACATACTCCATGCCCTCCTCTGATAGTCTCAAAACACAAGCACTCATTATCCTCATCCTTGACTCCTCGATGGATCTCTAGAATTACTCTTTCTACATAATTGGATATCTTTTCTATGTTAGGGTGGTCAATGGGGCTGAAATATTGGAGAACAATTCCAAAAAACTCCTGATGTAACCTTCCAAACATAGAATAATCCACACCTATGACACTCTCTTAGGTGGATCCGAAGAAAGAATTTCATTGTTCATTACCATGTCCCCAACTGATCTATGATCTAACATGACATTCCTGAGAATGTGAACCTCATGGATCTAGAATAGGAACATTTAGAGCCTACCATAAAGATGGTGCTCTTGAATCATTTATATAACTATAATCAAGTGCTCTGCATGATCCTCCAATAACATAGAGTGTATGAGTATTTTTATAAATGAAAATAACATATCTATACATATATATTTCAAAAATTTAGTTCATGAGATCCAAAAATATAATAGGGGAATTTATCACACCTAAAGGCATGAATATGATCTCATTGTGTATGTAGAAACAATAGAATGCATGCTTCAGAATATCTGGCTTAGAAAAAATCAAATAGTGCTAGTTATATCTGATATTCATAGTTGATAACAATATAACACCTAAAAAATAATCAAATATGTATTCAATAAACATAATGGGTTACTTGTTCTTTATCATGTCAGGGATAATGTTCTGATGAAATACATAAAGAATAATGCACCAGTCCATCTTTTTTACAAAAATACGGGATCTACCAAGGGGGACATGGTGGGTTTGATAAAAAAATATGTCATAATGGAGCCCTAACTACAAGAAAAACTAATTAAGCTAGGTAGGATCCATATTATCTATTGTAAAAGATATCAGAGTAGTCCAAGGGTGGAAGTAGATAAAAAATCCAACTCACACCTAAGAGGTAGTCCCAAAACCAAATCAGGATAAACATCCATAATATCCTCCATGACTGAAGGAATCCAAATTTTTTAAGATCTGTATTCGATAAGGTCTATACTCTCATAATAACGAGGGATGGATTGTAGCCTATTATTGAAAAAGCAACTCACTCTATCATGAAATATCTCTCACCCACAAAAAAAAATCGTTACCCATAAGTGAAAAGTCATCCCACTCATCTGAAGTGACAATCAACACGCACTCGGACCATATAAAACCATTCTATACCCAATATGAGTTCATATGTTATAATTGTAAAAACTATAATGTCCCACAAGAAAATTTCTACACATTTGAGAGAACTCACATTATCGAATGATAAAAGATACCGAAGAAAATTTCCCCAAATAAATCTCAAGGAAAATATACTGGGATAAATTATCAACTTAGAGTTCTATATATCACATTAGAAGTAATGATATTTAGGGATAACTCAAAAAATCTTCACTAATACTGATGAAATATTAGATTAAACCTAGTGTGTAAATCAAATAATCTCATGAGCCACTAGGTCATACACCTTCATAGTCTGTAGCTACCAATGACCTTAAAAATTAGCTCCCTGAGCCTAACATGGATTTAATAGTGGTGGTGGTAGTGCAAGGACATAAAAATAGTATCCACTACCCACAATTCATCCTAAAAGAGCCCCACATAGTCTTATTCCAACTCCACCACCCTGGGGCCACCCTACCCTTCAATGCGAGACCCATGATCACTGTGTTGCCATTATCATGATAGTCCATCAACTATCAAACTTCCATCCTTATAATGTCATCTTGTGAAATCACGTTCCATGTGACCTCTCCCTTCACATGAATAGTGTAATTATCCAAACATTAATTAATGAAAATTCTTCTTGATCTATTGAAATGTCATATAATTTGAAATGGTTATATAATACATATCCACATCCTTGATTTCATGTTTATGGATTTTAAAATATAGTTAGTAATTCTTTCCACTACTAATATAGTCGTTGAATAGTGATCACATGATTAGTATAAATATATAACTTTAAAAAATCAAATTTAGTTATATAAAGTGATTGATGGCCTCATCCAGAAGAATTACATTGTACGAATCCCATTTTTCAGAGATCAGAAAGGATATTGCATCACTGAACATCGCACTTGAACAATCCCAAGATGAGCTTAAACACATTACAATTGAATGTAACTTACTATAGGATATGTGGAAGTTGAGAAATATTACCACCCTTGTAATGTTATTAAATCCACCCCAAGATTCTATCACCATCGCACTCCATAACATTAGGTCATATCCAGGATTTATAAGGGGTTATGTAACAAGACCCTAGCACTATGATTATATGTATTAGTATTATATAGAACAAAAAATGTAAATTCGTTTCATTATTGTTACTTTCTAAATGGGTTTTAAAATAAAAAATAGTATATTTAGTAAATATTCAATTAATAAATATATCTTGACAAATTGATGGATTTTTTGGAATTAAAAAATTATTTTAATAAAATATTATTATCCCTAAATTAATTTTTAAATATAAATCATCTTATAATTTTTATAAATACAATTGTAATTTTTATTATGGTTTCAGAAGTATTTTTGTCAAAAAATATGAATTTTCAAAAATGATGGCTATTATTTTAAAAGATAAAATTTAAATATTTAGAAAATTATTTTTAGAAAATTAATTATAATTTTGGAATCAGGACGTCAACATGGTGGAATGTGTAATTTTTCTTAATTTTCTAAGACAGTCGAATTTTTGGTTAAAAATTTAATAGAGTTTTAATTTATAATGTGTTTTCTGACATCATAATGACTCAATAGAGATGTACTAAAATACTATAAATGGTATTTTCCGAAAATATAATATTAATATTTAATGTAATTTTATTTTAGGTTTTTTTGATTTATTTTATAAAGCCATAGTGAAACCTCCAAGACTTGTAATACATTTTATGTTTAGAAAATGATTTATTTGAAAGTGTGAATCACCTCCACATAAGGAAGCTTAATATTTCCAGATGTTTGGGTACTAGCCTTATAAAATAATTTTTTACACACCCCATTATAAAAAACTATTGGAAGTAACAATGGGTTGGTTTTTGGTTTTGATTAGTTTAATGTGTGGTTTCCAAAACCTAAATAATAAATATTTTCCTCTCTTTTACTATATTATCCCACCCAAGATCCCACATCTCATTACTAAAAAACCTTCGAGAACTAACCTACTCTAATTTAATTTCTATAGTATCCTCTAAATGTGCCCAATATCCCATGAAGCCTCTCTGAAGCCTCTACCAAACCTTTGAATCACACTTCCCTGTTAGAGATTTCCTCCATTCTCATTTTTTCCAAAATTAGGAATTTGTTATGCCATTTTATTTTCAATTAAAAATCTGGGGGTATGATTTTTAACCTCCCCTATACTTCCCTCCTTATTTTTGTGTGATGGAAGACCCCTTTCTCTCTAATTCATTCCTCCCATGTACACCCGTTACCATGCAAGAATTCTGTTAGGGTTTTTCTCTTCTCATTTACATTCAATAATTTTTTTAATATATGTATCTAAATTAAATTACATATATTGGGACATGTGTATATATGACCACCTACTTTCCATTTCTTTTACATCTTATGAGAAACCCCTTTCTCTCTAATCTACCATTTTTATGAGTTCTTATGTCACACCGTTATGATGCTGAATTTGCACCCTAATTTTCGAAGCCAATGTCATTGTTTAGTGAATACCATACCCATTTATCAATCAAGGGTATTCACCTTTACACACATTTACATATCAATTATATTGTTTAATTTATGTATTCCATATTCCTTTATCGTGTAAAAAATGATGATTTTTCATGATCCCGGTTGTATGATCAACGTGGCACACTTATGTATGAAATGAAATGATTAAGAAGGGTGCACCCTGATAGCTCTTCAATGCATTGGGTAATGATGAGTATCATGTTACGTCATGTGAACTAAGGTTTTAATGATTCTAATTCATGTTAAATGAGGGTTTACTGCTGATCCTTGTTCAATGAGACTTGGCTCATGCTAATATCATGTTAAATGTTGATTCCACAAATTCAATTCATGATAATCATTCTATATCATGTCTTTATTTTCATGTTTCTCTTGTGCTCCATTGATATACCTATTTCCTGACATGTACTATATTCTTCATTTTATGCCTTGTTTACTCCAATAATGAGCTTTATATCACACCCTTTTCTTATAAATTTCCTCAGTTTATCCCACACAATGCTAAGTACAATGGAATGTGTGTGGTCATGTAAAATAAGATTTCAAAAATGATTAATATTTCTAGTTCTATGTTTTTTTAATGTTTTTAATTTCCCAAAACCTAGATCTCTTGATCCTCAGTGTTGTCTTAAGTGTGAGAGTATATAATAAATCATGTTTACATGTGTAATAAATAAACAGTTGTTATAGATTGTATAAGAAGATATGTTTAGTTATTTTTGGTATGAGGATTATAAAACTATACTGAAAGCCTTAGGGGTAAGAATAAGTATAATAAAAACATCCATAAAATTTTGGTGTGTAGTTAGTAAGTGTTTTATCAAGAAAATACATACGTTTCTTAATACGAGAGGATAGAGGGATCTATAGAATATATGTATCTAGGGGGAAAACATGAAAACACCGCTTGTAGCTAAACTCGAACTACAACTGGTGCACAACAACAGACATTTCTGCACTCTTGGTTATGACACACCCATTAGATATGATTTGGTAAATTTATAATCATTGTATAAACAATTATTAATGGAATATAAAAACTCCCCTAATAATATATGTTTGGAAGTAGATCATGGATACAATGGATTTAAGCCTATAGATTCATAAGTTAAGGAAATGAATGTAATTTTTATGTTATTCCTTTAATTTCATTGGATCCCACTTTATGTGTTAAACTATTTTGGAAATCACCCATTATTTTTCTTTTATGCTAGCCAATGTCTAGTAATATGAGGAATATGGCTAACAATCAATGCGAAGGGAAACGCGTTGAGTGTCCTAATAAGATTTCCAATCAAATGGGAGATCAAGTAGGACATATCGTGATTATGCCAAACAATCTATCAAAAATCATGATTAACAATTGGAAATTTTTTGAGTTCCCAAGGGATGTAAGAAATATGAAGACAAAATCTCACAAAATTCCATCTGATAAAAGTGATAACGGAAAGAATACACAATTTTCTTGGTGAAAAAAATGCTGAAGGAGGAACCAAGGGAATTGTCACAAAGGGACTAGAAGATGTTTTATGAGTGGAAAGGAAGGGAAAAATTAATCTAATTTCCATGAAAAAATTTATAATGGGATGGGTGGAAAAAAACCTCTATCTAAGTCATCAAACAGAGTTCTATGTCATAAATGTGCAGAAGGCATGCATTATCCAAGATGATACTCTTTTGCAAGTGCTGAGAAGAATGATGAGCATCAACAATCTCCATGATCAATGGCTCATGAGAAGTCCTATTCTAAGATGTATAATCCTGATTTCATTACATGTAAATAATAATAAAATGTTTTTTATGTTAAAATTTATTTCAATTTAGGTCCTATTAGTATATCTTATATGTTTTCTATGAATATTGAGTCACCAAGAAAAATGTTATTCAATCATTAGGAAAAACCCACAATAAGTGTTGTATCACATGATGATGTTTGTGGGAATGTAATTCGTGGAAATTTTATAAGTCTCCCTTGTATGGAATTTGAGGAAAAAATACAAGTTCATTACCTATTCTTTACGTAAATTGAATGTTAATGAGAAAAACAATCCAACACATGATTCGGAGTTGGCTGTAGTAATCTTCACCTTAAAAATTTGGCAGGATCAACTGTTTTGGGGGAAGTGTGAAATATACACAGATCTCAAAATCATCAAGTATATATTCACATATAATGATCTGAATATTCTCCAATGAAGATGGTTAGAGCTGATCAATGACTTTAACTGCTTAATTAATTACCACCCAGGGAATCCGAACAAGGTGGAAGATTCTCTATGTAAAAAGGAACCAACGATTCTATCATTATGTTGAATTGAAAAGGATCCAATATTCATAGATTTGATGAAGATGGATATGGGAATAATAAATAAGGGAACATCATCAATCCTTTCACAATTGATTGATCCAAAATATTTTTTGAATATGTTAAAGGATTCACAAAATGATGATGAGATAAATTTAGAAGAAATTGGACACTTTTAAAAAGGTAAATCCTTGGAGTTCAATGTTAATGAAGAAGGAATTATGAGAGTAGGGTCATGATGATGCATTCCATAAAATCTAGAGTTAAAGAATGATCTTCTGGATTATGCACATAGTTAGAATTTCCCCATTTACCCAAGAAACGCAAAGATGTATTGAGATCTCCTAGAGAATTATAGGTGGGATAACATGAAGAAGAAGATACTTGATTATATATCAATTTTCCTAGTATGTAAGTAGGTTAAGTTGGAGAGGAAGAAGTCTAATGGGATAATGCAACCATTACCCAAAACAACATGGAAATTGGAGAACATAACCATGGATGGTTTTACCATACTTCCAAAGGCATATAGAAGAAATAATGCAATCTAGGTTGTTGTGGATCATCTTACAAAGACCACACAATTTATTGCAATTCGGGCGGATTTTTAATTGGATCAACTGGAATAGATATTTAACCGAGTTGTGGTAAGGTTTCATGGTGTACAACTATCTTTTATATCAGATCGTGATCCAAGATTCACCTCTATGTTTTGGATGATTTTTTAATGTTCTCTGAATACTGAGCTGAACATCAGTATGGATTATCATCTTTAAACTGATTCCAAACTATATAAACACATGAGGACAAGTTGAGACAATTCTCAATAGACATAAAAGAAGTATGGGATCAACATATTTCTCTGGTTGATTTCTCTTACAATAATAGTTTCAACCCAAGAATCTAAATGGATCTTTATGAAGCTCTTTATGGGAAGAGGTACAGAACACCAGTAAGATGTGTTGATGTTGGGAAATGAAAATTCCTTGGACCTTAAATGTTCAACGAAATTGTGGAGAAGGGTAAGATCACCCGAAAACACATTAAAGCTTCTCAGAGTCAATAAAAGGGCTATACTGATAAACGTCAAAGAGACCTATAATTTGACGTTGTAGACATGGTATTCATCCACATATCACGGATGAAGAGAGTTATGAGATTAGGAAATAAGGGAATGATATGTCCAAGGTACATATTTCCTTTTGAGATCCTTGATAGAATTCTAGTATTTTCCTATTGATTAGGAATCACACCGAACCTATCTTATGTACATGATGTGTTCCATGTATCACTTTTGAGAAAGTACATACCTTACCCATCACCTACACTCAATCTAGAGGTGGTGAATTTGAAGAATGACAACTCTTATGAAGATAAGCTGGTATAGATCTTAGACTGAAGAGGAAAAGTTCTATAAAATGTGACAATTCCCCTCCAAAAAGTTTTTTGGAGAAACCGAATGTTTTTAGAAGAAATGTGGGGATTTGGGGATGAGATGTAGAAGAGTTCCCAGAACTTGTCTTAGTATGGGAATATGAAATTTTGAGGGTGAAATTTTTTAGGGGGGAAGATTGTAATGACCAAAAATTTTATTAATGAAAATTCATCTTGATCCATTTAAATGTCTTATTATGTAAAATGGTTATATAAAACATATTCACTTCATTGGTTTTATGTTTTTGGATTTTAAAATACCATTAATAATAGTTACTGTTACAAATATTTTCATTGAAAAGTTATCACATGATTAGTCTAAATATAGGGTTTTCAAAAATCCAATTTCCTCAGAAAAAGGAAGTAATGGCCTTATCAAGTATAATTGCTCTGTATGAAGCCCATTTGTTGGAGTTCAGAAAGGAGGTGGATTCACTAGTCATTAATTTTGACCATTCACAATTTGAGCTTAAACATGTTAAGCTTGAACAGAACTGCCAATGGTAGAAGTGGAAGTTGATAGAGATTACCAACCGAGCAATGTTATTCGAACCACTCCAAGAGTATTTCACCATCACACACCTTACCATTAGGTCATATGAGGGTGTTATATAAGGTTATGTTACAAAACCAAAACACTATGATTATGTGTATTATTTTTGTATAGAATAATGAATATACATTCATTTAATTATTGTTACTTTGTAAATGGGTTTTAATGCAAAAATAGTTTTTATAGTTAATATTAAATTAAGAAATATATTTTTCTGAATTCATTGATTTTTGAAATAAAATAATATTTTAATAAATTATTATTATTACTAAATTAATTTTTAAATATAAATCATCATATAATATTTATGAATATAATTGTAATTTTTATTGAGGATTGAAAACTCTTGGTGTCAAAATCAATGAATTTTCAATAAATGTTGGTTTAAATATTAAATGTTAAAATTCAAATATTTATAAATTTATTTTGAAAAAATACATATTTTTTTTTGAATTAGGATGTCAAAATTTTACAATGATGAATTTTTCATAATTTTTTAAGACAATTCAATTTTCTGGGTAAAAATTAAATATCGTTTAAAAAAATGTGTTTTAGGACATCATAATGACACAATAGTGATGTAATAAAGTAATATAAATGATATTATCGGCCTATATATGTTTGACCTTTACAAAATTGTTATTTTGGGTTTATTTATTCATTTTACACAGCCTTAGTGGACCCTCCATGACTTATAAAACTTTTTAAATTTTGAAAATGATTTCCTTGAGTGTGTGACTCTCTTCCAAAAAAGTAATCGCAATATTTTTAAATTTATGTCCAATTTACATATAAAATAATGTTTTCCACTCCCATTTTTCAATAACCATGGGAAAAAACGATGGGTTGGGGTGGGATTTTGATTAGTTTAATGTGTGTTGTCCAAAACCTAAATAATAAAGAATTACCTCTCTTTTCTTACATAAATCCAACCAAACTCACACTAATATTATTTATAAACCCTTTTAGCATGTCCTTACTATAACATACTTTTCTAGTATCCTTATAAGGATCCCCAATCTCTCAAAAATCGTCTCTCAATCCTCTCCCAAGCCTTTGGAACACAATTCCAATTAAGGGATTTATTCCTTTCTCATTTTTTGTCAAAATTTCATTAGATTGTTATGCACTTTAATTTAAAGTTAAAAATGTTGGAGTATGATTTTTCACCTCCCCTATAAATTCCTACTTACGTTTTAATGATGAGAGACCCCTTTATCTCTCATTAATTCCTCTCATGTACACCTGTTACCATCCCAAAATTCCGTAATGGATTTATATCACCTCATTTAAATTTAAGAAATTATTTTATATTATGCATCTAAATTCAGTACAAGTGATTTTAAATGTATCTATATGAACCCCATTACATTTAATTTTGTGTAAATCTAATTAGATACCCCTTTATCTATCATCAACCATTTTTATGAATTCTTATGTCAGACCATTATGCTACCGAATTTGCACTGTGATTTTCGAAGCCAAAGTCATTGGGTAGTGAATATGATACCCATTTATCTATAAAGGTTATTCTACTTAGTGAACATTTACTTATCGATTATATAGTTTCATGTATGTATTTTAAATTCCTTTATCATAGAATAAATGATAACGTATAATGATTCCATGTTGTCTGATCCATGTGGCACATTTATGCATTAAATTAAATGATTAATAAGGGTTCACCCTAATAGTGCTCCAATACATTGGGTAAATATTAGTGTCATAATTCATCAAGTTAAATGAGGGTTTATGCAAGGTAATTCATGTTCAACAGGTTTTTACTCATTATTCATGAGAAATTATCCTTGTATCATTCTAATATCATGTAAAATGTTGTATCCACATTTTCAAGTTATGATAATCCTAAAATATAATGCATGTTCCTGTTTCGATTATGCTGCATTGATATTCCTATTTTCTAACATGTAATATTTTCTTCATTTTACACCTATTTTACCGGCTTACTAGGATTTATATCTCACCCTTTTCATATTAATTTCTTCTGGTTATCTTATGCAATGCTATGTTCAAAAGAATGTGTGTGGCCATGTAAAAGAAGTTTTCAATAAATATGTGTATTTAATGTTCTAAGTTGTTATGTAATGTTACTAATCTACCAAGACAATAGACCTAATGATCCTAAATGTTTTCATATGTGTCATTTTATGTAATAAATCATTTTTATGTGTGTAATAAATACAGGGATGTTATAGTTGGTATCAGACGATAGGTTTAGTTAATTTTGTGATTTGGAATAGAAAACCCCAAAGAAAGCCTTAGGGATAATACGGCATATAATAAAAACATCCTTAATATTTTGGTGGTTATTTATTAATTGGTTTTTCGAGAAAATATATCTTTATATGGATATGATTAGGTAGAGGTGGCTCTAGAACAAATGTATGTAGGGGTAAAACCCAAAAACACAGCTTTGAGCTAGACTCAAATGAGAACTGGTGCATGAAAACAGGATTTCTTCCACTCTTAGTTATAACACTCCATGGGGATATACATTGGTAAATTCATAATCCTACTATGAACAATTATTAAAGGAATAAAAAATCCCCCTTATAATATATGTTGGGATTTTGATAATGGATAACATATATAGAAGCCTAAAAATTCTTATGTTAAGGAAATAAATTTAATTTATATGTTATTAGTTTAATTTCATTGGATTCCCCTTTATTTGATAAACTATTTATGATACAGACCCATTATTTTCTTTTTGGGCTAGCCAATGGCGGGTAATTTGAGGAATATGACTAACAACAGATGTAAACAACCACGTGATGAGTGTCCCAATGAAATTAAAAATCAAATGCGAGTTCAATTAATCTATATCATGATTATTCCAAACCAACTATCAAAAAATATGATTAACAATTGGTACATTTTTGAATACCCATGGAATGTAAGAAAGAGGTTGATGACATCTCATAAAAGTCCATGTGATAAAGGGGATATGGGAAATAAAACCCAATTTCCTTCATGCAACAAATTTAGAAAAATGATCCATGGGAAATGTAACAAAGGGACTAGGATATTATTTAATTGTGGAAATGAATGTCATAAAGTATCCAATTTTGCTGAAATAATGGATAATGTGTTGGATGGAATCAACGATCCATCTAAGGAAACATTCATAGTTCTTTGTCATAAATGTGGAGAAGTAGGGAATTATCCAAGACAATACTCTTTTGAATGTGTTGAGAAGCCTAATGAACTTCAATAATCTCCATGATCAAGGGATCACAAGGAGTCTTATGCTAATATGGATGATCATGAATTATTTACATGTAACCACTACTAAAAATTTGTGTATGTCATTATGTATTTCAATTCGTGTATTATTAGTAGGTCTTTTATGTTTTTTATGAAGATTGAGTCCCCAACAGAAATGATATGAAATAATTTTGAAAAAAAAACAACTATAAGTGTTGTATCACTTGTTGAAGGAGGTGTGAAATTTCTTATTGAAAATTATAAAAGTCTCTCTTTTATGGAATTTTAGGCAAAATGAAAAATTTATTTCTTATACTTCAAGGAAATATAATGTTAATAATAAAAACTATTCAACAAATTATATAGACTTGGCTGTAGTAATATTTTCCTTAAAAATTTTGTGATATTAACTCTTTGGGAATAATTGTGAAATATATGCCAATAAAAAATCATCATGTATAGATTCACATAGAATGATCTGAATATGAAGCATCAAATACAGTTATATCTGATCAAATACTATGACTAATCAATTCATTACCACCATGGAAAAACGAACAAGGTGGCAGATTCCCTATGTAGAAAGGACCTTGTGATTCTATCATTGATGAGAATTTAAAAGGATCCAATCTTCATTAATTTGTTGAAAATGGAAATGGTAATCATAATGTGGGGAACATTATAAATCCTTTAAAAAATTATTTCTCAACCATATCCTTCATAAAGAATAATGTATTCTCTAAATGGATGATGTGGGAATTTAGAAGAAAGAGGAAACTATCAAAAAAGGGAAATCCTTAGAGTTCAATGTTAATGGAGAAGGAATAGTAATATTTGGGTCACAACTCTGCATTCCACAATATTCAGAGCTAAAAAAGAATATTTGGATGATGTACATATTTATAATTTCTATATTCACATAGGAAAAATAGTATTGAGATCTCTGAGATAATTATTGGTGGAATAACCTGAATAAGGATATCACTGAGTATACATCAATGTGCCTGGTATTTCAGCAGGTGAATTTTGAGAGGTAGAAGTCTGAGGGGAAGATTTAACCATTACCCATACCAACATGGAAATGGGGGAACATCACCATGGACTCTATCACCAAAAATCTAAGGGCATATAATGGAATCAATGTTATTGAGGTTGTTTTGGATCATCTAATAAATGCTGAACACTTCATTTTAATTTGAGAGGATTTCTCATTTGATTAACTGGCACGAATATATATCAGGGAAGTGGTACAGATGTATGGAGTAAAATTATCAATTGTATTCAATCAAGATCCAAGATTAACCAGTATGTTCTAAAAGAGTCTTCAATATGCTCTTAATATTGAGCTGAACATTAATACATCTTTTCATCCTCAAACTGATGGCCAATCGGAATGGACTGTCCAAACACTTGAGGAAAAGTTGAGAGAAATATTAATGGAATTCAAAGGAGGATGGGATCAACATATTCATGTAGTTGTGTTCTCTTAAAATAATAATTTCAACTCAAACATCCAAATGTATCCTTATGAATCCCTTTTTTGGAAGAGGTGCAGAACACTGGCATGTTGGGATGAAGTTGGGGAGTGAGAAATACTAGGTCCAGAAATGGTCAAAGAAATGGTGGAGATTGTTAATACCATCAAGCTGCACATTAAATCTTGTAATACTCAACAAAAGTTATATGCTGATAGTCGTTGATGAGATCTAGAGTTTGATATTGGAGACATAATATTACTCTCTATATTTCAATAGAAGAGTGTTATGAGATTTGGGAATCAGGGAAATATTAGTCCATGGTACACTATATCTTTTGAGATCCTTGATCACTTAAACCAGTGGCCAATCGACTGGAAATCCCACCAAAGATATCTCATGTACAGGATGTGTTCCATGTATCTCTCTTTAGGAAGTACATACCTTTATAATCAGATGTACTCAATTGAGAGGTGGTACCCTTGGATAATGACCTCTCATATGAAAACAAACAAGTGAAGATCTTATATCGTTGAGAAAATGTTCTATGAAACCAGACAACATCGCTCGCCAAGGTGTTGTGGTGAAACCTCATTTTGAAGACGAAATGTGGGAATCAGAGGAAGTGATGAAGCAATGTTACCCTCATCTATTTTAGTGTGGGAAATGGAAATTTTGAGGGAATGATTTATTAAGGGGGGAAGATTGTAATGACCAAAACATTTAATAATGATAATTCCTCTAGATCTGTTTAATTGTATTATTATGTAAAATAGTTTTATAAAACATATAATATTCCTGGGTTTTATGTGTTTGGATTCTAAAATACAATTAATAATTCTTACCATTGATAATATATCCTTTGAACTGTGATCACATGATTAATATAAATATTGGTCTTTAACGAATCGAATTTACTCACACACAAATGTGATGGGCTCATCCAATATAATTTCTCCACACAAAGCCCATTTTTCGGAAGTTAGAAAGGTGAATGTGTAAATAATATTTTTTCTTAACCAATCATAATATGAGCTTCAACATGCTAATCTTTAATAGAATCGATTATAGGAGAATTGAATGTTGATAGAGATTACCACCCTAGCGAGGTTATCCAAGCCACACCAAGAGTATGTCACCATTACACACCTTATACACAGGTCTTATTCTAGTGTTATAAGGGGTTATGGATGAAGACCCTTTACTGTGATTATTTTCATTATTTTTGTATTAAATAAATAATATACATTCATTTCATTATTGTTACTTTGTAAATGGGTTTTAAAGAGAAAATAGAAAATTTAGTTAACATTCAATTTAGAAATATATTTGGATGAACTAATGGATTTTTTGGAATTAAATAATATTTTAATAAAATATTATTATTACTAAATTACATTTAAATATAAATGATAATATAATTTTTATTAAAATGTTGTAATTTTTATTACAGTTTGTAAACTGTTTTTGTCAAAACCCCTGAATTTTCAATAAATGAGGGTTTTTATTTTTAAACTAAAAATTCATATATTTATAAAATTATTTTGATAAAAGGAATAATATTTTTGTAATCCAAACATTAAATTTTCCAATAATGAATTTTTCATAATTTTCTGACATAGTCGATTTTTTGGGTAAAAATTAAATACCATTTAAAAATATAATTTGTTTAATAACATCATAATGAACTAATAGTGATGTAATAAAATAATAAAAATTGTATTTTAGGATAATATATGATTTAACATTAAAATAATGTGATTTTAGGTATGTTTTATTTGTTTAAAAAATCGTTAGAGAACCCTCTAAGACTTATAAAACATTTTAAATTTTCTAAACTGATATCTTTGAGAGTGTGAATCACCATCACATACAGAAGCCTAATATTTTAATAAGATTGTCCATTGTCCTAATAAAATAATTTTTTCGACTCCCTTTTGGAAAAAACCATGTGAACAAACCATGGGTTTGTTTATGGTTTTGATTAGTTTAATTTGTGGTGTCCAAAACCTAAATAATAAACAATTCCCTCTTTTTTTCTATATAAACCCACCCATGCTCCCACTTATCTTCAATAAAAAGGTGTTTATAACATCCCTAATCTTACATACCCTCTCTATTATCCTTCTATAGAACCTCATGTGACCATATAATCCTATATGAAGCCTCTCCCATGCCTTTGGTTCACACTTCCATGAAACAGATTTCTTCCTTTCACATTTTTGTCCATATTTCTTTATATTGTTGTGCCATTATTTTTTTAATTAAAAAAGTTGGTGTAAGTTTATCACCTCCCCTATAATACAAGACATATCTTGTAATGATGATTTACCCCTTTACCTCGCATTAATTCCTCTCATTTACACAAATTACCGTGCCAAAATTCTGTAAGGGATTTCTCTATTCTCATTTACATTCAAGAAATTCTTTTATTTTATGGATCTATATTCCATTAAATATGTGGGGAAATGTATCTATATGGAACCCTTAATTTCCATTTCATTTAAAATCTATGAGATACACCTTTATCTATATTCAACCATTTTTATTAATTCCAACATCACGCCATTATGCTGCTGAATTTGTACTATTATCTTCCAATCCAAAGTCATTGGGTAGTGAATACCATAACTATTTATCAATCAAGGGTGTTAAACTTTGTAGAAATTTACAAATCAGTTAAATAAATAATATATGTATTCAAAATTCCATTATCATGGAATAAATTATGATATTGGATGATTCCTTATTGTTTGATTCATGTGGCACACTTATGCATGAAAAGAAATTAGTAAGAATGGTGCATCCAGATAGTGCTCTAATGCACTGGTTAATGATTAGTATCCTGATACGTTAAGTGAAATGAGGGTTTACTCATGATAATTAAAGTGAAATGAGTGTTTACTCACGCTTCTTGTACAATGATCCTTGGTTAATGCTAACGTCATGTTAAATGTTGATGAAACATTTTGATGTTATGATAATCTGGCTATATCATACCATTATGATCATGTTTCTATTGTTCTCCATTGATATGCATATTTCCTAACATGTACTACATTTTTCATGTTAGTCTTTTTTTACACCCTTAATGGGACTTATATCTCAACCTTTTCTTAAGAATTTTCACAGGTTATCCCATGCAATGCTATGTATGAAGTAATGTGTGTGATCATGAAAAAGAAGTTTTCAATTAAGATGTGTATTTAATGTTCTAATTTGTTATTTAATGTTATTATTTTCCCATTATACAAGACCTATTGATCCACAATGTTTCTTTAAGTGAGAGTTTATTTAATAAATCACATTTATGTGTTTAATAAAGATATGGGTTGTAACAAATAGTAATATCCATATTCAGGATAACCTTTCCACTATAGGGTCGCTCTACCAAGAAACGATGAGTCTATACTTGGTCGTGGAGTGAATTATTATACAAAGACCTTACCGAGTGGTTCCTGGTAGCTAATATAGAAAACTCAAACAAATTAATCCCTCTACTAGCTTTAGTGGAGAGGCATTCCTATTAGAAGAAACTATCAATCACCATCTCCTTCTCCCACACTCCATCACAATGTCGGAATGGAAAGGGGTTCCACACAGGCTCATATGTCTCTATAGAGACTATGATCCAACTTATTCACCCAGAAGTAACCATACCAAATCAAGTCGATGGAGTACCATGTGATATTAGTGAAACTCACTACAAAATCAGAAACCATCATCCCTCAACACAACTATTCTAGTATCTCTTTAATCTAAACCATGTAAAAGCCTGAAGGGTGGCACTTCTCATGGAATAACTACTTGAAGTAATACCATGATGGAATTGAATCTTCATGAATCTATGTGACTAGACTCCACCAACACATAGTTTCTCATTGTAAGTAGATGGCCTCTAGTGAAACAACTAGATCTATTGATGTCAAGACAAGACAGCAAACATGAATAATCAAATCTAGTAATTTATCCACCGCTTGGGGATCAGGCTCACTATAGAACCCTAATGGATACTATAATTGGAACTTATTGAGTGAACTAAGCATGTGTACGTCCTCACCCTACTATATTGTTATAATATTTTTCTCAAAAACTAGTGATGATTATACATATCCACCAAGAGGATGGATCTCATGATATTTCCCCTAAAATGTTGCCTCACTACTCACCAAATCCTCGTCATGATTCTAAATCGGTAACCTAATTAATTGTATTTGTAGATTCATCCTAAAAATTTAATCAATACATACCATTGTTAGATTAGTATATATATATATAGATAGAGTGATTTGAATCAATATGGAGAGTAAAATTATTAATACAATATGTTGTTGGAAGTAGAGTTCCCAATCGATTCGACAAGTAGGTTTTCAGAGACCTTATACATGAATACATCTACCACCACACTACAATTGGGTTCCTTGGACTGAATGTGGCACTATAGACACTTAGAAACTATTTATCTAAGTCCCAATAAAATCCTTACCTGGTTACAACTCCGAAAAATAGTACCAATAAAGGAACTATCATGGATACAAAATTTTCATGATCCGTCCCAATGGGGGTCGACCCAGAACTACCCCATGCCTGCCTCCATTAGCGAAAGGCTAGAAACCAGTGATATATGGCATAAATAATATGGGAGGAATCTTACACATACCTATATAAACACTCACAACCATATCCATGTTGATGTTTAGAGTAATAAAATAAATGACAATAACATCAATAGTAAGAATCATATATGAAAAAACCTATAGAGAATACAATAGTATGATAGGGTATTCCGAAAAAGAAAAATGGACTATGAAACGCCAAACCAAAAAGATTTCAAAAGATGAAAAAAAGAGAAAATTGAATTCTCATAAAACCCATCTGCATATATCAAAGCCCTAACAACCATATTCGGTCAATATATCTAGGGTATCTCTATGATCCTTTATAATCATCTTCAACCTATCCGTAGACCATTCAAGTAAATACAAGTATAGGTAAATCCCTTGATGTGGTGATTATATATATACCCTATTGTATTCCTTCAAAAATGAGTGGGAAAACAAAATGAGATGTGATAGAAGAAGAAATCTCAATGTATATTAATTGGAAAACAAAATCCAACAAAAGGATACATATATATTTTCATAAAAATCACAAAATAGTAAACGAGGATCCCCATCTCAAAGCCCAACCCTAGAAAATTTTCTTGAATTAGTTATAAGATGTCAATCAATGATGCCCAAAATCTCACATGTCATTCCATATAAGTAACCATTTAAAGGGAACATAGATCACCACCGTGCAACATAGTAGAAGGGGATCAATCTCTTTATAAAAGACTTGGGCCCCAGTGTGTCAAGGGGGCTCCATTTAGCGTATGTAGTAAACACACACTAGTATGAGTTGGTACGACTTAAGAGATAGAGGACCCACACCCTAATGTGCTTGGGGGTACCACTTAGTAGATAGAGGACTCATTCCCTAGTCCAATAGTGGGTACCACTCATTATATATAGTGAATTACCTAGTGTTTCTGTGTGGTAATATTTACTAGATTGAAGAACCACACCCGTGTTTTTTATGGGGTACCAATTAGTTCATAGTGGACTTGCACCCTGGTGTGGTAGAGGGTATGACTTAGAAATTAGAGGACCGGAATCCTAACCCATTAGAGGGTACCACTCTAACGATCATGTATGATCACCATCTTTAACGAACACCAACAAAATAACTGCTATACTTGGAAAATCTCCCACCATATTATGAAATCTACTATGATGGACAATGTTGTGATCTACATGCTAAAAAATCTATGATAGGCTATTCATGGGCCAAAATAAAAATCCAAACAATGGAGATATGAGAGATTGTTAAATAATAAAGAAGTACATGTATTGTGAGGGAGTCCACACACCATGTGACCTCACCTAGTAATCGGTCCATCTAGTATAAGATGGTGTGAAAGGGTACTGCACGGTGTGCATTAGCCACCCGAGGTCATATCCATGCTCCTAACCAAGCCAGTGTCGGTGTATTGTTGTTGTGTTCCAAGATTTAACCATGTTTTTATTCTACAAGAGTATATTCCATGTCACCATCACTGGATCACATGGAGTTTGGGGTTCCCAGATGGCACATGAAATATAACTCACTAAAACCCTTAGAAACCACAACTAGGGGTCTACACACCATGTGTTATATTGACTAAATGGCATTTAGTTAGGTTTTCCTAAAAATATTAGATATACAATGCATGATACATATATTAAATTAACAACTAAAATACAACCATTTGACCACCTAAATATGATTGAAACCTCTTCCAAGCATAGATTTTGGCCCTCTGGTTGCTATAAATAATATTTTGATATGGGGATCAAACCCCATACATACCTTCATCGCTCGTGTTACTTCTCGTTGACTTACAATATATCAAAATCCATGGTGTAATAAACCTATTCATTTAACACTCTACAATATATCTTCAAATCTTCATGACATACATCACACATGAATATTCCTTGAATCTGGGGGTTCAATCACACTATACCCCACCCGACGATGTCGAATCATCACCTCGTGGTATAATGATGATGAACATGAAGAATTTGTTGGGTAAATCTGATTTTGAAAAGGTTAAAAAACCATTTTCCAAGAGTTCATGTATAATAAATAGAAAATTCTAATATTCAGGGTGAGAAACATTTCACAATGGGGTATATAGAATAAATAATAAAATGCAACATGTTGGTGCATGAAAAATCTAAAAAAATGTAGATCAAATGAAATGATTTGATTTTTCTAAATATTTTAATCAAAGGGACGAAATACAGAAAGGGACAGTCCAAACTTGATTCATATCAATATTTGGTTTATAATGGTACTTCCAATGAAGGTGGAAGTACCACTATGTTTTCTACACGTGAATTCACCATGATCAAATTTTTGATCGTTACATGATCTCGATCATCCAATGAATAATGGTGGATAATTCTTTAAATAGTACTTGTGTTATGAAAATGACCCTGGAGATCCATCATAATAACCTATTTATAGAGGATTACGGTTTGGTTAATTTAATTAAATAAATAAATAATAAGTAAATTTATTCACTGATCACACCTGTCAATAAATTTTTTTATCTATATATCCAATGCTGAATTGTTTTAGATCATTCCTAGGATAATCCTAGAATTTTGGATTCAATGATGGTATAATATTTTTCTTAGAAACTTCATTATAATATATCATATTATTTTTGACACCTCCACACGAGTGATATAAAAAAAATTCACTATTTTTATAAGATTAATTTTGAGCACATTGGGACTAAGAATCGAGTTTTATCTCATTGACTCACTCAAGATATATTTCGGGATATAATTTGAAATTTATATAAGGAAAAAACCCATTCTCTAAAGACTATGAAATTGAATCTTTTATTGACCCCATTACCAACCACCAAACATTGTTAAATGGGATTGACACCCTACCTGATTATTTCTAGCCCCACCCCCATCATGTCCCTCGTCCCCCATCGAGCCCCCTCACCCAAGGTTGCTCTACGCATTGTGACCCCACCTCTAACCCACCCCTTCAGTCAATCATTTATCCCACCCCCACAAACACATCTGAGCCCCTATCCCACACCCCACATATCCTGAATGTCAAACCTCTATCATGACACCCCTCTTCGCCCACCATCAATCCCCTATCACCCACCCTTCCTTAAATCCCCAAAATGTGTCAACCCACCCCCACTGTGGATTCAACTTATTGGGAGAATATTTTTCATTATTTTATTTATAATGTTAATGTAAATATCACTATAATAATTCAAAACATACAAAATCTCATACTATTCAAATCCGTTATTATGATAAATGTTAAAAACATAAAATTGGTCAATGACATGCATGGGTAATTTCCTAAAACAATATCTAGTTTCATTTAACATCATTTTTTAAAACATGGTCCACATTAACATTGACCATGAAAAAAATATTTCATTTTTACATGATCTATTACCTATATCCATGAAAAAAATAGTCCAAGAAATTACTTATCCATTGGATTCTCGTGTTGGGTTTAAGCATAAAATATGAAGTACGTTATCTATGTTGTTTGAAAATAAAATAAAAACCATTGGGTTTTTGGTTTATATAGATATACATATTATATATATATATATATATATTAAAATATGGTTATAAATAAAATCATATACATAGAATAAATTAAAAACATCACAAACACATTTGAACTATAATTGATAACTCCCTATAATGATATGGTTTGTACCTAACATACCTAATTCGAGTCTAGTAATCAAGATCTAATATTCCTAGTTCAGGGATGTCCTGATGTCCTTCTAATTGAGCTAATACTATAGTAATACATTCATGGTTAAGTTATCAGAAAGCCCAATAAGTGGAATCTAGAATGTGTATAATAGTGTCAAAAAACCACCAAACCATTTATTCAATGATAAGGGAAGGGGTGTACGAGTATTTGGGAATTATGATCCCATAAAATTAATTATTATACATATCATCCATAAAATCATCTAATTTATTTAAAGAAAAAATAACCCTTATAACATACTCATTACCTAAAAAAATATATTACTATACTCATGGAAACCTAACTCTCTGTAGAAATGGACATTATTTTTATAAAAAATGAAAAAAATGATCAATAAATCTATCTAACAGTCATAATCACATAAAAACTAAAAAATAATATATTTAAATCCGGATTCATTAAAATTAATCTCCATATTTCATTAATTAATTTTAATTACATTAATTTATTTAATTCCACCACTCATTTAAAAAATATTCATTTTGGGATGTCAATATTTTAACAATAAACATAATTGAATTTCATAAATATTTAAAAAATTATCCCAATTAGGTATTTTATAAGATGACTTTTCTTTTAGAAAAAAAATTAATGGCTAGTAGTTCATAATTTGTTTTTGGATAATTTTAAAGAAGTGAATGAATCTTGGGAAATAATGGAGACAGAATAAAGATGCTAACATTACTTATAAAACCTGACATGTATAAATAAATTAAATAATGATTAAGAATAAATTCTGGTTATATCTAGACATACAGTTACATTTATGTTTAATTTAACCTTAGAATACTTTTTGATGATCAATCATCTGAGGACCACAATCTCAGGTTCATACCACAGATTACATCTCATGGTAATCACTATACCATATTTCACTAATTTTATTCCCAAGCGAATTCAACCACCTGTTTTATTTGATGAATAAGATTAAAAAATTATTTCTATGTTCTTAATCTCAAGAGAAGGCCCACTTATCAATGTAAACTAAATTTACTTACTAAGACATAGATAGTTGTGATTAAACTTGGGGAAAAACAAGGATTTCGTCCTCATTAATTTTATCTATTAAAATCCCTTGAAACCTATTTTCCTCATCCATTATAAAGATGCGATTCAATGAAAACTATTCATATGATATAATGATATTTATTTCTATTCACTATTAGCATTACTTTTATTATATCAGAAAATTAGACTACATTCTCAAGGTGAATAAACCTGCATCACATAATAAAGTTATATTAGAGGCAACATGGATTGTGTAGCCTATCAACAGTGATTTCCCTATTTACCTCAATATCATTCCTTGATTAGTGTTTTATTACTCAAATTTAATTTTGGGATATCCAACCCCTAAATATGTTTCCATCCCAACCATTTAACATGATTTTCTGGAACTAACTCACATTGTAGTTTTGATTTCCGATGCATTTGAATAACCTAATATTAATAAATATCATATTAAAGGAAGAGTGATCTTCCACATAAAATAAATGTAATAATGATCCTACGAAATTTGTGACCTCAAATGTTAATAGATGTTCCCTGCTATTATGTGAACCTCAGTGCTACACCAAAAATCTCTAAAACATATAGAATATGGTCTAGATGGTATTTTTTAATAGGACATCGATACTTTTTTCACTATCATATATTGGATTATAATAATCATTTATGATTTATTCATGTAAAATTCCACATTCTCTGTGATGAATGATTATGAGGAATTACCCACCATTAGAAATTGGATAGGTGATATATGTCACTTGATATTTATATTTTTGGAAATGTATATTGGTTATTATAAATGATATTACTTTTAATGTTCACCATTAATAACATATTTGGATGTATTATTGAAATCCATAATAACTATTTATCACTATGAAGAATGATACATGTGTATTACATTGATATATACGTTATGAAAGGATTTATATCCTCCCATACTAGAAGATTATATGTCTTGGTCTTTGATTAAAATAAAACATACTAATTAAGTCTGTATCAATGGTGGTTTATAAATGAGTACATTTCATGAATTAAATGGAATATATATATCAGTATTATACGTGGAAGACATAAGTATGCAACCTAAATGTTTTTATACTAGTGAGAATCCATATGGTGTTGTTGTTATTGAGACATTACAATCTTTCTATATAGTTTCATTTAACTTTTTGTATACATTAATAATTGGATTTTGGTAATACCACCTAATGATACTATGAAATAGGCCAAGTGGGTTATACAATAAGAGTAAAAAAAATATTTAATAAATTTAAATTGAATTTAAGATATAATATATATTATTTTCATAGAAAAGGAATAATTCTTATTTTGGTTATATCGATTGCATAAATTCAACCTCCAATTATTCAAGTTGTAATATTTAATAGTTTAATATTTTTTAAAAATAATATTCTAATATGTGAATAGAAAATTTATTTATATATTTTATGAGTTGTACAATTGATATATTTTATTCATGGTTTGAAAAATTACAAGGAGGATTGATGGGATGAGATAATAGTCCTTATGGAAATGATATATTTTATTAAATAAAATAAATAAAAAATGAAATAATAATTTATTTATGAAAATATATTTAAACAATCGATGAGTTATTGTATGAAAAGACATTAATTTTTAATCAATAAAATGATGAAAAATACTTGAGATATTATATAATACTATGTGTAAAAAATAATTCTTTAAAACTATGTATTTTAACAATATTATATCATTTTTAGAAAAATAAATTTCGTTAAAAACATTCTTATCATGTTACACTCTCAAGAATTGAGTAATGTTTCTCATGAATGGTCTCCTAAATGAAATAATTTGATCATCCAATGTCCTCTCACGAACATGAATACAAAGAAGGATACTTTATAAAAAAAGGGATTCTCATGGTGATTTATGGTGAATAATACAAGTTGAGTTGTTCCTCCCTAGTAGAACCTGAATTTCCCTTAGTGAAATTTTGATATTATTTGAGCATGTGTTTATAATACTATAAGATTTATAATTGGGACACATTATAAAAATGATGGTGCAAAAATATGTTCAACTAGATTCATTAATGAATAAAACATTATCCAGATAGGTAATTATTATTAACAAATTAATAATAAATTGTAATCGAAAAGATCCTCACTTTCAATCTTATAGTGTTGTGTTCATATACTATTGAGGAGTTATCTAATTTAACTAATGAGAAAAATTATTAATAACAACCCCAAACACCTCTATTGTGCCACAAATCCTTAATATGTTATCATGTATTCACAAATTAATTTAAAACTATTTAATAAATACTGAACAATTATTCATTTTTATGTTAGCATTTTCTTTATAGTTTTGTTATTCATTAATATAAATATTTATTTTTCAAGATCCTTTGATTTTTTTGACCATGAAAATGATAAAAATGGATAAATAATTATCAAATATTCAATCCATAGGTGATGAAGATTATATCCAAATAACATGGACAAATGTTGTGTAAAAAGAATATAAACATTCTATAACCATTATCAACTACACAAGGGTGTTCATCACAAAAAAATATATTTCATGATAGCATTTAGTAAGTTGTGTGATCATGTTACATTTATTATCATCTAATTGGAATACTTCTTGACATTGGTAAATAATGCATACTTAGAAGCTACTCAATCTGACTTAACATTTTATTTACTGTATGAGTAATGAAAACCATTTGGACAATGTTTGTGGAAAATATTTAATACATTATTTATAATCACACGCCTCAATGAGGAATGAAAATACCTAAATTACTTGGTGTGTAGTTGGATTCACATTCCATTTAAGATATTATTACCCAAAAAAACATATATGTTATTAGGAATGTAGTTCATATCATCACATGGAGGAAATAATTAAAAGAATATAAACTACATGATTTGTAGTTGGATTAACAAATTGAATGACAGGATTATACCACACGTATTACATGTCAATTAATATAGTGGTTCATATATGGTATAAAAATTCATAATTAATAGTATACATTTAATTATATATATATAAAACATGTATAGTGGTCATACAAATCATGTAAAAATGGGAATATCTAGTGGTACATGTTGTGCATATTCAAGGCATGTCATGTAGTCTATAATAATTCACATAATATAGGGCCTAACTGATCAAAAAAATATTATGCCTATCATTACCTATTTTGTATGACTATATGTCATGTAAGTAATTTTTTATAAAATAGGACTATACAAAAAAATGGTCAAATGTCATGTCATGTGATGGAATATGACATGAAACACTTGACCTTCTAAAATGGGTTTTAAGAAAAATAATTAAGGAGAACACCAAGTCATCATCTATACATGATGTGTGCAATAGTTTTTTTCAATAATTTATTTATTTATTTATATAAAATTTTATATTTTTGGAATATAAAATATTTTTTGGGTGGGAAATTATTATAAATAAAAAATTTAATTATTAATTTAAATAATTATAATTCATGGAAATTTTCTTATTAAATAATCGATTGATTTTTATTTGGTAATGTCATTAATCGATAGTTGTTACATGATTTTTGGATCACAAAAATTGTTGACCTATATATTTATTGAGTTTCAATTCAATATTTTTATTTATTTCATGGATTTTTATTGCAATTTTTTCGATTAATTCTTACAATATAATATGTGTCTCGTCCCTTCCCACATTATGTATAAGATTATATGTCCAAATTTATTTTATATAACCAAAAATCCTATTTCTGTGAACATATGACTAATTAATAGTATATAGTGTAATTAAATATTAGGTGATAGGAGTTACTTCTAGACAAATCCACGGAGAAACTAACAATTGTGATACAATTATATTAATATGAAATTATTTAATAGATTCCCTTCCTAGATTGAAGAGATTTTCCTATAGGGTAAAAGTTTTTTCAATCCCAAAAAAAATGAAAATATTATATCTCTTGATAGAGATAAGTATTAATTTAAAAATTTCCATTGATTTCTTATTTATTAATTTATAAGATTTCTGATTATAAGATGTTTAAATGAGATCAAAAAAATTAAAATAATTAACATGCATGAAATAAGGTTTATTATAAATATATTATAATTTTTTTAATATTTATTTAATTATGTAAACTCTATATAATATTACCAAGAATGTCAAATGATACTATATAGACAATTTATCTTTAAGATTAAATAAAATCCAACATTAATAAATTATATTAGATATCACTATCCATATTTTTTCTTAGGATACAACCACCATGAATGTGTTAGTTAGGCAATCAATAGAGACACTTTTAATTATTATGGAGTCTCAATAATGATAATTATTTGACAAATCCAAATATTTGTGGATGTAAATTCCATAGGATATTCAATATAATTTGAAGTTAATTTTTAATGAAATACTAGATTGGATTTCATTGTTGGTTATTTCACTCAATGTATTAGGGAACTACAAGTTAATGTAGTTGTTAAGACAATATAGCTATGTACCTCTGACAAATTAACATGGACCTATTCTGGGATATGATAATAGGAATATAGACACTCAACAGAATATTATCTATTTTCCAATAAATTTATTTGAATTAACAAAAATACTAGGAGAATAAATAAAAAAAATTATTTTCATCAATTTTTTAATCATGATAATGTATAAAAATATGATATTTTATTTTTAGAAAAAAATATAGTTATATGGCCATGAAATTTTTAATGTGAATGATATTAATGATAGGAATTATTATGTCAATGTAAAATTTTGGGAGTGGTACATGTTCATATTCATTATACTATTCTAATAGTGTTTTTTTAATTTTATGGTGTTCCTAGTTCCATATAAATAGTATTATGTACATGATAGTGATTCTAATCAAACAGTCTTATAGAAAATATAGATGATTCATTGGATTTATAATGATTCATGTTCTCATTAATGTCATGTGAGATAAAGAATATTATTGAGAACATAGGTTCATACACTAAGTTATCGCATTTATTTTATATTTATCTAGAGGTTTATAGATAAGAGAATTAAGAGATTTCTAAAAATTATTTCCTGTCAACATAAGGAGATTGGGTGATATTCATACCACATATTGTTAAGATGATTTGATATATTGACTATTTTTAAATTTTAGTTTTTCTGATTCCCAATGATTTATGAATTGATATCATAATTTAGTCAACACAGTAGATCTTCTACCATTTCATTATGAATTTTAATATGAACAATATTGATAATTATATCTAAAGTCTCATTTATATGATTTTCCTTGTGGATAAGGATAAGAATCTGGAAAAATATTGAATCTTTAGCATGAAAAAGAGTAATGATAAAGGATCTAAGATTATCCCTAAGTGTAATGATTCATCACATTGTCCTACCAAGATGATAATGATCAATTAGTTGGCTATAAAATAAGATGTATAATTTTTGTGTTTAGAAAAAAGATCGAATTGACATTGAACTACACCTCTAGAATAATTTTTGGGTAATAATTGGTTATAATGGTTATGAGTTATAATATCTCTATATATATTATTCATTTATTATATATATATTTTGGATTTATAATTTATATAAAAATGTAGGAATTAATTGGATTCAAGATTTTTTTAGGAGGTGAGCTAGATATTTTTAGCATCTATATGAGATTGACTAACAATATGGGATATTAAATATTAGAACAATACATTTTAAATTGAATTTAACTTTATCATAAATGAAATTGTAATTATGTTTATAATTTTATGGAAATAAATTTATATGTGTCTAGTTTTGATATGAATGTATTATTTAGCATTATAAATAATATTTTTTACTTTAATAAAGATTTAATATGTTATGGTATGAAATATTTAAATAATTGTCTTTATTTAAATGGAAATAAAAATAAAATGATGTGACTTTTCAATGAATCATGTTATAATGACTCACATCACACATGGTTCTGTCATAACCCACATGGTTCTATAAATAATAAAAATTTTACAAGGCAATATATGTAAGGGTATTATGATTAATTTGAACAAAAACAACATTATTTGTTTCATACTTGTTTTCAAGGAAGAATAATAAAAAATTCCATTTAGTGGAAAGGGTCAAAGGGATATATATTTTACTAAATTAAATCCCAAATATGTGTGTGGAAATATTAATGATAAATATAAAAATTGATACTCTTACATAATAACATTTAATAATTAATTTACTAGATATAAGTTTATATAATTAATGAGTAATCAATTTGAATCCACTGAGAAATTTAATGAGTCTATGAACAATGCAGTGAATAATCCCTATAAATAGATAAAAAAACACCTTTAAAACCAGGTTAGAGAGTATATTAAGATTATATTTAACAATTATCTAATTATTTTTGGGATTCTACATCTACTAACTCATCGATATACACCGTACTGGAATGATATCCATGTTAGGAGTTATCATGCCTTATTTGAAATTGTGGGGAAAATGAGGAATAATATGGGCTTCCAAATATACATTTGGAGGTATGCATTATATAAGTCTTGTATATATAAATTTTTAGTGCAAACTAATGTGAAAATCAATATTTAGTAGGTTCTTTGATATGGTAATAAGCTTCGTCTGTGACATAAATAATTGGAGGGATTTCGAGAATTTACATAGGCTATCTATAGAAAAAAACTTACAAAATCAGGCACTAAATGTTTAATTATAGTATATTTTTGGGAAAATAAGGGACACTACTTATAAAAAACAAGATAAATATATTTTGGTCAAATAATCTTTGCACATTCATTATAGGTGAAACCTTCCTAGAAGAGAGAGTTGGAGCATGATCATCATTTATGATGTTGATACTCAAGGTGAACATTACATAACATTGGGACACATTATACAAGGACCCAAGGAAGAGTTCATTCTAGATACCAACATATTATATTGGAGCATAAAAAGGATAGATACAAAATGATATTTTTTTATTATCACATTGCATTGTAATTCATTATTACATGGTATTGATTAACCTATATCCTTTAAAGAAATATTACAAAACTAAAACCAATCTTGGTGAAAAAAATCAATGAATTATAATATGTATTCCGTACACCAAGAGGAACTATGGGGTTTTATAAATCCTTTAGTGGATGTAAATAATGTTGTTTGAAATTAGATATTAAAGATGAATGTTGAAATGGATGGTAATGTGAATAACTATAAGGAAAGGTTTTCTACTAAATGTATTAATAAACATAATTTCATAAAACATTATAAAATAGTTTTTCAAGTGTGTATGAAGACATCTGTCAGAATTATGTATTCCATACCTTATTATCATGAATTTAAAATTTTGAAAATTGATGATAAAATATACATCTGAAATGAAAAAATATAGAAGATGTATATATTAAAAAATCATAAGGGGTTTTAACCCAAAGAATGTCAATAATCTATTCAAGATGTGTATATACATTTTTTGTTAAAGTAAGCATTGGGATCAAGAAAAGGTTATGTTTATGATGTTTTATGATAATTTACTGTCATAATTATTTAATAAGAGATTCAATTTTAAAAATGTTTCAGTGGTAATGAATACATTTTATTTGTAGTATATATTAATGGTATATAACTTTTGGCAATTGAGATAACACTACTAAATTTTGATTCATATTAGTTAAAACAATTATTCTCAATGAAATACATAGTTTAATAGCCAAAATTATACATCTTAAGAACATTTATTATAGATATAAAATATTTCATCAGCAATGTCCTAGTATATACATTAACAATTCATTGAAGAGACTTTGTATTAAATAGTCCAAAAGTGATTGAATATAATGTTACATTGTATAAAATTTATAATAATTGTTCCCTGTACATGAGAGGAATGAGTATAGATATAAATTATTCCCTATGAATTTGTGACAGGGAATTTATTTTATTATACTCTATATCAAATTATTTATGTTTCTTATGTCTTGATCTTGGTTTGAATATTTCAACTAGTCCAAGGAGAACAACATTGGAGTACTATTTTTGAAATTTTCATAGAATCTAAGGAATAGTAAAACTGTATTCATAGTTTATGGGGTAAATGATGAATTGGATATATGTATAAATTGAATGATAGTTTATAGATAAATGAGATTGATATGAAATCACAATTTGGTTATGTCTTATTCCTTAGTAAGGGTTTTATGCCCTGGAACAATTACAAGATTCTACGGGTCACTGGTTCTATAAAAACGCTGGTGTAAATTTCAGATACCAATTCACCTAATGAATTTATATAGATATAAAAAATTATCTAAGAGCATTATGTGGTGCCTATTTTTAAAGATATTCTCCAAAAATATTGTGACAAAGCTGAAATAGTGTTCATAATTATGGATCTATCTGAACATTTTTATACAAATCAAGTACATTGATTGTATAACCTTTTGATGGAACTTTCCAAAATGGGTAATTGTTAAGTAAGTCACATTTCCATGGATTATAATATAACATACCTATAAAATAAATCCTTATCATAGTAGAAACGTAAATATATTGTTGTAACTATTAGTATTAATATTTTTTGGATTTATCTATATAGAATGTTGGAGTCTACTAGAGGTGGTGTTGTAGAGCCAACTAAAATTTACCAATAAATTAAATTCATATTAATAAGGTAAAATAATAATAAATTTATTATTACATAATGATTATTTTTATATATAATATTAATGTAATAATGTTTATTGCATCAAAAGTTCATAGTAGTTCTCTACTACGATGAAAATGTTCATATTATAAGAAAATATTCTAAGGACATGTCATATAGACTATATGCAATCTTTTGATATGTCACAGATGATATTTCGATTATATGGTGTTAGATAATTGAATTTGGATGAGGCTTCATCTCAAGAGGTTTCAAAATTTTTAATATATATGATAAGTGGACCTGAGGATGGACCCTCTAATAGAAAAATGACATGTTATATGTGTCATTGGATATTCCTACATACAAACATGTGAATTTATCTATAGACTTGAGGTTAATTTTAATATAAATAATGAACCATGTATATTGATGTATTTTAAAATCTACTAGAAACATATAATTATGGGGAATATGAGTATATTATGTGTGTTGAATGTTATATAAATTTTATATAAAATACATGTTTGTTTTTTTCCTTTATAGATTGGATGATGATATTCCATGACATTTAACTAACATATTACTATTTCATTAAATCTATATCCATGGTTGTTTTTCAACAATGTATTTCCAATATTACAAAGAAGATATATCAAGTATATATGCAGAGAAAATAGGCATGTAACTTGATTTATGGGATATCAAGGAAAAGATATTATATTTCAAAGTGTTAATTAAAATGAGGTTGTTGTCTCTTTTTTATTAAAGGTATTATATTAAGGTGTCATTACACGTTTCTAGAAGAATATATTCAACATTAGACAATATAACCTATTTAAATGAGAAATAGGATTAGACGATCACAAAGTAAGTGTATCCAAAATTTAAATTAAATTCTATAAGAATTTAATTTTGAATAAATTTTATTCCTTAGACATCAGGAATAATAATTCTCTAGTTTATATTTGTAAAAAAATCAATCACCATTTATTCTATTTAGACTATATATTATTTGAATACATAAGAAATACTTACTTAAAGTCACTGAATAAATATATAGCTATTTCTGTAATGAATAATATAATAAATTATTAATTATTCAAGGATACAAACATGTCATTAAAAATTGATGATATGAGTGATGGTTTTTAAGGAAATTATATATTATTTTAAATATCGTTCATAAAAATATTATTCTAAATATTTAATAGAATTAAAATTAAATATACTATGAGTTAGTTTATTCTATGAAAATAATAAGAATATTATTATTTTGTTTTGGGATTATATAAAATAATATAATTAGATATGTTCCTATGGAATATATGTAATTTTCTATCCCTAATTATTCTAATTCTCTAGTATGATTTTTTGAAATAAGAATTCTCATCATAAATATTCAATTGGGAATATCAAAATATTAATTGTTTTATAAAAGAACGTACTCATTAAAGGGAGAATATGATAATCCCCCTCACTCTACATATCATGAGAATGAAGAATAATCATCATTACTGATTGATTAATCATTTTAATTAATGTTGAATTATAGAAGAAGATAAGTACCTCCATTTTGATACTCAGATATTCATTAGTGATATTTGTTTCAAACATTGATTCAAAAATATTAAATAGTAGATGGAAAATGTTTGTTAACCAAAAATAAAATAAAAATAATGAATAGTCCTGTTGATGTTTTCAAAAGAGATACATTTTCATAGAACATTCACCAGGTCACAATTATACCACAATGCTATTTGATAAAATCATTCATCCTCAAAATCATTTCATTCAAAAACCATTAGCGTTAGCTGAAAAATCACCTTAACCCCCATAAAATTGTAAGATCAGTCTTATGGAATCAATTTGGGCAATATTTATTTTGAGTTTTAGTTGAATTTTTTTTACAATGTAAGGGTATCTCCATTGATGTTTGGTCCTTATATGAAGATTCTAATGCACTCAATGAAGAAATATTATTTATCAGAAGGGGAGATCTTTATAATCACATAAACTAATCATTTCTTTATTGGGGATGAGGTGATTTGTATAATACCTAAAAATCCCATTATTATTTTGAGGCTTATTAGACGGAATTTTATGCTCATCACATAAAACTATACAAAATTCCCATTTCCATAAAAATGATTAATCTAATGAACATTGAGGTTCTTGTATATGGGGGTTTTCAAATTTAAACACCACCATATAGATATACATTTTTTGTGAAATGTTTCTTATACCACTGATAATTTATTTATTTTGATCATAATATAAAGGTATAAATCGTGAAAAAGAGAAAAATGAGGATATGATTGGGAACACAAAGAAGAATTCAAGTAAATAATTTTCCAATTTCAGATTCATGAAACTCATATATCAAATATAGGTAATGTTCCTCAAATTGATGATAATAGACTCCATGAAAAGGATAACTTCACGAAGCCCCTCATTAAATGATTCAATATATAAAGGATGTATTGTGTAGAATATTTTCAAAGAAAATCATTTTCATACCATTAATAATTGGAAGAATTTGCAAAGGGGTCCACTCATGAAGGGAGAATTTTTTGGTCATCCCATTCCATTTATAAATCCCATACATAAAATGGGGACCTTCTTAGGAAGTTAATAATTTATTCTCAATGTCCTAATGTTTGTTATGGTTAGGAGTCACTATAACACTTCATAAATCTTCTAAATGGTTCTAATGTCTCTCTCTAACCACAGTCAAAAACCAAATAAAGGATAAAATACACTCATAAAATCCATCTTATGTATATGATCATGAATTTTGTACTCTAACATACTCATATTATCATAGATTACATTTATAAATAGAGAATTTTTAATTATCCACTTATATAAATAGAACAATTGAGACAACTGCAGTCTTTGATTCCCTTGATAATGTGGGTCCTCATCTAGAAGACCCTAAAGTGATGTCTTTTATATTCTTTGTAAAAATAAAATCTATCTACAGAGAAATATATGTAAGAATAACCATTATATATTAACACCCCATATCTTTCTACAGTAGGATATATTTTTTCATCCACACCCCACCTTTACTTTCATAGGACATGAATATGGTATAGTGGATCAACTTTCATAGTATCACCACTAACAAAATTTTATTGTGCAACCTCATTAAATGTGATCGATAATTTATTATTTCTTTTTTCTAACACAAACTATCACTCATATATTCTTTGAAACCTGATTTTATCATGGAATTATAAAAATATAAATTCATTCATTCTATAATACTTTTATGTGTAAGCCTCAACTCCTCATTAATTTAAATAATCAACTAATTAGTTAAGGAATACATGGGAAACTAAAATCAGTAATCCATATTGGATCTTATGATTTCACACATTTATGTTATATATTTTCTTATCAAAATACATTAAACTGAATTCTATGCTTGTTTCACATAACATAAAATTACGCATCTCAAATGACGTTGGTTTTGATTTTAAATATGATGGATATTCCATATTCTCTAGGATTAATCCCTAAATAACATCTATATCCCTACACATTGGGACATATTCACATCCATATAGATGTCCTAACTCACTTGAAATTATTCCCTCCAGGTCTCATCACATTATCCTATATAGTCCAGATATCTTACTATATAAATAGTGGGTTCCGTTGACCCAACAATGTAGTAATTTTGATTACCATATCGTGTATACAAGTTTGGTATAAATTATGATTACTTACCGTCATAGTATATATATTTCTAGATCCACTATATAATGGTAATTTCCATAGATTAATTTCATATCCGAAGGACCTAGAAGATCCTAGGGTATAATGAGAATCTCAAGATACCATGACATTAATAATAAACAATGACCCAATAGTCTAGATATATATTACTAACTAGAACGAACAGATGTTTGACTATCAGGTGCTGGGAGATCATAATAATTGAAACATCTTTATATGATGTTCACACATGGTGATTTCTTGTACCAATATCATGAAGAAAGACCCAAAAATTTGATCCCCACATGTTTCTGGTGTCATTCGACATTCCATTATTCGATCATGTGTAATGGTCTCTAAAATTGTGGCCATTAACAATGTATTTCATTTAATCAAATACATTGATGAAGGACAAAGAACATGATAGTGAAATTGTTGTTAGGTAGTTTCTATTGGGTGCATCATTGCTTGAATGACATTAGTTGAATGATCAAGAAATTATTTCTTTTTTCCTGGTTATGGAAGTCATATATCTCAGGCCATGTTGATCATGAAGATAGTTCCATGATAAATCCATGGACATTGTATTATAATGTAAATCCATCTAGTTAGATAAACAAATAATAAATCAAGGAAATGGAGATGACATGAGTTTGAATTCTATTTTATGTGGTTTAAATGAAAATGTGATTATATTATACAGTACATGTTCGTGGGTCAGTTGTTGCCACTGTGACAATACTGATCTCTTTACGTGCCATGATTGGTTTACAGAAGCGGCTCTTGGTGTATAAATACTATTCATTACTATTGAGATAACCTCCTAGTGGGTCACACAAAATATCCTAATCAAGTATCTGCCTAATTCTGTTCTATATGAGTATTGTATTGGTGGTCCCACCACTGGGATCCGGGTTTTGTACAAGGAGATACAATCACCAACGTAAAAATATTCATATTATTCATGTTAAGAGTAATGAGAATTGAATTTATTTTTTAATATTAGTTAGAATGATTAATTTAAATACATGAAAATATCAATTGAACAAATAATATTTTTTATATATTCATGTGTAATTTAATATTTTTGTTTTTGACGAGTCAAGTTTATAACTCATTTATTATTACATAGTATTTTAACGTATTAAATGAAAGTGATAATAATATTTATGAATCTTTTAAGTCATCATAACAAGTAATTTATATAATATTAATTATTCAGGGACCACAAGATAATTCTGGGTAATTCAAAAACACTATAACAAAAAAGTAAATTAGTGAGGAAACCCCAATCATACCAAAATTTAGTAATAAAAATAATAGACAAATGTGAAATCATCACATGGGGGTTTACAAAGTCTGGTAATAAAAGTGCCACACACATCCACCTCAAAAACAATGTGAATTACAATCAAGGACCATAAAGGACCACACCAAACATGAATATACAGTGGCCTTCTTTAACAAATCATCAAAAATATGATTCACCTCCCTATAATAATGCGTCACATCAAGGGTGAGACCACCAATGAGCTGAAGAAATTCAACCCAAGGTGACAACATCAACCAAGGGACATTCCTCGACTACCTCCTAAGAATTTAAACAACCGCCATTGAATATGATTCCAGTAGGAGAAAATTGCATCCATTATGATCCACATAATTGATGGATTTAATCATAGCCCACAGTTAAGCTTCAATGGTAGAGCCTAGTCTGATGTAATGATAAAAAAAGCCCTTAACAATGCCCTGATAAGGGATTCATGGGATGTAACACTCTTTTTATCTCACCCATGTTCTAGAGAGAGCATCCTTGCATCAAAGATCTCAGATTGAGCTCTCTCTCAGGCATCATAAGAAAGTAAATGTGGGGATTATAAATCCATTGAAGGTATTGTCAAAACACCATTATACCACCAAAATTTTGACGATCAATATTCCCAAATATTTTTGAAGCAGATGTGGATGATCTAGAGGAATTTAGTTTCAGATTCTTCGATCAATGATCTCCAAAGATGAGTAGATGTTGAGTGTGGATTCAGATCTAAACTTGGTATTGTGGTTTCAAATTTGAGAATAAAATTTTTCATGTGATATCCTGAGAGAGTAATTGGGGGTCAAATCATGGACATCGACAAGTTTACGTTGTTTTTCATCGAAAATATCATAAATCCCATTTTTTGGGATTTTGTTGAATGTATGATACCTTAAATTGTTATTAAAGGGACAAATGAATGTTTTTAAGCAAAAGAAATCATATTCTAATTAAACCATATAGAGGACAAAATTATAGTCCCAACACTATAGATATATTTTGATTCGGATATTAGATTCCTAGTATGAAAATTTCAAAATTTATGAATTATGATTGAATACTATTACAAATAAACTTAGTTTTCCAGGGAAAATTAAGCTGATCAGAAGAGTGTTTAACAGAAAATATAAATTTCCCCCATATTATCAATCAATATTATTTTATAATAATAATATTATTATAGAATCAAATAATTGATAATTATTTTTATTTATTTTTTCATTTTGTTAAAAACAAAGGTGATGCTTTTAATAAGTCCCCTTGATAATTAGAAACATAAAAAAATTGTCAATAGTTTAAAAATGGGAATCAAATGTTTTTGTAGGTGGTGGGTCCTATGGGATAAACAAAAAAATGGTTCAATAATTTTGGGCACCAAGTGACCTCCTTCTATTCTAGAAACCCCAATATATTGGCCACCCCTCTCCGGAATGCATTGCCTACCCCAATAGTGCCCCATATCGACTCAAGATAGTGCCCCACACGACGCCCTATAGAATATCCCTACAACATGTTAGCTAGACTCCTATTCTGCCAATTCCCATGCACCCCAGCCCCCATAGAACCATCATTATATGACTCTCCCATCTGATACCACCATGCTAGGTTATTCATGTGATGGGCCCAGACCAACAATGAAGCCCTCATCTCAAGATATTGGCCGCTGAGATCCTCATTCCACCCAGATCTCATCTTCTGATCACCTACATGGAGTTTCAAAGTTGAATCATCAACCTCCTTGTCGGAGGTTCATCTGGAAAGGCCTCCCCCAGAGCTATTTTAGGCCACCCTCTCCCGCAGAGGAGCTCTCCTGCATCAGCACCTCCCTGAGATCTGCCTCCATGGGATTGCGCGATTCCAACTTAGTCAGATCATCCAGCATTCAGACGTCCAGTCATTACAAGGAGGAACCCCATTCGGCCACCAGATCCTCTTTGTGCAAGTCACATCACCCCTCCCAGACAGTCAGTTCCTGGATGATCTTCCTTTTTCTAGTGAATCGTGGCCTACCCTACCTGGTCTTCTCCCATGTTGTTTCCCTAGATGTCCCAAGGTCCCCTTGGAAACCCCGAGGACACCACCTACCTTTTTTCAGTATCCCAAATTTCCAACATTCCACAAAAAAAATTACACCAGGGGATAATCATATCTGAGGTAAACCCTTTTGGGTTGGGCCAAAACTAATTTCCCCAAAAGTGGCATGGGTGGGTCACACCAGCCCAGAATGGGTTTCGGTGGATAGACCTAGCCCAGAATATCCATAAACTGGTCGACCTAGCTTGGAATGGGCCTATGTGGGTTCTTCTTGACCCGTATAGGCTCTTCTCGGGGATTTCATGGCCCAGGTAATTTAATTTAATAAAAAGATAATTAAATTAATTAATTTTATATTGATTATATATTAAATTAATTAAATATTAGTTTTGGGAAGAAAATTTAATTTATGATAAAATTTATTTTATATTGTGTTAAAATTAAATTAAATTTTTTATTTACTATTTTTGAAATTTAAATTAATAACTAGGACCGAAAGATGAGATAATTGAATTAAAAGTAAGATTGGAATTTTTAATTCAAATAAATTCCTTCATGTTTAGTTTAATTCATGATTAATTTAATTATGCATTCAATTTTTTATATGTGATTTAATGTGTATGGACTGATCATGATACCAATGACCTAACAATGAATTTATTTTCAATATTTATTCTATTATTTATTTTTTACAATGGTTTTCTAATAATTTTATTAATTAAATGGAAGTAATTGAATCATTCAATTAATTACATATAAGGGCCTGCCAATCTACTTTAGAGTTGTATTATATACTCCCAGTTCCTTCACCTACATTTGAGAATTCATTTTAAATTTATTTGATGAAAAGTGATACACTTCACGCCAAAGAGATAACGACATGCTGGACATGGTTTTTATGCATTGGATGGGCTAGTACTACAAATTGAGTTGCAAGTGAAATGTCTCAATGTATATCCCTTAGGGTCATGGTTCTTCCGTAATTCACTCAATGGATCAACCATTAGAATCGTCCCATGATCTGGTCATCATTTTATTTTTTTGGTTTTTATTTATTTATTTTGTATGTGGAGTTAACACACAAAAACATAGAATAATAAAATATAAGAATGCAAAGATAAAATAAACATGTGATGAGAATAATTTTTATATTTCATGCATGTTTATTTATGAGTGAGATCACATAGTACGTGCTAAGAAGATAGAAAATGAATTCTTTCATCACATTAAAAAAACCCTAACATAAATATTACTTCTAAATCACCTCCCATCATTCAATTTTGAAAAAAACCATCTATTATGGATGATCATCATGAAAAATATGAGTATGTTGAATTTTTAGAGGCAGGAATTTTGGTAATCAATTAATGATTTGATAAGATGATACTTCACTCAACAGATCATGAAACTATGAGTTCATGCAGTTGTCCAACCAAAACACCTTCCTTGAACTCTTCATGTAGTGGCGAAGCTAAATCTTGTAGATTTATATGGGATGTTTAGGGTAAATTTATTCTATAATTATCATGTGAAAAATTATTATGGTTCTTGCATAGAGGATTTATAGAATCTGACAAAATAGTGGGATATGTTTAATGATTTATTTAATTATTCAATATGTCTAAATCGATAATCTAGTTAAAAATTACAGATATGCTAAAATTTAATTTTTTAGAAAAATGCAAAGTTATACCACAAAAAATAATTGATATAAATAATGGAAAATGTAAATTTCCACACTGGAAAGAGTATAAAATAAAAATACACCTGCTTGCACATAGTATTATGATGTTGGGAACTCATGGTTCTAGTGTCTTCAAAACCTATTATGTCACCTCTAGATTCAAGGGTGATAAATTTATAATAAGATCCTAATATATAGTTCAGATGAGTGTTATTTCATTATGATATCATCTATATTTGATGCTCGTTGCGATCACTACAATGGACATTTATGGTATAATAATTAGTTTCATCTTCGAGAGGTTTTTATGGAGAAAGTGAAGAAATAATATGAATAGATAATGGTTACACTGGATCTAGGTAAATTGAAATGCATTTTATGATAATTCAATACAAACTTTTCTAATATCCATTTCACCAATTTAATTATGTCTTGTTTTATGTTACATAATAAAAAATCATTGACTAAATGCTTCATTAAGAATTTATTAATGGTTCCCCAAGTTAACAATAATATAAAATAATGTTTAAACATTAATTATTATTGTAAACAAATTGAATGACTAGGATAAAAGACCAATGTAATGTAATTCCAAAATAATATTTTAAATTTACTTTAATGAAAGAGGTATTAATAAATATTATTATTTTTTCATATCATTAAATTGAATAATGGAATTTCAAATGAAATTAACAAAATTTATGAATCCTGTTACCTATTCTTCTGTAGGAATATTCATTAATGTAATGTTTTTGTTTTACTTCATTGGTATTAAGAACAATATAATTATCAACTATGTGTATGGAAATAATGTAACTGAGTTAGTTTAAAATTATTACTCGATGTTAGTAGTAATCTCCAGGTGGCTCAGAAAGGGGGATAACTAGGATAGTGGTGATAAGTACATGAATTATCATGTAGAACTGTTACAGAGTGTAATAAACACATTAAATCTCATGTTTCTTTGGAAAAAAAGTGTAACACCCTGAGCTTCCATGATACGCTTCTCTTTCAATAATGCAATAGCTTGCATTGTACGCAGGTTCAAGATTCAAGACACTGCAACCAATAAAAATAGCCATTATGAATAGTAATACCCACATTTTGAAATTATATAAATTTTATATTTCAAAATGGAATTCATTTTTGTATTCAAAATATCGAAATTAGCCTATGTTGAATTTTTGGTATTTTTATAAGAACTTCAAATTTTTTATGAATAGTGAAAAATACATAAAAACAACTTTTTTAATCAAAATAATTTATAGTGATAAATTATACTATTTAGTGGTTTTAAAGTATAATTAGATTATATTTTTACCATTTTATCCAATGGTGGTCATTAGAATTAATTTCACTTTGAAATTGGACATAAACAATTGTCAATCTTTTGATATATATTGTTTCTTAAAAACAGGCTATTTGTTGTGACAGTGGGAATTAATTATAAAATTAAGTAATACAAGATATATTTTTGTGATTTATTAAAATAGACATCATTTCTGAATTCGAAATATCAATTATAGATTAGAGTGAAATTTTGACATTGTTATGAAAAACATCGATTTTTGATGAATAGTGAAACCACTAAGTGGTAGTTAAAAAACTGATTTTTCGTTTAAATGAAACATTAACTCATTTGTGATTTGATTTTCAAAAATCCGACATAATTGGTTGTCATTTGGAAGTAAAATGTGGTTCAATTGGATTACAATAATTTTTTGGAGAATAGTAATTTTTAAGTTTAATTAATCACGATTAAAGGTAATTAGTGAAATTTAAGGTAAAAATAATATTATAAAAAAAATAAAATACCATTACACTTGTCCTACCCCTATTGGATGAGTAATGGCCGACCAGGAAAATTCATGTGTCATCTTAGGGACACCAAAGAACCACTTTGGTAGGAAAATGATAGTAAAAACTTTTTATTTAATGTTAAAATAAAAATGTCACAAACATGAGTTGTTTTACTAAAACAATTTTTAAATAGGGTTATAAAAGTCATATGTTTGACTATAAATATTCATTATAAAGATAAAAAGATATACTGCATCATTATATTTGTTTTATAATTTTTAGACATTAAATAAATTAAATTATTTATGATACCATGATGAGGCAGCGATTAACTCATTAATTAATGATTTAAATAAAATAAAAAGATAATGTTAAATATAAGACATACACTTGTCAAAAACATATTGGATGAGTATATTTCGAACCCTTATCACATTATCCTAGAAATGTAGATGTTTGGGACCTTTAAAATCTGAAACTCATTATATAATAAAGTAACATTTCATGACTTTCCAAGAGTGCCCCTCCTCTCCTCTTATAAAAGGCCCTCACCACTACCACCTTACTCACACCTTCAAAGCCTTTTTTCTCGGCCAAACTCTACCCAAATACTCTCTAAACTTCCCTATCTTACTCGTAGAAGCCTCAATTTGGTAATAATTCTTCCCAAGGAAGCCTTTGGCTCAAATCAAAAAAGAGTTACCCGATTTTAAGGTAATGTCATCCCTTATGTTATTTTGTTTTATTTTGCTTCTCCAACCCATTAAACTATTTTTATTCCATTATTTTTTTAAAACAACAGTATATTAAATATACTAGGTTGTTTTTATGATATTTATTTGATATACACTTACACACACCTTCGTCTAATGGTTAAAGAACATATTGTTTCTGTGGGTGGCGAAATACTGCCTCACAAAATGATGATTGCTCAATATTCTTTTAACATATCTAATGGTGGCCATTTTGATGACACTATTTTCATATATTATATATATATTATGTTAATGTTTTCCTTATTCTTCTGTATTTCTCATTTATTGCATACCTTTATGATTTCTATTATGGGTAAACACGATAATTTCATTTTAAAAAGTGCATACTACCACCCCCTCAAAGTGATTTGAATCGTTAATGCCTTATGTGGGATGTATAAAGGATATAATAAATGATATTATATATGATATTATACTGGAATTATATCATAACTTTATATCATTATGATTTCATTCCATTAAATATGAAATAGAAATGAAAGTAGCGTTCATGCGTACGTACGGCTTACCGTCTCCATGAATGGTGCATTTCATTTCATACCTCTAAATGTTACGTAATATTATAAATGTATGTATATACTAGATATAAATGATATATATGATATCTAAATCCTGAATATAATTCTGGAGATTATGGATATTCTACCACATAAACATCTTGTAATTATAAGAAGTTTATTGTTGACTCAAGTACCAAAGATCGTCAAAATGGTCGTAATTAACTTAAATGACTACATAATTTTCGTAACATTGTAATAAGTGATATAAACGGGATAATGAACTTGTAAAAGGTTCTTAAGCAAATAGAGATTAACTCTAGTTTTTTATTCAGGAGGTTAAAGAGCGGTCGAGTCAAGTCGGACACGAGGTATGGGAATTTCTTAACCCAATTTCCATTATTTGGGTTAATCTCCTACTTTCAAATTATGTCATGATATTATTATGTCCTATCATGTATTTGTACATTCGTTATGTGTACTTATAGTAAATACACATAATAGATCTATTTTATTTTAAAATGAACCTTGTACGGACTTCGTCTCAATCTCCATTCATTGAGGCATATTTGGTTTTATACACAACTTTCATTTATATAGTGTATAAACCCCATTGACTTTTACTTTTATTCAGAAGGAATATTTTTATATGAAGCGTTTTTACTAAACTAAAAAAGGAATGTTTCTTTCTTACATATGCGGAGACAATGACTTCTTCGCCGCTGTGACTATTATTTGAGTTTCGTCTTCCTCTATAAGCTATAACGTTTTTAAAAGAAAAATAAATAACATGTTTTACTTTTCTTTTATTTTGGTATTGAAAATGGTTTTGATAAAGTTTTTATTATATCAATGTGTTGTATTGATATCTTGTAATTGAAGTGTGGAAATATTATGCTTCCTTTATGCACGTTTTATGTGATACAATTATGTTATGGTTTATGATATGTTTAAACCTGTTCATATGAGGAATGCATTGGACTTAATAAGTGACGGGTGGAGCCTGCTATAGCTCCTCGATGCATCGGTAGGTCTCATGAGACAAACTAGTGTCTTGGCACGAGGCCTTGACAAAATCTTATTTGTAGTCTTGGCACGACGCCTTGGCTACGTGGTTATGATAGTCTAGCATTATGCATTCCATCATTATGAAAGTGGTTATTGATATTGCATGTGATTATTCGACTAGTAGAATATCCATGTGAATAAGTAAATGGATTTATTCAATTTTATTTTTCCTATATTATGCTGAAGTTCATGTTTAAAAAGGATTTTGTTTTAGTTATACATTGACTTAAATGTTAATTTTTATTTATGAAAGCTTCCGCAATATTGTTATCCTTACTGAGCATCTGAGCTCACCCCTTTAAATGTTTTCATTTTTCTAGGATGTGATGAAGTATATTATGAATGACCTGCAGGGATAGTATGAGGGGATATGAAGACAATATGTTGTTGTAGTTTTGTTTTACTTTATTATGTAATGTAATACTTATGATTATATCTAGTGTTTTCAATGCTACTAAACTAATCGGTCTTTCAAGACATGATCTTTTGTGATCATGCCAATGTTACGACATAATGCACCGACTCTGGGTAACTGGGGTCAGGGCGTTACAAAAAGAGTAATTATTATAGGTTCTAGACTGAATGTTGTATTTTGTGATTAATATTAAGTCAATTGTTTTGTGATATATGAATCCTAGGAAATAAAAAATAAAAAATAAATATAAAACATATACTAATTTTTGGAAATATAAATCATTGTCATGTAAAAAAAATTTGAGATAAAGTATAAACCAAATAAGGTATTTAGGATTTATAAAGCTAGACACATTTGTTATTATAGATGTCTTTATTTTAGACAAATTGTTCTTTAGAAATAATGGTATTCCACAAAGCTTTCAGAATTAGTTCATCTAGGGAGTGTGAAATATTCAAATGGTAAGATAGTGGTACATGTATACTTAATAAAATTCCCATAAGCCATTAAGGAATATTATTGTAAAGTATGATATAACAATGGTCAGAAGATATGATTTTCATTGAACTATAATTACAAATAATATCTTGACCATATAATCATTGATCATGATAAGGTATCATGGAGCAATTCTTAAAGGCATATTACCTTGTCAATATAATGAAATTGATGTTAATTATGAGGACTGATGATGATTCCTTACATGTTAACTTTGGTAAACAAAATGTAGTGTGGAGTAATTACCAAATGCACATTTTATGCATCAGAGTTTTGATGTATGGAGTATCAATGTTGCAACATAGAAAAACGTTTATTATATTTCATGAAGTGATTTACAAATAATGGAAATTTCCCATAACCATTTTTGAACTAAAATGACAAATGAATATCATATGCTTTATTTTATGATGAAAATACATTATGTCATATGGACATGTGTTTGGATGAAAAGATTTTGTTATGAAATACAAAAACTTTCATCAAGAAAAAACACATCGTGCATCTATTTTAATTATCCAAATAAATGATTATGATATTACATAAATCCATAAGATAAAGACGTTGTAGTCAAGTGATAGAATAAATTTCTATACTAGACTTCACATCTTTGTTAGAGATAGTGAGAGAAATATTGACTTTGGTTTAGTTAATGCAAGTGATGCAGACATAGTTGGCATGTGAACTACTTCCAAAAGTGCATGTGGAACAATGTATGTTCTAGAGAAACGTACTATGTATGAAGGATAAAACCACGGTGTTGGTTTTTTTAATCACTATGGATAGTGATGTATTATTAATTATGAATAATATTTCTTATAGGTATGTTTTAGAAAAAAATTAGCTGATATTGAAAAGTCCAATTAAAAATAAATTAATGGATTTCATGAATCAAAGTGAAAAGGGGAATATTATTTTGAATACTAAGGTGGATATTCAAGAGTGTAGATAAATAGATGGTACACATGTAGTACTAGTACGGCTCTATTGGTTTCATAATGTATGTATTCTTATCTCCTATATAATTTTAATTTTCATATCTAATTACTATGATCATATTATTAGGAATTAGATTCCACAAACTGTGATCCCCGAAGGTGATTTTAGGATGCAAAGTGAAGGTGATGGTCACATAATGAATGATAATAAATGTTTTTTTTACAAAAATATATTTCAGTATTGAAGTAATAAACATGATCATATAATATATATTTGGAATGAATATTTTCCATGTGTCTACAAGAGGCAAGAGGGAGCTCCATGAATTTATAAGTATAACATGTTTTGAAACATATGGAAAATATATTTGTCTTCAAGTTAGTTAAGATCAGAATGAAATCCATTCTCCAATAATGGAAATAAAGTAGCAACCTGATTTCTAGGGATGTGGATCAATTGATGTAGATCTAAAGGTTTTTTTGACTTAGTCAATCATACATAAAGTGACACAGTATTGAAAAATACTAGCAAGAACAGTTCAATATTAGAATTTTTACTAATGTCACAAGGCATGAATCACTCTAGGTTTACATGTGAAGTAGTCAAAACTATCTCATTTTAATTTCAAATGTATAAAGTAATTGGAAATGGTAAATGAATATGAAATAATACTAGTTTTGAGGGTACAAAAGCTAGTATAATTTTGATCTATGTGATCTATTATCGCAGTTAGGATAAGGTGATGAGTGAGTCTAGCTCTTATAATCCCATCCCAGTCATACCTATAAATACGGAGTATGTTGCATCTTTTGAGGAATTTATAAGTAGTTATTAAATGAAATTATTTGTTCTAGTTCAAGGAATCAATCATAGTCATTAATTTTATATCATTATGATAATTTCATTACTAGTACTAGAAAAGATGTCAAGTTAAGATAGTGGAAAAGAGGGACATACTCAGGGATACCATCATTATATAAATATTACCCTAGTAGACGAGGTCACAAATAGATGAATTTCTATGCAGAGGAAATTTGACTTCCCCAGAAGCTAAATCCGTTAATGATAATAAACACGATCTTTATCATGTGAGTATCTAATAATTTTTGTTAGAATATTGGATCTAGTGCAAGTGGGAGTGTTATAATAGTGTGTTCAGTAGACCCAACTATATATTGCTTTTGACCTCAATATCATGAATACAAGATAGATATACATGATGATTACTTACCCTCATATTGTAGATATTTTTTCATCCACTATATAATGATAATATCCATTGATTAATCATAGTATCAAATGGTCACAGAAGATCCCATTCTATAATAAGAATCTAGTGATATTATGAAATTAATCTTAAATAGATGTTTTATGGCCTATATACATGTTACTGTGTGGAAAGAGTATATTTTTGAATATCAGGTGCTGAGGGCTCATAATAATTGAGACTTCTTCTCTTAAAGATTTCACTTGTTGATCTATAGTAGCGAGATCATGAGGAAATACCCTCCAAAAGGAAGCCCACTTGTTTTTCTGTCATTGGATGTTCCTATCTACGATCTTGAGTAATGGTATCCTAACTTGAAATCATTTCCAATGTATGCCATTTGATCACTTACATTGATGCAAAATGAAAACCATGATGAAATTGAAATTGTGGAAAGGTTGTTTTTCTTGAGTTTGTCCTTGGAGGATTGAAATTGGTTGAATGACTAGGAATGGATTTGTATCTTCTTGATTAGGGAAGTTATATATCTAATTCCATGTTGATTAGGATACAGTACCTTGATAAATCCCTGGCCATTGTGTCCCTGGTAAATCCATATTTATAGTTCAATAAATAACAATTCATGAAAACGGTGATAAATATGTGTGCATCCAACCTTATGAGATATTAAAAACAAATGGATTATATTACACATTACATATTCATAGATTTATTGTCGTTGTTGTGACAATACATATCTATTTATGGGCCTTGATGGGTTTCTAGATCCCACTCATGGTATGTGAGTATTATTCAATACTGTTGAGATAAGGGCCTAGAGGGTCATATACAGTATAAAATTCCAAAATCTTCCATATTCAGTTGAATAGGAGTATTGGACTAGTGTGACCACCACTAGGGTCTGGTATTTTTCAAAGGATATATGATCACCAAAGTAATAAATAAATTCATATTATTCAAGATAAAAAATAAAAAATATTTAATTTATTTATTAATTGTATTTACAAGGTTTAAAGAATGTACATTAAAATATTAATTGAAATAATATTTTTTAAATAAATTCATGTTTAAATTAATTTATTTAGAAATGATATGTCCATTTTATGAATCATTTATTATAATGTAATATTTTAATTTCTTACAAGAAAGTGATAATTAATATTTATGACTCATCTTAGTTTTCATAACATGTCTTTTATAGTAGGTTTATTAATCCGGGGCTATGAGGAAATTCTGAGAAACACATAAACACTTTATAAAAATAATTAGAGAGGAATTTAGTGGTAAATATTCCTGGGATATCTCTCTCTTCATATCTCTAACATGTTTTTGATGGAGAGGCTCTAGATCCTGGTGCTTCAATTGATCTATCTCTCAAGAAATAAAGGAATGGCGATGTAGTGATAGTCAGAGTGATGAATGAATTTTCATAAATTAATTCTAGAACCTGGTTTTGATGACCAGTGTTCCCATATATTTTTAAGCACATGTGGATGATCTATATGAATTTGAATTCAGATTCCTTAAGAAACGATCTCCAGCAATGAGTAGGTGTTGAGTGCGCCTTTAGATATAAATATATTTTATGGTTTTAATTTTGCAATTAAAACTCTTTATATGTGATCCTAATGAATTAATAAAGAACTTATTCACCAATTTTTACAAGTTTATGTCACTTTTCAATGAAAAAATTAAAAATCTCATTTTTAGGCATTTTCCACGTATCTGGTTCCTTCACATAAGAGGACCATCCTCATAAGTCTATATTAATTTGGATATCAACATAATATAAGAAATCAATAATTCATTCATGGTAAAAAAATGGCTTCTCATACATATGTCCCACATCATCTATTACAGGGAAGATTTCACCAATAGATCCATATGGTACTATGTTAAACTAAATGGATTGGTCATCATCACATGACAATAAGATGTATGACCTTATCCTCTTTGAAAAATAATTTTTATGTGTTATGATTCTATTTAAATGTATATATTAATAAACTATTATAGGACCACTTAAAACACCATAAACATCAATGCGATTGTTGGATGGAGATAAACTCTAGTGTGCCAAACCAACCACCTCTAAATTGTAGCCCCTTAAAATTATGAATACCTATGTAAAAAAAATATGGAGAACCACTATTAAATATAAATAGTTCTATTTAGCGAGATATTCATATACACATTGATTTAAAAGTTAATATAGGGAATCATATATATATGTTCACATTGATAGAGAAACTATGATACACATTGATGTTCACATTGATGTAGAAAAACTAATAAATTAAAATTTTCACTTAGAAACCTATCAATGATCATATTCCACATGGGGGTTAAAAAATAAACACTTAGATACATGAAGGATTCATAAAATGTATCTTAATTTGATAATAGATTCCAATACTAGGAAATAATTCCCTAAAAAAATTCTAACATACTAGAACATCCACTATCATGACCAATGTGCATTCCAATGTGTTTTTAGAAAAAACAAACTAGTGACAACAGAATTTTTAAGTAGGACCTTAGTTTCTCTCAGAATAAATTTTCAAGGATATGGAGAGCTATTGAGTGTTTTTGATTCAAAAAATGAATTCAAATATGAAACTGATCGAAAATATAGTGAACCAAACATGAATCATTAAACTATTCCTTTATCTAATTTTTTTTTTCATTTCTCTATTTTTCTTCACATAAAAAAACATTAAAAAATAGTAAAATCAATGTTAAAATTTTAACTATGCATAGATTTCACCAATGTATTTATATAAATTTTCCTGAAAATAGAAAATTTACCTTTTTAAATCATATATTTGTGGAAGTTATTGGTTATACACGTTTCTCACTTATGATTTTTAATTGATATGATTTCATGCCAGTGTTGTTTTTCATTTCACGACCATCAGAACTACCTGAAATCACAATTTAATGAATCATCTCAAGTACATTTGTTTACCTCAATTTAATCCAAAAATGGAGCTATAAAAATCCATAAGGTAAAGTAACATACCCAACAACTTCAATTCCATGTGAAAAAATGCATTTATAAATGAATGAAACCTCAATGGTACTATACCGAGATAGGAGGTTGTTTATAAATCCCACCACAATAAGAAATATCACTAACCGTTTACACAATTTTAGATCTTAATGAAATTAGTGACACATACTTCCACATTGAACCATTTTAGTATCCTTTACCAAAAACACACCAAAAATACCTCCCTAATCTTTTGGAGGTGAATCAAGTAGTCAACTATGACTTCCCCTATTTTAGAGCTACCTAGGAGGGCTCCTTTCAACTGCCACAATAAGAAAAAACATGTTGAATTAATCCCTAAGTATCCTATTAAGGATGAAAACCATGTGATACCTAATCAAATTACCCAATAAATATCATCCATGAGAGCTCACTATGCCGTGATAGTTATCAACCACGTGGAGTTGGTGAATATTCCCTTTTACTATAAGGAATCTCAAAAATTTAAATTAGAAGAAAGAAGTAAAGTGGAACACATTATAGATCTTGCACACAATGAAATCCAATATACTCTTGTAGGATTATAGGAATCATGAATTTATATCCCAGTATAAATTTTCGGTTAGTCTTACATTGCAAACCCCACACATAATTCTCATCGGCATATACAATCTACAACAAGAGGATAATTGATGGGTTATACTCTTGCGCCCACCATATAATGAGTAATCATTCCAATTCAGTGTTTATACTCCCATAAATATATTTTAGAGGTAATGAATATATATATATATCCTAGACCATTCCATAAAAAATATTATCATATCTTAGTAGTGGAAGTAGAATTTGGTCATCGGAATTACCAGGTAGAAATGAAGGGGCCGACAAATTTCCTCTCCTCTAAAATCATAGAATATCATCAACATGTATCAAGAGAGACATGGATGTAGGTACAAATTACTACTCCCATTAATGATTATTTATTAATATCCTATGGGATAATAAATAATAGGATTGGGCACACATTCCCATACAGTAAATTGTTGAATGCACCATTTCACTACCCACATATGGGTACAAACATATTCCTTTGAAATATTCATGAACATTATAACTTATATTTGAAGTATAATTGGAGTTGGTACACATTCCTTACCTACTTCCATGAATATAATTTCTTCATAATATCCATATGAAATAATGTAGGATGCATAAATATCCACATGATGTGAAGAAATCCATTTATTTAGTTTGATGGAATCATAAGAGTCTCCTAAGAAGTCCCTTGCATATTAATTTTATTGTGCACAAAAGAGAACTAAAGCTACCATTTGGATACTATAAAAATATATATATGATTTTGGTATCCAAGAGTTAAGGAGAAGAACCACATTCCCACCCTACTAAATGTTGGTGTATTTTAGGACTTACAAAAAATTTCAATTGTGCATCAGGAATTGAATTAATCATCATCTAATTGAGGGAGTTGTTGATGATGAGATGGTGCTCCCAAAAATATATCTACCTATATATCTGGACGGAATAACTTAAAAATTCTCTATGAAGGTTCACAACATGGTGATGTCATGAATGATCTTGAGAACTTATCTCAATATATGATATGTAAATATCATCCTCATTGATGAAAGATCAAACGGAAAAATCATCCATCCATTCCCACTATCAAACTGGAAGGTCCACCCAAGGGAATATGTTGTATGAATCCTCCCTTAAACTAGACATTAATAAATAATGGTTGTCCTCTATGTGATTCTATTAACAGTGATGGTTATACATTTAGTGATATTTCACTTTGATAATAAGGTCACCCCTGTGCAGATTAGACACTAATAAAACACTAATATCATGAGGCAATTATATTATTGAGGCAAGTTACACCAATCATCCTATCTGTAATGAGATATTTTCTTCATAATCCAAAATATGGACCAAGGTTGTGGTCATTTTTTGGTTCTCCTTACGTCCTCTTATCTTTTGATAGAAAAGATGTTATTCGAACTCATCTCTCTCCACATAGTAAAGTAACTTGGAAAATATCTTTCGGTAATAACAAAATCGGGTAATAAATCACTTTATAAGATTAAAATTTCATGAAGACGATGAATGAAATAGGTAAAGAAAACATACTGGTGATTTTCTATATAATATCCTTGTCTTAGAATGAATGTTCTGAAAAATAGGATGATGAATTCATACACTATATTTTGAAAATATTTTGGAATATTCATTTCATATGAAGATAATACCAATAACATACAAATAATTTGAAAACCAGTTCATGGAAATAGAAGAAAAGTTCCATAAGATATGTTTGGGTTTCCCTATAATAGCATGTTTCGTGAAATTGGGAAATCAATGTAGAGATATTTGACCCAAATGTATTAATTCATTAATGGCTCGACATCACTTGATTTTTAATTCTCTATCCAACATGAACATCATAGGGTTGGGTGAATATGGGGAACTAAATTTCACTCTACTCTCTAGTCTGTATAGTATGACACAAGTGACATCATTTAATGCTATATATTTAGGAACGATTTCATATTTAGGATTTATATAGGCTATATGGTATATTTAGTATGGTCCCATACATTTAAAAACCAAAAAAATATTGAACACATCTAGAATGAGACATCTAAAGACTCTAATAAAGTAACTCTTGCAAAATTGAATAGGATAATAATTTGGGAAAATAAAAGACATTTGTATATATGTTGTCCTCAATATAAAGTATCTCTCATTGAGAAAATTCATTAAATATACCTCATGCATGAATTAAAATCCAAATTATTAGAGTAATAACAACAATTACTCACATATTCATAATATAAGAGAAACCCTAGATTGTAGAATTGGGCACACTTTTACCACTATTGCCACCTTGATTACTATCAACTCCTTAGGGGTTGTGGTATTTCATGGAAGGAGAAAAAATTTTCAATAGATCAATTGGATTGGAGAATTGTTATTAATACCAATACCTAATCAATGAAAATATGTATTCAATATTATGTGATACATTTCATAAGAGTGACTTTATTAATTTCTTCCATTTAAATGCACAAATCTATGTTTAGAGATTCACAGAGAAAGGTTTTATAGAGAGTCTATTAGGGTTACTCATCTAAAAAATAATCCTAGGTGTGAATTGGATAGATATGTAAAAGACTATAATGAAAATTAATCTAATATAGTATCCAATATAGAAAATAAGGAATAGGATTGTGATTTTACTCAAAAATTTTAAAATATATTCAATACTCTTATCCTTCTAATGAAGATATTATAAGGACTTCTTATTAAACATCCATTAATTTCATCAAAACTAGTGTCACTAATTATCAATAACATTATTAATACATAGAAAAAAAGGATTTTTAGTATACCATTTTAACTACCTTCCATTTGCATATATTGAAAGGAGACGTGAAAACTCATCAATGAGAGAAAAACTTGAATTTTGTGGCTCCTTAAAATTATAAATTTCCACATCTCTAGTGAGATTCAATTTATTAAAATGGAAATGGCTTGTCAATATCTTTTGAATTAAAATAATTGTTTTATATCCTACATTTAAAGAGATATTTTCTAAAAAAATTATATATAAGAGGATTAAAATTACACAACATTAGGTTACTCAATGGATACATTTTCATCAAGAATATTCCATAAATAGAGACTCTTTATTAACCACCATCGAATCTCACACTGCACAGTGAATCATATACACTAATGAAGGATGACTCTAGCCACTAGACTAATTTAGTATTTAAATAACTAGTGTGCCTATATTTTATAAATACATAATATTCGGAGTTTCATCTACTATGGTAACAACTTAAAAAAGTTTAGATGAACCACACCAAACCTATCCATAATTCTTTATATCAACTATCATATGTGATATGAATATATCAGGTTATACACATTATTCCAAAATATTTTCCATCCAACATAGTAATCCCCTATGATCTCATTATCTCAATTGATCACATAATCTTCAATTGAAATCCATGGAAAATGGAAAAGAATAAGTTCCCCTAGAGATAAAACTATATATGGAATGGGTTGATGAAACTCCTTCTATTCCCAACATCAGTAATCCCACTTTCCCAATATCTATTGGAACTAAGTACCTATTATTTAATTTGATATACATTATATCCTAATTTGGTCCAAATATATCAAACACTAATAAAAATTAGGTATTATGGTCTCATATTCTTCCCATAGAATCCATACATGAGTTTGTTTAATATAATCATATAGGAGCCAAAATAATTATAATATTATAATATATTTCTAATAAATTTATCCACCACTTCAAGTCACCACTAATAAAGTCAATGTTCCTTAATCTCTGAAATAATAATCAATAAAATAAATGAGAGATTTTTAGTCTTTATTTCATAGTTGAAGGGATTATAATATTTAGTGAATATATGAATCCACCATGAAGAGAAAATTTAAAATAGATTTTTAAAGATATGTGATGAGTTACAAACAAAAATAATTTAATAACAATATATATAATTATTTAGTGATCCACCCAAAATAAATTTAATATTTGATGATTCCATTCAAAAATTATTTCAAATCCATATCCAACAAAATAATATCATTGAAATATGGATTTTAATGTAGAAACAAATTATCGTTATCCTTAAGAATCCTCTGACACTATCTATGGAACTAAAACATACAAAATATTTTCTGGTTCCTACACTTTTATTGAAAAAACAACTACATTCTCATTTGGAAAAGAGAAATGAATATAGGCACACACTGTATAAGGATGAAAAGAATAAATTTTATTATTTTAAACATGAAAATTAATCAATGAATTTCATGAAAACTAGGAAACATAGTTCATTGAATATTCTAGATAATAGGAATCCTAGTCACTATGGCATCAGTGACTAAAAAAATTATATCCCCTTAAGAAGAATATTTTAATATTCCAGCCAGTTGATATTCAACTTCAAAAAATTATTCAAATAAAGATATACATTGGGAAGGAAAGTAGTGAAATATACCAAAAAAAATAGATTGCATCTCTACCATTACAGTTGAAGAATATGTGAAAATAAAGATGGTCCCAAACAAGAGTTCATGGAATTTAAAAATAAGTCATAAATGGATGAAAACCATGAATATTAAATTTTAAGGGTACTGTTAAATAAACTAGTTCTGACCCCAAAATCCTCAATGAAAATTGAGATAACATGATTAGCCCCAAAAAACTCCACACGACATTCTTCTATGAACAGATGAAATTAACATAAAATTAATGAGATTCATGAGAATAAAACCATTCTAGGGCCCAATCTAGTTCAAACCCTCTCAGAATCATGCTCCCAAATCTGGGAGTATGTAAACCAACTTACCAAATAGCTCAATATGCACTGATCCATCAAAAGATATCCAAATTAGATGATAAATCTCTACACATGCATATCAAATAAATTAAGATGCAAGATCTCATATCTAATTAAGAAGATACAAATGATCCAAAATTTCCCTATTATAATCAAGGAGTAGGATTTTGTGGTCAATGAGGCTAATGAGGTCAAGGGAGATGTGGTCTACAAGGAATATAACATTTATGTCACATCCATATTAGACCCTATATTATATAGAGGACCATATACATCCACACTAATGTGACCAGTAGAAAAACCATTCTACTCCTAAAACATATTGGTATTTCTTAATTCTAAATATTTTAGGGGACTGATTGTGAGTTAGCACGTACATATTTAATTTAAAAATATTGAAATGTTTTCTCAAATCAACCACAACTGACCAAGATAATATCTTGATCAAACCATATAACGTATCCCCTAGTGTAGATAACTTAAACTCCTAATCTACAGACTAAGGATTGGCCTCATAGAGGAAACATAATCATATGACCTAAAAATATGATATCCTAAAGTAGCATATCATTGTTCCAGCTATTCTCTTAATCCTAGGGTCCATATATTTATCATAATATCTCCATGATGCACTATTTTTGGATCTGTTATGACCTCAAGAATCTGATGATGGGTCTATTTTCACTAGGGTGTATCATGAAAATACTGGGCCAACTGAATGTCAAATAGTAAAATACTTTACAAGTAAGGCGATATAGACCTCCTTAAATTGAAATATTAAGGACCTGAGAAAATTTTACAAGTTGGTATTTAATGATATTCATAAATCACTCATTGATAATAGCTATATTACCAACCACATCCCAATATGGAAAATTCAATGCATGGACCATATCAGAGAAGATTTATATACCTCTACACAATTAATCGATTGGTGTGAAAAAGTGAGAAAAATATTCTTAGGTGAATCGATCATTGTACCCATTTGGGGATTGTTTTTCATATTCTGAGTTCATGTTTTAGTTATGATAAAACATTTAATATCATTTTATGGAGACCATGGATTCATCCTCATACAATAGTGGCCTCATTTTCCCCCCAATTCCTGAAATATTCTATCAATGGACACAGAATAGTTCCATACATTGATTTTTATCCATTATACACTGTCATAACAAAATATATAGATACAAGAATATTTTAAATCAAGGGAAAACTACAAGTGATATGTTCTTTGATTCAAATCACTGCACAAATTGGTTTAAAAATATATTCTATAAACATGTTCGGTGAAATTAGTGATGAATATTTATATCCATCAATAAAATCTAGTCTATCACTCCAAATTTCGGTATTCATCAATCCATATGAACTCTATCTAAGAAGATAAAGCATATAATAACATTTAGATAATATTATGATATTGAAAATGTTTTTTTTGTATTAACATACACCAATAGATAGAAATAGTGACACATCATCTATGATGTTTAATCACCTTAATCACCATATATATAAGAAGAACAACCTAACTAATCTTTAAAACTATTAATGACAACCATGGATCATCATGAAAGTTCTTATCAGTTATAGAGGAATAAGGAAAGACCAAGGATTAGAAACATTATCCCTCAACTTGATGATATGAATCAAATTAACCAAATATAGTTTCATTAAATATTGTTTTGATCCCACCAATAATGATGATTTCATGAATAAAAATGATCCTTTTTTGTAAAATAAATTGAGTGGTATTCACATAACTATTTTTATTAGAATACACAATCAAATTATAGAATGAAAATTAAAATTATCCTATAACATATTATGAATCCCATTACTTAAATCCATTTTCAAATTCAAGAGATTACAGAATAGAAGGAGAGTATATAAAAAATAATCCCAATGATAATGACCACACATTGGAACCTTCAGAGTATAGGGACACCTTCTCACTAATCAAAGAAGAATGAAATATTTCCCAGTGTCTTAAATACCCAATGATATCCCCTCATTACCTATTTTAACTGGTATTGAAGAAGAATAAAAATAAGAATTGAACATCTAAAATTCTACATATTATGAGCGTCATACATTATCAACCTTAGGACATTAATATACCTTCCCCTCATTCACATAGGATGAAAATTTCCATGAATTATTATCTAGTGATGAATAAATCATTTCCTCACCTAATTAAACTAATGTAAAAGAAAAATAAGAAGTGTAATAAGATATTAGATATCCCCATACCAATCAGGGAAGATGTATCTACTACAATTCATGAACTCAAATAGGTGAATTTGGGTATATAAAATGACTCATTGCCTACCATAATTAGTATCTTCATGTTTGATGATGAAAAAATTCTATATATCTATTTACTATAAAATAATTGGGATTTATTCTCCTAGAGAAAAAAATAAATTCCTAGAAATGATCATAATGTTTCCACCCATCATATGGTTCATCAAAAATATCATCACGGATACAAGTAGGTTGTTAAGAAAATAAATCTTATTCATGATACCATGATTGAATAATAAGTTGATGACCTCATCGAGACCAATATTATTTTGTATGTTCAGTAACTTAAATGGATCACTATGTACTTCTATATTATAAAGATGATTGGGAAAATTAATGTTCTCATTTACATAAGGGACCTCAACTATTATTTCCAAAGGATTACTTCCCATTACCAATCATATAAATTTTCATTGATGAAACTATTGGTATCTAATCCCTCTCCTTCATGGATGGGTAATTTAGCTATAACTTGAGTAAGATTCCCAATGGAGATAAGTTTCCACTAATTATTAGGCTATCTAGGCAGTGTATTTCTATCATGTCATTCCATTTATCCTAATAAAATTTGGAACTACAAATCTATAATTCATGGACCACGTCATCAAGACCATTTTTAGGAAGACCATGTGATGAAACAGAAATGAATTGGTGTTAATATATCAATAGTATCATTATTTTCAAGAAAACCCGGATGTATTTTATGAATTAATATTAGAAAATAGCTTATGGATGAACACCTTGACGTGTGATTTCAAGGGGTTATTAGGTTTTTTGTCATATTTTTGGTATATCATTTTATCATTGAAGTCAAACTTAAAAAGGACAAGGAATCCTTTAACATTCTATCTCCTTAACATCTTAATGATTGATACAAGGATTCCTCAACTACAATAGATGTTTCATAGGGGACATTGCAAGTTAGTTATAACCATTCATCAATATCATTATTAAGATAGTAACCTATCAGTGGTTGAATGGATTCAAACATGTTTTATAGAAATCTCAAGTAGTATCTCTCAAGACCACTGGTATGGATGATACATTTTAATAGAAATATAGTCATAGTGAAAGTTGAGAATTTGAATTAATCACCTGGCTTCCTTCTCACATTTAATAATGATGTGGGAAAATAAAATATCCTCAATTTTAATAGAACCACCATGCTAGATAATATGACTTACTATTTCGGCATTGAAACAAATAGCAATTCAATGATATGTGTGGTTTTAAACTTGATGCAGTACCTAAAACATCACGAGACACACATAGTATGTAGTATCAATCTAGTGAATTATCTCCTCAATTTTATGATTCTGAATGGATGACTGTCATGAACGATAGTAATATTACAAATATTTGATATATAATTATAAAAAAAATCCAGAGGGAAATAATTTAACATATTTTATCACTGCACATCCCTTTTTATAAATATTTCTAATTGATATTCAATTTCATGAAAAATAGGGTCTCTTTATCTTTTACACTTTTTTAAAATGAGAGACATATTTTCGTGGATATTCCAAAATCCTAATTGGAATAAGTATTTAAAAAATAATTGTTGAGTTATCTTTGGAAATTTCCATATCTCTCTTGAAATGAAAGCCACAACAAACTCAATCCAATTATTATAAGGCTCCAACAAAAATGAGTTATAATGAAAATCTCTAATTATAAGATTAGAATTTTCTACAAATGTACAAACTTAATGAAATATATTCAAAGGAAATTCAATATTATTAATTAAGATGATTGATGGTGAATATTCTATTATGAAATAAGAATAATCCCCTCTAATCAATGAAATTTGTGGGTTAATGTTATAATTCCCCACATAACCAACAATTCCACATATCCCATGTTAAAAAATTGATCATGATGTTTCATTAGAAATATATTCCACAAAATTTGTAGGATAATACTAGGTTTATATATTCATCCACATAACACACCATTGGGTAATGTACCTATATTTAAGTGACTTTGTGGAAGAGAGAAATGAGATTGATGCCGAAATAGAAGAATGAAAAGATGATGCCTCACAAAATGCTTCCACTATTAGATAGATACCCCCATATTGGAATCCCTTGAAATATGGGAATGTCTATTTGGATGATCCAAAATTGAACATATTTGATGATGGGATCTCAATATTAGGATTTAAAATAGAACCGATTCTCATATGGTTCATTATAAATGAGGGTTTCATTGGGTATTGAAAGGATGAATTGTTGGAGGAAACAACCTCATTACTATGTAATTTATCCAATAATGAACAATTATTTATCTAAAAAGGAACCAAATATTCTTATAAAATGGAGAGATATAGATACTTCCGGACAAAAATCGCACAAGACACAGTGAAGCTCTCTAGAAATTTTTGAACCATCCAAATATGTACATATTTTATACAAAAATACCAAGAGTTTCTACACATCACAAAATATTATTATCCATTATCCCACTATGGAATAGATGTTATAAAGCTATATCCTACTAATGTTCATAAATTTCATGTAAATTAACCCTACTATAAATGTATTCTCTATATGGGTCAATGCAATTTTCATCAAGGATTTCAAAATGAAGGCTATCATCAATCTTAGTTACAAAAATATTTTAAATGGATTTAGTGTCTCTTACACATTATAGTTTGCTAATTTCAACAATATTGTCTATATAAAATTTTAGAGCCTCATGACAATATGGAATTCATTTTTCCAACACGTCCTGCTACTAGGAAGAGGCAAACAATTAGATTGAGTCCCTGGATAGCACTCAATTTAATATATTATAGAATATATTAGATAATGGCACAAAATTATGTAATGAAATACTTTTGTATGATTTTTGGTCTTGTCACAAAATAAACCATATAGAAATGAAAAATACTCCATATTTTTAATACATGGAATATATGTAGTACTTCCCATTGAGGATTAGTTGTCCTCACTTATTGTTACCATCTACCACAACTATATTATGATGAAAAATATTAGTAGCTATTGAATGATTTTGAATGATTTGGTGAGTTGATATTGTACACCATGAGCAACATAAATGTTCGATAAAACTAATATTTACAAGCATTGAATAATAATTTTAACATATACATGTTCTTATAATTAATAAAGGAACCGATTATTATAAATCCATTGAAACCAAGGATTACCTTTAAAAATCTCAAACCAAAGTTGGTTGGAACCTATTATATATACTAGGTTTACTTCAAAGGATCTTATTTCATGGTCCCAAATGATGTACAAGGCATCATTATGGATAAAATGAAAATTTTCTGAATAATTATTTTACATAAAATTTATGTTGCTAATAATTGTACATTTTATATCAGTTTAAATTGAATGTACTGATCATCCCTATCTCACAGTGATAAACTACATTAAATAAGTCATAGTTTCGCTGCATTGAACGAAATAAAATAATTGCCCAGTCATATGAAGTAACACCACATGAAAATGACCTCACCGTAAGACATTATACAATATGGTTATATTACTAGTTGCTTGATATCAAATTGAACCCAAACTTTCCACCCCATATAAAATTAAACATTTTGAAAAATTCCACACCAAGATAAGTATTCTAGTGGCATGTGAAGAAAATACAATTATTATATGATTATGTGAAATACATGTATTCATTCCTGATATTCTTGTTTAAATCACTAAGAATGACTCATTTCAAATTATATGATATGGGTGATCAATAATTTTAACATCACTAAGAGAACCATAAAAAACATGGGAAATAATGGTATATCATGTGGATCTTAAACTATTTATTGATAACTACTATAAATGATGTAATTTCCCAAAATAAAATATAGATCAATATTGTTATCCTTACATCACAATTCTGTTCTTCCAAAAAAATATCAATTCCCCTTTATTTTCATTTCATATTGATCTATGCAATGATCTTACTTTTTGAAACTACATGTTTCTTGATTAAAGATTACCTCATGATACACAGTGATCACTTAAGATGTTATCATAGGAAAAGCTATAAATTAAAAAATGACCCTTCTATAGTTAATTAACTCAATCTATATAAGGTATATTTCTTTATTTCTTGGATATTTGATGGTCACTGATATGATGGTCAACCTTTTTGACCAATGATAGAATATGGAAATGATTTACATTTTCAACAAGAATAATCTCGATTTATGTGGGTGAATTTGTTTTAATAATTATGTGTATGTTGATTTATCATTAAACATGATACATAGTGACTCGTTTACTATATATCCATGTACCATTCACATATTACATCCAAGAAAACACATTTCATAACTATTGTGTTTTTCCCTTCTGGAAGTATATAATTTTTCAAGGACATTGTACTAATAAAAATTAAAAATTTATTTCTATATGAAAATTTTGATATTAGTATAAGAGTTCTCATATCAATAATATTAACCTGATAAATATTCCCCTACTAATTTATGTTTTTATTTACATAGAGAACCTTAATATGGATCACTTACGTAATCTGGCAGTATGAATGCCCCTTCTGCTACATATAAACTAGATATAAATATGATATTTTCATTGTGATATTCATCACACATGAATATTCACCAAAAAATCACCATTATATAAATGTTCATGACCTAAATAGGTAATAAATTATAAGAAATTTATGTTAATTATTTCTTGTTCAGACAGGATATATAGAGATTCTTAGATACGATATCTAGGTTGAGTCAAAAAATTCCATCAATAGATATTACCTCTATCAAAATATATGATTTATATCTATATAGGGTATTTTAGTTAATAATCACATAGAAAATATCATTGATTATGGCATGTAATTTTTTTACCTTAACCAAGTGTAGGTATACTCACCATCGATATCAGGACCTTCTAATGACCTCTCAAAATACAATGTATATAAGAAATATATTTTCGTGACTATTATTATGACTAGATATGTAGGGATTCCTAGATTATAAATTTAGATATCAACCATAAAAATCCATCAATCAATATTCCATCATTCCCTTTGTATGAGTAATATTTACATAGGATCTTCCACTCAAGGATGAACAATGAACAATATGTAAGGAAGGAAAGAATGAAAAAAATTCCACATCCCAAAGATAGAGTACCCACCATCCATACTAGGCCCTTATAAATATCCTCTAACTATAGGTTTATTTTTAGAAAAAAAAAATTTCTCAATTCCTAACCATTAGTATATATAATGATTCATCAATCCTTTATCTATGACCAACCTAGAATTCCAACTAAAACAAAATCCTATCTAAGAATCCCTAATTATTACATTACCCACATCAAGCATGAGCAATGATGTTGTTCATTTCATATGTAATCTTGGTGAATTTATTTCATCATATGGTTATGTATATATAAAATTATTCTAGGACTAAATCTCCCTATGTTTGGATAACAACATTCAATTAATTATCATGTGATGTTAAATGGCATGACATATAAGTCCCTATAACTAGTTGTGAAACAAAACAATAGATAATCCATCATGTATGACATTAAACTACATTGAGTCGACTCCCAAAAAAGGACTATATTCCCTAAACTATGTTTAATTTATTTTTTTGGTACCCTAAAATGGTCACTATAAATTGTTTTTGGACAAAATGCCCCTTAATAATGTATAATATTATAATGGTTGGTTACTCCCACAAAATATTATGACTATAAGTGGCATGAGTCAATCTATGTTAGGATATTTTTTTGAATCATATATTTTTGGACCATATATGGAACTTAATTCACCTAAACCCATTCCATGGGAACCATAAAAACCTAGTAATGAAATGATTAATTCAAAAACTCCTCTATCACACTTTATGATCATCCATAATTTCATAAGTCACGCATCATGATTTGATTTTTTTATATTACCACAAATTGTTTTTATAGATATCATGGATGAGTGTATTTGATCTCAACATACAAATATGCATGACTATGAATACAATTATGAATATATCATTCTATATATTCACCCCAATACATACTATCAACCTAAGGAATCATCATCATTAAGGGGAATATCCTATGATTTTGATATTCCATCATAATATCACATCATAATATACCTTACAAATATTTTTTGTTTTCATTCTTTTTGTACCTTCTCTACATGAATAATCCTAATCACGAATCATTAAATTGATATTTATGTTGTTATTAATCCCTATTCATAATTTATTGGGAAATAATATTTTTTTGGGAACCATTTTTATGGGAATTATGACTACTAATAACGGTATCCCATATCAATGTTGTACAACCTGAATATTATTACATATAGGTCTAGGATATAAATAATTAAATTTTACACTCATTTATATATACATTTAGTCCACACATTAGAGGAAAAAATATAAAAAAACATGATTTCTTTAAAGACCAGAGTGGGATGTTTTAAAAAAAATTCATGTCTCCATCACGAAACCTTATAGTCTATGGGCCTTGAAAAAAATTTATTGTAAATTAAAAAAGAATAAATATCTTTTGGACCATCATCAAATCCCAGATATATCCAAGATATATAAATTAGGCTCATTAGTTTAGTTAAAAGGTAGGGATGTGACATATCAGAGCTCTTTTCCCCGAATGTGTGTTACATACATGCTGGAATAGCCTTTAGGGCCACAAGATCCATTATGAATTTTCCATTATTCATTGCAATAACATAATTAGATACATTTTTTAATATTCATGGTTATTTACAATGAGTTTATTCACCCCCAAATAAAAAAAATCATTAATATACAAAATATTTCCTCGATATGGATATGCATTTGTGGCTCCGATATGGCCTATCAACCAGAGACATATTCATCATGAAGGGGATGAATCCCTAATCCTTTTTCAAACTAAAATCATTTTGGAAGAACTTTTATTTGCAATATGGGTTGTGGTCATCCCCCATATACATATCTCATAACATCAGTCCTAAAAAGTACCCCATGAGATGTGATTTAAAAATCATATAACACATTAATTAATGTGGTTTTGATACCAATGATGTTATGAACGTGTGCATTGAGATAATTTATTGATGTGAAATTATGACATTTATATCTCCAAATTTTAATCAGTATTAATCATGGGATTATATAATATATGAAACAATGATCCTGCATCAAGAACACAAACTAAATCCCCCATTTTATGTTCTATCTATGTGATAAAAGGGATATCCCTTTATTTAGGTTTTCACCTAGCCAAATCTAGATGGATTTAACCACTTGTATGGTCAATGATATATGTATCAAAACTACAAAAACATGTTGTCAATTATATTCAACCAAAAAAATAACATTGTTCATATGAATTTCATGACCTAAAAGTACCTAAATAATGATATATAGAATTGTCTATATTGAAAACACATAATGATAAATCTAGGTAAAATTAATGTCTATTTTTTTTGGAATCATACCTCACCTCATATTGGAAGAATCAAGAATTAGTGAAGGAAAGTGGTTGAAAATTTGTTAGTTCGATAACCCCTAAAGGGAATCAAAAGAAAAATTGAATCCATAAGTCTCCCCAATATAGGAAATATGATTATTTTTGGGATGGAATATAATAGGATCAATGATTTTGGGATCAATAATATGGCCACTGTATAAGACACAATGTGCAAGCTAGGTCCTTTCTCGATGAAAAAATATAGAGCATTCTCTTGTTTCCTTATAATTTTCATATCATCCTAAGGGCTCTATTAAAATTGAATAAATTAATAACTTCAACTTATTCAAAAACATTTTAATATTTTAACCCCTATTCCAAATTCCCTAATAATAATCTTCATCATGCTGAGTCATATCATTTATCAAAAAACACTATCTTTGATGATACAGTGATGAAATCTAGGAATATATCTATTTTTGAGACATACTAGGAAGAAACCATTCATCAAAATTTAACAACATTAGTGAAAAAATGATGGTATTTCGAGCTATACCAATATGTGATATATCTCTAATATTATATCTTTCATCCAAATAGACCATTTATAGTGTTATGATGATGGTATCTATGCCTATACCCAGCCCTACGCAATGGATTAGAGAAAATAATTTATCTAGATTAACCAACATTTGATTTATTTTTTTGTATATATTCCCATACCATTCCATGAACCATTCCTAGGAGGATTCAGTTTATCTAAATATATTTAATCTAATGTTATGGTGATGGAATATTTACCTATACCCATCTGTAAACCATGAAAATGAGAAAATAATTTTGTCTCATTCATTTTGAATGAATATTTTACTTCTTCATTTCAAAATAAATTGATCAAATGGTTTAATATTAATCTGATTATTTATTTAATGGTTTTTAGATTATTTATAAATAATAATAAATATGAAAATGAGATAAATAATCAAGAAAAAATAAATTTTCATTCATTGAAAAAAAACATTAAGGGCGGGAATTTTTTTGGGCCTCTCCCTAACAAATCAATCATCTATTATTATCAGACATACTCAAATTATTAACAATGAAGAATTATTTTTTATATATATTCATAAATTTTTTTTAATAATTAATATAATTTTATAGTCTTTACCATTTCATGAGACTATATTGCACTATCCAGGGTAGTGAAAGGTTGTCCAAAATTCCTCACCTCATCAACTAGTAATTATTCTTTCTAAATATCTCTATTAGAATCTTACCACACCTAATGGTGCCAATATAATTGATAAGGTAACTAAACAAAACTTAGTGAAGTATCACTACTAAGGACCGTTTCTTCATGACTCATCCTTTCCACCCTATAGCCAATCCCACATGATCCGGGACTTCAATATGCCTTGTATTTATAGATGAAAAAATAAGATATGGGTTATATAGAAATATGCTTTTATAAGAGTTATATTTTGTATTTTCAAGTGATGACCACTTCCTTCAGTTTTAATTTATGACATATTAATCAAATATTTTATACACAAGTACTGAGAACATATGATGGAACATGGGATTTTTCGCTAGAAAATAATGCATGGAAGTCTGAGAATTCAATAGCTATATTTATCCCTGTATATATTCTTGATTGAAATGAAATCCACAAATAGTTTCAATATTATTATTATAGTTTGTTTTATAAGGTAAGATATATTGTGAGACTAGCTCTCATATATTTACCTTGTCTCAACTCCTCGTTGATTGGAAAACATGATATAATTTGAAGTCCCCATAATTTCATTCTATTAAGATGTCTAAATAATATTTCAAAATTTATAAGTCTGTTTTAGGATTCTAAAAATCAATATAGAGGACGTGTTAGTGAAAAATAAAAATAAATAAATATGAATATAAATATGGTAACCTACTTTCAGAAATGGATGTGTTGGCTCATAAATCATTCATTCCCCCAATAGAGTACACCATAGGCACGTCACTTTTTTGGAATCTCAATAATTAGATAATAAAGATATAATTTCTTTGGGGTAGGAACTATATCCACTCTCAATATTAAAGGAATTACATTTTTTATTTGAGAAACTATACTAGAAAAAATCTTTTACCTAGTTCCCCCAACTTGAGCACCACATGATATTTGATAGAATGTAGCACAAATATAGAAGGAATATATAGGTTCCAAGTGACACTAATATTCATTAATATATTAATTGATGTCATTATGGATTGTTATAAAGTAATTTGATAGGTATTATTCCCTATATTTCATCCAATGAACCATGATGGGATAGAGAGATAAGTAATAAATTGGTATTAGAGACCAATTCTAATACACTTTGAGCCTCAATAATCACCATTCCTTAAATCAGCTTCACTTTCATGGGTTACCTATAAAAATTGATAGATTCCCCATATACTTGAAATTTGGATGCTTTATAATCATGATTCCAATAAGTTTTATATACTAGAATCAAATTGACAATAGTGAGGATTTTCCCAATCAGAACCATCTTCTCTTATGATTCAACAATAAAATTCCATTCATAACTTACTTCTAGAATAGTAGATGCTATTTGATTATGATAAGTAAACTCTATAACAATGAGAACTCTCACAACACAATCTATTATCATTGAATAAATAGGAGTGGGGATTGAAATATTTGGCATAGATTCACATAAACACCTTCAGGATTAACATATAATAATTATTCTTGGGTAATTGATATCTCTTTGTCTAAATCTCTTTTGATGTCATATATCATTCAATAATCTATAAAATGAATTACTAGAATTGTTTTTCTATTAGTTGGGATCAAATATATTTTCACTTCCTCAAATATTCTTATAGATTTCCCTTATGAATAAAAATGATCTTTAAATCCTCAATTGACTCATAGCCTCATATGTGTAAATCTCTAGACAGTATCTACAAAATCATGGAATTAATGACCTCATAAAAATGGCCCAAAAACTAGTAATAATGGGTAATTATTAACTCTTGATCCTAAATGTATTTGAATGTCATGGTTTTTCTCCCATCCTCATCATAAAATACCACACATTGTTTAAGATAAGCAGGTAGAATATTTATATAGTGGAGTAGTGAATACTCTATAATGGATTGTTGTCACTTCCCAAAAATGTTCAACAATTGAGGTGTAACCAACACCATCAACTCTATATTTAAAGGAGGTTCAAGATAAATTGGCTTTCCTCCAACCTAATAAATCATAGTGGATACATGTGAGTTCATTATCATTACTTCTTAGAAAGATATAACTGGGATTAATTTACCACATCCATTAATTGAATCTCATTATGAAGAGATGATTTTTCTTATCTCCTCCTAAGAGGTGCCAACAACCTCATCGGTTTCATCTCTTTAGGTGATTAACATCTTCTAGAACTGATATTTATAAAAGTACATGTCCTTATTGTAATATAAATTAGGTTTCAATATCATCATGTTAAGAACTCACCTCATCGAGATGGTCCATACATGAGATGTATATAGGGGAAGTCAAAAAACCCCAATTTTTTTTAATACAATGTTCTCCTTATGAATTTTTTATTATGACATATCTATAAATAAGAATGGATTGAGGTGGAGGTACTTAATAGTTCTGGAATGTACCATTCTTGAAAAAGGTGTATATTATAATCATAAAATTTTACTCCTTGTGAGTTGAGAAATAGATGGTGAACTCATAGAAGATAGTTTTCTAGGCACTACTGTATTTAATGGGAATAGCGGTGAAATATATTCTTCAAAATCTAAAACTACCATCTTAGTATTTGTTTTTTGAGGGAAATTATTCGATTTTGGACATCTCCTCAGTTAAATGTTTTGTGGGTTGATAGGTGAATTTTACACATTGGCCTCTAAGAAAAGGATGATAATAAAAATAGTGGATTCAGTAAATAGAATCAACTACAATCATAAAACATAATGATGTAAATTTTTTTATCGCTATCAATTAAGAATTATCACATGCCTCTCCTATATCACTCTCACTGGCATCAGGATTCAAAATTATGAGCACTCAATTAGAGTATAATATTTAGAATTTATGTTTTTTGATTTATTATTCATTTTATTAGATATATGATTCAACCCTCTTATTCTTATCCATATATACAATGGTTTTCAGTGTAAATTGGTACTCACAAACCATAAATACATTATTCTTTATCATGTGGAAACACCATATACTACTAGAGGGAATGGATCTCTTCTGTAATTCCCACTTTCGCCAAGACATCAGTAATGAAACATTGATATTTATAGATGATTTAAAGTTTTCCTAGGTATAATATGGATTAGTATACTAAATATTTCCATATTTCCTTAGAATAATAGAGATTAATGAAGTTATTATGGAGAAACCATTAACTTGTGAATTATTCTATTACTCTTCCAAAACTATTGGTGAACTATCAACCAATTTCTAGAACTAGGAATGCAGTGGAAGCCCCAAATAGGTGGGATTTTAAAAATTTCCCATCGATGATCATCCTTAACGTGCAGACATCGGTGAAGAGAAACCATGTCAAAGAAAATAACCATGTGTGAAGTCTTTTAAGCACACAAATAAACCGTAAATATACCTTGTTTAATATGTAGCTTAACACGACGTTTTATCATCATTGGAGATCACTATTTGAAGAATACAAAGTCAAATTCCGATATATCTTTCTCACATGCTTCAAAGAATCTACAAGTGTGATGTTTTTCGTAATTTGGGTGCTAGCATGGATTTCTAACGACGCCTTCGACACACCACTAATCACTGCATCTCTTCCCTGGTGATTCTTGAGAGAGTTCTTGATCCGAGTTCCTTGAATCAAGAGCCTCTCTCTCTAGAACATGGGAGATAAGAGAGGAGAGACAAGCACCCTGAATAGTGTTTGGTAACCTCCTGTCCTTTTTATATTTTTAGTGACATGTAATTACTCGAAAATGAAAACCTAACCACTGAATATCCAACTCACTATTAATGACATTTTATGGCTACTAATATGAGTCATAAATATTATTATCACTTGTAATAAATTAAAATATAATGTGATAGTAAATGATTCATTAACTTGACTCATCATTCCCATAAGTATTAATTGAACCATAAATAATTTATTATTCGTGAATTAAAAGTTTTCATGTATATAAATAAAACTCATAAACACAATTAATTAATAAATTCAATACTCAATATTCTAAACATCAATAATATAAATTTATTTATTCCATTGGTGGTATTTGTTTCTTGGGAAAATCCTAGACCCTAGTGGTGGGTCCTAGAAGGTCCAAATCTCATATTCAATAGTATAGGGAAAATTCTCGAATACACTATTGTGTGTGACTCTCTAGGCCCTTATCTCGACAGAAGTGAATAGAATTCATATAACAAGAGTAATATCTAGAAACAAATCATGGTCCTTAAATAGATAAGGATATTTACAACAGTGACAACCTACCTACAAACATGCACTGTGTAATATAATAACTTTTTCATTAATATCTCATAATGTATGATGCACATACATGTCAACACCCTTATATATCTTTATTGTTTTTTGATTTAACTGGCTGGATTTACCTTTGAATGCATTTTCCATTTCATTATAAAGGCACTGTCATCCTTATTAAAATGTATTAAGATATATTTCCTCCATAACCAGTAATAAACAAATCATCTCCTGACCATTCAACCAATGGATTTCCCCCAATGATGCACCCAACCCAAAGTACCTAGACATGACTTAATTTACATAGTTTTTTCATGAATCAAATTATGCAATCAAATGATAAACATTGATAATGATCTCAAGTAACAAAAACATTACACATGATTGTATATTAGAATATCCAATGACACCCAAAAAAATTGGTATTTCTATTTGTGGGTCTATCCTCATTATCTCAATTCAAGAGATCAACATGTGTGAAGTTCATGAGAGTAAATCTCAATACATATGAGCCCCCCACACCTGATAGGAAGACATCTACTATGTCCAATCAGTGAGATGTATCTAGACCATTGAAGATATATATATGATTAATGTCATATTATCTCAAGGATCTCATTATATCCAGGGATCTTCTATAACATCTCGATATGAAAATTAATATTTGTACATTGGCATTTAAATAGTGGATGAGGATTAATATATACTACAATGGTAAGACAACACCATGTATAACTAACTATATACACAATATAGTAATCAAAAGCACTGAGTATTTGGGTCTAGGGCACCCACAATTTCAACACTCCCTCTTGAACTAAAGCCAACATGCTAACCAAAATTAATTGATACTCATGTGATGAACATCATGTTTCTTGCCTAGTAACATCTTTAGACACTGGGTCTGCCAAAATTCCACCGCATGGCTATTCTGCTATAGAAAGCTCATATCATTGAGTAAAACTTCTCAAGATATGGTATCCCAAGTATATCCATTTTTCCACTAACATAACATAACATCAGTTCTTGTAAGAATATCATAGTTTACATTATGATTATACATTTCTTACTATGAGAAATTCCAAGAACTGGAAAAACGAATTTCACATAATAACTACTTTTTAGCAGCCTCAGAAGCTGGAATGTACTAAGTATTTATAGGTATGTCCACCATTGGATTATTTGAGCTTGACTCGGTCTTCGCCTTTATCCTAACAGCAATAGTATATCTAAATGACATATGGAAGACTAGTTTGTATCCCAGAAGACATGTATCCTTCCACTCCATTTACCATGTACATATCTTTTGATCGTACATATGTTCAATTAGATGGTTCTTACTGTATCCCATGCATTACACCTGGATATAATTGATATTTTCATTTTATAAATCACATCCCAGGAATATCTATTCTTGTACATATCATGCAATACATGATTAATCCATCTCTTAAGTTTATGGACTTGAACTCACCATTTTATTTTCTTTACATGTCTCGTACATGTCAACCTGAAGAGATTATTCCCCTGTTACATGGGCAAAAATTCATATATTTAATTCTTCCAAATTTTATTTTTTAATACAATGTCACTATATGTTGGATTATATATGACCAAGAATCCTTTAGTTCTACCTTAGTTGATCATGTTCCCTAGAACATAAGTTCCAACTTTAATTCAATCATTGAAGAATAAATTTTATATTGGTCTTAACTAATTGCAAGACCTCTATCTATTTTCCATTTGTTTCTGGACATATTTTATATGGAATAGTTTGTGATCCCACTATCCTCTGGTAGACACATCACAATCATTCTTTTGAAAATTTATATTCTATTATAAAGTTACTTTAGTTAATCCTAAACCAGAATTCAATAACATGGAACCTTTATTATAATTTTGTGACGTGACCATCCCCTTATTGTTGTGAAATATAGAAACCATCCATGATTTGTCTTCATGACATCTAATGCTAAATAATTTTATCATAGATATTAGGTACGATAAGTAAAATAATAACATATTTTGGATTACAACTTGGTCAAACCAAACGAACCTTATTGGTACAACAATTATACCATCCATGTGTCAACTCACTTGAGTACCCACCATATTATTCAGACTAATCAACTCAATATCCAATTTATTTATGGAATCCATTAATTTAATTTTAGTCAGTCTTTTCAATTTTAGCTAATTTCCATAAAATACTCACTTGTAGGAAATATTTATTAACATTTAATAATAGATCACCAACCACAATGATTATAAATACCATCACAATGGTTTTATTCATTTATGTAGTATGTGTCTCTAGAACATACTTTGTTCCATAAGTGCTTGTGAAACAATTTCCTATGACAACTATTTGTGCATCTTAATCATTGACTAAACACAAGTCAATACTGTTCCCACAATCCCTATTAGTGATGAGCACCCACTTATATAATGCAGTCCATCACTTGACTATAAAATTTCTATCTAAGGGATTTATTTAATATCTTAAGAAATTATTAGGATAATTTCCTTAGATGAAAAATTTGTTTATTTTAATTCTTGTTTGTTTGTATCTAAACAAACTATTTCCATCCAAACACATGCCCTTAGGACATAATAGATTTACATCATATAATGATTCGTATGATTTTCATTTTTCCTTATAGTTGGCATATGGTTGTGGGATATCACCATTATTTTCAAATCACTACGTGAAATATAATGGATGTTTTTGGATGTTTAACATTGATATTACTTACATTAAAACATGATCTATTACCTACGAATTTAGGAATTTATCCACAAAATATGTTTGCTAATCAATGATGATATGAAATACTTCATCATCAATCCTCCACATTTACATCAATGTCATGATGTCGATAAGGTAATATTCATTGTGGAAATACTCCATGCTACATTATCATGATTGATAAATTCCTGGTGGAGATATTCTTCAGTATCCCAACTCGAAGAAACTCATATATACTAACCATGAATATACTTCCCTTTATTATTCTATAATAACTTATATAAATCTTATGAAGTATATATACTTCTATCTTATACTTTGAATAGTTATTTTTTAATAGTTGAACTATTTATTTAATGTTGTGTGACAAACCATTATTTTTAAAGGATATTTTTTAAAAAAACTAAAGATGTTGAAAACCCCAAATGTATTTAGTAGTTCCAATCCTAAATTTCATACTTGGTATATTCATGGAATCTACTTTTAGTATTACTTGAAAAAGAATCATTTTTTCCCTACTCGGTATATTTCTTAAATTTATATTCATCACCAATATCGTATGATTCATATATTACTAAACTAGTGACTGAGTTTACCAAAACCAACATTCATTCCAAAACTTGAAAGAACATATCCTTGTGTCTATGTACACATGAGAGTAATGCTTTTTGTTTTACTCAATAATAGTTTAACAAGTATCTTTCACATGGAAATTTAAGAAGTCATGTACATCTCCCCACTTTCCTCGGTATCACCCTTTCACATCTACTTGGAGAATACACCTAACTTCATGTAATATTTATATTATTACTTTGTAACTATATTTAAATACACATATGTAAAAATAATATAGTATTAAATAGCCATATAGTAAAAATGAAACATTTAATTGACGAATATTCCTAATGTAGAATTTTCATATTGCTTCTTTAAATCAATTTATTGCATTTAGACTTACATTGTTTTATTATATAATATTTCAAAGAAAAATAATCTTTGTTAATTCCTCATTCACTGTATGATGTCGTGAATATTACTTTATCATTACCTTCCTTTTTACCTTTTCTAAATTTCCTACAATTTTTTGCGATACGAATTAAAGATGAAATTATATTTGATATTCTTATTATCTTGGAGAACCTTAACTAAATTAGTAATAGAGAATTTAATCAACACTAGTTAATTTTGGTACATCAAATGAGACTTCAGTAATGTGGTAAAAATGATATGAGAAAGGGATACATTTAAAGATCATGATCAATCTTTCATTTTTACACATGCCTGTGTAACCATCACCATATTCAAATCATTGCCCCTCTTCCACCTTGAAAACATATCAGATATGAGATATCATGTGATATCAGCCATGTCCTAGTGTAGTGAATGTAACTGACACCAGATGTTGATGGAATCCTAATTATATAACTATAAAATGATTTGTTCATTAGTCTTATGTATGTAATTTTTACCCTCACAACATCAGGTAGATTAATTGTGTTGGGGACACTAACACCTTGAGTTTCCTATATCATAGTACTATGCACAAAGCACCTGTACTATTCCTGGATACTCATATTAGTGTGGACATATACATTTTCCAATATAATATCACGGTTTTTAAACATGTTGTATAACATTATATTTTTCTAAAAAATGAATTTTAGCAGATGAGTTTTTTTATCTCGATTACCATTTTGGAAGTTTTGATTAATTACTTAAACCATTTGATATCTCCCACTTTTTTATTAGATTTTAGGATCCCTCCCAACTAGAATCAGAATACTATGTATCATGAGTATTTTAGTGTGAAAGATCCTGGAACCGTCCATCGTAGTCTACAAGCTATGGCTACACCACTTCTTGGAGGGTTCAAGGTGGGATTTGGAAAAGTCGGCCGCTTTAACTTGCAGTTCACTGATCTGTTGAGTGACATCCTAGGTTATAAAATCAGAACATGATTTAATCAATTCATGCCTCTAATATTACACCAAGATAACTATGGCTATTTAATTTCTATAATTTTAGTTATGCCAACTAATCATTTTTATAAGGACTACCCAGTCGTTAGAGGCACCCTCAGCTATGGCATGACTGACACATCAAATAAGCGGTTTTTCCAAATTTGAATGACGAAGGCTGTTATTACTTAATATATCATTGAGGGTTTTATTATTTTTAAATTTTATGAATGAAATAATTTTTTATTTTTATAATCAAATACTATGTGATCAAACTCACAACTCACCATGAATGAAATATAAATATCATTTCATCATAAGTTTATTTTATCATTCATGATTTATTATTATTATTATATGTGATCACGCTCTATCTATAAATTTAAAAAATAATAAACCATCTAGAAATAAAATTAAAAACCTGATCATGAGCTGATTATAATGGTTTGATTTGTTGATTGAATAATGGAACAATCAAGACCCTAGGGAAAATACCTTTTGTTGAATGGCTTATAACTTGAATATCAATTTCTGCCTATGAAATTTATCCTACTACTATCGGGTGTGTTGCCATCACTTGGAGTGAAGTGCGTAATACCTCATCTCATCATTATACAATTGTACTCACTCATAGGAGAGGGGGTATTGGGGTATAATATACAACTCTGAGAATGGGTGTGCGGCCCCTTAAACATATAATTACACCTGAGACAATACACAGATCATCTATTATTTAATTAAACTACTTATTACAATAAAATGAAATAATTAAATAAATTATTTAAATAAATAATTATAAAAAATGTAACAGAAAAACATTGATCTTTCTCCAAGACATGATCAATATTATTTGAATTAATTTCACCCTTATTTTTAATTCAATTTTCACATTGTTAGGTCTTATTTAATTAATTTAATTTTAAAACTAAATTTATATTCATTAATTAATTTAAATAAACTCCTAATTAAAATAAATAAGCCAAATTATATTTTAATAACAAAAAATTAATGTTTAATTATTTTTTGATTAAATTAAAACACTTGTGCTTTTATAACATGGGAAAAAGCCTTTGCAGGTTAGGGATAACTTGTGAAGGCATAGTCTGAGCTGTACTTGCCCCAAGCATGGGATTTCTGGGTCGGGTTGGTCCGCCCAAACCCATTTTTGGTAGACCAGACCTACCTAGACATGTTTTGGGTCAGATCTTGTCAAACCACATGTATATCGATTACCATATGGTGGTCTGGATACCGAGCATGAAGGAGTCATCCCAACGAGTGAGGGGGAAGCAGCTATAGGCGCCACTGCTGGGTCAATATCTCGTTGGGACAGAGGAGGTGAGGGTGGCCCTAGGAGGAGGTAGCCTTGCCGTTGTGGGTGTGCAGCGTGTAACATGCGACAGTGGTCGGGTGGCCTTCCGGGACCAAGAAGGATCAAGTTGATGTGGGGAAGTTTTGGCGTGTTCCTGGCCTATTGGGAGAGGGAACCTCCAACTAATCTGGTGTTCTATCAGGTGGAGGCTGGATCCAGTGGTGTGGCAACTGCTTGGTGGTGTAGTACGTCACCGAGAGGGAGGGGTTCACCCATATGGTGTAGATCCTGGTGCGGAAGAGGGAGGCTGTAAGGCTAGGCTGTGGAGGCCTGGGGGGTGCAGTTTCAAGGGTAATAGGTCCACGACTGGGCAGGGAACGATCGCGAGTAGGGACACTAGGGTGATGGACTAGCCGCATGCGTTGCGCCTATCGCTATAGCGTGACACACCCCCAACAGGGAGGAGGCAAGGATGAGGTGCGCGGGTTGGAATCAAGAGCCGGCAGCACGGTGCCAGTGATTTTCAGAAAAAGTGGGTGCATGCATAGTAGAGGAATGGTGCCATAAAGGGGTGATGGTTTGGGAAGAGGGATATCACATAGCCACACTAAGGGTGGCTGGGATGGGACCCGTGTGCTTGTACAGATGCAGAGATGGCTGACATGGATGCGTCACCCTGGTGTAGCAGCCTGTGCTATGAGAGAATGATTCCCCGGTTGGGGGGCTGCTTGGGCTCCCAAAAAAGTTATCCATTTTAGTGTTTTTTGTTTTTTTTCTATTTATGAATTCTATGTGCCATCCCACTTGTTTCCCCTTTGGTTTTTATTGGTCATGAGACTGACTTTGTAGGTCTCCCCACACCCTCTGCTATTTTTTTAAAACACTTTCAATACCAACATTTTAGGCCCTGTACCCAACCCCTTCTTTATTTTTTAAATCTGATATTAAGATTTCCGAAGAATAAAATTAATTAAAAATACAATTATTCTAATGTATATGGGTAGACTAGAAAAATAATACCTTATAATAATAAAATATAATTATAATTGAATATAATAATTATAAAATTATTATTATTATAATACTATTATTATTATTATTAAATCATTATTATTATTATATTATTATAATAATAATCATCAAAAATCACTAGGAAGAACAATTCTAGTAATCAAATGTCCACCTGGTGATCATTTATAAAACAACCAGTGTAACTCCAATTTTAATCTTGGTATGAACACAAATGAGTCATCCGATATCGGATTCAATTGTGGTCTACAACATCAGGACCCAAATGATTCTATCTTCATAAATTAATGTAATGTTAATTATATAGGATTAAAATCAACACATGTTGCTCTGATACTACTAGTTAGAATCGAGCTAACAGTTGAAGCCCTGAATGGGTGGGATTTAAAAACAAAATCATCGATGGTCGACGTAAACTAGTTGACGTCGGTGAAGAGCAGCTCAGTAAAAGCCGATGACCACAAATGAAGGGCATTAAGACCAAAAATAAATAGTAAAAATACCTGGTTTAATCTGAATCCCCACACGACATCAGCTCATCATTGGAAATCGATGCTCGAAGAATCCTCAGTCAAATTCCTCAAGATCATCAACACTCACTTCATTAAATCTACAGGAGCACCATATGTCGAAATCTGGGTGCTAGTGTGGAATTCTGATAATGCCTTCGATGCTCCAATGATCATTGCATCACTTCTCTGGCGATACCTGAGAGAGTGCTCGATCTGAGCTCCTTAAATCTAGAGCCTCTCTCTCTAGATCATGGGAGATAGGAGAGGAGAGTGAAGTACCATAAATAGTTTTTGGTAATCACTTCTCCTCTTATATTTATAGTGTCAGGTAATTACCTGTAAATGCCAACCAAACCCCTGAATAACCAATGCACTATTAATTACATTTTATGACTACCAATCAGAGCCATAAATATTATTATCACTCACTTGTAATATATTAAAATATTACATGATAATAAATAAGTCATTAACTCGACTCTTCTATCTTATAAATATTTATTGATCCATGAATTATTTAGTATTCGTAAATTAATAATTTTCATGTATTTATATAATAGTTGTAAATTCGTCAAACAAATAAATTAAATACTCATTATTATAAACATGAATAATATGAATTTATTTATTGAATTAGTGATAATTTTTACTTGAAAAAATAACTGATCCTGGTGGTGGGGTCCACCATGTAAAAATATCTTATTCAACTGAATATGAATGATTATCAAATACGCTATTGTGTGTGAACATATAGGCCTTTATCTCAACAACAGTGAATTGAATTTATAGACCAAGAGTGGGATCTAGAAATTCATCATGGTCCCTGAAGAGATAAGGATTGTCAAAGAAACAACAACCAACATATGAACATGCACTATATAATATAACCTCTTTTTCTGTAATATCTCATAATGTAGGATTCACTAATGTGTCATCACACTTATATTTATATATTTTATATTAATTTATCTGGACAGATTTACCGTTGATATCCATGTACATGGTCTTATAAATGTACTTCCATCTTTATCAACAAGGCCTGAGATATATTACTTCCATAACCAACAGAAATAAATCCTTTCTTGATTATTCTACCAATTCAATGCCATCAATGAGGCACCAAACACAAACTAACTTCCACAACTTCATTTCAAGGTTTTATTTTCATCATAATACGCACTCAAATGACATACATTGGTAATCATCTCATGTCAGGAGACCATTACACATGATCATAGATAAGAACATAAAATGACACATGAATTATGTGTTGTTGTTATTGGAAGGTTAGTCTTCATGATCTCAGTACTAGAGATCACCATGTGAGAACATCATGATAAGAAGTATCATTTCTTATGAGCCCCCAACACCGTATAGATAGATATCTACTGTGTCCAATCCGTGAGATGTATCTAGATCATAGAACATATATTTATGATTAATATCGTAGTATCTCTAGGTTCCCATTATAGCCTGGGATCTTCTATATCCTCTCAATACGAAAATGAATCATTGGACATTACCATTTCAATTGTGTATGTTGAAAATTATACACAATAATGGTAAGACAAAATCATGTATAACTAAATATATACACGATATGGTAATCAAAAGCGCTGAATAGTTTGGTCTACGTCACTGACTATTTCTACAAAAAGGGTATTAGTTTGGCTAGTTGATAACCTAGGTTTGAAAAAATAAAATCCACGCTATTACCCTTTTCATGAAATGAAACATGTTTTGTAGGTTGATTTCCCACCAAAATACCAAACTTTTATCATGTGTTCATTTTCCAAAATTGGTTGGAAACAATTAGGTTCTTCTCAATCTATGAACTACATGGAGAATTAGGAATAATTTTTTAGATATGGAGGAACCACAACCCAAATATATAGGGATATACTTCTTTGTAAATTATATCATTATTGATATAGGTGATTAAAACACCTTCCCTTTAGGCTCTAAGATACCCTCATATTTTATAGTAACCAGATGATCTATTAATAAAAATAGTGATCATAGAGGTGCATCCTTGAGAGTTTTGTAGTCACAGTCATGGATGTCCTTGATTTTCTTGATATTGGCATGGTTTATATATCAACAAAAAACCTTATAATCCTTTGTTTCCTTGATATTATGAGGATTTTAAATTAACCTTCTAAATATCTAGAACCATTTTTGTAATCACAGTCATGGATGTCCTTGATAATGTTGGTCCAATTTACGATGTCCCAAGAGAGGTTTTTCCATTCATGGAAGTGAAATTATTTTCTATCCATGGATAAATAGTTGTAAGGGAATCCACACTAGACCAAAACCATATACCTTCTTATTGGAGTCCATACTCCTTCCACCTCAATAAATATACCTTATTTCATGTAGACAAGACGATAGTACAGTGGGCCTCCACTTCAGGTTTAATCCCCATATTATTTTAATTTACTATTTTCATACAATGAACACAATATTATATTATCTCATGTTTCTAAAATTCAGCATACCCATGTGATATTTGTGACAAGAGTTGTGTGTTACATTTACATAATTAAAAATCCTTCTATATGGTAATCCTTTTAGGTATGTTCCCTAACAATCTATAACTTCCCGAAAACACTTATAGGGTTTGGCATGATTGGGTATTCACAATAAGTATTCCCCAAATCGATAATTTTTTGTCACATATTTCATGAAACATAAATCATTATCACATTAGGTCAATATTCATGGAATGGTCCTATCAAAAAACATTAAAATTTGTGTATCCAACTATATGTGATTTGATTATTGTCATATAGGATACATAAGTACCATACCTATGGTTCAAAATGAACATCAAAACAATATATGTCTCTCATAACTGGGGAATATTCAAAAGAGTTTAGTTATCCATACTCATTATGACATATTCCCATTGTGTCCCATAATATTACACTAACTATACCATATTTCATACGATGTACATCAATAGATGGATACATTCGTTAGGAGACCTAATGAATCTCATCGAGCCATTTTCCTCTAAAGGTCAACAAAAAATGTATACTACTTTATAAGATGAATGAAAAACATTTCTAGGAACCAATCATCTAAATGTTCTATATGGTAGATGTTAATCAACCATGATTTTCATTTTGAATCTAACATAAAAGGTATAAGTTTTCCCATGAAGTGGAGTGGAACTATGTGATTTATGAGTCCTTTTACAAGGATAGTTATGATAATACTGTAATGGGCCTGATCCCAATACAATGAACATCTACTTCTTTCTAGGATGTAGATAATATTTAGAGAACAAAATTATAAAGATTTAAACTATATCCTTTTAAAATTGTGTATTACCATGTAGGATGGGAACAAGAGGGAGAACATAAAATATATATAGATGTTTCCATTTTTGTAGATCCTCAGATACTTTCTGATGTTAATATTAATGGTAATTCTATTATATATACATAAATTCACAAAAATGGGGAACCTATGATACAAATTGATGATTAAAATTATTGGAAGATCAGTAGGCCGGGAAGTGGTAGACCTTTCCCTCAATGTGGAGATGGCCATTATGGTTTCATATTTTCATGGAGGTTCTAAATTTCGTTTGATTCAGTCTTCAACTTACTATATAGGGATTTTCATAGAAGACTCCATACCCATCGATTCCATCACTGGTGGCTCACATCTTGTGACATTCTGAAGATGATCATACCATTGTGGTTGTAGAGGTTCCTACATGTTCACAATCATCCCTGAAACCATGTTTTCAATTCATATATGATATTGTTTCATGACTTGAGGTCCGTAGATATAATAAGGAGGTGACAATTAACAAGATAGTTGAAGATGAAGGGAACCATTATGTTTCATTCTCTAATGCGGTGATTTAGAAAGATTAGAACAATTTGTCTTGAGGTACTAATTTTTGTTGTCCTCAATCATATGCGGATGCGATGAAGAACTAATTAAATGTAGTGCGGAAGTGAGGTGGATCCTAGTCATTGGCTCTACTAAAAGACCCGCGTACTAGTAGAGTCCTTCATAAGGTCTCATCATCCCACATTGATGTTGACCCTACATCATTCTCTGGGAGAATGGAAATTGGAAACAACTCTCTAATTTCATGCATTGTTTTACTAAAAGTTAAAAACTAGAAAATATTGAATATTTAGTTCGTAGAATCATTATTTTGTTGGGTTTATATAATTATAAATGTGTCTATATTGGTCGCTGTTTTTTCAGAATATTTTTCCTTCAAATGACATGAATATTCATGTATGGGGCATGGGTTCCCTATTATTTAAATTTGATGGTTTCGTTTATACGAATGGTATTTGGATGATAATGTCTCACATGTAGGAGATGAATATTGTCAGGTCTTTGTTCTTCTTCATGGAAATAATTTAATCATATAGCATCTGATGATTTTTAATGATATTTTCTGGGAAATTGGGACATATATCTAACTGAAGAATGTGACGAAGGATGTTTAGATTAGACATTATACTAGGATATTGGTGGAGATTTATCTCAGATCAACATTGATTGACAAAGTAACCCTTTTTGCTTCTTCTCATAACATCCAAATTGATGTTGAGTATGAAAACATCCTCTTTTTTGAAATAAATTTATGGCTATTAGGCACACTTTGGATCTATTTCTGAAAAAGGATTCATGTGAGTGATGTGGGATGAGAGGATACCCAAGCAATCTCTGTTGAAGGATGTCAAGGTTAAAAATGTAGACATGTAAAAACCTATTGATCATGATGGATATTCCCTTAAAGATACAGTATCCAATGTGGTGGATATACAAATTCCTAACTCCATTGATCCTATCATGGGGATGCTGGTGGAGACTCTGATGAAGAAAAAATCTTGGGATGACATATTATTTGAAGAAGACAATGCCAACAATGATGATACATATAATAATAGAAAAAGTGTTGAATTAATTCAAACTAAAATTCAGGATACTCCTCAAATTTAAGGCAGTGAATATGACTTAATTGTTGAACAAGTTAATGAAGAAGAAATATGAAAAGTGCTTGATCCTTAGATTTTATTAGAAAGAATGTTTCCTTTACGTTAAGAGAAGGGTATCAAAATATTAGAAGTTTATTCTCCAGTAACTTCTAAAATTTTCCCATCTTCTTCACATGACTTCTTGGATAATGAGGGTTTTCAAATTATTTCCTACAAGAGGAAAAGGTCTTCGATAGATCCCTAAAAGGTTGATGAGAAACCATTTGAACGTAATATTTATCCTCTAATAAAAATAATAATTTTTCAATTGAGATACAAGATATAGAAGATAAAAAACACCACGATATGGTTCATCAGGCTAGATTAATTGATGTAGAGGGGTGGATAACATCAACATGAAGAGAAAACTCTCCTAAAGAATCAAAGTGATGCATGTGGACTGGTCTAACTCTGATAGAACTGATGTTGAGACCATACTGGAATAGATTAAATCTCTTCCTTTATGTACTTTGAGATCTAGAGGTAGGGGGAGTAGAAACGTAAGGGTGTAATAGAACACAAATCGAGTGGAAGAAAGAAAACTAAGTGATAGATTTAGGAAAAAGATAGGCATCTATATTTTATGCCTTGGGCAGATTTCTTTGATTTCTTGTACCATCTTTGTATCAGTTGTTTTGTTTCTAATTTTCTATAAAAGAGGAATTGACCCATTCCTTAAAAAAATATGTTTATGATTATATAGAACCTATTATAGATACACATGTTCAAATGGATTCATTATAATGACTAGATGATGGAATGTGGATAACCTATTCCACACTAATATATTAAAATTATTCACAAAATTTTCCATAAATCTATAAGAGAGTAAGAAAATTAGAATGAATCCTCTAAAAATGTTGGATATGTCAGATCATAGACACTTTGAACCAATATTCATTCTGAACAATCACTTGAACAAAATACCCCATTGAATGCAAAACATTTTATAGTAGGACCATAGGGAAGTTTAAAACAAACCATCAAGGATTTGGAGGTTCATCGAGTGTTTTTGCTTCCACCAATGAATTTACAATAGAAACTGACCGAAATGATGACTTTCAGATATTCAATGAGAACCTATGGATACTATTTTTTTATATTAAGTTATTTTTCATGTCAATTTTTTATTTTTCATTACTAATTGAGGTATTTATAATAAACATTTTCAACAGTTCTTTAAAATTGGAAATTTAAACCGATGAAAAAAATTGAATTCCCAGTTAGTTAAAAAAAACATGATGTTGGATTCATTTCCATAAGAAATCATCAAGGTAATTTTCACATGTTTTATTATATAATATATTTGGAAGATTATGTTTTCATCATTTATTTTATATATAAAATGTAAAAATGATTCCTCCATATTAGTAATTCGATAACCAAATTTAGAAACACTTAAAAAATGAAAAAAACAAATTACCTTGCATATCAGTTATAAAATAACTAACATTTAATTTTATTTGTAGAATTTTTAATACAAAGTAACTAATTTAGAAAAAAAATTTCATTAGTAACTAAAAAGCTGATATATAAAATTATTTTTAAAATATTATATAAAAGACAATTCATGGAAATAGTAATTAAATAAAAATTGAATCAAATGGAATGAAAATAGTGAAAAATTACACAAGAAATCTAATATAATTATATAATAATTACTTATATATTTTTTTTTTAAATTTAAACTATGTTACATTTTCAATTTTAAATATCATTTGGGTTATTATAAATATATATAGATAAAGTAATCATGAATAAAACATGAAAAATAATAATCTCATGCTCCCTATAGGCGATTTAACTCACTTAGAATTAATAGGGGGGACAAAAAGAAGATACATATTAAAAAAATTATTAATCATTTATTCACAAAATAAATAGATGAAAACTAAAATAATATGATATTATAAAATCTAATCTGGTCAAAATATATAAGTTTCACAACAATAATTATTTCATACATAAATTTTAGATTATAATTACCACATTTCGACCCCCCTTCATTTTTATAAACATTCTTTTAATGAAATGATATTTAATGAACCTTTAAAATATTATAAAATGTATAATACTTATAAATAAGGCCACCTTTATATACACATGATTCCCCTATTTGTAAAAATTTCTAATGAGTCATTATAGTAATTCATTCCTATATTAGAGAATAATAGAAATGATATAAAATAAAAATTTATTATAATATATATATATATTTTTAAATCTTAATAAAATAAAACTGACATCTTTAATAATTCATTTATATTTTCTTACACATCACTATGTATGAAGAATACCCTATAAGATGACTTATCTAATTGAAAATAATTACAAAAAAATTAATTTCCGATGATATAAAAAATATTTTGTGTGGTTGTTTAAAAATAATTGTTTTTTGAAATATATTGTTCAAACCCAGAATTATATGGATTCATCAAACAAATAATCTTGTCATTAAGATATTATTCTAAAACAAATATTTTTAATTATGTATCATTTATTTTATATCTTAATGTAGAAATTAATTCTATGTCTATGAAACCATAAATTAATGCCATATAATACTGAATACAACATTTATGAAGATACTAATTAAAAACAAATATAGGTAATAAGTTCGATTAAGTTGACATAATTTAATTAAATATGATAATAAAATTTCATGGAATGATCTTGGATCACTGTGATTCCAATCATATTGGTAGTTACCATATCCAAGATATCTATTTTAAAAATTTCCAATATTTAATTTTATAGACTAACTTTTGGGCTCATTTAAAGATCCAATACATATAATAAAGTGGATGCATGTGATTATAATATACAAATTCCTTCAAAAAATATTGCAGTAATGTCAAAGGGGCCTCAATAGTGTATTTATTTCTCTTGAAGGATTATTTTCCTTTAATACATTCCAAAAAAATATTACAATTAGACACACACACACAAATATATATATATATATATATATATATATGTATTGTAAAAATGATAAAAAATACAAGAAATAAAGGATATAATCTATATATATCTCAATGGGATGTTCTTAAAAATTATAGATAGATTAAATATGAAATGATATAAATTTTCTCCACTTATAGAAACCTCACTATTCTGGAATGATACTCTCTCTCATTTTTATACAATATCATATTCTATTACCCAAATATAATTCATATCCATATACTGACGATGTATGAAATTCAGAATATAATGTATAACCCCATATGATATAATATGATATTTGGAATCCACACCATCTAACTATTTATAAATTAGAAACTGTGGATAATTATGTGTTAGAATGGGTTTTATAGGCTAAAATTGTCAATGTGTGATATTAACATTATTTGTAACCACATTCTAAAACATTCCTCTATCATATCTCTAATATATTTTACATTATCTTCTAGGTAGTTAATTTGACATTATATACATTCTCCCATAAAGAAATTATATAATGACCAAATAATTTCTTAATAGATTATACTACCTCGTATACTCATATGTGACCAAGGTGTTCTATACATCCAAAAGCCTTGTACAATATATCTGACACATATTCATATATTAAGGATCATTATCTAATATACTCCTTATGTCATTCCATTAATGATTATTTGAAATAGTTATTATTGAATTAAAAAATACAATGTGTTTAAAAATAACATATAAATATATTTTTAATATTTTTAACAATATATTGTTAGTCCTTTATAAGATATAATCCTTTATTAATTATTCAGGCTCTTTTCTATTTTTCATGTACCATTAGGGGGAAGGATCAAAAATCACCGTGGATTTTAAAGACTCGAATATCAAATTTTAAAAACATATAGCTATTTTTTCTTCTACTAACACATTCATTATTATATATATTAAATGTGGGTATAGATTTTTTGATTAGTTATTCTATGTATATCTCCATGATTCAAGTTAATTAATTATAAAAAAATAATTAATAGGATATTTTTTGGTGATTATAATGAAAAAAACATCAAACCGATGGAATTTTTCATTAAAAAAATATTATTCCATCAATCTTGGTCTATGTATATTCATATGGAGAACCATAAATATCACAATGATTTTCATTTTTTTCATCCACAAAAAATAAAATGTTATGTTAGTGTTTATTTGAAATCCATCATAAATATTATTATAGAAAATTTTAAAATATTCAAGATTTATTAGTGTCACCATGATCATGTTTTAACAAATTAGAAATAAAAAACATTTATTAATAAAAAAAATATCATGAAAAATAAAATAATAATAAATTTAAAATAATTCTCCCAGTACTATGTTGTTGTTATCTGTTTGATAATTCTCATGTCATGAAAAATTCATATTTTTCCAAGATATTTCATATCCACACAACACTAAAATTGTTTCAGATAATTGATCCTAGAATAATTATTACAATCTATCATGATATACATTATATGTTCATAGCTAATAACCTATTTTATGAAAACATGTGCTACCATATTTTTGAACCCCAAAATTCTACTTGTTCCATATATAAATGAAAGGTTCTGGTGTAAAAGATTTAGAAGGCTCTTTAGAAAATTTATTTCCACAGTCCTCTATTGAAGATGAAAATGTTCCATCATTTTATTTTTATTATCGTTTAAATAAAATTAACAATGAAACACGAAAACATTATAAAATTAAAATTTCAATCGATAAATTTAACAAAAATATTTGAAATAGTACATCTAAATGAAAAAAAACTTAAAACACCATTTATTATATTTGATTGATTTTTTGACTAAAAAGTTAAAAATGACGGAAAAAATAATGAGATTGCAGATAATATATACAAAAGAAAAAATATAAGTAAAAGATTATAAAAATCCAACTATTACATAGAAAATTTATTACCAATTGGAGAATTATAAAAAAAATGAAGAACAACAATTTTATTATATTAAATATAATATTTACCTATAAGGCCATAAAAATTTCTAACAATGTATATGATACTTAAAATTATATATAAATTAGTAAAAAACATAAGTAAAATATTATAAAAATCTAACTATTAAAAATAAAATTTAATAAATTTTGGAAAATTATACAAATATAATAATAATAAACTCAATATAATTGTAACTACTATACCATAATTCTATTTTAGAATAAAAATTAGAAAAATTTAAGAGGCAAGAAACTATATATACAATATAGAACCAAAAATATGTAGAATATTATTCAAATATAGCTGTTATATGAAACTTTATATAGTAATTGGAAGTTGATAAAATAAGGTAAGAAAATAAAAAATGTTTATAATATTCCTTATTGTATATAACTATAGTGATAAAAAATTATTCCTTAATTTATTCACACCATAAACTGATATAGACCTAATAAAAAAACCCAAGTAGAGTTTTATAGAAATCTAGTTTGTACATATGAAATTAAATAACTAAAAATTAATACAATAAAAACAAGACTAATCTAAACAGAACATTTTATAAAAAAAATTAGAGTAGTTAACTGACATGATAAAAAATATTGACAATTTCTACAAAACAGGAAATGATATATACAAAATAAAAACCCTATAGAATATCGACACTGATAAAAAAATCATAAAAATAAACATTAATATGAAATTACTTTTCTAGTACTATATAAATATTTTAACCTTTTAATTAGGTTTTTTAAATTTAATAAAAAATTAATTTAGACACAAGAAATATCATTTATTTGAAAATATTAAAATATAAATAAGAAATTAATATATGGTAACTATTGGTTTTAAAGATTACTAGGTTATTCTTTCCCATATTACTTCATCATGATCATTTAGTATTGAAATAATGATGTCCACACCGTTATCATCAATATCCACTAATAATCCTTACATGGATGATAGGATCAAATATAATCAATAAACATCGTAATAAATTCTATAAAAAATTTTCTTTAATTTTCAAAATAATAGGCCACTATATATTTGATTGTACAAATTCATTGAAATTTTATTTTTCACATGTTTTAATGAAAAAGGGTCATCTGAGTCTTCTAATCTCTTTAGATCTATTGGAGTCTTGATAACATCATGATGTTCATCACCATAATTACTGTAATTCCCTTTATTATTGTGAACATAAATTCACAATTTTATATAATCAATTTAATATATTTCTTCAATAGCTTTATAATATAGAGTTTATGATGGGATTTGGTTATTTTTTTTCTATTAAAAAATCATTTATTTAGCGAACACAAACACCCTACTATACTGAGTCGACCTTTTATTTTCTGAGTCTTTTGTATAAAAAGGATATCCATTAATTTAATACCCAGATCATGTTATCAAATTTAAACATTAATGTCATTCTAACTATCTCATCGATTTTGATGCATCAAATCCACCCTTCACTATGTTTTTGGACGATTATAAATTATTTCTTATTTTACCCTTTTTTAATCCATATATATTATTTATTAGTATAATATTATTTTAAATAATTAATATGAATTTTTTTGTATGGATAAACATAATATATGTAAATAAATATTAATAAATGTTAAAAAAATATCTTCTGAATAGTATGTTTTTTTATTTACTTTCTCAAAATCCCATTTCCACCTAAATTTGACCCATTCATTAAGAGATATTGAAAAATAAATATGTTACACAATATACATGTAGTATGTAATGAACTTTTACACCTCCCCTAAAATATAATTTCCATAAATGGGTTCTTTTAAATTATAAGTATTATTAACATAAACCTTAAATATCATCAAATATATATATATAAAGTGCATATAATAGACTAAAAATAAATATCCCTCATACAAAATGAACCATTAAATAATTAATTATATTAACCAAATATGTTGGAAAGTAAATTTATAGTTGATAAAATATATCTAATGTTTCATTGATAAAATTATTAAATATACTCATATCCCCATCTATCTTGCAAATTGAATTAAAAATATAACACACATTGATTATATTCAATTGACATAGATGTGTTGAATTTTACATAATGTTATTGAAAGGATTTTTTCATCATATTATGAAAGAAAATTATTTTTTTCCATGTTAACATCATATCAATTATGGAGTTTTTTTTAAATTTGATGAATAAACACGAGTTACATTGATTCCTAAGAGGAAGTATGAAAGAACTATTTTATACCTTACATTTAATATATGTTATACCATATGATAGTATATTATTTTCCAATTAATAGTTGGAGGTAACTATAAATGTAGAACCGTAAAATGTAAATCCAATATAGTATTAATAAAATCGATAATCTTTTCTTTAATATTTATCTATTTTCCAAAAATATTGATTTTATATTCTTATCAACAAGAATAAAATCAATTTTTTTTGAATTTATGATATTTTAAAAATGGATGATAAAAAATATTGATATTTTACTCCTTCTATTTTACCCATTACATGACCATCATGTCTTTCTAAATATGCCATCAATGTTTTTCACCCAATCAAAATTATAACTATTTATCAACGTATTATGAGATTGAATTTTTTATGAATTGTTGAATTTATTTAGTCATTAACTAGGGAGATATATAGATAAAACCATTAGAGAATCATGTACAGTTTCTTCTCAAATTTTTTAACTAATAATATAGAGTCCCCCATTCAATTTTTTTTGAATTAATTATTCCCATTAACATTGTACCCATAAAAATATTCTTATACATGTAAGTAATTGATAGTGGATATAATCTGTTCATTCAATTGAAATTATTACTTTTTATAGTAATCATACACACTGATACCTCCACATATACGAGTTTCAAATAATTAATTAATGTTGACTTGTAAACATGATTTATATTGAAAGGTTGTTTTTGACCAATTATCAATATTCTCAACATGATATATTACTTTTTCATATATAAATTTTTTAGATACTTTTTAAATTAACAAAAAATAGGGGATCAATTATGTTTTCTATTAAGGATGTATTATAGATTCATCCATCTTTAGATAGTAAAAGTTTGAGATTTTTATCATAATTTAATAATATTATAAATTAATATTCAATTTTATTTCATTGTGGAAAATTATTTGGATGATGTAATTTTCCATTAGATATTCAGTGATACTCCTAATATCATATCATTTTATATTATATTATTTTTTAAATATATATTATAATAATATTTATATGAAGATACCAAATTTAAGTTTTAAGGTTATTAGAACATGGTATTAATGAAAATATTTATCTCTAATTTTTCATTCAACTTATACCATGGTGTCCCACACTTATGAATTTATGATAGACATTTTTATTCATCTATTTATTAAAAAGATACAAATTGATTTTTCATGGATCCCCATTAATATTTTCTTACTTACCTAAGAATGAAATTTCATGAAAGGCCATGGGTTTATCTCTTATGGAGGCCACTTACAAAACATTCAATTTTAATTATAAATATTATAATCTACGTAATATAAAAATAAAGAAATATATTAATGTAATCTGGGGTTTTCAAATTAATATTATATATATAATTAAATGTAAGACAAGATGAAAAAATATTTGACACATGAATGTTAGTAGGAGGTGATTATTTCACTTGTGTATTTACAATGATTCAATAATTGATATTGAGAGATAATCTTTATACCCTAGTAAATGTGTAATATCACACCACACCTAGACTATATGAATTATTATTACCCCACATATATAACTTTTAATTTATGGAAATACCAATCTTAAAGACATCTAGGAGAACTCTTTTCCTTCTAATACTAATCCATCCATACACTATCATATGAAAGACTCAAACATTTAAGGAAAAATGGTTGATATTAAGGAAGACAAATTCAATGGAATGAAAAATAGTGTAAAAATAACATTAATAAATTTAAACAATATGGAAATTCCAATAATAGAAAAATAAATTAAATTGAACCCTGATAAACACAAATCATCAACACTTTTCACTCGAACATTAAATATGGAAAGTTCCTTACATGAATTGAGTTATGAAAAGTATGGTGTGTGAAAAAAATAGATAAATAAAAGTGAAATTGAGAAATAAGAGGAAACTAACATATATTAAATGTCTATAAATCTATTATAGTAGTAAGAAATGTCATAAGATATAAAAAATAGCAAACTAATTAAGGAAGACACATTTAATATAATATGAGGATATTATTTATAGGAATGTGGGATGAAATGTTTTTTCTCAAAATATATCCTCTAATAAGAGGTGCTTTTTCAAACCATTAAACGGTTGAATCATATAATTATTTTTTTTCCAGATTTATATTTCCTATAGTTCTCTATATCCCTCAATATTTATAATTATTTAAACCATAGTTGAATAAGTTATGAATTCATTAAATAGAAAAATATATCTAACATATAGACTATTCAAATTCCAATGTGCTAGTTTCACATCCATTTATTTTTAGAGCGATATTTATCAGCCGTTTTCATAGTTTATGCAATTGTCTATTAAAATGTTATCTATCTTCTGTAATAATGTTTTCTCAATTGGATTGTGACTTTGGAGAAATTGGAAAATCATTGAGTGTAATTATAAATATGAATAGATTTTTTTGTCTTGATTTATGATATCCATTTTGGATCTTATGATTCTATTATTATTTAGATTCTTTTATATTAAATGTACCTCTTCATATTAGTAAGTGTAAACAAAAATATTTCACATTTTCAAATAACATAGATTAATTTGTTGCCAAAATATTAAATTAATCTTAAATACATAAATTTTTTAAATTAATATATTTTCATAATTGTGATCAAATTATACATAAATCTCAAAAATTTTAAAAATACTCTTAAAATAAAAATTTTCATTCATTAGAAACAGATAATTATACTATAAAATATATGAATGTATGAGCTCCATTTATAAAACATTCATAGGGGTATATATTTGTCTTTATGTACCATAATCCTATTGGGAATAATATTTCTTTTCATAATAATGTGAATATGGTTGATGGTTATCTTTGACAAATATGTATTTCAATAGATACAATGTCTCTATAAAACTCCAATCACACTATCCGTTCCAATATTTCATGTTATCCAATTATAACACAATTTTTTAAACAATAAATTATTCACCACTTTGATATAATTGTATTTCCAAAATCATTATAAGATAAATCAATCCTTGGGGATTTCTTAATTCCTTAAACTTCAATATCATGAATAATTCATCTATTTAAGAGAAATTATCCTCATAAAAATCTCTACATCATTTCATCTTCATTTTTTCAAAATTTCACCTTGTTAAATCCAATCACTGCACCTTATATAGGAAAAAATCGTCATTTACTTCAATAAATTTATTACTTTTTTAAATTTTAGTAATCTAACTGTCATCCATTACTATCCAAAAAAATTACAATGTATATATTATATATTTTGATTTTTTAATATTTTTATTTATTTTTAAATTAATAAATTAGAATAAAAATATAATTATTTATATTTAAAAAATCAAAAAAAATGTTAATTTTTTTTTGTAAACTAATATAATGAAAAAATATAATATATGAAAAAATAGTTCAATTTTAATATGTTATTTATAATACTATTATATATCAATTATTTTTTTATAAAGTTTATTACTATTTAATAAAACAATAAAAAATAATTAAAATAGATATTATTAAAAGTAAATTATTTTTAGTTCACATATAAAGTATATCCAAAATTAAAAAACATTTAATTAATAAAATATAATATATTTAACAATAAAATGTATATTCTTGTAAGATAGAACATTATCAAGTAAAACAATAATATATAAATTATATTATAAATATTTTCACATATGAATAATAAAATAAAGGTAAATTTTAATAAGGTGAATTACTATTACAATAATAGTATATAAAATTTACAATATATATCTAGTGAAGTAATGAAAAAAATCCTGGAAACATAATATTAAATGAATCAAAAAAATAAAAAACTAATTAACATATTAAATAATAAGTTTAATGAAAACATGAAACTATGATATAAAAAATAAAAAAATATGAAAAACATACTGAAGGAATATTATTTAATATTCTGGCACTTTAAAATAAAGAATATGTTCAATAGTGTACAAGATACTGACAGTGACATGGAAAATATTGGAGGCATGGCTATACCCTTATACAATGATGTTGTCCAGGGAGGGAAGAATATGATGTCTGGGAAACACAAAGAGATTCTTGCTTCAACGTGAATGAGGTCATGAAAGGATTAATCTTATTTTCCCAAGATGATTTCCACTAGGTCAATCAATAAAGGTATGAAAATGAGTAACTAATTCCTCTCATTAGAGTGGATAAATCTTATAAGTGTGTACGACTAGGTTCTAATGTTGTATGAAATATCGAAAAGGGAATCTGCGACTGTGGATGATGTTCTTGATTTTCGAGGAGGTGACAGGCCTGATTTTGATGGTATATAGTTGTTGTTTTTGTCATGTGGGGTTGGTTTACTGTAATTTTCCGTTATTTTAATAAACAGTCAAATTTTTACCTCTAACTAATCTTTCAGAAAAAAAATTACCATTTTTTAAATCTTCTAGAAAAAATTATCTTAGAGTGCATTTTATGGATTGTTCACAAAAGATTGAGTTTTCAATAAATAATGATATATATTGATAATCATTGAAATCTATAATTTTGTTTTAGGTATTTATAAAGATTAATTTTTATTAAAAAAATACTAATAGTAACATTATTGATATTTTATTTGGTATAATCCATTATGGTTATTAGAATCAATTTTTTGTTGAATTTCGAGGAAAAACTTATTTACATAAAAAGATCATGTTTAGAAAAACATTTCTTATCATTTTTCATTTTAATAATAAATTAATTTAATAAAATTATATAAATTAGAAATTGAATGATTTATTTTATATTTGGAATGATGATATCCTAATTTGGAAAATATGACACTTTTTATCATCATGAATAATGACCTCAATATATTTTTGTGAACACTCTAAAGGTAAATCATGTAATTAATGATTACAATAATATAACAAGGAATAAATAATGACCATAAAAAATTCCATTATTATAATGTATGAGTTTATTTCAGCCATTTACATCCATTCTTTCAAAATATGGAATCTTTTATCCATATTTCATTGATTTTCACAATAATAAAATTTATGTAATAGATAACGTCAAAAATTTCATTGTCAATCATTGATAATAAAAATATTTTCTGATATGGATATGAAAATATTGTAGTTGATTATAAATATCTATTTGAATATTTAATTATATTTTATTATTTCAATTTATTTATAATTTTTTTAAATAAATAATTACCTTAAATTGTTACACAATGGCAACATAGTATTTATTCAACCTATAGAAAAATAGAATAGTTGATATTAAAATTATTAAAGGTAATATAATTTAATTGAAATATTTCATTTCATAAAATCTTAAGAGAAAAATATTTTTTAGTGATGCTTAAAAAGTTTGTATGTTGATTATTTGTTTTCCGGTTATTTTCAATTTCAAATAAAATGAAATGATTTAAAAATGAAAGTAATGATATTTTATAATAAATATTGTTTTATTAAATTATTTAAAATTATTCCAAAAAATATATATTAATATAAGTTGTCGGTTGGAGTAGGACATTTGAGAGGGGGTGAATTGAGATCCTATAAAAAATTCTTTTAAAATTTATATTTAATCGTTTTTAAAAATTAAAAATAAAACATGCCAGTTAACCAAGGTAGTAATATTATAATGTCTTGACATTTCAAATATTTTCTTAAAAAATTGATTAATTATTAGTTATTACAATATGGGATATTGATATGACTTCTAAAACAACTATAATAAGGAAAAATAATTATAACTACTCTCCAAAACTAACTATTAAAGTGAAATTTATTTTTCTGAACCATGAGTTAAAATAGAAAAACACAAAATTGGAAGACACCACATATAAATTGAGTGGTTCAATATCAATATGAGACATAATCCACTCCACTTGGTGATCACCTACAACTATGAAATATATAAAAATATTTGATCCACACCCTGGAATGGGGTTAACAAAATTAAACAAGACTATCATGGTAAAAAGATCTCTACAACTATTCTATATAATAAAACTAACTCCCAAGTCACACAATACCTCTTCCGTAGTTCAATGTTGGTGAAACAGGGTGTAAAGTGATATTTGAGTTAAGATATCTTGTATCCTTTAGTTCGGTGTATGAGACTATGTGTGTTTTTAATACAGATTTACAGACATCTTATTGAGTAATAAAAAAATACAATGAAGAGAAAAGTGTGATAAGATAGAGTTTAGAAGGCTCTATGTGTTGTGAAATGCAGCTCTAGACACATTTGATGTAGCATATGCAATGTTCCTTTCCTCTTCTGAAAACAATATTTCATGAGCCGAGTGTTATGGTATTTAGTGTAGTGATATGTTCCCTTACTTCATTGGGTTACTACAAGGATGAATTCAAGATGGTTCATAATGGGTTCTTCTTTGTTTACAACTAGTTTTAATTGATGGTTATCCATTTGTTATTTATCTTTCATATACGTGTGTTTTTTTTTCATACATTAAACTACTCAACTTATTATTCAGACCGATTAATAGGCATTTATTTTGGGTGAGTGTGTAAAAGCCGACAAGGTGCATGATATGCAATTCTCTTACCTCGCACTGTCTACTGATAGAAACTAAAAATATTATTAATTATATTAGTTTCATTAAATGAATCAAATAATTTCATTAGAAACAAATTCTAAAATTAATTTAAAATGACTAAAAAATTGTAAAGTATGAACCAGGGTCCCAGTTATGGTGAGATAGTCATAGTGAGACAGTCATAGTGAGTTTTGAAACAAATAAAAAGTTTATAGTGTCTGGTCCTTTGCGAATTCAGGAACTTGTAACACGGTTATAGTGTCTCAGGTAAAGAAGTTGAGCCCCTTGCCAAAATTTTCAACATAGTCTTGTTACAGTATCTTGGAAATGGTTTCATGGAAACACTGTCCGGTCCTTTGCTAAAATCTAGACCTGGTAGCAAGCTTATGGTGTCATAGACATTGTGAAAATATTGAATTCATAGAAAGGATACATTTTCAAAGATTACGTCAATTATCTTTAACATATCAAAAAAATAATTCTTCACATAAAAGATTAGGATTAAACAAAATCATATAAAAGCATAATTGAACAATATTAAACATAGTTTAAAATATTTAAACAAGATTTGTCAAATTATGAACATGATATTGTGAGAGTTTAAATACATGAGTTATAAGAATGTAAAACATGATTTGTAAGAATTAAAACATGAGGAGTCCAATAATCTCCTGACATGATTTGTGAGCATTAAAAATTGAAGAGTCTAACAATATTGAAACATGATTTGTGAGCATTAAAACATGAGGTGTAAATCAATCTCCGAACATGATTTTTGATCATTAAAACACATGAAGTATAACAATATCTCCCTTTTGAGTATAAATAATTATGGCATTTACATGTAAAATATTTTAGAATTAAATAAATAGATTACTTATCAAATAAAGATATTAATGCATATATGTAATAAAAAGAATAAAGGGTAATTATTTTCCCTTATGTATCCTCATTATTATTTCTTCCCTTTAGAAAACTAGTTCTAATATATTATCCTCTTTAAATTCATTTTCATTATTTATCCCCCTTTTTGGATTATCCAAAAGTAAAGAGAGAGATGGTAAAAAAAGGAATAATAACTTATGAAACAAAAAAAAGGACACATTCTATTGAAGAAATCGATTAATTCAGTTACAATAATGAAAATGAATACAATATATCTCTACCAAAATCAATAGTCACTTCTTTAAAGGAGGATTAAAAGCAGTGTTTTCTTTTTTAGAAACAGCTTAGAGAGGGAAAGATGTGAAAAGTGGAAGTGGTGGAAGAAGTGGTTAGTGAAGGAACTGGCACTCCATCAATGATAGACGATTCAAGGGTAGGTCCGGTGCAAGACCAATTCAAATTTTTCACAATAATTATAGGTCATATCTGACTGAGATCCTAAAAAACACACATAGTCACTAGATTAAACGATGTAGATGAAGAATGATAGGAATAATAAGGTAGTCCATGCCATAATGGAGTAGCTACATGAGCCACAATTGGTGTACTCTGATCCTGGATATATAGATTCATGAATTTTATAATGTTTGTGTTGATTTATCCACCATACTACAGGGTCTTGTCAATGCCATTATTATTTTACAGACACATATCCCAAGTGGGTGTGAATTAATTTATGTTATGCACCTAGTCCTTGAAGGAATTAGTAACTTGAGGTATTTTCCAATTCTCCGCATGATACTGGATGTAATTATTCAATCCATTCTTATAGTAAATTATATTAAAGTATAATTCAACATTATTATATATTTATTCTTGATCATTAGTGGAAATCATAGAATGGAGCCTCACCAAATGAAGCACATGGCTACTGTTCTTGATGAAAGTAGAGAGACATTATTTATCTACACCACTCAATGTTGACTGAAAATATTCTTTGAAAAATGATCTGATCAGGTCATTTTGCATAGGCTGAGATGGCTGTCTAGAGTCAGATGAATCTAAAACAGCTAATGTGAGAAACATAAGCTGATTTGGAACCTTTTGTAAAAAACCATTATATTCATCGGACAACATATTGAGTTTAGAGACAAGCTCACACATATCATTGGATATCTTGGTGTTGTTATCAACCACATTTTCATATACTGTAACCAAATCTGATTGGAATAAGGATACAAATTAATATGGCTTCTTATCACCAACATCCTCGAAAAGATGAGGAACCTTCACTTGAATAGATTTCATGTCATTCCACACATCTTCAATATTAGATTTAAGTGACTTTACAATGTCACTAAACTGTCTATTCTTAACATTGACTTCATGAATATAATGAAGCATATTTGGTTGGATCTCCCATATAATATTCTCTAATAGTAGTGCATGATCCCTTTAATTGAGATTTTTCATAGGGGTAGGTTGTGTTTCTAGAAGCTTCCCAAATTTAGTCAACAACTGGTCTCTAAAAACATTTAGATCACTATGAATTATAGAATCAGAAGATTCTGGAGTGGATTTAGAAACATTAAATAAACAGGTTCAAATTACATCGTAAGAGGTACTTCTTTTGAATAAATTGGTTCAACCGAGAAAATTTGAATGAAATATCCCTTTTACTGAGACCTCTTGAGAATTATTCATATCCAAATAACCAAGAAACCTATACTAGGTATCCACATAACATTGGTCAATTTAATTTCAAAGTTGAATAATTTCAAATTTGGGGTGCTTCTCCCCCTCAATTGGTGCATCTGATCTAGAACTGATATATTTAATATATTGACCCATTCACAAACTTTTAAATCTATTATTATCACCCATATCTTCTCTAGCCAACTGAAAGGAATGTTCTATTCCTTCCTCAACATAGAATATTAATTTAGTTTCAACCTTTTCCTAAAACTGTTCCACAATAGTAGGTGACTAGTCAATATTAGGCTATTCCTCTACATCATCACATCCTTTAGCACCAAATACATCTTTTCTACTTTCATCAACATCACCTTTAGACTGAGGTGATAGCACATGAGATACTCTCACAAAAATTTAGTAATATCATGAACTATTTCTTCATCTGTATATTAAAAAATGTCATTAGCTTCTAATCTAGGATCCACAACATTTTTAGGACTAGAGGGACTTCAAACGGTATCAAAATCCTCATAAAACCTATCATTATCCTAAAAAAATGATCTCTTCGATGTATTCCATCTTATTTTCATTCTCATGAAAATAGCCTTAGAGATACAAAAATCCTATTCTTGAAGAACTTTTTCATTCTTTCCAACCACAACATTGCCTACAAGAGTTGTAGAAATGAACCTCAAATACAAAAGGGAGGTGGAATTTTTTTTAGTATTGAGAATATAACCCTTGTGAAGTTTAATATACATACACAAGAATATTTTGTGTCCATTCGTGTGTATATGAATCAAAAAATACATCTTGATACTTAAGAGTGGAAAAATCCCCTTTTATTGGGAAAATGAGATTTTTAATGAACATTAACAACATAATTGACTCACCATTATTCTCCACATCAATAGTATTTTTCTTCTTCCAATATATAGTCAAACATCTCAAAGCCTATTCTAGGATTAATAAATTACTAGGAGGCGTAGGACCTCTTCAGATGTCCTCAAAAATAACATCATGTGGTATTCCTAGATTGGTAGCCCATAACCCCAATGAAAAAGTGCTTCTTTGACCATTTACCCAGCTCATAACACCACAATCCTCCTTAGAGTTGTAGGAAAACCAGACATAATAATAAAACATAAAAACAAGAATCAGATAAATGGGTATTTCCTCATTGTTAAACCAATCCATCCACCCATGTTATTTCATTAATCTTAGAACAAGATAATTACTAGACATGAGACACTTCACATTGATTTCATTTGCGAGAAAACATTCTGATCCTCAAGACCAAGGTCCATTAGTTTCTCAAGCTTTTAAACATGATCCTTTTTCTATTTCTTCTAAGACCTACACTTTTCAGCAGTCGACATGGATGGATGGTTCATCCTGGGCATTCATTATGGGATCTGGATAGATGAGAAGGATGAAAAAAGGATTGAGATGGATAGAGGTTTTTAGTTTCGAGAGAAGTGAGCTTGAGATAAGTGAAGCGATAGGTATTTATCATTTAAGGATTTCAAACATCGCAAAATAATAATGAGGTAAAAACTTAAAATACATGCAATGCAAAATGAAATAATTAGAAATAAATTCTAAATAATATGGTGACACTAGTACCGAAATTCATGGTATTATTATTAATGTGTGACTCTACACGATGCAACCATAACCATTGACACGTCATATATAAGATTGAAATCAATGATATAGTAGTATGAGATGACAATCTTTGGATAGTAATTCAGAGATAGTGAACTGTTCACTCAATGTTAATCATTCCTTATTCATGTGTTATGTAATTCATCCTTTCATAATTTAATAGTTCAATGAAAATATAAACAAGCTGATGTTCGGTGAAAATGAATTCTAATGTAATATCACCATTTTGATAATGATCTCTATAAAGTGATGCCTTACATCAATATTCTTTTTTCTAGAATGAGAAATTGTAGTGTGTTGTTATTTTAATGGTACTTGTGTTATCATAATTTACATGGACATGCCTAAATTGATATCCATAGTCTAGAAAAGTGTGTTTCATCTATATAATCCAATCACAACAACCAATAGAAGCTATGTATTTAGCATCAGCAGTAGATAATGCAACATAATTTTCTTTTTAATTATAATATAAAACTAGTGACTTGCCCAAAGATTTACATGTTCCTAATGTTGTTTTTATATTTAACATAAGACCACAAAAATCAACATCAGTATAGATAACTATGTAAAATGATTTTCTTCTAGTATAGAATAGTCCAAATTTTGTGGTATGTATGAGGTATTTTAAAATCCTTATGACAGTAAAAGATGTGACTCATTTGGATTGGATAGAAAATGAGCACAGATATGCACACTAAACATAATATCATGAATATTAGAAGACATGTAGAGTAAAATCCTAATCATTCCTCTGTAAGTGGTTTGATCAATAGATTTTCAATTCTCAACAAGATCTAATTTATAGGTAGTACTCATTAAAGTATAAATAATTTCAATACAATATTAACCAAAATGGTTTAGATTGAATTTAGTATATATATTTTTTAAAATAATACCTTCATTATTTTGAAGGACTTTAAATCCAAGAAAAAAATTTAGTTCCCTCATCAAACTCATTTAAAATTTATTTTTCAACATTTTAAAAAATGAATAAATAAGGAATTTTTTGAACATCAAAAAATAAAATCATCAACATAGATTTGATAAACTAAAACAACATTAGAAATTATTTTCATAAAGAGATTAAGATCAGGTATAGTTTTTTCAAATCCTTTGGATATAAGAAAACTACTTAGTCTATCACACCAAGAACATGGTACATGCTTTAAACCATATAATTATTTTTTTAATTTAAAAACAATACTCAGAAAATGTGGGTTTTTAAAACTATGGGGTTGTTAAAAAAACATCCTCAACTATAAGACCATTTATGAATTCACTTTTAACATCCATTTTATATTGTTTTAAATTTAGATGTGTAACATATGCTAAGATTATTCTGATACCTTGAAGCCTAGAAACTATTGAAAATGATTCTTCATAATCTATCACTTTTTCCTGAATATAACCTTGTCCAACTAATTTAGAATTGTTTCCTACAATTGTACCAGATTCATATATAATATTTGTAGACAGCCATTTAGTTCCTATGGTCACGATTTCTTTAGGTCTATTTACAAGTTTACATACTTTAATTCATTCAAACTAATGTATTTCTTCTTGGATAACCATCAACCAAAATTCATCATTTATTGCCTCAATGATATTATTAGACTCAAGCTGTCACAAGAAATCTTGATGTTCAAAATGATCTCTTTGAAAATCACTACTCTATGTTACATTATCTAAATCTCCAAAAATAGTATCTAAAGGATGGTTCATAATGGTTTCGATAGATCATGAAAAATATGTTCTAGGAATTTCAGGTTCATCAGATGGTTTGGGTTCAACAAGGCGTGAATATGTGGAATTTTCTGAACTGTAAGTCTTACTAGATTCTTTCCTTTGATTGTTAGAAGATTTATCGTTGATGTCTAGATTGGACATATCAACCTCAAGATTTTATGGAGTTTTTTTGGTTCATGTGAATCTTTTTCATCATATTTTAATTATAGAAAATCTTCCACACATTTGGTTCTCTTACTAAATATTATATATGATTTACTAAAAATAGAAAAACCTAGGGATATTCCTTTATATCCCTTGGAGGAAAATTTATTCCGATTATCCATACTATTATGGATATAGAAATTTCAACCAAAAACATTGAAGTAGTTAACCTTTGGTTTTCAATTGTTCCACAACTCATAGGGTGTTATTTTAACATTTTTTATAACAAAGACTCTATTGATTATATAAAATTATGTATTTATATATTCTTCCCACATGTATATAGATATGTCATATTCATTGAGTTTTTTTCAATAAATTTCTTGTATTTTTTGATTATTTCTTTCTACAACACTATTTTTTATGTTTCCTAGATGCATAGAAGATTTACTATAGACATTTTATGAGAAAAAATATTCTATGTCTTGGTTATCAAACTCATGATCATTGTCATTTCTTAGAGTTTTAATTATTAGACCACCAATATTTTCTACAGTCCTAGAATACATGGTGAAATGAGAGAATGCTTCACTTTTTTGAGCCATGAAGAAGGTCCCTATATATCTAGAGTATCCATATATAAGAAAATAGACATAGTGCATCCCACAAAGACTTTCAACTCTAGAAGGTCCAAACATGTCCATGTAAACCAAATCGAGAGGCAGGGATGTTGAGACTTCTTTCATTGGTATGAATGTGATTTTGTGTTATTAACCCCTTTTAAAAGGATTACAGACATTATGATTTGGAAACTCATGTAAAGGTAGATCCTTGACTATGCCTTTTCAATTAGGATTTCAATGAGATATTTTATTTTAGTGTCTTAGTCTTCAATTCCAAATCCAAGAAACAATGTGAATGAAACACAGAGAAGAAACATTTTGAGAAAAAAAATAATCTATGTTAACAGTATATAATTTTACATTTTCAAAAGAAGAAAATTCTAATTCATTTATACAATTAAAAATATTTCATGTATCATTTTTAAATTTATCATGAAACCCGTAATCACATAATTGTGAAATACTAAGATACTTATATTTTAATAAATCAACAATAATGACCTTAAAAATTATTACTATATTAGTGTTACCAATCTAGCCTAGGCTAATTATTATTTTTTCATTGTCGTAAAATGTGACAAATCCACCATCAATCATTATTAGATTCTCGAAAAATTCTTAATCAATTTTATTGTGTGTTGAAAATCCACTATACATGTACCATATACTTCTACAGGATCTCTTCAAACAAAATTCCTCAGATGTGTTTTTCATTAAACACATATTGGCTTTTCAGCCTTTTCATCACGCGAATACTCTGAGTAACTTGAGCTATACTCAAAAAAACTCCAAGATACATTCTTGTCCTTTTAATAATTTCAATATTTTTCTTCAAATCTATTCATATATTTTAGAATGGGAAAATCTTCCCTTACATTTACATTTCTTCTTAAATTCATAAAAGACAATGTCACTAGAAGTATAACCTTTATTTTAATTCTATTTCTAGTTTCCCTTTTTTTCATTTATACTTTTGTTGTCAGGCATCCTGAATAATTTCATCCTGTAATAAAACTTCGTAAAAAATCTGGATAATTGACCTACTTCCTCATCACTGTGAGATGGTGAATCATAATTACTTGTATTATCAGAATGAATCTGTATCCTTTAATTTCCAATAGTTTTGGATGTAGTGGTTTTTAACGATACTGACTATCTCTTTGGTTCATCTTCCTCTTCCTTGTTGACGTTAAATTATTCCCCATACATCATAATATTTCCTATCAAATACATTACTATCAAATTTATGATGTCATAATATTCTCTAATTGATACACAAGTCCCTCTCCATATATATTTTAGGAATCTGTGTATCATCATGATTTTATCCATGGTTGTAACATACCTTCCAAGAGAGAATATAGTATTCAAAATTTCGTTAAACCATAGATAAATGTCGAAAATTGGATCGTTAGGAATAATTTATATGTTTTAATATTTAGAATTTTATGTTTTAGGTCTCATTTCTTTAACAGTTTAGGTTCCTTCATGTGAAATAGATAAAGTGTCCCAAATCACATTAGCTGTTTAATGTGCAAAAATTCTATTAATCTCTTTATCACTAAAAGAATAGTATATAGTATTCATAGATTTTCAATTATTGTTATAAGCACATTTAGTTTGGTCATAAAAATTATTACTATCAGTAGAAGCTATTTTATATTCATCTATAATTGATAACCAAATCTAAAAACCCATACTTTTTAGGTTCATTTTAAATTTAGTTTTCCATTGTGCAGAATTTGTTCCATTATATAATGGATGTCTGTTGGTAGCAACATGTTCCATTATATTATCCATTATAGAGAAATATACATTTAAAGAACTATAAATTTAGAACTAATTGAAATTTTATTATCATTAAAACCCAACTAAAATCACAATTTAAAAAGATGTTAAAACAAATTTAAATTTTTTGAAAGAAGATTCATGAAAAAAACCTTTCATACCAAATTTTTTTTGGAGTTTGAAACTCAAGAGGGGGTGAATTGAGTTCCCATTAAAATTTCTGGTAAAAAAATTATTTTAATGTTTCCCCAAATTAAAAAAGGCTAATAATCAAGCTTGGAAAATTATAATTGAATGACTGTTCAAATATTTTCTTATGGTATTGATTAATTCTCAGTTATAACAATATGAATTTTTAGTAAAACTTTTGAATCTACTCTAACAAGTCAAAACAGTTATAACTATTATCCATGAAAAACTATCAATGTAAAATTTAGTTTTTTGAAATGTGATTTAAAACATTGAAATAATAAATTAAAAGAAATAGTTGATAAAAAAGTGGTTTATTATCATGCCAAGACATAGTACACTCCACTAGGTGGTCACCTTCCACCAAGAAATATATTAAAAACTATGATCCACACCTTGGATCAGGATTAGAAATATTACACTAGAATGAGAAGGTCACAAGACATCTTCCACCGTTCAAGGTGGGAAAACAAATTTCCAGGTCACACATGACCTCTTCCATAGTTACACATATTTAAAATAGGGTGTAAATAGATGTTTGAGTGAAGATATCTTATATCCACCAGTTTTTTGGAGGAGATCGTTTATGATTTCAATAAAGATGCACACAATTCTCAAAGAGTAATATTATAGTTCACAAAAGAGAAAAGTGTAATGAGATATAGTTTAGAATACTGTACGTGTCATGAATTTTAGATTTAGAATCTTCAGATGAATTAGATCCAATATTCCATTCCTTTTCTGAAAATAGAGTATCGTGAGATGAGTGTTTTGGTTTTCCATGCATTGATATGTTCTTCATATTCATTGAGGTACTTTAAGGATGATTTTAAGATCGATTATAATAGGTTCTTAATTTTTACATCCAGTAGAAATTCAATTTTCATCATTTGGTGTGATATTTTATTTATTGATGTTCTTATATGTTTCATACATTCAACTACTCCAATTAATTTTCAGCTCAAGTGACACACTTTTATTTTATTTCCGAAGATTGTGCTAGAGATGATAAGGTGCATGATGTTCACAAATCATACCCTATACTATCTGTTGACATGGCTGAATAGGATCATTAATTTTATCAGTTTCATTAAATGACTCAAATATGACCATTAAAAATAGAATATAAATTTTATTTAAAATATATAAAAATAGCTAAGAAAAAACAGTGTCCCTGTTGCAGTGAAACAGTGACAGTTAAATATTCACGGTCAGATCTAGAACCAGTAGCAAAGTGATGGTGTTTGGTCCTTTACAATTTTTGAAATTGGTTACGCGGTTATGGTGTCAGGGAAACAATGTCTTAGGAAATGGTTTCTAGTCCACTGTCAAAATTATGAATGGTGTCTTTTTGTTGTGTATTGAGAATGGTAACACATAAATAGTGTTAGGTCATTTGAGAAAATATAGAATTTGTTACAAGCATACGGTGTCATAGACATTGTGAAAATATAGAACCAGTATCAAGGTTGCGATTTCATATACATAGTTAAATATTTATAAGCTATATTAAGTATAATATTCACTTAATGAATTTTGATTAAACATAATCATATCAAAATCGAATAGAATAAAATTAAACATAGATTACAAGATTCAAACCAAATTTTTCCAATTCTGAACATGATATTATAAGAGTTTATAAACATGATTTATGTGAATTTAAAATACTATTTATATTAATTAAAACATGTGGAGTCCAATAATCTCAAAACATGATTTGTGATCATGAAATCACGTGGAGTATAACAATCTCTAAACATGATTTGTGATCATTAAAAAATAAGGAGTCCAACAATCTCCAAACATGATTTGGGGGCATTAAAAAATGGGGATTTAAACACAAGTGATTTTGATATGGTTTAAAATATAAACCATATTCCATTTATGTTCCAATTTTTTTTATAGTAATAATATTGGCCTCTAAAGGGTAACAAAAATTATTATCACGGTAATTCTCCAAAGGGTTAATGACTATTCAAAAAAATTCAATGTTAAAATAATTATCTAAACCTATACAATTATTATTATATGAGATTATTTTGAATTATATATGTCACATCATTAAATAATAACTATTTTTATCATTTTTAATGACATAATTAATTTATATTAATTTAATATTTTAATGAATTCCAAGAATGTTAGACCCCTTACATAGAAAAGGTAACCTCCTATACTCTTTTCATTATTTTTAAAAATAAATATTCATCAAAAAATAACTTATAAAATAACTTAATTACATCCCAAAATATTTCATAAATTCACGGGTTTTAAAATAAAACCATCCTATGAATGACTTATATTTAAACCTTAAGTGGTTTTCTAATGAAGAGGTATAGTTATAAACCATGATTTTTCATTTTTTTATTCTTTTACCACAATAAATAATTCTAAAAAATGATTATGTAATAAAATAATTTTGATACATATAAATAGACATTGTAATTTTTATTTCATGACCTATATTCATTAAATCATACATGAAATTGGAATCAAAACCATTGTTCAGCTATATAGAGATATGTGACCTCACAAACCACTGTAATTCGTTTTCCATCACAGCATTTCATAGATGTTTATTATGATGGAAAATAAAATTTATATATTTTATTCATGACATAATAATATTTGTAAATAGATAATATAATATATATTTTTTACCATTCAATCCATTCAGAAATGATAATGTCATTCATGTGTACATGTTTATTACCACCTCAATGAAGCAAGGTGTTTCATTTTTTCATCACCACAACCCATGGATTGAATATAATAATTATATATGAATCATAAATATTATATTTATTAAATAATTAATATTATTTAAAGTTAAAATACTATGTATCTTCTTTATATAATTATTTATAAAAAATAGAAACATTACTCAAAGCTATTGTATGACCTATGATCTCTATTGTTGTAATGTGGTTCAATTTTCCTAATTATATTTCATAAATAGATTTAAAAGAATGATTTATGTCTAAAATTTAAAATTATTTAATTATTATTATTCTATATATGATGGATTACTATCCTCTTTGACCATATTCATCCTAATGAATTTAATTTTGGATAAATGAGCTAAATATCATTATAAACATTGAATGAGAATGTAATTAATTAATTAATTAAATAATTAATTAATTATAACATGATAATAAATAAAATTAAAGGAATAATAAACATGAAAATAGATATTATGAAGGAAAATAATTATCATATTTTTATTATTGTTGTTGGTATAGATTATATATGATGGTTCAGACTTTTGGTGAGGGATAAATTTCATAAAAAAATATTACTATACATGTTCTAAAGAGTTATTTTATAAATATTTCTCTTCATAGTAAATATTTTTTTAATTTAATTTTTAGATTTGTTGATATAGAATTAAATAACATATAAAATAAATTTTATGTCTATTTTTAATTTAATACATTGATTTTAAAAAAAATGTTTTTATTTGTTTTATAAAGAATTCATTTACATTCATTACAAAATGAAAAAGTTCTTTATATTTCTACATGTACAACATTAATACTTTTCTCACCGCTATAACAGTTATTTGATCATTTTCTTATATAGTAATATTATTTTTTCGTCCATATGAAAACATGTTTTTCTATTATTTTGGTTATTTTAATTTTGAAAATGTTTTTTAAAAATTCAATGAAATTTCGATTTATGAAATTGTCTTTATTATATGTTTAAAAGAGTTATTAAAGGGGTTTATAATGAAAATGTGTAAGAATAAAATGTTTTATTCATGATAAGGTACTTGATCAAAATTTATGATGAAAGAATAATCTTAATACAACTTATAATATGGGTGACCATGATATAAATTATATGGGGGGTGAGCCCAATACCACTTATAAGATTGGTTATCCCTATGTAATTTATACAATGAGTGATCCCCATTATATAAACCCAATGAATTCTGTAATTTTCTTTATCTTAAAATAGAATAATGATTTAGTTAAATGGATTGTTTTATCTAGATTATTTTATTGGGACCATGTTATTTATATCAAGGGTTTAACATAGATTATGAATATGATGATCAAAATTTTCTGAATGGATTTCTAATTTCGGTAAATGGTTATTAACATTTTGCATTATGTAAAATGTGTACGTTTTTAATATATAATTGATTTATTAAATATTATTGATGTATAATGTGATAAATTTTTTAATTTGAATAGTTTTCTCATTTTTCATGGACAAACTACTTTTTTATCTCATGTCCATTTATATTATTTTATGTTCTTATACATGATTTTTAACTATCTCTCAATGGTTATATGGATTATAATGAAAAAATAATAATTAATGTTGAATTTATTGATGATTTATCTGGAAAATAAAATGAATTTTTGTTTAAAAGTTTCATATTTTCGGAAAATTAGATATTGAATAGATGCCTCAACTTTGTAATATATATATATTTATATGTTTTGTAAGTGCTCTAACCTGATTCAATAAAACAGAAAACTGTAAAGACCCTCACAATTTAAAAATGTGTATTATTGTTTAAACACTAAATATTATGTAATCTTTTAATGTTGGTTCCTTATATTCTTATTGGAGTAATGGTTTAGATAACTTTAGAGGCTTGGAAATTATATGAAGTGAATAATTAAAATGTTTTTCACACATATAGGGGTTACTATATTGTTTTGGAATCAAAAGATAATAGTGTCATATATCATTAAGTGTAAGTATGTTAAGGAGGAATATATTTAATTTTTTAGATTTGATTTAGAATGATAATCCATATAGGTATAATAGATTTTATGGTTAAATCATTATAGAATATTTAGGGGCACTTTTTTTAAGGACCATATTCATTTTAACATGAAATAATTCATTTCATATTTAATGATGTTAATTTATATTGATTATAGATCATTTATCAAGATGAAATAAAAAGTATCTCACAAAATGTTCTTATCAATTCCATACAATTTTATCATCTCATCATGGGAAATTAATGTTCAAATGTTTTTTAAATCATTTTTAGCATGCAAATCGGATGCTAGAAACTATTTGAAATATCATTCACATTTTTATTTCTCAAAAATTTAAATGGATCATATTATTAATTTTATTTTATTTCAAATTAAAAACCCATCTATCACATTCATCAAGGGAAATAAAACAACGGGCTTTACTATTTAGTTTCTTGGCGATTTGGAATTCTTTCAAATGGATAAAGTGATATTATCAACATAAAATGGGACACAAATATCAAGATATAAGGGGTGACCTATTTTTTTATTTTCTAACTATAAAACATGATTTAAGTAATATTAATGAATCATAAGGCTATATTTCATGTCCTTTATTTTTAGGGACAATGTATTAAGGGATTATATTCCACTACATATTTAATCATTTATGAATGAAATTGAAAAAAAAGACTTATTTTTGTGTCCAGTTATTAGAATTTGGATGTTATGGTATTTTATCAATGATATTATCCAATATTTTAAATATTTTAAGAATTATGTGAAAATTATGTATTATTAAATATTAAGTGTTGCTTTCAATATTTGAAAACATATTTTAGATCAAATGGATACCTTTTCAAAGAGTTGTAGTGAAAATTTGATAATTTTATGATACATTTATTGAATTGAGAATTTTTTTTTGACGTATATGTAACCTATAAGATTAAAATGTAAAACTTTTATATTATGATGATCAATGTTTTTCTTATTGACATAATACATAAGGTATTTTCATCCTTTAATTATTTTATGATCATTATCGTCGAGGTAATTATGTGTAATTATAATTTGGGAATAGATGTTTTATCAAATATATAACTATGGGATTGAGTATATATGATGTGATTAAGTGATTTATTTTAATTTGGAATAAGATAACTATTTTCAAAACATTTATAATTAATATAATTGAAAATTATTTTGTAGAAAATTGATTTTATTTTAGGAATAATGTTTGAATTATATTCTAAATTCTTATTTTATTTTAATTTGGATTTATAGTGTTTCAGGCAATTATTGGAAATTCTTCTCATTTATTATAGAATGTTATATTTTTTCATGTAAATTTTCTATGATATGTTTAGAGTGAATGATGTTATTTTTAGATAAATAATAAATTTTTATTGGAATAATTTAGTAAAAAATAATTCTAATCTATGAGTTTCAATATTAGTAGGGAATATTTTTAATATTTTTAAATACAAAGAAATATGAAATGATTTAGATTGATAGTTGGGTATTAATATTTAAATTTCCATATAAATGTATTATTTGTTATTGTGATAGATTATTCTTTTTTTGAATTATCATATCCTATTCTAACCGTTTTTATTTTGTTTAATATATAAAAAATTTAAGAACCATATTTTCATTATTTTGGGGAATTATTTGATCCACTATATGTTGATTTTAGTGCTTTGGTCTGGAAAATTTATCAATAATACTAAAATTTTAAAGAAAATGTTGAGATTGTGTAGGAAATTGTTTAAATGAAAAAAATATACATTTCAAGTAAGTATATTTTCTTATTATCGTATTAGTAATGGTAACATAATTCCTAAAAACATTAAAAAGGATCTCAATTTTTTATCATATTTTCTTGAATATTCAATAAATCTATTGAATTTTTTTAGAAAACATTAATTTTTGTTTTTATTTATATTCAAATTATCATAGTCTATCAATTTCTTATGATCAATTATCTATGTCACTCAACATAACTATTTAAATATTATGATTTTACACCATGTATACATTTTCACTTCTCACTAATGTTCTCCTATATGTAATACGAGTTATGTGTTATTATTGATGAAATTCATATGTCACTATCACCCTTTACATGATGAAGTTTTATTTACCCTTTTTACAATTTTATATTTCAACATAGGTATTAAAAAATTTAAAACCATTCATTAATGATATCAAGTTGATCTTGGAAGGATGTAATTTTTTAATGGTGTTAGAATGTAATATCTTGATGTTTTAAAGGAAAGATGAGGATTGATAACATACAAGATAAACAACACCAAGCTTAAAAAAACCATGAATTATTATTATTTTATTATGATTGTTTTAACATATCCATTGAATTAGAGAGTGTGAATAGGATTAAAAATATTACAATATATATATAAAGGTCTTAATCATTAAAAATTTATTGGTGTATTATTTGGTAACAAGAAATCATTTTTTTATCATAGTTTTTTAATTCCTCAGAAATAGTTTTCCTTCAAAAATGGTTTTTATTTCATTTGATGATAAAATATTTTAATTTATTTAATAAAATTTTAGAAATTTTCTTTTTTTTAAAGTTTGTACTTTTTAAATAAACATGTCAAAATGATATGAGTGTGAATTCCTCATCTATCTTGGATAAGTTTGATTTTATAGTTATTAATGAGTAATACTGATTTTCATTAAACACCATATTAATGTTTCAATAATTGTGTAAGTTCTATTTTTTAAAAAAAATAATCAATAGAAAATTAATTTTTCAAAATTATTATTAATATATAAATTTAATTGGAATAAATTTTTTAGTTTCATATCATATAAAATCATTTTAATAAATATAATATTTTTTTCTAAAAAACTTATTTCTTAAACAATTATATTTTAATCATCATTTAATTTTTACCACTTCTAGGAATTAAATAATGAATATTTTATTCCATATTTGGAATCAAGATTTACAAATTATTTAAATGGGACCCATTTATGTTCTTCATTATAAATAACACTCTAAGTAAAAAAAATAACTATTGTAAAGGTAACCTTATAAATTATGGATAAAAATAAAATTATAAGAACTAAAAATTAAACATAAAACATTCATTTATAATAATTTATCAGTGTACATTGTTCATTTCCATAAAAATATATAATATATAGATTTCTAGTTCTATATTTAATCATTTTCATTTCTATAAAATTTAAATTAAATATAATGCCACAAATATTTTCTTTCTTATAAAAAAATTATATTTTTTGATATGGATAATGAAAAAATTTTTGTGGTTAAAAATTTTGATTTAAAAGTTAAATTAATTTTTATCATTTTATATTGTTTTAAATTTTTATAATGAATTAATTACCTTAAGTTCATATGTAACACCAGAATTTTTTTATTAATTTAAAAGAAACAGAAATAAATGATTTTAATAACAATAAAAGTAATATCATTTAAATTAAATATTCTATTAAAATATTTTTTTAGAAAAATATAACATTTTACGGAGGTGTGAAACTATTAAATTATAATTAATTTTCTTTCATGTTGCTTTCAATGTCAAATTAAATTAATAGTTCTAAAAATTACATTAATGTTATTTTATCTTAAATAATGATTTTTGAAATGAAATAAAATTTCTAAAAATACTATATTCGTCCAAGGGATTTTGATATTTTATAAGATATTAACCTTGGGGACATTATAGAACAAATGACATTTTTAGTTACTATATTTACCCAAATTTGTTAAAAACATATTTATCAAAGTAATTTTCATAATGGTTACTAGAGGTTTAAAAAATATTTGGGTGATAAGGTCAGATAATCATGTAAAAATTTTATTTTATTTGAGGATTTAGATACCAAAATTTATTATATTAAAATTATATCATCTTGAAGCATTTTTAAAAATAAATAATAATTTATATGAATTTAATATTTTAGGTTATTCCAAGAGTTCCCCTCCCCTAACTTTTAGAATCAAACCACCTAACCTATTTTAATCACAGTTCAAAAGGAATTTGTATAAAAACCTGTAAAAAATAATTTACCTACATCATACCAAAAAACAAGAGGAATTTTGTTGAACATAAACTATCATTGGAAATCATTTGGTGTAAAACATAAGTGTTTTCCCAAAGAAGAGGTCTGGTTTTTTACCATGAATTTTCATTTTATTTATTCTTCACCCACCCTAAAACAATATTAAAATATTCTTTAAAATAATACCTTTATATTAAATATTTTAATATTTATTTTAGGTTTATTTAATGACCTTTATCCATCTACTCATCAATCAAATTTGAAATGAAACCTTTGTTGATGTGAACAATATAATAACATATAATAAAATAATGTAATTCATTTTATGTCACTAACATTCATAGATGTTTATAGTGATGGACTTAATGATTATATAATATAATAACATCATGATAATAAATTTTAAATTTTAAAATATCATATATTTTAATTACTTTTCATGTATTCAAGAATTATAACATTGTTCATGAGTTTATGTGTATTACCACATCCATGAAGTGATGGAGTTGATTTTCTCTTCAATAAATGACATGGTTGATATATATAAGTATATTATAAAAATATATATTTTATTGAAGAAATATATATAAATATGGAAATATTATATAAAACTTACCTTCTTTCGATAATGATTATTGTAAAATAAATATGTTACTCATGAGTACGTATAAATTGATTTCTTCATGATGGTAACATAGTTAATTTTTCATAACCAGGTTTCAAGATTAGTTTTTAAAAAATATTTTTTGTATAAAAATATTATTATGTAGTTATAAGTATTATAGATGTGATGGAATGATGACTAATTTTACCATAGAAAACATACTGAACCCATTTTGGATGTTTAAGATGAATATCATCAAATCATATGAGGGGAAGAAAATTAATAAATTAATTGTGTATGAAATTGTAATAAATAATATAAATTAACTTATAAACATTAAATTTTTCTATATGAATTTACAGAACAGTTACAAGTCTATTATTTTGTAATAATAATAATGTATATGATTAGTTAGACTCAAGGGAAGAGCACTTCATATTTTAAAAACGTTTTACATATTTTAAATATTAATTTTTAAAATCATTATCTTCAAAGTCCATAGTCCAAAAATTATTTTATGGATGTATTTATATAGAAAAAATTATAAATGAAATTTTATTCATCATTTTACTGAATTTTATGACTTTAAAAAGTAATATTTTTATTTATTTTATATGGAAGTGTTTGACTTTATCAACAGAAGGGATATAGAGTGTTCTATATTAAGAAATAAGGTGTTAATGTATTTTCCTGATTCCAAAAACATTATTTTATAAATGAATCCCTTTATAATATTACATTTTTCATCAAATAAAAACCTATTTCCACTTATGTTTGGTTTTTTTTAATTTTAATGATGTATAAAAAAGTGAAGTGTGTTTCAATATTTGATTTTCTTTCTAATACATGTTTAAATTATCTTCACATGGGTTTTATACGGAAAATTTGAATGTTTAAAATTATTAAATTCAGGATTTTTTACTAATGAATTATATATGATTAATGAGAGATATAGATATATCTTATATGATGAGTGAGCCCAACACAATATACAAGATAGGTGATCTCAATACATATTTATAATGACCCATGAATCTAATACATGTACATTACATCCTCTTAGATAAATATTAAATACATTACACAAACACACACTAGAGGACAACAATAGTCTAGTTCCATTGGAAATATGAATAAAAGATATTTATTTTGGTGAAGATCTTAAATGTCTCCCACAAAGATCTTCCCTATTTTAAACTCTTCAAAAACATACCTACATAAACTTTTCTTCATAACCAATGTAATGAAAGTGTTAGAAAGGGTGAGATTATATGGTCACTGAGGGTAAAAAAGGAGATACGTAATCATAACATGAACATAAATGAATTAAAACATGATCATAACATTTGAAAACCAATCATTTCATATCAAATTACATAATCTCAAGTCATGACATAAATATTGATTTATTGTATGTAATGAATCATAATAGAAATCAATGATCATGAGCCATGATAAAATATATTTATAATAATACTACGATTATCAGAGGACAAACCATTTTATATAATAATTAACATTTTTTAATAAGATCAGGTACCCCATTATATTAATGACATGAAATTAGGCCATCACAAAAACATATGGATATGTGAATAGGTCCATTGAATACATTATGAACATGAAATAAAGGTGCAATCATAACACTTCAAATATGTAATTAGGATCACCCATAACATTGTGAATATTTAATTAGGGTCATATAAAACATTGTGAAATTGTAATCAAGTTCACAGATAACATTGGGATCATATAATCATGTTCACACACAATAGTGTGAACATGTAATTTGGTTCAAAAATAATATTTTAACCCTATTACTAGGTTCAAAAATAAAATATTTAGTCATGATTTATCCATCATTACCCAATACATTGGAAGTAGATCAAGGTTCCACCAACCATATAATAGAATTCATTTGTATTTGTGCCAAAATATCATAAAAAATAAACATATCATACCCAATGAAATGAAATGGAATTCATAAAAATAGCTTAATATCATAACCTATGTAAAAGTGACATGTTTCACAATCATTAAATTTTCCAACATTTTATAACCCATAAAAAATTGATTTTCATACGAATTTTATCATGGTATAACCCATGGACTTTGAATAGAATGAAATGAATGTTAAAGTGACATGTTTCACATCTAGTAAAAGTTAACATCATTGTATAAACTATGTAAAAGTGACATGTTTCACATCTATTATGACAATGTTAACATCAGCAGATGTCATCCAATATGGAAAATGGTGTTTATCATTTATTTAAAACATTTATTAAAGGAAATATATTTTCCACATAGAAATTTTCTTTAAAATGTAAATAATTTTGAAAATAATTTCTTTTCAAAATAACCTTTAAAATATTTAAGGGAATATTCTATGAATATAATGGTAATTATTATGTGATGTTTCATTCATTTTATACATGTTAAAATAATGATTACATTCCCATTTCTAGTAAAACCCATTTGAATTTTTTGGAAAGAGATATGAATATTTCATTTAAAAAAAAATTAAATTAAAACATGGGTAAAAACATCTTTTAAAAATATTATTTGACTAAAAACGATCATTGAAAACATTTCTAGAAATTATGGTTTTGGAAGAAAACATTTTTCAAATTGAAGAGAGAAATAAGGTTGGATTATTACTTAAAAACTCCCAATTATAGAAAGTACAATAGATGGGAAAACGATATCATCCAATTAAAATATCATGAATAATTATAGAATAAGAAAATTTATATGTTTTTTGAGAGATGGATCATCTGATTTTATCATCTTAAACATAATCATAAATAATCATGTTAAATGATGAGATTGTAACATTAAATAATTACCTCATTAGTAGCATTAAATCATTATCCCTATTAATTAATTAAATAAAATGGAACATTAAAAAATCATAAAGCTAAATAAATTCATTATATTACATTTAAATTCGTTTTTATATACACATCAAGATAGAATATAGTTTCATAACATAATATATGTCTTATTGAATGAAAATTTAGGCAAAACTCCTATTAAAAATAAACCCAATGAATGATATAAAATTTTATAGATATGTAAATACCAATAATTAAAACAAAAACTTTTCACAAACTTCATTCATGGGTATTATATACACCATATATTAGATAATGTTGGTGAATATGGATTTTGTGTCATTGAAAAAAAATGTGAGACATGAATCCTTTACCGTAAGTCATGAATTCCTTTGAAGTCATTTAAACATGATTTATAATATCTATAACGTTTTTATACTTAAATTTACTAAACATACTTATATATAACATACAATATAGGATTCACTTATATCGTTTGTTACCAATTAAAAGAAATTAAATGTTATAGTAACTTTTTGGGTAAAAATAGCATTGTTTTTTATTTATGTATTGTTATGTTATTTTATATCCCCTTACTTTGATCATGGTTCTATATTCCCCTTAACAATAATATTGAAATAATTATACTATTTATAACAGTTATACATTTAATACCAATCATGATAGATGGTTTTTAGAAATGGTGTATGTTATTATCATGGAGACAGTAAGTCGTACGTACAATCGAGTAATGTCTTTGTTTTTCAATTATCATTTGGAGAATGTAGTAATTAATTTATTATAATTAAATAATATTAAGAATATAAAAAAATATCATTCTTTACATATATATGTCATCCATGATGTGTGGGGATGAAAATAGAGAGTCATGTCGCTTCATAAAGGCGATAGTCGACACGTACATGAATGATTTTGTCATTTTTTAGTGTGTGAAAAGGTAATAAATAAAATGATATATTAAATTTTAAGAATTATAAATATGTCATTAATATAAATTTTTTTTCATGTATATCACATATATATATCATTATAATCCCCCTTGTATAGTGATTGTGAAAAAGAAATCACATCCCTTAACGAGGAAGTTGACATCCATACACACGAGCGACGTTATCGGGTCCCCTATAGATGGGTAATTAAAATTTGTTATATATGATAAAATTAATCCATAGGTTTAATATGATATAAATATGATATAAATACATTATATCCATCCTCATACCTAACCGTGATATGTGGTAATGGTGACCAGGATGACATCAGTTTGTCAAGTAGTTTTTCGTCGTACACACGAACAATGATTTCGTAACCCATATAATGGAAGTTGATATGGTTGTATGTCATGAACAAAACACTAAAAAATATTTGGAATTTTAATATAACATGGTTATTATATAATCATGGTATTATAATATTTTATATATTTTTAGGACGAAATGAAAATTAAAATTCTCATTGATGAAGGTTACTTCTTTTTTCACGCATCATCCATAGGTTTGCACCATAATCCTTGCTCTATTTTATTTTTGTACTATATACGTCTCCTAGGATGATATTATGGAATTTGGGAAATTATTTGGGTAGGTATTAGGCTATAAAATATGTTTTTATTGTCTCATGTGGAGAGGAGAATGGGTGGCGTTTTATAAGTGAGGTGAGTGGCACAATTTTAATTTTTTTGAAAAAGATAATTATTCCAAATAGTTTTAATTTCACAAGGAAAGGATACTGGAACATTGTTGAGACTATATGTATAATGTTGAAATATGACCATCCAATTACTATTGTAAAATTATTTTGTAATTTTTAACCCTTATCTTTTTAGTTAACTGTTATAGTAAAACAACTTATACCTTAATTGTGATAAATAATTTTTTCAATTTTTAATATTAAATTTGGTCAAAATTAAATATTAAATTATTAGATTATATAAATTATTATTATTAAAAATATAAAAACCATTTTTCCAAATTTTATTCGTATAATTTTTAAATTTAAATTTAAAATAAATCTTGCATACTAAATATAAAAACACATTTTTAAAGATAATATGTTTAAATTTTTTTAATGATTTTAAATAGAAAATCAATATCATTTTTTCAATAAACTATACTGGATTAATTTGTGTAAAAATTTACTATTTTACTTTTAAACCAATTAAATATAAAATTAGTGAAATAAATATTTTAAATTAAATGGATTTTTTCAATAAAAACTTTTTAGTTTTTAACAATTTATCAAAAAATTTTGCTTTTCTAAAAATTATAAAAATTTAACCCATGTAGACATTGTTTTTATGATTTAAAAAATAAATTTTATTTTATATTATAAATTTTTCAAAATTTTTAAAATTTAATTTTAAATAAATTTCCCAAAATACAAAAGAATACTTTTTTTTGAATAATACAGTTTGTATTCATAAAATTTGATTTATTCTTATTTCTTGTATAAAGAAGAAGTAAAAGGATTTTTAAATTTTTAATATATAATATAATATATTAATTCCATTTAAATCATAAATATATATTTGGTTGTTTTGTTATTAATATAAATCATGTTTTAGAATAAAAAAATTGTTTTTTGGAAAAAAGAACTTCTCCATTTTCAAATAGATCTTATTTTCATTTTTTACTATTTGGTTAATAAGGAATTCATCTTATAAATTTGTGTCAACCATATATTAATAATTTATTTAATTTTATTCATACCCACCTTTCCAATGGCTAGGTTATAATTATCACATTAAGTAATAATACTTTAATAATATTTAATGTTTCATTTAAACTCAGTGTTATGTGCAACACTAGCTCAACTTGGTGATGCATGTCATGAAAGATAAAAATGGGGTTCAATTAAGTTTAATTGAAACATAATGATTCGTATAAAGAAGATAAAATAAGTTTTTTCATGTAACACAAAATATAAAAAGAATAAATAAATTTTAAAAAATATATTTACTAAAATATTATGGTATTAATTAATACCCCCATAAATTGAATTTCACCATCAAAAATCATCTTTGATATCAAAGGTTCACCATTTGAGAATTACTTCAAAAAATAACAAATTAAAATAGTGATAATGAAAAATCCTATTCAAAAATAGAAATGGATTTGTGAATTTCATATATAGTGGCACATATTATGTTTCCAAATAGGAGAACATTGGTGGGAAGTGAGGACGTGGTCATAACAGGGAAAAATAACATCCAAATACTGATTTAGAACCCTATATAAAATTGATCACAAGAAATCAGTGGATCCAAAGAAATTTAATGACTATAAAGAAATAAACCAAATAGATGAGAAAAATATCGTTGATACTATTAAAAAATGAAGATAACAGGAAGAAATTTTATTTCAGGTTTCTTTCCAAAATGTAGAATAATTTTCATGAGAATATATAATTACTTGATTTCATTTTATTTAACATGTATAATATCATCTACATTTTATTACTTTATAAATCTAAAATTCATCACTCACTCTATAAAATAAAGGTGAAATATTTTTCATGAAGAGATAATGGATCATAAGATCTATAAATAAAATGATAAAACATTTTATCAATATTTAGTTATCATCACTATAAAATGGTTGGAATAGTTTTTCCAATTTGGATAGATCATCATATGGTGAAGTCATACATTAATATGTAAATATTCATCAAAATATTATCTTAAACCATTTTATAAATTATTAACTTATGACCCTTCCAAAAGATTAAAATAAAAAACCGTAGAAATATGATCACTGAATTTCAAAATTGAACTGATCAAAAATCCAAAGATACTATAAGGTGGACTTTATTGGATCATTAAAAAAATGTTAATACCTTCATAATTTATTCATTAGAAACATGTTAATAACTTGAATTACTATAAAACCTTTTTGAAAAAATTCATGTTTCTTTATTCTTAAAAAATGGATTATTGGATATTTTTTTAAATATATATCTTATGTAAACTCCCTCAATAATAGAATAAACCACTCTGTAAAAAATTATTAATTATCTCCAAGGTAATCAGTGATATTCAATTTAGTTATTCATATCCAACATATCTTTATATTGGAAACATTATCAAAAATACCAAAACATTTCAAGCGTTATCAACCCTTAATCAGAATCTCACATTGTCTTTAAATCACTTATCTAGTCAATAAATATGATTTCACATACTCATGAATATATTTTATGAAACAATTATATAAAAATACTTATATATATATATATATATATTCATTTAATGTAATTATAGAATTCAAATACATGAACACATTGATTATTCCACCTCTTACATAAGCCATTAACATGTCTTCCCTATCTTAACCCCTAATAACTCTTTACTTTCATTTTTCATTCATAGTCTCTTCATCATCATAAGTGTAACCATTTCTCATACCACATTTATAATGCATATCATGATATTTTCCCATATGAAATAAATTTTCATAATGCACATACATTCCGTATTTAAAAAATTTATAATTTTATAATACGCGAGTAAGACCAATATTCTCATCCATTGTGTTAATTGAACATTTCATATCCCTTTAAAAATCAATTATTATATAAACTTATAGTCCACACAGAAAATGTCTTATCATTCCAATGATAAATTCCATAGATTTCTTCTTCCCCCATTCTCAACATGGTCTACTATATCATAACTCTCAACAAACCTTTTTCTTATATTCTATAGTGAGTTAATGATTTCATAAGTGTGAAAATCGTTAATCATTTTCTATGATAACTTATTATTCATAATGAAAATATTCATTACTCTAGTCAACACCAATTTTGATTTTCATTAGAAAATATTCCATCACATTAAATGTTAACCCAGTTTTTTCTGGTTCTTACCATTGAGTAAACTAACAAACAATGTGTGAGGAATATTCATCATTATTGAAACAAAAAAATAATGAATATTAGTTATAGGATATCTAAATCTGGAAAAAAAAATTTACTCTATGACACATTAGGGTTATCATAGGTCATTAATATTCTATATGTATTTAAATCCATCCTGATGATTTGTAATGAGATAGTAAATTTCTAATGAACACCCCCATGATTGTAAAACTAGTTTAGTAGAATGTACTATTGTCATGGACTAGTTGATGATTATGTCAAACTCATATTTCCTTGTAATTGATATTAATCCTAGTTACCTATTTTTTAGATCCACATTTACTTGTAATATCCAAACAAGGATGTAATTTATTGATAACCCATCCCCCTATCAATTAACAAAATTCTAAGTCATTTTCTTATACATAAGAATAAAATTAAACTTATCCTTAGAGAAATACCTTGCAAATCTGTAGAAATATTCATATGGATCTCACAATAGTTTTCTCATCATATTTTCCAAAGGTTAACGTATCTTTTCCATTGATACCAACTATATAATCCTTGGATTCTAAAACATGGATATAATATCTTTTTTTAGTTTAATACTAAATATATCACCCAAACACATGCACAAGGAATGTAAAAGTTTAGTGAATTTAGAAACTTGGAACAAAATCATCTTAATTTGGAGTATGATCTGCAATGTCTCCCAAAATAATCCTTCCCATGTAATACTCATCACATACATAACTTATAGAAACCATTCCACAAAACCTAGGGAAATTATACATAATAAAAGAAGATCTCAATTTATCAATAAAGAAAAAATGTATATATGTAAGATCAACATTTATGTAAGGGTATGAGAACATGATATTAACATTTGAAATCGATACCCTACATATCAAAGCACATATTATTGAGAAATGTCATAAAAACTGCCAGTTTAAAATATAGGAATCTTAAGGGAAATAAAATATCATGATCCATGAGATCATATAATTGGCATAATACATATATTTCCACCATACACATCAAATTATAACTTCAAGAACATGTGTGAATAGAAAAAAGACTTCTCATTTTGATAAGAACATGAAATCATCCACTTTCTTAAACATATAAAAATGTAACCAGGTCCACACATGACATTATGGAATTGAAATAGAGGTCCAAAAATAATACTATTAACATGTAATATGGTTCACATATAACATTGAAAACATGAAATACGGTTCACATATAATATTGTGAACATGTAATTAGGTACATTCATAACACATTGAACATATAATCAGGTTCACATAGAAATTTTCAATCATGTAATTATGTTTACACTTAACACTATGAACCTATAATCTGGTTCAAAATTAAATTATTCAAACATCATTTATCCATATTTAACCAATGAATTTAAAGAAAATATATGTCCCACTTATCACATAATTAAAATCATACATATATGTTCTATAATATCATAAAAAATACATCGTATCATAACCCAAGAAGTGAAATGGGTTTCATCAAAATTTAATCATATCATAACATGTTGAATAAATGAAAGTCTCACAAACATTTAATTATTCTATCAGGGAATAACCCATGGAAAAATAAGTGAGTTTGAAATGAATTTTATCATGTTATAATCTGTAGACGAGAAAAATGTTTCATAAGCATCATTCCATCAATGTAGTAAACAATTACAATAAATAAAAACCATGTTATCCTTAATACTTATCCTTAGTATAGAATATGTGACTTCAATCTATATCATATTAGTTGAAAAATGATTTTTATTGATCATTTAACGAAATCCATGGGGAAAAACCTTCTCTCTTTTAAAAAATAACATTCTAAAAAAAATATAATTATTAAAATACTTTTATTTGAAAATAATTTTCATAGAGAAAAACCTTTAAGACATATAATGGAATATTTAAAGAATATAATTTTTAGGATGACGAGAAGTTTCATTTTAGATGTACAGGTTGATACAAGGATTCCTTACACATTTTTAGAAATATCCAAATAGAAATTGTTTATAATGTAATTAGAAGATTATTGTATAAAAAATTCTAGTAAAAAGATAAAAATGGTTATAAATTTCTTATAAAATTTATAATAGGAAAAGAAAACATATTTTCAAACATTTTCTAAAATCATGGTTCTAGAAAGAAATTGTTTTTTGAATAAAGATAGAAATAAAGATAGATAGTTCCTAAAACAATTATCAATTATTTTAAGTAACAATGCCTGTAAAAATAATAATTTTTCATGAGAAGATGATGAATAACAAGATGAGATGAAAATTAATGATTTTTTCAATATATTTATAACTGTAATGTATCATCAGAAACATAATCATAAACATTCTCGATAAATGATGATATTATAACACATAATCACTACCACTTTGGTAACATTGAAACATATTCCCATGAAGTAATTACATGAATTGGTACTCAATATGTCATGAGTATAAATAAATTCATGATATTACATGTAAAATGGTATGTATATGTATCTCATGAAATAATATAGGTGCAGAATATAATGTACGAATCAAACAAAGAAAATGAAGACAATAATCCCTTACTTCTTTGTTAACTTTTGAACTGTAAAACACACGAAAGAGAGATCATAAAATAGATATGTATATATGAAAATTTTTAAATATAATCCAAAAAAAATACATAAATGGGAAGTATATACATCATATAAAATAAATAGTTGGAGAATATATCATGGGTCTCATAGAAAATAAAGGTGAGATAGAAATCCCTTACTATAACTCTTAAGTTCCTTTTCACATATTAAAACCTCTTTTATAATAATTATGATTTTATTATAAATATATTCATGAACCATAATTATATATATCATAACATATATGATTTAATTATTTCCTTTTATTACCCATTTATTAAAAAATCTATATTAAAGGACCATTTCTGTTAATAACTACATTGTTTTTCTTATATATCATGAATTTATATTTTACGACCTCATAAGTTGATCATGGTTCGGTAATATCCAGAATAAAAAAATAAAATATTTATAATATTTATAAATAATTTATACTTTTAAGATCAATAATGAAATATTGTAATGATAAATAATGGAAGTTATGTTCAATAAGACGGTAGGACATACCAAGGAATGGGTATCATTTCTATTATTCAATGACCATTACGGAAAGGTGTTAAGTAATATATTATCATCATATAATGATAAAAATATCATAAATTAAATTTTATATACCTATAAATATCATCAATGTGGTGTGGTGAGGAAATAAGAGGGACACATGACATCATATAGGCAGCAGTGCATAGTTACATGAACGATGTTATCATATTTTAGTGAGTCAAAAGGTAATAATGAAAATGATGGATTTAAATTTCAGAATGATAAATATTTATTTAATATTATAATTACATCGTGTAAATCACATATATTTATCCTTATTATATTTCACGTAAATAATTTGTGAAAAACATATCACAACGCCTCACGAGGGGGTAGCCTCCCATACACATGAGCAATGTTATCAAATCCTATAGGGAATGAAAAATAAAAAAGGTATATAATATATAATGTCTCTATATGTATAGTAATTTTATAAATATCATAAACATACTAATATATCTTTCATAATATATAACCGTTGAATGAGGTAATAGAAAAGCCAATGACATCAGTTCACAAGGAGTTAGTTCATCATAAAAACGAACGATGATTTCATTACCCATTTGATAGAATATAGGATTTTAGTCCATTACCATACCCAAAAACAAATTATTGTATTCAATATAATGACGTTATTATAAAATATGTTTATTTTAATAATTTTTTTAATGTTTGGGGCCGAAGCCTCATTTTTTTTATTAAATCAAAGCGAAGACCTCTTTTTAACAGGGTAGAGGGAAACCCATTACATTACCCGAAGGCCCATTGGGCTTGTAGCCCATTACATAGCCTGTAGGCCCAAATTTTATGCCCAATTCACATTCTGTGAATAGTAACCTACTGCTACAGTAAATGTACAGTACCGTCGCCGCTACAGTGCCCTGCCGCCGCTACAGTACCTGTAGGCCCAAATTTTATGTTAAGGAAGATAAAAAAAATGCTCATGTATGAACATTACATCTTCTTCGTGTATCCTCCTTAGGTTTTCTTAAAAAACATCATTGGTTTGATATTTTTACATTATATGTGTCTATGACGAGATTATATATTTTTGAATGTTATTTTGGACATTCCCTATTAATCTAAAAGGGCGTGATGGTGTGATGTCAAGATGAGATGATGCGACCTTTTATAAGTGTTTTGAATGGAACAATTGTAATTTTTTTTAAGGATATAAATCTATCCATGATATTATAATGAGACATGGATCTAATAATATAAAATTAGAAATATTATAAGGTTTACATTCTATGTATTTCAGTACAATCAGTGATATAATAGTTTTGGTTTGTTTTTTACTATTTTCTTTTTAGTTTCACCCCCTAATAAAAAATTAGCATAACCCTCATAAATAATTTTTTTCTCTTTTTACTATTTTGTTTAGTCAAATATCAAGATGAAATTATTATAGAATATAATCTAGTCTAATTCTAAATACTGAATACATTTTTCCAAATTCAATTCACATAATTGGAAAATGTTAAATTAAAATTAATCCCATAGAATCGACGTGAAAGTATTTTTTGGATGAGGAAATTTAAAAATGCTTACAATGTTTTTTATTTCAAATTTAATCATGATTTTTTATAAAGAAATAAATTTTATTAATCGATGTAAAATTATATTAATTTTACTTATAAAATATTTAAAAAAATAATTTAACATTTTAAATAATTCAAACAAAGATTCACTTTTTGATTAACATCTAGTATTTTTCATTATTCATAAATAATATAATCCATTCAGAAAATTTTAAAAAAATGACCCTAAGATAATCTTTATATACTGACTTAAATAATGATATATATTTTATATAATTAATATTAAAAAAGTGTAAATAAACTAAATTTACTATAACTACATAAAATAAAACAAACAATTATTTAAAATAATGTATTAAACATGTAATTGGATTAACATTGATTTGTTATGTAGAAAAAAAATAATATTTTTGTTATGAATTTTATATAATATACAATATATATATTTAATTAACGTAATTCATAAAACGTGGTGTATGTATAATTAACCATTACATATAGTGACCCTATCCTTTTATACAAATTATTACATGATCTTATGTATAATTAACTATCATATACAGCCACAGATTATAAATCCTAGTGACTATGTATGATTAGTTACATAATTAAACATCATGAAACCAAAATAAAAAAATATTTTATTTAATGTTATTAATGAGCTCATAACATCACTTGAGTACTTAAATATATATAAGATAATATTGTGAATACGTATAAGGACCCATCCTTAAAACATTCCTTAATCATGAATAAAATGAATAATTCACATTGAGGATATTTTCAGGTTTAGAGTATTAGGGAATTAGGACATTACTATTACATCTCAAAAGTTACAAAGTAGACACTTCAACTAAGTTTCCATTTTCTTCATAAAATAAAAACTCTTGAAAAAAAATTCATGTCCAGATCCATGTTTTAGACAACATGACATTCCTTGATACAATCCTTGACCCTGTTCCACTTTATGTCATGTGAAAAACATTTCAAAAACATGATATGAGCATAAGAAGCTCACTAATGAATACACAATGAAGGAAACTTTTAGATTTTCAAAACAACAAGTAAACCATGAATACATAATCAAAAGTAATACTTTTCACCTATATGAAGTAGTATATACTCTTCACTAAATAAAACATCATTGCTTACCCTTTTGTAACCAAAAGGTCACCATAACACCAATATAAAGAACATATAACATAAGTAGGTTACATGGAACATAAACATACTTAAATGGAATAAACATACAGTCGAGTTTCACACATGTCACTAAATGGAATAGCCATACAACTGACTTCCATACCAAATTCATTGGAGGTTATAACGTAACCACCCATCCTGGTATTCACAGCACCACCCTTCATTTGGTTTATCACATAACCACCTGTCAAATGTCCAAGTACCATTTTATAATCATAAGATATAAAACAAATATAATGGAAAGAAAACATTTCCACATTCCAATCACAATATATCACTTAATTATAATGACATAAAAAATACATTATCAAAACCATTTTCAATAACAAAATACATAAAACAGTATATGGTATTTATTTTCTTTTAAAAAAATTACGGCTTTTTGAGGAAGCCAAAGGTCAAATAATACTCGCGGAGGTAGAAAGCTTGTTGTCATCGCGTACGTTAAAATTAACATTCTTTTTTTGTTTTTTAGTAAAACAATTCATAGAAAAATATTCCATTTGAATGAAATGAAATTTCATAGGTGTTTATATAGCATATAAAATAAAGTCTTGTATTGAAACAAAATATGCCTCAATGAAAGGAGATTGAGATGATGTCCCTTACCTCGTGTCCAACATGACTCAATCGTTCTTTAATCTCCATAATAATAAACTATAATTAATTTATACTATCATAAAAACCTTTTTAAAGTCTAATATTTCATTTATATCACTTATTACCATGTTATAAACATTATTTAATCATTTACGTTAATAATGTATGTTTTGTTGATATTTGGTACTTGAGTCAAAAATAGACTTCTTATAATTACATGTTGTTCATGTGGTCAAAGGTTCATTATATCCAAAATGATATTCATGATTTTTATATCATATATATCATATATATCTAGTATATATATGTATTTATAATAGTGCATAACATTTAGAGGTAACAAATGAAATGCACCGTTCGTGGAGACGGTAAGCCGTATGTACGCATGAACGCTACTTCCATTTCTATTTCATATTTAATGGAATTAAAACATAATGATACGTAGTAGTATTATAATTCCAGTATTATATCATATATAATATCATTAAAACTATCTTTTATATGTACCACATATGGTCTGAATGAGTCATATCACTTTGAGGTGGCGGTATTCCACACTTGCTCAAATGAAATTATCACATTTACCCATAATGGAAACCATAAAATTATTCTATAAATTATAAATACAGAGGCATGAGGAATACATAAAAATAATATATATAATATATAAATACAGTGACTTCTTAATGGCCACCATGAGAGGTGGTAGGAGATAATTGAACAATCATCGATTTGTGAAGAAGTATTTCATCGTCCACCGAAACAGTATGTTGTTCACAAATTAGATAGAGGTGTGTGTAATTGTACATCGAATCCTTCTCAGAAAAACATCCTATTATATTTTAGAAACTGTTGTTATTACAAAATAATGTAATAAAAACTGTTTAAGGGGTTGGAGATGCAAAATAAACCAAAAGAACATAAGACAAGATGTTGCCTTTAAATCTGGTAACTCCCCTTGGTTTGAACAAAAAGTTTTTCTTGAAGTGATTTCTGCTTAAGATAAGTATTCTATTATTAATATAGGGATATTGGGAGATTATTTGAGTATAGGTTGGTCAAGCCAAAGGGCTTGATAAGTCTGTTAAATGGGTAGGAAGTGGGGTCTTTTTATAAGGGAGAGGAGGGTCTCTTTTGGAAAGTTTGAAAGTATTATTTTATTATATAATGATTTTCGGTTTATAAAGGTCCAAAAATCATTAATGTCAATGATATGGTGTCCCATGTTCGAAATAAAATCATCCAATAAGAATTGGTCAAGTTTTGGATATTATTTTAAGCATTATCTTCTTATTTATTTATATCATTCATTAATGACATAAACACTGTGTCATCATTGTGTCATAAATTTTTTTATTTATTTTATGTATAAAAAATATAAAAAACAACCATGATGTAGGAAATAATTTTATCTTTCTAATGAAAAGTTATAGTCATAAATATAGTTTATATTACCCCTTGAAAAAAATTAGTAAAATAATACATGTTTGTGAAATTTTTATTTTTTACATTAAATAAACTGGTATTAATGTCATTATTTTATCCAAGTGGCTCCATGGGGTCCCAAAATTGATGAATGGTTTGTCTTGGTCGGACAAGACTCATCCAATAGGGATAGGACATGTGTAAAGGTTATTTCATATTATTATAACCTTATTTTAACCTTAAATTACACTAATTATCTTTAATTGCGGTTAATAAAAGTTAAAAGTTAATATTCACCAACAAATATTTTCATCCAATTGAACTGAATTTTACATAATAATGACAAACAAGTATGTCAGATTTTTAAAATTCAATTCACACAAGCGATAAAATTTCATTTAAACAAAATATCATTTTTTTAACTACCACTTAGTGGTTTCACTATTCATCAAAATTGATGTTTTTTAGAAAAATACCAAAAATTCAACCAAAGATAAATTTGATATTAAAAATTAAAAAATTATTTCTATTTAAAAAAATTCAAAAACATAGAATTTTCATTAATTAATTTTATAATTAATTCCCGCTTTCAAAACAAATAGAGTGTTTTGAAGAAACAATATCTATCAAAAAATTGACACTTGTTTAAGTCTAATTTTCAAAGAGAAATTAATTCCAATGACAACCATTGGATTAAATTCTAAAAATATATTATAATTAAACTTTAATCCAATTAAAAATATAATCTAACCATATAAATAAATTAGATTAAAAATGGGTTTTTGAATTAAAATACAACATTTTTCACAATTCATTTAAAAATGAACTTTATCGGAAAAATAACAGAAACATACAAAAAGAAAATTTTGATGTCCCGATTCTAGAGAAGAATTTAATTTGGTCCTATAGAACGTATAAGAGTGGCAAAAACTATATTTAATGAGGGTACTCCCTTAAAAGGCGATGAATCAACATTTTAGTGAATATTAGAGTATTTATGCTTAAAATTGGATTCATTCATTTGTTAGGCCTCTAACATTTATTTTATAAAAGTAACAACATTTAACAATCATATATAATCATATTTTAGTTATTTCTATTCAATCCTTCCAATACAACATCTTGGTGTTAACTACCATTTAAAATAATATTATTATATTATTAGTGTGCAACGTATGATTTCAAAGAAATCCGTTGTTGCATATCGGGTATGCCATCCAACATAGCAACCCCATTAAAGTTAAATTATTATTTAATTCAAAAATATTAATAAATGTGAAAATGTCTAATTCATTATTTACCTGGATGTTACATCCTTCCCCCTTTTGGAAATTGCATCCTCGCAATTTTATTCACTTATAAAATTAATGGTGGTATTTATCCCTCATAGCATTTTCAGATTCCCACATTGCCTCTTCAACCATATTGTTTTTCCACAAAACCATCACCTGATGAATTACCTTATTCTGCAACACTTTCTCTCTATTGTCAAGAATCTGGACTGTTTATTTCTCATAAGAGAGATTCTCTTCCAACTAAACTATGTCTGGGATCAAAACATGAGATGGATATGGCATATACTTTCTCAATATTTAAACATGAAAAACATTGTGTACTTGGAGAAAACATGGAGGTAATTCCACTCTCTATGCAACTGATCCAACTTTCTCCATGATTTCATAATGTTTAATGAACCTCAGACTCAACTTTCCTTTCTTTCAAAAATGCATCACACTTTTCTATGAAGAAACTTTGTGAAAAACATGATCACCTACCTCAAAAGAAAGATCCTTCCTCCGGTTATCCACATAACTATTCTACTGACTCTGAGTTGTTCTCATGTTCTTCTGAATCAATTTAACGTTTTCACTATCTCTTCTACCAATTATAGTCCCATTAGCTTCCTTTCCCCTACTTCATCACAAAAATATGGAGTTTGACGCCATTTACAATATAACTCCTCAAATAGATCCATCATTGTACTAGAATGAGAACTGTTATTATAAGAAAATTCAACCAAAGAAATATGGTGGTCCCAACGTCCCTGGTAATCCATCGTGCAAGCATGTAACATATCCTTCAAGTTTTGAATAATTCGTTCTGACTATCCATCTTATTGCCGATGAAAAGGTGTATTAAAATTTAATTTAGTACCCAATGACTTCTGAAGGACTTTCCAAAAGTTAGAAGAAATCCTGGGATCACGATCAGATAAAATGGAGAGGGGAACTCCATGTAACTTGACTATCTCTTTAACATACAATTGAGAAAGATGATCTAGATAGAATGTATCTTGAATAAGAATGAAATGAGCAGATTTAGTCAATCAATACACAATAACCCATAATGCATTATTACCTCGATATGTCATTGGTAATATGACAATGAAGTTCGTGGATATATTTTTCCCATTTACACTCTAGCACCGATAAAGTCTGAAGCATCCCGTTCGGTAACTGCCGCTCTTCTTTAACCTGATGAAAATCAAACACTTCATAGTAAAATCAGTAGTATCTCTTTTCATTCCACCCCACCAGTAATACTCTCACAGATCTTTGTACATCTAAGTACTGTAGGGATGAACTGAATGTGGGGAACTATGAGCATCAAATAATAACTCATTCTTCAACTGTGAATCACAAGGCACACATAATCTCTTCCCAAACCTCAAAACACAATAATAATCAATGTTACATTCAGGAAACATACCCTTCTGAACCAGCTCCTCCTTTTTCTGCAACTCACTATATTTCTTTTGCGCTTTCTTAATTTTGTCTGATAGAGATGATATCACTGACACCTAAAACAAAACAGAATAAAATTCTGCACTAACAACATCTATGCCAAAGTTAATAAAATCAAAAACCAAAGGATCTCATTCCAAACGTAGCATGGTTAATGAAGTATTACTTTTTAGAATCAAAGCATCAGCCACATTATTTTCTTTTCTTGGATGGTAATGAATTTTAAAATCGTAAACCTTGATTAATTACAACCATCTCCTCTGTCTCAAGTTCAATTATTTCTGGGTGAATATCTACTTTAATCTTTTGTGATTAGTAAATATTTCACACTTTACACTATAAAAATGATGCCTCCAAATATTTAAAAAAAACAATAGTAGCTAATTCCAAATCATGTGTAGGGTAATTTAACACATGAGTTTTCAACTGACATGAAGCTTAAGCAATTACCTAATCATTCTGCATAAGGACACAACCAAGTCCTTTCAATGAAACTTCACTATAGATAACACAATCACCATTTTCTAGAAGGCATTTCCAAAACTGGAGCATTCACCAAACTTCTTTTCAATTCTTGAAAACAATAATCACATTCTTTTGTCCAAATGAACCTAACACCTTTTCGAGTTAACATAGTCATTGGACTAGATAATCGTGAAAAAATTATAGCAAACCTCTGGTAAGAACCTGCCAAACCATGAAAACTACATATCTCGGTTATATTTGTGGGTCTTGGCCATTCTTCAACAACATTTGTTTTAGCAGGATCAACAGTTATGCCTTTTTTTAAATAATGTGACCAAGGAAAGAAATTTGTTGTAACCAAAACCCACACTTGCTGAATTATACATACTGTTTCATTTATTATAAGGTTTTCAAGATAACATTTACATGACATTCATGTTCCACTTTACTTTTGGAATAAACCAAAATATCATTAATGAACACAACCAAAAACATTCCAAGAACTAATGGAAAAATCTATTCATTAGATCCATGAATACAGAAGGTGCATTGGTTAACCCAAAATGCATAACTACAAATTCATAATGGCCATATCTAGTACAAAATGCTGCCTTTGAAACATTTTCTTCTTTATTTTCAAATGATGGTACACCAACTTCAAGTCAATCATCGAAAAATACCGGGCTCCCTGGAGCTGATCAAACAAATCATCGATATGTGGAAAATGATACTTGTTCTTAATAGTGATGTTATTCAATTCTCTATAATCAATGAAAAGATTCATTAAACCATCATTCTTTTTTAAAAACAAGATAGAAGCCCCCCATGGTGATGTTCTTGGTCGAATGAAACCTTTATCTAATAACTACTGCAATTACTTCTTTAACTCTAAAATTTAACCTTCAGCCATTCCATAAGGGGGTCTTGAAATTGGCTTAGAATCAGGAACTAAGTCAATAGTAAATTCAACTTCCAAATCATGTATAATACCAGGTAACTCATCCGTAAAAACATTAAGATAATCATTTACCGCTGTCACATCATTAATTTGAACAATTCCTTTTTTTTCAACAATATGTGAAAGGTAACATTCATTTCAATTGTTTACTAGTTTCTCAGCTTCATGATATGTTATAAAAAGTAAGGGTTCATTCTTGTACACAAACTAAAAATCTTTCTAAAAAGAAACCTCGTTAGCTCTATAATCAATCGTAGCATGATAAATAGAAAGCCAATACATGCCCAAAATAACATCAAACTCTACTAGAGGGAAAACAATAAGGTTTTCTGGTATATTATTTCCACACACAAGGATAGAAAGGTTCTTATAATTTCTTTTTGTCTCAACATTTCCCCCTGGTGTTTTTACCATAAGTTCTAGAATCATATATTGATATGGAATTCCAAATTTACTAGAAAACTTCTCAGAAATGAATGAATTTGTAGACCCTGAATCAAACAACAGACTGGCATAATCTAAACAAACAAACAGTGTACCTGATACTACATCATTCGATGGACCAACATCTACTGAAGTAGATGCAAAGGATTTCACCACCCCATTCTACTATTAGTCTAGCTACTTTCCCTTAGTTGAGTTCTTCGTTAGACCCTTATTTTCATAAAGACCCATTTCACTACACTTAAAACATCTTACCTCTGGATTTTCATTTCTTGCTTGACCATCTTCCTTATAGTTACGAGCAATATGACCAGACTTACCACAACGAAAGCACTTCCCAAACTTGGATAAACATTATCCAGGATTCATTTTACAACAATTCTCACAGGATTGAAAAACAGTTTTCTTTCCTCCAGGCTTCTTTAATGAATTATTTCCCTTTTCCTACCAACTATACCTCTTATTCTGTTGTTTTTCAAAGAACACCTGATCATCGGAAATCTCCATTTCCACCTTCTCTACACATCGAACTAGTTTTTTCATAACTTTTTAACTCTCAAGAAGCTAAATACATTTAATACTTTGTCTTTAACCCTAAGTAAAAATGGATTATTTTACTATCATGACCTTGTATGAAATTTGGAGCATACCTTACCAGTCGAGTGATATTTTCTTCATAAGAAGCCACTGAGTCATCCTCTTGCCTCAATTATATGAATTATTTTTTACATCCTAAGATGAAAAACCTTAGGAAAATATTTCTCAAGAAACATACCATTGAATTAATCCCTATCAAGATCATCAATCTCCTCATTATCCCTGATATTTTTCACCATCGACCACCACTGATCAGCTTTACCTTAAAAACGGTAAATAGTGAGACTAACCTTTTGATATTCTCAATAACCCATGACATCAAAAATCTTTTACAATGCTTTAATCCACAATTCTTCTAGCATTGGGTCAGATGATCCTCTGAATGATGTGGGATTTTTCCTAAAAAATGCTCCACTACTGAGATGTTCCTATGTGGTTGATCTGGCTGATATCGTGTATGGATACCACCACCATGTATAGCCTGATTCAACAGTTCCATCACTGCAACAAACTGTTCAGTTCCGATTCCAACCATTTGTGGTTGCTTATTAGGAAGGTTGTTCTCCTTCTGATGTCGTCCCAACATAGCTGCCCTGTTACCTCTATGGAAAACCATTCTGAACACAAAATTATTTTAGGTGAAGCAACATGGTAATCATTAAATTCTATATAATTTCAATAATAAATTAATTTATGGACATGAATCTTATAATATTCTTACTCCTAAAGTAGTCTAAACCGTCCTCGGATACCAATTATAAGGAAACGTCCTTAAACCATATATAATATTGATTAAATGAATAATTGACATTGAGGATCTTTTCAGGTTTATAGTTTTAGAGAATTAGGCCATAAATATTACATCTAAAAAGTTACAAATTAGACACATGTACTCAGTTTCCTTTTTAAAATAAAATAAAAACTCTTGAAAAAAAGTTATGTCCAGTTCCATGTTTTAGACGGCATGACTTTCCTTGATCCCATCCTTGACCCTATTGCACTTTATTCCCTACGAAAAAATTTCAAAAACATGGTATGAGTATAAAAAGCTCAATAAGTAATACACAAAGAAAGAAACTGTTAGTTTATCAAAACAACAAGTAAACCATGAATACTTAATCATAAGTAATAATTTTCACCTATATAAAGTAGTAAATAATCTTCACTGAATAAAAAATAATTTCTTACCCTTTTGTAACCAAACGATCACTATAACACCCATATAAAGAACACATAACATATAATGATAACTTGGAACATAAACATATTTAAATGGAATTACCATACGGTCAACTTCCACACATGTCACAAAATGGAATAGCCATACAGTCGACTTCCATACCGAATACATCAGATGTTATATAATAACCACCCATCATGGTATTCATGGAACCACCCTGCATTTGGTTTATCATGTAACCACCTGTCAAATATCCACGTACCATTATAAAATCATATGACATAAAACAAATATAAAGGAAAGAAAACATTTACACATTTCAATCACAATATATCAATTATATATATTGACATAACAAATCCATTATCAAAACCATTTTCAATACCAAAATACATAAAATAGTTTATGGTATTTATTTTCTTTTAAAAAAATTATGGCTTGTTGAGGAAGCCAAAAGTCATATAATACTCGCGACAACGAAAAGGTCATTGTCACCAAGTAAATTAAAAGAAACATTAATTTTTGTAGTTTTGTAAAACACATCGTAGAAACATATTCCCTTTTAATGAAATGAAAATTCAATGGTGTTTATACAGAGTATAAAAGAATGTTATTTATGAAAACAAAATACGCCTCAATGAAAGGAGATTGAGACAAAGTTCCTTAGCTCGTGTTTGACTTGACTCGATCGTTCTTTAATCTTCTGAATAATAAACTAATGTTAATTTCTACTTTCTTAAGAACCTTTTTAAAGTTTATTATTCCTTTTATATCACTTATTACCATGTTATAAACATTATTTAATCATTTAAGTTATTAATGTTCTTTTTGTATATATTTGGTACCTGAGTCAAAAATGGACTTCTTATAATTACATGTTGTTCATTTGATCAAAGGATCATAATATCCAGAATGACATTCATGATTTTTATATCATATATATCATATATATCCAACATATAAATGTATCTATAATAGTACATAAAATTTAGAGGTACGAACTGAAATGTACCGATCATGGAGACAGTAAGCCATACGTACACATGAACACCACATCCATTTCTATTTCATATTTAATGGAATTAAAATATATCGATACATAGTAGTATTATAATTCCAGTATTTTATCATATATAATATCATTAATCCTATCCTTTATACGTAACACATATGTTATGAACGAGTCATATCACATTGATGGCGCGGTAGTCCGCACTTCCTCAAATGAAATTATCATGTTTACACATAATGGAAACTAGAAAGGTATGATATAAATGAGAAGTACAGAAGAATAATGAAAAAAAACATAATATATAACATATATAAATACAGTGACATCTTAATGGACACCATGAGAGGCGGTATACGATAATTGAACAAGCATCGTTTCGTGAGGCAGTAGTTTGTCGTCCATAAAAACTGTATATTCATCACCCATTATATAGAGGATTGTGTAAGTGTAGCTCGATTCATTATCATAAAAATATACTAGTATATTGTAGATACTAGTTTTGTTACAAAATAAAGGAATAAAAATAGTTTATGGGGTTAGATAAGCAAAATAAAAAAAATAACATAAGAGAAGACGTTACCTTTAAATAGGGTAACTCCGCTTGGTTTGAAACAAAAGTGTATCTTGAAGTGCTTTCTGTCTAGGGTAAGACATCTATAATGAAGAGAGGTATATTGGAAGCTTATTTTAGTTGATTTTTGATGAGACAAAGGGCTTTAGAAGTGTGTGAAATGGGTAGGAAGTGGGGTCTTTTTATAAGGGAGAGGAGGGGCTCTTTTGGAAATCATAAAAATATTATTTTATTATATAATTATTTTCGGTTTATAAAGGTCACCAAATAATTAAAGCCAAATATAAGGAGTCCCATGTTCGAAATAAAATCATCCAATGGGAATTTGACATGTGTTGGAAATTATTTTAAACATTATCTTGTTATTTATTTAAATCATTCATTAATGAAGGAAACACTGTGTCATCATTGTGTCATAAATAATTTTAATTATATGATGTATAAAAATTATAAAAAAATTACCATGATTTAGGGAATCCTTTTATATTTCTAATGAATATTTAGAGTCAAAAATATAATTTATATATCAACATTTAGAAATTTTTTTAGTAAAACAATACATGTTTGTGACATTCTTATTTTTAATTTAAATAAAAAGGTATTAATGTCATTATCTTACTCAAGTGGCTCCATGGTGTCCCAAAATTGACCCATGGTTTGTCTCGGTCAGAAAAGACTCATCCAATAAGGATAGGACATGTCTAATGGTTATTTCATATTATTATAACATTATTTTTACCTTAAATTACACTAATTACCTTTAATCGTGGTTAATAAAGGTCAACAGTTACTATTTACCAAAAAATATTTTCATCCCATTGAAATTCATTTTACTTACTAATGAAAACGAAGTATGTTGTAATTTTTTAATTCAATTCATCGAAGTGGTAAAATTTCATTTAAAAAAAATTCAGTTTTTTTAACTACCACATAGTTGTTTAACTATTCATCAAAAATTGAAGTTTTTCAGAATTAAACCAAAAGATCACCAAAAGCTATATATGATATTCAGAATTGAAAAATTATGTATATTTTAAAAAATTTATAAAATATAAGTTTTATTAATTAATTTTATAAATAATTCCCACTGTCAAAACAAATTGCGTGTTTTTTAGGAAGAATATCTTTCACAAGATTGACACCTATTTAAGTCCAATTTTCAAAGTGAAATTAATTCCAATTACCACCATTAGATTAAATGGTAAGTATATATTATAATTACACATTAAAGAAATTAAAAAGTTAATCTAGCCATATAAATAAATTAGATTAAAAATGCGGTTCTGAATAAAAATACAACAGTTTTCACTATTCATTTAAAAAAATGAACTTTATATGAAAAATAACAAAAACATACACAAAGCAAATTTTGACATCCCGATTCTAAAGAATAATTTTATTCGGTCCAATAGAACGTATAATAGTGAAAAAAAACTATATTTAATGATGGTTCCCCCTCAAAAGGTGATAAATTGACCTTTTAGTGAATATTAAAGTATTTATGCTTAAAATTAGATTAATTCACATTTTAGGCCTCTAACATTTATTGGAAAAAAGTAAAAACCTTTAAAAAACATATATAATAATATTTAATTATTTATATTTATTCCCACCAATACAATGTCTAGGAATTAACTACCATTTAAAACAATAATATTATATTAATAGTATGCAACGTAAGATTTCAAAGAAATCTGTTGTTTCATATCTGGTACGCCATTGAACATATGAACCCCATTAAAGTAAGATTAATATTTAATTAACAAATATTAATAAATATGAAAATGTTTTATTCTTTATTTACCTAGGATGTTACAATACGTGATCAAAATGGTTGGTTTAAAAATCCCAGTAAGGGAACAAACATATGAATAAAGTAATGAAAATGGGCTAGAAGGCAAAATATTAGGGAATAAAAATGCATTAAATAATAATAAACAAATGAAAGAATAATACGTATAAAATGGGATCATATAATCATGAAATCATTGGATTGTGGTGAAAACATAAAACATGACACAAGAAAGTTTCAAGTCTCATTTCACATGGAGGAGCAAGAGTCAAGGGTAGCCTCTAAGAATATTGCACATGGAGAACGAGACGAGGCTAACTACCATGACCATTGCACTTGAAATCTCATTAGACTAAAAATTATCAAATTTATTGGAGAATTATCTTTGCACACCCATTATAACATGTTTATGAATATGTGTTCCACATTAATAATCATACATATGGAATCAAACATAATCATAATGGTTACCCATGTTATGATTTGGGTATCATAATCATGTCCAAAAAAGTAAAAAAAGAGATTATGATAATGATTTCTATTAAAGATATGATTAAAATCATACATGGAAATTAATAATAGAAAATATTCATATATATGGATAGGTTTTTTAAACATTAAGTGAAAAATGTAAAAAAGTGTTTAAGAGACTATAAATAATCCATTTTAGTGTGGTTTAAGGAAAATATAAAAGATTCATTAAAAGGGAAATGGAATTATCATTTTTATGAAGCCCAAAAAAGAACCAATATATTATTTCATGATAAAATGAATTATTTTAGAAAAAAAAATTTCTTAAAAATAGATTATAGAGTACATTTGAAAATGGGTATGAAATCTGAAAGTTCCCTTTAATCGAACTTGTTTATCGAGAAGAATTGAAAAGTGAACCTTTTTAGGACATGTATTTCCCTACCAAATAAATATAATGTGATATGGATTCATGATTTTGGAACATATAAATATAATTTAGAGATATGAAATAAAAATTATGAATAATTATATTTGGTTTAAGAGAGAGAAATAACAACCAGATAGAAAAAATAGATGTGTGGAAAGAGTCACTTACCTTATGTGTGAAAGTGTTCTTCTCTTGAACATGATGTTATGAATTACAAAATTAAGTCAATAAAACTATTAATAATGTTTTATTTATACATGTATTTATTTATTATAATTTTATTTTTTCCATTCATGGCCTTTTTGATGAGTTATAATATACACTTTCATCGTTCCTGAGTGATCATTTCCTTAATTTTCATGGTTAGTTGACTAGTATATGTGATTGGAATATAATGTCAAATGAAAATAGTAGTCTAGAATTAAAATAATATGTTAATAATGGTCATAAATAATATTAAATCGTTATATGTTTTATTTTTTATATGGTATGAGGATGAATCATTTAATAAGACCATAATAATAATCATTTGAAACATTTTTAGCGGAATTCACACACAAAAAACTTGTTTTATTTTATTATTTTATATTATATGTATATGTTAGTTAAATAACATAAAAAGGGTTATTATATTAAATTTAAAATATATTTAAACCATTATTATTGATTTAAGACCATCCATGATGGTGTAAAATTAAATTGATAACTAGTCTTCCTTGAATCCTATAAATAAACACAACATAGATTATGTTCTCATTTTAAGAATTAAAGGAAAGGGAAAGAAATTATGGTGGTTTATTCCATGAAAATAATAAAATTCCATTATATTTTAGTTACATTAGTTACAATTACACATAGATAAGGGGGTTCCTGGATATAATACGAAATGAAAATAAATAGGAATGAAATTAAAAAAAATGTGAAGATGTTATTACCTCTTAGATCCATATCCATGATAACCATCATAGAAAAATGAGTTTGTACTTTTTTCATGGAAAAAAGAACATACACCCAAGGGATAGTCTTGTGAATTTTATTTGGATGATTTTTGAAAAGGATCAATGCTTTATATGTGTGAGAAGAAGTGGTGGTGAGGGGTGTTATTTATCTTGGAGGAGAGCGGTTTTTTTATAATTTTATTCAATATTTTTTTATATTGGATCAAAAGAATAAATAGTGATTATTCCATGGATAAATACATTAATGAGAGAATGATAGTTCTATATTATATTGATTACATCTTCCATGACTCAATTGATAGTGTAATAAAGTTATACTGTTATATACCGTAAATTACCGTATTTCAATATTCAACAAAAATTAATATAAATTCGAAAAATACAACAAAATTATCCCATAACATTTTATTAATGTGTATAATTAATAAATGAAATTAATTTTGAGTAAATACTTTTATAAATATGAGAAAAATAGTTTTAATTAAAACCAACGTTAACTAAGAAAATACAAATTTTAAAATTATACCCTATTTTATAACACTTTGAAAATTAAATTAATCTATCATAAAATCATATTATAATCATAATAAAAAAATGTTAATTTATGAATAAATTTAATGAAAATTAAATTTCTTTTAAATCATTATATTAATTATAAATTTGTAAATAAATATTTAGGACATAAAAAATACCAACACATAAATTATCATTTCAAAAACACTTATTTAATTATTAAAATATATAGATATATCACATTTTTATTAATAAGGTAGAAAAAATTTTATTTATCCATTTATAGGTAATGTTACTATTCTAGTAGCTACTTTACTATTCATAAAGGTCATATTACTTTTTCAAAGTTTAATTGACCATTCAATTAGTTTATGTTTCTTAATTTCTACAAACACTTGTTATTTCATTAATTATTCATATATAAAGTATTTTTTTGTTATTGATGATATTTTATATGATTTATAAAATATAAAATATATATAAGAAGGAAACATTCATTGATAGTATTCAGTTCCACTATAAGATTTATTTAGTTGAGCTCGTCCCATTGGTAGAAATCATTCTAGTTTGTTAAAAAGGTGGATTGAACTATTACATTATTTATGGATTATCATAATCTTATCCAAGTTATGATAATGATTCAGTACCCACTAAAATACATTGATGATATGTCCAATCAATTAATGGGGGAACAATGGTTCTATAATATTAACATGCGATTAGGATATCACCGATTGCAGGATCTAAAGAAGGGTATTCCAAAAATAGCCTTCATGAGTATATGTGGTCATTCTGAGTATGTAGTATTGCGTTTTGGTCTTAAAAATTTACCAACAGTCATTATGGAATTAATGAATATGATATTTCATAGATATCTTAATTCCATAAAGGTGGTGTTTGTGGATTCCATATTATTGTATTCAAGGAAAAGGGTACATGGTGTATTATGATGCTTTGTGATATAGGTTGGGTTGTGCTCTCATGCAAGGAGATCCTATTATTTATTTTGTCTTAAAGAAGGTAAGGTATTCTGAGAAGAAGAAAAAAAAACAATATTTGGGGTTATAAACTATATTCTATTCACTAAAGACATTGAATCATTAGCTATTTTGTGAGAAATTTACATTTTTATGGATCCCAATATGTTGAACCATAGTTTAACACAAAGGGATTTGAACCTTAAAAAATATATATGGATGGAAGATCTAAAAATTTCTGTATCTGAATTAATGTATAAACCATATAATGAAAACATATTGGAAGATGCATTAAAGAATAATTTCATATACTCTGTTGGAAAAAGAACCTTCAAATTAGTTGTAGTGGATATCATTCGTAGCCAACATTCACTTGGAAGGTAAACATCGAGGTGATGTAGTGGGTTTATTCCTAGATTTTTTTCTTCCAAATTTGGTGAAGATGGTAAAATAGGCATAATAATGTAATTCAATAAAATTTAAATGAGGTCAAAACTAAATGGTATGGAGAGCCTTGAGGGATGGGAGCTGGATGAGTGTGTAATGTTTTGGATCAGAAATCAAATAATCATTCTTATAGCTTGTTAAGAAAAACTTCATCTTGATACCACCATTTTTTGATGGGCCATTCATCCTAGAATACCAAATATGTATAAGGATTTTAATGATTAGTTTTGGGGTATAGTAAGAAAAAGAAGGTGGCCAAGTTTGTTTCATGTTGCCTAACAAGTAACCATTTTAATGATAATCAGCAGTGATTTGAATGTATATTGTAGTTTTTTCATCTTCCTATTTTGAAATGTGAATGTATAGATATATATTTTTTTACTAGTTCAACTACGAACAATATTAAAACATGATTCAATATGGGTTATAGTGGATAGGCTCTCAAAGTTAGACTATTTCATCTCTATTCATTAATTTTATATACTAGAGGACATATCAAAAATAGCTATCTGAGAAGTATTAAGGAGACATGGCATACCAATTTCAACTATGATAGATAGACAACCAAGATTTACATCTCATTTCTATAATTCATTACAGAAAGACCTTAGGAATCTGTTGACTTTGAGTATGGAATATCATCATATTATGGATGGGTAATATTAAAGAATGATACAAATGTTGTAAGACATGTTATAATCATGTGTAATGTATTTTGGTGGATCATGGGAGGATATTATGCTATTTGTGGAGTTCTCCAATAACAAAATTTATCAAGCCTTCATATATACAGATCATTTTGAAAAATTGTGTGGATTTCCTTGGCAATCTCCAATTTTTGGGGTGGAAACATGTGATACTTCACTAGTTTGGACGAACCATGTACAAGAACCATCAGAGAAGATTCTATTAACAATGAAAAGTTATGGAGACAATATATAATCTTAATAAATCATACATTGATCATTTTCGACGACTATTTTTGTTCATGCTGAGTGATATTGTGTTCCATATGATCGCTCCAAGTCTAGGATATCATCCTTTTGTGAAGAAGGGAAATTTATCTCTTAGACACTTATTCCTTTTTGATATAAATGAATGGATTTCAGAGAGGGAATATCAGTTGGATATTCAACAAGGGTTCAGGGATATGCACGATGTGTTTCATTTATCTCAGTAGAAAAATATTAAGCATTGTCCTAACAATTTGATTTGATGGGATCACATTGATCTTGAGCTGAAATCCTCATTATATCATGTGTCGATAAATATTTTGGATATGAAATAGAATGAATTACATGGTAAAATTATTGGGTTGGTGTGGGTTTTGTGGATACATTGTCAGATTCTGGAAGAGACTTTGTAACATAAAAATTAAATTGTAACTCAAAATAACTAACTCATTTAGGGAAATTCTATTTTTTTACTTTCCATTTACAAAAAAACCATTTTTTGGAAGAATTAACACCCCTAATTTCAATTAAATAAAATATTATTTATTGTTTTTATGTATATAAAGTGGTTTTGTGATGTTTGGGATTATTTTTGAGACTTTAGGAATGATTTTTATGATTTTATAAAGGTTAATGGTTGGTTCACGGTTAGTGGAAATTGTGTAACTCTTACATGATACCGTGTATAGAGAGACAATGGAAAATGGGTTAACACATAGTTAGGATCAGGGTTTTTCCAAACTGTTCTCGCACCAAGGATAAATCATGCAAATTGGCATAGTGCAATTTTTCATTATTGGTACACAAGTTTTCTAACCATGAAATCCAACCATGAGAGGGCCTCTTTGAGGAAGAAACTGTCATAGAGTCAGCACATGATTTCTCTAACCATGCAACTAAGGATTCATGGTTTAAAAAAATATACTAAAAACGTGGATTCAAGTTGGATTTATGTTTTAAACCATCTTTATTATCCCACATCCCTGATAAAATTCTATTTATCACTATCATTGGTTGTTGAACCCTTCGCATCTACAAGGATGTGATCTATAGGAGTTTGTTGGTGTGTTGAAGCTCGAGTCATACTATAAGACATTGTTTTTGGTTGTTTTTGGTGGGTATTATTGATCGAATTCTCCCTCTTTGTCGGTGTCTTGGATCTATTTCTACCATGGATATATACGATGTTTTTAACAATAGCTATCATTATATTTTCCTTTGGTGATGATAGGAGAAGATATTTATGGAATGTATTTAGATATTCAACCATGTTTGTGGGAATGTTATTGTTTTTCATCATTTTTTCCATATATCTCTTGGTAGGGGGATTCATTCCCAACACCTATATTTAGAACATGATGTCTTAGTTTCAAATTTTTTGTTTTTCTTAAAATTGATTATGATATTATCGTGCAATGGTATTTCGAAACCTTATTTGAAGAATGTTTATGGAATTTTAAAAATTTGGTGTTTTTTGGAAATTGAAAATGGTAACATGAATTTGAAATGATGATTTTAAAATATTTATTTGGTATTGTTGCATGGAAATGTGTTTTGAATAAAAGGGTTTGTTTCATTAAAACAGAATATTGGATATGTATTCAATAAAATGTTTTTTAATGAAATGATTGGATGAAATCGACAAGGGATGCATTGTTAAGTAGTTGTCTTAAATGGTTATGCTTGTGTGAAATGATATGGATAATGTATGTGAAGTACTACCCTGAACGGGTATGGGTTATGGGCATTAGGTTCCACAATAAATGGAAACATCACGTTTTTGTATGTGGGTGTTTGTGGTTATGTGAAATTAAATGAGTTATTCTTTAATGTAAATTGATAAAAGGATCGATGAATATTTAAGTATTCTTCTTGAAACAGGGTATTTTTTTGAGGAAACTATTTTGGTATGGAATTTCATTGATTTTTTTATAAACATTAGATCCTTTTAAAAATAGTTTTTATTAAAATAGTTTTATATAGATTGGTGATTTTTTTCTACCCTAGTGGTGTGAGCAGGAATGTCATATGTGGAAATACTATTTAGTTTTATTAATCACCCTTACTTTGGAACATTGTTGGTTTTGTATATATTGTCTATTAGGATATTGGTAATGTTAACACATCACCCTTATTTAGTGGTTCTCTGTGAGATATTAAAGGGTCTTGGATTTGGAGTTTGGAATTGGTGTACTTGTATTCTTCCTGATTATCTTATTTTTTCATCCATAGTGTACTTTTATGTTTTGTAGTCTTTTTTTGTGGCAATCGCTGTTGTTTGGTACCGATATAACTGTACTTCTTGAGTTTTTTACATTGTTACAATCTATCAATTATTAGTTTTTTGTGGGGTTTGTTTGGTTGGTTTATTTTTTTTTTCAATGTTAAAAATATCATCCACTAGTTTCGAATCCCCTGGAATTTATTTCAATCGTTTGGAATCTTGGGGATGGCGCTTAAGGCCAAGTAATATCCTTATGCCTTCTCAAGCCAATGAGGAGGGGTGATATGTTTCAAATAATATGAAAATGGAAATAATTTTATTGGTTTTTTTCATTGGACTAAATGGTTTCTTATTTTATATAAATTACAGCGAATTTTTTTCTTATATCACATTTTAAATGTTTTTACCACGATTAGGGAGGGGTGGGAACAAAGAGTGTGTTTTGTTGAATTTTATAAATATTTTTAATTAGAATAATATTTTTAAATTTATCTAAGGAAAAATAGATATTTAATAGAAGTGTTAACTTTTTAATATATGGGTTTGATATGTAATATTTATGAACTAATTGAATAATACACAACACCATAATGATAATAAAAATGTAATAAGATGTGTTCTTATCTAAAAACATAATATTATGTTAATTTTTATGTATATGTCATTATATAATTCATCCAAAATAATAGGTAAAACATCATAATATTTGAAAATAAAAAATTAAAAAAATGTAACCTAAGTTGTAGTGGATAAATGAAAAGAGATGTGGAGGAACGAAAATAATACTGGAGAGTGGCTGATTGTAGGGATAAATTGTGGAGGATAAAAATTTTTGGCAAGAAGGATAGATAAACTGCTGCATTAGGGATTAATTTGGAAGAAAAATTCCAAAATTATTCAGGATATTTAAATGAAATAAATTTTCTCATACATAATTTATTATTTACATAAATAAGTTGAAAATTCATATTTTAATAAATAATATTGAACAAGGGTTTTTTCAACTATTAGAAAATAATAAAAATAAATATTTTCTATATCCTTTGTAGTAATAAACAAATAAAACCATATTGAGTGTTTTTTGTGTTAGCTATAAAATATAATATTTAAAAAAATCATTTATAACATTAGTTATTTATAAATGACATTATAATTGGGTCATTTTTTTAATTATTTACACTAGATGAGTTATTATTTGGAATATTCATCATAATTGTTATTGGATAATAAGGTCTACTAGGTTAATAAATGAAGAAAGAATTATAATGACAGGTTAATTGTGATTATAAATAAATTATAAATTATATTTTAAAGGGTCATATATTAAAATCACAAGGGATATATATGACGTAGTTCAGTAGGTTTATCTGAATCTATTGTTTTGAATTATCATGACCTCTTCTATGATTCCAAAAAAACCTAATTTTAAATTACATACCATGAGTTAACAGAGAATCTCTCTAAACCTAAATTTTTTTTTATTTCAATTAAACAAATTCATTTATTTTATCTATTACAATACCAAATTAATTCAATGTTTTTTATATCACAAATATCTCATTAAGGGTTCAAATTTATTAATGGAGGAAATTATATCCATTGATTATTTTTTTCAATGATTTCACTATATGGAGAACATACATTATGTGTGGGAAAAATAGAATAATCTATTAATTTTACTAGATGAAATATGAAAAATGGATAGATATCACATGATCCTTGGAAAAGTGGAAACTAGTTTACATCATATATAGTAAATAATTCTCTCATTAATTCATGGATGGTTTATAAATTATATAATTAATTAATCAAATCCATTAGGATGTTATTTTAATAGATCTTGGAGGAAGTAGAAGTTTATAAATAGAGTCTTACAATTTTAATTCAACTTTTTTTTAGTTTTTTATTTACCATATTTTCCTTCTATGTAATCTTGATTTCAATGGTTTTAGTACTTCAATTGGATGAATAATCTGATAATAATTTATTTATCATGTTTGGGAGAGCCATAAACATGTTTAATTTTTAAATATATAGTTCCTCATATAATGATATTCACATTTTCAACTTTGTTCATTTGAGGGTTTTTAGTTTTAATCAATTTATATGTAATACGTCTATTATTGACTAGTTTTTTATTTATTTTTTCTCTCCATTTAGTCAAAATTTTATATGAATGAACATGAGTTATTGATAGGGGATGTTCACGGTGATAAAAGATACATATATGGAAGAAATAATCACATGATTAACTAAAATATGTAAATATCTTATAATTGGGTGGTGGCTAAAATGTTGGGGTCATGTTCACAATAGTATGATTAATCAATTTCCCCTTTTCTATCACATGAACATTGGAAATAAAATCATCTATCCTTGATGATTAAAATATTGAAACTCACCAAACCAAATTGAATATAGTGAGAAATACAAGATCATATATTTCTCTTTTATAATCAAACTAGTAGGTAGGATTTGATTTTTCATCGATGATGACATAAAAATGGAACTCATATCTTTGGTTCAATAACTAATATATTCTCTTAATAAGTTTACTATGTATTCAATTTCATTTCACTAGAATATAGATCATAAACAATTCCATTTTTTGTACATATCGATATCATATTAAAATTATACCATTTCTAGGAGACAAATAGAGTTTCCACTAGTATATATTAACATCTAATAAAAAATTCACAAATATATATTGATAGAGTTAATAGTACATCCATTATATACCCACCCAGAACTTTTAATGATGATGGGTGTTCCAATTTCCTACCTCCCAATGACAATATTTTTATCACCATATATCAAAATGATTAAATATTTAATCATGATCAATTCATTGAGAGGTCATTTCATTCTTTATTTTTGGATCATAGAATCAATGATAATCTTCAGTTTGATTTGTTAGAAAATTAAAATTAGAAACTCAATTGGAACCGAATATCATAATTTGGAATTTGAAATCATGGATTAAATTCCTAACCAAAGGTGAGGATTTTTTCACCTTCAATTGAGAATAAAAACAATTATATTTTCTATAAAATTGTATTAGATGAATTCTAATTGAAATGAGGAAAAATGAAATTTATTTCAATGTCACATAGAGTTGAAAGAGATAATATAGAACAGAAAATTGTGGATATTTTCAAACACCCCACAATTTTATGTTAAATTTTCCTTTGAAACCTATTGTGTTCGATTTTTTTTCATGCGTGATATTTATAACCGACATAAAATGTGGAAAATTATGTAATGTATAAAATATAAAATTTTAACTGAAAGGTAAAAATATAAGAAAAAGAATTTTGTAATATATTTATAAAAAAATAAATTTCCTTATGAATACCTAATAACTAATAATAATCATCAATTATAACTATCCAACTAGTAATACTGATTTATGATTTAAAATGAAACCCTTCTAAAATTAGATTTTATCATATTTAATATATTATTTATAAAATATATTATGGATATAAAGTAGTATGACAACCCTGAATTTTATTATTAGTTAGGTGAATATGAGAAGATTTAATGGCCCAGTCCTCTCCAGTCCATTCCTTTGTGAAAATGTGGTGTTAGAGGTGTTCTGAAAGGTAAAGGTGGCTTGGTGCGCATTTGGGTGTTTTTTTAAAGAAATCTAAAGGGTTATGGCCTTCGCACGGGAGGCACACAGTTTGCGTAAACCGTGAGGCCAAACTGTGCAAGGATGGTCTTGGAGGCAGTGGCTAACACACGGTTAGTGCACAGTTTGTCTAACTGTGCGAGGAGTGATTGTCGAGGTAGAAGCTACTGCACGGTTAGCACACAGTTTGTTAAAAAGTGCGGACTCACCATGAAGGCACTTAAAGTCATATCCTAAAATTGTGTATCTAAACTCTTTTGCCTCTAAATGGTTCTTTTATGCCCCTAAGCGGCCATAACTCGGGATTACCCTTCATTGGAGGTAGAAGAACCTCTCCCATGCATTTTAGAGGTGATCCGGAGGCTTTTTTGGTGAATCAAAGTCGGTTCCTTGAGGTATGTGATCGATCATTCTTGTTTTCCTAGATCTACTTAGATCTACCTCTCCTCCTCTCTCGGTTTCTTAGATTTATGCCCGTTATGGGTAGATCTAAGCATGCATTTGTCGAATATGATGAGCTTTGGTCTTGGTTGTGTTAGGAGAGGATATCTAAAGATGATTTGTGGAGAATCAACCCGGTTTCTTGAGCATTATTCGGCCGTCGTGGTTTCTTAAAAACCCATTGAGGTAGGGATTTTTCCTTCATCTATCTAATTTGTGCATCATGTGGGATGGTTGTCCTCTTGCTTTCACGAGACATAGTTGAAACAGTTTAATGAAGATAATAAATGGCTTAAAGAATGGGGATGGGGAAAGTTGTTATGTTTATCTTTGTTATCCTATTGTTATGTTGTGAATTGAATAGGCTTATGCCTACTGAAAATCACGGTTGTTGGGGGCCTTTGCTTGAGAAATTAAATTTTTCCCTATCTTTATAGACCGTTTTGTGGATGGAAACATTGTGGAATATGGAATTTGGTTAATCACGAAAATATGGATGATTAAATGAATATCTGGAACCCTTGTGTGATCACCCCAGTTGAACAAAATGGAATAATGAACATGTGGGTGTTAGTTTGGTTATGTGGTGTGTAGGGGGGGGGGGGTTGAATCCTGGGTGATTACAAATATTATGGGTAATGGGGCTACGGTAAATGTTATTAAAGGGGAAATGATGTGGCATGAGCCTTGTTTTGTGATACGATTTTGGAGATGTGGATATAGTGGCAGCATGGCTGCAGTAATGAGTTGTGATATTAAAAGACTGTGGAATGTTGATAAATGAACTGTGGGGAACGATAATTAATTAAACGTGGGAACAATCAATGGAGATTTATTGATGATAAAAAGTTTGGTTTTGTGTTACTTGTGTTCTATCTAACGTGATTTGTGGTTAGAAGGGTTTTGTTTTACAAAACACTTGATCTGGTTTGATAATTGCCCACTAGTTAAGGAACTAATAAACTAATACTATTGAAACATGAAAACCTAAATGGGGTTGGGTTTGATTGTTGTATGCATGCTTCGTAGTAGTAGTTCCAAGGCACATGCTCAGTTTCTCTGTTTAGAAGACATAGGTTGGGTTGTGTGTTAGGTATATATATATGTGTGTCTATATCGTTGTGTTTTGTCGCACCCCACCCATGTTAAAAACATAGTTTTGAACACTCCTATTTCATGGGAGAGGGTGTTTCCCCCTTAGTTACTAGCTCATTCCTCTCCTTCTTCCATATATTGTGATGGCTTGAGGCGATATTACCACCAAGACTCTTCGGGTAGGTTTTGATTGGTGTGATTTTTTTATCCCAAGACTCTTCAGGCATGTTTATTGTTCCCAAGAATCTTCGGGATGAGGGCCAGGTGTGTTTGGGAAGGGATGTGATATGTGGTTTGTGAGGCCAAGGTGTGTGCGGGCGGGATATTTGGTTTGTGAGGCCCAGGTGTGTGCGGGTGTGATATGTGTGTTGTGAGTCCTAGGTGTGTGTGTGTGGGAATTGTGGTTTGTGAGGGCTAGGTGTGTGCGGGCGGGATGTGTGGTTTTTGAGCCCCAGGTGTGTGCGGGCAACAAGAGTGTGGTTGCGTCAAGAAATTCTCCATCAGGAAGAGAATCTAACTAGTGGGGGAATGTGGTGTGGGGTACCCAATACTCTTGTCCTTATATACTACTACATGTTGTTTTGTGTTTGGTGAGCGTGGATGGTGAGGTTGGGTGGATAGAATTCCTTGCTAGATTATGGTTCTTCTGTTGTTCTCACGTGACATTAGGATGTCTCCCCACCTGTGCATGGGAGCTTTCGGTTTCCTTAGTGAGTATACTTGTATGCTCACCCTAATTTTACTTTCAGGTTTCTAGGAGGACTACCATGGCCTTGCGGGACCCTACTAGTTAGGACAGTTGGAGTTTTTGCAGTTGTTGTACTCTTGTTTCTTTTGGTATTGAAATTTCGAGTTTTTTTGTACTTGTACTTTGTTCCACAATTGTTTAAACATGCACGTGGTATTGGATTGGGTTTATTTTCATTTACTTGTCCCTTTTTCCTTTTGGTGGTTGACTCATCCTATTTCCTGATCTTAAATAATAAAAAGGGTAATGCCTCCCATATTTGTGAAAACTCATACCCTTGGTGCTAGTAGCCACTATGGGGCCTACTAGAGGTGGGACTCAGGGGTCATTATCTCCCTTTCACCATTTCCATCTCAAAAGGGTCATCTTTGGTGGGAGGAGGTTGTGACAGAATGGTATTAGAGGTGATGGTTGAGAGATAGGTTGGAGTCTGGAGTAAGGCCTAGTGAGGATTCCATGGGATGGTAGGGCAATAGTATTTGGTGATCTTGGTGTGTGACATATGCCAGGGAAGGCCGGCTAGGACAAGGGATTTTAAGGCCCCATGTGATATGATGAAAGGACTCTGAGCCTACACAATGACCAAGTGAGACAACATTCATTGCAGGGTAGATACCCTAGGGTAGGTACATGCATCATCTTGTTTGTGTTTTACTTGATTTGGGTGTTTTGGGAAAGAAATTGAAATAAAGTGATAAAATGAAACCTTGAGAAATATTATTACTACTTGGGCTTAGGTGATCATTCTTTATCATACAACTATGGCACCTGGAAATCATCCCCGGGTGACTCAGACAGTCGAGGCCCAGCAGATTCAGGCAGTCGATTATTTGAGGATTGACCGATAAGAGGAAGATAATCAGTGGCAGAAGACTCTCTGTTCTTTCCAGTGTCAAACCCTCAAAAATTAAGAGGGTAGTACTTCAAATATGGAGAAGGAGGGGTGGCTTGATAAGCTAGGGATCACTTTTACTTTGATCTGTGCTCCGAGGGTATACAGAGTTCCCCTAGTAGTCAGTAAGGTGAGAGGTGCGACACATCAGCGGTGGATGCTCTACCTCGTGGAGAGGTCAGAGGCAGAGGTCCCACAAGCTGACATTGAGAAGGAGTTCCGAGAGAATTTCCTTTCTTCCATGATCAATGCAGAGAAGCGGTAGGAGTTTCTCTCCCCTTAGCAGGGGAATATGTCAGTACAAGAATTGGGGATCAAGTTAAAGTTTCTCTTATACATTGCAATGGATCTCTTTCTAGATGAGGAGTCTCGGGTGAGTTGTTTGGACGAGGCGCTTTGTCCTTCACTCTAATATGTTGTCACCCCATTCACCCTTCCGATATACTTGGAAGTACAGATGAAGGAAGAGGTTGTAGAGAGGATGCACTCGTAGGGAGGTGGACCATAAGAGGGGTTCCAGCCGGGTTTGTTGAAGGGGAAGGCAGTCAGCAGCAGGTCTCCTACGATGGGACCTTCCAGTTTTAGGCCAGTATGGAGCATGCCCCAGCAGTTCGAGTTCAGATCTTCGGGTCCTCGTCCCTTTGTCACAAGACCATGACCAAAGTGTTTCTCTTGCGGAGTTTTCAGGAACGTTCAGAGTCAGTGCCCGACCCGAGCTCATTATAGTGGAGGAGGGCAGGTTCAGTGCCCGCCTCAGTAGCACTAGTTGTCAGTGAGGCCCTTCTAGCAGCAGTAAGACCTTGCTTTTCCGAGGGAAGTCTTTGTAGGAGGAGGCCAACCTTAGGGTGCTCCTCAGGGACCTTGACCAGGGTGTGGTCAGGGAGGTGGTCAACATCAGAGAGGAAGAGAGCTGGGCATGGACAGTTTCACGCAGCAGAATTGGAAGCTCTGGAAGGACCAAAGGTGGTGCGAGGTACGATTTGTTTGTTCAGCACACTTGTTTATACTTTGTTCGATTCGGGAGCTTCACACTCCTTTTCTACACCAGGTCTAGCCCATGCTTTGGGTCTAGACGTAGAGAGACATTTCATACCCCTGGTGCTGAGTACACCAGTTGGAGGTCAGACCATTGTATCTTGTGTTTTTCGGGGATGTGGGATAACATTGGGACCACATCGATCTAGTGGGGATCTCCTTTTGCGATAGATGGAGCCATATGATGTCATCCTAGGCATCGACTACTTGTTTTCTGTTTGTTCTGTTATCGACTGATTATGAAGAAGAGTCGTGTTCTCCGACATGGATGGGTAGCGTGTAGCTTTTGTTGGCGAGAGGAGCTATCAAGTGGGAAGTCGATATGTGAAGCCTCCCCCTTCCTTGTTAGGTGTGTTATCAGTTGTTTCAGCTGATATAGAGATGATGGATATTCCAGAGGTTGTTGGGGAGTTCCTCGATGTTTTTCCTGAGGAGGTTTTGACTCTACCCCCCTGACATGACGTTGAGTTCGGTATTGACTTATAGCCTGGTGCCCATCTAATTTAAACGGACACTTATCGGATGGCACCTTCGGAGTTGCCGGAGTTGCGGATTCAGATTGAAGACCTGATGGAGAAGGGTTTTGTTCGACCCAGTGTGTCACCCTGTGGTGCTCCAGTTTTTTTCATAAAGAAGTTAGATGGTGGTCTGAGGCTATGCTTAGACTACCAGAGGTTGAATTAGGTAACGGTCAAGAACCATTACACCATTCCTAGGATTGATGATCTCTTCGACCAACTGAGGGGAGCAGGTTGGTTTTCCAAGATTGAACTACGATCTGGATATCATCAGCTGAGGGTAAAGGATAGTGACATCTCGAAGACGGCTTTTAGGTGTAGGTATGGGCACTTCGAGTTCATAGTGATGCCGTTTGGAGTTACGAATGCACCAGCTGTGTTCATGGGACTTATGAAATTTTTCATTTGAGAGTTTCTGGGCCAGTTCATCATTGTGTTTATCGATGACATCCTGATCTACTCAAGATCGGATGAGGAACACATTGAGCATCTTGGGGCAGTCTTGTAAGTACTTCGACAACACTAGGTTTATGGGAAATTGTCGATGTGTAAGTTCTTGACGCTATAAGTACACTTCCTTGGGAACGTGATGTCTCAGAATTGTGTGTCTGTGGGCCCATTGAAGGTGGTGGTAGTTGTTTCTTGGGCAGCACCCAAGAGCGTGGCAGATGTTCGTATTTTCCTGGGGTTGGCAGGTTATTATCGGAGGGTTATTTCGGACTTCTCTCCAGTTGTAGCTCCATTGACCGCTTAGACTAGGAAGGACCAGGTCTTACTATAGAGAGAGAAGTGCCAGAAGGAATTCGACTACCTAATGGAGAAGTTGTTCAGTGCTCCAGTACTCAGGTTTCCATAGGAAGGGTTGTTGTTTGAGATGTTTTGTGATGCTTCTAGCCTTGTATTGGGGTGCGTAATGATGTAGAAGAAGGGTGTGATCTATTATTGGTCTTGGCAGTTGCTCCCCCATGAGAATAACTATGCCACCCATGACCTATAGCTTGAAGCCGTAGTGTTCGCACTGATGATGTGGTGACATTACCTCTCTGGGGATCACTTCATGGTCTTCTCAGATCACAAGAGCATACGTTATATCTTCTCCTAGTGTGACAAGAACTTACGACAGTAGAGATGAGTTGAGTTTCTCCAAAACTTTGACTTAGAGATCTCTTACACTCAAGGTCAGGGCGATGTTGTGGCTGATTCCCTGAGCAGGAAGTCGCATAAGGAAGTGGTCCTGGAATCTTCTGATTATTGGAAAGCGATGGGAGAGTTGGCTGCCTTGATCTTGGATGCAAGGGTAGAGGGTGGTGGAGTCTATTTTTTCATATGACTGTGTAGTCCTCCTTATTTTAGTTGGTGGAAGAGTCTAAGTGGGGAGACATTGTGGTGGAAGTAATGTGGGATTGTATCGATGAGAGAAACGCTTCATAAGGATGGTCAGAGGATAGTCGACATCAGTTGATTTTCCTTGGAAGGTTGTTTGTTCCATAGGCGATGCGTGAGGGAGTCCTCCGTGAGTTTCATGGATCAGCCTTGGTGGTACATCTGGGTGTTTTGAAAATGTACTGAGGCCCTAAAAGAATAGTTTTGGTGGCCCGGGGTGCAACGGGTTGTGGCGGAGTTTATGGATAAGTGCCTAGTGTGTTATCAAGTAATGGTTGAATACCGTGTTCCCAGTGGTTTGTTTCATCCTTCGGATGTCCCCAAGTGGAAGTGGGATGAAATCTCAATGGACTTCATCACCGGACTACCCAGAGTTCATGGGGGTTATGATGTTATCTGGGTATTGGTGGATCGACTGATGAAATCTGCTCACTTCTTAGCAATTAAGGTGTTGGGCCCAGTGAGTACCTTTGCATAATGGTACGTAGACGAGGTGGTGCATTTTCATGTAGTTCCAAAGACTATCATCTAAGATTGGGAAACTCGGTTTACCTCACAAGTCTGGAGGGGGTTACAACATGCTTTTGGCACCCAGCTATGTCTTAGCACTACTTTCCACCCCCAGACTGATGGGCAGACAGAGCGGACTATCCAGAAATTGGAGGATATGCTGCGAGCATGCGTTTTGGAATTCGGAGGATCATGGGAGTGACACTTGCCTTTAGTAGAGTCTGCCTACAACAACAACTTCCACTCTACTATTGGCATGGAACCAATTGAGGCTTTGTATGGAAGTCCATGTCGTTCACCCATTTGGTGGGCAGAGGATTGTGAGATAGGTGATCTTGGGCCAGAAGTAGTACAGAGCACCATAGAGAAATTTCACCTTGTGCGTGAAAGGATGAAAGTGGATCAGGACCGATAAAAGTGTTATGCTAATTATCAGAGGAGGTCCTTGGTGTTGGAGGTGGGAGATAATGTGTTTTTGAAGGTTTCCCCTCGACAGGGGAAGCTGAGGTTTGGTAAGAGGAGTAAGATCTCCCCTTGGTTCATCATAACTTTCTAGGTGTTGAGGCGAATCGGCGAGGTGGCATATCAGCTGGCCCTTCCACCTCAGTTGGAGAAGGTTCATGACGTCTTCCACGTCTCCCAGCTTCGTGAGTACTTACATGACGACTCTCACATTATCGACTAGGGATATCTAGATATGGGAGATGACATGAACTTTGGGGAACGACTAGGCATAATCGAGGATCGTGAAGAGAAGGTGCTTCATGGACGAACGATCTCCTTGGTTCGTGTGTTGCGGAGGCATGTCGGCCTCGAGGAGATCACATGGGAGAGGGAGGCTCAAATGCATGATCAGTACCAGGAGTTGTTTTGACTTCTATTTTTCTTTGTTATTCTGAGATTTTTTTTGATGTTATACTCTGTACCTTTGATATATAGAATGCTTGGATTGTCTTCTTTGAGAGGTTTTTTTACATGTCCTCTAGAAGTGTGTAACATGTCCTGATGTGTGGGGATGTGGGAAGACCTAATCCATAATAGAGATGCATTAATGCGGATGCGATTAAATCCGTGCAAGTGATTCAGTGCCGCCTAAAGGAGATAATATCTCGAAATAGGAGAAGGAATTCCTAACACCTATGATTTGGGATGTTGGTTAGGTTCCTTTTATAACAAGATCCCTAAGATGTATCTTGTTGGGTTCCTCTGGGTTGGTTTTAAATTCTCAGGGATGAGAATGTTTTAAGAGGTATTTGATGTAATGGCTCGGACCTCTCCATACCTTTACTTTTTGAAAATATGGTGTTAGAGGTGTTTTGGAAGGTCAAGGTGGATTGGGGTGATTTTGGGTGTTTATTTATGGAAATCTAAAGGGTTATGGCCTTCGCACGGGAGGAACATGGTTTGCATAAACCATGTGGCCTAACTGTGCAAGGCTAGTCTTGGAGGTAGTGGCTAATGCACGGTTAGAGCATGGTTTGTCTAACAGTGTGGGGGAGTGATTGTTGAGGCAAAATCTACAGCACGGTTAGGGCATGGTTTGTTAAACTGTGCGGACTTACCGTGCGGGCACTAAAAGTTAGATCCTAAAATTTTGGATCTGAAATCTTTTACCTCTAAATGGTATGTTTAAGCCCCTATGCGGCTATAACTCGAGATTACCCTTCCTTGGAGGTAGAAGAACCTCTCCCAAGTGTTTTGAAGGCGATCCGAAGGCTTTTTTTGGAAAATCGAAGCCGATTCCATGAGGTATTTGATAGTTCATACTTTTTTTCCTACATCTACTTAGATCTACTCCTCCTCCTCTCTCGGTTTTTTAGATCTATGCCCGTTATGAGAAGATCTATGTGTGAATATGTCGAATATGATGAGATTTGGTCGTGGTTGTGTTAGGAGAGGATATATAAAAAAGATTCGTGGAGAATCGACTCGGATTCATGAGCATTATTCGACCATCATAGTTTCGTCAAAAACCTTGGAGGTAGGGATTTGTACCTTAATCTCTCTAATTCATGCATCATGTGGGATGGGTGTCCTCTTGTTTTCACGAGACATAGGTGAAATAGTTTAATAAAGATTATAACTATATTAAAGAATGAGGATGGGGAATGTTGTTATGTTTATCTTTGTTATCCTATAGTTATGTTTTGAATTGAATAGGCTTATGCCTACTAAAAATCACGGTTGTTGGGGGAATTTTCTTGCGCAGTTAAATGTTTCCCTGTCTTTCTAGACCCTTTTGTGGATGGAAACATTGTAGAATATGTATGTTGGTTAATCATGTAAAGTTGGCTGATTAAATGAATATCCAGAACCCTTGTGTGATCACCCTAGTAGAAAAAAATGGAATAATGAACATGTGGGTGTTGGTTTGGTTACATGGTGTGTGAAAGGGGGGGTGAATCATAGGTAATTATGAATAGGATGGCAAATGGGACTATGATAAATGATATTAAAGGGGAAATGATGAGGCATGAGCCATGTTTTGAGATACGGTTGTAGAGATGTGGATATAGTGGCTGCAAGGATGTAGTAATGAGTTGTGATATTAAAAGAATGTGGAAAGATGATAAATGGATTGTGGGGAAAGATAATGAATAAAATGTGGGAACAATCAATGGGGATTTATTAATGATAAAAAAGTTGGTTTTTTGTTAATTGTGTTCTATCTAACATGATTTTTGGTTGCTAGGGGTTTGATTTACGAAACACTTGATTTAGTTTGATAAATGCCCACTAGTTAAGTAACTAATAAACTAATACTGTTGAAATGTGAAAACCTAAATGGGGTTGTTTTTTTTGTTGTATTCATGCTTCGTAGTAGTAGTGTCGAGGCACGTGCTCATTTTCTATTCTTAGAAGCCATAGGTTGGGCTTTGTGTTTAGTATACATATATGTATCGGTATCTTTGTGTTTTGTCGCACCCCACCCATGTTGAACACTTAGTGCCGAACACTACTGTTTCACGGGAGAGGGTGTTTCCCCCTTAGTTACTAGCTCCTTCCTTCTTCTTCTTCCATAGGCTATTATGGCTTGAGGTGACATTACACCCAAGTCTCTTCATGTTGGTTTCGATTGGTGACATTTTTTTATCCCAACACTCTTCGGGTAGGTTTATTGTTCCCAAGAATCTTTAGGATGAGTCCCAGGTGTGTTTGGGAGGGGATGTGATATGTGGTTTGTGAGACCCAGGTGTGTGCGGGTGGCATGTTTGGTTTTCGAGGCCCATGTGTTTATGGGCAGGAAGTGTTTGGTAGCGTTAGGACATTCGACGTTAGGAAGTGAATCTAAATAGTGGAGGAAAGTGGTGCGGGGTACCCAATAATCTTGTTCTTATATACTACTACCTGTTGTTTTATGTTTGGTGGGTGTGGCTGGTGAGGTTGGGTGGATATAATTCCTTGATAAATTATGGTTCTTTTGTTGTTCTCACGTGACATTAGGATGTCTCCCCACTGGTGCACGGGAGATTTAGGTTCCCTTACTGAGTATACTTGTATGCTCACCCTAATTTTACTTTTAGGTTTCCAGGAGGACTACCAGGGCCATGCAGGACCCTACTAGTTGGCACAGTTGGAGTTATTGCAGTTGTTGTACTCTTGTTTATTTTGGTATTTCACTTTTTAGTTTTCTTATACTCGTACTTTGTTCTAGAATTGTTTAAACATGCATGTGGGATTGGTTTGGGTTTAATTTCATTTAATTTTCCCTTTTTTCCTTTTGGTGGTCGACTCATCCTATTTCCCGATCATAAATAATTAAAACGACAATGCCTCCCATACTTGTGAAAACTCATACCCTTGGTGCTAGTCGCCACTCCGGGGCCTACTGGAGGCGAGACTCAGGGGGTCATTATCTTCCTTTCACCATTGCCAGCTCAGAAGGGGAATCTTTGGTGGGATGGGGTCATGACAGAAGAAGAATAGTTAATATTTTGAAAACGCTATTTTCATTTCAAAATTAACTTCATTATATATTGAGGTCATCTATTTTAATGTAAAAATAAAATATTTTTGAAATTTATTTACACCCATATAAGTTCATTTTATTATTTATAATAAAATTATTATCTTAATAAGAATTTATCTTATTTTTTGAAGTAGTTTATTTAGAGGATAATATTGAAAAAAATATCGATATTTCTAAAACCATCACTTTTATGAAAGTATCATAATTCATGAAGGAACTAAATTAAATTAATTTTTTTTAAAAAAATAATATATTAATAAATTAAAATTACTATTTTATATTTATAAAACCTGTAGTTATTATTTGGAAAAAATTAATATTTTACTCTAATAATCTATTTATTCGAATATATTAAAAAAATTGATTTCAAAACTTTTCCAAAATTAAATGAAAAAAATGGATTTAATATTTTTTATGAAAATGATCATATAACATTACATAATTTATTTAATTTACTAATTTTTATATAATTATTATTAATATTATTAATATTTATTACCATTATAATGGTGAAAATGTTATTTTCAATGATATAATTTTTTACGAATGTGTACATTTATTAAATAAAAAACAATATATTCTTGAAGTGTACATTTATATATTATTTACTTATATATTTAATTATATTAAAAAAATTAATTGTTTTTAAATACTAACTAATATTAAGAATAGTAAATTGTGGAGACAATATTTTTTAAATTATATGTATATAATAATATTGTATTTAATAGTGAATTACATAATAATTAGAAATTTAATGAGATTAAGTGGAGAATAATATTTTTTTCTAAAACCACAATTTTTTTAATAACCATTATTTTATATTATTGATGAAAAAATTGTGGGTCAAAACTAATTACCCCAATGTTTACAAAAATGTAACAATAAAATAACAAATGACATCAATTTTTTTAAAACATATGTGTAAATTGTTTTTTAGGAACATGATGACCTCATCCCACATTGTATAAGGTGTATGGTGATTTATCCATCACATCCTAGTTATGTGTTGTAATGTGTTTGGTTTCAGAACTATGTGTGGTCTTTCCTTCTCCCTCTCTCTCTCTACAGATACCACATGCCATCACTTTCCCTCATGTTTTTAGTCTTGTTGGTTCCAATCTGAAATGAGAGGGAATAATTTACCACTACGATGGAGGCATCAATGATATTTGTGATGGGTTGTATGAAAAGTGATTTAGATAGACATGTTTTTCATTGGAATCATGATATATTCAATGATAATGGTCTTCTAGTGGCTGGTGACATACATTAGAGGAGGTACAATACATTATTCTATAATTTGGATGCAATAGAAGGTGTAAAGGGTGTATGATTCTAATGAAATTTATAATGGGAGTAATTTTTTCCTCCTTCTAGTGATAGTGATGTTAGTGTTTAATTATGAGTGGCAGGATGTGGATGACATGGGTGAGGTTAGTTGATTCTTGAGATTATGACATCAGATGGAATCCTGAGGTATGTTAGTGACAAAGTGCCAATCACTGAGTGGTCATATTATTGATGTGGAATACATCAACAGAAGATTAGGTCTATAAATTATATAAATATATTACATGATATGTAATATTTTAACGCCATTGGGTCTCTTTTTAGGTGAGATAATGACAGGATGGTATGAAATAAAGGAAAGGGTCTGCAGATGAGGCTTTGGGATTAATGCTTATGTGTCCTTAGACCATTTTTATTGCATTTGTTCCAATGGGATTATATTACACTAAAAAATATACATAAATGTTACTCTAGGACTTTGGTCCATGTTGTATATAGTAATTCAGGATATCCTATAAAATTTAGTCAAGTGTTTTCTAATACTTTGACATGTAATTGGTTCCCCCAACCTAATCAACATGGGGTTTCTTTTGTATTTTTTTGAGAAATGGGATTTACTATAAATAATTTAGTAAACAATTTTTTAGGATTGTTCAATGAAAGATAACCCCAAAATCTAATATTTCAAAAAAATTCCCCATTAACCCTTGAATAGTTCTTCACATAAAATAAAAATAATCAGTGCTCACAAAAGTGACATTTGATTCTCTTATAATATGTGTTCACATACACCCTCATAGTGCCCCATATTCCATTATAAGTATGCATAAAACAATTTCCAAATTTTCTCTATATAATTATATTACATTTACTAAATCCCATTGCCACAACATGTTTTCCAATGTCTTTCAAATTTTATTCAGTTCATAAAGTTGATGTTTAATATCCCGACATAAGAATTATATAATTTGTAAATTAATTACTTATTCATAACCTTACAAAAAACCATAACCATAGTAATATTATGAGATACTTGACATTTGAATACTAATGTGTTATTATGTTAATGGAATAACCATTATTTATTATGTTCTATCCACCAGGAATGTTGTCTTTTGTTGTATGGTCTACTTCTTCAATAAAATAACAATATTTATTATTTACCACTACTAATCATCAAATGTTATAATGATGAAATTGAATAAAAAAATTTACCTATACAATATAATTAAAATTTTTATGAGTCAAATTATAATTTACCATAATTTAAACACATTAACCGGGAAATTAATATATTAACAATGGGTTTTGAAAACAATCTTCCCTACAAATTAACATTTTTTTATTTTCATATTGATTTTCAAACCCGATCCAAAACAATTAAATATTTCTTAAAACAAAATATCAATATATATGTATAATTGTAATTAATTTTAAATGATTTTATTTCAAAATAAGTATTTTCTTAAAAATACTGACCCATTAAATTTTGGTATGTTCATGTTTGGGTTAGTCTTACAACAGATTTGAAAATTATTTTGAAGATACATTATAGATTTGTAACACCCCGAGATTTTATAAGTAATATTATTTTAAATTTATTTGATGTCTTGTGTTGTGCGCTACACCAAGAATATCTTCTTCTATACGCAACACCATATTAGCTTTTAGTATACACAAACACTATTCTTGGCTTGTTTTTCATGCAAGAGTGACCTTCCTCAATAGCGTGTGTTGTGCGCAAAACCAAGATTCACTAAACAATTATATATTGTTATAATATTATTATGAACTACCCATTATGAATACTATTAACCACATTTTTTATTTTATAACATATAATTCATCTTACACATATTCTTGAACATGTTATGAGTACAAAATCAATTTTTCAGGTAAAATATGTAATTTTTTAAAAAATGAGATTTTCCACCTTTTGATGGAGCACCAACATTAAATCTAGTTTTTACAAGTTTATAAGTTAAATTTGACGAAATAAACTTATTTACTTCAATAAGGAAATAAAAAATAACTTTGGATAATTTTTTAATATTTTTCGGTTAACTTTCATATTTTGATGAATAGAAAAAATACGCTAAATTTTAATTAAAAACATCTTTTTCGTCAAGATAATTAATATGGTTAGTTATAATATTTAATGGTTTTATAGTATAAAGGCAATATATTTTTACCATTTAACATTATTTATATCATTATCATTAATTGTACATTGAATTCATAGGTAAAAACATTTCAATCTTTTTCAATGTTTTAAATTTTAAAACCCATTTTCTCAACAACGGGAAAAATTTTAAATTAAATACTGCAAATTATATGTTTTGAATTTGAAAAAATTGATTCTATATTTGTAATAATTATGTCCAAATTATGTTAATAGGCTACTTTTTTAGGAATTATGAATAATTACTATGTTAAATTTTATTTACCCCTGTTAAATGTAAATCAGGTAATTAAGGGTAAAAATAATATTATAAAATTATCCTAACAGCTGCCAAAATTTAATTGGATGAATAAAAGAAGACCCATAACACCTAACGGTAGGAATATATTAATTTCATGGACTTTTGACCATGAAAATGATGTCATTATTATTAAAACCAATTAAAGTGACACCGTGTAACTCTCTTATATCTTGAATGTGTAATAATATTAATTTACTGTTAAAAATTATAAAACTTAGAACATAAATAGTCACCAGAAATATAATAAAATTATCTACATCATGTAAATTTATTTAGTATTTTTATGTCTTATATAATTATCATTAACAGTGACACAATAGTAATGTTGAAATTATTTTATTGGTTGAAGTATCAAATAAATGGTATTCAAAATATTAAAATAAAAATTATACGAGCTATTTAATTTTCTCCACGAATTTTTAAGATTCATATTACATTTTAATTGTCAAATAATTTTTTTTCTTGAATATATCTTATGTGTGGATTTTATTTAAATTCAAATAACTGAATAGTGTCAAAATTGACACTATTGTTATTTTATTAAAATAACATATTATTAAATTATTTAAAAATCACAAAATTATTTAAAAAATATAAATTAAAATTTATTTATTCTAAAATGTCCTAAACTATCCAATTATGTAAAATTAATAAAACCTATGTTATTTTTTATAACAATTAAAAATTTAGAATATTATTACCACAAATAAAATTAAATATATTAAATAAGGATAAATCAAGATGATAAAGTTTAAAATAAATTCCCAATACATGTAAATTTTATTTTTTGATGATATTACAATCCTATCACATCTCATATTCTAATTTGAGTCATTTTGGTAGTTTTCGTGTGGGGTTGGAGTTTATTGTAAATTAATATGTTAGAGGTTTCCAAAAGTACCCCTATTCTCTCTTATAAAATGGCACCTCCTACCTCTCCTCTTAACAACATTTTGAGCTTTAAAGCTCGACCAATACCTATCCATTTATCTTATCCTCTTTCCTAGTAACATACTATAGGTCCTGGTCTTCTTCTATGACCAATTTTAATTCCATAAGAGGTGGTTTAGAAGAGGCACATCGAATAAGAGATAATATCCTTTACCGATTCTTTCAAATTATTTTCTTCTTTTACTTCATATTATTTTTTTGTTTCATAATAAAGTAATATAATAAGTATCAATTTTATAATGATATATTATTATAAATATTAAGCAACCCTATTTCACCTTTTATCCATCCTATGAAAAACAAAATCACTACGTGTGCATATGTACAACTTATCGTCACCACGTTGTGGTGTAATCTGTTTTTCCACTACCACCATACATGGACGGGTATAATGGTGGAAATAATAACTATATATGATTATTATAACATGATAATAATTCTGATATATTATATAATTAATTATAATACCATTCATCAATTATGGGAACTATATTATCACTCATGCGTACGTACAGATTACCGTCTCCATGATGCCATGAGATTCATTCACCATGTTTACCATTCATGAATGAATATGAAGTATATATAATAAAAAATCATGAATGATATGAAAAAATAATGAAACTGGATTTGTTTACATATATTTTTAATTTACTTAATTCCGTTCAATTCAATATGGAAACGAAATGACCGTTCATGCGTACGTACGACCTACCATCTCCATGAATAGTGTATTTCATTACATTTATCGATATAATATATATTTATATTATGAATATAAATTTTATATAAATAATTTTTTACATTATAAAATTATGTAAATCAAGATATAAGTAATAATATCAACAACCAAATGTCCTAACACATATGATAAATGAAACAATTTTACCCAAAACAATGCTTTAACAAGGAATTGACCAAAGAACGGGTAATATAATTTCATAAGTGAATCATATATGATATCATAAATATTATTATGGGTGTGTTACAAGTTAATAATATGTTTTAACCCACTATACAGGAGTTTCAGACACGTACGTAAGAAATTGGAACTAATGTAAGGGATTGTTATTCCAATCTCACTCTTATCCGAGATAGTTTATTCATAAGCATTTACTGGGGTTGTATTTATCATCTATGTCCATGTTTTATAAAAAAAATTTCATAAAGTTTTTAATATTCTTCCATGTATTTTTAGAGTCATGTTTCCCCCCTTTATGAATTTTATTTATATTATGGAAGGAATACTTATTTTGTTAACAATACGAGGTACTTTTTGACTTTTCCGGCAAAAGTACGAGGAGAATGTATCTTTAACTTATATGGAATGAATAGATTTTTACGCTTTCATAATGACTTATTTTCATGATCCTTCCTCTACAATATTTCATTATTATTTTCAAAAAAATTATTTACTTTTAAAATTTCATGTTATTTTGAGAAAAGAAAATGATTTTGACGAAGAAAGAATATTTTCCTCAACAATCAATTTAAAGTGTTTTATCAAAACTATTTTACATCTATAATGACATTATTTAATATGCTTATGTTTCAAGCATAATGTATTTATTATTTACATGGTTTGATTTTTTATGATGAAATAATATCTGTTGTTTTACATGGGTTGTGTTATGATGGGATGATGTTTATGAACCCCATTTTATTCGTTGGGTTATGATGAATGAATTATGTTTATTTTGTGGCACAGGTAATAATGATTTAATTATTATATGGGTGGGACATATATCTCCCTAAAATACATTGGGTAAATATTTATATCTAATGAGATGGACATGGATGTAGGGAAAAGTGAATCCGGTTCAGTAATACAAGACAATAATGGCATGTAAACCCAGTTCAGGAATGGACTTTGTCCACTATGATGGTCTTGGCAGTAATGCCTTGGCTACTATGAAAATCATAACATGTGATTAATGGTTTTCCACAATTACATGTTTTATCCCCAAGCATATTTATCATGATAAATGTTCTTTTATGATTTATGCCTTGTGTACTGCCATGTTTTATGTCATTTACTCAAGATATTGATGTATAGATTTTATGTTCATGTTTTTACGTTCAAATTTTTGTGGATTGTTTTATGTTCTACATGTTTACCCTTACTGAGTATTCCAGCTCATCGTTTTTATGTTTTCTTTTCCCTAGGATATAAAGAATGGTTTTAGGTAAGAAAAAAAGGGGAACATCTTTATGGGAGATGTTGAAGATCTTTCACCATGATTAGAAGATTATGTTCTGAGTTTCCAAAGACACTAAACTAATACGGTTCTTGGAAAAAATTTTCTCGTTTATTAAGTATTCCACAAAATTAATGTAATTTCCATGTACTTAAAGCTTGGGTCTCTATAGTTTGTATTAGAATAAAGGTTTAGTTAACCTTTGGAAACTAGGATGCAAAAAATTTAGTGATATCCCTAGAGATATTTCTATGGTATGTCTAGGGAAGTATGTATGGTTAAGTATAAAGTATAAGTTACAATCCTAGAGTTATTATAATGATCATGATTAACCTAGGATTAGAACTATGTTGATAGAGATTGAATGTACTCCCCCTTCATTATGTTTGTTTCCAAGCATTATTTCTTCCTCTTACACTATTCTTTTTGGGTTTTAGATGACGAATGGAACCTGAATGAATCGTTTTGATCAATGTAATGGGAAATGAAATGATTTTCCTCCTGAACAACCAAATGTTATGGGAAACGGAGTGAAAAATCATAGTACTATAATTACATAAGCTATGAATCGTTCTAGACATCCAAATGAGTAGAGAAGGGAACAATAGTCTATTGAGTCCTTCATGAGGAAACACCCACCTTCTTTCAACGAGTCTTCTGATCCACTTGTTGCTAAAAAAAGGGATCAGTACCATTGAAATGATATTTTCTACAGTTCACTATTCAAAACATGAAAAAGAACTTTTTGTAGTTTAACATTTAGAAGGTGAATCAAACTAGTGGAAGACTCTAATTAAGAATACAAGGCCCCAAGAGGTAATTGAATCCATGAAATGGGACGAGTTCAAGAATATATTTTTCAATACGTAATTTCCTTGTATTCTCCGTACGAAGAAGGTAAAGGAGTTCCTTGAGCTTAAGAAAAAAATGATGAATCTATTGGTATATATGAGGTGAATTCTATAATGCTTTCATGGTATGCATATGGATTTATCATCCTACCAGAAAGAAAAGTTGATCGATTCATCAGTGGCTTAATACCAAGTCTTTGAAAGGAATTAGTTATAATAGACTTCAGTAGATATGAAATGATTGTTTGTTGTGCTATAAAGGTAGAACTGGATTTTGGTGTTTCATATCCATCTCATTGTCTTGATAAGAAACCAAATATGGAGTTAAAGAAAAAATCTGAAAATTATGTTGAAAAGAAGAAAAATGTTTCGTTATGCTCAATGTTTGGAAAGAATCATGGTGGAGATTGTCTTAAAGGGAATAGAAAATGTTTTAAGTGTCGGAACAAAGGTCATCGAACAGCTAAGTGCCAATGTAATGGTAAAAAGGTATCTAATGATGTGATTGGAGAAAAGACTATATATAAATCACCACCCACAATTCAACGCTACAAGTGCAAAGAAATGGGGAATTATGATAACGAATGCCCCAATCCAAAGGTAAATGGTGATCGACATCAACAACCTCTTAAGACAAAGGAAAAAGGGAAGTTACATGCAATCACTATTGGAAACATTAAATATGATAATGAAGTGGTGGAATGATTACGTGATTATGTAATAGGATTCCAAAATAGTGTTGTGGAATATCATATATAGTATCATGGAATTTTGGAATATCTATATATTGGTTTATTGTGGTTTTCAATAATTATATGGTACCAGTAACCATGAAAAGTGATTGAACTATTTTTGGGAAGAAGATGATATGTGCATAATGAAGCGATAAGGAGAAAATAATATGTGGTATATTATTAATGATCTCCTGACTGATATAATGAAAAAGCGATATCAAGATTTGAGTATATATAATTTTTGGGATTTTGGTATGTGGAAAGAGTTAACTTTTGATGGAATTCATGCTTTCACTAAGGTTCTATGGTAATTCATGTTTCAATAATACATGATAAATGTATTCACATGTTTCTAATGTGACCAAAATGTTATATGTTATGATATATGGGGGATAAATGATGGTATTCACATACTTTTTATAAAATTGTTCTAGGAATTGTTTTCTTTTTACTGTGAGTTTTGACAGAAGTATTTTGAATAAGATTAAATATTTGAATGAATTATGTTGGACATCAGCTAGTATTATTTACGACTAGAACCTTTTTTTAATATTATTTCTGGAATGTTATAATAGTGCAGTTTTAGAAAAAGGACAACCTTCCGAACGGGCGACAACCCATCGCTTCAGATAAGGATGTGGGAATCGAACCCAAAAACAAAGTGAAATAGGCCTTTATCGCCTACCACTAGCCTACAAGAAGTCCCTGGTTAGTAGAAATTTTTTTTATTTTGTTAAGTGGTATGATAGATAAAGTATAAGTCCATTTTGGGAATCATATATAGTTAATCTCACCATAGATTGACTTATGTATATTTAAAAAAATTTCTATCATATTTGTTTGAGATAGATGGAATAAACTATCATTCTATCACATGATCAGCTAAAACTTCACTAATGGAAAATTCAACTTAATTTCTTTAAAAGATGAAGTGTAAATTGTTCAAGGCAGGAACAACGACGAGATTGTACCAAAATCCAGTAAGTATTTCTCTTAATTCAAATATTCTTCAACATTAGGGAAATGATCTTGAAAAACAAAAATTCTATCCTAGTTCTCTCATATATGATAAATCAGGTGGTCCCTTAGATCATAAAAAATTTATGGCTTTGTGATTGTTGGATTTTTCATATCCATGTTCTCTACCACTCTCCATTAGAACATGATGGATACATTTCTCTTCCATATCTATATTTTCACCTATGTTATCCTATGTGGAATCCGAATGATAAGTTAATTTTGGTAACATTACGTTTCATAAATTAGTTTTTAAAATTAAGTAATAGTATTTCTTTTTCTGATGTAGGTTTCTATGAAAGAAACTTTCAAGTAGTAAAAGATTTATAACCCCGACAAATTTCGAGTGCAAAATTCATTTTAAGGGGGGTAGAATGTAGTACCCCGAGATTTTATGAGAAATATTATTTTTATTTTCTTTGATGTCTTGTGATGTATGCTACACCAATATTAGCATGTTCTTTACGCAACACCGTATTATCTAGTAGTATATGCAAACACTATTCAAGGCTTGGGTTGCAGACAAAGGCGACCTTCCTCAATAGCGTGTGTTGTACGCAACACTGAGTTTCACTAAAAAACGATATATTGTTATAATATTATTATGAACTATATTTTATGAATATTATTAACCAAATTTTGAATTTTATAACATATAATTCACCTTAATCATATTATAGAACATGGTATGAGAACAAAATAAATTTTTGGGTAAAATAAATATTTTTTTAAAAAATGCAGTTTTTCCGCCTTTTGAAGGCGCACCCACATTAAATCTAGTTTTTGACACATTTATAGGTTCAATTTGACTAAATAAACTTATTTATTTCAATAATGATATAAAAATTATCTTTGGATAATTTTTTAATATTTTTCTGTTCACTTTCTTATTTTGAGGAATAATAAAAATACGCTAAATGTTAATTAAAACCAACTTTTTTAATCAAGATAATTTATATGTTTAAGTTATTATATTGAATTGTTTTGAAGAATAAATAGAATATAATTTTACCATTTGATATTATGTATTTCATTATCAATAATATTAGAGTGAATTGATAGGTAAAAAAATTTCAATCTTTTGCAATGTGACAACTTTTAAAACATGTATTCTCAATAGCGGGATTAATTTTAAATTTATTACTAAAACTTATGTGTTTTGAATTTGAAAAAATGGATTAAATATTTGGAATCAATACGTCCTAATTATTTTAATTTGCTACATTTTATTTTTTGGCATTATGAATTGTTACTAAAGTAAATTTTATTTACCACTGATAAAGGTAAATCAGGTAATTAAGGGTAAAAATAATATTATAAAATTAAACTAACACCAGCCAAAATTATATTTGATGAATAAAAGTTGAAACATATCTCCTAATAGTCATAATAGATTCATTTAATGGACTTTTTACAACTTAAATGATTTAATAATCCTTAAAACCAAAGAAAGTGACAACATATCACTCACATATATCTTATAAGTGTACTAATTTTAATTCAGTAAAAAACATCCTAAACCTTAGAACATAAATAGTCAACAGATAGCTAATAAAATTATGTATATCATGTGAAGTTATTTATACTTTTTATAGATTAATTAGTTATCATTATTGGTGACACAATAGTCATGTAGAAATTATTTTATTGATTGAAATATCAAATAAATGGTTTCAAAAATATTAAAATTAAATATTATATAAACTATTTAATGTTATTCACGAATTTTGAAAATTAATATTACATTTTGGGGATCTATTAAATTTTTTGGTTTGAATATATCTTCTATGTGGATTTTATTTAAATTCAAATAATTGAATAGTGTCAAAATTGCCACTATTGTGATTTAAAAAAAATATTATTAAATTGATTAAAAATCCAAAAATTATTTAAAAATTATAAATTGAAATTAATATGCTCTAAAATTTCATAAAGTATCCAATTATGGACAATTCATAACACATATGTTATTATTTATAATAATTTATAATTTAGAATATTATTACCACAAAAAAATTAAATAGATTAAATAAGGATAAATCAAGTTGATATGGTTTAAAATAAATACCCAACATGTCTAAATATTATTTTATGATGAGCTTACAACTCTATATCATCTCATATTAGAATTTTAGTCATATTAGGCGTATTTATATGTGGTTTCAGTTTATTATAAATTAATATTTTAGAGGTTTCCAAAAGTGCCCCTCTACTCTTTTATAAAAGGGAAACTCTTCCCTCTCATCTTCGCCACATTTTGAGCCATCATGCTCCACCGAAACCTATCCATTTCTATTCAATTCTTCCCTAGAATCATACTAGAGGTTATAGTCTTCTTAAAAAAGCATCTTTAATTCCCTAAGAAGAGGATTATAAGAGGCACGTCGAAGAAGAGGTAATATCCTTTACTGATTCATTAAAATTCATTTCTTCTTCAAATTCTTCTTCTTATTTTGTTTCATAATAAAGTAATATCATAAGTATCCCTAATATATTTATATTTTAATATATATATTAAACAATTATATTTCATCTTCTATCCATCCTATGAAAAACATAATCACCGCTCGTGCGTACGTACGGCTTACCGTCTCCACGCCGGGGTGTAATCTGTTTTTCCACCACCACCACACATGGATGTTTATAATGGTGGAAATAATAACTATATTTGATTATTATAACATGATAATAATTCTGATATAATATATAATCCACTCCAATTTCATTCAACAATTATGGGTACTATATCGTCCCTCTTGCGTACATACGGATTACCGTCTCCACGACGCGATGAGATTCATTCTTCATGGAAACCATTCATGAATTATTATACAGTATATATAAAAAATAATCATGAAAGATATGAAATAATAATGATACTAGATTTATGTACATTTATGTTTCATTTATTTAATTTCATTCAATTCAATAAGGAAACGAAAATTGCGTTCATGCGTACATAAGGCCTACCGTCTCCATGAATAGTGTATTTCATTCCATTTATCGATCTATCATATATATTTATATTGTGAATATATATTATATATAAATCATGTTTTACATTATGGAATTAAGTAAATCAGGATATAAGTAATAATATCAAGAACAAAAAGACCAAACATGTACAATAAATTAATTGATTTTACCCAAAACACATCTTCAACGTGGAATAGACAAAAGAACGGGTAATATTAAGTCATAAGTGAATCATATATGATATCATAAATATTATTATAGTTCTATTAAATGTTAATAATATTTTTAAACCCACTATACAAGAGTTTCAGAAACGTAAAAAAAACATTGTTCCTAAGGTATGGGATAGTTATTCCAATCTAGCTCTTATCCAAGATTGTTTATTCGTAAGTACTTACTAGGGTTATATTTATCATCCATGTCCATGTTTTGTAAAAATTGTTTTCATAATGTTGATACTATTTTTACATGTATTTTTAATGTTGTGTTTACCACCCTTTTTTACTTTTACATGGTACTATGGAAGGAATATTTCTTTTGTTAACCATACGAGGTACTTTTTGACTATTCTGGAAAAAGTACGAGGAGAATGCTTTTTAACTTATACTGTATGAACAGATTTTTACGGTTTTATAACTCATTATTTTCATGAATATCCCTCTATATGATTTCAGGATTATTTTCAATAAAATTAATTTCTTTTAAAATTTCATGGCATTTTGTGAAAAGAAAATGATTTTGATGAAGAAAGGATATTTTCTTAAGAATTCATTTCACATGTTTTATGAAAACTATTTTCCAGCTATAATGATATTATTTAATTTTTTTATGTTTCATGTATAATGTCTTTAAAATTTACATGGTTTGATTTTGTTTGTGATGAAATTATATCCATTGTTTTATATGGATGATGTTATGATGAAATGATGTTTATGAAACCCATTTTATTCATTGCATTATGATTAATGATTTACATTTATTTTTTCTCACACATATGAATAATTTCATTATGAGATGGGTGGGAGCTATATCTCCATCCAATTCATTGGGTAAATATTTATATCTCATGAGATAGACATGGATAGAATTTCAAGTGAATCTAGATAAGTAATACAGGGCTAGAAAGGCAAGTAAGCCACGTTTAGTAATGGAATTTTTCCACTATTATGGTCTTGGAAGCAATGCCATGGCTATAATGGAAATCATAACATCTGCATAATGATTTTTCACAATTAAATTTTTTATCCCCAAGCTGATTTATCATGATAAATTATCCTTGATGATCTATTCCTTGTGTGCTGACATGTTTTATGTCATTTCTCATGATTTTGATGTATAGATTTTATGTTCATGTTTTTACATTCAAATGTATATGGATTGTTTTATGTTCAATATATTTACCCTTAATAAGCATTTGAGCTCACCCTTTTTATGTTTTCTTTTCCCCATGATATAATGAAATGTTTTAGGTATGAAAAAAGGGTATGATATTTATGGGAGATGTCGAAGATCTTTCACCATGAATAGAAGATTATGTTCCATGTTTCTAAAGACACTAAACTAATACGATCCTTGGGAGTTTTTTATCATGTATTATGTATTCTGCAAAAGTAATGTAATTTCCATGTACTTCATGCTTGGGTCTCTATAGGATTAGTATGAGACCATAAAAAACAATTATTATAAGTTAATATGGATATAATGATTTTCTGATATTTTTTGAATGAAATATTATCAATTTATCATATTATTAAAATAATGCCTTTGAATTTCACCAATACATAAATAATCCAACATTGATTCAATATTCAGGAAAAAAATTTAATACTATATAATTAGTAAATAACATATAATAATAAATAGTCTATATTAAATGAAATATAAATGAATAAGGATCTATATATTGTATATAATTATATAAATTTTCATCTTTAGTTATTTATGTGAATGCATAGTGAGAATCAAAAAAAGGTAAGGGTTTATGAGAACTAAATTTTATTCTATTGAGTTACAAACATACATATTGAAAATATATTATTCCAAGCATGATATATTAATCCAAATTAATACATAGTATATTATCTCCTTCCTCTATAATTTTTATTGAAACTCCTCTTTATGACGTCATTATCATATGACTCTTACCTTAATGATTATGTTACTTATAAGGTTCTTTGTCTCAAATTTCAATTCCATTAGACATGAATATTTTATACACAATATTTTCTGTTGTTTGGTGTTTTGTAATCATATTTTATATTTTAAATTATGATTCTATAATAATTCATAATATTATAGGATCTATTTGAAATAATATCCTATCATGGGTTTTTATTTGAATATTTCAAAAGTCAGAAGTGCTGTTTTTCAATATTTTCAATTCGCCGAGACATGTGTGATACTATGAATTATATTTTATTTTTATGGTGTATTTAGTAACCTGTTTAATTCATTAAAAATGAATATGTTTAATTTAAATATATTTTAAATTCTAGTATCCCACTCAATTTTTTATATTTTCACATTACCATTACTGTAGGGGTGCTTGAATCTCAATTTTATTTCATTAATTTGTGATTTGTATTCACAATGTTTTTCCTTATTTTAGTGCATCGATAGTCTATGGATTTCTTTCTTTGTTATCTTGTAGTTTTAACCTATATTAGTTAGAATCATGGAAATTCATCACTACATTTATCTATCCAAATCATCCTATGTTATACGAATTATTTTTTCATTCAATGCCTTTACACTATGAATAACATATTTTTAATTACATTATATTATGGGAATTCACAAATACTACATATGTTGATTTATTTTAGAAACTCTGGATATAACCATACACCAAATTCTATATATAGTGTTATTTTTAGGGATTATTATATCAAAAATATTTTCTATTTATTTATTTAGGAAATAATGAAAATTTATATACATGTTATAATAATATAGTGATGTGTTCAATATTAATGGATATTGATTAGGTATTTTATAAATTATACATTCCATAAAATTAGATATTAATTGTACATAAATAGTGATGGGGGGAGGGGCCATAATTACGTCTTGATTCATTAATAGATCTCATTAGAAAAATATAATGGTAAGATTCATATATACTTTCCCATATCCGAATATTTCTTAAATACACACATTAATGGTACGATCATGATGTTTAAGAGAATGATATATATGAATAGGGCACGAAAGTAATTTTTTGACATTATTTATTTTATCACTATAGAACCTATTATTTCTATCCACGTGTTTATTAATTTATATTCTAACCCTGGATATGTTATGAAAATAGTTTATTTTGATTATGGAATTATTTTTTTGAATAGATATATTCCATATTATCAATGATCATCTTATTCCCACATATGATCATTCACTGTTATTGCTTAGGTTTACAGTTAATAGGTGTTTTATGCAACACATTATTGTGTTTATATTTCACCATGTTATGAATAAATTTGTTACACATTATATTTAAAAAATAATAAATTTTCTAGATGATATTATAGGAGATGTTTAATAATAATTAAAAACTGAATAGTTTAATATATTGCAGGAAATAGTTATTTGATTAGATAAAAATGGGATTTATTAGTAAAAGGGTGTTCACAAATCTCTAAAACTCTAATCATTATATGTATTTTAATGCTACAAGACTCAACATTTGTGGTTTATATTAGAGTTTCTGATGGCCAAGATTAGATCATATTAGTTAATTACAAACATGTATGTAAATAATGAATTGATAAGAACATTATATGAGGGTGATGGCACATAGAGTCATAATTTATATCAAATGTGGTTTTAAATATAATTATTTATTATGATATCATTGGTTAAAGAAGTTATTTTAATTAAAAATTTAATTAATGATTGATAAGATAATGTTTATAAAAATTTCAAAAATATAGAAAACCCATTAGGTTAGTTGTTGAAATATTTAATGTTATAGGTGGTTAGATAAGGGATCATTAGTGAATCCCCGTTGATAAATATAAGGGGCAAATTTATGTTTAGGGTTTATCCTAATTTTTTTTATAATGTAGTGATTGTTTGGATTTCCTAAAAAAGTCCATTTACAGATACTACAATATGATGTATGATCTAGAATACATGTATCTTGGTGTAATAACATTGATAAGTGCATGTGGTTTGTGCATGAAATCTCTATCTGCTGTCTGAAATGTGGGATATACACATTCTTAGATTCAATCTCTCGTGAGATATTCACTGGTTAATGAATATTTATTTGTAATCCATTATGATGTATATATTATTTTAAGGAATTATGTTAATAAATATTAGATATCAAATTGAAATAACCCTACATTGAACTAAGAGATAATTAGGATGAACTAAATTAAATTTTAATAATTTAGAAGAATAATACATTATGAGGCTGATCTTAATTATTTCATAATAATTCAGTTATGGTGTTCATCACTTACATTATCTCATTTTGGATTTAGAAATTGATGAATCCTAATTTTGTCAAGTTAACAATGGATTCCATGGATAATATGATGAATCTCTCATCATGAAACCTAGTGAGATAAAAAAGTAAGTGAGAATACTAATGATTATGCCAAAAGAGTAATAATGAATTATGATTAATAATTTAAACATAGTTCTGTTTCCCAGACATTATATAAAAGGAAGATGTAGTCAAATGAAATTTTTCGTGTTAATGACGATGTAGGGAATAATATTAAATTTCTTGTAAAAAATTTTAGAAGAAGGGCCAACCAAATTTTCATCAGTGAATTGGATGATTTATTATTTGTGGGAAAGAGTGAAATAAATAAACTCATTGATGTTAAAATATTCACAACTCAAAAAACACCATGAAATAAAAAATGGTTCATCCTAATTTACCACTAAAAAATTATATGATGACCCATAATTTTGAAAATTATATTCCATTTTGAATAAATAGATTCTTTATTTTGAAATTTAGTTATATAAAACACATTCACAAAATTTTGTTTTATTATTTTTTGATTGGTTAAATAATTTCCTTAATTTGAAAATCATGCTCAAAATACTATTAAAAAATAGAACCATTGATAATATTATAATTATATATTTACCATTATTATAATTATATATTACGTGTTATGGTAAAGTCTAATTAATACACAAGAAATAAAAAATTTCCATAACCATTGGGATCTAAACTATAAATCCCATATATCAATTCTTTTGAGGGAGATATCATCACTCAAATTTTATATTAATAAAGAAAAATCTACGATTCAACAATGATTTTTAGTGAAACCAATTATGGAAGATGTTCATGATTATTTGTGTCACAACCCAAACCATGTTTAACAATCCACCCCAATAATATACAATGATCATAGACCTTTACCCAAGAGAATATAATGGTTTTATAAAAGGTTATGTACCTACACCATAGTAGTTTGAATTTTATATTTTAAATATACTAAAATTATGATTATATTTATCACTTTATTCATATTTAATTATGTATACATTATTAAATAATGACATTAATAAAAATTAGTTTTCTTATGAAAAAACTTAAATCATTTTTTAAGAAATATGGAGTTACAATTAAATTAATTTTTTTATAAATTAATTTATTTTTTAAATAATTTAATTTTCATAAAATAATATTATTAAATAACTAGTATTTTAAATATATATTTTAATATGATTTAACAATTTCCAATGAAATTTTTATAGGGATCAGAAAATTGTTTGTGTCGTAAAAAATATTTTTTTCTAGAAAATATACATTTATTAAAAGATTAAATTCCAAAAACTATAATATTCTAATGGTAAAATAAATCTAATTTTTTAAATTATCAGGTTTGAATAACACAATTTTGAATTATTTATAATTTTTCGTTAATGTATAATTTTTCAGGTAATAATTATATGAAATATTAATAAATTGTTGGTATTATGAATTCATAATAGCCCAAATGTGTGGAAATAAATTCAAAAATGGGAATCCTTTACTGAAAAAGTTTTGAAATTTAAAATAAGGTATTTTTTGAATTTATTAGATTAATTTTACAAACTTTCTTTGAATCCTAAAAAACCATTATTATATTTTTATGGTTTCAAAATTATATATTTTTTAATAAGACTCACCACCACAAAATTAATTTAATTAATTTAATAATTTTTGTCCTTAAAATTTTAATGTATTTAAAACCAATCCACTTTTTCTGAAACCATGTTTATAAGCCATGGGAATATTTGATGTTTTTATTATTTTATCACTTTGATCCCAGAACATATGTTTTGAAAATATTAAATAATATTACACTCTATTTATATAAATACCAACACAACCCCCCCCCCCCCCCCCGAATTTCAATTCACTAAAAACGTATTTTGTAATATGTACATCTTCCTCTCTCTCTAAAATCATCATATTATGTTCTCCATAACTTGAGAAGATAATTCAATTCATTTAGAAGTTCCATATGAAGGTATGCGAATATCTCATCTACCTTTTTATTCATGTACATTCTTTGTACTAATACATTAGATTTAAAATTATTCATGTTGTAATATTTTTTTAAAACCAGTTTTTTCCCCATGGTTGTACTATACTGAGATACAACCTTCCAGAATCATTAGAAATTAAGACAATAATTTATGTTCACCAGTTATGATGCTGAAATTATACCAAAATTTCCCATAAAAAACATATATTATGATAATACCCATCTTCATTTTGACTCAAGGATATTCACATAGCTGTAACTACAATTCATTGATTTGGGACATCAAGGTATCTGACACAAACTCCAATATGATTGGTGTAATTTCTTTTGAAATATGTTCTTAACATGTATGATCTATGTGTAACAAAAAATAATCTATATAATATGAATGCATGTGTGGGTCCCAAGTTACATATCCCTCTAATGAATTAGACAATATTTTTCCCATTAGATACCATGGATTTTGCAATGGTTTTTATCCTAATAACTCTATGTTATGATGTCCCAATTGATATCCTTTACTTCTAATTATGATATAATGAATTATGTTATTACCAATTTCATATGTTCCTATGATGTCAACATCTTATATCATGCATCTGTTGTTATGTAGCACCCAACAATATTAGGTACTTAAAAATTTATTGGTTTATATTATGTAACGCCTAGACCCTAGTTACCAAGAGTTGGTGAATTATTTTAATACATTGGTATGATTATAAGGAATCAAGTCTTGAAGGACTGATCAGTTTAGCAGCATTGGAAAATAGATTACATACATGAATGAAAAATTACACTTAATAACATACAACACAACATAAATCATCTTTTATGAATGCCATTATTCCATTATCTTAACCCTCCATATCAATCACAATACACTTCTATGAATCCTGGGAAAAATAAATCATAGAAAGGGGTGATGTTAAACACTCAGTAAGGGTAAGAAATATAGTGGAAGATAACATAAATATTATCCATGGTGAATAATTGAAACCACATGCCTTTACGAATAATAAACATGAATACTTTATTGGCATGAATATGAGCTGAGTAAATACTACCATAATAAAACATAATCATGGGTATTATACTAGTCAAATAACCACATGAACCATCAATATTATTTACATAATGAGGGAATGTATGATACCAAATTTTAATTTCTATGTCAAGGCCTCGTGCCATGACCTATGGGCTAACTGTTACCGAACCCAAACCCAGAGAGCCTTTGTAACTGGACTCCATCTCGAAGAGCCTCTGTAATCGAACTGCAACTCAGAGAGCCTCTGAAACCGGACTCCATCCCAGAGATCCTTTGTAACCGGACATTGTCATGGAGTGTCTATTGTAACCGGACCCCAAACCCGAGAGCTTACTTTTACCGGTCCCCAACTCGAAACATACTAGTCTAATACATTTATCATAATAAATGGTTGAAATAAAAAATAAACATTTGTATTAAAACTGGCATAAAAATGTCAATACTTTAACCATAAACCATGAATGATATAAGAGAAGCACATCCATATTCAAACATATCACAAAACCTTAAATAAAATATGGAATTTTTGTATCATAATAAATCAACTTCAAATAAGTTTAATGTTCTTTAAAGGATGTTGACATATTTGAAAATGATGAGTAAAATGATTTGAGAGAAATACCCCTTTCTCATGAAATCATTTAAAAGTTACAGAATTTAGAAAGGAAGACATTTAATGACATTTTTTAATCAAAGTGTCCCATACCACATTGAATCTTTGGAAAGGAATTAACATTTTAAAAACATTCATGTCCATATAAATAAATCCTTAAAACCCATTTTGAAAAGATGGACATTAATGAAAATTATTTAGAATAATAAATTTTTAGAACATGTAAAATGAAGTTTTAGTACAAAATTTCCATAGAATAATCCGTTTTAAAACTCTTTTATGAAACATGGCCATGAATAATATATATGTCCCATTAGATACATACGTAAAAAGAACCTCAGTTAACAAAGAGATTGTGAAATTAATCCTTACCTCATTATAATCAATCGAGTCGCATGAAAATATTAAATAACACCTAATTAATCACATAATATCATTAATATAAATAGAATCATGATTATATATATCCAATATCAGTACACCATACACCACAAGAAATAAATAAGTTGTGAACAACAGAAATCTCACGGAATTAGAAGTGAGATAAGAAACTCCTTTCCTTGTAATTTTCCTTGGTCGAGGGTATTCTAACCTCCTTTATAATGGTTCAATAATTTTTATTAAATTATAAAAGAATAATATTCATTAATATAATATCATATATGAACTTTTAACATTTCTTTGTTAATAATATCTTAGTATTATCGTCATTTCTGGTGTTAACGGATTCATTTTACTTTATATTCTTTGTTATGTGAGTCATATTTGTTATAGATGGAATGTATCATATTCATATCCAGAATGATATCAAGTCTTTAATCATTATTTTTAATCATCAAATGAAATTATAATTTAATGGATATGCTGGCGAATGAATCTCATCGCGTTCGTGGAGACGGTAATCCATACGTACGCACGAGCGAAAAAATCATTTCCTGATGTTATAATAATATATAGTTGGATGTTTTATCATATATACAGAATAATTAACATGTTATATTTATTATTGACATGAATTACACATCTTTATTTTACCCATCCATATAATAATGTATTGAATAACAATTACACCACGATGTGGAGACGGTAAGCCGTATGTACACATGTATGGTGACATGTCATTCAGGGGATGGATAGAATAATGAATTTGGGTGAACCATATTTATAATAAAATCAATGTATATAGAAGATACTAGAGTTATTATTTTAGAACAGAAAAAAAGAATGTGTAAGTGGAAGAAAAAAGGAACTTGAAAGAGGTGATGAAATATTTACCTCTTCTTCGCGTTCTTCTTTTTGATATGATCAAAAGAGAACCATAGATGGGATTTCTAACTAAAGAATGTCCTCTAGGATTAATAGAGGATAGTTGAGAGGGTATTTGGGGAGGGTTATTCCATCCAAATGGCTTTGATGGTGTGAATTGGAGAGAAGGGGGGGGGGGTTCCCTTTTATAAGAGGGGTGAGGGGCATCTAAGGAAAAACTTAAATTGTATTTTCTAATAAATTCATATTCAGTTTATAATGGCTCCAAAGTGACTTATTTAGAATAAAGGGTGGTTATGGGTCTAAATCACTTCAACCAAATGCTTTCAGTCATGTTTAGGTTACCATTTAAACCTTATCATTTAGATTTAACTCTAATTTAAATAATTTATCTTTTACTGTATCTTCTTGTATTCTTACATGATATAGTTAATAAACAAAATATAAACGGCAAATCGAACCCCAATTAGTTCATTAATGTCATATATATTATTATATAAGTTTTTTGGAAGAAAATTTGATTTTTAGGACCATTATATCAATTAATAATATAATATTTGTCTTAAAAACTATTTTATATCAATTTTGACACTATTTGGTATTTTTTTTGTAAAAATTTAACAGCATTATTACTTCAAAAAAAATTCATCTAACCTTCCCTAACAAGTAATATTAACCTCTTAAATTAGTTTAATTCATAAAAAGTCTCAAATTAGATTTATTTGGATATTTATAATATAATTAAATTTAATATTCAATTAATTAGGTAATTACTACATCTTCATTATGTCATAAATAAATAAAATATTTAATATCTGAAAAATATAAATAAAATACCATTATGTAGAAATTATTTTTATCTTTCTAATTAATATTTATTGTTGAATTTATCTTAAGTATAACCCTATATTAAAAATGTTTTAGTTATTAAACATTAATTTTAACTATTTTAACTCTTCTTTAAATAAAATAATAATAAACATACTAATTTAATCCATGTGGAACTACTGGATCATATTTTATTCCAAAGATAGTTTTTGGTCGAATTAAACATATCCAATAGAATTAGGACATATGTTTGGGAAATAATAATATCATTTTTACCCTAAATTACCCTATTTAAGATTAACCGTGGTAAATAAAAGTTAAAAAGTTACTATTCACTAAAAAATTATTTTCATCGTATTAAAACACATTTCACTTACTAATATCAACTGTGTCTCTTAGTTTTTTTAAACTCAACTCACAAAAGCTGTACAATTGAGTTTTATATAAATTTGCCAATGCTCTTAAAAAGTGGGTAAAAGACGGTGAAAAGTTCTATAAAATTCATATATATTTATAATTATTATAAATTGACTCCAATGAATTAAATTAAACATATATAAGTATTATGTATATATTTTGACCTATAATATATTTAAATAAAATAAATAATTATATAAATAAAAAATGTTTTTTTAAATTATAACTCAGTGTTTTTCACTATTCATAAAAAAAATGAATGACTTCAGAAACATACCAAAAATTCACCGTAGGCTAATTTCAATATTCCAAATCCAAAAATGAACTCCATTTTGAAAGATAGAATTTATAAAATTTCAAAAATTTGGTATTACTAGTCATAAAGACTAGTTTTTTTGTGGTGTGTTAGAACTCGGAGATGCGTACAACAGACGCTATTGTATTATTCAAAGAGAATTGTACCATGGAAGCTTAGGGTGTTACATAATAAGTATATATAAATAGTTTTAAATGTTTTATGAATTTTCAAGTGGTAATGGAATGTTTTAGAATATTTCTCGGAGGATCATGATTTGAGAATAGTTGGTAGATACTTTTCAACTCCTCCAAGAAATATTGTATTGGAAATCATAGATTTCTTGGAAGGCACACTTTTTTGGAAAAACTATGTGGATTCTCTAAAGAAATTATGTGATCCTATTATTATTTAGATTTGGGGAAAATGGAAAATTGGATTAATGACGGTCTAAACATGTTTTGAAATGGTCTATGATGTGGATTAATGATGTAGCACCAGCATGAGGGGGGGGGGGTTTAATGTTTTTCCAAACTATATGGAATAACAGGAAGCGTTTTATCAACCCTCTGATTTTAATGGATAATACACAATTTTATCCCTTTAGAACTTGGTTTTCACTAATTCTATCAATAATCCAAATTCATTTTTCTCAAATGTTCTAGTTAAGAAATAATTTTGATCTTGAAATGATTTCTAAGAGAATAAAAGTGCATCGAAGGCTCTGATTCATTGGTGAGTGCTCATTAATCATCATTTTTGTAGATATCATATTTTTCTCTCTCATGGAATCATATACCCAATACATTGGTAAATGATCTAAGTTGTGTAATTTAAATTAGGATATAAAGTTATTTTTTACATTGATTGGAATTTTATCAAAGGTTAGATTTAGAATAACATAGATGGATTTTTGATGTTGTTGTTCTGTTCTTCATTTTCTCCTATGTTTGGGAGGTAGTTGTATTATCTCTTGATTCAAATTTAATATGACTAGAAGGGTTATCTTGATATGATTTTTTCATGAAAAAATTGTGAAATTATTTTTTATTTATTGTTAAAATGTCCCCATTGATTATTTTTTTGGAAACCAGGTAAATTGGATGGTTTACTGGGAAATTCTATAAGATGGTAATTTCAGAACATTTATTTTGAAAATAATATTTATTTAGATTCATTTAAAAACCTTTTTTGAAATGTTTTGAGTAGGAATATTTATATATGAAATTTCATGGAAGTATTTTTTCATAAATTGTTAGTGTTAGTTCATTCTTACTACGTGACCCTGAATAAGGGGCACGTACCATTGGGGTAAAAGAGACGTGACACCGGATAAGGGGTGTGTTACATTATGTATTAAGATTATTGTCCTTCTAGTAATTACTTTTTGGATTGATGGGTGGAGACACATGTGTTTAGATATATAACCATGGAATTCATGTGTGGGTGTGATTAGAATCATGGAATTGGTATGCCAAATGAAATTTCAGAAATGGTTTAAAAGGATTCCTTTATTGTTTGAATGTTTTCCATGGAAACTGTCTTGGTTTGTAAAAATTATTTTTATTCTTTATAAAGTATATTAAATTGTTATTAAAATATTTTATATAAATGTGAAATAATTTTATATCATAGTGGTACGGGTTTGGAAGTCATTGGGGGAACTCTACTGAGACTTATACTCACCCACTACATGAGATTTTTTTTATTTTCAGATGTTATATATCATGACATAGGTAAATGTACAAAATCTCAGTTCATTAGTAGTTATTCATGAATCATTAGGGTGGGAAGGTGGATATGAAGCATGGATCGGGTTATAAGTTGTTGTGTAGATGTATTGGGTGTCTTTGATTCATGTTGGTTTTGGTTTCCACTTTGTAGTCAAATATTTTATTATGGTATTGGTTTGTATCGAAATGTATTTTTGTACTAAAAAATCATATTAATGCATTATTGTTATGGATATGTTTGTTTGATTAGTTTATATTTTAAATTAAAATCATCCCCCCAATTTTTCAAGAGTACCATTGAATTTAAATATATCATTTGGTGTCATAGGGTGTCACACAAGGCATGTAACGCCAATACCTCTTCCCAAGACAATGGGATTGGGGCGAGATATTAAAAATGGTATCAGCACATTCAACCCATAAAATGGGTTAGTGTCAGTCTATCGTTTGGGTTGGTATGAAGGATATACGATCTTCATAACTTGCAATGTAGAGCCTAAAATTTTATATCTAACATATTTATGTGGAACATTATGTTACAATGGACTTTGGGTACATGATTATTTAAATAAATTTTATGTGTGTTTTCACCATTTTTAATGGGTTTAGCTAATGAGAAATAATAGAAATAATTAATACTAATGATTTTACAGTAGTAGTGAATAGTTAATTTTGAGTAATGATGTATGATTTGGTGATTTTTTTTATGATTTTTGAAAATAGTTTAAAATGGAATGATTTTCAAAAAGCATGGTGGAATTTTCAAAAATGGATTATAAATAAGAATTTTTGAATTTTTGAAAGTTATTTTGTAATATATTTTATATGGTAAAATTAAAATTTCTAGTCCTTTATTTGTAAAATAGTGGGAATAAGTTGAGTTTTCAATTGGTTACAGTGAATGGAACTATGTAGGAGACATTGAAACCTACTAAGAGAGGCTATTGAGAATGTTGTTGAACCTGAGAAAAAGTTGAACCACATTGTTGGTTTAGAGTATTTTATAGACTATTAAATGCGTGGATAGAGGGAAAAGAGTAAATGGAACAAGATATCATGATCAATAATTTTATAAACAAAGGACTAATGAACCCATATTTATAGGTGATTATGAGATGGAAAAAGAAGTGTGGCTGAATATGTGAATTGAATCTTCAATTTTTTTGGTACACCATCTGAGTATAAATATAAGTCTGAAACTGAGGTTCTTTGTGATCTAGAATTCAAGTTGTGTTATTTAGAAGTTCATTATAATTTTTAACAACACATTCCATTGTGTAAATTTGAATAATTTCTCAATAAATATTTATATACACACGTATTCTGAATTTATAAAACAACAACTATCTTCAGTTTGAAGTAAGTGAATTGAATAGAGGAGTGTTTATAGAATTTTGTTTGTTTATTTATCCCAATTTTCATTTGAAAATTTTTAATGTAAATCCATTAAGAAACAAATTTGTTAGTATAGGCCAGAACCATATATTCTCTCAATGATTTTTTTCTTTGTATAATAGATTTTAAAGATATGACCAATAGAGTTATTCTGAAAGAAAGAGATATATTAAGAGGCATGGTTGGAGGAATAATTATTATTCCCAATGTAATTTTTCGGACCATCAATACTCAAAATATATACATGCCTTATCATTTTACACACATTATTAAATTATTTAACGAATAATTACCCATCAGATACAAACTAAGGATCATAATTTCTAGTTTATTTAGAAGACTATGTACAAAAAATTGAAAAAATGGAAATAAAATAAATCATACTTTTATTAAAATTCCCAAATGACCTCATAGATTCCATTTAACTCCATAATTTGGATACTATATACTTGGGAATACATAGAAAAAAGATATGAGGGAAAAAAATTTGTCAGTGACTAAACATTAGAATAAATCATAGCACATGGGTTTAAAGGCTGAAAATCATTACATAAAAAGGCATGAAACATGAATAAAATTATGGAAGCATATAATTGTGAATATGGGGTAATTTATATGTTTAAAAAATGGAATTATTATGCAATATATAACCTGAAATTAACATGAGTTGAATATAATTTCAATGACTATATTACATCGTGAAAAAAAATCCCTTATTGGATTTGGTTTACACCCAAATTCTATACATGATTTATATTGAGGCTAAATATTAAACAATTAATTTGAACACTATTAAGGAACGTCAATCATAAATTTTTTTAAGGATATTGGTTTCATATAAATAATAAAAAATATAGAATAAACATATGGGTTACCCCAAGAAATAAATGGTTATCTTAATCATGTCATAACGTATAAAAAAAGGAATATAGTAGTGGTGTCTAAGAAGGAATGAATTTAAATACATCTTAGAAATTACTAATGTTTAATAGGTATATATAATGATAAATTAATTCCAAATTAAGTGAAAAATATAAAAATACTGTTTAATAAATAGTGGAAATGAACCACCTTATTAGGGTTTAAGGTAAAATATTAAAGTATTTAAAGGGTACAAACGAATAATTGTTTGTATGAAAAATGGAAAATGATATTTTTCCATGATAAAATGGGAAATTTTATAAAAATACTGATGGATTAAAATGGATTATGGAGTGTACATAAAAATGGATATTAAATTGGGAAATTCACTTTAATCATGATTTTTTATAAGGAGGAATTTATAAGGGAACCCTTTTAAAAAATGTACTTCTTCATCAATGAAAGATAAATTTTTCTATATAAATATGTTTCTAAATACAGAAAAAATATTGGGGATGTATTGATGATTAATAGATACAAAAAATTGGTAAACCAGAGAGAATGTGTGATCTAAAGCTAATTTGGATGTTTGGAGAGAACCCTAACTTTACATTCAAATGTTTTATAAAATTACAATTAAGTCCTAGTATAATAAAATTAGGGTAAAATATTTTAATTAATACCTCTTCAACATATATTTAATTTATTATAATTTTATTATGTTCATTTATTTCTATTTCTAGGAGTTATAATTTTTAACTTTATTGTTCTGTGAGAATTTATTTCTTGGTTTTATCATTGGTTCCCTTGAGTATAATTATGGAAGTTCATGAGAAATGAGATAAAAACACCATAAGTGTCATAAAATGGTATTAATATACTTATATATATTTTTAAATGGTCAAATATGTTTTTTTTGATATTATGATGTTTCATTTGATAAAATGTTAATGATAAACAATTAGTTTATTTTGGTGGTTTTTCAATCATCATCATGTAGTTTAGTTTTAATATTATAATATATATATATATTTATATATTAGTTCCAGAACATGGAAATTTTTTTAATAAACATATTAAAATATGGTTTAACCATTATAATTTTTGTATGAATATCCTTGAAGGTGGTAATGGGAAACAAAAAATCATTGTCCACGATGGTGAAAAATTGACATATCACTGATGACATGTTCTATTTAAATAAAATAATGGTAAAAAATATTTGATGAAGTATATTCTATTAAAATATTAATATTAATCTATATATGTGATACTTGAGTAATCTTTCTTTTCTGGATAGGGGACATGAGGATAAGGTAGATGAAAAAATAATATAAATGAGAAAGAAAGAGGATTTTACCTCATGAATATTGTATCAATGAGATCCTCCATAAGGAACTTGGGATTGATCATTTATGACACTACCAATATTTTATAGTATGTATAATTTTAAATAATTTCAATTTATTTGATATCCTAAATTTCAAGCAACACTGAGCTTAAACGAATCATAAACTACTATTAAAATTAACATGACCTTGATAATAGTAATGTAGTTGTTAGAAATATTAATATGTCAATTATAATAATAAACTCTCATAATAATGAATAAAAAAATTAGCTATCTCATAACATAAAATATAAAATATTCATATCAATGAATTCTAAGACAAATATTTTAAAAATGAAAAATCTTGGGTGGGTATTTTGGTGAAACTTAAATGTTTATTTACAGTTTTATAATTAATATAATGGTTTAAAATAAATATTTTTTTTAAAATATATTCATAAATTAATAGTTTTTATTACAATTGTAATATAATTTTATGATACTATTAACAATTTTTCCAAGTGGAAAAAATTTTCTATAATATTAAAGTCAACATTTTTTTAATAAATAATGATTTTAATTAAATATTTAATTTCTCAGATTTATAAAATTATTTTCTTAAATTTGTTTTAATGTTTTTAATCTACACATAAAAATTGATAGAGTGAATTTCTGAGGTTTTTTCATTTTTTTGAATTTTTGTTGAATAGTGAAATATGGTAATTTAAATTTTTAACAATATAAGGTAATAAATGAATTAATTACTCATTTATGGGGTATGGGTGAGTTATGTACTCATTAATCCGAACTACCATACTCTAGTTACTGCATTTATTAATGTTAATCAACACTAATGATAGTGTTAATACAAAATAATAAATAATTTAAAAAATAATACGAAAAACATCCCTCTCTACTTTATTGGAAATGCCATTCGCCAACTCTAGGCCTATAGAACAAGCCCCATGCCCAGGGGGGTTTGCTAACCCCTCCCCCTACAAACATCCATCTCCTACCAAACAAATACTACCTATCAAGTCCCCTTCTCACAACCCCTTCTAGGGCCTAATGATTTTATAAATTCATCTCGATTCCTATCATAGCCCTCTTAACCATGTAAAATTCCTACTAGTCTTACAAAAATAAAAAATCCAACTATCATAACTATCTCCCTAAGGAGTAGATATTAAAGAGGTACAATCCTTCTTCTTTTTCTTTTAAATCCTTTTATTTTCTTTTCCCATCCCCACCTAACATATATAAAGTAGAGTGGTATTTCCATTATCATATATATACATGACTGTGATTTTTCTAATGGATTATTCACAATCTAATCCCTTTTCCTCGCCATTTATTTATAAAAATGATTATATCATCCATGATGTGTGAATTCAATACATCTGGGGATCATGAGTAATTTATTTTTTATTACTTCATTTACGTAAGGTCATAATACTATTATTATGGTTAAATAATATTTTAATTTACATATAATAAGTTATATCATGTTCTAGAAACAAAATATAGAAACTTTATATTAAATAAAATGATAGAGGTTCTTGATGTTAGTAAAAGCCACCAAAACAAATTAAGGCATTTTATTCAACATTGTATCTAATATATCATACTCATACAATAAAACCAAAATATATACGATGCCAATAAAACTTTATAATTATCATTAATACTAAATAATTTAACTTATGGAGAATTGTTTCACATTTGATAAGAAATTCCATATTTTGACTCCAGGGAACTGAACATGAAACCACGAAACGAAGGTACTAAAAAAATTAAATATTATAACTAAAAATGGACATAAATGATGTTAAAAAATAATAATAAATCATATATATGTTGTAGAGTTTTTTAATTAAGTAGTAATGAATATTATTTTATTATCCAGGACATTAAGTACAAGTGAAAAAAAAACATTCAGACAAAAGGTAACATTTTCTTGTATCTCTTTTACTTCTGGGAGATATATTCATTATTGATCACTATGTTATTGTTTTTGGTGTACATAATTACCTTTAATATATCATATCATTCATCACTTTATCTTCATGGAATTTAATGATTAATTTTTTTACCATTAATAGTATGGGGCATACGGTTCGACTCTATACAATGTTAAAAGTAATTTATTAACCCAATTTCTATTATTTGGGATAAAAATATAAGTAATTGAATATTTAATGGAATGATTATGTGTGAAATGAATTTTTATTATCATATTTTGTATTTCCACTTGTTTTATTCAGATTTATAGAGCATACCGATAATCAATTTATTTGGTTAGCGCTCAATCTTTCATTTAAAAACACTCCTTTAAAAGTTTCTTTTTAGACATTTAAATGGTTTTTTATTTTATCTTATATTTAATAAGTGTAATTGACAACCTTGATGATGAATTAATGTTTTTAGGAATTATATAAAAGTTTACATTGTAATTATAAATGATTTTTTTCTTTTATAATTATATTCTTTTAATAAATGATTTAAAAGTAAAAAATGTAATTTCATAAAAAAAATTAAATGATTTTATTAGAGTTTTTTAATCTATTATAACATGCATTTTTTGATTTTAATATTGAATGAGTTTTATCTCTTTTGACACGATCAACCATATTGTATTTATTTTTTATGATCAATTTTCCTCTAGCTGTGTATTTTTATACCATTGTTCATGTTAAACCATATAGTTTATGATTATGTTTATTGTTTTGGGAAATTTATTTCACAATATACTATCAATATGAATGTATATGTTGATTATGCTTCAACCATTTCATATGGGTAATGCATTATAATTAGTATGTTACGTTTGAGGCTCACCATAGTCCCTTGATGCATCAGTAGGTCTCATGGGACAAATATGTTTTGTTATTTCCTGATGTCATACCCAATTATTTATTTTGTATTTGCCTAATATTTGATGGTAAATTTATGAGGTCTCACATTATGCATTCATTCATTATGAGATTAGATATTAATATTCCATGTGATTAATATACTAGTAGAATATCAATCATTATGTTTCATTCTCATATGATTATATATATAGAATTAATTGATCATCTTTTATTATATCTATATTATTCTAATGATTTTATTTTAATGGAATTAATTTTTAGTTTTTAATCATGCCTTATTGATTATGTTTTTTATGATATCTTTTATTATATTAATACCCTTAATAATAATCAAAGCTCACCCATTTCTTATGATTTATTTTCCACCAGGATGACAATATGTATATCACGACTGATACAAAGGGATAATCTATGTTAATAATGGTGTTTCCAATAAGTTACTTAGTTTTATTCTATTTTATGTTGTAATTTAATGTGTATTCTTGTATGTAGTTTTTAAAATATAATAATCTATTTAGACATTAGTTATGTGACTCTTTGTGTATTATAGAAATGTAATAAAGTTATGTACTAGAATTAGGTTAGTATGTTTGTGGTCTTTATAGTTGGTATCAAAGTCCTTTTAGAATAAGCATAGGAAACTAGATTTATGAAAATATACATTATGGAAATATATCCTTGTAGATAACTCAAAGAATATTCCCAATCTATCCAGGATAATTATTTTGAGATTACTTATACATAAATATATTATGCGTATCACTGGTTTTAAAATTTCATAATGTAATATAGATTTTCCCAATGTTTAGAAATAGAGCCAAGTTGAAAGAATAGAAACCATATCAACTCACATATTCCATGTTGATATTTCACTCCAATGCAAGATAATGATGTTTGATTTGGATCTACAGTTGGAGCTAAACTACTTATGTATAAAATGGTATAATTGACCAAAGATATTAGAAATAAAATTACACGCATATAGCATCCTGATCGACAATGCAATGTATCAATGATAGACTACTTAATGATAGAACAACCTCCATCATTAAATTGTGCTACAACCCCATTTTTAGCTGAGCAATGGATATGTTCCTTGGAGATATTTTTTCATGCTTTGGGAAGTAATGAATGAGATAAGGTTATCATAGAAATTTATCATCTCTCAAGAGATGTGGATTAATGGTGGTCAATAATTTAGAATAAAAAATAATATAAATAAATTGTTAATATGTATTGTAAGTATTTTAATGAAATTTTCATGGAAAAATATTTCCCTCATCATATGAGAGCATTTCTGGGGAGACAATTCATGGGTCTATGATACAAAGATGATGAAAATGTTTCTATATTTGAAGCCAAATATACAATATTTTCATGGAATGACGCATGAAATATACATAATCCAAAGTGAAATATTGAACATTTATTGGATGTTGTTAAGACAAATCTAAAAAAGGAACAAGTCTCCAAAACAGTCTTATCATTAGAGGATATAATTTCAGTTTCCATCATATTGGAGAAAAATTTTCAAATAAATATGCTTTCAAAGCGATGAAATATAAGAAGAGGAATGCTTTTTACTATAGAAAATTAAATAAGAAAAAAGGGATAAAGGGAATAATAGAATTTCCATATTCCAATAAATGTGGAATGAAACATCAATTAACAAGCCAATTGAGAATGAGAGATTATTACATCCGTGATGAAATAGGCCACTATGCCCATGGTTTCAAGGGAAATAATAAAGTTAATAGTGCACAATTATTTAGCTACAAAGATATGGGACACTATAGACATGATTTTACTGAACATAAAGGAAAATTTCCATAGAAAATGATAAGGGAACAAGTCCATGATTATGTACTCATAATATGTAAGGTTTATGTTCCTAATAATGTGGTTCTAGGTACATAAATCCTCTCCATTAAATTATCTAAATCTTTAATTGATTCTGAATCATTTAGGTCTTTTATATCTTCCTCGATTACTATAAAAATTATATATTTTCAATTCACATTAATAAGGGAGTTTTTAATTAAAAATACTTGTAGAAACCATATTGGTAGAAAGATGTGTTAAGAAGTTACTATAATTAAACATATGTCTTCTATAATTATGGATTATATTATAATACCAATAGTTTATTTTGAAATAATACCAGGTATTGACTGACTGTCAATATATAATTCCAAAATTTACTGCAAAGAGAAGGAAATTTGGCATCGTAATGAAGATATAGAATATCTTAACTTTAGAGGGGACACTTCTTTATCTGATTCATTTCAAGATCCAAATCAATTATCTATTTAAAATTATATTCTTGGAGAAGAAGAGAAGTTAAAACCAACTGATGAAAAAGGTGGTTTTCAAATTGATTATGTACCTATTGTATGAGAAAGAATTGATGTATATCCCAAAGAATTACATATACATCCTTCATAGCATGATGTTTAGTTTTCTATTGATTTTTTCACTTAAACAAGACCTATATCAAAGAATATATATATAATTTACATTGTTTAGTTAATAGAGTTAAATAATATAGTATAGGGATTGAGTGGTAAGGGATTTATAATCCCTAGTGATTCTCCTTAGAAAGCTAATGTTCTTTTCATTATGCAGAAAGATGAAACTATGTGGATTTGGATTTTTCTATATGAAGATAAATGATACTATGATAAAGAAAAATAATCATCTACCTCACATTGAATAATTATTCAAAAAAACTCCACAAGGCTCATTATATTTTCAAATATTGATCTTCATTTTGGATATAATCAATTGAATGTAATAAAAGATGATATTCCAAAAACAAAATTTCATACAATGTATGGACATTATGAGTTTACATTATTTCGATTCGGATTGACTGATTCACACAATGTATTTTTGAATTTAACTAATATAGTATTCAAGGAATATCATGATAATTTTTTTGTGGAATATATTGATTAAATCTTGGGGTATTCCAAAATCAATGTGTACCATGAGAACCACATGTGGATTGTTTTGGAGACTCATATAAGAAATATGTTATAAGGAAATTATAAAAAGCATGAATTTATATTCACATATTTTATTTTATTAGAAATATTTCTTCCAAGGATGAAATCTCATTTTATCATATGATGAAAAAGACAATCCATGAATTCCCTACCCTAATGAAGATAACTATGAAAAAAATATTTATTGCTTTAGATGGTCACTATCGGCATGTCGTTCATAATTTTTTTTGATTAACAAACCCATTAACCAAGATTAATCATAAATGGGTTATGTTATTTGGAAAAATGAATGTGAACAATGTGTTAAAAAAGTTAATAAGATATTATAGAATTAAATGAGCATAACTCTACCATTCGAAAATGGTGATTTGAAATTTATAGTGATGCATTGAGGAAAGTAATTGGTTGTGTCCTTATGCATAATGATTGATTTATTTCATATTCATGAAGTCATTTAGAAACTCAAGAAAAGAACTATCCAACTCAGGATCTTGATTTATTAGTTGTAATATTTTCATGGAAGATATAGAATCACAATCTCTATGATTAAAAGATATGTGATATATACAAATGAAAACAATTTGAAATATTTTTGATCATAGGATATTATCAAAACTAGGAAAATATTATGGCTTGAGATTCTCCTGGATTATTATTTTTCTATATAGATCCACCCAGAGAAGGCATATATGGTAGTATGTGCCTAGAGTAGGAGGGATCACAGAGTTATGAAAAAAACGAAGCTTAATAGGGATGTTGTGTACATGGATATAGTAGAGATGAATATGTGAGTCATTATTTATGTAGAAATATATCTAATTTTATAAATGGTTTACAAACCATATTTTTTGTAAATGATAAAAATATTAGGTTAAAGATGAGAATTTCCAAAATAAAATTAATGTTTTCAATGATGGTATATTGGTGGAATTTTTATATGAAGATTGAATTTTGAAATCTGAGAAGGGTATTTGTGATCTCTGTATATCACAGCTAAAAAGGGAATTATTGTATGATTTCCATAAGTTTAATTTCTCTATAGGCCTTGGTAGCACTATGATTTATAGCGACATGAAGGATCTATTTGGGATGGATAATATGAAGTTGGAAGTTGATTTTTTATTTCAATATATATAGCTTTATAACATATAAAGGATTAATGAAAATATCCTAGTGGAGTCATAAAACATCTACGTACTCTAACAAGGATGTAGGATAACAAAAAATATGGATATTTTGATTGGATTACTAATTAATCCAAAAAATAATGATGAAATATGGGTAATAGTTAATTGAATTACTAGATATGAACATTTCCTAAAATTAAAGGAGTATATTCTTCAAGATCAACTTCAAAAACTATATATTAATTTTTTTTAAATAATTAATGTTGGAAATATATTGATTTTATCAGATCAAGAATCCAGTTTTACGTAAAAAATATAGAAGAGTCTTCAGAACTCTTTTAATACTATGTTTCATTTGAGTGTTTCTTATCACCCTCAAACAGAAGGATTGTGTTAAAGGACTATTCCATTATCATAATACATGTTGGGATCCTCTATCATTACATTCATTGTATGTGGGATCATTATTTAACTTTCATATAGTTTTATGATACAATAGATTCCATTATATTATTAAAGTGGCCCTAGATAAAGCATTATGTGGATAGTGATGTCATACTCAAACATGATCGCATGATGTTGGTGAATGAAAACATATATGAAGGGATAAAATTAAAGAGACACTTATAATGCTAAAGACTATCTTGGCACATATTAAAGTAGCTCAATGTCAGTAAAAGACAACGAGCCGGTACCCGAGTGGTAGGGGCTTCTGCTTGGCATCCAAGAGACCTGAGTTCAAAACTGGGTGGAGGCAATTTTCTAGGTTACTGTAGAAATACTGTAGCAGTCAATGTAGAATTACTGTAGCAGTTACTATTCGGTACTATTGCAGCTGGAACTATTCATCTGATTTGGGCCTTCGGGCCACCGATTTTGGCCTACGGGTCTCCAGGGCCTTCGGGTCATCAAAGGCCTTCGGGCCACAGGGCCTTCGGGTCACATATATCATGGAGTAGCCTAGTTGACACAGAATAGGCCCGAGAAGTGGATCAGAGGAACATGAGTAGCAGCCACCAGATGTAGAGCTAAACAGATTGGAAGAATGAGAGGGTATGGTAGCCGCCATCGAGACCATGAACCATGCAACTTTGCATGGGGAAATGCTTGCCGATTAGCAAAGTAAGGTGTGAGCTAGGTGATCAATCACGCAGAAAGCTGGGGAGGGGCAGTTCAAGTGGGCTGGGCCTGTAGGTCATGTAATGGGCTTGGTGTGCCTCTGGGCATTCAGGTCATGTATTTCGGGTTCGTCAAGCCTTGTGACTTGGGCCTATGAGGCATGTACGGGTTCCCATTCAACCATTAAATGGGGTATTATCCATAATTAAATAAAAAAAGAAGGCCTTCGGGCCATTCGGGCTCAATGTCGGTAAATTAGATAAGCAAAAAACTGAAGATATGATTAGTTGTTTCAAGTGTGTGATCATATATTATGAAATGAATCATCTGAGAATGGTGAAATGTGGATCAGTAAGAATGGAAAACTGAGCCCAATGTATATCAGACAATTATAAATTCGGGAACAAATTGGATTTGTTGATTTTCATTTGTCAATTTCACTATAACTTTCAAAAGTATATGATTATTTCCACATATCATTGTTAAGGAAGTACATGTAGGACCTAATGCATGTACTCACCTAAGATGAAATAGATTTAGAACATTATTTGACATACAAAAAAGATCTTTTTGAGATTCCTGACACTGGATAAAATTTATGAGAAACCATAAAATTCTAATAGTAAATGTTCGATGGAGAAACCATATAATGGAAGAAAAAATATAGGAACCAGAGAATGCTATGAAGTAGAACCACCCTCATTTTTTATAAGGTCATATTAATGATGTTTACCAAGATTAAAATTTTCAAAGGTTGAAAAAATATAACACCAAAATATTTTATGATATTTGTCTTCTTAAATAAATTCAATTTATTCAATATCTTACATTTCATGAAACTATTTTCTAAAATGAAAAATAATATGGAATTAACTATTGGTATTTCTATCAACCATAAATATTTATTTAAAATTTCAAAATTAAATAACTAATTTTAATGGAAATATAATTTCATGAATTATACAATTAAATTAATATTTTTTGGATTATAATTATATGATAATTTTACTGGAAAACAATTAATTTTACAAAGCATTGTAAAATCATTTAAAATATTAAAATCAACATTCTTTGAATAAATCATGATTTTTAGTAAAATTAAATTTCTCATATTTATAAAGTAATTTTTATATAATGGAGTCCATTTTTGAAATTTTCACATTTAAAAATGTGTATGGTGGGTTTTTTGGTTTCGTTAAAATTTTGGAATTTATGGTTATTTGTGAAATACATTAATTTGAATTAATTTATCTTTATAAGTAAACAAACGAGTCCTTGAGTCATTGATTATGTATGGATGATTTAATAATTTATCACTTCGATCTAACATGATCTACTTGCTATATCTATTCAAAGTAATTATAATTGTTGATAATCTTGAGATAAAATAATAACTAAATATATAAAATATTAAAAAACCTCCCTCTGCACCCCTATAAATACAACCCCTCACCACCCCATATCTTCACACCTTATAATCCTTGAAACCAGACAATATTATACCAAATTAAATTCCCAACAAAATTCCATATGTCCAAAACCTTCATTTCATATAAAAAAGAAAAATACAAGTGGTTTTAAGAGGTCTTCAAGGAAAATATATTCAATACATAAAATCTTTCACCATTCTCTTTTAATGTTTTATTGTTATTATCATATCATCACATAGCATATATAAAGTGTAATGTTGTAACATCCCAAGAAAATAATGAATATAAAATTTTAATATTTATTAATATTTGTGAATTAAATATTAATTTTACTTTAAAGAGGTTGCTATGTTCAATAGCATACCTGATACGCGACAATGGATTTCTTTGACATCTTACGTTACACACTAATAATATAATATCATTATTTTAAATGGTAGTTAACTCCTAGTCGTTGTATTGGCAGTAATGAACAAAACTAACTACAATATTATTATACATGATTGTTAAATTTATTTACATTTATCCAATAAAAATTTAGAGGCTTAAAATATGAATGAATCTAATTTTAAACATAATTTACATTAAAAGGTTGATTAACTGCCTTTTAATGGTGAACTCTCTTTAAATATAGTTTTTTTCACTTTAATAAATTCTAATTGACCAAATATAATCCTTCTTTATAATGGGGACATTAAATTTTACTTTGGGTAAATTTTTGGTATTTTTCTGAAAAACTTCAATTTTTGAGGAATCGTGACACTACTTAGTGGTAGTTAAAAAAATCAACTTTTTTATTTAATTGAAATTTTACAACTTTTGTGAATAGAATTTCAAAAATACTACATAAAAGTTTGTTATCAAGAAGTAAAATGTTGTTCATTATGATGAAAATAATATTTGGTAAATAGTGACTTTATATTTTTATTTACCGTGGTTAAAGATAAATAGAGTAATTCAAGGTTAAAAGAAAATTATAATAATTCAAAATTACTGTAACACTTGTCCTAACTTATTTTTTGAGTAGTGACCGACCATGGGCATCCTTGTGTCTATTTTTTGACCCCATGGAGCCACTTATGAAAGATAATGACATAATAGATTAATTAATTTAATGTAAATACAAAATTGAAAACAACAAAAATCTTTTAGTAAATTAATTTTTATATGGTGTTATATAAGTCATATTTATCCTATAAATTTTCATTGTAAATATAATAATATTTCCTATTTGATAGTATTTTTTTAATATTTTTAGAAATCAAATAAATTAGATTATTAATGACACAATAATGATGTAGTATTTACCTCATTAATAAAGGATTTAAATAAATAAGATTATAATGATTAAAATATAATCCAAAACATGTAAAATTCTGATTGTATTATTTTCTTTCGACCATGAGTTATATTATCTTGATGTGTAATGATTTTTGGACCATTAGAAACCGAATATAATTCTATAATAAAATAATAGTTTCACATATTCCTAATGAGCCCCTCCTCTCCCTTATAAAAAGTGACCACTTATAACAAATTCCTCAAACCTCTCAAGAAATTTTTCTCATCCAAACTATACCCAATTATACTCCCTGCATCCCTCCCCTCCTCCTAGAAGTATTAACTTAGGCAGAAGGCACTTCAAGAAGTCCTTTGGTTCAGACCAATGGGAGTTACCCAAATTAAAGGTAACAATTTCTCTTAAATTGTTTTATTTTATTTTACATCTCTATCCCCTAAACTCTTTTTATTCCATTATTTTGTAAAAAAAACTAGTATCGTTAATATACTAGGATTTATTTTTGAGAATTATTCGAACTACACTTACACACACCACCATCTAATGGATGAAGAACATAATGTTTATGTGGATGGAAAACTAACACCCAACGAAACGATGGTTATTAAAATATCTCCAACTGCCTCTCATGGTGTCCATTATAATGGAACTATATTTATATATGATATATATTATGTTTATGTTTTCATTATGCTTCTGTATTCTCCATTTATATCACGCCATTATGGTTTCCATAGTGGGTAAATACGATAATCTCATTTGAGGAAGCACGGACTACCGCCCCCTAAAAGCGATTTGACTCGTTAATGCCTTATGTGGGATGTATAAAGGAAAGAGTTAATGATATTATATATGATATTATACTGTAATTATAATATAATAATGTATAATTATGTTTAAATTCCTTTAAAATAATAAATAGAAATGAAAGTAGTGTTCATGTATACGTACGACTTAACGTCTCCATGAATGGTGTATTTCATTTCTTACCTATAAATGTTATGTAATATTATAAATACAAGTATATACTGGATATATATGATATATATTATTTCTAAATCATTAATATAATTCTGGATATAATGAACCTTTGACCACATGAACAACATGTAATTATAAGAAGTCCAGTTTTGACTCAAGTACCAAATATCGACAAAATGAACATTATTAACATAAATGATTACATAATGTTTATAACATGGTAATATGTGATATAAAAGGAATAATAAACTTTAAAAATTTTATTAAGAATGTATAAATTAACTTTAGTTTATTATTCAGGAGATTAAAAAACGACCGAGTCATGTCGGACATGAGGTAAAAGATCCGACCTCTCCCTTTCTTTTCAAGTACTCTCTTTTATGTCATTTGATTTATGCTCCATGTTATTATGTTTGAGGATGTAATTTTATATTCAAAATAATTTAATTTGTATTTCCTTATGATGATAGACCCTCTCTTACTCTCATCAATTCATTTTAATAATTATTAATAGGCTCATTAGGCTGTCGAATTTTTGTAAGGGATTTCTTATCTCACTTTTAATTTCTTGAGATTTCCATTGTTAGTCACTTATTTATTACATGTGGTGTAATTTGTACTGCCATTGATATATATTATCATTATTAGCTTTATATTCATGGTATTATTTGACTCATTATGTGGTTATTAACTTTTGTTCATGTGATTCAATTTGAATACAATGAAGTAATGGTTTTTCATCTCACTTTTTAATTCTTTGAGATTCATGCTATATTTTCCACTATTTCCTTTTGTGGGGTGAATTTAATTCCCATTATTGTAATATTTGTGTAATATTCTTCCATTTATGAGTATTGACATCTTCATTTGTTGATCCTTCTTTAATGTGGCATATGTTTGTTAAGTTACCAAATCGGTAATGGAACTTCTTAACGTAATTCCCATTCTTTGGGTTGATCTTATCTTTTTATTTATGTCAACATATGAATATTTGTGAATGACCACTGATTGTTTAACACTTAATATCCACTTATACTGGGTGTATTTATATTTTTCATGCATAATTATGGAATTAATTTATCCTTAAATTAAGGATACCATCTTTATAAGGGATTTCATCTAAATTTACATTTCCAATGAGACATCGTTGTTGTCATGCACCAATTCACTCTTATGTGGTGTATATACTATCCTTTGGCATAATATATCATTAATACATTTATTCTCATGATATTATAAAGTTTAGAGTGATTTTATTCCTCAATTTTTGGTATTCAAGCGTCTATCCTTTTTGATAAAAAAACTCTTTATCTAAAAGATCATTTTAAATGATTTAAAGATTTATTATTCTAAATATTTCTCATTAATTTAGATGTTTTCAAAATGGGTTTTAGGATTTATTTATATGGAAATTAATGTTTTCAAATGATAATTCATTTAAAATCATCAAAGGGGTATGTGACAATTTGATTCGAAAATCTCTTTTTAAATGGTTTTGAAAATGATTTGATAAAACATTGTTTATTTAAATATCTTGATTTCATATATTAGAATGTGGAGATATTATCTTTCCTTTGTAAATGTGTTATATGTTATGATTATGTTGTGGTTATTGGGAATTTTTTTCGTATACGGGTGGTTCCATGATAAACCTTGGGCGGGTGAGACTGAGATATCTCCCCAATGAATTGGGTGACGTGACGGAGGTAAACGTGATGTTTCCTCTAAGAGATTTAGGTAATATACTGTGATTGGTATTCTAACTGTGACTACCTATGTAGCTGTGATAGCTCTAATGTAAGTTTTATATGGATGCCAAATGTATCCTTTATGTTTTATGATTTGTGTGTGTTTTTCATAAATCTCATGATTTCATAAGGTATGTTATGATTGAAAAGTATGGTTTCATTGATTTGTATTTATTGATGGTCTAATTTTTTCCTTCCTTATTTTATAATCCTTACTGATATTTTTATGCTCACCCCATGTTTTTGAATGTTTTCCACAGGACTAAAAGATCAATTGAGTCAAAGATGGGATCAAGGAATAGTCATGCTATCTAAAACATGGAACTATACATGTTTTTTTTAAGTGTTTTTATTTCCTAAAAAAATGGATACTGAGTAGTAGTGTCTACATGTAATATTCAAGTTGTAATGTAATAGTTATAGCCTAGTTCTCTAAAACATTAAACCTGAAAAGATCCTCAATGTGAATTATCCATTTAATTCAATATTATGTAATGATTAAGTTCTGATACTTATAGTTGGTAACAGTGGTCAGTTTAGACAACGTTAGAGGATAGGGTGTTATCTAAGCATAAGTAACATAACCATAATAGGTAGCATATTAGAAAGAATCAAAGTTATTTTTAATGAGTATAAGATAACATGAATATGTATTTAACCTACACATAATATATTATATGATGATTTCATTGATATACTCGCACTGACCTTTTGGTTTTTGTAAATGGCTGGATAAAGCAGGCACCAAAGTAACAGTGGATGTGAAGAAAACAGTGACGGTATTCTAAACAAGCAAATGAATGAAAGGAGAGATTCAATGAAAAATCTTGTGGTAATTCTCAACCAACTATCTGGAGTCATGATTGAAAACATGAAACTTGGTGATTTTTATAAGTCATCATATATTCGAGAAACAAATCCATATAGAACTTCATGTAATAATTATAAAGGTATGTATGTTCAAAAACCTATGTGTCAAGGATATGGAAAGAAACACCTAGGAAAATTCTTCAACGGGACGGGAATATTCTATAGATGTGGGAATGAAGGTCATAAAGCAAGTACCTTCCATGGAAAAAGAAAGCATCCAGTTGACTCTAGGTAATGGAAAGACGTTATTTCTGAGGGATCAATTGAATGTTTTAAATGTGGTGTGCATGGTCATTATAAAAATAGGTTTCCAACGAAGATGTTTCTGGAATGGGATCACCAGGTTTGTAAAAATATTTGTTTACCAATACCTAATGCCATTCCTATTGAGGATGAAGAAACTGACAATGACCAATGAAAGGTATGGATTATTTCTTAACATATGTTTTCCTATTATTGAAATATTAGGATTCATGATTTTGATTGTAGGAAAGAAGTATTTCATAAAAAGTTGTTAAAGAATCATTATTGGATCATAAAGAACGATGAATGAGTAAGAGGTCAACATATAAGGGATTCAAGAGTTATGTTAGATTTTAGAATGGTGAAATGCTTAAAAGTATTAAGGCTCTTTGGATGATGGGAATTACATTAGAAGACTTTTTATAGTATGTGTAACCCTAAAGACTGATATATGAAACTTTTATTCAAGGAATAATTATCTTTTCTTTTGTGGATATAGTTATAAAGATCCATTTCTGTTTATATGATCCTTGAAATTGAGTAAATAATAGGTTAATACATTTTTGGGATACAAAATGAATGTTATTAGAAAACCTTCATGGTTAAAATATTCTATGGTTAATTTTGATGAATTTATCTCTTTTCGGAATGTTATAAAATTATGTAGTTTTGGAAAAGGGAAAACACACAAAGCGTGTTACAACCCATCACATCGGACGAAGCTGTGGGAATCGAACCCACAACCAAAGTGTGACCAGTATTTATCACCTATCACTGGACTACATGAAGTACCTTCTTAGTTTGACTAATTATTTTTAGTTAGATGATTTTATGAATCCATAATAAGTTTATTTTGGGTTATCCATGGAAATGATTTACCTATCATGGAGAATATTTGATTTGGTTAATTTCTTTTCAATATGAGATTTTGAGAGTAACTGTTGTTATTTGGAGATAAATGTTTAGATTTATCTTGGAAGACTATATGATTAAACCATTTGGAGATTTGGGATTCAATATTATGTTGGATTACTTTGAAGAATTTTAAAGATAACAGTTTATTGAATGGTATTTATTGAACATGGGGTTTTTTTAGACAAATTATGGAGATTAAGAGTAGTTTTTCGTTATGTAAATGTTTATCCTTTTGGGGGATTATCGGACCTTGTACTAAAAAATTTTGTTTTAGTTAATATCTAAAGACAAGGGAAATATATAGTTCATCTTCTTTGGATTATTTTATTCCCTCAAGGTTGATTATTGCACTTTTAATGTAAAAAATTCATCCTAAATACTCATCGATTGGAGAAAATATGAGTTTGTGTTAGAAATCTAGTAAAAGATGAATGTCTACATGAAAAGTAAGTATATTTACTTATGTTTTTAGTTAATATCATAAATAAATTCTTCAATGAAAAGTAACATAAAACAAATCCATGTCTATTAACTTTCCCTACTGGGAAATCAAAGACTGTTTAACCCATCACAAGTTTGTGAATTTCTGGTGGTTAAGATTCTACAAAACATGTTTTCTATCACTCTCCTTCATAACATGATGGTTTGTTTTCTCCTCCATATCCATGTTTTCATGGAATCATAGTATCTGTTGTCTTGGGTAACATTTTTACTTCTCTCAATTTATTTTAATGTGATAATTTTAATGATACTTTTTTTCGATGTGGGGCGTTCAATGAAGTTCCTAAGCCAAATTTTTAAAATTGCGAGGACGCAATTCCCAAAAGGGGGGAAGGATGTAACATCCCAGGAAAATAAAGAATATGAAATTTTCATAGCTATTAATATTTGTGAATTAAATATTAATTTTACTTTAAAGTGGTTTCTATGTTCGAGAGTGTTCCTGATACGCAACAATGGATTTGATTGAAATCTTACGTTGCACACTAATAATATAATATAATTATTTTAAATGGTAGTTAACTCCTAGCCATTGTATTGGCATTAATGAACAAAAATAACTACAATATGATTATACATGATTTATAAATGTATTTACATTTATCCAATAAAACGTTAGAGGCTTAAAATATGGATGAATCAAATTTTAAGCATAATTTACATTAAAAGGCTGAGTTGCCACCTTTTAATGGAGAACCCTCATTAAATATAGTTTTGATCACTTTAATAAATTCTAATTGACCAAATATAATCCTTCTTTATAATGGAGTGATCAAATTTTACTTTTGGTTAATTTTTGGTATTTTTCTGAAAAACATCAATTTTTGATGAATAGTGACACCACTTAGTGGTAGTTAAAAAAACTGACTTTTCATTTAAATGAAATTTTACCAATTTTGTTAATTGAATTTCAAAAATCCTACATACATGGTTGTTATCAAGAAGTAAAATGTGGTTCATTAAGACGAAAATAATTTTTTGTGAATATTAACTTTTGACTTTTATTTACCGCGGTTAAAGATAAATAGGGTAATTCTAGGTTAAATGAATATTATAATAATTCAAAATTACCTTAACATTTGTTCTATGTTTATTGATTTTGTAGTGACTGACAATGGGCATCCTTGGGTCGATTTTAAGACCCCATGGATCCTCTTATGAAAGATAATGACACTTTAGATTAATTAATTTAATGTAAAGACAAAATTGACAATAACAAATATCGTTTAGTAGATTAATTTTTATATGGTGTTATATAAGTCATATTTTAGACTATAAATATTAATTGGAAATCAAAAAATATTTCCTACATGATAGTATTTTGTTTATAATTTTTAGACATCGAATAAATTAAATTATTTATGACACAATAATGATGTAGTATTTACGACATTAATAAATGATTTAAAGAAATAAGATTATAATGATTAAAATGTTATATAAAACATGTCCAACTCTAATTGGATGATTTTATTTCGACCATGAGTCATCTTATCTTTATCTATAAAGATTTTTGGACCATTTGAAACCAAATATAATTATATAATAAAATAATAGTTTCACACTTTCCTAAAGATACCCTCCTCTCCCTTATAAAAGGATAACACTCCTATCCAATTCCTCAAACCTCTCAAACCATTTTTCTTGTCCTAACTCTACCCAATTATGCTCCCAAAATCCCTCCCCTCCTCCTAGAATCCTTACCTTAGGCAGAAATAACATCAAGAAGTCCTTTGGATCAAACCAAAGGGAGTTACCCAAATTAGAGGTAACAGTTTCTCTTAAATTTTTTTCTTTTATTTTACTTCTCAATCCCGTAAAATCTTTTTATTCCGTTCTTTTGAATAAACACCAGCATCCTCAATATACTAGGATGTTATTATGAGAAGTATTCGAACTACACTTACACACACCTCCATCTAATGTATGAAGAACATAATGTTTCTGTCGATGGAAAACTAACTCCTTACGAAATGATGACTGTTCAAATATCTCCAACCGCCACTCATGTTGGACATTATGATGACACTGTATTTATATATGATATATATTATGTTTATTTTTCCATTATTCTTCTGTATTTTCTATTTATAGCACACCTTTATGGTTTCTATAGTGGGTAAATACAATAATCTAATTTGAGGAAGCGCAGACTATCACCCCCTCAAAGTGATATGACTCATTAATTCCTTATGTGGGATGTATAAAGGATAGAGTTAATGATATTATATATGATATTATACTATAATTATAATATAATAATGTATAATTTTGTTTTAATTCCATTAAAAGAAGAAATAGAAATGAATGTAGCATTCATACGTCCGTCTCCACGAACGGTGCATTTCATTTCTTACCTCTAAATGTTTTGTACTATTATAAATACATGTAAATACTGGATATATATGATATATATGATATCTAAATGATTAATATAATTATGTATATAATGAGCCTTTGACGACATGAACAACATTTATTATAAGAAGTCCAGTTCGGACTCAAGTACCAAATATCGATAAAACGAACTTTATTAACTTAAATGATTACATAATGTTTATAACATTGTAATAAGAGATATAAAAGGAATAATTAACTTTAAAAATGTTATTAGGAAATTAGAAATTAACTTTAGTTTATTATTAAGGAGATTAAAGAACGGTCGAGTCTTGTCGGACATGATGTAATGGATTTGACCTCTCTCTTTCTATTCAAGTAATCCCTTTTATGTCATTTCTTTTATGATCCTTGTAATTATGTTGGGGGATGTTATTTTATATTCACCATACTGTAATTTTTATTTTCATATGATGAGAGACCTCCTCTTACTCTCATCAATTCAATTTAAGAATTATTAATTGGCACCATTAGGTTGCCGAATTTTTGTAAGGGATTTCATATCTCTTTTTTAATTCCGTGAGATTTCCATTGTTCGTCACTTATTAATTACATGTGGTGTAATGGGTACTATAGTTGATATATATTATCATTATTAGCTTTATATACATGGTAATATGTGATTCATTTTGTGTTTATTATCTTTTGTTCATTCGATTCAATTTGAATACAATGAAGTAATGGGTTTTCATCTCACTTTTTAATTCTGTGAGATTCATGCTATATTTTCCACTATTTCCTTTTGTGTGGTGAATGTACTGCCCATGATTGTACTATTTGTATAATATACTTTCATTTATGAGTATTTACATCTTCATTGGATGCTCCTTCATTCATGTGGCATATGTTTTGTAAGTTACCAAATCAGTAAGGGAACTTCTTCACCCAATTCCCATTCTTTGGGTTGATCTTCTCTTTTTATTTATGTCAACCTATGAATATGTGTGTGTCACGACCCGTCCTCAGGGCCCATGTCATGACTACCCCAAGCCCTCCTTCCATAGGCTAGGGGCTGGCGACTAGCACCAAAGGTGTAAATCCTGATAACTGGGAAGGCATTGCCTTTATAAAACATAAACACATCTAACCAGAGTACGAGCGGAAGTAAAACACTAAGTACAAAAAAAGTTCTGAAAAGTAAATGGGCCAGAATACAAACCCAACTGAAAAGTATAGCTACAACAGAATGAAATTACAACAGAAAAGAAAAATAGCTGGAAGATAGAAGCAGCTCTTGGGTCGTCCACCTCGGATCCTACCTAAAGTGTAGGTACACATAGTGCAGCATCCGGGTTCGTCCACCAAGGATCCAACATAAAGGGTAGGTACAGATAGCCTCCTCAACTCCCTCACCCGTCAACCCCCTCCGAGTACAGTCTCTTTGTGAATTCCACCACCGGATACTGACTCATCGTGAGGTCCACCTCCGGGTACCGTCAGTTCTCAAACACTCGGCCTCCATCAGCGTTGTCTGTCGTCTGCTTCCAACACAACAAGGTGCGGGCATATCCCATGAAGGGGTGAGTATAACAATACTAATTAGGGACCCAGAGACCCTCAAGGTCTCACTAAATCCAACAAGGATATCCACAAATAAGGATCTCAACAAAGTAAACTTCCTTAGGTATAAGACCATACTTATACATAAGTTATCAAGTAGCCCATCTCAATCTTGAGGTATCACACAGATATGAAATCAACGGATAACCACTACTTAAGTAAATGCCCATACATATACCTAAGTTATCATGTAGCCCATATAAATCATGGTGAAACACAAAGATCATTGACTCAGCTCCAACTAGGATTTTCATTAATGATACTGAAACCACAACTGCTGGAGAACACCTCCTCTGTCAAGTACAGTAGCCATGTCACGACTCCGAGGCACTCCTCACTAAACTTAGACTGCTGAGGTACTCCTCCTGTCGAGTATCGCAAGTCCGCACCCAAACAGAGTGGTGCTCCCCGCCAGGGGTCTGCCGCCCAAACACAGTAGTGATTCCCCAAATAGCCTACGGAGGTACTCTTCCTGCCGAGTACCACGTGTCTGCTGCCAACTACCAAGCACTCCGATTGTCATGGGTCTGCCACAAAATACCAGGCGCTCCGTCCACTAGGCTAGTGGACTCACTCCAAGTCGAATCGGTCAATCAGTAATCAAGTCCACAACTAATAGGTCTTCGCACTCCGTACGCTCGTCTCCGGGAGGATCCGCTCCACAAGCTACTGTTCGATACTCCAAGTATCACAAAGTCCAACATGGAAGTATCAAAGGGGTCCACATCACCACAGGGTTCTAAATGAAACAGACGGCGCGTCGATCGGACACCTGGTCTGTGAGTTATTAGCACTTTCGTCCCAGGGGCCTGGTTGGTTTCGTGTACGAACCAACCAGACCGTAACTCAACGGTACCCCAAAATATAATAGGGTATACTCATAGGGACTGTTTCTCAACGTGATTACCAACGCCGCTGATAGTTCGTCAAACGAACATCCAGTCTGAGAGTTATTAGCTTTTCCGTTCTAGGGGCCCTGTTGGATTTTGGGTACAATCCAACCCGGCTATACTCCATCTGCATCCAAATATCAGGTGATGTATACCAAAAGAACCGTCTCACCAAGAGGAATCCAACAAAGTCAACAACATGTCAATCGGACGTTCGGAGCTCACGTTATAACCATTTCGGCTCTGAGGTCCCAATGGGTTTCATGTTCGAACCAACCCCACCATACACAAACTTCGCCGAAAGCTTGAGTGTAATATACCAAAATGAATATCTCGATCCATGGATTCCTACGCAACTGACGGTGCATCGATCAGTGGTTCGTAGCCTATGATATGGGCGTTTGAATGAACCCGGTCCGAAAATAGGGGGTTTGGGCCCGGTCCGACCCTGCCCAATACCCCCTTGGTCGGCCCGAACCGGGGCGACCCGACCCGGGTCTGGGTCCGGCCTTGCCCGGTTGGGGCGGCCCAGCCTGTGGCCTAGCATGGAGGCCGGCCGCAGTTCGGCTCGCGGCCGAGCAGGGCACAAAAGGGGGGTGCCACCCCCTTGTTTCAGAAACGGTGAAACCAAAGGTGTCCGCCCTATGCACTGTCCGGGTGTTTCAAACCCCCTGTATTTCTAGAAAACGGCCTGCAATTATGGCCGGCCAGTTGAGCGGCCACGGGACCCATGGGGGTCCCGCCTCCCGGAGCGTCAGCGATCGGTAGTCCGGTCGTCCCTACTGGACCACCGTGGCCTTAGGCCGCGACCCTTCTTCGACTGGTGTGGCGCGCCAGCACGGTGCCCCTCAACCTTGGCCCGATCTAGCCATGGCATCCCTTGGGTTCTCCGGCGTGGCACGACGAAGCCGTGCACCACCTCCATAGCCCACTCTGGTCGCGGTCCCTTCAGCTTCACCGGCACGGCGCGATGGCACCGCGCACCGCCGCCGCAGCCCCCTCCAGCTGCTGTTCCTTTGGCTTCACCGGAGTGCCGCAACAGCGCCACACATCGTCATTGCGGCCAGCTCTGGCCGCAGTCCTCTTCGTTCTCGCGCGGTGCAACGACACCGCGCCGCCTTCTCCTCAAACGTCAACGTTGATCACAAAGAAAGCGGGGAGGAGAATCAGCAATGTTTGTGCGGTCTGATATCCTCCCGTTATTTCTATTAAAAGCGGGAAAAGTATATGAGATGATCAACGATAAAAAAATCACAACTTTAATTCATTAAAACTGAACATAACCCCTACATAGTATTTTAGGCTCGTTCGTTGATGGAGTCATGGAAGATAAGAGTCGCGATAGATGGCGTCACAGAGAACCGTGTCATCCCGTCAATGTTGGACGAAGAATCCTTGACGTTGATTACGCTTCCCGCGAGTAGTGTCTTCTCCCTTGTCGCGGAGGAAGAAGAGGGTAGGAGGAGTTGTGGATAATTCTTCGCCGAGAGAGGATGTTCTTTGTGGAAGAATGAAGCGTTCTCCAATTCTCCAAATGTTCCCTCCACCAAAATATTTTCCAAGAAAACATTAAAAATAAGATTCTCCAACTTTAAATAAATGACAACCAATTCAAAATAATTTGAAAGAATTATTGACACCCAAGTTATTTAATATTGACATTAATTGGTTGTGGTTGGCACAATTTATGAGAGGAAGTGGACTCATAAATGCTTGGGAGGTGGAGAGGTTCCACAATAATGAGAGAAGGAGTTTAAGGAGGATTAAGTGAAGATGAAGTGGTTAGGATCGTGTGGGATGCACCTCACATATATCCTCTCATGGGAGGATATGTTGGTGTGGGCCCCACCTCTAACTCCCCTTGGGAGGAAATAACCAACTTCTATAAATAAAATTGTGTTCAACAAATTTTATTTATTTTATTCTAAATCCACAAAGATTAACTCTCAACCCACATAAAACTCAACTACGGTAAAGATCCCACTATGAGACTATCGGTGCGGCGAGTTTATCGGTGCCCTCGGATTTCGATTCCGAGCACCAGTTCAAAAGATAGAAAAACTAGCTCGTACATTTACTAAACGTACCCGAAAAAATGTTTGGAAAATAATTATCAGTCAGGCTCAACCCACTACCGTCGAGGTTAGGCTCTTCCTAGGTTAAACACGCCCCAATGAACCCAACGATACTCTCGGATTTCCAATCCGAGTTACCGTTTAAATGTTATGAATTTTACAATATAATAATTATCAGTTAATTATTTTATTTATTGCCAAAAACTAACATTCTATGGTGGCCCTCGCCGACCCAAGTTAGTTTCTTCTTAAAGAAAGCATACCCTCACGAGTTCAGTGGTGGTCTCAGATTTTTAATCCGAGTTACCATTTGTGATTTACATGCATTTGAAAAATAAAATAATTTATTTAATTATTTTATTTATGATTAATCCAAAATTTGGTTTTCTTAAAGAAGGCTCGCGCAAACTATACTTAACTAACGCCTAGTGTAAACCCACCATCCTATGCGCAATGGTGCCCTCAGATTTCTATTCCAAGTTACCATTTATGATTTATTCCACATTTCAGGAAAACTGTTTACGCGCTTTATCTTAAGATTATCAAAACGCCAGAAATTGATTCCAGGCACACCGGGCCTCAGAATCAAGTGCCGTCAGAAACTGAAGACTCATAAAATTCTAAAGTATTTATGATAAATTTTTACTTGAAATTTTCAGGTCTTTACATTACTCCAACCTCAGGGATTTATGTCCCCGTAAAGCTACAACACACACCAAGAAAACAAAATAGGGTACTGAGCACATATCCGAGCCTCCCGCTCCCATATCCTCTATTGAAGGTTCTCGTGCTGCCAATGAATGTGCACTAGAGTAATCGACCATCCATGTAGTATAATTTCATGTCGATCCCCATCGATGTGTAACCCGTAAGAAAACATGATTTCCATCCTCGAACTCCAATGGTCTCTGTCTCCTATCATCATAGGTCTTTCGTCTGCTTTGTGCAGTCTTCATCTCCTCAGGGCTGATATAGACCTTCTCCGGTAGCCTCAAAATGGGCGCACTAGTCAACCTCTTCCTCAACTCCTAAAAAGATCTACTGGCATCTCTCTGACCACATGAAGAGTTCCCCCTTCTTCGTCAATGATAAAAGCGGTGCAGAAACTCTGGAGATGTCTAGCCTAAATCTAAGTCTTGAAAACTCATGAATGATCGACTGCACCCACTTATCTATGATTCCATCCTGTGCTGCCTGGGGTTTCCTTTTCACTGACCAAGGAAAACCCATACCAAAATTGTAGGTAAACCAAAACCTTTTTCTCTAATACTGTCATTCTGTGTATGAACTGTGGTTGCCGAGTCCATACCCAAACTAATTTCGTAAGGCCTCGATGCTTCCAACAAGTGTTTCCAACCGAAACTATCACCTCAACGGTTAGATCACACCATCGACATAAGCATGATTATCGAGTCTCCACCCAAAGGTATCTCCAAACGTGAGGGTCATGTCGACGGCATAACTGTAAACTCTATGTCTGGGACAAGATTTGTGGAAGGAAGGAATGATTCGTGTCAATGTCTATTGTTATGGCTATTAGTAGTAGACATAGACCGTACCTCAAATCATTCCTAGAGCCCTTAGGTCACACTACATGACTGCATGTAGATACTCTCTTCCACTGCCCTCATGCACCCTGAGCCCGGTAGGGACTACAAAAGAGGGTGGTTTGTAACACGTCAAAATGTACACCACCTCATGCTGCTCTCCTAGATCTGCTTCCATGTCTGGTGCTCTGTAGATTCATCTGTCCTTAACAATTCCTCTTCTTAAAACATTTTACACACCCAAGTCTCTTAGACTGGTGTTAGTTCCCTGCTTTCCCACTGCTAATATTCATTGGCTGTATCCACTCAGCCATAGAAAATTTAACCAAAAAAGAGATATCTATCACCCTAACATAAGTAGGAATGCGTAGAGGAAAAGTGTTGGATCAAATATCCTTAAAACACACCACTCTCAGAGGTCTGAACTCTAAAGAACTATTTGTATCATAGTCATCTAGTACTATGAATGATCGGTACTCCTTGATAGATACTCAGCTACCGACATGTCATCCTTCCAAAGCTGTATAAGCATTAGAAAACTCTTAGCCACCTCATGATGCCAGTTCTTAGCCGCTTGTGAGTCGAGCTCGCCTCGGAACCTGAGGGGTATCTGATGTTGAAACACATGTAAGGCACTAAGCCTACATGTTTGATCTACTGGTACCGCCTGTTAGAACTGCTGACCAACAGATAGTGATATAGCTGGCACACTACCCGAAGGTACAATGTTAGGAATCGGTCCACACACCGAAGCCTCATCACTATACGGACCAACCTCATGGTTCCTGAAAAAAACAATTAGCTAAGTCCACCATCAACTCTAATAGTGTCTAAACTAGGTGTAGAACTCTAGCAATCGCCTCCATCCAACACACCGTGGTGCAGGCATAGCCCATGCTGGGGTGAGTATAACGATACTATGTAGCGACCCCGAGACCCTCAATGCCTCAATAAATCCAACAAGGATATCCATAAATAAGGATCTCAACAAATAACCCTTATATAGGTAAAAACCCATACATATACCTAAGTTATCAAGTAACCAAACTCAATCTTGAGGTATCACACAGATATGAAATCAACGGATAACCACTACTTATCTATATGCCCATACATATACCTAAGTTATTAGGTAGCCAATCCCAATCATGAAGAAACACATAGATCATTGACTCAGCTCAAACCATGATTTTCATTAATGATACTGAAACCACAACTGCTGGAGAAATCCTCTTCTATCGAGTACAGTAGCCCTGTCACGACTCCAAGGTGCTACTCACTAACCATAGACTGCTGAGGTACTCCTCTTGTCGAGTACCGCAGGTCCGCAGCCAAACACAGTAGTGCTCCCCGCTAGGGGTCTACCGCACAAACACAGTAGTATTTCCCCTAATATCCTACATAGGTACTCCTCCTGCCGAGTACTGCGGGTCTACTGCCAACTACCAGGGGCTCTGTCCGCCATGGTTCTGCCACCAAATACCGGGCGCTCCGTCCACTGGGCTAGTCAACTCACTCCAAGTCGAATCGGTATAGCAGTCGTTAAGTCCACAGCTACTAGGTCTCTACACTCCACACTCCACACACTCATCTCCGGGAAGATCTACTCCACGAGCTACTAGTCGATACTCCAAGTATCCCAAAGTCCAACAAAGAAGTATCACAAGGGACCACCTCGTCATAGGGGTATCAACGCAACAGACGACGCGTCGATCAGACACCCGGTCTGTGAGTTATTAGCATTTTCTTCCCCGGGGCCCGGTTGGTTTCATGTATGAAACAACCCGACAGTAACTCAACTATACCCTGAAATCTCATAGGGTATACTCATAGGGACCGTTTTTCAACGTGATTACCAACGCCGTAGACGGTTCGTCAAACAGACATCTGGGCTGAGAGTTATTAGCTTTTCCGTTCCAGGGGCCCGGTTTGATTTTGGGTATAATCCAACCCAGCTATACTCCAACTGCGTCCAAACCTCAGGTGAAGTATACCAAAAGAACTATCTCACCATGTGGAATCCAACAATGTCGACGACACATCAATCGGATGTACGGATCTCAAGTTATAACCATTTCCGCTCCGAGGGCCCAGTTGGTTTCGTGTTCGAACCAACCCAGCCATAAACAAAATTCACCGAAATATTCAGTGTAATATACTGAAACGACATTCTCAATCCAAGGATTACTATGCAATAGACGGTGCATCGATCAGAGGTTCATATCCCAAGATATGGACATTTGAACGAACCTGGTCCGAAAATAGGGGGTTTGGGCCTGGTTCGACCCGGCCCAATACCCTATGGGTCGGCCCGGCTGGCACGGCCCAGCCTACGACTAGGCGCGGCCTAGGGCATGGCCCAGAGGCTGGCCATGGTTCGGCTCGCGACCGAGGGGGCGGAAAAGGGGGGCGCCGCCCCCTGTTTCAGAAACGGCGGACCCAAAGGGGTCCGCTGTATGCGCTAGCTGGGGGTATGAAATCCCCAGTTTTTCTGGAAAATGGCCGGCCATTATAGCCGGCCAGTTGAGCTACCGCAGGACCCATGGAGGTCCCACCTCCCAGAGCAACGGTGACCATTTTTTCGGTCACCCCTGTTGGACCGCCGCGACCTTAGGCCGCAACACTTCATCAACCGGTGAGGCGCAACGATGCCGCACCCCTCCGCCGTGGCCCGCTCCAGCCGCCGCCTCCCTCGGGTTCTCCGGTGCGGCGTGACAGCGCCCCGCACCACCGTCGTAGCCCGCTCAGGCTGCAGTTCCTTCAGCTTCACCAGCGTGACGCGATGACGCTACGCCCCGCTCCAGATGCGGTTCCTTCGGCTTCACTGGCACATCGTGACGGCGCCGCACACCCCCCCCCCCGCAGCCTACTCCGGCCGCGGTCCTATTCGTTCTCGCGCGGTGCAACGGCAACGCGCGGCCTTCGCCTAAAACATCAACGTTGAACACCAAGAATGCGGGGAGGAGAATTAGCCATGTTTGTGCAGTCCGATCTCCTCCCTTTATTTCAATAACAAGTGGGAAAAGTATATGAGATGCTCAATGATAAAACAAGAACAATTTTAATTCATTAAAATTGAACTTAACCCCAACCTCGTATTTGAGGTTCGTTTGTTAACAGATTCGCGAAAGAAAAGAGTCACGGTAGATGGAATCGTGGAGAACCGTGTCATTCCATCATCGTTGGATGAAGAATACTTGACGTAGATTATGCTTCCCGCGAGTGGTGTCTTCTCCCTTGTCATGGAGGAAGAAGAGGGTCGGAGGAGTTGTGGAGCGTTCTTCGCCGAGAGAGGATGTTCTTTGTGGATGAATGAAGCATTCTAAAATTCACTAAAGGTTCCCTCCTCCAAAATATTTTCCATGAATATATTAAAAATAAGCTTCACCAACATTAAAGAAATTACAACCATTTCAAAATAATTCAAAACAATTATTGACACCCAAGTTAATTAATAAAGTAATTAATTGGTTGTGGTTGGCAAAATTTATGAGAGGAGGTGGTCTCATAAATGCTTTGGAGGTGGAGAGGTTCCACGTTAATGAGAGATGGAGTTTAAGGAGGATTAAGGGAAGATGAAGAGGTTAGGCTCATGTGGGACGCAACTCACAAATATCTTCTAATGGATAGTTATGTGGGTGTGGCCCCCACCTCTAACTCCCCTTGGGACGAAATAACCAACATCTATAAATAAAATTGTGTTCCACAAATTTTATTTATTTTATTCTAAATCCCCAAATATTAACTCTCAACCCACATAAAATGAAACTGCGTTAAATGACCCCTTATGCGAATACCGGCACTGCGAGTTTATCAGTGCCCTCAGATTTCGATTTCGAGCACTGGTTCCGAAGTTAGAAAAACTCATTCTTTTGTTTACTGAACGTACCCAAAAAAAAGTTCTGAAAATTATTATCAGTCACCCTCAACCCACTGCGGTCAAGGTTAGGCTCTGCCTTGGTGAAACATTACCCAATGAACCCAACGGTACTCTTAGATTTACAATCTGAGTTACCGTTTAAAAGTTATGAATTTTACAATAAAATAATTATTAGTTAATTATTTTATTTATGACCCAAAACTTTGTTTCTATGGTTCCCATCGCCGACCCAAGTTAGTATCTTCTTAAAGAAATCATAACCTCACGAGTTCAGCGGTGGTCTCAGATTTTTAATCCGAGTTACCATTTGTGAGTTATATTCTTTTGAAAAATAAAATAATTTATTTAATTATTTTATCTACGATTAAGCAAAAATTGGGTTTTCTCAGAGGAGGCCCGCTTTGACTAAACATAAGTCATGCCTAGGGTAAAACCGCCATCTTGAGTGCAATGGTGCCCTCAGATTTCTGATCTGAGTTACCTTTTAAGAGTAATTCCAAATTTCAGGAAAACTACTTACGCTCATTAATTTAAGCTTAACAAAACATCAGAAATTGATTCCAGGCACACCGGGCCAAAGAATCAAGTGCCGTCAGAAACTGCCGACTCGTAAAATTCAAAAATATTTATGAAAACTTTTCCTTGAAATTTTCAGATCATTACAGTGTGAATGACCTCTGATTATTTTACACTTAATATCCACTTATATTGGGTGTATTTATATTAGTCACACATAATTATGTAATTAATTTATCCTTAATTTAAGATACCATCTTTATAAGGGAGTTAATCTCAATTTACATTTCCATTGGTACTTCATTGTTGTCATACACCAATTCACTCTTATGTGGTGTATATACTGTCTTTTGGAATAATATATCATGAATACCTTTATTCGCATGATATTATAAATTATTTATGAAATGTTATTCCTCAATTATTTGTATTCAAGCATCTCAACTTTTTTTTAAAAAATAACTCTTTAACTAAAAGATCGTTTTAAATTTTTTAAAGATTTATTCTTCTAAATATTTCTCATTAATGTCCTTGTTTTCAAAATGGGTTTTAGGATTCATTTAAATGGACATTAATATTTTAGAATGATAATTCATATAAATGATTCAATGTGGTATGTGACACATTGGTTCAAAAATGTATTTTTAAATTGTTTTGAAAATGATTTGATAAAACACTATTTATTTAAATATGTTGATTTGATATATTGGAATGTGGAAATGTTATATTTCCATTATACATGTGTTATATGTTATGATTATGTTATTTTTATTGGGTATTATTTTTATATATGGGTGGTTCTATGATAAACCTAGGGCAGGTGAGCCCGAGATAGCTCTTCAATGCATTGGGTAACGTGATGGAGGTAAACGTGATGTTTCTCCTAATAGATTTGAGGAATATATTGTGATGGGTATTCCAATTGTGACTCCCTATGTAGGTGTGATATATACAATGTAAGTTTGATATGGATGCATAAATAACATTTAATTTTTATGATATTTGTGTGTTATTCATAAATCTCATGATTTCATAAGGTATGTTATGATTGAAAAAGTATGGTTTTATTGATTTGTATTTATTGATGGGCTAATGTTTTCCTTCCTTATTTTATAACCCTTACTGAGCTTTTTATGCTCACCCAATGTTTTTGAAATATTTCCAAAGGACTTAAAGTTGAATTGGGTCAAATATGGGATCAAGGAATAGTCATGCTATCTAAAACATGGAACTAGATATGTTTTTTTTATGTTTTCTAATTTTATGAAAAAATATAAACTGAGTAGTAGTGTCTACATGTAATATTCATTTTGTAATGTAATAGGTATGGCCTAATTCTATAAAACTCTAAACCTGAAAAGATCCTCAATGTGAATTATCCATTTAATTCAATATTATGTAATGTTTATTGTCAGATCCTTATAAATGTTATCTCAAGTATGATATATATAAAATAATTTTATTATTCTAATTTTTTATCCATCATCAAATCCCTTCTCTTATCATTTTATTTTAAAAAATGACAAACAACATCCTTGATGTGTAGATTCCTTGCCTTCGTTGACAACAAGTTTTCATTTTCCATTAACTCATTCTAGGATTGTCATAAAAAAACTATTATATTTAAATCCAATTATAATATATATATATATATCATAATTTATATAATTATCTATAACCTGTATATATATAATGTCAAATAAAATGACAAAAAATTGTGTTGGTCGTAAAAACCTCCAAAATAAATAATGAAAATTTTATCAACATTTTATCTAACAAATCAACCTCATACAATATATAAAAATGATATATGATACCATTTAATATTTTATATTCTCATTAAAGTTAAATAATTTTACTTATATAGAAGTTATCCACAAATTAGAAGGACGTTGATATTTAAACTCAACGGAACAATCCATAAAACCATAAAATGAATGCTCCGAGAACAAAAAAATTGAACATAATAAATCATCACAATGAACATAAATGAATAGAATAAAATTATAATAAATATAATATCTATTTAGTAGGTTCTTAGTTAATTAATTAATGAGTAAAATTTTATAATCCAAGACATATACGTACATATTCTAAATTCATTTGTACATAATGTAAGAGTTTCTCATCACACTTTTAATTTTGGGAGTTATATTGATTATTCAACCATTATTTCTTGTTTTTTTTCATACATAGTTTCTTTTAATATATCATATCATGAATATATTTATGTTCTTTTAATTCAATGTTTCATGTCATGATACATAATTTTAAGGTACTTATGGTTCGACTCTTTACAAAGTGGTGAGAGAATAATTAACCCAATTTCAATTCTTCCAGTTAAACATAAATTCCATTGATTATGTCATTATATGATTATGCATGAAACAATATTCTATTAACTGAAGTTGTATTTAAATTTGTTTTATATGTATTTATATCTGATAAAAAAAATTAATTCAATTGATTAATTTTCTTAAAATGTTTTAAAATACACTTTTCAATGTTATTTTTCAAAATTTAGAGGGTACGTTTTTTAATATTATGAATGATAAAAATTTCCCACTTCAATGATGACTTAGTTTCTTGATTAATAATTTAAAATAATACATGTTTATTCTATCAAAATGTTTTCTTTCATAATAGAAATTTTTTAAAAATAAAATATTTCAATATAATGTGGAATTTATTTCAAGAATTTCTCATTGATTTTATTATTGTATTTTTATCTATGTCAACATCCTTGGTGGTATATGACTATTAATTTTGTTTGATCTTTTTTGATACCTCATAAATTTTTTTATTGAAATTGTTATGATTAGTTTTTGTGTGGATGTGATATTTTTATACCATTCATAATATTTAACTCGATGGTATATGAATATGTATATTATATGGGGAATGTTACTTCATATTCTAGTTTAAATATGAATGTATTAATTGATTATTCTTCAACCCATTCATATCAATTATGAATTGGACTAAGTATGTGATAGGAGGACCCCACTATATCCCCTCGATGTGTCTGTAGGTCTCATGGGGAAAATTAGTTTGACTAATGGTTGATGTATTACCCAATTATATATGGTTTGTTTGTTGAACCCTTGATGATATGTTTATTTAGTCTAACATTATGAATTACCTAATTTTGAGATTAGTTATTTTTAATCCATGTGATTATTATACTTTTAGAATATATATATATTATTTTCATTCTCAGTTAATTATTTATATTTTATTATTTTATCATCTTTTATTCCTTCTATATTATTCTCAAGAATATTTTTTAATGGATTTTGTTTTTATCTATTCAACTTTCCTTGTGGTTTATTCATATTTATGATAGAATCCATTGTAATGTTACCCTTAATGATCATCTAACCTCCTATTTCATATGTTTTAATTTTCCCCAAGATTCCAATATTTATATTATGATTCACATATGGGATAATCTAGAAGAATAGGGGAGTTTTAAATAGAGTAACTATGTTGTATTCCTTTTCAAGATGTAATATAATACTTATATCAGTATCTAGTTTTCCAAATCCACAATTGTATTTGGTCATTTTGGATTTGATTCCTTGAATCTTATGCTATTCTAAAAAATAAAGGCTCGACTCTAGGTAAATGGATTCAGTGTCTTTACATATTTTATGGAGAATAATGGGTATTGTACATATATAAGAGTAATACGAAGTGAATTGTGAATAATTTACATAATACACATGTATTAGGCGGTGTTTTTAGAAGGGGTGGTGATGGGTGGTTTCTATAGGGATAGTTGGGGGTGTTTTTATTATTTAATTCATTTGTTTATTATTTTTTTCTTAGGACTAACCATAGAGGTGATTTCCATGACTACATATATTAAATAGAGCATGTGATTTTGAAATAATGGGAACTTACATCATCCATTACTCAACCATGACTCAAAATATAATTTATTTACAAATAATGTTAAAAATATTAAATTTCTATATTTCATTATTCAATTAAATATCTACAATTTTAGAAAAATCTCAAAAATTCACCATAAACATTTTATCAGTGTTTTGATTTCAAAAATCGACACAATTTTATAAAAATTAATTTTCAAATATAAGAAACATAATTTTTAATTAAAAGCATCATATCTTCTAAAAATAAATATTTTAATACTATAACTAGTTCTATAACATATTGAAAAATTAATTAAAGTCCCATAAGATTATTACATAAGTATATTACAACAATGAATTAATTTATGAATCTTTATTATAAAAATATATTTTATTTTATGTCATTTTATTAATTATAAAATTTTCAATATACATTTATATTTCAAAAAAGTTCTAACTCTTAATTTATCATTTATAAAACATTTATTTACTTACTACCTGATATAGATGTATCATATTTTCATTTATAAGATATAAAAAATCATATTTATACTTTCATAGGTGAGGTTACTATTCTAATGGCCAGATTACTATTCATAATATTCACATTACTATTCTGATGGTTCGATTTCTAGTGTTTATAAGGGTTTACTACTTCATATAAATACCTCTTCTTCAATTCAACAATCTCTTCTATTTTATATCATTGTTATATATACATTAATGTTTTAAATGAATATTTTATTATAATCATTATGGTTTATTGCTACAAATTTGTTCATGAATTCACTCATTATAGTGGACTGAGCATTTCCAAAATTTCCTTTTCTTATTTCTTCATTTTTTATTTATTATACCACAACACTATTTTTCATTATTATTAGTTTTTTAGGACAAATGTATCATTATTAATTTATGAGATTAATGTTTTTATTTTAATATTTATTTTATGTGTGTTATTTAATCTTTGTGACTTAATTATAAGATGGTAAATTTCATTGATAAACATCGGGGTCATTACATTATTCCCCCTTATGAAATTTCACCATCAAAATTTAATTTTACATACAATGGTGAAAACTAGTGTGGTTAATTATTCTTCATCACTTCCTCTGGATCATAAATCATTTATTTTTATTTATAGTTCCTCCATAGTATTTTTAGAAGGTATGTAGTCTTGTTTCATAAAATATAATCTCTATAGTCCCTGATTTCACCTTATATTCTTCATAAGAGAGATTTATTTTCAGATGTTCCACATTTGAATTCAGTATATGTAAGAAATTTTTTATTTAATTCATTAAGAGTGGTACATATAATACATCATGTACTTGATACTTGGATTATGGATGTGTTAGTTGATATTCTACAATATCAAAACGACCATGAATCTCAATGTGGATGATGTTCTTGGGACTTAAAATTACATTAATCCAAAATATCACGACTCACTTGAATGGAGATATACAAAGGAATACCTTATCACAAATCTCAAACTCCATGTCCAATCAATGATTTACTACATATCTCTTTTGGTCACATTGGGGATTCTTAATGTTCTTCGGAATGGTTTTAAAATTTTCTACTATTTCATTGACTGTTTTTTGTCCCAAAATCTTATATTATACAAATTCATCCCAAAATTTAGGTGTTGTATACTTTTGCACATAAAGGGAATCATTTGGATCAATTTTGTTGTTTGATTATAAAATATTATTCTAATAGAAGAAAAATAAATGGTTTTCACCCAACATCCATTGAATTAAATATAAAAATCTATAAACACATATTCCAGTGTTTGGGTAGTCTACTCATATATCCCATATGTTTGAGAATGTTAATTAGTACCAAATTTCATCTTATTTTATTAAGAATGTTGGAAACTTTTCAAGAACATATAGGTAAATATCAGATCCCAGTAGAATACAATCCGTAATGGTAATCCATAAAACCTAACCAATTATATGATGTATATCAAGGAAACAATATCAAGTGAGAAGTCTTATCAAATTTATATAAATTGATACATATTTGTAAGATGGTCCCCAATGAACCATATAGAAATATTACCTCTAGATGTTTTCAGAATTCTGGTAAAAAAGTTCATGGTGATGTTTTCTGATTTCCATATTAGTATTGTTAATTGTTTCATCATTCCCTTATAAATTTTTATTTCATTCTTCACTTTATAACATACCAATAAATTTGAGGTATATTCTGCAATCAACTTCTTCATATTTTCCAACATGTAGTAATCTTGTAGATCCTGATACAAATTTTTTCTCCATGGGTGGAAAGATAAGTTTGAGATATGTGCATCACTAAGAATCATTTTATTTATCTTGTATTGGATGGTACACATAGTCATGACCAAAATATTACAAGTCATTCCTCATCAATTTTGACCATTGAGGATTTATCTTCTCTGATAGCTTCTAAATTCATCAAAATTTCCCCATCATCTCTTTGAGGATCTTTTATCTAATATAAAAGTGATGGCTGAGAAATCATTTTAGAATGTATTTATGTTGTTTCTTATATAATTATTCCTAATTAGATACTTTTATAGGGAATTAAGAATGAGCCTTTTTCAATTATCATTATTGATAATGTTACATGATCCTTTATAATATGGGCATCTATTAAATTATAATCTTTACTACAATGGATGTGGATTGCGCAGTTATAATCATAGATAAGAACTAACCATAAAAAATGGAACATATTAATATAATTCTATGTGAATATATATTTTCATATATTGTTATTATTTAATATTTCAGACTTATCTCCATAAATATAATGCCTCTAGATTTCCAACATGAATATAATAACTACCAACTCTAGATCATGTCTTGTATAGTTTTTATCATGAACATCCTTCTTCCCTGAGGCATAGGATATACCTTTATAATTTTTCATTATTAAATAGCCTAATACCATATTTAAAGAATAATTGTATAATATAAATATTTACCCACTTATTAGTAGTTTGAGTAATGTTGTGGTGATAATCTTGTTTTCAATTCCATGAATTATTATTCAAACTCATAGTTTAATAAAATATTTACTCCACTCTGATTCATTATGGTTAATGGGTTCTAAAATCATGATAAATTATTTACAAATAATTTCTAATTCCCAGTTAGACCATATAAACTAAGGATCTCCATTACACATGCTAGTATGGGCATCTCCTCCATTTCCTTTATTTTAGAATGATCCACATATATTTCATTGATGGAGAAAAAATGCCAAAGAATGACACTTCCTCCATATAAAAATCACATTTTATATTCTGTAAATAATTTTTATCCCTACATAGTGTCTTCATACGACATTTCAAATGTTCATAATGTTACTCCTTCCTCTGAGATTATATTAGAATATCATTAATAATGACTTTCAAAAATTGGTTAAGGTAATATCTATGTAATATATTAATTAAGTCAATGAATATTTATAGGGAATTATTGGGTTTAAATGGAATAACAGTGAACTCATAATGTACGTACCTCATTGTTATGGTAGTCTTGGGAATATCTTGTTTTTCCACCTATAATTAGTGATATCCTAATTGAAGATCCAGCATAGATAAATACATTTACCCATGTAGTTGATCGAAAAATTCACCTATCCATTGGAGCGTGTTCTTGTAATTTATCATAATTTTTTGGAGATCTCCGTAATAAATAGAGAGGTGAATTGATCCATCCTACATCTTAAAAAAGCAAAAAGGATAACTCCAATGCCAATCACATAGGCATGTGAAACCCTTGTATATATTATCTTTTTAAATTTTCATTAGTTTTTTCAACTCAATTTTGGGAATTCTATAACGAGTCATTGATATATATAGAGACACATATATAATATCAATTGGAACTCACCATCTCAGTCAAGTCAATGACAAGGAAATTATTTAGGGAACACATCTTTGTAGTCCCTAACCATGGTAATTTATTCAAGCATTATCCTCTTTGATGTCTCAATAATTTGAGCTAGATATAATTACACATAAGGGAATAATATCCACAGCTGAGATGATGATTATTAAAGAGATTCATCCTCTTCCTTACACATGTGTATAATTGGGGGATACCTTTGGCTGTGAAGAGATATCTTCCTTTCTCAAAATGGGATGTTGGATTTATATAAAGATATCGAATCTTTTCATAATATAGAATATAACCATAATAAAATAGGTAAGACATGATTTAATGGGTGGTTCGGTAAAAAATCATTATTAGGGGAGGAGATATATACATTAGATGAAATAATTTCCACATTTTATATTCTTATAGACAACTCAACCTTTATATATTGATTTCATGTTTTAATATATCTGATAATCATGAGAGATTTGAATGAATGTGTGGAACTAGAATAAAATATTATGGTCAATATTCATAAAAGAATAGTAATAGTACCTATCAACACATCTTTTTTGGGATCCCCCTCACCATTAGTGATAGAATATTTCCTTCCATACTTATTTTGAGGTTATTATAGTAGGTTTCTTTATCATGATTGGTCTTAGATATTTGGATCAAATATTTTAGGTGTTAATTGTTGTTAAAGAACTAAAAAAGAATTACTATTTATTTGATCAAAATTTTTGACTTCTTCATTACTAGGATTCATCATTTCACTCCATCAAATATTATTTTGGGGTCACTCTCTCCCATACTTAAATAACCCTCATTTTCCCCTTTGTAATGATCAAGAAAGCTTCTTTCCACACTTTTGGAAAGTGGAATTATAGGTTATCTTTCCTCCATAATATTTTACTAATGGACCTATTATATAAAATTACATCCTGATTTTCTTATATCTAATACCATGAAATCACTGAGAATCACCGATATCTCACTCCACATTAAGGAAAAAATTAACAATTTCTTCATAATTATCAATGTCCATAATTTCCAAGGATTTTCATAGAGTTATTTTAAACCCACTAACGAATAGGCCAACCTTACATTAAATTCTCATGACATGTTCAAAAGAATATAGTTTAAAACATGTGAAGTTTGATTCATATTATACTATAGTAACATCTTCCCTTTCATCACACTGAGGAACTCCATATACATCAAAAGATAGAGTGTTCAAGGAAAATATTTACTGAAAAAAATATTTTCATTAATGCATCCCACTCCATGATATACATTTTCTATTCAGACATTGTATTAATTAACTATATCTATAACTAATCAGCTTACCCAAAAATAAAATCACAATCCTATACTACATTTTATTTTCTGAGCATTAGAGGAAAGTGAATTTATTTTCAATATAGTTAATCTATTGTTCTGCAACTAGGTTATTAAAAGATAAACTAAATATGGGATGGCTTTTTAGCCAAAATGATTCCACCCCAAATTTCTCCTTCATAGGAAGATGGTGTTCTAAATGATTCATGTTATTATTCATTACTTGCGCGAATTATTTTAGTACCATCATTATTTATTTGATCTCCCTTTTCCATATGATTTCAAATTTTGTTAGGTAAATCATTTCATTTCATATAACTTTGATTATTATCACATGTTATCTAATTTTTAGTAGTTATGATAATAAAAATAATATACAATTATAGGGAACGGAATACATAGATAATATGATTATATAATGAAAAAATTAAACAAAGAAGTATAAACTTATAAATTATAACAATATCATAAATTGTGATTCCCAATGTTTCAATATAGATTATCCATGGTGATAGAATTATTCATAGGGTCATTAATATTATTTTCTAGTCATAATATCTATAAAAAGTAGAATACACTATGATAATAACTATAGATATTGTATCCATTTCAACAATTTTTTAAATCATAATTATCCATCAAATAAAAACCAATGATAATATTGATTAGTGTCTTCCGAAGGCTTGGTACATAAGAGTGAAAATACAGAAATTGAAATTTTTTTATCGATCCTCCATAATTAGCTTCAAACAATATTTGAGATCCTGTATCATCATTAAATAACCTTGCAAACGCATAAGTAAAATGGATATTCCTAAATACCCAGTAGAGGAATAAAAAAAATTAATCTTAAAACATGAGTTAGAAGGCCTAACTTGATGGCATAAAAATAAAACGGATCATGAAACAACATATGGATTCTGACATATGGAATAAGGTATCATGTAATTACAGAAACATAAGAATGTGGTAGAAACATATAACATTATAAAAAATTGAGTCGAGGCTAACTACCTGACTATATCACATGGTGGAAAGAGTCCTATAATGGATTAGGTTTATTCCTCATTTCCCATAAATTACATTTCATGACACTAAACAAATACCCAATTAATTAGGGTATTATATGGTTAAACCATCATAAAATGTTCATTAATATGTGTTTCACATAATTAATCAAACATATAGAATAAAAAAAGGGTTTTCCCAAGAAATAAATGGGTATATAATCATGTCATTAGGAAAACCCAAATAGAATATTAAAATTGTGTACATAAAATAATTTATTTAAATAATACATAGACATTTATATAGGGAAATAGTAATATGTCAGGATAAATATTCACTAAATTATTTGAAAACATATAAAAATGTTTTTAAGAAAAATTAGAAATTAGCCACTCTAGTGCAGTTTGTGGGAAAATATTAAATAAACATTAAATAAAAAATAATAATTGACTTTATAAAGAATAAATGAAATAATATATGCTTTCATGATAAAATGAGTTATTATTGAAAAATATTTGTGCTTTAAAATAGTTTATGGATTCACCTTGAAAAAAGGGTATGATATCGGGATATTCCCTTTAAACAGGATTGATTATCGAGAGAAATATGGAAGGGAAACTTTTAAAAACATGTAATTACTAATTACAGAAATATGAATTGATCGACATACATATATTTTTATATAAAATAATTATATTTTACAGGAATATAATAATAATGTAAAATTACATTTGGGAAGACATAGAGATAGTGTATCTCAAAGGTAATTTGGAGGTTTGAGAGATATCATTCCATATGTCTAAATGTGTTATGAAATTGAACATCATGTACTAAATAAAAAAATATTATTAATTATTAATTTTATTTAAAACGTCCTAAACATGTATTTGATTTATTATAATTTTATTAAGTTCATTTATGGCTATTTCTATGAGTTATATTGTTTATTTGTTTTGTTTAGAGAGCATTTGTTAGATGGATTTATGGTTGGTTCCCTTGTGTATGATTATGAGTGTTCTTGAAAAATATTAGAAAACTATAGATGTTTAATAAAATAGTTTAAATATACATCCATAATTTAAAATTAGTACATATGTATTTTTTTATATGAGGATGTTTCAACTGATAAACGTTTAGTTTATTTTTCCATTTCATTGATCATCATGAACTAGTTTTTTTTATTATTTAATATTATGTATAAATATTAGTTTCATAACATGGGAAGTGAAATAATATAAATTACATAATATTTTTTAACCATTTTAATTTTTTTTGGCTTCCATTATAGGAGTCAGAAAAATAAAAAATCATTGTCCTTGGAGGAATAGAATCGACATATCGCAGACGATATTTTCCCTTTTAATAAAAAATGTGGAAGAGAAATGATTTGATGATATATATTCTATTTCTCAAAATAAAATTACATTTTATATATGATATTGGATATATCATGCAGTTTTTGATAGGGTGGGTGAGGATAAGGTATAATAAATAAGGTATTTAAATGTTAAATAATGTGTATTTTAACTCTTGAATATCATTTATTTTAGAACCTCATTAAGGCACATTGGTTTTATATTTGATTAGACCAGTAGGTATCAAAATTTGGGAAGAGGCTTATAAAGATAATTGAGTAGAATTTATACAATCTACATGGTTTATGATGTGTGATGATAAGTGTTGGTGAGAGATGATATTTACCTATGGAAGAGAGGTGTGTTTTCAAATATTTTAATCATTTGATTTGTATTTTTCCCAAGAATAACAATTGTGTTGATTAACATGAATTGATAATGTATCTAGATCTTGTGAGTTCTTGATAATGGGAACATACATCATCCACCACTCATACATGACTCAAAATTTCATTTATTTACATATAAAGTTTAATACCGTAAATTAATTTATTTCACTATTTAGAAATATTCAACTTCTTATGAAAAATAACAAAAATAAACCATATCCATTTTGCGATGGTTATATTTCAAAATTGGAATACATTTTATGAAAAATAATTTATAAATTTTATATTTGTATTTTTTAAATAAAATAATCATTTATTAAAGAAATATCAATTTTAATATAATAACTGATTTTATGACCCTTCAAAAAATTAAATATGGTATTATATGAATTATAAAATAATTGTAAAATAACAAAATATTCATTTATGAATCTTTTTATGAAAATAAATTTTATTTTATTTCAAAATATTAACTATATAATTGTAAATAATCCTTTATGTTTTACAAAATACTAACAGTTAATTTATCATTGTTGAATATTTTATTTATTTGTTCCCTAATTTAAATTTATCATATTTTATTTTATAAGGTACCTAATTTTTATTTATACTTTTATAGGTGAGTTTACATCTTTAGAAACCATATTATTATTCATAATGGTCATGTTACTATTACCAAGGTTTGATTTTTAATGGTCGTAAGGGTTTGCTACTACATATAAAGACCACTTATTCTTTTCATTTGTTAATTATTTTATATACCAAGGTTATATATAATTTAATCTTTTAAATGAATATTTTTCATATAAATAATGTTTTATTAATATATATTATCTTATTTGTGCACTCATTCTAGTGGATCGAGTATATCCAAATTTTCCTAATCTTATTATCTGATTTTGTATTTATTATCCCACTAAACTATAAGGAATTTTTAATTTTTTTTATGAATAATGAATAATTATTCATTTATTAGAATAATTTTTTTAATGGATTCTCAAAATAATTTATGTTATTTATACTATGTGACATAATTATAATAAGGGAATTTTAATTGATAAAAATCCATGTCATTAAAGACCATGCTTTGGAGGGGATCCTATTCTCAAGGGTGTAGTATATCACACGAACAGATTATGGGATCATTAATCCTACCACTTCCACCAAATATTAAGAAAGTGTTATTTCACATTGGTCTTTCGTGTATATAAAATGAGACTATTCAAAACCACCTAGAACTGGCCACAATTGCAACTATGTATGACAACATCAACACTATTGTCACATTGCTCCATGGTCTGGTGCTCAGGAAACATCTCATGATTCTAGAAAATCATATTCTTTAATGGAATGAGTGCAATATAATTGTTCTCATTAACAGAACCGAGCAAGCCATGGTGATTCTATGAGCACCATGACTACTCTACTAGTAATATCTCAAAAAAGAGACAGTGAGAAATTTTTACCATGTAAGAAATTGTACGAAGATAAAAAAATGATTGTGGATGATCAATTGGTAACTTTGATGGTATGTAGTAAAATTATTTGATATTTTACCCTTATATAAGATTATTTTGATATTGGTGCATCTGATTTATTTATTTATTCTTATTCTATTGATCTTATTTGTTTACCTGTTGAGATGATGACTTCTACTTTGAAACATTTATCCCATATTGGAAAACAAGTGTTTCTAGCCTTGAAATTTGAAGCATGTTCAATAATAATCTATGTGGACTAGAAGAAATGGGTCTTCCTTATGATAGATATTCATTTCTATGACATCTAACTAATAATGGATTGGTTGAAAAAGTTTGAGGCTGAAATCAATTGATATATATATATATATGAAAAATGAGTTGAACATATTTTAATGGTGTCAAAAAATCCATAAAATAAAGGGGGAAGTGGATTAAAGAAGAGAATGACTCTTGGAACAGGAGGCTAGAACTCTTGCATATCAGTTGACAACAGTTTCATTAGCATCGGAAGATGATATCTAAGATTATTATTTTCAAACAATAATGTATTAGTTTTCTATCATTTACCTAAAAAATTCATAGGTTTTCTAACTAAAATAGACATATAGTTTATAATTGATCTCATTTTGGGGACTAGTCATATAATACTACAATTTTATCAGAATGAACCAATTGAATTGAGGGATTTTAAGGATCAATTGGAAGTGTTGGAAAGTAGATCATTCATCTGACTGAGTACATCTTGGTGGGATGCACACATTATTTTGATTATTAAGGTAGATAAAACTCTTGGTATTTTTATAGATTATCAAAATATTGTCCATCTTATGATAAAAGAATTAGTATCTTATTTAAAACATAGATTTCATTTCTAATCAATTGAGGGTGGCCTTGTGGTTCTCTAAAATTGACATATATTTTGGATATCACTAACTACATGATTGAAAAAAAAGTTTTTTTTGAGGAAAATATTCAGAACAAGATATGACTATTATGAGTTCATGGGTTTTCCTTATGGTCTTACAAATGTACAATTTAGTATTTATGGATTTAAAGAATCTGATATTTCAATGGTATATATATTCCTATGGATTTAATTTTTGGATGATATAGTAGTGTATTCAAGGATAAAGGATGATCATTTGATACACATGGCTATAGTGTGGGGTACCATATAGGAGAATAATATATATTCCTCGTTATCAATGTGTGAGTTCAAGATACAACAAGTACATTTCCTTGTCCATGACATTTTTTAAAAAAAAGATTCCATGGATCTTGAAAACAAAAGGGATGCGATATCTTTGAATCCTCTAGTGAATTTCATTGATATACGAAGTTTCATTGGATTCTATTGTTATTCGCAAAAATTTATTCATGGATTTCCTTGAGTAGATTCATAAATGACATCTTTGATATTGAATAGTGTTCCATTCCAATGGAATAATGAATGTAATAATTCTTTTCATGATCTTAATGTTATTTTTATATCAAAACCAGTATTTTTATTTACTAAATTAGGACAAGGTTTTATGTTGTATTGTGACACAAAAAGACTTCATTGGGGTGTTCTTTTATGCAGTTAAATGATGTTGTTTCTTATGGATAACAACATATACACATTCATGTGAGGAACTAGCCAACAATTTGTCTGTATTTTCCTTTTTTAGTCCATGCTTTGTAGAATATACATCATTATCATATCTGAGGGATATTTACGTTGTTTACATCTCATAATAATTTGAAACACATTTTCTCACATATAGATTTAAATATAAACAAATGAATATAGTTATAATACCTCCAAATATGTTACTATAACATGCTATATACAAAAGGAAAAAATAGTGGAATATTCATTATTCAAGAAGTCGAATAATAAATTGGATAAAGATAATTCTAATCTGTATAAAACAATGTTGGTTATTGCATACATTCACATTGACTGTGAATACTAAGGTAATGATACTGTTTTTGTTGTCCATTTATGTTTTTCAAGACATTGTTTAGAAGGATAAAGTGGAATATAAATATCATTATGAAGGTGTTTCTATGAGGGAAAACTCAATGGTGGGTAATCTATTAAGATATGGAATCTTGAAAAAGGACCAATGTTGTGTGTTCGATATCAGATGTTCATACCATTGGATTATCAAGATAAAATTATTTATGCAAACCACCTTTTAAGATGATATATTATTAATGAAAAAAATATCTATATAATGAAATGAAATAGCAATTTTGGTTGGATTTCATAAAATGGTATGTTGATGAGTTAGTTCAGAGATTCCACACCTGTCAGTAGGTTAAGGCAGAGCACTCATAGACAATAGGTATACGACAATCAGTAACCATTTCGATGTTGATATGGGAGCAGATTGCTATGGATTTTGTAACATGTCTTCTTTGTACAATTCATAAATATGATTCCTTATGGTGTTAATATAATAATCTATATTATTTCTTTTTTAATTCATTTATTTTTTAAAAATCAAAAAATCTTTTTCCTTAATGATTATTTTTTTCTTTTATGATATTTATTTTATTTAACATTAACATACTTTTCAATATTATGCATAATGTTCCTTTTCAATGGTTAACATTGTTTCTATAAAGGCCAAGTTTCTATAGGAATAATCAGATCATTTTTCGATCCTCAGAACCTTATAATTTCTTAAATACCAAGTCTCGCTATTTTTAGACTCTGATTCCATCAGTTTTTAAACTCCATTTCATCCTAATCTTTCACACAGAGTTTCATAGAAATTAAATTATGAATTCAATGAAATTCAAACTCCAAATTCGCTCTAATTCAATCTATAAATTCATTGAAATTCAGAATCTTAATTTTATGAAATCCAGACAATGAATTCTCCCAAATTAAGACTCCAAATTCCTTAAAATTTAGACTCTGAATTCCTCATAATTCATACTCCAAATTCATTAGAATTTAGACTTCGAATTCTTCTAAATTAAACTATTTTTTCCAATATATTTATAGTCAAATTTGTTATACATGATAAAGTTATATTTTGATTCATGAAGATTTTGTTATAATTTTATCAGATTCTAGTTTACTTATATTACTTAAACAAAATAATAATTATGTTAAATATTATAAATGTTTACACATGATAATGATACATTGAAACAATGTAGTAAAATCTATTTCTAACTAATTTTATGATGACTTACATGTGTGTAGGTACCTAAATATTTTTAGGAAAAACAGGACCATTGGAGGAAGGTGATGACCATTGGAATCTTGGCCTATAAATAGGATCTCATTTGAACAATCTCAAAAAACATACACATCGATCATGAAATTACATTATGTGATGTTGTCAAGTGGTTTATATTGTGATTAACTCCCCAACCTTGTGCAATTTGTGAACATATTCTTCAACTGTAAATAACTTGTTCATATAAGTACGACTCTAATAGTCGTTTTATACAATTATGGGCTTCCAAGGATAAGAAGACAGATGTACCGACTACCTTATAGTTTGAGGAATACCGAGGCTACGAAGAAAGATATGCCGACTTCATTAAAATTTGTGGAATTATTAGGATAGAATGATAGAGATGTAAACTACATTATTGTTCCAAGGATTTCAGATATTGGAGAACAAAATATGATATTCTTATCAAGGGATTACCCTATTCTGGGTAATATAGAATTTCTTGAAAGTATAAATCAAGGTACTTTTATCAAAGGTTGTTGGATACCCTTCTTTTTGCATTAAAATATTTCCTACTTGTTTACAAATTGTTGGTTAATGTTTTATTTATAATTTATTTAGTTAAATAAATAATATATAACATTATTATACATTGTTTTAATAATAAATCCTCTAATAAATGATATTCTATATGCTTTATGGTATAATATTTCTCTATGTAAAATATAATTATGTTTTATTATGTTTAACTTGTTTATGATAATTTTTTTTATAATTGGACATAGGTTCTTACAATTATCCCTTTATGTATGAACCAAAGAGGGTTTGTGACTTTAACTTTTTTATTTGTGTTAAATCCAAGTTTACTTTAGGTTAAATTTTTTTAAGTCTAACATTCTCCGCTTCTCATAATTGACCATATACATCTATATTTCGATCAAACAATTGGTATCAGAGGAGTTTTCATAAATACTTATACATACATATATGTTTTCTTGCTAAAGTATTTCTTACTTATCTTTACATTTTCAAAGTTTATCTTAATTTTTTTCTATTTTTTTATAATTTTACTACTAAAATGTTTTGTGGAAATGATATATTGTTTTGGAATGGAAAGAATGAATGTCGGTTGTATTGAAAACCTAAATCCCACCAGACAAACAAACATTTATGGTATCGATTATGAGTACTTGAGAGATATGATGTAGTCTTTTGTATTAAAATTTTAGCGGACAACTTTTTCATGCTCACTGGAGATTACAAAATTCCAGACAAGGAATTTAGACCCATCACAAAACAAGAAAAACATGAATATCAATTAAATTACAAGGTATGTAATATATTAGTGTATTATATGACTAGGTATAAATAATTTCAGATATCTTACTGTGAATAAGACAAATTTATTTGTCAGAAACATGAAGTTACATTCTTTGGAACTTCAAAAGTGATAGAAAATAAGAAATCCTTGTAAAGAGATAAATATCCTAGATTCCTATTTCTTTATTGATTAAATGTTTTCATTGTAAAATAATGATTTATGACCATAGTCAACAGTCTTCAATATGTGGGAGTGAACTATCTTGATGATGACGTTCATTTGGACTATATAATTGATATCATGCCCAATGAATGGGAATATAAAAGGATAACTATTGATGAAAATATAAAAGTATCTAACAACACTCGTGATGAGTTATTTGGAACTCTTATTTAGCATGAATCAAGAATGAACTGAGATTCTAATTTCAAAAGAAAAAGAATGTTGTATGAGTTTTTTTATTACTACATCTAATTCAAGATTTTAGAAAGAGTAACTAGATCTAAAGTTAAAAATACTATTGTTATATCTAAAACAAGTGACATTGATTATTTTGATAATTAAATATCAAATATTTAACTAAGGATGAATATGATTATGGGAAAGAAATATTTTTAGTACATATAAAAGAAGAAAGATAGAAAGGACAAGAAATATTCAGAAGTAACTTGTTATGAATGCAAAATAGTTGAAGTCATTAAACCTGATTTTCTTATCATAAAGAGAAAGGGAGAAAGAAAAATCATTATAAAAGGAATATAAAGTAGTAAAAAAATGTAAGGATAAGATGTTCATGAAGGCTAATGACACATGGAGTCCCAGTGGTGGTGACTCTTTAGGTGAATCAATATAATATGAATCTTCTTTCATGAATAATATTGGTGTTATAGCCAGATTACCTATTAAAAAATTCGATTATCGATAAGGTATACAATACAAAATCATAATCCCATATTTCAATAAATGATAATTTTCTTAATGATGAATATTGTGAATCTTGGGTGGAAAATATTCTTCATCCAAAGATAATATTGTACCTTCATTTTAAGAAGTATCTATATTTGTTAAATAAATTGAGAATGAAAACTGCGAGATAAAAAATATGATAGAGAATGAAAATTCTAGAATTTATGTTTTAACAAAATAAGTATCAGAACATTCTAAATATCTTGATATATAAACTGTTGATTCTAAAACTATTTCTAAAAACCATATATATGTTAATTATAAGAAGAATAAACTTTCTAAGGATTGGGAAAATGATATTTCTAAGGAAAATATTTTAGATAATAACTCATAATCTAATAATAATGACTATGGGGATAAGAATTTAGTCCTCAAACTAAAATAAAAAAATTTTCCTTAAAGAATCATTTATCAATTTTCACTTTGGGAAGAAATAATTTGATAAAATGTCTTCACAACATCATTCCCTTAGGAAATGTTCTTGATTTGGTTATAGTCATTAAAAACATATTTTTAGTAAGAACTATTTTGTATCCTCATGTGATCCATTTTAAAAAAAGATTAAATGTAGGGTATATAGGGTGAAAAATTGTTATTTTAATAAAACCAAATCCTTAGGATTTCATAAATCTTATTTTAAAAATAAAATTTAAACACCTAATATTTTAGATTCTAAAATTTCCAGATCTAAATTTTTTTGGATTTAGAATGTTTAACTCTTTTATTATGCAGATAATAAAGGAAGTATCAATAAAAAAACATGCTACATGGATAGTGGATGTTCTCAAAATATGACTCAAAACAAATCATCTTTGAAATGATTATAAAGGTGAAAAGTGGAAAATTAAATTTCATAGATAATTCTCAGAGAGAAATATTTGTTATAGGTAACATTGTTAATACTGAAAACTCATTAATTTAAAATGAGTTATTTGTTAATGTTCTTAATAAAAACCTTATATTAACAATCAAATTATGTTATGAAGGATACCTTATGAATTTTAGGAATGATAAATTCCTAGTAAACAATTACAAGGAAGATTTTATTCTCTCTGCCTATAAGATTTTGATTGTTTTTACACTAAACATATAATACTATATGAGCCAAGATCTACCTTTCCTCAGTGTAATGGAAGATCATTCATGGTTATAGAATAAAAGACAAGGATATTATAACCTTAATAATCTATAAAAACTCTCAAATAAAAGACATATTATGGAACTACCATGTCATAGTTTTCATTCATCAAATGATTATGATTTTGGTCAATATGGAATGAAATATATTTCATGCTTTAAATAAATCAGTTAAGTCTCAAATTCGGATGCATTATAGCAAGTGCATATGGATATTTTCATTCCAATAGAAATTCGAAGTACTGGGGGAAAATGCATTGTATTTTTTTAGTTGATGATTACACTTGATTTACATGGGTCTATTTTCTAGAATAAAATACGAAGCGTTTTATTATTTTAAAACATTTAGAACCCATGTTAAAAATGTGAAAAACCATGAATTGATAACTATTCATAGTGTTTATGTTGGCTATTTTCAAAATTATGATTTTTAATCATTTTGTAGTAAGAATTCCATTACACAAAAATTCTCGTCCCCAAAAAATCCTCCAATAAAATATTGTTAATAAAAGAAGAAATAAAATTCTTCAAGGGACCACAAGAACCATGTTGTATAAATATTCTATTGATAAAAAAATTTGGGCTGAAGCTATTATTACTGCATGTTTTACAATAAATTGTTTTTTAAAAAGAAATTTCACTAAAAAAACACCTTATAAATTGTGGACTCGTCGAAAACCAAAATATTCATACTTCAAATTGTTTGGATGAAAAGTATTAATCTTGAATAATTAATATTACTTCCGTAAATTGAAACCCAAATCCAATAAATTAATTTTCTAATGTTATTCCACTACTTCGAAGGCTTATTGAGTTTTGAACCAAAATTCTTGTACTGTTGAAGAAATAGTGCGTGTAAAATTTGATAAAGCTAATAATTTTTTTAAAACAACTACATCCTAAATAATCGTATGAGTTTTATAAAAATTATTATAAAACATCTATAGAAAACTGGTCTAATAAAGTAAATACTCAATTAAATCATTATGAGGTATTTACCTTAGATGACTTTCTTCCTTATATTGATGAATAGGTTTTAAAATACCAAAATCAGTTGTTTCTTAAAAATTATCCTAGTGATAGAATCCTTGGAGATGTAAAAAAACGTGTAAGGGGTATATGTTCATTAATAAATGAATTATAACATCTAGAATTTCCTTCCAAATTGGAACCTAAAGTCACTGATGAAGCTTTGGGTGATGATTATTAGATTAAAGCTATGCAATTTTTACTAAATGAATCCAAAAAAACAATGTCTGGACCTTGGTGGAATAGCCTATAGAATCTTCTATAGTTGGAGTAACATTGGTCTTCAAAAAAAAGTGATGAAAATGGAATCATAGTAAGAAATACTTCAAGATTATTTTCTAAAGGATATAATGAACAAGAATGATAAATAATAAAGAAAATTATGCTCTAGTAGCTAGAATTGAATCTATTCGTATTCTAATATCCTTTGAAGCATTCATTAATTTTAGGATTTTTAAAATGGTAGTAATATGAGAATTCCTTAATGGATATGTTTAAGAGGATGTTTATGTTGAAAAAATACCACGATTTTAATACACAAAACATCCTTCACATTTTTTCAAAAATACTAATGTTTTATATGGACATAAACAAGACCCTAGAGTCTATAACGATAGACAAAATGTTTTTTGTTACAAAACAATTATGTTAATGGAACTGCTGATCCAAGTCATTTTATAAAAAAAGAAATTAAAAAAGTTTTTATTTTTTAAATATATTTTTATGACATTATATTAAAATTATCTCCGGAATCTTTAATTGATTGATTTTATAATCTTATGAAAACTGAGTTTGAAATGAGTATGATGGGTGAGTTATCATTTTTTCTTTGTTTTCGGAATTCTAAAAAACTAGAAGGGACTTATATATCTCTATATAAATAAATTAAATATCTTCATAAAAATTATGGATTTGAAAACACTAAATGTATAAGCACTCCAATCGGTACCTCAAATTTTCTTCATATTGGTGAATATGGGAAACTAGTAGATCAATCATCTTTTATAGGTATGATAGGATGTTTATTATACTTAACTACTAGTCATCTAGACTTAATGTTTTTTCTATACTTATGTTAAATATATAAATATAATACAAAGGAATCCCATTTAAAATCAATGAAAATAATTTTTATTTGTTTAATGGGAACCATGGAGTTATGAATTTTTTATTCTTATGGAAATTTTTTTGTTTTAAAAAAACATTAGATGATGATTTAGGTGCATGTATAATGTATAAATAAGGTACCTCTAGAAATTTTCATTTCATAATAGAATTATTATTTTCATGATCATGAAAGTATCAACACTGAATAGAACCTTCCACTACTGTAGCTAAATATGTAGCTGTTGGAAGAAGTTGTGGTCAAGTGTTGTGGATGCAACACACACTGAAAGACTATGAAATGTGTTTTACCCAATCATAGATATTTTGTGATAATAATAAGTATATTTCACTAATAATAAAACCCTAAACAACACTCTCATGAAAAAAACATTGATATTATACATAAATTTTATAGGGATCACACACATAATGGAAACATTATTCTTTAATTTACCTGAACAAAAGATCAATATACTGAATTTTTTAAAAAAATATTTACCCTATGATAGATTTTAATATATTAAAAAAAATTATCAATTATAACTATAAGGTCAAATTCCATATTAAATTTTTGTTAAAACATATCCACTAACATTATGTTAATTCTTTTTTGGGGGATTACATTTGTTTATTCTTTCAAAAATATCCTTAACTAGCCTTTCTGGAACATAAACTTATCTTTCCATAATAAAAGTTTATGAATCATAAAATTTTTCATCCCTAATAATTTTTTTGGGAAATCAATGTTATTATAGATGAGTCTTCTCAATGTTGAAAATTCATTCAAAGTAATCGATATGGTATGTTTCATTACTTAAATACTCATAAATATATTATTAATTGTTGGTATTTTAATCTTGTTTTAGGAAAAACATATTATATTCACCAACAATAAATAATATTTTTTCTTAAAACATAAAAATATTAAATTCTAAGAATCATTCCTCATGATAAATATCAACTATCAGATCAGATCAACTAAGTAACAACCATTGGATCCATATAAGAATGTGAATCATTGCCCATAAACCCTATTTAATGGGATCTCGAGTTTTTGTACCACATCGATTTTACCAGTTTTTGGTGCTGAGACTCTTATTATCTTTAAGTCTTCCATTCATATTCTTCAATTTTATTACATTTTGAATGCCTCTTGAAGATTCATCTCTGACTCCGGTTTAGTCTCAATCTAGAAAGGAACCAAAGTACTGGTTATTAATTCATGATAGGTTAGTAGGTCAAAATTTCATTTTGAAGTAAAATTATTTGATTAAAAATATTATCAAGAAGAATTGATGGGAAATAGTTTGCATTGCTAATGAAAAGAATCAATATCTGGTCTACTCAAAACTTGTAGAGTAATTCTATGATTCAGTCAGTTTCTATGAGCATGGTGTAAGAGAGACGTTTATGTACAAAAGATATGATAAATTACAATCTCTATCCTTCAACAAGGAATAAATAATACTAGATATCCCCTATAAATGTTACTATATTTGATTCTCACATTTGTTACCTGAAAAAGATGGATCTTTTGTGAATGGAAAAGACTATGAATGCTTCATACTCATGAATTACAAGAATCATTGGATGTATCATCTCTATAAAAGCCACAGGTTGGTATCTTTATTGATGCAAGGGTTACTTATCCTAAGTAAGGGTGATAAGAATTCACATAAGATATGGTTTATCATTATCTTATATTTATTGCTAAATCTAAGAATGATAAATGTATTGAAACATATCCTTATCATAATTAGTAACATCAAATGTGGAAACATAAAGTCTCAAATTATGATGTATATGGAAATAATTTTGATGATCATTGTCTTATGCTTGATATATTAAAAAGATCTCTGAAGCCTAAAAAGAAAAGAATTTCAAGATTATGTTACTATGTGATGATACCTTGAGAAGGATGAAAATAGAATTCATTATTGTATCAGATGAGTTTTATGATTTCCTGTTAATGATGATCATCCTTAATATAAGGAAGATGATGTTTCTGAACTGTCAATGAAATGAAAGGCTAAGGAACTAAAACCTCAACCAACCAAACCCATACCGAAATAAAAATCATCTCCCCCTAAACTGAATAAGTAGAAGAAGTTTTCTGACAATTTTGTTGCTATGTGGAAGGAGTAAAAGAAGAAAATAAAGAAAGTTTATCCTATTTTTTGGACCTGATATTATAGAGGCTAAGGCCTTAATGATTATTAGAGATGAAAACCTTGAGAAACATTCTAAGGAGAGGAAATAAAAAGAGAAATAATCACATGCTCATATTGTTCATATGTAGATGAAATATGTATTAAAATCTTTATAACAGGTTCAGATTCTAATATATCCCTTGAATGAAGGTCCAGTTCTAGAAAAAATTGTTGAATTAGAACAAATTCAACAAAAATAAGTAGAATAAGAGGATTAATATATTTATGACGTGATTAAACTAGTGGAAGTGTATCATTATTAGAATATTCATTCTGATAAAATCTCTATATGATCATCCCAATCGTCATCCACAAAAATAGTTTCAGATAAAGAAAAGGAATGTTCTAATGAATAGGATGTTAATAAAAGTCATTCCATTCAATAAAGAAAGAAAAATGATCATAATATTCAGGATGATGAAGATAATGTTAATGTTGTGGAACAACATCCTATGGTAGAGAGTAATGTTGAAAATTTTGTCACAAAACAAAATTAGTTATTCTCAACACACAACAGAATGATTATTTAACTGAATAATCTAAGCCAATTTTTGTTAAAGAAGTTAAACATACTCCTACAAGGAATAATTCTTTAGATTTTGAATCATCATTCATGGGAAATGATTTTTTGGTCCATTATTTGAAGAAGCGTGGTGATTTAATTCAATTCTATCAAAATGTTGTATCCTAGTGTAAACATATTCAACAGTCAGTGAACTTGAAAAAAAATTCTAAAAATTTGTAAATTGAGAATTTTATCAACCAAAAATGAGATTTCGAAAACATCATGATAAATTATGAAGTTAATATAATGTCTTTCAATAAGATTATATCTTAGTAAAAATATTTTGTTGATGTTATTAATCTTGTTGGTGATTATATGGATTCATAAAAAGAGACTTTCAACAATATTGATGAAAAGCTCAAGAATCCTTATATAAGATAAATCAAGGGCAAGATTACTAGATTAAAGAGGATAGATATCTTTATAGAAAAGTTAATTCTACTTCCATTTCCCAAAAAAATAAAACAAATACCATAAATAAGTTTTTAGAGAAATTCATCTCGCAAGAAAAAGATATCAAGTTGCAAGAAGAAAGAACTTAGTATCTCGAGAAGAAGAACCACGGGCATGAAGTGTTACTCAAAAAATTCAAGGAATATCATAAAGATATAATGAAAATGAATTCCATCATTAAAAATATTATGCATGAGAAGAGGAAGGATGATTAATTCAAAATACAATATTTTGTTATATTAAATCATTTTGTCCAATGATAATGAAATATTTTGTTTGGTATAATTTTTTCTGTATGCATTTTTTTCTATACCATTCACGCACCAAACATTTCCTCCCTCCATTACTTTTTTAAAACAAAATGGTAGAGAAAATTTTAAAATGAATGTCATGTTAATATTGAGTTTAACCTAAAGAATAAATTTCATATGTGAGGGGGAGCTTAACCATAAATTATTCTTTCTTAAGAAAATGAATGTTATTTTCATGAAAATTTCTAATTCCATAGAATATGATCCTAAAGGTGAAATTATCCAAGGGGTTATTAGTGGTATTCGCTAAGAGCCAAATATATGGGATATTAGTTTTTATTTCATTTTTTCCAAAATTAATATTGTTTTTCGAGAAGTGGGTTGTTCTTTCTAAAATGGTGCAGATTGTTATGTCAACACGATATCTTATGAATTTTTCCATTAAAATATATTTTGTAAATCTCAAACACTTTTTTATTAATGATTATTTTCTTTCTCTAATTCCTTTATGCTTAACTTCCTTTTCTATGTTATGCTTAAGGTTTTTTATCAATGATTAACCTTAATTCTCTCTAGATCTAATTTCATTAAGAATAATTGGATCCTTATTTTATCCTTAGAACTGTACTATTTTTTTGATACCATGTCTCACCAATTTTAGACTCTGATTCCATCTATTTTTATACTATGTTTCATCCTGAATTTGGACTCCAAGTTTCACATATATCAGACTTCGAATTCCTTGAAATTGAGATTCTGAATTCTTTGAAATTGAGACTCTAAATTCTCTAAAATTTACTTTTCTAATGCTCTAAAATTCATACTATTAATTCCTCATAATTAAGAATATAAATTCCTTATAATTACAACTATGAATTCCTTATAATTTGTAATAAGGATTTCTCCAAATTTTTACTCTGAATTCCTCAATATCCAGACACTGAATTCATCTAAAATTGAACTCCATTTTCAAATATTTTTAGATTCATATAGTTCATAAATGTTAATGTTATATTTTATTTTGAAAATATTTTGTTCCATATTTATTATATTCTTCTTTTATTTTGTTAACAAAATGTAATAATAATTTTCTTACTTGTTATAATTGCAAACACATGGTAATGTTACAATGAAATGATGTCATATGATCTATATATGACTATTCATTTATTGAGTGGCATTTTTATATGTCCATATTAATTTCAATGAAAAATATTACTATTAGAGGAGGGATCCAACTATTTGAATACTTTCCTATAAATAGTATCTCATTTGAACGTGATCAAAAAGCATACACGTCGATCAATAAATTACGTGATATTATGTTGTGAAGTGATATCTAGAGAGATAAACTCTTATTCCTTGTGCGATTATTGAACATCTAGTTCAACCTAGAACTACTTTTTCATCTAAGTATGAATCATATTGTTATTGTGTATAATTGAGGGATTCCAATGATAGGGAGGTAGAGGTACCAACAACCTTAATGTTGAAGGACATCTGGGGATAAGAAGACAGATGTTCCAACTACCTTAATGTTTGAGGGCTTTCAGGGATAAAAAGATTGTCTCTGGTATTATTATCAAGGGATTACCCCAATTTGGGAAAGATAGACCTTCTTGAAGTTATAATTTAAGAGATCATTATCCAAGGTAGATGGATACCCTTCTCTATTAATTAATATATTTCCCACTTGTTTACTTGTTATTATTTCATGTTTTATTTCCCCTAATTTTTTTGAATGAAATAAAGTATAACTTTCTTGAAATTTATTGAACTTATACATACTTAGATAAGTAAGATTTTATACTCTTTAGGGTATAATATTTCTGAAAGTTGAACATGCATAGGTATTATTAAGATTAACTTCTTTAACTTACGATTTTCAATAATTAGTCCATTTCCCTTCTAATTATCCCTTTATGTAAGAACCAAAGACCTTTATTAAATTTACCTTGTTTATCATTGTTTGAGATAGATTTTATTATGGTTAAAATAATTTTTTTTAAACCTACAATTCACCCACTATTGTAATTGAGCATAAACATCTGTATTTCGATCCTACATATGGTTCATAGTGTATAAAATAAAAAAATGGAATATTTAATCAATATAATTAAATCCAATACGGTGGAGGAATATTAGAAAATCTTTATCTGAGATGATAAAAAATTTAATGGTGTACCAATTTCTATAGTATCAGATTGTGCTCCCCAGTTTACATCTCATTTGTGGAAATACTTAAAACAAGCCGGTAGGACTCATCTGACTATGATCATGGAATATCATACACAAAGGGATTGAAAATATGGGATGAAAATCCAAACATTGGAGTATATTCTTAGAGATTGTGTTATGGATTTTGTATGTTCATGGATGAAGAACATGCTATTAAGAGTGTTCAAATACAATAAAAATTATCAGGAATCAATACCTATGGATCCCTTTGAGTAATTTTAAAGTTGTACTTATCATTCGCAACATTTTGGGGTGGAAAAAGGTGAGAACAATTAGTTAGACCAAGCCATATAAAAGAGACACTCGAGAATATTATGTTGATAAAAAATAAGATGGAATAAGATGGAGATGACTTTGTGTCCTCCAATTTTTTATACTCATCATTGTTGAATACCATTTTTAGTATTGGTGATCTATCATGTGACCATTATAATCTCTACAAGTCATGAGAATCACTGTTTTTTGAAGTATGGAACATTATATACATAAAGAAATGTTCCTTAGTAGATACATTAATGGGTTGTTGATGTGGAATATTGATTAATATTTCCACTAAGGTAATGTTTATTTAATTATGTGTTTCTTGTATCTCAATTAAATATGTATCAATATTATCATAACCATGTGGTTTTACTGAATCAAGTCATCCAATATCTATATTCTATGTTAGTTAATATATCAATATATGTTTTTGATAGGCAAGGGAAAGTATTGCATAGTAAATAATTTTTCGGGTGCATGTGTTTTGGAAATGTGGTCCGATTCTGGAGAAACATGGGATCATGAAAGTAAATTGGTTGAGTATTGGATTGAAATTTTATAAAACAAATCTATTTTTTACCTTTCATGGTATGAAAAGACAGATTTTAGGGAGAATGTGTCACACTTGGTTTTAGGTACATGACCATTTATTTAAATATTTTAGGTATATATAATGATTTTTAATGTTTTGGGATGGTCAAAAGAGTTTTTCATGTTTCAGAGAATTTTCTAAATGTTTTTTGTTCAAATATGTTTAGAAAAAACTATGAAAAAACCTCCAAAATTTGTTGAATGTAAAATAAACATCCCTAGGTATGAACTCAATTTTCACATGGTTTTTTTAAACCATGTGGATTCATTAGAGAACCCATGTTAGAATAATATAATTTGGGAAAGTGGATAACACTTGGTTGGAACAATTTTTTTATAATTATTTATGTGATTTGCGGTGGATTATGAATGTACCAAAGACATGGTTAGTGCATGGTTTTCCAAACCATGCATCCAAATCGTTCATTTTATAGTCAACCCTCATATTTTAGCTGAATAATTGGTTTGATTCTCTTGAGTGCTCAAATTTCCCTTAATATGCCCATAACCCAAATTTAAATTCTTTTCCAAAGGCTATATATGTAATTAAATTTTATATGGGAGAGATTCCTATGAGAATAAATGTTTATTGGAGGCCCGAATTCATCGATTAGTGCTCTTCATCATCATTTTTCGAAAATAAATTTGTATTTCCTCTATTGGAATCATAGATTTAATCCTTTTGGGATAGATAGATATTGGGCATTTAAATTATAATGGGAAGTGTTTTTTATTGAAGGGAACAAGATCTAGGGTATGATTTTGAAGAACGTAAATGGGTTTTTTATATTTTTGTGATGTTCGTTACTTTTTCCTAATTGTTGTTATAGGTGTATTATCTCTCGATTCCACTTGAATAGAACATTATGACATAGCTCGAAATAAATAATTCCCTAGAAATTAATGTGAAATTATTTTTTGATTCTTATTAAAACCTATTTAGTAATGGTTTTTGAAAAATATTGAAAATTGGATGGTTTGGTAGAATGTTCTCTTTGATGGTAATTTTAAAATTGTTATTTTATAATTTTCAATTTATTTTGATTCAAAGAAAAAATGATTATTAAATTATTTAGTGTAAGAAGAGATTTATAGGAAATTTATTTGAAATATATTTGGAATGAATGTGTTATGTGATTCCTTGATTTTGATGTGACCATGACTAAGGGATATGTACCATTGGGGTATAAGAGATGTAACCCTAGACAAGGGGCACATGTTATTGGTGAACAAAAAGATTGGACACCTAGTGAAAACATTATGGATGAAAGAGATACATATCATGAGTATCGATCTTCTACGCTATCTTGCATGTGTGTGTGGGTGTTGAATCCTGGAATGGGCTTGGAAAATGGAATTTTAGATATGGTTTTAAAGGATTCATTTATTGTTTTATTTCTTTCCATGGATACAGTTTTGGTTTGGAAAAATACATTTTATTTTTTATAAACAGTGTTATATTTTTTGGAAGCTATTTCATATAAATGATATAACATGTTTTATCCTAGTTCCATGGGTTAGGATGTCATTATGGAAATTATACTAATTATTATACTCACCCCCTTCCTAGGATCATTAGTGAATTTTCAAATGTTATATATTGAGACATAAATAAAGGAAAGGTATCACAATACTTTTATGATGATTATTGATACCATGGGCAGGGTAGGTAGTGTTGGAGTTCATTTTATTTTGGTATTTACTTAGTCAATTTCTTGGGTTTCAATTACTATTTTTTTCAGGGTTTTACAATTTTACAATAATATTGTATTTTGGTTTTGTTGTATTTTATTTTTTATTGGTACACATTAATCATATATTGTTTTTATTTTGATGGATATGTTGGTTTTTTTATCTCTAAAGGGAAAATCATAGCTGAATTATTCATGAGTTGGTGGGAATTTATTTCCATCTATTGGTGTAATAGGGATGTCACCAAATGCTAGAAACACATCCACCTATTCCCAACATAAATGTTGAGGGGATGGATGTTACAGTTCAAATTTTTTATTTTCATCCTTTTAAGACTCCTTGATATGCCTATTGAATAACACATATTTTTTTCATAATATAATTATTTTATAATTCAGTTAGTTGTAATTATATCTCACCATATTCTTATATACATCCCCACGTTATCTCATTAAATTTTTTATGATCTATAGAATTTTAAATTATTGTCATGGTATTTTTATTATTATTGTTATATCCAGGTTGGAATTTATTGTTTTATGTATATAATTAACTAAATACACTTGGCCTCTCTATCTAATGGTATTCAATTATACATTTATCTATATAACAAATGATAATTTAATGTTTGGAAATGTTTTGGGTTTTCAATATTGGTATCAGAGTAAGGAGTTTTTTATTTTTAGAGATTTATATTAGAACACATTAGTCAAATACATAGGGACAATGATAAGTATTAGAAAACAAACCAAATTTTTTAATGTATATATATTGTGGATTCCATGAAAAAAAACCCTATCATGATACTATATCTGGGGTTTCCTATGACATAGTTGAACCATGGGGTAATTAACCAAAAAAGGGGGCATTGGGTATTAACCCACCCATCACCTGCGGTTTGCTAAAGAGAAATTTCTACACACATAATTTTACAGTCACATATAATATTAATAGGGAAATAAAAAAAAACATTATGTACCATTATATTGGAAAAAATAATATGAAATTTAATGTTAGGATATAAATTATGTATAACATAGATTTAAATATAAAAATTTATAGGAGAAGGATTATATGTAATATTTTGGTTATTAATCAAATTCTCATGATTTAAATTTTATGTGTTTAATATATGGAAAATTATAATCAGGAATTTTACATTTATTTTAGTTAGTGGCTACATATAGGAGGAACTGATTCAAAAAACTGTGTGATGGGCAATGTGATGGCTGACTAAATGAGATTCCAAACCTAATGAATTATGGATTTTAGAACATTAAAACATTAAATACTCAATTAACTCTTGTTTTGAACATTACATTGATTCATGGTGAAATCCTACACCCCCATAATAAATATAATATTGAAATTGAGACCCTTTTGTGACAATGGACTACAAAATTCTGTATATCTATTAATTCCTTAATCATAAAAATTCAATCAAAATTATTTAATAGATCTTATCCATGATTCAATGATATATGAAATAGACCAATTTATTGGCTATTTTTAAAATGTATAGAGATTATATTAAATAGTTTTCATGGGTTAATACTATAAAGCCAAAGGAAAAGATCAATGTGATTGAGTGGAATTAATTAAAAAAACATTTTTTGATAAATATTTTTCTCAACCCCTCTAATTTAAAATAGAGAGGGACTTCCATGGACTCATGTAAATGTTAACGAATCCATTTTGGTGTAAAAGGAAAACATCATTGTACATGTTTTATAAGCCTCTTGGTTTTTCATTAACCTAGAATGAAACAGATACATCTCTTTTAGTCAGATAAAATTGAATATATGAAAATATTTTCTGATTAGAGACATTGAAATCAATGATAATTTTTTTTATGTGACATAAAAATTGAAATAGATTTCAATGGATCTCAAGTGATTAATGGGTCAGGATTTAATCATCTGAGAATAGATTTTAATTCAAGAATGTTAATAGGAAAATCTAATGGTTTTATTAAATTTAAACATCCATATTTTCAATTGTATGGATAGAAGTATCCTATAAATTTATTGAATGGTGTAATGAAATTATATATTTATGGAAATATGGTGAACAGTGATATCGAATGATGGATGGAGTGTCCCAAACATGTTTGGGAGGGATGGAATGCCCCATTAAACACTTATAATATTATTCAATCATTAAAAATCCCAGATCATATTATGTGAAACCATACACTAATCCAAGGGTTTTTGAAGATAAATAAAAGAAGAAAATATCCATTTTCAAAAGATAAGGGATGAACATAGTCCATCAAAAAATTGGAGGTGGATTCTGATAAGGAAGTGGTGATAGGTATGTTAGTTATTCATTCATTTATGGACAATATAAAACATTAATGGGGTTTTTTTCATTATTTAATATCTTGAATGTTTTATAGAACTATTTAATGAAAATCTCAAAACAAGGAACTCTATATTTAAGTGAAAACATAAAATTGATCAATTATTTCGTCCCATGAATAAATGTTTTCCAATATCCATATTTGTAGTTTGAAATGCCTATAAATAATTATGTTAATTATTTAATGATAATACAATGATATTTTGGGTATGGATTAGATTTCATTGTATAAATTACAATATAAGTTATATGGATATGGAAATTACTTAAAATTTCCTGAATCACTGTTCGATTTTATATATGGTTAACGATGATGATGACTGTCCTTTGGAATCATCCTCTCAAGCATGTTTATTAATTTCATTGATCATGATTATCTATATTAAATTATTATGAATAATGAATATATGTTGTCTTTGATGACATTCCCATTGTAATATATTATGATGATGTGTCTCCCATAGATTTTCTAGGTCTTCCTGTAAGCCTAGTGGTCGAGATATTGATAGAACATCTGCCCAATGATTTTCCAATATGAAAGACTCTATATAGAATTAAAAAATTTATAGAGTAAGAGATGGTAAATAAATTCAATAGAATATGGATAAATTTATTATATGCCTAATTAATTTATCATTAGGGGTTTCATTCCTCCATTTCTATATGAATGATTTTCCAATGTGATTTTTAGTGATTATCATAAGATTCAAAAGATCCTGATAAATAACCAGTATCCTCGTATATATATTTATTATTTTTTGATCATCTAAATTAATCCCAATAATTCAATATGGAAAATATTCGGTCAGGAAATTAGCAAGTAATGTTTATGATGTATTATATTTTCAATACTATGATTTTAACAAGGTATGGGAACTGTGATTTCATTGTGATTCAATTTGGCCCCACTAATGATTTAGAAATCTTAATGTAATTAATGAAGTCAGTATTAATATATTTATTATATATATTTGTTTTATTATTTTAAGATTATATTCTCATCCACTACCAATGTAATAAGGAACATTTTGAAAATTTTAATGTTGTATGAATGACAATACATAAGGAAAAATTATATATTAATAATAGTAAATGCATGATTTAGATAGACTAACTTTTTTGGAGCATGTTATCTCCTATGAAGGCATATATATGGAACCTTAAAAAACATAGAAAAGTAATGGATTTATCATTCAATAATTTTCAATGGTTATACTTAGTTTCCTTTTTTTACTATCTATGATTTGGGAGAAACATTTAATGATTTTCATACCCACAAACTAAAAATCTCTGAACAGGGTGAAGTTAGTTCGGGATGATGAATGAAATGAGGGAATTAAATAGTTAAAAAATAGACTAATCACAAAAACTATGATCAAATTGCATAAATGTGGGGACTGATTTGTGATCTATAGTGATGAGTCCAAAAAAATAATTAGGTTGTGAAATCATTGAAGATGGAAAAGTGATAGCCTATGCCTATTGGTACCAATGATATTCTTTTCGTGAAATGGAGTATGGTTAGTTTTTGTTTTCATTCCACAAATTAATGTTTAGTGAGTCTATAAGGAAAGGGATATTATAGTTAAAACTATTAATCATATTAATAGAAGAGTTGTTTCCCCGTGTTTTACAAAATTTTTGGTCCAAAAATTAGGGAATGAAGAAAGCTGTTTTATGGAAAATAATGTTTCATGCAATATTCAATGTAATTTGGAAACATATGTGAAATGAATGTTTCAGGATAATTGCATCAAAATATGAAAAATAAAATATGGTGTTAAATATTTATTTGTGTGCATAAAAGAAAATGATTTACAGAAGAGACTTAAGGGACAAATGTGACATCAAAAGGGGATTTGAGCACTCAGATTGAATTTTAAAAACATCAATGAAGTCATGTAAGAATCATAAACATAGGTTTATTTAGGACTATAAATAGTCAGGAACCCAAACATAATACAATTAGCATTTCAATGAAGATCAGGTTCCTCTATCGCACGAAAGAGTTTTGCACAAAAGATTATCGAATGAAAATATTATAAAAAATGTGTTCCATTAGTATAAAAATAAAAATTGAAAAATATGTTGTATCTAAAATAAGGTTAAGGATTGTAGAAAAATAAGGGATTCTTTAAAGTCATTTTCTATGACAATCCCAAACATTTCTCACAAGTGTTGGAGTTGTGCGCAAGTGCGAGTGTGTGATTCTAGAATGGTTTTCTCATTTGGTTTGATTGATAAGTGATTTCATGTAGATCAATTCAAGACTTAGATGCATGAAATATATCAATATTTACAGAGACTAATACTTCAATGAAAATATATTTAATATAACTTTGTGTTGATAAACTGACCATGTATTCTCCCAAACTAGCAATCTAGGGGGATTCCACAAAAGTCCTCCAACGGACACAATGAGTTGTCCCTAAAATCGTATAAAGGATGTGTGACTAGAAAATAGTGACTTTGTATGAACTCTTGTATTCCAAAACTATAGAAGATTAGTTTATATTTGTATTACAAACATAATGTCGGTGTATAATCCTTTGATTAGCACTTATCAATGAACCATGTAAAATTGTAAGGTTTTCTCTATGTTGTGATGGTTTGTTTACTAAAATTTATCATTAAATAGGTTTAACAAGTTTATAACAATGTGGAAACAATATTAATCACTTTAATAAGAAAACTTTGACAACATGATTCACCCCTCCCCTCTCAGAGTGTACAAGGGTCCTTTAATTCCTCCAAAAAATTAATGATTATTGAGAAAAACTACCCAACACCTGACCTAGAATTTTCAACAGTGATGTTTGTGTTGAATATTTGGAGAAATTATCTCTATTAGGATATATGTGACATATATATAGAATATAAAATAATAAATATTATATTAAATAAAAATGAGATCAATATCCTCCAATTATGGTTGTCAAAACTATTCAAGGATTATTACTATTCATTTCATTTCCATCCATAGATGGGGGACAATGTGGATAATGACTAGGGTAGAAAAGATCCCAAATTCCTATCAATGATGGGGATTTAATGGGATCAAATCATGATTCACATGAAAAGTAAGGATTTGTGAATTATAATAGGAACTCCATCATAATTTTACCATTTAATTATTTAACAATATTTTATATAGATGAAAATATCTCCCAAAATGAAGATGAGTAGATAAAATAAAAGTTATTGAATATTATATTGTTAAAAATTAAAAATGGTATATTTATATGGTTTGTAACATTAATATGTTACCCATTAAAATCATAAATGAATATGAAAATCCTCAGTGTTCTATATAACTCATCCTCATCTTTTCATAACAGATTTAGTAATTTCTATAGTTATCTAATGAAAAATTATGATGGGATGACATTATAGTTATATTGTCTAACTTGTATCTTGAATTCTAGTATACGATTAAGTCAAGGATAAGTGACAAAGTCTATGTGTATGATGAAACTCTTTCCTATAACATTATCTTAACGGGAAAACATGACCTTGGATTTTATCATATGACTCCATAATATATCTAAGGGAAGTAACTCTATTTTTGTGGAAATCGATAACCATTTACACATAGCTCATTGTAATGCTGTGAAGGAAAATTCTCCTCTTAAAAAATCATCAATTATATATATAATACAATTTGTAAAATGACATAGAGTATGACTCCATATATTAACTCATCGATAATTGAGGTTTACCTAAAGGATTTGTAAAATTCATCAATATGAGTTGAATGAAAAGATGGTTTTAGTACTATTTATAACCATAAAACCTATGGTTTATATAAAATAACCATCCATACATTATAAGATAGTTTGTGTTATTTTTTTAATATATTTCCAAGGTTGTTTGTATCAACACCTTCTCATAGTGGTGTTCTCATATAACCAAAATTTTTCTTAATGCATTGAAATTGATTCTAATTAGGATTTATATTGGAAGAGGTGTTAGACTCCAAAAAGTTGAAATGAATATAGTGAGTATAATATGATGGTACATGATATTATCTAGGAGATAATAGGTAAGGTATAAAACATTTATCATCATATGAAGTACAGTTAATGTCGACCAACAATCAAGGCCTCAAAAAAACAATGAGACCTAGCGTTGGTGGTTGAAGGTTATCTATTCCTTAAAATTTCACCATGGATGAATTTCATGATGTATAAGATGAAGGAAAATCATTTTCCTGTAATTTGATTCCCTTTATATACTTGATCACATCAATGTTATGGACTATTGACTATAACTCCCTCCTAACGTATCTCAAGTACCTGATATGTTCCTAGAATATATTCTATATAAATTACATACATAACCCCAAAAATATACTGACTCCCAAGGTTGTACACGTAGAGAATGAAATTTCATAAAATGATCAACTGATGATAATATAGAATCATAGAGACAAAGTTCTTCAAAATAGGAAAACTTACCAGGTTAAATTACTATAGAAGAAAGAGATGATTGAGGAGGAAATATAGGAACTGGAAGATGTGATGAAACAAAATTACAATAATATGTTTTATTTTATGTGATGAAATTTCAAGGGTTAAATTAATGATATGTAAAAAATGTAATGATACAGAATTTTATAAATTAAATTCCTTTTTTCATGATTAAATTAAGTATTAAGATTTGTAGTTATAAAAAACACATTCAATATATTTATTAATATTATTTTGGACATTGAAACACTATTTCCATTACATAACTATCATATATTAAAGAAAATTATAAATCATAATAATAAATAATATATTAGTTCTATAATTAATATTAATATTGTATTATATTACGTGTTTTGATAATGTATAATTGACATAGACACAATAAACGATGGAATAGACCAAAAATATTATAGCATATGATGCCTATTTATTAGATCTAATGAGGGAAATTAAATTGATTGAATTTAACATCAACCAATCCCAAACCATGTATTAACAACTAAATCATAGGGTAAATCATTTATGGTAGAAGTTAAAAATTATTGGGATCATGATCCTAACCTTGTTTTCCTATCCACTAAAATAAATTAACTCTACACACACCATACCCTTAGGGAATACACTGGTGTAATAAGGGGTTGTGTATCTTGACATTAGTATTATAAATTTCTATATATTATTTATAATAAAATAATAATTATATTTATATATTTTTTATTTGTTACTTTATGTATATTATTAAATAATATGATTAGTTAGATTTATATTTTCACATGTTGAAATAAAAATTGTATTTTTGGGAAAATGTAGTTTCAATTAAGAAACTCATTTTGATAAATTCAGTAGCTCATGAAAGATCTTTTATTTTTGATAAATATTATTCTTAAATATAATTTATCTCATCATAAATGATTAAATAATATAATAAAGTCTAATATATTTTTTCTAAGTGTCATGAAGTTGCCTGTGTTGTAAAAATTAGAATTTTGATGTAAATATATTTTTTTGGATAAACTATTCATTCTGAGGTCTGTAAAATAATATTAATGAAATAAATAATTTTTTGACATAAACTTATACATATTAGAAAATAGTGAGATTATTATAATTTTTTAAGATGGTCTTATTTTGGGATAAAATTAAATAATTCTAAAATATATAGTATGTATTATGATATTATGAAAGACCAAAATGATGTAATAAATTTAAAAAAGGCAATATATGACCAAAAAAATATTTCTCAATTAAAATTATGTTGTTATGATGTTATTGGATTTATTTTTCCAATATTAATAAATCAGAAAAAATTTTTGTTGTATTTTAATGTCTTAAAATATTTTTTCTATGAAAAAGACTCACTTCCACATCATGAATGATATTATTTTAATGACCATTATACTATAACTAATAAAATATTGAAATCAAACCCTAATTTACATGATCTATAAGAAAAATTATGGTTTGTTGTGAGGTTTTTATTACTTTATCAACTAGATTCCAAAAACTATGCTTAAGAATTAATAGAGAATTCACATAACGTTTACTATTAATACCCATCCAGAAGTTCAATTCCTATTAACTTAGACACCATTCATAAATAATTAAAAATTCATATAGGTATCTACATAACATTCATGGTGTCTCAAATATCTTAAGAATATCCTCCAAACCATTTATAACCACACTTTTAAGGTAAGATATTCTATTCCCTACCTTTTTAATCTGGTACATTATTTGTACAAATCATTTTTATTGAAAAAACATCATGTTGTAATGTGTTTTTTTAAAATCTGTCTATTGAACTCATTAATCCTAATTAATGAGAAGAAACATTTAAGACCCATTAATACCTTCCAGGGAACATTATTTTCACTTGCTATTCTACAAAAATTATACAATCATTTTCCATAAAAAACTATTGTGTTGTGAATAATGATACCCATTTCCACCCACGTTTATTAAATTATATTTACATAGAAATAATTGATTAGGGGATTTAATTTGTGAAATAAGAACTCCATAGTCATGGTAATAAATTGGATTAATAATTTTCTTATGTTGTACGATATATCCTAAAGAAAAATGAAAGACATAATATGAATGTGATAGGTGGGACAAAAATTATCTTTCCCCTTATTGAATTAGAAAATATTTTTACACCATGATATACCATGTATGGTTATTGGATTTTATCCCAATCACAATATTATATTATAGGTTCATTTTTTTCGTGACTAAGGCTTATGATGTCATATTTTATATTTTTTACACTTTCTTATAATCCCCTAATGTCATCATCCTATATCATTAATTGATGATAAATTTAGTGATTCTAACTATTCTATGTCACCTATATATTCTTATTTAATCATATGTATTACTTATATCATTTTATTACCTGATTATTCCCATAATGAGATTTATATCTGATTCATTTCCAATAGTGACCATGGTTTAACATACTTGGATATTCCATTATATTAGAAGAATGTTTATCACATTACAAAATTACATGCTTGAGGACCATAATAGTTTACGGTATTTGGAAATTTAGAATTTAATTATCTATCTTGTTTAAGGATCAATAGGTTTTAACAAAAAGATATTACACTTTTGTGCACCAACTCAAAACCAATCTTCATTACCTAGGGAAATGAAAAATAATAATGTATGAGAAAATATGATCATTAATGGTGAATAAAGGAGATATGTAAGCTTAATCAATATGATAAGGGAATGATTACAAGATCACATCATTAGAAGATCATACCTTTCATATTAATGATTATAAAAAAGAATCATCGAATAATGATTTCTAGTCAATTAAACATGAATCATTATGAAATCAATACCATATGATATGAAATAATAACATAATAATAGGACATGTAATTTGTGGGAGACCCGTAAATATATAATATTGTGCAATGTATGTAATGTCTTAGTTCAAAAACATATCATGGAAATCTTTGGGAATAAACCTAATTGTAGGGACACCCCACCATTGATAGTCATATAACATTTCTTATATGGAATGGTTTCACTACCAAGAACATATTTTTAGACAATGTCCTTTATTAAACCATGTTCAAACACTATTCTATCCTTATCTATCTCAAGAGATATAAATCTTCCCCGAATTCATTAGAGAGAGATACTGGTCCCACGCAAATTATAATAAAATCATACATACATTCTCCAGAAGATAATAAATTATCATATCATAGCCCATGAAATTATAAGGATATCATAAAAATGTCACTATATCATAACTTGTGGAAAGGATAAATGTTTCATAATCAATTCATCGAAGACAAAATTTTGAAAAAGTAGGGTTTCATAAGAATATAAACAATGAAAGACAATGGTGTTTGATAAAAGTATAATCTGTTGAAGAAGAATTTGTTTAATAAACATCATTCCATCAAAACATAAACCATTTAGAGAATGAATATGAATAGAACACTCAGATCATATCCCCATTATATCATGAGTAACACCAAAAGATGTCATCTTAAGTAGAAAAATGTTTTTGAGGGAGAATTTGAAAAATATTTTTGACGAAATAATAATTTATTATTTGAAATAATTATTTTTAAAAAATTAAAACTTTTTAATACCATATTATTTGCAATAAATTTGAAAACATATAATCTGATTTTGAAAAAAAAATATGAAAAACCTTTTCAATGAAATGAACTAAAGGAACCATAAAAATATTTTGAAATTCATTTTAACTAAGAACTTATAAAGGAATCTTGAAATCATTTTGAAAAACATTTCCCTTAATAACATATAATGGAATGAGGAAAGAATTATAAAATAAATGTTTCATTAAAAGTTATAATGGAATCTTGAAAACAAATCAATTACCTTTTTCATTGAAAAATTATAAAGGAATATTGAACATCATATTAAAAAACAATTGAACATAAAATATTTTTTACAATATATTTCATTGAAAACAAATTTAAAAACAATGAACGTACAGAATTATAGGAAAAAAAATTTATTATAAAATTAAATCATTTAAACATGAAATATATGATTCAAATTAATGAATATCAAGACAACAGATAAATCGATACATACCAAACATTCTTCTTCACTGTAAAATGTTTAGAAAACAACATTGATCATAAAAATACAAAAATTAATCTTTTCAAAAACAATTTAAAAAAAATGAAAATATTTCCAATAATGATCATTGGATAATAGTATAAATTATTTAAATTTTATTAGAAAACAAGGTTTTGGAATAAACCCAATTTTTAACTGATGTAAGGGATAATGTGAAATTTTATTGAAAAAAAATTCTAAATTATACTATATACCAAATTGTGGAAAATGATACTAATAAATAAATATATCCTGAAAATCCCTAATTGAAGAATATCATTATAATCATTGATACATGGATCATAATATATCATTAATTGAAGCATAATAATAAACAATCTTTATAACCGATGAGATTATAAAAATAACCTTTTACCACTTTGGTAACATTGAATAAAACTCCCTATATAAGAATATGATTACATGAATATTAAAATATAATTAGTATAAGAATATTCGAGATAAAATATGTAAAATGTTAGTATATAAACCTCGTAAAATAACACAGGTGCATAATAATACATATGTCTCAATGACAGTAAATTTAAACAAAATTACCTTACCAATTTGGTTTCTTTTGAACTAAAAAACCCAATTAAATAGAGATCACAAAATGGGTAATTACATAAATATAAATATTAATATAATTTTCATATAATACATTCATGTTCAGTATATACACAACAAATAATAAATGAGTGGTGATATGGAATATATCTCAAAGATATAAAAAGTGAGATAAAATTCCATTGGCTTATGTTTTTTTTAATAAATGCGGGGACACGAATTGGTCACCAAATTCATGCCCCATGAGAATTTATTAAAAATAACTCTAGCAGTAAAAACACGAGGTGCAATGAATTTATAGAAGCCATAATTTTGAGAATTACAAACTAAGAATCTAAAACATGTGTTGATAACACCAACTACCAGAGGGGGGCCCCTCCAGCCCAAGTGCGCTGTAACAACCAAGATTTTATGAGAAATATTTTATTTTTCTATATAATTTTATATAAAGGAATCTTTCACTACACACAACATAGTCTTGGCATGCGTTATACGCAAGATCAACCTTCCTCGATAGGGTGTGTTGTATGCAATACTGAGTTTCACTAAACAACGATATGTTATTAAAATATTATATAAACTAGTCATTATGAATTGTAATATACAATTTTTTAAATTTTATAAATTTTATCTATCAAAATGGACTTCATTTTTTGATTTAGAATATCGAAATTAACCTAGGATGAATTTTGAGTATTTTTCTGAAAACGTACAATTTTTTATGAATAGTGAAAACACTGAGTTACTATTTAAAAACCGATGTTTTATTTAAATAATTATTTATTTTATTTAAAGTTTTTGTTCAAAATCTATACTTAATACCCATATATGTTAAATGTAATTCATTGGAGTCATTTTATAATAATTTTAGATATATAAAAATTTTATTGAACTTTTCACTGTCTTTTACCCACCTCCAAGGAGAATTTGAAAATTTACATAAAACATAATTTTACGACTTTTGTGTGTGGAATTTCAAAAATCCGAGAGACATGGTTAAATTCAAGGAGTAAAATGTGGTTCAATAAGGTAAAAATAATTTTTTGGTGAATAGTAACTTTTTTATTTTTTTTACCACCGTTAAAAGTAAATAGGGAAATTAAGGGTAAAAATGATATTATTATTACCCTAACACATGTTATAATTCTATTGTAAAAGTTTAATTCGACCCAAAACAACCTTAGGAAAAAATATAACCATTTAGGTCCACATGGATTAGATTAGGACATTTATTATTATTTTATTTAAAGAAGAGTTAAAATAGTTAAAATCAAAGTTTAATAAATAATACATTTTTAATATTGGGGTATACATAAGAAAAAATCGACTATAAATATTCATTTGAAAGATAAAAAATTTTCCTAGATAATGGTATTTTATTTATTATTTTTGGACATTAAATAATTAAATTTATTAATGACACAATGATGATAAAATAATTACCTTATTAATAAAATATTAACATAGTTGATATTATAAATACCCAAAAAAATAAAATTTGAAACTTTTAATGACGTTAAATAATTTTATAGGTTAATATGGCATGTTAGTATTGATTTAATTAACTTTCTTCGAACTAATAATGCTGTTATGATTTTCACAAAAATCAATTACCAAATAGTGTCAAAATTGACATAAAATAGTTTTTTAAAAAAATATTATATTATTAATTATAATTTTATTCCTAAAAATATAAGGTTCAGCCAAATGACTTATATAAGGTTATATATATTAATAATTAATGACATGGGGTAATTTTGTCTTGTTATAGTATGTTTATTAACCATATAGTGTACAAAAACCAGAAGACTCGGTAAAAGTAAATTTATTTAACATACAGTTAAATATAAATGATAAGTTTAAATTAGTAAGCTAACACAGTCTAAAATCTATTGGTTGAGGGGATATATACCCCTCCCCACCTTAGATTAGAAATAAATCAATATAGAGCTATTAATAATTGAATATTACTTTATAATAAAATAATATTTTAGGTTTTTCCTAGGGTTCCCCTCTCCTCACTTATAAAAGGGAATCTCCTCCCTCTCCTCCTCACACCATTTTGTGACTTGAAGCTTGGCCAAACCCTGCCAATTTATCTTCTAAACATTCCTTGAAATATCCTATAGGTCTTGGTCTTCTTCAAATACCATCATTAGTTACCTAATAGGAGGTTAAGAAGAGGCGCTTTAAAGAGGAGGCAATGTCTGTTACCGATCGTTTCAAATTTATTTCTTATTCAACATACTCTTTTTTAGTTGTTTAATTATGAAGTAATAACATCATTATCACTCATATACTGATATTTTATTATAAATATTAAAAAACCCTATTTCACCTTTTATCCATCCTACGGAAAACAGAATCACCGCGCGTGCATACGTACGGAATACCGTCTCTACGCCGTGGTGTAATCTTTTTTCCACCACCACCTTACTTGTATGGTTATAATGGTGTAAATAATAACTATATACGATTATTGTAATTTGATATTGATTCTTAAATAGTATACATACACTTCAATACAATTCAACGATCATGGGAATGATATCATCCCTCGTGTGTACGTACGTCCTACCGTCTCCACGATGTGATGTCACTCATTCTACATGATCATCGATGAATAATGACTATATAAATGAATTGAATGAATAAATATGATATATGTTACACTAATACCATTATATAAATGAGGTGTCTATAACCTAAAAAAAAGAATAAGAATTTATTCGACAAGACATGCATAAGAACATAATGTATTGAACACCCGAATAACAAGTAGCAATCAAATATTACTAATATGAAGATACAAATATGATCATGTATGATATCATAACAATGAATATGATTCTGTAATAATTCAATGACATTATTTAAATCATTATACAGGAGGTTCGGATACGTACGAAGCATATCGGACCTAAGGTAAGGGAAAACCTCACAATATTAATTTTTATTCAAGATTGTTTATACTTCAGTATTTATTGGGGAATATTTATTATCCACATCCATGTTTACTCAATATGTAATATTATTTATATCCTCCAACAAGTTTTTAAATCCAATTATACCTATGGTAGTATTTTTAGTAAAAGATATGGAAGGAATCTATTGTCGTTTTAAGTACGAGATACTTTTTTACTTTTTCGGCCAAAGTACGAGAAGAATGTTTTTTTAACTTATACTACATGAAGGGATTTTTATGTTTTCAAAGAAAATTATTTCCACAAAGCATCCTTTATAAGTTTTCAGTTTTATATTTAATCAAAATATTTTTAAAATTTTATGACATGGTAATAAAGGAAAAATGTTTTTTGAAGTAGAAAGGAAATTTTTCTCAAAAATGGAGTTCAAGTGTTTTATCAAAATTATTTTCCATATAAGAAAAATACAGGGTTATATTTTTATCCCTATTTTTTATTGATATGATTATGTTATGATGGAATTATTTTTATGGATTATGTTATGATGGGATGTTGTTTAAGAATCCAAATTTTATTACATGGGTTATGTTATGATTTATGACTTATGATCTTGTGGCACACATAAGAATGGTATCATTATGAGATGGGTGGGACCTATATCTCCTTCCAATGCATTGGGTAAAGATTTTTATCTCATAAGATAGACATGGCTGGAATGGCAGGTTAATCCGGTTCAGTGATACATGACTGAAATGAGGAGTGAACTCGGTTCAGAAATGGACTCAATCCGCTAATATAGTCTTGGAAATGAGTCTTGACTAATTAGAAATGATTCTCTATGATTATGTGTGTATTCCAAAATGTTCCATGTTTTATGTTATGATTATTGTGATTACATTTCACTACTATGATTTATCCCATGTTATGATATTATGCTCTCTAATGCAGGTTACGATTTTCGAAATGCTATGTTCTTATAAATATGATATTTCTTTTGTTTACCCTTCATATGCATTTGAGCGCACTCTTTTGTATGTTTTCATTCCCCAGGTTAGGAAGAAGGTTATTAAGTATAATATGCCAAAAGAGACTCTAGATATTATTAAATAAATGGAAGACAATGTAGATGATTTATGAAGTAGTTGTTAATGTTTCCCAGTTTCTAAAGACACTATACCAATACGGTCCTACCACAGTTTTGTTATATGTTGTAATAAGTATGCTTTTATTCTGAAGTAATAACAATGTATGTAATGTATGGGTCATTATAGTTGGAATCAAGGGAAAGGTATAGTCATCCTTTGGAAACTAGGATGTGAAAGCCTTAGTAAGAACCATAAGGATATGTCTAAGCATAGGACAAAATCTGAGTGTTTTAGAAATGGCCCTGAATAACCTATGATAAGACCTAAAGTGTGAAATTTTATTCTTGATTATGTTGTTTTCCAATTATGATTAGTGTTTCGCATACTATTCTTATTGGTTTTAGTCAATGGATGGAACCTGATGGAACCATTTTAATGCTGAATGCAATGGGAAATGCAATTATTGTACCCCTGAGCAACCAAATGTTATAGGAGCTGGAATGCAAAATCTTGTAGCCATACTCACACAACATTCTCAAGATATGAATCATGCATGACTTCCAAATGATCAAAGGAAGGTGCAACATTCTGTTGAATTCTTTATGAGGCAGTGTCCACCCTCATTCAGCGGGTCTACTGATCCATTAGTTGCTGAACAATGTATCAGTACTACTGAAAAGTTATTTTCAATTCATCAATGTCCAGTACTTGATAACGTCATCTTAGTAGTCTATCATTTGGAAGGTGAAGCTGATCAATGGCAGAATATTATCAAGAATACTAGGAAAAGGGATGAAATTGAGTCCATGGAATGGGACGAGTTCAAGAAATTATTTTCCAATAAGTAATTCCCTCGTATTTTTCGAACAAATATGGAGAAGGAGTTTCCTAAACTAGTGCAAAAAGTTGATGAATCTATTTGTACCTAAGAAGAATATTTTACAAGACTTGCAAGGTACGCTTTTGGGATTATTATCCAACCTATGAGTAAGATCGATCAATTATTTAGTGGAATAAAACCAAGTCGTTGAAGGGTGGTAGCCATAAGGGACTTCAATAGCTACGAGGAAATCATTCAATGTGCTATCACGGTTGAGATAGAGATTTGAGTAACCAATCAGTCATATGCATTTGATAAGAAGAGGAAAATGGAATTAAAAGGAAAATCTAAAGAGCACACTGAAAAGAAGATGAGTTTTCCCTTATGCTCAAAGTGTGGAAATAAACAAGGAGGGAGTTGCTTAAAGGGACAAGTAAATGTTTCAAATGTTGAAAAGAAGGTCATCGGGCATTTGAATGCCTCAATGATGAGGAGAATATATCTAGTGATGCGAACAAAGAAAAGGCTACACAAAGAGCCCCTCCTACACATCAATTTTACAAGTGCCAGGAAATGGGTCATTATTCTAATGAATGCCATAATCCAAGGGTTGTTGATGATGATCGATGTAAAAAAACTCTTAAGGCTAATGAAAAAGGAATGTCACATGCAATTTCCATTAGTGATGTGTACTACGATAACGAAGTGGTGAAAGGTACACTTACCATCCACTCTAAAGTAAAAAATGTTTTATTTGATTCTAGATCCACCCACTCTATTATTTCTGAATAATTTCTTAAGGGTATCGATGTATTAACTCAACAATTAAATGTTGAGTTAGCTGTGACAACCCCAAATGGAACAACAGTCACATCAAAAGTTTATAATTCTTCTCCAATTGATGTTTGTGTGAAAGTGCTTCTTGAAAATCGTGTGATCCTTCCTATAGTGGAATTTTGATGTGATTCATGGAATGGATTGGATTTCTTTATATGGAGCTCATTTCAATTTCCAATGAAGGGAAGTCACATTTCATATTCCAGATCAATCTATGATCGTATATCAATGCAAGGATGACCATAACCTTCCAGTGGAAATTTCTTCCATCTTATGGGTCTTGATTCCACAAAATGAAGGTTATTTTTTGAAATGGTTGGAGAGAAAATCACGATTAATAATATTCCCATTGTATGGGAGTCTGATGATGTCTTTCCAGAGGAATTACTAGGTCTTCCACCAAATCGTGACGTTAAGTTTTCAATAGAACTCGTACCAGGTGTTTTGCCTATTTCAAAGACACCTTATAGAATGGCCCCATTTGAGTTGCAAGAATTAAAGAAGCAACTCCAAGAGAATGTTGATAAGGGATTCTTACTCCCTAGTGTGTCACCTTGGGGAGCACCTGTTCTATTTGTTAAGAAGAAAGACAGATCAATGAGACTTTGCATTGATTATCAAGAACTTAAAAGGATCACTATCAAGAAAAAATATCCTCTCCCACGCATTTATGACTTTTTTGACCAACTACGCGGAGCTCAATACTTTTCCAAGATTTATCTTTTTTCAGGGTATCATCAATTAAGTTTCAAAAGGGACTATATAGACAAGATGTATTTTTGAACTAGGTATGGACACTATGAATTTATAGTGATGACATTTTTTCTTACTAATGCCTCTTCTCTCTTCATGGATCTGATGAATAGTGTCTTTAGAGACTATCTTGATAAGTTTTTGGTAGTCTTTATAGACGATATTCATGTCTATTCAAAGAGAAAGTAAGAACTCGAAGATCAGTTGGGAATTGTATTGAAGACCATGATAATGGAGAATCTTTATGCCAAATTTACCAAGTGAGAATTTTGGATTCAAAAAGTTTCATTTTTGGGTCACAAAATCTCAAAAGAGGGGATATCTATGGATCCTGCAAAACCAGAGGTTATCGAAAGATGGAAGAGACGAACAACAGTAATAGATATCCAGAGCTTTCTTGGTTTGGATGGATATTATCGACATTTTGTGGTATATTTTTCTTGATTATCTAATCCACTAACCAGGTTGACTCGAAAAGGAGTTAATTTCGTGTGGATGGAGGAGTGTGAAGAGAATTTCAAGGAGTTGAAAAGAAGGTTATCTGGTGCCGCTGTGCTCACACTTCCTTGTAGTCGAGAAAGGTTTTTGATCTACAGTTACGCATCCAAGAAGGGATTAGGGTGTTTTCTCATGTAAAAAGATATGGTGATATCTTATGTCTCATGATAGTTGAAAATCCATGAGAAAAAAATACCCAACTCATGATTTGGAGTTAGCTGCGGCAATCTTTGCATTAAAGATTTGGAGGCATTATCTTTATGGTGAATGGTGTGATATTTATACTGTTCATAAAAGTTTAAAGTATATTTTCACACAAAAGGAGATGAATATGCACCAAAGAAGATGGTTGGATTTGATTAAGGACTACGACTGCTCAATTCTTTATCACCTAGGGAAAGAAAAAAAGGTGGTAGATGCATTAAGTCAACAAGACCATGCTAGCATATCCATGATGAGGATAACAAAATATCCAATATTTATGTATTTATAAAGGATGGATCATTGAAAAATAATGGATGGGGAAAAATCTTAACTTTCTCAAATGAATGTTCAACGATATATACATGTGAAGATTAAAGAGGCACAAAAAGAAGATGTAGAGTTACAAAATAAGGTGAGAAATGTTCCTAAATTAAACCTTGATTGTGATGGGATAATACGGTTCCAGAATCGGGTTTGTGTTCTTCCCATCCCTGAATTAAAGAAGGAGCTACTGGATGAGGCTCATAGTTCTTCATTCTATATTCATCCCGGAAGCACGAAGATGTATAGAGACCTGAAAGAGTACTTCTGTTGGGATGGAATGAAAAGAGATGTTGCTGAATATGTCTCTCGATGCTTGGTTTGTCAGTAAGCTAAAGCTGAGAGGAAGAAGTATAAGGGGATGTTAAAACCATTACCCATACCAGAATGGAATTGGGAAAACATCAATATAGACTTTTTCAGTGCAAATCCTAAAACATCCAAAGGGAATGATGCTATCTGGGTTATAGTTGATTGTCTTACGAAGTTGGCACACTTCATTACTATTAGAGAATATTTTTCTCTTGATCAGAATGCCATGATATGTGTAAAGGAAGAGGTAAGATTGCATGGATTACCACTTTACATTATATCTGATAGGCATGTGAGGTTTACATCGAAGTTCTAGTGAAGTTTTCAGCATATTCTAGATACAGAGTTGAGTTTCAGCACTGCTTATCATCCTCAGACAGACGGTCAGTCTGAGAGAACAATTAAAACTCTAGAAGATATGTTAAGATCTTGCTCTATGGACTTAAAAGGTGTTTGGGATCAACACCTACCTATGGTGGAATTTTCTTATAATAATAGCTTTCACTCCAGTATTCAGATGTCTCCTTATGAAGCTCTCTATGGAAACAAATGTAGGACCCTAACTTACTGGGATGATGATGGGGAAAGAAATCCATTAGGACCTTATAATGTTGATGAGAAGGCAGAAAATCTCAGATCTATTCAACAACACATAAGAGCATCTCAGGGTCGACAAAAAAGTTATGCTGATAACCGAATAAAAAACCTAGAGTTTGAAGTGGGTGATAATGTGTTCTTACGAATATCTCCTTGGAAGAGAGTAATGAGATTTGGAAAGAAGGGAAAGTTGAACCCTAGGTATATTGGTTCTTTGGAAATACTGGATCATGTTGGGAAGGTAGCTTACCGTTTGACACTCCAACTGAATCTCCCTCAAGTTCATAATGTATTCCATGTATCTCTCTTGAGAAAGTAAATACTCGATCCATCACATGAACTCAGATTCGATGTTGTACCACTGGAGCAGGATCATTCTTATGAAGAACAACCGATAGAGATTCTGGATCATAGCAAAAAATTCCTATAGAATAAGACCACTCTCTTGGTGAATGTTTTATGGAGGAACCACCAATTAGAAAATGCTACATGGGAACTTTAGTATTTGATGAGAGATAAGTATCCCCATCTATTTGTTTCAAAGTGACGGATTTCAAGGGCGATATTCATTTTAAGGGGGGAAGAATGTAACACTAGAGATTTTATGAGAAATATTTTATTTTTATGTACAATGTTATATAAAGGAATCTTTCACTACACTCAACATTATCGTGGCTTGCATCATACACAAAAGAAACCATTCTTGATAGCGTGTGTTGTACGCAATACCGAGTTTCACTAAACAATGATATGTTAAGAAAATATTATATAAACTAGCCGATATGAATAGTAATACCTAATTTTAAAAATTTTAAAAATTTTATCTTTCTAGATGGACTTCATTTTTTGATTCGAAATATAGAAATTAGCCTAGGGTGAATTTTTAGTATTTTTCTGAAACATTCAATTTTTGATGAATAGTGAAAACCATGGGTTACTATTTAAAAACCTACTTTCTATTTAAATAATTACTTATTTTATTTAATTTTATTTTTGATCTAAATTGAAACTTAATACCCATATAAGTTCAATATAATTCATTGGAGTCATTTTATAATAAATTTAAATATATAAAAATTTTATTGAACTTTTCACCGTCTTTTACCAACCTCCTTGGAGAATTTGAAAATTTAAATAAAACATAATTTTACTGTTTCTATGAGTGGAATTTTGAAAATCGGAGATACACGGTTAATATTAAGGAATAAAATGTGTTTTAATAAGATAAAAACAATTTTTGGTGAATAGTTAATTTTTACTTTTTTTACCATGGTTAAAAGTTAATATGGAAATTAAGGGGAAAAATCATATTATTATTACCCTAAAACATGATCTAATTCTTTTTGATAAGTATAATTCGACCAAAAACAACCTTAGAAGAAAAATATAACCATTTATCTCCACTTGGATTAGATTAGGACATTTATTATTATTTTATTTAAAGAAGAGTTAAAATAGTTAAAATCAATGTTTAATAACTAATACATTTTTAATATAGGGTTATGCATAAGATAAATTAGACTATAAATATTCATTATAAATATAAAATGATTTCCTACATTATGGTATTTTATTTTAAATTTTTAGACATTAAATACTTTAATTTATTTATGACACAATGATGAGGCAGTAATTACCTTATTAATGAAATATTAACATAATTGATATTATAAATATCAAAATAAATGTAATTTGATACTTTTTATGAATTAAAATAATTTTACAGGTTAATATGACATGTTAGTATTGATTTAATTAGATTTTTTTGAACTAATCAAAGTATTATGATATTCAAAAAAATCAATTACCAAATAGTGTCAAAATTGACATAAATTTTTTTTCAAACAAATAATATATTATTAATTGTTATTTTTTCTTAAAACTCTAAGGTTCGGAAAAATGACTTATATAAGGTTATATATATTAATAATGAACAAATTGGTGTTAGTTTTTCTTGTTATAGTAGGTTTATTAACCATATACTGCAAGAAAACAAGAAGACACGGTAAAAGTAAAATTATTTAACTTACAGTTAAATCTAAATGATAAGGTTAAAATAGTAACCTAAACTTGTCTAAAATTTATTTGTTGAGATTATTTCGACCCATATAAACCTTATATTCGAAATAAATCAATTTGGAGCTATTAAAAATGGAATATGACTTTATAATAAAATAATATTTTATGTTTTTCTAAGGTGCCCCTCTCCTCCCTTATAAAAGGGAACCTCCTCCCTCTCCTCCTCACACCATTATGAGCCTTCAAGCTCGCCCAACCCCTAAAAATTTACCTTATCCACATAACTAGAAACATCCTAGAGGTCCTGGTCTTCTTTAAAGACCATCATTAGTTCCCTAAGAGGAGGTTAAGAAGAGGGGCTCCAAAGAAGAGGTAATGTCTGTACTGATTTTTTAATATTTATTTCTTCTTCTACTTCCTCTTATTTAGTTGTTCCATTTTTAAGTAATAATATCAGTATCAAAAATATACGGATATGTTTTTATGAATATTAAACAACCCTATTTAACCTTTTATCCATCCTACGGAAAATGAAATCACCACGCGCGTGTACGTAAGAAATAACGTCACCACGCCGTCGTGTAATTTTATTTCCACCACCACCTTACTTGGATGGTTATAATGGTGTAACAAATAACAATATATGATTATTGTAAAGTGATATTGATTCTGAAATAGTATACATATACTTCAATACAATTCCACGATCATGGGAACGATATCATCACTCGTGCGTATGTACGGCCTACCGTCTACACGATGTGATGCGACTCGTTCTATATGATCTTCGTTGAATAATGATTATATAAATGAATTGAATGAATAAATATGATATATGTTACACTAATACCATTTTGGAAATGAGGTATCTATGACCTAAAATGAAGAATAAGAATTTATTCGACAGGACATGCATGTGAACAAAAAGCAATGAACACCCGAATAACAAATAGAAATCAAATATTACTAACAAGAAGATAAAAATATGATCATGTATGATATCATAACAATGAATATGATTCTATAATAATTCAAAGACAATATTTAAATCATTATACAGGAGTTTTGGATATGTACGAAGCATATCAAACCTAATGTAAGGGAAAACCTCACAATCTCCATTTTTATCCGAGATTGTTTAAAGTTCGGTGTTTACTAGGGCATATTTATCATCCACAACCACGTTTAATCAATATGTAATATTATTTATGTCATCCTAAAATTTTTTAAATACAATGTTACCTATTTGTGGATTTTTAGAAAATACTATGAAAGGAATCATTTGTCTTTTTAAGTACGAGATACTTATTGACTTTTTCGGCCAAAGTAGAAGAAAAATGTTTTTTAACTTATACGACATAAATGGATTTTTATGATTTCATAAAAAATTATTTCCATGAATCTTCCTTTACAGGGTTTCATGTTTATTTTTAATCAACTTATTTTTAAAATTTTGTGACATTTTATGAAAGGAAAAATGTATTATTTGAAGTATAAAGGATAATTTCCTCAAGAATGGAGTTCAAGTGTTTTATCAATATTATTTTCCCTATAAGAAAAATATAGGGGTCTATTTATATACCTATTTTTACATTGATTTGATTATGTTATGATGGAATTATTTTAAGGGATTATGTTATGATGGCATGATGTTTATGAATCCCATTTTTATTACATGGGTTATGATATGATGTATGATTTATGATCTTGTGGAACACATAAGAATGGTATCATTATGAGATGGGTGGGACCTATATCTCCCTCCAATGCATTGGGTAAAAATTTATATCTCATTAGATAGACATGTCCGAAATGACAGGTTAATCCAGTTCAGTGATACAGGACTGAAATTAAAAGTGAACTATGTTCAGAAATGGACTTTATCTGATAAGATAGTCTTGGAAATGAGTCTTGACTACGAAGAAATGATTCTCTATGATTATATTTCTTTTCCACAAACTTTAATTTTTTTGTTATGATTATTGGGATTATATTTCACTACTCTGATTTATCCCATGATATGATATTATGATCTCTTCTCTAGGTTTGAATTTTTGAAATGCTTTGTTCTTATGAATATGATATTTCCTTTGTTTACCCTTACTGAGCATTTGAGCTCACTCTTTTATATGTTTTCCTTCCCCAGGTCAGGAAGAAGGTTATTAAGTAGGATATGCCAAAAGTGACTCTGGATATGATGAAATAAATGGGAGGCAATGTAGATGCTTTATGAACAAGTTGTTTATGTTTTTCAGTTTCTCAAGACACTATACCTATACAGTCCTACAATGGTTATGTTATTTGTTGTAATAAGTATGCTTCAAATCTGAAGTAATAAAAATGTATGTAAAGTATGGGTCGTTATATGCATTCCACATTCCCCTGCTATTAAATGGATTTGAATCGCCCTATTCATAATAAGAATAGTTTTAGAAAATTCCCTTACCTTATATATTGACTCTTGTCGTACACATTAAAACAACCTATAAAAAATATATGTTTATTATAAATATTTTTTTATAAATTTTAAATTATATAATATAATTTATGATTTACTTGTTACTATATTTTATCTATATTTTACCAATGCAATGATAATGTTATTTTTCAAGTAATAACAACTTGGTTTTCAATATATTATTTGAATATTCATTTTTAGTTCACATACATAGATAATTATTTATATAATGTAAAATATTATCTTAAATAAATATATATTATGTATAAATGTATTTATATTAATCGGTAAAATATTTAAATATTAAATAGAATACATGGTTTTTGGAGGTTGTATTCCATACATACACATGAATGTTGTTTAGATTTTCTTATCCAATAGATAGAAAAAAGTAAATCGTATACATATTTTGGTTATATTTTCATTATTATGTGATATAAATCACATATGCGTTTTGAACACATCATTATTACATTCTAGGTAAAGCGTGAATGTTTCACATCGCTTTGGGGAGGCCGTAATCTCCACGTCCACAAACGAAGTTATCGTATTCAAAAAAAATGGAAACCATTAAGATATGTATTATATAATAATTAACGAAGAATAAATAAAAAATAAATATCATATATTTAAAATAAAAACAATAAATCCATCATTATTACTAACCTTGATAGGTGGTAATGGAAGAATGAAAAACTTCACTTCATAAGGCTAGTCTGTCATACATTTGAATGATGATTTCATATCTCATTTGATATATGTTTGTGTGAGTTTAGGTAGAAAAATTAATATTAATAAATAATAATATATTTAGGATAATTTATTTATTATTTAATCATCGAATAATAATATTAAATGTGGTGGAGAAATATTGAAAAACATACGTTCTTATTGTAGGATGGTTTATCTTTTCCCGGTATCTCCTTTTGGTTTGCCAGAAAGGGATTATTTGGATGGATTTTTGAAAGGATGGGGGATTATATGGTTAAAGTAAAACATTTTGGTTCTATGTTGTATAGGTTTTTTAAACGAATTATGTATTTAACACGTTTTACTTGTCCACCAAGGGTAAAAATGGACTATAATATATCCATAGATTTGTAATGGTGTAAATATGTATATAAAATATTTTTTAGATAATTTTAGGGTCATTTTAGCATCCTCAATTATATATTTAGTACTTGATTATTCTTATTTTACCTTATTCACTATAATTGATTATAACTGGTTTCACAAATCAATTTGGTGAAAAAGGAATTTTTCATTAATATAAATTATAAATTATTATGATTAAAATTACTTGTTCCATTTTTTCATATTATAACTATGTAAGTGATAGAAATTAATTTAAAATTTATCCAATGAACAGAACGAAAAAACAATGTTTTAGCGTAAAAAAGATTAAATGTTTGACATGCTATTAAACAGAATATTAATGAGATATTGTTCAAAATAACATAAATGAGATTAATTTATTTAAAATTATTATAATTATACAATAGAAAATTAAAATCTAACATAACTATATAAATTAATATGATAAAGAATTCATTTACAATAAGAATTCAATGGTTTTCACTATTCATCGAAAAATGGAACTTCTCAGAAAAATATCAAAAAATTAACAAAAGTTATTTAATATATTTTGAATTAAAATATTTTTTTATTATTTTAAAATATAAATCATAAAATTATAAAAATTATTTTTAAAATAAGTCTTTCATTAATAGGTTGTAAAATTTCCTTTTATAAAAATATAGGCCTTTATGTTTATATCAATATTTGTTCTTTTTTCTTATAAAACATATTTGTGTGGAAAATATGCTTCTTTCATAAAAATGCATCCTGTATATTCAAATGGTTTGTTAAATTTCATTTATAATTAACTAATAACCATGAAATTAATTTTATAAAATAATTTAAACCAAAGATCAATAATTTATTTAGTATTATTTATACATACCATTCCATTAGATAGGTTACAACTATAATTTTATATTAATAATATTTTTTATAGTACCATATAGTTTTGTAAAACTAGGTCTTGAGTTTAATTGAATTTATCAAAGGAACTCATCATTATGTGTATCACATGCCAAAAATAGTGTTTCAAGTATATAAATATTATCTAACTTCTGATATTATAACAAGATTAACTGGGTGTAGCATGAAATAAATATCAAACATAGTTATTTTATATAAGAGAAGCTATATTCAGTGTTCCATAAAATTCATCATATTGAAAAGTATAAATAAATTTGAAAAAAAACATTTCAGAAAATCTTAGTGTGTTAATTATTACCACCAATTAAATTAATTTTGACCTTAAAATTTATCTCGGTTATCAAAGGATTAATATTTCATGTTCTCGTCATAGAAACCCAAATCATAAAAATGAGTAATAAAACATCCTTTAAAATGGGAAATTTAGAAACATAATAGTCACCCAAATTATCTAATAACTATGTTTCTGCGTAAGATAACAGAGGTGGCATGTGAAAACACAGACATGGAAGAGGAATATTACTATAATTTCTAATGGAGAGTGAAAAAGAACAAGATTATGAGAAATTAATTGAACATAAATATATAAACAAAGGAAGATACAAAAAATTCATTGATATCATCAAAATGATGATAAAGGGACAACATTTTATTTCATTACCTTTTTTAAAAGCTAAGGAATTACCATGGGAAGATATGAATACATTATTTCATAATAATCTAACCATTTATTATACGTTGTTCGGTTTCCACATCATCCCACATTCCATGAAATAAAGGTGATTTTTTAATTCATAAATTATTATTAGATCCTGACATCCACATTTAGAATGATAGGTCATTCCATCAGTATTTATTAAAACAATATAGTAAGAACATGTTATCCAATATGCATAAATCCTCATATATAGAGATGACACTTTAATATCTATAACCTCATATAAATTTTAAAATAAACCATTATATAAATGGTTATCCTATTGGCCCTTCTCAATGATTAAACAATTTTACATTATATATATGGTCACTGAATTTAATTAAAAAATCTTAGCATCTACCTCATATATATCATAAGTTATATCATGGGTTTCACATACCAAACATGTGAATAAATTTATCATGTATTCTCTTGAATCATGGTAATTACCATTAACCCTTATATAAAACTTTCCTTATTTATTTTTCAAATGAGTATTTGATATATTCCTTAACAGAAAAATTGTCTTAAACTCCATCCAAGACAGTATTAACCAAATTTTTTACAAATCCTTAATCATTTCCATGGTAATCTATACCAACTAATTTACTTATTCATTTCTAATTTATCCTTATCAAAACACCATTATCTAATCATTATGAACAAATTAAAGGCTATCTTTCCCTTAATTTTGGGTTTATTAAGAATATCAACTTGCCATTAAATGAATTTACTTGATCATCAGAATAATTATTAATATTCATGTAAATCAATAGTGAAATACATAATAGAAAAAATCATTATATATTTCACAATTCACAATTCATGAATCTAAATACAAAAACACTTTGATTATTCCACTTCATCCTTATTCCATTAACAATGCTTAGTTTTCCAAGTACCTATTTCCATTTTTTCCTTTTATATTTCACCTGTGTTCTAATCATCAAAATTAATATAAAAATTTCTTACACCACATGTAGGATTATATTTTGAATAATTCCACTCAGGAAATCAATTTTCATAAATCCCATTAATTAGATATTTAAAGCATTCAACCGTCAATGATGTCATAGGGTGGAAATTATTTCAATTCATTGCGGTAAGAAATAATTTCATTTCCCCTTAATAATTAGTATAATTAATTATTTTAATTACAAATTTGATACATCTTCCCATACTTCAAATACATTCACATAAGTTCTTCTTTTCACATTCTCAACACTAATGAAACTGATTCTTCTTTCATCTGTTGTCTCTTTTACAAGAAATCTTATGAAACTCCTTCATTCTCATATGTAGTGAATCTAAGAGTTGTTAATGTTATATATTGTTAATTGTGTTCTAAAAAAATTATTAGTTATAAAAAATACATCATTCACTCCCGTGATCATCCAATTTGACTGATCATTAGTAAATTTTCTGCCATATTCAACATTAACCTAGTTTCTTCTCATTCCCACCATGGAATAATATTATAAATCATATTTTGAGATGTAATTATCATAGAGGAAAACCAAATATTCAAGAAAAATCACTTATAGGAAGTCCATATCATGATACCAACACTTAAATATATGACACCCTAAGCTTATCCATAGGTAAATCCCTAGAAATATCCTTATATATATCCATATAGATCTCACTAATGTCATTTAATCCTAGTTTCCAATGTTTTAATAAAAATTTATATTGATTCCAACTATAGTGATGATGGATTAACATATATGGATATTATATCATTTTATAGTAATATTCAGAAAATTAAAAAATTATATTCCCAGGGACCATAATAGTTTAGAATATTTGGAAATATAGAACACAATATTTTATATTGATTAAAGATATTAAATGTTTCCTAGAATGATCTCCTATACAGTAGACCTACTCATAACCTTGCTTAATAACACATGGAAATGAATCATTAGAAAAGGGATGTGTGATTCATAGTAAGGGTAAATAATGGATTAATTTAAGAATAATAATGAGCATAAGGGTAATAGAATAAGATCATTTCATTTAAAGATCATTATATTGAAATCAAATTTTATAAATATGAATCATGGCATAATGATTGGTAGTACATAAGGCATGAATCATAATGAAATAGAGATCGTTATCCATGAATGAATAAAATAGAAATATGCCATTGATTTTTTGTAAAACATATATGTATATAAAATCTATCCCTATAATTCAAGGCTAATGTAGAAAACAAATCAGGGCACTACTTTGGGGATACACCTACTCGGAGGGAAAATCTCTTAATTTTACTTATAGTCTAATGGGTTTACTACCCTAACAATACTAGTAGTTGTGGATCACTACCAAGACCATATTAGTATTCATATTTCACTCCAAGAAGCATCTTGGTATTCAAGAATCACTCCCAATACGATATTAGCGGAAAAATTCATATACTAAACTGGGTTCAATCCCCATTCCCACCATGGATATCTCATGAGATACAAATCATTACCCAATGCATTAGAAGGGTGTATATGTCCCACCAATATCAATAAAAAATCATATATATATCTCCAAAAATAACATAAACAATCTTGTTATATAAAATAAAATGAAAACGGTATAATAAACAAATAATCATATCATAATCCTTTTAAAAAGAGACAAGTTTCATCATCATCATTTCATCAAAACATAACCCATGAAATGATGTGAGTTTTATAAGAATATATCCCAGGAAAGAGAAATGGTTCTATTAAAAATATAACCCATTAAATAGAAATGGGTTTCATAAACATCATGTGATCAAAACATATACCATTTAAAGAAATAATATGAATGAAACCCTTGGATAAAATATTTAGTATGACATGAGTATCACAAAAAGATATCATCTTAATGGAAAAGTTTTTTATGAGAACTTTGAAAAAAAAATTCTTCCCAAAAATATCCTTTTGTGTTTAAAAAATTAATTTTTAAAATGTTAAACCGTATGATATTCATTTTATTTAAAAATATTATTGAAAATGTAAAAAGGAATCCTGAAAATAGCTTGAAAATATTTTTCGTTACAAATTATATAATGGAATCCTCAAAAAAATTGAAAACCTTTTTCCTAGAAAACATCAAATGAAATCTTGAAAACATTTTGAAAAATAATATTCCATACGATTGTATAAAAGAATCTTAAAATAAAATAGAAAATTTTTTCCCATGAAATAATTTAAATTATTCTTTAAAACATTATAAATACATTTTTCCGTGAAAACTTATAAAGTTGGATTGAAAAATCATTTCAAACCTGTTTTTATCATATTTTTTTGAATCCTTTATATTGGAATGACAATTTTATAAAATTAATTTACATTATATTAGAAAAATAATTTACTAAAAAATTATACTTATGGACATAAAAAGGATGAATGAATGAAATTAAGCACACGATGGTGGATAAAGCCACACATGTTGAACATTTATTTTAAAATATAAATAGTTTATTAATGTTCCTTAATCCTATAATAACAACAAGATTAATATATATATACCATTTTCATAAAATTTTTGGACATGGGTAAGAATTTACATCATTGATCATTGGATAATATTAGAAATATTTTGAAAACATTATTATAAATATTTTTTTGGATGACCATGGATTTCTGTCCGAATAGAGTGATAAAGTCATATTTTATTAAAAATATATTATAATTATCTTAATTAAAAAATACTGGGAAAATGGTTCCAACAAATAAATATATCATCAAAAACCATAGTATAATAAAATTAAAATAATTATTGAGATATGAATCAAAATATTTCATCAATGGAAGCATAATCATAAATAATCCTGATAAATAATGGAATTTTTGTAATAAACTCTTACCACTCTGGAAACTATCTATAAAAATACACATTTAAGAATAAAAATCCTGGAATATTCAAATATTAGGAAAATATGAACATTCATGATATAACAAGATAAATTTTAATGTATACACATCTTAATGAAATATAGGTTGATAATAATACTTGTGTCTCAGAATAAGAAAAATGAGACAAAATTGCCTATCAATTTGGTAACTTTTAAATCGTAAAACCGCGTAAAATGAACATAAAAATTGATATGTAAATAAATATAAATTTAAATATTTTTTCATACAATATGATGATGTTCAGTATATAAACCACACTAATTGAAAAAGTGGGGAATATTCTAGTTATTTCATGCATATAATAATTGAGATGCAATTCTCTTAAATTTTGTCTTGCCTCCTATCATACACTTTCCGAAAACGATTAAAATAAAAATATTTATATTTTTACATATGTTACATATTAATATTAAATTATATAATAACATATAAGATTTACTTATGACTTTATATTACCAGTTTATTAAAAATTCAATGATAAATTTAATTTTGGTTAATAACCACTTTGTTATTTAAACATGTTTTGACCTATCATTCTTAGTAATCTTAAATAGATCATAATTTCATTATTTACAGAATGTAAAACATGACATAAATTTTATTTATTCAGTATAAAATTATTTATAATATTCTATAAATGATTCAAATATTAAATAAAATCCACCTTTCATGAAGATGGTAGGCAACACATACACATGCATGCTGTTTCTGTTTTCTTATCGTATTGAAAGAAATAAATAAAATTATATATATAAAAATATATTATTTTTAAGGTGTAATTATTATTATATATATGATATATGTTTATTAAACCCATCCATAACACATTCCATGTAAATCATGAATGAATCACATCACATTGAAGAGGCGGTAGTCCACCCATCCAGAAACGATGTTATCATAGAGAAAAAAATTGGAACCCATGAAGGTATGTGTTATATAAAAATTTAATAAGAATAAATATAACATAAATATACCATACATATATATAATGTAAAATGGTATTTTCTACATTATTCAAAACCTTGAGTGGTTGTAATGGAAGAACAAACAATATCTCTTCGCAAGATGGTATTCTACCATACACAAAAACCACGATTGTGTAGCCGATATGATGAATGTGTGTGTGAGTGTAGGTTTAAAAAATAACTAAAAACATCTCACTTTAATTATTATACTATGGTAATTATGGAATCATGTAATATGATTAATTTATATAGAATATAATGAAATAAAAAATGCATATCGGATTATGTTACCTCTTCTTTGGGAAACTCCTTTTAGTTTAATCCAAAGAGATTATATGGTTGGATTTCATCCCAAAAGAATAAATATAGGTTTATGGGATGAAAATTAGAATCATTTTTAGATGTCATTTTCCTGTGAAAAATTACTTGAGAGGTGGGCTGAGATTGAAGAGGTTTGGGCCATTTATATGTTGTTAAAGGGGCACACTTGATATTTTTGTAACAAATTGTTTCCTCACAACATTTTACTAGACCCCCAAGGGTTATAAATGGACCATTATTGATATATAGCGGTGTATTGGTCTAAATATGGATATAAAATATTTTTAGACAAGTTTTTTGTATCTTTTACTCAATAAATTATATTTTTTTACTAATTAATCTCGTTTTTTTACTTTAATCACCATAAATAATTGTAAATTATTTCACTAATCAAATTGAACAAAAACAAATTAGAATATAATATAAATTAAATATAATTTTTATTATAAATATTTAATCATGCTTTTCATATTAAAATCATAAAATTAGAAACAATTATTATAAGATTAACCCCATATATGAGATGAAACAAGGAGTCTTTAATGTAACAAGTTTAAAATTTTGAAATATATTTATTTCCAATTTTATTATAAAATTTTATATAATAAACTAAATTGGTTTAATATATGTATTATTGATATAATAACATATTAAAAAAATTAAAAATATAATATATCTATATAAATAAACTTGACTAAAAATCACTTTTCATTTTAATTTTAGTGCTTTCACTATTAATCAAAAAATGAAAGTTCTCAGAATAAAATAACCCAAATTAAATTTTGATTTTATTATTTAAAAAATTTTGTTTTGTTAAAATTAAAATTATTAATGTCTTAAAATATTTTTAAAACAACATTCCCATTAAAGAGCAGTAAATTTCCTATTAGAATAATAAAAACTATTTATGCCTAAAACTGGATTTGTTATTATTTTATGCCTATATAACATTATGGATTAATCTAAATTTTTTTATTTTTTTGAAATATAAATTTTATTAATATCTATCACTAATAGTGAATAATTAAATTTATTAAAAAAATTTGTTTTTTAGAATAATTTTTTTCTTCCTAAAAATACATCTTTTATATTCAATTTGTTTTTTATTTATAATTTATTGATAAAAATTAATTAATATTAAAGGAATGTTTAAGTTGTAGTTCCATAATTTAGTTAAAATTATTTATATAATCAATTTCAAAAGCTATGCAAGAACTATAGAAATATTTAATAAAAACCTTAATAGTATGTTATAGTTCGATAAAAATAGGTCTCATGTGTATATTAAGATGTCGAAGGAACACATCATTGAGTGTAAAAAAATCCATGAATAATGTTTTTTATACCAAAATCTAATCTAAATGTTTTGTGTAGTACACAATTAACTTGGTTTTGTGTGAAATAAACCCCAACATAGAGATTTCATATAACACAAGATACATTGAGTGTTGCGTGAAATGTAGAAAATTAAAATGTTTAATTCAATTTGACGAAAATGAATTCCTAAAAATATCACGGTATAATATTTATTATTTATGTCTCCATGATATCCTATAAAATCTATAAAGTTTAATGGAATTCTAAGGACACGATGTAGTTTTAAAATTACTATCAATGTATCTGTATTCAAATATATTTTGTAACTTATATAATTACCAAAGGAAGTATAACTATTAATCTTTTTGGATTGAATATTGTGTATAAATATTGAATAAATCATATTGTTGGGAATATAAATGTTTTGAGTTTTCATAAATTCATTATCTTTAGTCATTATTCTTGTTTTTTCTCTATTCCACAGGCTAGTGAGGATGATACAAACTTAAAAAATCTATGATAATGGAGTCCCTATGATATAAAAAGTATTGTAGTCTGTTCTGATAATAATGTGTAGTGAGGAACATATATCATCCATTCAAGAGCTATGAGTGTTGTACAAAACCCTTGTTCTACCCACTTCATTATACATTGCTTGATTTGTAATAACATTAAATCACGTCCCTATTGAACATACATCATTTATAAAAATTTATATTTATACAAATATGGAATACCAATTCATTATATATTCATTGGTTAATGATTATATAAACCCTATAAAATCTTATTATTACATATAAGTCAAATATATTTTATTATTCGTCATGAAATGGATTCTTCTATATTGAGACCATGAAAATTTCATATGTTTGAAAAGAAAATATAAAATCCTAAATCAACCCAAGATCACCTATTAATACAAGTCCAACTATATAATACCAAAAAAAATCGGTTCAATTGTATTTAATATTTTTAGAAATGGATAAAATAAAAATCATAATTATTTATATTCTTTTTATGATGGAAAATATGAGCTCTCTGGTCAAAATATGGATAATGAGGATTAAACCCTAGTATAATATAAACAATGAGTAATTCCTATATTATGTGTAAAAATCTATTTTATATTATATAATAAAATTAATGGAAGAAATTTAATTTGGGGGATAAGGTAAGACCATAAGATTTTAATTTATATATTCTTTTCTCACTAAAAGTATTTGGATGCTAGTAATAAACGTACTAATAAACCAATATGACACAAGGAATGTTATATCGGAATAAAAATACATCTAAAGAATGGTATGTTAAAAAATATTTAACCGATTTTTAAAATATATATGGAAAGATATAGGTTTTTTTTAATAATGGGGCATTGATAAAAAAAATAAAGATAACTTATTAAGTTATATATATCATTTATTCATTATATTTTTACTTCTATATAATATATTTTTTGAAATTTATTTTAAGATACTAAATATATTATGAATATAATATATTATTTATATAAAGAGTATGTTCACACCAAATTTGATAATTAATTGATCAGAACTATGAATTAGAATAGTCAATATTTTATAATTTTATTTTCCAATTAAAATAGTATTCATTATCTATTTTTTATTTTATTTACCTTATAAATTCCCATATTTAAAACATTTATTTTGACACGATATCTTTATTTTTTGTATTTAAAATAAAAATATTATCTAAATTTGTGTTTTTTGTATTTTTCTAAAGTTTTTTTATTTTTAGGTGAAAAATGAAAAACATTCTCATATATATAAAACAATTACCTCTATGAAACTATCATTATAAAAAATGAGCGTAATGTTTTTGAAACCTTTTCCGATACATGATGTATACTTATAAATTATTTTTAATTTATATATTTTATTTTTGAAACAAATTTTATAATTTCAGAAAAGTATATAATAATTTATGCTAGAAAATATTTATTCATATATATTAAAAAAATAATTTTCATTGAGTGCAAAAATTAAATCTTAAAATTTAATTTTATATTTTAAAAAAATATGATAAATTTATTTAATATTTTTTATTTCATTTTTTTGTCCAAAAATTAGGAATAAAATTTTTTATTTTATGAACAATGATAATTGGGAAGCTTTTATTCTTAAAAAATTATTCTATTAACATTGAGTAAATATTAGGTTATTAAATAATCTAATTATTAATATTTAGTGACTCAAATTATTTCTTGTAATCCTTATTGATAAATGGAAGAAAATTTTCAAATTTAGACACAAAAATAGTGTGATATTACGAGTAAAAGTGAGCCCATGTGTGATATTATAAGAATATTAAATATATTAATATCACAAGTACAATGTTTCAAGATATAGTGGAATAAATCCCAAATAGGCTCTCACGTCAAAAATCTAAAACCACTAATAAATATGAAATTTAGGGTTGACCCAATGTCTGACCTAAGGTTGGTCAACAATGGGTGTTCCAATGAGGCTATCATTGGCGGTGCATTTTATTAAAATTAAAATAAAGAATTTATTATATGATTTCCATTTTTCAAAATTTAATAACATCTATAAATACATCATTTTAAAAATTAAAAAGGGTTATTTACACCAACCCTATAATGATTGATTAGAGCATTATGCATTTTTTATTAGAAGATCATAGCAGAGGTCGAAAAGAGACTAGATCAAGGTGGATCGAGTGGCGGTAGATGCAGTGATATTTTTACTTCACTGAAAAATTAATTCTCTAGAAATTATTGATCACAATAATAATAGGAATAATCAATTTTTGATTTCACCCTCTTGATTAAATTTTAATGGAATGGTTTTCTATATTCTATTAATTCTTCGATCGCGTATTCTTTGCCTAATCCACATTTAATAATTAAATTAATTAATTCATTTTATTTTCTTTTATTCCATATTCTCACACTGGTTTCCCTAGATCACGATTTTTATCCAATAAATATTGGCCATTGACTTTTTTCCATTTTTCATATGACATTACCCAACCTATTATTTTGTTTTTAAATATTGGCCCAGGAGTTTATGATTCTGCATTGCTGGTAAAGATTAAAGGTTGATTGAACCCCCACATTCATGATGGGTTGCTGAATAGTGAATGAATTGATTTAGATTAGGGGTGATACTTCAAGGATCCAAGGTCTACGAATGGATACAGGTGATGAGACTAACATATGATGCTTGATGGATTAGTGCATATCGACAGATTCAGTATTCCAGCCATAGGATCCTAGGAAATGATAGAATAAGGTGATTTACTTTGATATTGAGCGATCAATTGTTGGAAGACACATTTAGGGGTTGGATCTAGAGTTCTGTGATCATCTATATTTTGAACCTGTGAAAAAACATGACTACACAAAATGAATTCTGTAAGAACATACCCTATATAGAATCACTTATATAGTTCTTGGGTTTTGGGAAAATTTACAGATCACATGCCATGTGTCCATGTTGACCAGTTGTGTGACCATCATTGAGTGTCCAATTCTTGTGCCACCTTGATAAAAACAAGGACCCCATGTGTTCGAGTAAAACATATAATTTAATAGTAAAATAGAACAAGATGTTGTTAGGGTGTGTCTAGGTACACAACCATGTAAATAGACATGACCCGATGTACAATGGGAAAACCAATTATACATGAGTAGGTCACGAGTTATCAGGGAAAAATGTATACCCCATTGTAAATAAATTATATTATAACATAGTTTCCCAATAAATATATATTGGATTACATGTAAATGTAACTATATGGGGTTGCATGCTATGTGGACTCCCATACACTATATTTATTCACTAATTTGATATCATTCTATACTATCTCCATTGTTTGGATACAAATTTTGGGAGATGAGTAGCTTATCCTCGTTATTTTTCATAGAGAACCAAATGGTGGCCAATATTATGGTAAAAATATACAATTCATGGTGTTACTATATATAATTTGCTTTTGAAAATTATTGATGGTATTTGTGATCAACCAGGATCATAAAAGAGACGTCGGGGTTGGTTCTCCTCTATCAATCCTTACTGTGGGTCCTCCATTACCATTATTCTGATAGAGAATATACTCCCTTTCAGTGGGTGTGGGTCCTCTATACATGGTATGGTACTCTCCCACATTCTAGATTCATCAGCGAGGGTCCACCATTATAGTTGTTTCTCCCTTCGTTGTAGAGTAGAATGTTAATATCCCGGTCCAACCACACAATTCATGGTGAGGATTCTTTAGATGTTGGACATTATTGACCTAATTATAGATCTATAGTAAATTTCATCAAATTTCAATGGGATTTGATATGGATATCCCCTTATTCTCTCATATTGGTATCCATATAAGTGTATATATGTGTATCTTTTAGGATTCATTTCCCGTCTGCTTTGGATTGAGGTCACTAATTTTTTTGTGTCTCTTAATTAAACCCTCTTCAGTTTTGGGGGTGTCCAAGTGGGTATATATAAAATCACTCATTCATATACATTAACCTCATTTTTCATGTCTTATAAACACTATGGATAGATGAATGGTGTGTTTTATAGATCTTAGGGATAATTTGTTATATCTAATGTATACAGTAGTTGAGGCATAGTGATCTAGAGCTAGGTTATCCATTATTTTTTTTTTTCCAATTTAGTCAGGTTGGGTCATCTTTTTAATTTGGTTGTTTATTTTACCCCTTTATATATTTCATTCATTCTATCATTCTATCTTTTTCCCTAATGGTCGTTTCCAAAACAAATTACTGAAGATGTTTTGATAATTTTATCATTCCTCTATAGTGTTTCATGGATACATATGAGTTCATGTATACAATACTATTACTAAAAGAACTAAAATTTTATATTACTCCTTCTTAGTAATTTTCTCCACCCCAGGCCTATTGGAGGATATATTTTTCTTGTGACCAACCAACCTTACACTGGTCAGGATAGACCTGGTGGGTTGGGTCATGATATAGTTGGGTCTAAGATATTAATTTCTCGGAATGGTTTTTGTAGTTTTCCCCTTTTTAGGATTTGGTTGTGAGTTAGGGAAATAGTGATAGAGTGAGTAAAGTGTGTACTAGAGGATTGGTAAACCAGTTTTAGTGCAGTGGAAAATACATCCCAACACTAGGTCTTTGACTACCTTCTTATCAACCCAAAATACCGAGACATTGATTTTAGGGAAATATTGTACATGAATCATATAGTATTAAGACATTTGAATTTAATTCTTGTGTTAACTCTACACACACACACACATATATATATATATATATGCTCAATTAATCATGGAACTTCTTGGTTACATTCAAGATTGTTCCATGAAGAGAGCCAGTAATGTTATAGATTCATGATCATGATGATGATCTAATAAGTGATGGTTCCTCAATTCAGGGGGTATCCAATGTGGTGTTTCATATTGGACATTAGGGAGAATTAATTCTCATCTATTGTTCGGAATCAAGTATGAGTAGATCAGGGTGATTATGAAAGAAATATTTGGAAATTATATAAGTTCCAGCATGAGAGGCCAGTGAGGTTTCACATTGATCATGACCCAAATTAGGTGAATGTATTTTTTTGAGTCAGTGATCCTAGTCTTGAAGCCCATTAATACATTGATAGGCCCAATGTTTTTGCTGATAGAATGCTTATTTCTTTTATTAGGTGAAAACTGGTGATTTATTGGTTTGTAGATCAATGACAAGATGACCCTCTCAGGGTTTGAATTCTAGATGCTATTTTATGAGGATTACTTTCCTTCGTTCTCATACTATGGTCAGATCCCATAGATTATTTAGATATATTACTGTATTATTATAGTTTTATTGTACTTAAAGAGGTTCATTGAACACACACGATACTATGTTGATATTAAATGGGATGTTCATTTTTTGAAATAATGTCTAAGCATGTTATCCATATAGACATTCAAGCAAATATGGTATCCTTATGCTTACACACTTATTTTGGAGTTCATGATTGGGATTTGGTGATAGAGGGAATAATGGAAATGGGAAATGGTTCAATGGATCCAATAGTGGGAATCATTTGGATGAGTTATCAATAGTGTGTAGTAGGTGTCTAGCATGTCAGAATCAGTAGAGGATGCATTCTGCTTCTTAAAAAGATAATCATGGGTCTATAGCCCCTGGATTTCTAATGGATCATATCATCATAGAGAGAGGAAATTCAATTATTTTTATGGGTGAGAAAACTTAGCTTCTGATTTCCCAAAATCTGGTGCTGACCAGGACAAGAATGCAATGGATGGGCCTCAATGATAGAGGCATCACCATAATCCTGTGTCTACCAGACATGTCTATAGAGGCCCTCATTGAGGATGTCCTAGAAGAGGATTAGGATCCTCTAATGAATTACAATATATACGAGGAGGGTTAATATACTATCTCTTAGAACCACCCCCACAACAAGTTGTACCATGTCTTCGTCAAAGAGATTATTTTTGGGTCGGTTGGTTGTCAGAGGCCCTCGGGGACTATGAACAGGCTACCCATGAGATGATCTATGGTACAATATGTGATTATTCTATACTTAACTATGCAGTAGCTGACATAGGTGTGAGTCATTCCTTCATATCCTTATTCCTAGTGTGAGAGATGTGGATTCTAGTTGTGAATTTTTCCTAGTTTTTAAAGATGGAGGTTCATATATTGATTGACTCCTTGATATTTCATATCTACCATCAGTGAGAGATATCTCTTGGTGAAGGGAGTTTCTCCTTGGCCATGTTTCCCATAACGATGAATCATTACGATAAAATATTTTGAATGGATTTTATGCCTATGGTATAAGCCCATATTTATTGTAATTATAGATATGATGGAGTGAAAAAGATAGATGGTATGTGATTATTCTTTGCTGGTGAGATATATATCAAGGGGAAATGAGTGGGATTTGTGAGTAGGATGTTATATCCCATCTCCCATCATTATGAGAGTCTGTAACTTAATTTAGTGAGATCATTATAAATCTATATTCTTCTAGTAATGTTTTAATATATCGATATATTCACTATGGAGTTTTTAGGTTTACCTAAATGGTGCGAGACAGACATTGGCATCGACTTACACCCTAGGACCATGCCCAAATCTCAAATGGAGAATTCGATGGCCCTTTTCAAGCTTCGGTAGATGAGGGTGTAGTTAGTGAACCATCAAGAGAATGGATTTATTGGACCCTATCTATTGACTTGGGAAACATTAGTCTATTTTTAAATTAATGGGAAAAGAGAATGTTTCCTTCCATTGATCGTCATTGGCTGCTCTATGACATGATTAATAATAACTAACCATTGATAGTATTTTTTAACTCTATGACTAGTTATTAGGTTTTGAGTTGGTTTTAAAAGATTTATCTCAGTTTCAAATACCTCTAATCGAGGGTTCATGTAACTGATATTCTTAAGATAGAATTTTGAGGTCACAATGGAAACTATGAATTCCTAGAGATTTTTCTTAGTGTGACGAATACCCCCACTTGATTATAACATTGTTGAAATCGATCATTAAACAATATATGGACCGATTTTTAGTTATCTTATATTTATGAAATACACATTTCCATTATTCCATAGTAGGATTATAAAAAGAACTTGTGCATGTTCATGGACTTACATTGGGTGAACTATTAATATAGAAATCTCTCTAAGATCCAGTTTTGGATTCAGGGGGATCAATTTTTGGGGAATGTAACTTCAAAGCATGTTTTAGTCGTGGACCCAACAAATTTTATGGTGTTTATTTCTGGGATCCACCCATGATCGTTGAAATGGTGTTGAATTTTCATTTCAATGAAGAGTACTAAAATTGGTTAATGCCTAATTTTTAGAAAATAGAATCCACATGGACATCCCTGATGTGAAAATGGAATATGTTTACCTAGACATAGTAGCATCATGGAGCCTTTGAGAATATAATGTTGTGGATGAACAATTATCTTGTGTTAGTATTACTATCATTTCAGGGTGTGGAGTATATAGTGTTATGTGATGACTCTAGATCTAGGATCAATTTCTTGAGTATGTAGTGGTTGGAATTTCTCACATATTGGTTGAGTATGTTGAGACCCTAGGGGAATAACAATGCTAATCATGTCCTAGTGTTGGAAAATATAGTATTCTCATTGATTATTTGAAGGAAATTTTTTCTATGATATTTCGTTTTTGTTTTCTTAAATGATCATAATATCAGTTAGATCATCAATCATAGAGATTTGAACTAGATATAGAGGTGTTGGTAAGAGTTCCTGTAGGAAAAAGAATTTATATAGTCTCTACTAATAGAAGTGGAAACTCATTAGGATATTCCCTTTATATTATGTACCATTTTAATTTGGTGGAAGAGGAATATGAGCAGTTGGATTATATAAAGTAGACCCTCAAAGAGGAGAAGGGGGAAATAATTTATTCGATGGCGATGAATCCTCCACTCCACTAATTATAGAGTCTCATTAGAGTGACATTTATTGTGAGTTTCATTCAAACATGATATCCTCATGGGATGCACAACAAGGATAATTTGAAAGAGAAGAGAATTACATATTATTATTAGGAAGGAAGGTAGTTCTAATCAAGATGATATAGGTGGTGATGATTTAGTTTCCAACTTTCAACATAGATGTACATCATAATGTGGAAAAGATGTAAACATATATTCAGTACTAGTTTTAGTTCGATAGCAAGAGGTGGGCCATATTTATGTTCATCTCTCAATGTCTCATATTTCATTAAGTGAAGGATGATCTTCCAGTTCATTAGAATATATATAGCCTATAGATACCATAGAGATTAAATTGGATAAAATATCCATATACCATATGACATGGCTCCCATAGATAATACGGGGCCTTAATATAACTTTGATGATAGTTGAATCACTCACCAAGTCATTAAACTTCCATAATATCCCAGAGAATATTTCGAAGGAGAAAATGGAGCATTTTAAAATATCTCAGATCATCCAACTCATTATGATAACCTTGATAATTGTTTCAATCCATGATGCTTATTCATATATTTATTTACAACAGGCATGTTGGAGAAATCCAAACCCCTTTGAAGATGATTATAAAATTTCGTCATTATAATGAAGGGAAGTGTGAGCAAACTATCTAGGAGTAGTAGGATATGTTGAAGGAATATGTGTTGGACATATGTTGGAGCAGTAGGGATCACATTACATTAGAAGAGTTTACATTTAATAAACAAAAATCACTCTAATATTATCAATTATACTTTTCAGTCCCTTTATGGGGGACCCGTCATGTCACTATTTTAGTAGAATTATATTAGAGATACATCACATGTTAGTTCTAATATGGTAAAATATGTGATAAATATGTTTCATGTGATTCAATAGAATCATAGAAATATTTATGGGGCTATGAATTGAGACAATGTGAGATTCCAAGGATCGATTATCCTAAAATCGATTTTATAAAAATATTAACATTATTAATATTATTTTCATTATTGTTTTACTGAAATATTGGATTAATACCCATTTAAATAATTCTATCCCAATTCTATGAACATAGTTTAATCCAGAACGCGGGGTTCTCAATAGGATTGACCTATGTTTTCTTTTTTAGAACGTCCGATTTATGAATTCATTGGTGTTTCATTTAATTAAAATCAATAATTCAATTTATTTATTGTATTTTAAATTACCATTACCAAACTAACCTAATAAGTAAATTCTTATAAATATTTTCTAGGGTTATCTGCATTATATGTGGGAGGACTAAGTTGAGATCTTAGTATTCTACCTTAGTGAATCGCATCATTAGTTTTTGGGTGATTAGATCAATGTGGATTGGTGGACTGAGGGAACATGAGACTTCCCCATCATTGTAGAATGCATTTTTCACCAACAATCGACCCTGATCAGGGTAGGAATCATCAAATGTCATTTTCGCACTCTTGACTAAATTGTTAAAGAATGGATTATTTACCTACATTTGATTCTAAGATCACACATTCATTAAATAAGATCAATGGATGAATTAAATTTTTTAACTGATTTTATTCTTGTTTATGACATATTCCCACCATCCTTTCAATGTTTATTGATTTTTCACCATGAATGATTCTCCAAAGTTTATTCCAAATAATTTTTGTTCCTTTCACACATCTCTTATCCATGTTCATCATTGTTTCCCCATGAGGTTGTGTTTTTGTACTATCATAGAGGGTTCAAGCATGATTGGACCCTTGGGTTTGTGGTTTCATGGAAAAAGATGAATGGATATATCATTTGTAGATAAAATAGTGTTGATAATGTGTGATAAATAATGAATTGGCGATCTAATAATTGTAATGAGAGGTGTGACATGCATGAGATGCATGGAATCTTTTTGAAAGTCATTGAATTCCATTTAATAGAGACCAATGAATGGGAAATGACAACTGAAGGTTATTCTAATATATTCTAGATATTCAATCTAAAAAATCATAGGGGTGATGCTGAATTTGTAGATGTGTGAAAACTAGGCTATTCAACCTGAGAAAAACTCAACTAAATAGCGTGTTGTCTTGAATAATAGAATCTATGCAGTATCCATTGCTCAAAATGAGGAATTTCATACAATTTTATGGATTAAAAAATGTGTGTTCGAGGAAACACGTCTTGTGACCCAGGTTGGGGAGCCAATGTGTGTTCTAGTTAGCACACGTCCAAAAACTCATGCGGTTGGAAACACTATGTACATTATGGGTAAATCAAAATTCTCTCATACCAAAGAATGCTTATGTATATTTCTTGGTATATGAGAAAAACATGAAATATAAAAAATTTCCCTAATTACAAAAGGGAAACTAGCTGAACATTGGATGGCCTTGAGGGGGATGATAAATTACATGTATCCCCCATGTTTTCACCATGTAGTATGAAATTTATTACCAGATTTGTCCAAAGGAGATTGCTGCTAGGAAATGTGGTTAGGTCACTTCTTGTGTGGACCCCACACAATCTATTTATTCTATAAATCATGTTTTTAGTCTATTATTTCCTTGTGATGGATTTATATTTTGGTCTGAGAGTATCCTATCTTGAGTATTTTTCTCGGTAAAATTAGATGGTGTCCTTTTGTAGAGTATGATATGTGGTGAAATATTTTTCAATTTCCATGATTATTTAGGTAACACATAATGATGGAAGTGATCCAATAGGATCCTTATAGAGAGACATGAGTTAGTACCCCCTATCACTCCATGTCATTGGTCCCCCATAATATTTATATTTTTCGTGATAGTAATCCCTTACACTAGGAATAATAATTATATCCATGAAGTGGTGACACCTTTTCTTCATGCTATGACGATGACCAGGCCCTTCATAGGAGTTATGTCTCCATTAATTGTGGAGTACAATAATGGAGAGAAGGAATATACCAAAAAAGATTTGTTGAGGTTGCAATAGATACTCGGGATCAATGATGGAATTTTTTTTCTATATGACGGATCATCGAATTTTAATTAGATGCGATATAGGGTTCCCCTTAACCTCTCGTATGTGTTTCTTTGTGATTATATATATATATATATGTATGTTTTTCTGTGTGTCTGTGTCTATTGGGTTCCATTTCCCTCAATGTGCTAATATGACTACTATTTTATATCTATAATTATACCACTTCTATATATTGGTAATCCTACTAGGTATATATATTCTCACACAATTAGGGGCATTACCCACATGTGTCATTTCTTATGTAGATTATGGATATATCACCAGTGACTCTGATTGCGCATTGATATACCTGGACGCATTGATCGTGTATGGTGGTTTGGGATTGAAGATCCAGATATAGGCTCTATCATCATTTTTCTTCTTCTATTTTACTCATGTTGGGACCTCATTTCATAATGGGCATGTATTTGTCCAATTTATACATTTCTTTTATTCCATCGAACTCCGATATTTTCCCAAGAGTTATTTGCAAACATGGTTTACTATAGATGGAATAGTTTTTTAGCATTTCTTGTCATTGTTTAATATATATGGTTAGGTGTGTGTATTTGTACATTATAATAAGAAATATAATTTTATATTATTCCATATTATCTCTTTTCTATAGGGCTTATACTATTGCGGGAGGGTTTGGGGATATAATATCTTTCCCTTATACTGGACAGGAGTGCCCTAGTAGGAGAGGCCACGAGATTCTAAAAATTTTATTTCATATAATTTTTAATCCAATGTTTATGTATTTTTCAACTTATTTAATTATAAATAATTAGTAAATAATAAAAATAAAATTTTGAGGTGAAAGAAAAAAATTTATACCAAACGTTTTTTTATTTAAATAAATTTTTAATTAATAGTTCAATTTCTCTTAATTATGATGTCAATTATATTAAATAGAGGTAACATTTAATTTAAAATGACACAAATTTGTTATGTTGAGTTATATTATATTATGTTTTAATCCAATCTACTTATGTAAAACACTTTTTCCCAAATCAAAAAAGGTTAGAGTAAAAATATAAGGGCAGTTGACTTCCCACAAATTTAATGCATTTGTTGAACTGCTATATTGAGGTTTGAAAATAAAAATATAACCCCAAAAACTGTAATATAAATATTTTAGAAAAATTAGCCCATGAATAGTTTCATTTTGTTATTGTAAAATAATTGGTGTTCACAAAAGTTCCACTTTTTACACTTATATAATGGGATAAATTGTAGCCTTTTAATGAAACACTATTCCATTGAAATGTCATTGAATCCGTACCCAATTATACACTCATTTAATCACTTTTCCATTAGTAAATCCATGTTTCACTATAATTTATTCAAATTTCTTAAAATTGAAATGATTTCATCAAGTGGAATTTCTTGTTCTTAATGTAAGTATCAGTTAATACTTAACCATTTATTTATTATTTATTTTTTGTAACATAACTTATAAATAATATCATAATAATCTAATTATCGTTTTACTAACAAATTTTTACTATATTAATTTAAAAAACTGTTTTTCTTCATTCCCATCAATATAAGAAACATATGAATGTTAATTATGCATTGTATGTTATACCACATCCATGAAGCGATATCTTCATTTTTTCACCACTACATCGCTTCACTAGTAAAAATTTTGGTACATAAGATAAATTTTTAAATATATAAACCAATTATGAATATTATTTGTTAAATTATCATTGACCTATATTTGATATTATTCTTCTTGTGATGAATAAATTATCCTTGTGTTGTGTGGACAATCACCTCCTCAAAGTAACGTTTTTCCTTTTTCATGTTGGGATTCACTGTTTATAAAAATAACCACATTTATGATTAATTGTTTTTGAAATACAAATAAAATAATTTTTATTATTTTAAAATGATTTAAAGTAAAAAATAATATGGTTTTTGACTATACTCACCCATACAATTAATTTATTTTCATTTTTGTATTATTTAACCAACTACTTGAACAATACAACACAACTCTTTTATGGATTACTATGGGAACCTAAATACAAATATTTTTATAATTTTATAATAAAATGATGATTTTTTTTAGTTTTTGAAGTTTTAGATTTTTTTATGTAACCTGCTATTTAAATATAATATTTTATATAAAAAGTTAACTTACACTAATTCATTTTTATTTTAAACATTATTTAATCTAAGAAATAAATAAATTTAATATTATATTAATTTCCTATAATAACATAAAAATACAAAAATATGTTTTATAATATTGTATCTAGAAAAATGAATTTGAATAATTCGTATGTTAGGAACATGTAATGAAAGAATCAGGAACAATGGAAGGGATTTTCTAAAGTCATTTTTCTTTCATTAAATTCCAAAACGTGAATATTGTCAATAATTTTTTCCAAGAATTATTTTTTCTAAATAATCGATAATTTATATTATATTTATTCCTCCAAATTTTGTTTTTAAAATTCTTACTTATAATCACATTATCCAATTATTCTTACCTCAATGATTTTGTTACATTGAATGGTCCTTCATCTCAAATATCAACTCCTTGAGACAAGATTATGTTATACACCGTATTTTATATTGAATGGGGTACATGATGAACCTTTATGCTTTCTATAATTATTATTTCATTATTTATTGTATTTAATGATTCATTGGAAATCATGTCCTTCCATGGGTGTTATATGAAATTCGAAATGATATAAGTGTTGTTTGTTTCAATTTTCAATACCTTGAATCAGTTTTGATATTTTTCATAATATTTTATTGAATATAGATTATTAAAATTAATTTTTTATTTTATTTTTACAAAAAATTTATTTAATTACTTTATATTTAAATTTTTACACCCTCATTTTCATGTGAATATTATGTTTTTGTTACGATAAGGGTGTTTTTATCTTAATTTCTTTTAATTGATATATAATTCATATTCAAAAGATCTTTTTTTTTTGGGTAAATACATTGTCTATGGATTTGTTTATAACAATATAATAATTTATTCTAATTAGAGATTAATATCATGAAAATCCATCAATATATTTATATTTCAAAATCATTCCCTATTAAAGGCAAGACATTTCTTACAAAGGAATTCCTGATCAAATACCATATTTTTTATATAGTTTTTTGTTGTAATTAACATAGATTCCATAATTGATTGATTTTATTAATTACCATCATTAAAATACACCCCTTTCCCTATAAGGTGTTAGTTTGAGGGATACTTATAAAAAATATATTTACTATTTATTCATTAGTGAAATATAGATTTTTTTTGAACTTTTAATTCAAATACTAATGATTATTAATTAATTTGGAATGTTGGTTTTGTATGATATAAATTAATAATTAATTCATATGATAAACACACAATAAATAATATTTCGTGGGTTGGTATTTCAATATCCCCTTGATGCATTGATAAGTTTCATGAGTTAACTATCATGTGTATATTTCTATGCACCATCGCAGAAAAAAAAACATTACCTAAACGTATGGACATAATAGAATGATCATGATGCCTTTGATAATGATTTATAAGATAATGGAAGGGAATTTTCAATCCAATGTTATGAATTTACTCTATATCCTACCATTTATTTTTATACATGCTTTAATTAATTTATATGGAAATAATTAACATGTTATGTTCACATTTTTTTCTGATTATGTGATAGTTATTATTATCTATTCATTCCATGTTATTTATTCTCATGTAATACTCATATATGTTGTTTGATTATTATATATCATGTTTAATATTAAAGATTATTTAGGTTGAACCATTCATATGATTCAATTTTCCTAGGTGATTAAGAAATGTATTACTCATTATTTCCGTAACAGAATTTTTTTGTGTCATGAATTTTTTCCGAGATGAAAAGAAATTATAATGTATTATATAGATTTTTATAATAAGTGAAATTTATATTTTATGAGATATACATATACTTCATTAGCTAAATATTTTTATTGACTCTCTAAAAATCTGATCTTAATTTTTTGAATGTATGCATAACAATTTTTTTGATGAAATTATTATTATTTATAGATAAAATTGTGTCTCTTATGTTAATTCCAAAGTCAGTAATTAAATAAATTTTTTATGATCACTAGTGCAGAAAACGTTTTTTACGTCGGTTATTTTTTATTTTTTACGTCGGTTTATAGCCGACATTAATACGTGCGACGTTATAAATAAGGTTTTTGACGTCGGTTATTTAAAAACCGATGTCAAAAACATAAAATCGCGATGTTTATCACGTCAGTTATTTTAGAACCGACGTGATAAAGGGCCTGGAGAATGGTTTATCACGTAGGTTATTTTAGAACCGGCGTGATAAAGGGCCTGGAGAATGGTTCATCACGTCAGTTATTGACGAACCGACGTGATAAACGGCCTGGAAAATGGTTAATCACGTCTGTTCTTAAACAACCGACGTGATAAATAGGGGTGAGGGGGTTTATCACGTCGGTTCATATAAAACCGACGTGATAAACTGGGGTGAGGGTGGTTTATCATGTCCATTCTAGAAGAACCGACATGATAAACCGGGCTGAGCGTGGTTTATGACGTCGGTTCATATAAAACCGACGTGAAAAACCAGGGGAGGGGGGTTTATCACGTTGGTTATTGTATAACCGCCATGTTAAACTGGACGGAGGCGGTTTATCACGTCGGTTATTCAATAACCGACGTGATAAACCATTGTCCAGGCCGTTTAGCAGGTCGGTTATTCAATAACCAACGTGCTAAACCATTCTCCATGCCCTTTATCACGTCGGTTATTAAATAACCGACGTGAGAAACCATTCTGCAGACCTTTTATAACGTCGGTTATTAAATAACCGATGTGATAAACTATTTTCCAGGCATTTTAACACGTTGGTTATTAAATAACTGACGTGATAAACCCATTTTTTTAAACAGAATGCAGTGATCTTCTCTCCACCAGAATCAACCAGAAAACAAATCAAGAAATCGTACCACAAAAACAGAAGTACATCAAAATTAAGCATGTACATAGATAACATATAATACTTACCCAATAGATAGCATCCACCCTCATTTATACCCCATGGACAGCCCTCCCCCACCCCATTGGAGCCCTCACCCTCATGTATACCCCCCAGACAGCCCTCCCCCACCCCATTGGAGCTCCCACCCTCATGTATACCCCTTGGACAACCCTCCCCCACCCCATTGGAGCCCCCACCACACTCCTGGACTGCCCCCTGACCCCCGGACACTCCCAAACACCCCTCGACAACCCCCCACCCGCCTGAACAGCACCTCCTCACCCCCTAACCCCACTTGACAGCCCCCACCACACCCCTGGACAACCCCCCCACCCCTGGACATCACTCCCACACCCCTGGACCGGCTTCCCACACCCCTGGACATCCCTGCCACCCCCCAGGACTGTCCCCCCACCCCACCGGACAGCCCTCCCAGACCGCTGGACACCCCCAACCCCACTGAACACACCCTCACACCATTGGAGCCCCTCCCCCATAGACCCAAATCCATACCAGAAGAACCATCAAAAGTAGACCAAAACAAGAAGTAGAGAAAAATTAAACATTCACTTATATAACATTCAAAACTTACACTGTCAACTTCAAAAAAAACTAAATCAAACCTAAAAAACTACCATATACACAATTAAAACGACAATATTCAAAATTACATTTTACATTAAAAACAACTAAAATTCAATCAAACCTGTAAAATAATTTGACCACTTCACTTGTACGTGTTTGATGTCTTCAGCAGTATAGGGTTGAGGGTCATCAAAAAGCTAAAAATGAAAAAGAAGATAGTTAACATGTATAATGAATAAATCAAATTGATATATTATGGCAAAGTTTAAGAGGAAATCCTACCAGTTCAAAATTCACAACTTTCCCAGTTGTTATTATTTCATACATAAATCAAAACATATAATATCCGCATTCGATGAGGCCTCGTTTTTCATGACAATTCTGTTTTGAATGAGTGTAAATTCAATAAATTATTTTTATGTAATAAATCAAAAAGTACAAATTATAAATGGAAATTTACCTTCGCATTTACATATTTGATCTTTGCATTTCTTTTCTTTGTGTTTTTTTGAAAGTAGACCCATGCACTGTTAGAAAATAATATGAATGGGGTAAATTTAAAATTCATTATAATATATAAAACTATTGAGAAATTGAAACTTACTTTTCTAATATATTCTTAAAACTTTCCCGCACATCACCATGAACAGAGCATATCCAATAAATATCTTTCTCCCTTGGGCAAAAAATCCCTAACATCCAATGATTACTGATAAAAGGAAATTTAATGTTAGTGGTTTTTATGTTAAAAGATAATTAACTCTTTGAGAGAAATGTGTTTCATACCTCTCACAAAAAGGCATCATCCAACATTGTTGGATTATCTTCTTTTCAAATATTTCAGCAATATAAACCATTCTTTGTTCCTCAGTCAATGCACATGCTTTAGGGGAAATCAATTGCGGGTCCATGAACCCATATACTTCTGTCAGTTCATTCCTCTCACAAATTTTATAAAGATACCTAATACAAAACATATATAAGTATACATTTTTAATAAATATAACGCAGGGAAAAGGTGTTAAGACTTACATGGAAAAAATTTGCACCACGTTGATGCCCAACTTATCTCCAGTAACAAGCTCCATGATATCAGATTTTGTAATCCCCGCACTTATTTCACGTCCACAAACATGAGATTCCATTGGAAACTCATAAAAACCCAACAACAAATGTGAATATCTTGACAATCTGTCCAGACCACTGGAATCCGTATCTGATGTCATAGCATGTTGTCTTTGTTGTTGTCTATACAGTATTTCTTTACCTTTGAAGTATTCCTGTGAAAAAAATTGAGAATTATAGTATTTTTCAAATGATAAAACAACTTTAATAAAAAATAAAATAAAATATATAACATTCATACCTCTATAGTAATGAGTCGAAGATGTCTGGATGGCCAAACTAAAAAATGGCCGATACTCTGTCCAACTGTCACCACCTCATATGTAGGTATTGGTACCCTAGCTGATCTATCTATAATATCCTGTACAGTGAACCTCTGATTCTCTACCTGTAATTGTTGATGATAAACTGTATCTCCTATACAATATACCAACCTGTATGCTACTATATGATGTTGAGAATTATCAACATACAACTCGCAATATGTAAGAAGCTGTGGCGGAGGCGTAGGATAAAAAAAGGGGTCCGCAGGCTGAGGTGGGGGAGTGGGAGCTACTGGAGGAGGTGGAGGATAAATAATGGGGTCTGTAGGGGGAGGTGGAGGAGTGGGAGCTGCAGTCTGAAATTGTCTTTGCATTTCTGCAAACATGGACTGCACCGACTCTCTAATCATGTCTTCCATCGTCACATTAATATTTTGAACTACACCCTCCAAGGATTCTATTTTTTTTATAAACCCCCTCAATGATAGAAGATGAAGAATGTGGAAACAATTTTCTTACCGATACACCTGCCGGATATCCTCTTACACGACCAGGATTTTCGGGCCTTCCCGATGTTTCAAATAAAATATCTTCCCTCCGAGTAGCTGTAATTGTCCCCTCTGAACTCTGCTCCTCAAGAGAGTCCTGTATTAATTAATTGAACATTTCTGTAATGATTGAAACTTAAATGAAGAAAAATGTTAACTTAAATAAATTAAATAGAGATCTTACAATCCTCTCAGCTACGATTCTCGATTCTTCCGAAAGATATTGCCCTTTTTTCCCTTCTGAGCTCTCTTCCATTTTTCATGTCTAGATGGAGGGGATAGAGGGGCAACCTCTCCAGAGCTTGAAGACTCAGCTCTTAGTTGTTGAAATTTTTCCGCTATCATTTTTTCTTCCAATAATCTATACCCTCCCCGAGATAAACTATGAGGGTATACATTTTTAGATTAGATCTCTTGATGAGCTTTCCTTGTTTGCTATAATTTAAGAATAATAAATCATTAACAAAACATTAATAAAATCATTTATATAAGAATGTTTATAAAAGTTTACATTGCCCTTACCAGAAATGACTCTTTTTTTCTACTTTCAAAAAACTGTCTCCATGTGTCTTCATCTATAAAAGGATATTTACGACATGGATTTTCATGAATCCTATGACCATAAATGAAATCAGATGAGATGGTTGATTTGAAATCCCTCCATCTCCTGGCAGCCAACGATAAGCATTTCTTCCTGACTCCTCCATTGTCAGGAATATCAAATGTCATCTGATAAAGAAGAGGATAAACATATTATATATACTAGAAATATTAAAATAATGGTCAAACAATGACAAAAGATCTTACCAAAATCGTCTCCCACAACTGAGAGATAATAGCTTTATCCACACCTCTCCAATCATCATACATAATGCTTACTTTGGTCTTAGCGTGAGTTGCAAGAAAACTCTTAAAATCTTTGGCATTCGGACCTCTAGGAATATCATCATCATCAAACTCAACTACTATCCTCTGATCCTGCGTACAGGCAAGTGATAATTTTGGTAAACGTGTGCACCCACGTTTACCAACCTTTGAACTCTTTGTCGTAATAGGAGCATGTGAATGTTCATCCCCAGAGGTATGACCAACAATATGATCCTCTCCAGAATCATGTGGTTGATCATCTGAATGATCTGTCATTATCCTTCAAATCAAAAAAACAAACATCAGTTCACAAATATACAAATTCAAATATTTTAATACTAATGTAATCAGAAAATAGAAAAGTGTACTAGGTTACATAATAGTAAACATTGGTAATATGGTAAGCATGTTAAACAATGGTAAAGATGGCAAAGATGGTCAAGATGGTCAAGATGGTCAAGATGGTAAAAAATGGAAAAAATGGTAAACCTGGTAAACATTGTAAACATGGTAAAGTAATTGTCAGTGAACAAATATAAAAAATCAAATATTTTAATACTACTGTAATCAGAAAATAGAAAAGTGTACTATGTTACATAATAGTAAACATTGGCAATATGGTAAGCATGTTAAATAATGGTAAAGATGGCAAAGATGGTCAAGATGGTCAAGATGGTAAAAATGGTAAAAATGGTAAACCTGGTAAACATTGTAAACATGGTAAAGTAATTGTCAGTGAACAAAAATAAGCATTTTAAAATTCATTTAATGGTTATAAACATGATAAATTAAACTAAACAAACTTAAAATAAACAAAAACATATACTTATTTTATTTTAAAACATGTTTTAATAAATAAAAAACTTACAATATCTAACATTTATGGAAAAAATAAATGTAAACAAGAAATAAACATATATTACCTGTAATTTTAGGAATGTACAGATGGATTTTTTTCCCAAATTCCTTCGTCGTGATTGTTCCTTATGGCACAAACTATGTCTTCAACATGATCGTCATTATGTTCTGTTAATATTTCCATGGAAGTAGGGATCTCAAATAAATCAGCATATTCATCAAGTTCATCCTCAGCAACATTTTTTTCCCTTGTAAAACAACAACCCACTGCATATCTGATTGATCTACTACATAAAAAATTTGTTTTGCATGTGTTTCCATTATAAAAGAATCAGATGTGTCTTCCAATCTATTCATATTAACAAGTATCATTACAAATTCATCGTGTCTGACACTGTTGTTACCGTTAAACCATTTACAGTTAAAAACAGGAACTTTAATTTTAAAGTAATCAACCTCCCATATGTCTTCAATCACTCCATAATATGCATTTGATGCAGAAATTGGGTTTTTGTCCTTAACACTCAAAAAATGCATTGCTTCTGCAAACACCAATACACCACTATTCTGAACTGCACTTCTGTTGTCCTGAGCTTTTGTATGAAATGTATAACCATTAATGTCATAACCAGACCATGTTATCACATTTAACCATGAACCACCCACTATCCATTTTAATGTCTCTGATACATCTGATCTACTAAGCAAAGTCTTTTTAATCCGTGACAAAAAAATTTTGTTGTGCTCATTCAAAATCCACATTTCTTTCTTCTTTGGATGACATTGTTTCAACTCTTTAATATGCAATGTGATATATGGTTGAGCATCAGCTATGTTATTCATGATGTATGATTCTAACTTCTTCATCTGTTCAGCTGACAATGATTTGACTTTCAAGCCGCGAATCCCCTTTCCCTCATTATTAACTCGTTCATGGAGAGATGGAGGAAAACCAATGTGTTACGCCGCAGCCAAGTAGCTCGTACAAAACACTTCTACCTCCTCAGAAATATAATTTTCAATAATGGAGGCTTCAGGTCGATATATATTTTTAACATACCTCTTTAATATTTTCATATACCTTTGAAAAGGATACATCCAACGAAGATATATAGGTCCACAAAGCTTTATTTCTCTAACCAGATGAATCATTAAATGCACCATTATATCAAAAAAAGTTTGAGGAAAATACATTTCCAATTGACAAAGTATAAAAATTGAATCCTTTTCCAAAATTTTCAAAGCATTCACATCAATCGCCTTGTTACAAATTGAATTGAAAAAATAAAACAACTTCATTATAGTCTTTCTGACACGAATGGGCAATATTCCACGCAATGCAACTGGTAGAACTTGATGCATCATGACGTGACAATCATGTGATTTCATACCTATCAACTTCAAGTCCTTCAATGAGACAAATTTTTTTACATTAGAAGAATAACCTTGAGGAAATTTGGTATCATGAAGACACTGACATAATCTAATTTTCTACCTCTTCAATAATGTATGAAAAGTTGAGGGAAGAAATGTTCGTCTTCTTTTATGAGTGGGAGCTAACTCCAAACGTATTCCCATTGATAGTAAGTCTAATCTTGCATTCAACCCATGTTTAGTCATTCCTTTAATATCTAACAATGTTCCAATCAAAGAATCACAAATATTTTTCTCCACGTGCATGACATCAATATTATGTTTAACTTCATGATACCTCTAATATGGTAGCTCAAAAAAATTGACCTTTTCTTCCAAATATGTCTATCATTACCAGATTTCTGTGTCTTTCCCAATGTCACGTCAAGGTTTTTCACCCTCTCAAAATACAGATCATGGGATAAAGGTTTTGGAGCAATATCAAATTCTTGTGAGCCATTAAATGGCTTTTTTTAGTCTTCTATAAGGGTGTTCTATAGGCAAAAACTTTCGATGACCCATGTAAACTATTTTCCTCCCATGATGCAATTGACAATAGGACGTCTTTTGTTCGCAAATTGGACATGCTTTATGCCCTTTAACACTATATCCAGACAAATTTCCATATGCTGGGAAGTCATTTATAGTGAACAGAAGCACTGCATGCAGTTGAAAATATTCCATTTTATAAGAATCATACACCCTAATACCATCAGCTCATAACAGTTTCAAATCATCAATCAACGGTGACAAGTAAACATCAATATCATTACCAGGTTGCTTTAGACTAGAGATCATTGTACTCAACATGACATATTTGCGCTTCATACAAACTTCAGGAGAGAGGTTGTAAATTACCAATAAAACAGGCCATGAACTATGTGTGCTACTGAGTGTTTGGTATGGATTCATTTCATCTGTGCACAACCCTAGTCTGAGATTTCTTATTTCATTTCCAAATGTAGAATACTGCACATCAATTTTCTTCCATTGTGGAAAATCAGCTGGATGACATATTTTTCCATCACATACCCACTCTTCAGCATGCCATCTTAACCTTTTTGCATCATGTGAAATAGAAAATAAACGTTCGAAAAGATTAATTATAGGAATATACCAAAATACCTTTGAAGGGAGCTTTGTAATCTCTACATCACCCTGTGATTTTTCTTACACCTTATACCGTGATGTCCCACATTTTGGACACTCTGACAAAAATTCATATTCCTTCCTATATATAATGCAGTCATTCGGACAGGCATGTATTTTCTTGTATCCCAATCCCATCGGGCATAATATTTTATTGGCTTTGTAATGTGAATCTAGAAGATCGTTATCTTTTGGAAGAATGTCTTTCATCAATTGTAGCAGCTCTGTAAAACTTCTTTCACTCCATCCATGCTTCGCCTTCAGGTTAATCAATCTTAACACAGCCGAAAAAACCGTAAAATATGCACAACCTGGATATAATGGTTTTTCAGCATCACCAAATAGACGTTCAACTATCGGTTCTATCTCAATTTGTTCTGCTACAATATCGCGAATCATTTCTTCAATTCCATCGGAGTTACCATCTTGTGAATCATCATCATCAATGACATTCCGTCCAGTTTCACCATGCCAAATCCAAGGGCTGTAACTCGGATTAAAACCATGACATATCAGATGATCTTTTATCTCTATACTTTTCAACTTCTTCATATTCAAACATTTCAGGCATGGATCGGAAAAAATGTCACTACTTGGAACATTTCGTTTTGCAAATTCCAAAAAGGCATCAACACCTTCCTCAAATTCATTGCTCATTCGATGTGCCGTAATCCACCTTCGACTCATTATTACCTATAACAAATATCAACAAAAAATATATATTTTTAAGATAAGACAAATACATGTTTATATGAAAAAATCATAATTTGAATGTAAAACAAATTAAAATATAAAACAAATATATAGGTATTTAAAAAAATGTGCTTGAATATTATTTTTAAAACAAAATATAGTTAGATATAACAGTTTTAAATTTCATTGAATCAAAGAAAACCATGACGCCTAATGATTATCCAAATAAAATATACATCAATAAAACATAAAAAAAATGATTTTTATCTGGAATAAGTGAATATTATCAGATGATACACATTTATAATAATCTCATGCCAATATACTAATAAACATGTTAAAATATAGGAATACCTAATGGAGTATATAACATGTGTTATTCATGCTTGTTGTTCATTCATTATGATCTAAAGTACTCAACACTTTCAAGTGCCAATATCTTGAAAGTAGTAGTAGTTTTCATAAGTACCCAACACCAAATAGCTATACATCGTAAGTGTCATGTTAGAAATATGAATATAGACAATTTGTTTTATGTTTAATAATATTGTCATATTATCAGATCATTCTGATTATATATTAGAATTACTATATCCTTTTGATCTGATATATAATCTAAGGACATTAATATTTCTTTAGAAAAAGTAATGTTAATATCATGTTAATGTAAAAAAAGTATATGTCGAACTATATATATGTAATACCAATATAAAAATACATATGTGTTTGTCCTGGGTTTCACAAAAAAAACAACTCATCTCACAGATTAAATTTTTTAATCATCCTACATAATATTTATTTTTATAACTTAGGGAATGAAAATAATAAAAGTTTTGATTTATGATACTCATTATGGGTAAACATGATATATATAAATATAATATCTAATCTCATAATAAAATATCCATGGGGGTATAAGAGAATACACAAAGCACATGATCAAAAAGATAAGTGAAACATTTCTATATAATCATAGATCATAAAACCTGAGTCCAAGTATAACAATTTTAGCATAACATAAGAAATGATTTATATGATAGTGGGAACATGATTTAAAAAACCTTATTCACAAGATCACAACATTGGTATGTGGAATAACATAAGAGTGTGGCACAAACATAATCATATAAGTCATAACATATGTCAAGGGAAAACATAGTTTCATTCACCTCATATTGGGATACGTTAATCACCTTTCCTATAATTTATTATAATATTTCTTACGAGACACATCACATAACACATTGGACATGGTATAACCATCTGTATCCCATATTGATCTATGATATATAATGCATTGTCGAATGCATTAGAAGGATATTATGGACCTAAATTTCACATAATGACTAACCATATATATGGGTGAATCGTGATCATCAAATCATTTATAACACTTTCGTAGATCAATTAACTAACAAAAATGAAATGGGGGTCATAATTGTTTTTACAAAACATAATAATTATTAATACATAAAAATGTGTTTGGATGGTAAGATAAGATAATATACCTAATTGAATCTAATTATCGTTAAATTATTTCTACCTAGATAGAAAAGACCTTTATAAAAAATATAATATAACTTGAGAATGAAAAGAAAGTACCCTTTACCTTTTTTATAATGAAAAATCTGAAAAGGATGATAATAATATTTAGGTATTATAATTTTTTTATGAATTATTAATAATAAAAGAAATCACCTCACTTGGTTTTGTTGAAAATCGGACATACCATCGTATTTAAGAAATAAGATACACTTTGCATGAAATGGTCCATCATTTTTAGGAGATGACTGAAAGAAGAAATGTATTATCAGACTCTCGATGAGTCCAGAATGAAATATTTTATTGTAATAGGTATGAATTGATATTTTTATGAATATAGATGAAAACAGATGATGGTTTTCTGATCTTGGAGTTCTAAAAATCATAATTTTTTGAAAAAAAACTATGATGTAAGAATGTTGAATGAAATTTTAAGGATAGGTATTACCGATTGTACCTGGTCCAATTTCATTCATGAAAATAATTTTCTGGACAATCATATTGAATATATGATTTTAAGAAAATAAGTACTACCAATCTTCATCAAGGAAGACACATTCCAGCTAAGTAGGAAATAATAATGTTGCTGGAAGAATGGAATGTTACAATACCACCCATTATTTTTCAGATTTTGCTAAAGCTAATCCTCAATGTTTTAAAATTAATTATTCTTTATAAATGATTGAATAATTTGAATGGTCGTGAAGTAAAATATCTATGTTCTCATGGTCATAGTAATATTTTTATCAGATATTGATTTATTTAGATACTTAAGAGGTTGCTCGTAATGAAGTTGCTGGTATTCAGATAGATCAATATAGTGATCATATTGGAGTTGTTACTGATTCGTATTTCAGAAGAAAAGATGAAGTATAAGTGGTTTAAGAAGCTTTAATGAATCTACTTTTTCATTGTACTATAGAATCGTAAAGCGTATATCAGAATGAAAATCTAGAATAAGAGTTAAAAGTAGTCTTATCCAAAATACACCTGCTTGAATGTTGCGAGTTTAATGTTGCGAGTTGAATGTTGCGAGTTGAATGGACATAATAACCATTTGAAATAACAAAAAATTCCACGAGATTCAAAAACAAATGAAAAGCACATCAATAATCGAAACAAAAACGAACGAAATAAATTTGTGGAAGGCTGACTTGAATGCTGCGAGTTTAGATGATAGATCCGAGAGGAGTGAAGAAGATAAACAATGAAGCCAAAATGAGTTTAACACAGGTCGATCGACGGGCCGATTAGGGTTTACCGTGCGAGAGAGAGACGAGCCAGCGGACTGTCAATCGAAAAATCGTAAATGACAGTCCACGAGATTTAATTTTTTTAAATGTTTTATAACGTCAGTTATCTTAAAACCGACGTAAAAAAGCTCCCGCGCTTTGGTTTTTTACGTCGGTAAATTTATAACCGACGTAAAAAACGAGATATGTACGGGTTTTTTACGTCGGTTATTTTATGAACGACGTAAAAAACCCCGATATCTATGCATTTTTTACGTCGGTTATTTTATAACCGACGTAAAAAACCAAATCCCGGGTGGGTTTTTTACGTCGGTTTCCAAATTACCGACGTAAATAACCCCCCACGCATTGGTTTTTTACGTCCGTTATAAGATAACCGACGTAAAAACCCAACATGCATGATTTGTAACGTCGGTTATTAAAATAAACGACGTTAAAAATCTACTCGCCGCATTTTTACGTCGGTTATATATAACCGACGTAAAAAATGGTGACGTAAAACACGATTTCTGCACTAGTGGATCACTGGGTCTAGGATCCCGAGATAAGTGTATCCTAAGTTTCTATGGTTTTTATCTTCCTAGAAACACGAGGAGTTGTAGAGGAACATGTTAGAAGATTATAATCACCATTCCCTCAAGAAATATTCTCCCAAGAGAAGTTTTAGATCCTCCTTATAGGAGAAGTCATGAGAAATTATTAACATTAGTGTAATTTTATAACGACCCATCCTTAAAACATTAAAAAATATTGAATTAATGGAATAATTAACATTGAGGATCTTTTCAGGTTTAGATTTTTAGAGAATTAGGATATAACTATTACATCTTGAATGATTACAAAGTAGACACAACTACTCATTTTCCATTTTTTTCATCAAATAAAAACTCTTGAAAAGAAATATGTCTTCATCCATGTTTTAGACAGCATGTATTTCCTTGATCCTATCCTTGACCCTATTCATCTTTATGTTCAGTGGGAAACATTTCAAAAACTTGGGATGAGCATAAAAAGCTCAGTAAGGGATATAAAAATACGGAATGAAAACATTAGTCCATGTATACATAAGAATCAATGAAATCATACTTTAATCATAAAACATAAGAACTTTAAAATACCTCATGAAATCATAATATTTATTAATAACTCATAGAAATCATAACAAATAATTGTGTCTTGAGGCATTCATAACATTCATACGTACGGAGTAACCCTCATTATTATGTTTGAAATACCCATCATAGTATATTCCCTAAATCTCTTCGGATAAACCATATATTATACCTCCGCCACGTTACCCAATGCATTGGAGAGATATCTATGGCTCACCCTCCATTAGTTTATCACAGAACCACCAGAATTCATTAAAAATTCAAAGAACCATAACAAAATAATATCCCATAAAACATGCATAAAGGAAACATAAAATTTCTACATTTTAATTAGAAGATATCAATAAAACATATTGATATAATCAAAACATTATCAGAACCATTTTCTATACCACAATAATAGAAAAGTAAAACATAGTATTTATTTTTCATTTAAAAAAAGTTATGGATTGTAGAGGAAGCTGAAACATAAATAATGGTCACGGCGGCGGAGAAGTCGTTGTCGCCGCATACGTAAGACAAAAACATTCCTATTGTCATTATTAAAATGCTTCATGTAAAAATATTCCCTTTTAATTAAATTAAAATTCAAAAGTGTTTTATAGACCGTATAAAATAATGTCGTATAGAAATCAAAAGATTTTTCAATGAAAGGAGATTGAGAGGAAGTCCCGTACAAAGAAGGTATCCTTAGATTAAGGATAAATCAATTACATAATTATGCTTGAAAAATATAAATACACTAAATATAAGTGGATATTAATTGTAAAACAATAATAGATCATCCACACATATTCATAGCATGACATAATCAAGAAGTAGAGGTTTAACCCAACGAATTGAAATTTGGATAAGAAGTTCCCTTGCAAAAATTCGACAGCCTATCGACATTACATTAAAATTCAGAAATTGAGTTGATGAGAGATAAAAAGGTTATATCATCACATGGACACAAAATTTACAGCAATACTTATATATAAGAACATATCCCAACAAAAGAATATTTAAATTAAAAGACCTAACAAAAAAAGTCTTTTAAAAAGAGGAGGGTGAAAGGTTCCATAACTGATTGGGGTAACTTTCGAAACCTACACCCCATGAAAGAAGGGTCATAAAATGAAGATGTAAATAACCATAAATTAAATTATATTACTAAATTAATACAATCATTGGAAGTACATAAAACACACAAAAGGAAATAGTGGAAAATGTAGAATGAATCTCACAGGAATACAAAATGAGATAAAAACCCCTTACCTCGTTGTAATCAATCAAGTGGTATGACCAAAAGATTATAAAAACAAAATGAATCACATAATAACATGAATATAAATAGATTAATTATAATATATATGAAATGTAAGTACAAAATACACCACATGCAACAAATAAGTGTCGAACAATGGAAATCTCGCAGAATTAAAAGTGAGATAAGAAATCCCCTTACCTCAAGTCCGACATGTCTTGTTCGTTTCTTTATATTCCAGAATAATAAACCTTGGTCAATTTATTATTTATTAAGGACGTAAATTAGTTTTTATTATTCAATTAATATAACATATTACCATGTTATAATAATTAGTTAATTATGTGAGTTCATATAAAATGTTTTGTTGATGTTCGGTACATGAGTCAAAAATGAACATGATTGAAAAGAATTTCCCATGTAGTTATAATTACATCATATTTAGAATTGTTTTCATGAATTAAGTATCATATAAATCAAGTATATATGTATTTAATAATATTCCATAATTTTTGTAAATATGTAATGAAAAGTACCGTTCATGGAGATGGTAGGCCTTACGTATGCATGAAGGCAACATTCATTTTTTTCATACTAATGGTCTTTAAAACTAAATGAGACATAGATATTTTATATTTCCATTATAATATATATGTTATACAGGTAAAATAATATCATTAATTATATTCATTATAAATTCCATGTTTGGAACGAACGAGTCACATCACTTGAGGGGGCGGTTGTCCACACTTCCTCATGAAATTATCACATTTTCACAACATGAAAAGGATCAATGTATGTTTCAAATAAAAAATAAAAATTCATAGATAGGACATAAATATAATATATATCATATATAAATATAGTTCTATCATAATTTCCACCATGAGTGGTGTTAAAAGAATATTGAACAATCATCGTTTCGTGAGGCAGTAATTCTTCACCCACAGAAATAATATGTTTTTTAACCATTAAACGGAGGTGTGTGTAAGTGTAGTTATAATACCTATAATAAAAACATCCTTGTATATTGATGATACTGGTTTTATTATGGTATCAAATAATAAAAAGATAGTGGTGAGTGAGGGAGGAAAATAAAAGGAAGAAACTCGAGAGAAGACATTACCTCTAAATTGGGTAACTATTTTTGATTTGAGCCGAAGGCTTACATCGAAATACTTCTTCCCAAAGTGAGGCTTCTATGAGTAATAGATTGATTTGGGGATATAATATGAGCTGAGTTTGGATGAGCCATTTGTTGGATCTTAAATATACAGATTATACACAAGTGGGGGGTGAATTGTGTCTTTAAGATTTTTCGTTAACACTTTGAATGAACAAGTTCTGTCCTCTTTGCTTTATCAGATTTTTTCATACATCAGAAATAAATAAAATTAGGGACACAAAGTTGTATAGTAGTTCGGGGAACAAAAGGCCCCTAGTCCACTCCTCCAATGCTCAACTCCACGAGCTTGGTGATTTTCACTATCTGGTCCTCGTTTCAACAAACAGGTCCACCACTGAATACAGGATGTTGACACCTTTACAATCCAAGGAAAAAAAATCCTTCTAGTTCAAACACGACCCTACAAAGCTTAGTACGAGAAGCTGGTTACTCAAGAATAAAAATAATTTCAGAATGAATCTTTTACAGATGATATTCACAATTTCAACATAATGCAATTGACAGCAGATGGATCGTCGTCTATAGAAATATTTATATTCAAGTCGAAGCAGTTCTGAGTCGATCTGGTTGCAATATATACAAAGATATAGTTCAAAAAATCAGTAGTAGTAGATCCACAGTAGATATTCGATGCAGAACAAGTGAATCTTCTATCGAGTTCCTTTTTCTTAAAAGAACAGATCTTTGATGCTCCTTTTTGAATCAGCATATCAATTGTTAGTTTTCTGCAGTCTCTATTTTTCACCTTTTTAAAATAAAAGATTGATCACCACTCTCAACTATATGGTGTTTTTAGAGAGAACGTATATAATAAATCTGATCATATCTCATACACATTTATATCCGTAAAAGTCGCCTTCTGATTCGCGATATTCAAAAAATTTGAACATACAGAGTAGTTGTAACCTCCTTAAAGACTCGGCATAAAAAGATCCTTTTAATTCGATCATTAATCCAATGATAAAACGGCTCTGAATCAGTCAAAGTCGTACTTTAAAAATGACTTTAAATTTGGCTTGAAATCTGCCCAATAATCAGCTTACTGACCATTGCATAAAAATATCATCTTTCAAACATTCCAATTCCAAACGTAATGTTGATGACGTAGCCTCCAAACCTAAGGTTGATGACATAGTTTTCAAACGTAAGGTTCACAACGTAAGGTTGAACATAAACGTAGGGTTCATGTTACTTTCTTCACATTTAAGGTTGATCTTAAAAGTAGGGTTCGTGTTACTTTCTTCAAACACTCAAACATACAGTAAATGATCCATACTTTTACTTCAAAACTCAAACATACGGTAAATGATCCATACATTGCTGATAACCAAAACATAAGGTTCTTTCCTAACATAAGGTTCTTCTTCCGTACTTTGCTGAAAACTTATGGTTGTTTGACCATACATTTCTCTTATCTCCAAACGTATACACACTTTTCATCCTTATGCTACGTTTATCCACGTAGGATATGAACAGTGATTCCAGGATGCGCTTAAAGCAGATTCCAATAAAATATGGTACGAACAGTGATTCTAGGATGCACTTAATGCAGATTCGAAACAAGTAAGGTATGAACAGTGATTTCGGGATGCGCTTAAACCAGATTCCGAACAAGTATTAAATTCTCGTTATTTCAATAGTAAAATAAATTAATAAATTCATGAAAAATAAAAAATAAAAGCATTCGAAAATAATTAATGGAATTTGTGAGAATAAAACTTATCATAAAGAGATAGAATATTATTTTCAATAATCTCCCCCCTTTAAATAACAGTATTATGTATTGTTGAAAATAATACATTGCTAAAATATCTCACCCTTTTTGATGATAAAAAAACCCATAAGATAATAAAACAAATTAAATGAAATTAACTCTCAAAATTAGTTACATAATGTTTTATAATTTTGAGAGAATAAAATAATATTTTAATTTTAACAAAATAAATAAAAATTTCAATAAATAAAAATTTCTCCCCCTGAAAATAGAATAATTTTTCTTTAGAAATAAATGTTTCTAGTTTTATCCAAATTTATACATCTGATTTATCCAAATTTCTCCCTCTGAATTAATAAGGGTTTTTAACTAAGGGTTGTTAAAATAAAATGTAAAATGTTTTGTTGATCCAAATTTCTCCCCCTTTTTTTGATATAAAAAAGAATGATAAATCATGGATTTTAAAACATTTAATGTTGCACTAAACTGTAGGTAAATTCTATTATTAAATTTTTATCAATAATTAAATCTAGAGTACTGGGATATCAAAAATAATGACAGTAAAACAAATAGAGAGAAAGAAACAAATTTTCATTAAAAATGAAAAATAGATACAAGTATGATAAACACAGGAATCAAGGATTAGGAAAGATAGGAAATAGGTTCTATCTCCTCTGGATTGCAGACTTGATTTCTGTGAACTGTTCCCTCAGAATATTCCTCATCCCGTCTCCATGTTTGATAATGAGCTCTCTATTCTCTTCAGTTATATGAATATCCTCGATTAAATTGAATCTGAAATACTGATGCATCCTTTCTTATATTTCGATAAACACTGACAAATTTTCTGACAACATATTTAACAGATTTCTAATTAATGTCTTACTAGATGTCAGTTTATCCACTAAAAACTTTTGATTGTCCAGCAACACTGATAATAGAGCACTGTTACCATGAAGATCCTGCAACCAGTTATTCATGTTGCTCATCGTGGCTGTGATAGCTTGAAATCTTTGGATTACATCAGGTGAAGTAAATGATCCACTAACAAAACTATTTGCAACTGATGCAAATTGTTTCTCCATAAACAATGTCAGATCTGATAAATCTGTCTTCATAACCATTTCAGATTTCAAATTTTCAACTCCATTCAGCATATCCTATTGAATCATTTCAACTTCTTACCTTGAGACTCTACTCTTTTTCAGCTTTTGAAATCTCAATTGTTCGAAGGTTAAGGCATTTATCATATAGATATTCTCAGATTCCAACTGAGACACCATTTGGTACAGTTCTTCAACTTCTTTCTTCCATGAATAAGAGGCACCCTATGCTTGATTCACATTTTCAGGCTCTAAATGATGCAGCTGTACCAAAGGTAATGAATCAACATCATATTTCTCTTTCTCTTTGTCCTTAGTAGGTTAGTCCATAGATTTTTCCTTAGAGTCCGCAAACTCCTCCACAGAAAAATTCTCTTGAATGACTTTTATGTGTGCTTCAGAAGCATTCTCACCAAAAACATCGGCATCTTGGTTTTCCACTAGATTTTCGAGAACAATATTTTCAGGAGTTTTCTAAGGTCTGGCCACTTCCACACCAAAAACTGCCTCCTTATCCTGTTCATATTGAAGTGTAACTTCAACATCAGCTAAAACATGTTCCTAAATCTCCCTTTGAGTTTCTTTTTGAGCTCCAGATCCCTTTACTGGTGTTGTCATTTCACTAACATCTCCCATGGTCTTATTAGTTACAACTTCTCTTACAAAAGAATAAGAAAATAAAGCTTCTATTTTTTCCAATGCAGGGGAAGTAATTTCCTCATTAACAGCTCGAGTTATTCGAGATTGAAGTCCCTCTTAACTTAATTCTTATTCAGCATCTTCCACTTCAAATCGGATCCTTCTTGATACATTGCTGACTCTTGATTCAGCCTATCCCTCTTTGGACTTAGTAGGTTGAGCCTGAGCACTCTCTAAGTCTTCCTCAGCACTTACTGGAAAGAGTTTTCCTTTAATGGTGATCCAGAAGTATCCAATATTACTTGAAGTTCCAGTAGTAAACAAATTACTGTGATGCTAGTGTACTCTGGCATCCACTAATCTCACCATGTCTTTCTTGAGCAGCAGTTCCGAAATAAATCAACCTAATGGGTAAAAGATTATCCGAGCGTCACATTGACAGCAGTAATTGAGATACCTGATCATGTACCGTGGGAAGTTTAACTTAATATCAGTTAACAGAAGATACATTTTGTACATATGAGGGTACAAAATCTTTTCCATTTCATCCATTCTGGGAGCAATTCCAGTCTGAACAAATTTAACCTGGATCTACTGATCTGTTTCTAAATCTTTCACCATAATTTTCTTAATAGTAGATGTTCCAAACAAAAAAGACATAATGTCCCCGGATTTATGCACAACATTTCCTATATTCATCAAATCAAAATTAAAAACTCCCTCATGAGTTCAGTTGAGAATATGACCAATTTCTACTAACGAGATTGAGATATCCATATCCCTTATCTTAGGCATCATACTATCCTCAGTATCCCCCAGACTAAACTGTACAGATTTGAAGAAGTATCTATGTTCTATCTCATAAAACAATTTAATATTTTCACTGTTGAATGTCTGTTCAAGGTTCTGAAACGACAACACATGTTTCAATAATAGATTTGTCTGAAATAACCAGTCAAGATCAATTACCTTTCCTTGTAAGATTTTTCATCCCTCTAAGCATTGTATCTTGACATTGCATGGCTTGGCTTCACTGGCTATTTGAGTCCTTACCATTTCTGCGAGAATATCTGAAGATTTAAAGGTTAGGGTTTCAGAGGTTCGAAGATTAGGGTTCAGAAGTAGACGCCGGTGTTAGGAATTTGAAAGGGTTTCGATAGAAATAAAACAGTTCAGAAGTCGAAAAGGTTTTCTAACATCCTTGATTCCTGTGTTTTTAATAATCATTACATATATTTAAAAATGAATAAAACATATTACATGGATAAAAGAAACTTATTCTGTTTTAAAAACAAAATAGAAAAATTATTTTTAAGCAGAAAAACAATTGTGAAGTTAAATTTTATTTAAAATAAAATAAATCTTGATCCCCCTTATTAAAATCAAACCTTTTAGTGGAAGTGGTTTAGTAAAAATATATGCTAATTGAATTTCTGTATTTCTAAATTTTAAAAATATATCCTTTTTAATAATCTGATCTCTTAAAAAGTGATGCCTTATATCAATGTGCTTAGTTCTATAACGACTAATAGGATTTTTTGAAATATTAATTGCCCTTTTATTATCACATAAAATACCTGTATTATTATAATTTAATCTAAAGTTCATAAGATTTTTATTCATCCACAACACTTGTACACAACAACTGCCTGCAAAAAAATATTCAGCCTCAGCTGTTGACAAGGCAACTGAATGTTGTTTCTTACTAGACAATGACACTAATGACTTTCCTAAATAGTGACATGTTACTAATGTGATTTTTCTATCAAATCTACAACTTCCAAAGTCAGCATCTGATTATGATATCAAATTGAAATTAAGAGTTTTAGGATAAAGAAGAGATTTAAAAACAGTTACTTTTAAATACTTGAATATTCATTTAACAGAAGTTTGATGGGATTCATTAGGATTTGATTGAAATATAGCACAAAGACATACTGAATACATTATATCTGGACTCCTAGAAGTAATATATAATAAACTACCAATCATACCTCTATATAACTTGTTGTTAACTGATTTTCCAGTTTCATGAAAATCAATTTTTATATTAGTACACATAGGAGTTGTAAATGTCTTGTTGTTTTCAAGTCCAAATTTCTTAAGTAAATTAGTAATGTATTTTCTTTGATTCAAAACATTTCCAAAATCTTTTTGAAAAATTTAAAGTCCTAAGAAGAAATTTAGTTCTCCCATAAAACTCAAATCAAATTCATTTTTCATTAACTTTGAAAACTCATGACAAATGGTTTTATTAGTTGATCCAAAAATTACATCATCATCATAAATTTGAACCAATAAAAAATTATTTTTTACAGTTATCTTAAAGAGTTTTGGATCTTCCCTTCCAACAGTAAAATCTTTTTTCAAAATAAATGAACTTAATCTTTCATAACAAAATATAGGCACTTGTTTAATGCCATAAAGAGATTTAGTAAGTTTAAAAACAGAATCTAGTTTTTGAGAATTTTCAAAACCAGGAGGTTGCTCAACATAAAATTCCTCTATTAAATAACTATTTAAAAAGGCATATTTTACCTCCATCTGAAATAATTTAAAATTCATATAAGATGCATAGGCTAAAAGGATTTTAATGGCTTCTAACCTAGCTACAAGTGCAAATGTCTCATCATAATCTATTCCTTCTTCTTGATTGTGTCCTTTTGCTAATAATGTTTATTTATTTCAAGTTATTGTGCCTTGGTCATCTTGTTTATTTCTAAAGACCCATTTGGTTCCTATTAATGGATAATTCTTAGGTATTTCCACTAATTCTCAAGAATCGTTTAGTTTAAACTGGTTTAATTCATCGTTCATTTCTATTACCCATTATTCATCATTTAAAGCATCTCTTAGAGTCTTGGGTTCTTGTTGACATAGGAAGGTAGAGAATTCGACTAGGTTTCATAAGATTCTTCTAGTTTGAATTCTTGTATCTTAGTCACCTATCATAGTTTCAAAATGGTGATTCGTTCGGGTTCTAGACAGTCTAGGAAAAAAATTTAAAGGTTCTTCAGTATCATGTTCCTCTGAACTGGATTGAATTTCTTTTATATCATTTTCAAAATCATTCTTTATGTTCTCATGTCTAATGTTATCATTAATGTCAAGTTCATCTATTTGATCCTTCCTTTTCTCAAAGGGATCAGATTCATAAAATCTCACCTGAACTGATTCTTCAACAATCCTTGACTTCTTATTATAGACTCTATAAGCTTTGGAGATAGCAGAATATCCTAAGAAAATACCTTCATCAGATTTTGGATCGATCATACCAAGATTATATTTGGCATTCAAGATATAAACCTTGCATCCAATAATCTTTAAAGTAATTTACTTTAGGTTTTCTGTTATTCCATATTTCATAGGGTGTCCTTTTCAAAATATGTCAAATTAAAACTCTATTAATTATATAGAAAGCTGTATTCACAGATTTTTCCCAAAAATATATAGGTAGGCTATTATCATTTTACATAGTTCAATCCATTTCTTGAATTGTTCTATTTCATCTTTCTGCAATCCCATTCTATTGAGGTGTTCATGGTGCATAGAAGGTATGTTTAATACCCATGTTTGATCAAAAGGAATTAAATTCCTGATTCTCAAATTCTCCACCATGATCACTTTTCAATGAGATTATATTAAAACCTTTTTCATTTTGAACAGATTTGCAGAAACTTTCAAATAAAGTAAAATCTTCATTTTTATGTTTCAAAACGAAAATACATGTAAATCTAGAATAGTAATCCACTAAAAAATATACAAAAAATTTACTAGCTACGATTTCTACTCATGAGCGTCCAAACAAATCCATATGAATAAGTTCTAGAGGGTTAGATGTAGCAACTTTATTAATGGATTTGAAGGATGATTTGTGTTTCTTGACAAGTTGACAGGCATCAAAAAATCGGTCACTTTCAAATTTGAGACTAGGTAAATCAGAAACTAATTATTTCATAGATAACTTATTTAAAATATATATATTACAATGTCCAAGTATCCTATGCCAGTTCCAATATTCACTTACTTTAGCAGTCAAGCAGTTTACTTGTTGTTTACACAAGGAATTTAAATCCAAAGTATAGACATTTTCAGTTATTAGTGCTTTAAATTTAAAAGGTTTATCTTTAAAAATAATACAACAATTGTTAGTAAAGTAAAAATTATATCAATCATCACAAAGTTAAGAGATACTTATATGATTGTGTTTTAATCCTTGTACATAAAGTACATTGTTGATTGAGATTGTTTTTGTATCTCCAATAGTTTCAATGGGAATGATTTTTCCTTTGTCATTGTCACTAAATGTGACAAGTCCTCCTTGCTTTTGAGTGAGTGAAGAAAAATTCAATGAGTTTCCACTCATATTTCTTGAGCACCCATTGTCAATGTACCATATTTCTTTTCTTCTCTGGTGGCTTGCTACCTGAAAAGACATTAAAACAAATTGCTTTGGTACCCATATTTTGTTGGGTCCACGGGTTTTATCTAGCAATGATCTGGGTATCTAGATTTTCATTGTTCTTTTAAAATCAGCTGAATCATATAAGTCTTTTGAAACATAGGTTTTCTATATACCAAAAATTTGAGACTGTCTAAAGAAATAGTTTTTAGCTATATGTCCCTTTGTCCCAAAAAAGTTACAATTAACCATTTTAGGTCTAGGAACAAAATATTTTTTATGTTGCTTAGGTTTTTCTCCATTACTGCCAATTCCAAATCTCTCTTTTTTATTGATAGTTTTTCCAAGAATTTTATTTTATGAATTCTCCCCTTTTGTAAAAACCAATGCAGCCTATTTGTAAGATTCTACTTCATCCTGCAGTATTTTTAATCTCGTTTCAAATTTAATATAGATAGTGTCAATCGAATTGTATTTATCAGTTAATTCCTTTTGTTGTTTCAACATTGTATCTCTTTAATAAAAAATAGCTTTATGTTTGTTCTTTAGTGAAATATGTTTCTTAAATAGTGAGTCATATCTTTCTTCAAGCATATTGCAGTAAGCTGCATATTTTTCATTTGTGTAGCTTGATTCAAAATTTGATTCATTATTTGAGTCAAAGGAGTAATATGAGTGTACCTCATTGGTTTCTGCCATGAAAACACAGGTTTTCTTTTATATTGTCTTCTTCTTTCTCTGAGATTGATTTTGGATAGATAATGGAGTCTTTAGATACACTTCAAGTGGCTTTCATAGATTTCTTGCCTTTCGGCTCATAGTTATTTCTTTTGAAGAATTTATTAATCATTTCATCCTTCAGTTGTAGGAAATATGGTCTAATATGCCCCATCTTCTTGCATTCAAATCATCTTACTTCCTTATCATCTTTCTTAATGGATTTTTTGAAGCCTCATTTCATGGTGTTAAACTTCCTATATTTCTGGGCTAGCTGAGCCATCTCATTATCTGATTTTGATGAGTTAGAGCTCTCTGATTTGGCTTTGACTTCTCTGTTATTCATATTTCTATTCTTTTGTTGTGAAGTTACATTCAAGGTAGTGTCTTCTATTTTGATAAGCACTTTATATTCATTAGCCTCATCTTTCATTTTAGCTTCATACATCTTCAGTGTACCAATCAGCTCTCTCATAGTTAAATTTTTGACCGGAGTTGATTGTCTGATTGCAGTAGAGATACCATTCCATCGAGTAGGAAGTACCCTCAGTACTTTTAATGTTTGATCAGCCTATTTGATAGGTTCTACTAGAGCTGTTATATTATTTTCAATTTCTGTAAATCTCCCATTCATTTGGGTAATGATTTCTTTTTCAAACATTCTGAAAGTATCAAATTTCTATTTTTCAGTTGCATATCTCATTTATCTCACATTGTCTGTTCCTTCATATGCCACAGCTATTGTCTGACATATCTCCTATGTTGTCGGGCACTGAGATACTCTATTAAATTCATCTGTTCCTAGACCAGAGATGATTTCATTCATAGCATTCAAATTCATATCATACTCTTCCCCTGTAGCAGCACTTCGTGTCTCAGGATTTTCAAGAATTCCATAAGGATTCAGAGTCATTGAATAGACTTTATATCCAAGGTTTTTCAGATATATTATCATGTGTGATTTCCAATATACATAGTTGTCTCCATTAAAATATGGTGCTCTGACCATTGACATCCCTTCTCTTGTATCAGTCATGATGCTCTGTTTTATAATCATTAAATGCTTCTAGCATGCTAAGGATCTATCAAAAGCTCCACCTCTGATATCAATTATTGAATCTTGAATATACAGATTATACACAAGAGGGGGTGAATTATATTTTTAAAAATTTTCATTAACACTTTGAATGAAAAATTTCTGTCCTCTTTGCTTTATCTGATTTGGTCATACAATGGAAATAAATAAAATCAGGGACAAAAAAATTTATAGTGGTTCGGGGAACAGAAGGCCCCTAGTCCACTCAACCAATTCTCAACTCAACGAGATTGTTGAATTTCACTATCTGGTCCTCGTTTCAACAGACTGGTCCACAACTGAATACAGGTAGTTGACACCTTTACAATCCAAGGTAAAAAAATCCTTCTGGTTCAAACACGAACCTTCTGGTTCAAACATGAACCTACACAGCTTAGTACGAGAAGCTTGCTACTCAAGAATAAAAAGAATTTCAGAAAGAATCTTTTCCATATGATCTTCACAATTGAAACATAATTCAATTGACAGAAGATGGATCGTCATCACTAGAAATATTAATTTTCAAGTCGAATGAGTTCTAAGCCGATCTGGTTACAATATATAGAAAGATATAGTTCACAACTTCAGCAGTTGTAGATCCACAATAAATATTCGATGCATAACAAGTGAATCTTATATCGATTTCCTTTTTATTAAAAGAACAGTGTAACATCCCATGTAAATAAAGAATAAAACATTTTAATATTTTTTAATAGTTGTGAAATAAATATTAATTTTACATTAAAGTGGTTGTTATGTTCAATAGCGTACCCGATACGCAACAAAGAGTTTCACAGAAATCTTACGTTGCACACTAGTAATATAATTATATTATTTTAAATGGTAGTTAACACGTAGCCGTTGTATTGGTAGGAATGAATATAAATGACTAATATATGATTATATATGTTTGTTAAATGTTTTTACATTTATCCAATAAAGGATAAAAGCTTAAAATATGAAAAGAATTCAATTTTAGGCATATATACTCTAATATTCACTAAAGATCCACTTATCGCCTTTTGATGGTGAACCGTCATTAAATATAGTTGTGGTCACTCTTATACATTCTATTGGACCAAATAAAATTCTTCTTTACAATCAGGATATCAAAATATACTTTTTGTAATTTTTTGGTATTTTTTCGATAAAGTTCATTTTTTTAATGAATAGTGAAAAATGTTGTATTCTAATTCAAAACCTCTTTTTAATCTTATTTATTTATATGATTAGATTATCTTTTTAATTGTTTCTAAAGAGAAATAAGAATATATTTTTACTATTTAATCCAATGGTGGTCATTGTAATTAATTTCACATTGAAATTGGACTTAAACTAGTATCAATCGTTTGATATATATTGTTTCATAAAAACACGCTATTTGTCCTGAGAGCGGGAATTAATTATTAAATTAATTAATGTAACATATATGTTTTGAATTTTTTCAAATAGACATCATTTTTGAATTTGGAATATCAAATATAGCTTAGGTTTCTGTTTTGGTGTTTTTCTGAAAAACATCAATTTTTGATGAATAGTGAAACCACAAAGTGGTAGTTACAAAAACTGCTTTTTCATTTAAATGGAACTTTACAATATCTGTGTTTTCAATTTAAAAAATCCTACATACATTGTTGTCATTAGTATGTAAAATGTGGTTCAATGGGATTAAAATAATTTTTTGGTGAATACTAACTTTTAATTTTTTAATCACGATTATAGGTAATTAGTGTAATTTAAGGTAAAAATAATGTTTTAATAATATTAAATGACCTTAACACATGTCCTAACATTATTGGATGAGTCATGTACGACCATTAAAATCCATGGGTCATCTTGGGGACCCCATAAAGCCACTTTTGTAGGAAAATGACATTAATAACTTTTTATTTAATGTTAAAATAAAAATGTCACAAACATGTCTTGTTTTACTAAAACAATTTTTACATGGGGTTATACAAGTCATATTTTTTACTATAAATATTCATTGGAAAGACAAAAATATTTCCTACATCATGATAGTTTTTTTATAATTTTTAGACATTATATAAATTAAATTATTTATGACATCATGATGATGCAGTGATTACCTCACTATTTAACGATTTAAATAAAATGAAACGATAATGTAAAATCTAAGACCTAGACATGTCAAAAACCTATTAGATGGGTGGATTTAGAACTATTATCATCTTAACCTAGAAATAAATCAATGTGGGACCTTTGAAATCCGATACTCATCTGAAAATAATGTTACATTTTATACCTTTCCTAGAGTGCCCCTCCTCGCCTCTTATAAAAGGCCACCACCTCTACCACCTTACCCACTCCTCTCATGCCTTTGGCTCTGCCAAACACTGCCCATTTTGTCTCTCAACATACCTATATTACTCCTAGAAGCCTCACATTGGGCAGAAGTCTTTCCAAGGAAGCCATTGACCTCAAATCAAAAAGAGTTACCCGATTTAAAGGTAGTGTCTTCTCTTGTGTTCTTATGTTTTATGTTTTTTCTCCGACCCCCTAAACTCTTTTTATTCCTTTATTTTGTAAAAACTCCTATATCTTCAATATACTAAGATGTTTTTATGAGAATGATTATAGATACACTTACACACACCATCGTTTAATGGTTAAATAACATACAGTTTCTGTGGATGGCGAATTACTGCCTCACGAAATGATGATTGTTCAATATTCTATTAACACCATTTATGGTGGAAATTAGGATGTCACTATATTTTATATATGATTTATATTATGTTTATGTTTTCCTTATGCTTATGTATTTTTATTTTGTGGCATAAATTTATGGTTTCCATTGTGGGTAAACAAAATAATTTCATTTTTGGAAGTGCTGACTACCGCCCCCTAAAAGTGATTTGATTTGTTAATGTGATATGTGGGACGTATAAATGATGGGGATTATGTTATTACATATGATATTATACTGGAATTATAGTATAACCTTATATCATTATTATTTCACTCAATAAAATACTAAATAGAAATGAATGTAGCGTTCATGCGTACGTACGGCTTACCGTCTCCATGAACGGTGCATTTCATTTCATACCTCTAAATGTTATGTACTATTATAAATAAATGTATATTCTGTATATATATGATATATATGATATCCAAATAATGAATATCATTCTGGATATAATGAACCTTTGACCACATAAACAACATGTATTGTAAGAAGTCAATTTTTGACTTAAGTACCAAATATCGACAAAACAAACTTTGTTAACTTAAATAATTACATATTGTTTATAACATGGAAATAAGTAGTATAAAAGGAATAATAAACTTGAAAATGTTTCTTAAGCACATAGAAATTAACACTAGTTTATTATTCAGGAGATTAAAGTGAAATCGAGTCACGTCGGACATGAAGTAAGGTACTTCGTATCAATCTCCTTTTATGGAGGATTATATTGTTCTAATACAAGACTTTTTTTATACGATGTTTAAACCCCTTTGAATTTTAATTTTATACAAAGGGAATCTATTTATACGAAGCATTTTAAAAAACAACAAGAAAGAATGTTTCTTTTAACGTACGCTGTGACAATGATTTTTTCCACCACCGTGAGTATTATTTGGGTCTTTGGCTTCCTCAACAAGCCGTAATGTTTTTTAAAATGAAATAAATACCATATACTCTTTAATGTATTTTGGTATTGAAAATGGTTTTTTATATTTTTTTTGTTATGTCAATATAATTTAGTGATATATTGTGATTGAAATGTAGAAATGTTTTCTTTACATTATATTTGTATTATGTCTAATGATTTTATAATGGATCATGGACATTTGACGGGTGGTTACGTGATAAACCATATGACGGGTGGTGCCGTGAATACTCGGACGGGTGGTTACGTAATAACCTCCAATGCATTGGGTATGGAAGTCGGCCGTATGGCTATTCCATTAAGTGATATTTGTGGAAGTCGACCGTATGTTTATTCCATTTAAGTATGTTTATGTCCCAAGTTACCTTTATATGTTTTGTGTTATTTATATGGGTTTTATGGTAAAATTTTGATTACAAAATGTTATGTAATGATCTTTTATTCATCGAAGAGTATTTTCTGCTTCATAATGGTGAAAAGTATTAATTTGATAAAGTATTCATGGTTTACTGGTTGTTTTGAAAAACTGACAGTTTTCCTTCTTTGTGTATCCCTTACTTAGCTTTTTATGCTCACCCCAAGTTTTTGAAATTTTTTTCACAGGACTTAAAGTGGAATATGGTCAAGGATGGGATCAAGGAAAATTCATGCTATCTAAAACATGGAACTAGATATGATTATTTTTAAGAGTTTTTATTTTATGGAAACTTAGTAGAAGTGTCTACTTTTTAATCTTTTGAGATGTAATAGTTATGTCCTAATTATCTAAAACACTAAACCTGAAAAGATCCTCAATGTGAATTATTCATTTAATTCAATTTAAAGTAAGGTTTATGGTCGGGGCCTTATAGTTGGTATCAGAGGTCGGTTTAGAAAACTTTAGGAGTTAGAAAATTGTTAAATTATAAATTAATTTATGGTATGATTGAAATGATATAGCATTTAATGATTACCATGTTGCTTCGCCTATGATATTTCTGTGTTCAGAATGGTTTTCCACAAAGGAAACAAGGCAGCTATGTTGGGACTACATCAGGAGGAAGATAACCTTCCAAATCAGCAACTTGAGATGGTCAGAATTGGAACTGAATAGTTTGTTGCTGTGATGGTACAGTTGACTCAGGCAATAAATTTTGGTGGTATACATGCACTAGATCAGCCAGATCAACTACAGAGGAACATGTCAGTGGTGGAACTTTTCATGAGGCAACATCCCCCATCATTCAGAGGATCATCTGACCCTGTGCTAGCTAAAGGGTGGATTAAATCACTAGAGAAGATTTTTGATGTCATGGGATGTTCAGAACATCAAAAGGTTAGTCTTGTTGTTTACTGTTTTGAAGGTGAAGCTGATTAGCGGTGGTCGATGTTGAAAAATATCTGGGATAGTGATGAGATTGATGATCTTCACTGGGACGAATTCAAAGTTATGTTTCTTGAGAAATATTTTCCTAAAGTGGTTTGTCTTAGGATGGAAAAACAATTCCTAGAATTGATATAGGAGGATGACTCAGTGGCTGCATATGAAGAAAATTTCACTCGACTGGAAAGGTATGCTCCAAACTTCGTACGAGATCTTGATAGTCAAATCAAACGTTTTTACTCAAGAATAATGCCAAAGTATCGAAGGGCTTTAGTTTCTCATGAGTTAAAATGTTATGAAAAATGTGTTCGATGTGAGGAGAATGTGTAAATAGAGTTTGTCGATGATCAGGTGTTCTTTGATAAACAATAGAATAAGAGGTCCAGTTGGCAGGCAAAGGGAATGAATTCATCAAAGAAACAAGGAGGTAAGAAAACCAAATATCCTTCCTGTGAGAAGTGTGGTAAAATTCATACAAGAGAATGTTTATCTAATTCTGGAAAGTGATTTCGATATGGTAAGTCTGGTCATATTTCTCGTAATTGTAAGGAAGATGATCTGGCGGGCAATGAAAATCCAGTGGTAAGATGTTTTAAGTGTAATTAAATGGGTCATTATGTAAATGAGTGTTTAACGAAGAACTCAACTGGGGGAAAGCAGCTAGACTACAAGCAGAAAGGGGTGGTGAAATCCTTTGCAACTACAACAACAGATGTTGGGCGATCAAATTTTATAGTATCATGTACACTGTTTGTTTGTTCAGATTATGCCAATGTGTTGTTTGATTCAGGGTCTACACATTCTTTCATTTATGAGAAGTTTTCTAGTAAATTGGGAATTCCATCTCAAGATATTAATCCTGAACTTATGGTAAAAACACCCAGAGGAAACGTTGAGACAAAATGAAATTACAAGAACCTTCTTATCCTTTTGTGCAGAAAGAATCTACCTGCAAACCTTATTTTTTTTTCCTCTAGTAGAGTTTGATGTTATTTTGGGCATGGATTCTCATTCTGTTTATCATGTTAAGATTGACTGCAGAGCTAAAAAGGTTTCTTTTCAGAAAGATTTTCAGTTTGTGTACAAGAATAAACCCTTGATTTTGATAACATATCAAGAATTTGAGAAACTAGTAAAAGATGGAAATGAATGTTACCTTTCACATATTGTTGAAAATAAAGGAACTGTTCAGATTAATGATGTGCTAGTGGTAAATGAGTATGTTGATGTTTTTCTTGATGAGTTGCCTGGTATTATTCATGATCGGGAAGTTGAATTTACTGTTGACTTATTTCCTGACTCTAAGATAATTTCAAAATCTCCTTATTGAATGGCTCATGTTGAGCTTTTAGAGTTAAAGAAGAAATTTCAGGAGTTATTAGATAAAGGTTTCATTCAACCTAGAACATCACCATGGGGTGCTCCTATCTTGTTTGTTAAGAAAAAAAGATGGTTCAATGAGACTTTTCATTGATTATGGAGCCTTGAATAATATCACTGTTAAGAACAATTATCCTTTGGCTCATATCGATGATTTGTTTGATCAGCTCCAGGGAGCTCAATATTTTTCGAAGATTGACTTGAGGTCGGGGTACCATCAGTTGAAAGTAAAAGAAGCAGATGTTACGAAGACTGTGTTTCATACTATATATGGCCATTATGAATTTTTAGTTATGCCTTTTGGGATAACCAACGCACGTGCTATATTCATGGATCTTATAAATAGAATTTTCCATGAGTTCGTGGAAAAGTTTGTGGTTTTTTTCATTGATGATATTTTTGTGTTTTCTAAAATTAAATAGGAGAATGATAGTCATTTAAGGGTTATCTTACAATACATAAAAGAAAAGAAACTGTATGGAAAATTCATCAAGCGTGAGTTTTGGTTACAACAAATTTCGTTCCTTGGTCACATTGTGTCCAAAAAAGGCATAACTGTTGATCCTGCTAAAACAAAAGTTTTTAAAGAATAGCCAAGACCCAAAAATGAAACCGAGATCTGTAGTTTTCTTGGTTTGGAAGGTTACTACCGAAGGTTTGTTGAAAATTTTTCATGGTTATCTAGTCCAATGAAAAAGCTACCTCGGAAGGGTGTTATGTTTATCTGGACAAAATAATTTGATGATTGTTATCTGGAGTTGAAAAGAAGATTGGAGAATGCTCTAGTTTTTGCACTTCTTTCCAGGAATGGTGAGTTTGTTATCTACAGTGATGCTTCGTTGAAGGGACATGGTTGTGCCATTATGCAAAATGATCAGGTAATTGCTTATGCTTCACATCATTTGAAAACTCATGAGGTAAATTATCCAACACATGATTTGGAATTAGCTGCTATTGTTTTTGCCCTAAAAATTTGGAGGCATCATTTGTATGGAGTAATGTGTGAAATATATACTGATCACAAAAGTTTATAGTATATATTCTCTCATAATGAATTGAACATGAGACAGAATATATGTCTAGAATTAATCAAGGATTATGATTATACAATTCATTACCATCCGGGAAAATAAAATAAAGTGGTTGATGATTTGATTCAAAAAAGTAATGCTTCATTAACCATGCTACGTTTGGAATGAGATCCTTTGGTTTTTGATTTGATGAACATTGGAATAGAAGTTGTTGGTGCAGGAATTTCTTCTGTTTTGTTTCAGGTATCAATGAGATCATCTCTATCATACTGAATTAAGCAAGTACAGAAGCAAGACAGTGAGTTGCAGAAAAAGGTAGAGCTGGTTCAGAAGGGTAAGTTGCCTGAATTTAACATTGATAATGATTGTGTATTGAGGTTTGGGAAGAGATTATGTGTGCCTGGTGATTCACAATTGAAGAATGAGTTGTTATGTGAGGCTCCTAGTTTCCCATTTTCATTTCATCCTGGCAGTACTAAGATGTATAGAGATCTGCAGGAGTATTACTGGTGGGATGGAATGAAAATAGATATTGCTGATTTTACTATGAAGTGTTTGACTTTTCAGCAGGTTAAAGTAGAGTAGCAATTACCGAAAGGGATGATTCAGCCATTACTAGTGCCAGAGTGGAAATGGGAAAATATATCCATGTACTTTGTTGTGGGATTACCGAAGACATCTCGAGGTAATAATGCAATCTGGGTTATTGTTGATCGCTTGACTAAATATGTTCATTTCCTTCCTATTCGAGATACTTTCTGTCTAGATCAAATTTCTCGATTGTATCTTAAAGAGATAGTCATGTTTCATGGAGTTCCCCTATCCATTGTATCTGATCATGATCCCAGGATTACTTCTAACTTTTGAAAAGGCCTTCAAAAGTCATGGGTTTCTGAAAGAAATTTTAGTATAGCTTTTCATCCTCAATCACATGGGCACTCATAATGAACAATTCAGACCATGGAGGATATGCTACGTGCTTGTTCGATGGATTATCATGGAAGTTGGGACCAATATCTTTCTTTGTTTCAGTTTTCTTCTAATAATAGTTTTCATTCCAGTATACAGATGGCTCCATTTGAGGCATTATATGGGAAGCAGTGTCTAACTCCAGCTTTTTGGGATGAAGTGGGTGAAAGGAAGCTGATGGGACCAGAATTAGTAGAAGAGATGGCAGAAAATGTTTAGATGATTTAGAAACACATGAGAATAGCTCAGAGCAGACCGAAAAGTTATGCAGACAATAGGAGGAAGGATCTCTCTTTCGAGGTAGGTGATCATGTTTTTCTCAAAGTTTCACCATGAAAAAGTGTGATGCGATTTGGTACGAAAGGAAAGCTAAGTCCAAGGTTCATTGGACCATATGAAATTCTAGAGAGAGTTGGATCAGTTGCTTACTGAGTGGCATTACCTCAGAGTTTATCTCAAGTACACAATGTTTTTAATGTTTCGATGTTGAGAAAGTATATGCCAGATCCATCTCTTGTTTTGAGCTCAGAGGTAGTTCAGTTGGAAGGGAATCTCTCTTATGAAGAACACCCCGTCCAGATTCATGAACATAGAGCGCAGGTGTTGCAGAATAAGGTAATTCACCAGGTAAAGGTTTTGTGAAAAAACCATATGGTTGAAGAGGCAACATGAGAATCTGAAAATGCTATGAGGGATAAATACCCCCACTTATTTTGATAAGAGAATAAAATTGTGAGGAAGCAATTCCCAAAAGTTGGGAAGGATGTAACATCCCAGGTAAATAAAGAATAAAACATTTTCATATTTATTAATATTTTCGAATTACATATTAATTTTACTTTAAAGGGTTTTCTATGTTCGATACCATACCTGATACGCAACAAAGAGTTTCTTTGAAATCTTACGATGCACACTAGTAATATAATAATATTATTTTAAATGGTAGTTAACACGTTGTCGTTGTATTGGCAGGAATGAATAGAAATAACTAAAATATGATTATATATGATTGTTAAATGTTTTTACATTTATCCAATAAAGGATAAATGCTTAGAATACGAAATGAATTAAATTTTTGGCATATTTACACTAATATTCACAAAAGATCCACTTATCGCCTTTTGAAGGTGAACCGTCATTAAATATAGTTTTTTTCAATCGTATACATTCTATTGGACCAAATAAAATTCTTCTTTAGAATCGGGACATCAAAATTTACTTTGTGTAAATTTTTTGGTATTTTTCCGATAAAGTTCATTTTTTTAATGAATAGTGAAAAATGTTGTATTTTAATTCAAAACATCTTTTTAATCTAATTTATTTATTTGATTAGATTATCTTTTTAATTTGTTATAAAACGATATTAGAATAAATTTTTACCATTTAATCCAATGGTGGTCATTGGAATTAATTTCATTTTGAAATTGGACTTAAACTAGTATCAATCTTTTGATATATATTGTTTCATAAAAACATGCTATTTGTCCTGACAATGAGAATTAATTATTAAATTAATTATTCTAACTTATATGTTTTGAATTTTGTAAAATAGTCATCGTTTTTGAATTCGGAATATCAAATATAGCTTAGGGTGATGTTTTGGTGTTTTTCTGAAAAACATCAATTTTTGATGAATAGTGAAACCACAAAGTGGTAGTTACAAAAACTAATTTTTCATTTAAATTGAACCTTACCACTTCTGTGTTTCGAATTTTAAAAATAAAACATACATGGTTGTCATTAGGAAGTAAATTTTTGTTCAATGGGATTAAAATTATTTTTTTGTTGAATAGTAACTTTTAAGTTTTTAATCGCGATTAGAGGTAATTAGTGTAACTTAAGATAAAAATAAGGTTTTAATAATATGAAATGGCATTTAAACCTGTCGTACCCTTATTGGATGAGTCATAGATGACCAATAAAATCCATGGGTCATCTTGGGGACCCCATGAAGCCCCTTTTTTAGGAAAATGACATTAATAACTTTTTATTTAATGTTAAAATAAAAAGTCACAAACATGTGTTGTTTTACTAAAAAAAATTTACATTGGGTTATACAAGTCATATTTTTTACTATAAATATTAATTGGAAATATAAAAATATTTACTAAATCATTATAATTTTTTATAATTTTTAGACATTATATAAATTTAATTATTTATGACATCATGATGATGTAGCGATTACATCACTATTTAACGATTTAAATAAAATGAAAAGATAATGTAAATTCTAAGACTTACACATGTCAGAAACCTATTGGATGGGTGGATTTGGAACTATAATCATCTTATCCTCAAAATACATCAATGTGGGACCCTTAAAATCCGAAACTCTTTTGATTATAAAGTAACATTTTATACCTTTCCAAGAGTGCCCCTCCTCTCCTCTTATAAAAGGCCCCCAAATCTACAACCATAACCACACCTCTCAAACTTTTGGCTCAGCCAAACCTTTCCCATTTTGTCTCTTAACATCCCTCTATTACTCCTAGATGCCTCAATTTGGGCAGAATTCTTTCCAAGGATTCCTTTGAGCTCAAATCAAAAAGAGTTACCTGATTTAAAGGTAGTGTCTTCTCTCGTGTTCTTATGTTTTATTTTTCTTCTCCAACCACCTAAAATATTTTTATTCCTTTCTTTTGTAACAACAACAGTATCTTAAATATAATAGGATGTTTTTATGAGATTTATTAGATCTACACTTACACACACCTTCGTTTAATGGTTAAAGAACATACTGTTTCTGTGGATGGCAAATTACTGCCTCATGAAACGATGATTGTTCAATATTCTTTTAACACCTTTTAAGGTGGCCATTATGATGTCACTGTATTTTATATATGATTTATATTATGTTTAATTTTTCGGTAGGAATTTTTATTTTTCTTTTGTGTCATACCTTTATGGTTTCCATTGTGGGTAAACATGATAATTTCATTTTAGGAAGTGCGGACTACCGCCCCTCAAAGTGATTTGATTCGTTAATTCCATATGTGGGATGTATAAAGGATGGAGTTAATGTTATTATATATGAAATTATACTGGAATTATAATATACCCTTATATCATTATTATTTCACTCAATGTAATACGAAATAGAAATTAAAGTAGCGTTCATGCGTATGTACGACTTACCGTCTTCATCAACAGTGCATTTCATTTCTTACCTCTAAATGTTGTGTAATATTATAAAAACATGTATATGATGTATATATATGATATATATGATATCCAAATAGTGAATATAATTCTGGATATAATGAACCTTTTACCACATAAACAACATGTAGTTGTAAGAAGTCAATTTTTGACTTAAGAACCAAATATCGACAAAACAAACATTGTTTACTTGAATGATTACATATAGTTTATAACATGGAAATAAGTTTTATAAAAGGAATAATAAACTTGAAAAAGGTTCTTAAGCAAGTAGAAATTAACACTATTTTATTATTCATGAGATTAAAGAGAAATCGAATCACGTCGGACACGAGGTAAGGGACTCCATCTCAATCTCCTTTCATTGAGGATTATATTGTTCTAATACAAGACTTTATTTTATACAGTGTATAAACCCCTTTTACAATTAATTTTATACAAAAGAAATCTTTTTATACAATGAATTTTACAAAATGACAAAAAAGAATGTTTCTTTTAACGTACTCAGTGACAACGACCTTTTCCACCACCGCGTGTATTATTTTGGTCTTTGGCTTCCTAAACAAGCCGTAATGTTTTTTAAAATGAAATACATACCAAATATTATCTTTAATGTATCTTGGTATTGAAAATGGTTTTTTATAATGGTTTTGTTTTGTCAATATAATTTAGTGATATATTGTGATCTAAATGTGGAAATGTCTTCGTTCCATTATATTTGTTTTATGTCTTATGATATTATAATGGTACTTGGACATTTGACGGGTGGTGTAAAGACCCGTAAATACCAAGGAATTTTTCTCTTAATTTTCTTTGGAATTTTACAAGAACACAGTTTCTAACGGCGCCTGATTCCGAGGCCCGGTGTGCCCGAAATCATTTTCCGAAGTTTGGCTCGGTTACGTTCAGTAAACGGATGAGCGGGTTTTTCTAACTTTTGAACCGTTGCTCGGAATCGAATTCTGAGGGCACCGCTGGAATCACAACGCCTGTAATTTCTTAGAAACGCCTCTTCTGGAGTTGCGTTTGCTCGGGTGTGGCTTTTAATTTTTGGGCTTAAAGTTATGAAATAAAATAAATAGTGCGACAAACTTTATTTTATTTCACTTAAGCCACTTGGAAGCCATTTGAAGCCACTTAAAGTAGCTTAAGCTTAGTTGTTGGAGATAGGGTGCTATCCAAAAAAAATATCCTACCCTCTTGGTAGGATATTTGTGTGGTGGGACCCACACGATCCCCACTGTTTCTTTTCCGCTAAGTAACGCACCCGCGAAACCCCGTCATTATGAAAGTCAACTGAAGCATTTTCTTAATTTCTTAACACCCCAATTAATTGGGCGGTTTTCTTCGTTGAATTAATTGGGAGGATTATTTCATTGCATTAATTCTACGAATTAATGGGTCGTTATTTATCCCTTTATTCGTTTCTTAACCGGTTTGAAATCCCTTGTCGTACTAATAAAATAAGGCCAACACACCCTCCTTTTTTTTGAATGCTGTGTTAAACCTTGAAGAACCTCTGAGAATTCTTCATCCTCCTTCGCGAAGAACGCGAAGAACGTGAAGAATGCGAAGAACGTGAAGAATGCCGACCTCCGACGAAGAACACCGAAACCGCGGAAATCGACGACGTAACGCCGTGTGCCGCGACGCCAACGTTTCCTCTTCTGCGATGTTCCTTCCTGCGCAACGAAACCTTCAATCATCTATTGGAGTTCGACGAACAAGCTCGGAAGCGGAATCGGGTAGCAAGCGACGACGGCTTCGCCTTCCCTGGAGCTGTGCAAACGCCGACGTCCCCCTTAGACGTCGTCATCCCCACGACGCCATACCGCGACGAACCTCAAATGACGACGCCTCATTCTGATCCGCTTATACCAAAGGTAGGGGTTTGTATTCAATTATTTATATTTGTTCGAGATTTCCGACTTGATGATCTTCGTGGTTAAAAACCATTTGTTATCGAATTTGAACTTTGTGGTTTGAAACCAAATGATAACGAATAACGTGAGGGGGGCCGGACCGCACAAACACGGCCGACCCTCCTCCTTTTTTTCTTTGTGGTTCGTATGAGGAAGCATGGTGTCATCGCACCACGCGGTTTCATGCGGTAGATATGCGCGGCACCGTCGCGCCGTGCCGTGGAAAGGAATTCAAGGACGCGACGCCGTCGCGCCGCGTCGAAGAAAACTGAAGACATCCGCGGACGGAGTCGGGCCGCGACGAAGGGGCGCGGCGCCAACGCTCGGTGCCGGAGAACCACGAAGACGGCGCGTTTCGTTTTTGACGTGCGGATTGACGGGTGATGACGAAGCATGCCGTTTGGGAGTTTGAATCCCTTCGCAGTGAAGTTGGGGTCCCGGGGGGACCATAGGCGAAGATGGCAGGAAGAACGGACCACCGGAGCGCGTCCGGTGGTCCGCGGAAGGCGGCGGCAGCGGCGCGCTGCCGGAAAAAGGGGCGGCCGGCGAACCACCATCCTCAATCAGTGGCGAAGGGCGGGGGATCCGCGCGCCCCGCCCGCGTGTCGGCTCGGCCACGCTGGCCGAGCCACGGCCGGCCGGTCGGGCCGGACCGAACCGGACCACGCCGGACCGGGCCGGGCTGGCCCCAGCCGGGTAGGACCCAGGTCGGTTTGACCCGGTTCGGGACGACCCAGGGGGGGTCGGGCCGGGTCCGCCCGGGCCCAGACCCCCGTTTTCGGGCCACTTTCGGTCAAATTCCCGTAACATGAGCTACGGGCCTCCAAACGACTCTCCGTCAGCGGCAACGCGATCCTTGGATCGAGACGGTCGTTTCGGTATATCGCACTCAAGGTTTCGGATTACTTTGGGTTCGGCCGGGTTGGTTCGGATACGAAACCAACCGGGCCCTCGAAGGGGAAACGCTCGTAAATCGAGTTCCGGACGTCCGAATGATGTGCTGTCGACTTTGTTGTTTTCCTCTAAGTGAGACGGATCTTTTTCTTTACTCCGCTCGAGGTTTGGATGTCGTCGGAGTGCGGTCGGGTTGGTTCTCTCACGAAACCAACCGGGCCCCTGGGACGAAAAAGCCAATAACTCACAGACCGGGCGTCCGATTGAAGCACCGTCTGTCTCGTTGTTTTCCTCTTGTTGAGACGGAATTTTTGGCATCCTCCTCCCGAGTTTTGGATGCAATTGGATAGTGTCCGGGTTGGATCGCACCGAAATCAAACCGGGCCCCTGGAACAAAAAAGCTGATACCTTTCTGACAGAAAGTCCGTTTGACGAACCGTCAGTGGAGTTGGTGATCTCATTGAGGAACGGTCCCTATGAGTATACCCTATGAGTTTTCGGGGTATAGTTGAGTTATGGCCGGAATGGTTCGCACACGAAACCAATTGGGCCCTTGGGACGAAAAGGCTAATAACTCACAGACCGGGCGTCTGATTAACGCGCCGTCTGTTGAGTTGAGACCCTTATGACGAGGTGGTCCTTTGAGATACTTATTTGTGGGACTTTGTGATACATGGAGTATCGACCAGTAGCTCGTGGAGCGGACCCTCCCGGAGATGAGCGTGTGGAGTACGGAAACCGTGTAGCCGGCTGAGACATGACGACTGCTTGAACGAATCGACTTGGAGTGAGTCGACTAGCCCAGTGGATGGAGCGCCCGGTATTTGGCGATAGAACCATAGCGGACGGAGCGCCCAGTAGTTGGCCGGAGACCCGCGGTACTCGACAGGAGGAGTACCTCTGTAGGCTATTGGGGGCAGCGCCCTGTATTTGGCGACAGAACCACAGCGGACGAAGCGCCCGGTAGTTGGCCGCAGACCTGCGATACTCGACAGGAGGAGCACCTCAGCAGTCTTTGGTTAGTGAGAAGTACCTCAGAGTCGTGACAAGACCACTGTACACTCCAGAGACAGAGCTCTTCAGCAGTTACAGTTTCGATAATGAAAATCCTGGTTTGAGATGAGACTTTTTGACCTTTGTGTTTACCTCATGATTGAGATGGGTCACTTGATAACTTAGGTATATGTATGGGCATATACGTGGGTAGTGGTTATCCATTGATTTCACACTCCTTGTGTTTCCTCATGATTGAGATGGGTTACTTGATAACTTAGGTATATGTATGGGTATATATCTAAGTAGAGGTTATCTGTTGAGATGTTCTTGTGGTTATGCTTATTGGTTTATTGAGACCTTGAGGGTCTCAGGGTCCCTACTGAGTATCGTTATACTCACCTCTGCACGGGCTATGCCCGCACCTCGTTGCGTTCGTTGCAGACGACGGGCATTGCTGACGGAGGCCGAGTGTTCGGGGACTGGACGGTACCCGGAGGTGGACTACATGACGAGTCAGTACCCGGAGGTGGACTACACGAGGTGACGACTCACAGAGGAGGTTGACAGATGAGATCATTGAGGAGGCTATCTGTACCTACCCTTCAGGTAGGATCTGTGGTGGATGATCAGGAGCTACGCTATCTGTACCTACCCTTCAGGTATGATCCGAGAAGGACGACCCAGGAGCTGCTTCCTACTTCCAGCTATTGTCTTTTTGCTGTTGTACCCTGTTCAGTTGTAGTCGTACTTTATTTTGGGTTTGTATTCTGGCCCATTTACTTTTCAACATTTCTTTTGTACTTAGTGTTTTGCTTCCGCTTGTACTCTATGGTGCTTGTTTTCTTTTATAAAGGCAATTCCTTCCCAGTTATCGGGATTTTACACCTTTCGTGCTAGTCGCCAGCCCCTGACCTATGGAAGGCGGGCTTGGGGTAGTCACGGCACGAGACTCGAGGAAGGTTCATGACAAATTGGTATCAAATGAGTTCGGTTCTACCGCAGAACTTATAACTCTGATGTTTCCTTCTTTGAAGCAATAGTGTTAAGTGTACCGAGTGTGGTTTTCAGTTCAGCGAGTCCAGTGTTGGTGCGGGCGGCTGATGTATCAATACACCAGGACCTTGACAACTGATTTCCGACTTTGTGCACGAAAACACTAATTGCGTGTGGTTTTCCATATGTTTTATTTAAATGTCATCTCAAACCAGGTCAGCTCACCAGGTATAATCTTTTGACCGTGTCACGTTGTTTCTTTCAGGATGCCTCCCCGTGGATGACCAGCTAGAGCCCCGAGAGTGGTACGTACTGACAGCCCGCCGAGCGACGAGGCCTCAGTACAGGGCCCTATCCCAGTTGAGGCACCAGCGGAGGCAGCAGTGGTACTACTACCCGTTGGGCCACCGATGCCACCAGCCCCAGTAGTAGAGGATGCACATCGCTTGAGCGCACTGCATGAGTTCCAGTGCCAGAGGCCACCCAGGTTCCAGGGAGGGACGGACCCGCAGGCAGCTAAGGATTGGCTGGAGGATGTGGTGAGAGTCTTTAGGCTAGTGGGGACGCCGACAGATTTCATGGTGATCCTAGCTGCCAGCCTTTTTTAGGAAGCAGCAGGCAGATGGTGGATCCTGATGCTTCAGATGCATGACGAGGTGACGCTTCTATGGGCAGAATTCGAGAGCCTGTTCCGGGTAGAGTTTGTACCAGCCACCCTTCGAGCGGTGCGTATACAGGAGCTACTTCAGCTGCGGCAGGGCAGCATGTCAGTGGCATAGTACTCAGCGAGATTCACAGACCTCTCGCGCTACTCCACAGATATGGTACGGGACCCGTTCTTCAGGGCCCGAACCTTCGAGCAGGGGCTCAGGTGAGAGGTTAGAGCTTCTGTTGTTTCTCACATCTTTCCAACACAGACAGGGGTGATGGAGAGAGCCCTCTTAGTGGAGAGTTTCCTTGCTGAGCAGTGTCCAGCAGCAGGACCCACCACTAGCCGGCTTGCGGCAGAGTCTTCTGTAGCAGGCAGTAGACAGATGACGCAGAGGTCCAAGAGGACCAGACCAACTGGTAGCCGACTGCACGACTCAGGTTCAGTTGTGCGGGGAAACCGGGGTGGAGTCAGAGCCAGACGTGCCGAGAGTGGACAGTGTTACTCCTGCGGCGGAATTGGTCACATGGCACATGACTGTCCGACCCGCCATGCAGATGACCATCATTTAAATGAATAACCTCCGAGGAAAAGGCAGAGGTTCGATCAGGGTGGACCGCAAGGAGCAGGCGGCCATGGCAGAGGAGCTGGCCATGCAGCTGGATGAGGACATGGGAGAGCTCAGCTTCAGGCAGCTGAGGCCTATGGTCATGGAGCTCCGAGAGCAGGTGGACAGGAAAGGTACTATTGGATACGTCATTTATACTTCTAGTTCCATGTTGATTTTTTATTCATGTCTTTGTACTATGAGCTGCAATAATAAAAAGGCACTTATCTTTGTTTTCTTTCCTGTCCTTTTTGTTTGGTTGATACTGAGTGGTCCCGGTTAAACTGTTGATTTGACCCTCACTTTTGAGATTTCTACTGGAGGAGACCCAGTGACCTCAAACTGATGCTGACAGTGCGACTCGACCCTTGGAGGCGAGAGTGACATTTGGATCTCTTGGTAGTTACGTCGAGGCCTTACAACGTCATCCATGGAATGAATGCATCATTCATGTCAGGATTGACTGTATTAGGAAACGAATGTGGTTCATCCAGGTCATCCAAGAGTGGATGAAGACTACACAGTGCAGTAACAAATAGGAAATCAGTGCCAGTCTTAGAGACTCGGGCGTGTTAAATGTTTCAAGAAGTGGAAGCTTTAAGGATAGAAGAGTCTGCGAAGCAGCAGATGTGGAGGTAGAGCTAGGAGAGAAGTATGAGGTGGTGTACATCTTAACATGCTACAACCACCCGCCTTAGTTATCCCCACCAGGCTCATGGAGCTGGAGGGCGGTGGAAGAGTGTGGCTGCTTGCGGTCAAGGAGTGTGACCCAATGGCTCTAGAAATGATTCAAGGGACAGTCTGTGTCCACTACTAGCTGCTGTAGTAACAGACGTCGATATGAATCATTCCTTGCTTTCACAAGTCTTGTTCCAGACCTAGAGTTTCTGGTAAGCCGTGGACTTGACCCTCACGTCTAGAGATACATTGAGAGGAGACTCGATAATCACACTTACGCCGACGGTGTGGTCAGATCCTCAAGGCGAGAGTCTCGGTTGGAATCTCTTGGTGGCAGCGTCGAGGCCTTAAGACGTTGGTTTGAGTATGGACTGGGCAATCACGGTTCATACACAAATTGATGGTATTAGGAAAAAAGGTTGTAGTTTAACTACGACTTCGGGATGGGTTTTCCATGGTCGGCGAAAACGGAAACCCCAGGCAGCGCAGGGTAACTCTTGCAGAGGAGGGTGCGATTGATCACTTCTGAGTCGGTCAACCTTACCCTCGTAGCAGCAGTCGTTTTGAGTTTCAGTTTTAACAGAAAATGGAGACCTCTGGAGTTCGAGGATGAGGACCACGTCTTCTTACGGGTATCACCTCGACGAGGTTTATGGAGATGTGGCCAGAGAGGCAAGTTATCTCTGAGGTTCAACGGACCATTCTAGGTCCACAGCTGGGTAGGCGAGGTGGTTTACCGCTTGACCCATCCACTTCAGTTGCACTTGGTGCACGACGTTTTCCACGTATCTCAACTGAGGAGATACGTGCTCGACCCTCCACATATCATCGACCTTGATGAGCTGGACGGTGGCGATGAGATGACTTCTACGAAGGTTCCTATGGGGATCGAGGATTGACAGGAGCAGATCCTAGGAGGACGGTCGATTCCTCTTGTGCACTTTCTTTTGCAGCACGAGAACCTCCAGGTGAGCACATGGGAGCGGAAGGCTCAGATACATGCTCATTACCGCCTTTGTTTCCCTAAGTTTGTGGTGAAGCTTTACGGGGACGTAAAGCCCTGTGGTGGGAGTAATGTAATGACCCGTAAATTCCAAGGAATTTTTTTTCTTAATTTTCATTGGAATTTTACAAGAACGCAGTTTCTGATGGTGGCTGATTCCGAGGACCGGTGTGCCCGGAATCAGATTCTGAAGTTTGGCTCGGGTACCTTCAGTGAACGGACGAGCGGGTTTTTCTAACATTTTAACCGGTGGTCGGAATCGAATTCTGAGGGCACCGATGGAATCGCAGCGCCGGTAATTTCTTAGAAACGCCTCTTTCGGAGTTGCGTTTGCTCGAGTGTGGTTTTTAATTTTTGGGCATAAAGTTATGAAATAAAATAAATAGTGCAACAAACATTATTTTATTTCACTTAATCCGCTTGGAAGCCACTTGAAGCCACTTAATGAATCTTAAGCTGAGTTGTTGTGGATAGGGTGCTATCCAAAAAAATATCCTACCCTCTTGGTAGGATATTTGTGAGGTGGGACCCGCACGAGCCCCACCGTTTCTTTTCCGCGAAGTAACGCATCCGTGAAAACCTGTCATTATGAAAGTCAACTGACACGTTTTATTAATTTCTTAACGCACCAATTAATTGGGCGGTTTTCTTCATTGAATTAATTGGGCTGTTTATTTCAATGAATTAATTCTATGAATTAATGGGTCGTTATTTATCTCTTTATTCGTTTCTTAACCAGTTTGAAATCCATTGGCGTAGTAATAAAATAAGGCCAACACACCCTCCTTTTTTTTGGAATGTTGTGTTAAACCTTGAAGAACCTCTGAGAATTCTTCTTCCTCCTTCGCGAAGAACGCGATGAACGTGAAGAACGCGAAGAACGTGATGAACGCCGGCCTCCGCCGAAGAACGCCGAAACCGCGGAAATCGACGACGCAACGCCATGTGCCGCGACGCCGACGTTTCCTCTTCTGCGACGTTCCTTCCTCCGCAACGAAACCTTCTATCATCTGTTGGAGTTCGACTAACAAGATCAGAAGCGGAATCGGGTAGCAAGCGATGACGGCTTCGCCTTCCCTCGAGCCGGACGAACACCGACGTCCCCCTTCGACGTCGTCATCCTCGCGACGCCATACTGCGACGAACCTCGAACGACGACGCCTCCTTCCGATAGGCTTATACCCAAGGTAGGGGTTTGTATTCAATTATTTATATTTGTTCGAGATTTCCGACTTGGTGATCTTCGTGGTTAAAAACCATTTGTTATCGAATTTGAACTTTTTGTTTTGAAACCAAATGATAACGAATAACGTGTGGGGGGCCGGACCGCACGAACACGGCCAACCCTCCTCCTTTTTTTCTTTGTGGTTCGTACGAGGAAGCGTGGTGCCGTCGCACCACACGGTTTCATGCGGTAGATATGTGCGGCGCCGTCGCGCCGTGCCGTGGAAAGGAATTCAAGGACGCGACGCCGTCACGCCACATCGAAGAAAACCGAAGACATCCGAGGACGGAGTCGGTCCGCGGCGAAGGGGCGCGGCGCCAACGCGCCGTGCCGAAGAACCACGAAGACGGCGCGTTTCGTTTTTGACGTGCGGATTGACGGGCGACGACGAAGCATGCCGTTTGGGCATTTGAATCCCTTCGTAGTAAAGTTGGGGTCTCGGGGGGACCATAGGCGAAGACAACAGGAAGAACGGACCACCGAAGCGTGTCCGATGGTCCGCGGAAGGTGGCGGCGGCGGCGCGCCCGCCGGAAAAACGGGCGGCCGACGAACCTCCGACCTCAATCAGCGGCGAAGGGCGGGGGATCCGAGCGCCCCTCCCGCGTGTCGGCACAGCCACGCTGGCCGAGCCGCGGCCGGCCGGTCGGGCCGGACCGAACCGGACCGGGCCGGGCCCAGCCGGGTCGGACCCGGGCCGGGTCCACCCGGTTCGGGTCGACCCAGGGTGGGTCGGGCCAGGTCGGCCCGGGCCCAGACCCCCGTTTTCGGGCCACTTTCGATCAAATTCCTGTAACTTGAGTTACGGGCCTCCAAACGACTCGCCGTCAATGGAAACACAATCCTTGGATCAAGACGGTCGCTTCGGTATATCGCACTCAAGGTTTCAGATTATTTGGGTTCTGCCGGGTTGGTTCGGATACGAAACCAACCGGGCCCTCGGATCGGAAACCCTCGTAACTCGAGTTCCGGACGTCCGAATGATGTGCCGTCGACTTTTTTGTTTTCCTCTAAGTGAGACGGATCTTTTGGCTTACTCCGCTCGAGGTTTGGATGCCGTCGGAGTGCGGTCGGGTTGGTTCGCTCACGAAACCAACCGGGCCCCTGGGACGAAAAAGCCAATAACACACAGGCCGGTCGTCCGATTGACGCACCGTCTATCTCGTTGTTTTCCTCTTGTTGAGACGGAACTTTTGGCATCCTCCGCCCGAGTTTTGGATGCAGTTGGATAGTCGCCGGGTTGGATCGCACCGAAATCCAATCGGGCCCCTGGAACGGAAAAGCTGATACCTTTCTGACAGAACGTCCGTTTGACGAACCGTCAGCGGCGTTGGTGATCTCGTTGAGAAACGGTCCCTATGAGTATACCCTATGAGTGTTCGGGGTATATTTGAGTTACGGCCGGATTGGTTCGCACACAAAACCAACCGGGCCCCTGGGACGAAAAGGCTAATAACTCACAGACCGGGCGTCCGATTGACGCGCCGCCTTTTGCGTTGAGACCCTTATGACGAGGTGGTCCTTTGAGATTCTTCTTTGTGGGACTTTGTGATACTTGGTGTATCGACCAGTAGCTCGTGGAGCGGACGCTCCCGGAGACGAGCGTGCGGACTATGGAGACCATGTAGCCGGCTGAGACTTGATGACTGCTTGACCGACTCAACATGGAGTGAGTCGACTAGACCAGTGGACGGAGCACCCGATATTTGGCGATAGACCCACGGTGGACGGAGCACCCAGTAGTTGGCCGCAGACCCGCGGTACTCGACATGAGGATTACCTCTGTAGGCTATTGGGGGGAGCAGCCGGTATTTGGCGACAGACCCACAGCAGACGTAGCGCCCGGTAGTTGGCCGCAGACCCGCGGTACTCGACAGGAGGAGCACCTCAGCAGTCGTAGGTTAGTGAGCAGTAACTCGGAGTCGTGACAGGACCACTGTACACTCCAGAGACAGAGCTCTTCAGCAGTTACAGTTTCGATAATGAAAATCTTGTTTTGAGCTGAGACTTTTTGACCTTTGTGTTTACCTCATGATTGAGATGGGTCACTTGATAACTTAGGTATATGTAAGGGCATATACCTGGGTAGTGGTTATCCGTTCATTTCACACTCCTTGTGTTTCCTCATGATTGAGATGGGTTACTTGATAACATAGTTATATGTATGGGCATATATCTAAGTAGAGGATATCTGTTGAGATCTTCTTGTGGTTATCATTGTGGGTTTAGTGAGACCTTGAGGGTCTCGGGGTCCCTACTGAGTATCGTTATACTCACCCCTGCACGGGCTATGCCCGCACCTCATTGTGTTGGTTGCAGACGACGGGCAGTGCTGACGGAGGCCGAGTGTTCGAGGACTGGACGGTACCCGGAGGTGGACTACACGACGAGTCAGTAACCAGAGGTGGACTACACGACGTGACGACTCACAGAGGAGGTTGACGGAAGAGAGCTTGGAGGAGGCTATCTGTACCTAAACTTCAGGTAGGATCCGTGGTGGACGACCAGGAGCTACGCTATCTGTACCTACCCTTCAGGTAGGATCCGAGGAGGACGACCCAGGAGCTGCTTCCTACTTCCAGCTATTGTCTTTTTGTTGTTGTACCTTGTTCAGTTGTAGTCGTACTTTATTTTGGGTTTGTATTCTGGCCCATTTACTTTTCAGCATTTCTTTTATACTTAGTGTTTTGCTTCCGCTTGTACACTGTGGTGCTTGTTTTCTTTTATAAAGGAAATGCCTTCCCAGTTATCGGGATTTTACGCCTTTGGTGCTAGTCACCAGCCCCTGGCCTATGGACGGCGGGCTTGGGGTAGTCACGGCACGAGCCCCAAGGACAGGTCGTGACAGGTGGTTACGTGATATGCCATATGAAAGGTTGTGCCGTGAATACTAGGACGGGTGGTTATGTTATATCCTCTAATGCATTGGGTATGGAAGTCGGCCGTATGGCTATTCCATTAAGTGATATGTGTGGAAGTCGACCGTATGGTTATACCATTTAAGTATGTTTGTATCCCAAGTTACCTTTATATGTTTTGTGTTCTTTATATGGGCTTTATGGTAATATTTTTGATTAAAAAAGGGTAAGTAATGATCTTTTATTCAATGAAGAGTATTTTCTACTTCATAAAGGTGAAAAGTATTACTTTGATAAAGTATTCATGGTTTACTGATTGTTTTGAAAAACTATCAGTTTTCATTCGTTTTGTATCCCTTATTGAGATTTTTATGCTCACCCCAAGTTTTTGAAATGTTTTTCACAGGACTTAAAGTGGAATAGGGTCAAGGATGGGTTCATGGAAAAGACATTCTATCTAAAACATGGAACTAGACATGTTTCTTTTTAAGAGTTTTTATTTTATGAAAACTTAGTAGAAGTGTCAACATTGTAATCTTTTGAGATGTAATAGTTATATCCTAATTCTCTAAAACTGTTACCCTGAAAAGATCCTCTATGTGAATTATTAATTTAATTCAATATTAAGTATGTTTTAAGGCTGGGGCCTCATAAAAAGAGCTTTGTTGCTCCTTTTTGAATCAGCAGATCAATCGTGATTTTTCTGCAGTCTCTATTTTAACCGTTTAAAATAAAAGATTGATCACCACTCTCACCTATATGGTGTTTTTAGAGAGAAGTTATATAATTATACTGAGCATATCTCCTGCACATTTTTATCTATAAAATTATCCTTCTAATTCACAACATTCAAAAAATTTGAACTTATAGAGTAGTCGTAACTTCCTGGAAGACTTGGCATAAAAATCTCCTTTTAATTCGATCTTTAATCCAATGATAAAATGGCTTGGAATCGGTAAAAGTCGTACTTTAAAAATGACTTTAAATCCAGCTTGAAATCTTCCCAATAATCAACTTGGTGGCCGTTGCATAAAAATTTCTTCTTTCAAACTTTCTGACACCTAACATAAGGTTGATGATGTGGCGTCCAAACGTAGGGTTGATGACATAGTCTTCAAACATATGGTTCAGAACGTAAGGTTGAACATTAACATAGGGTTCGTGTTAATTTCTTCAAAAATAAGGTTGATCTTAAACATAGGGTTCATGTTACTTTCTTCAAATGCTCAAACATAAAGTAAATGATCCATAATTTTACATCAACACTCAAACGTACGGTAAATGATCCATACATTGCTGATAACCAAAACATAAGGTTCCTTCATAACGTAAGGTTCTTCTTCCATAAATTGCTAAAAATGTATTGTTGTTTAACCTTATTTTTCTCTTATCTCAAAAAGTATACACGCTTTTCATCCTTACACTACGTTTATCCACGTATAGTATGAACAGTGATTCCAGGACGCGCTTAAAGTAGATTCCGAAAATGTAAGGTATGAACAGTGATACCAGGACATGCTTAAAGTAGATTCCGAACAAGTAATGTATGAATAGTGATTCCAGGACGCACTTAAAGCAGATTCCAAAAATGATATAAATTGTCGTTATTTCAATAGTAAAATAAATTAATAAATTCCTGAAAAATACTAAATAAAATTATTAGAAAATAATTAAGGGTATTTGTGAGCATCAAAATTATCATAAAGAGACAGAGTATTATTTTCAATAATCTGCCCTTTTAAATAACATTATTTTTTATTTTTGAATACAATACATTGTGCAAAACCAAGGGCTTGGGAGGTGTGGGTAAGGGGGTAGATTTGGGGGACATTTATAAGAGGGAGGATGGTCACTTTTGGAAAGTTTTGAAATGTTACTTTATTGTAAAATGATTTTCAGATTTTAGAGGTCCCAAAATGATATATTTTTAGGATAAGGTGATAAGGGTTCGAAATCCACCCATACAATAGGTTTTCTACAACTGTAAGTCTTATATTTTCCATTATCTTTTCATTTTATATAAACCGTTCATTAACGAGGTAATCACTACATCATCATGGTGTCATAAATTAATTTATTTCTTTAATGTCTAAAAATTATACAGAAATTACTATTACGTGTGAAATACTTTTACCTTAACAATTAATATTTATAGTCTAATAGATCATTTATGTAAACAAAAATAAAATTGTTTTTCTTAGGATATACAAACCTTTGTTATATTTCTGTTCTTTTTTAAAAATAATGTCATAAATGTCACTATCACAACCATGTGACTCCATGGGACCTCAAGTTTGGTATAAAGATTCACATGGTATTCCATTACTCAAAAAAGAGGATTTGGACACATGTTGGGGTTATTTTATATTATTATATTATTATTTTATTACCCTTAACTACCCTATTACTAATTAATCACGATAATTAAAGTAATTGTCGCCGTTCCTATTCATAAAGTACAAAAAAAAGATTCTTAATTAAATAATTTGAACCTTCTGATTCCAAATATGGAATCCATTTTACCAAATTACAAATACAGAAATTGCAGTAATTAATTTAAAAATAATTCCCGTTGTCAAAACCAAAGATGGATTTTTAAGATGTAAAATCTATCAGAAAATTGATTCATTTTTACATCCAATTTAAAAGTTAAATTACATCCAATTACCAAATTGGTATTAAAATATAAAAACATAATTATGTTACACCTTAAAACCAATTAAAATTACAATATAACTGTATATATAAATTGGATGAAAAGGAAATTTTGAATTAAAATGCTGTATTTTCCACTATTCATTAAAAATAAACATGAAAATAAATATACCAAAAATTAACCCTAAGCTATATTTGATATTCCAAATTAAAAACATAGAAGTTTAATTAATTAATTTTATAATTAATTACGACTGTCAAAACAAAAAGCTTGTTTTTACGAAACAATATCAATCAAAAGATTGACACTTGTTTATGTCAATTTTCAAAGTGAAATTAATTCTAATGAACACCAATGGATTAAATGGTAAAAATATATTCTAATTACACTTTAAAACCAATTATAATGATTATATAACCATATAAATAAATTATATTAAAAGGAGGTTTTGAATTTAAATACAAAAATTTTCACAATTCATTAAAATATGATCTTTATCAGAGAAATAACAAAAATTTACAAAATGTAAATTTTGATGTCCTGATTGTAAATAAGGATTTTATTTTGTCGAATATAACATATAAAAGTGAAACAATTAGATTTAAAAAGGGGTTTCCATTAAAAGGTAGTTAATCTATCTTTTAAAGAATTTTAGAATATTTATGCTTAAAATTGGATTCAATCGCATTTTAAGCCTCTATAATTTATTGGGTAATTGATAAAATAATAAAAAAAACTTATATAATCACTTTTTAGTTAGCTTTATTCATTACTACCATTACTGCAGCTAGGTTTTTACTACCATTTAAAATAATAGTATTATATTATTAGTGTGCAATGTAAGATTTCAAAGAAACGCGTTGTTGCGTATTAGGTACACCATCGAACAAAGCATCCCCTTTAAAGTAATATTATTATTTTATTCACAAATATTAATAAATATGAAAATGTCATATTATTTATTTACCTGGGATTTTACATCCTTCTCCCCTTTAGAGAATTGCATCATTGCAATTTTAAAATTTGGCTCGGAAACGTCATTGAAATTCAAACATCAGAAAATGAGTCAGTGAAAATATCACTTTAAAAGACTAAAACATAAGTATGAAGGTCACATAAGTTAACCCATATTAGGTTTCCTTGTAGGAAAACATGGATATGTAGGAGAAAAAAAGGTTCAATTTCTGATAGAGAGTGATAGAAAATATGTCTAGGAGAAAGATAACCACCATAAAATCACAAACATGTGATGTGTTAAACAGTATTTGATTCCTCATTAAAAAAAGTTAACAAAAAACCTTTTTATTTCATGTTAAATTTCATTGATGAATTTATTTATTAGCTTAAACAAAACATAAGGAAACATACTTACTTGTCATGTAGAATTTCATCTCTTTCTAGATTTTGTACACAAACTCAAATATTCTCCAAAAGATGAGTATTTAGGATGACATGTTCACATTAAGAGCTCTATAATAAACTTCATGAGAATAAATTAACCTAAAAAAGATGAACTATATGTTTCCCATGTCTTTTGACCTTAACCAAAACCAAATTGGTTAGTACAAGATCAGATAATCCCCAAAAGAATAATCCTTTATAAAAAGAAATAATACTCTTAATCTCCAAAATTCAACAAAAAGAACCCAAGGCTCAAGAAAGTCTATTAAATAAATAGAAATCCATAAAATTCATCAATGTAATCCAAACTAAGATTGAAACCCAAAACTCTGAAAGATTTAATCACACTGTCTTCCAAGATAAATCTTAACATTTATCTCAAAATAACATCAGTTACTCTTAAAGTCTCATATTGAAAAGTAATTAACTTAATCACATATCCTCAATGATAAGTAAATCATTTCCATAGATAACCCAAAATCAAATTATTCTTGATTCATAAAATCATCTAGCTAAAAAGAATTTGTAATACTAACTAGGGAATTTAAGTAATCCAGTGGTAGGCGATAAATACTAGTAGCACTTTGGATGTGGGTTTGATTCCCACAACTTCATCTGACGTGATGGGTATCACATGGTCCATGTTTTGACCTTCTTAAAAAACTATATAATTTTATAACATTCCCCAAAAGGGTTAAATTCATCAAAAATAACCATAGCATAATTTAACCACGAAGGTTATCTAATAACTTTCATTTTTTCATCCCAAAATATATTAACCAGTATTTGCCTCAAATTCAAGGCTCATATAAACCCAAATAGATTTTATAACTATATCCACAAATGAAAAGATAATTATTCATTGAATAAAATTTTCATATATCAAACTTCAGGGTTACAGATACTAAAAAAAGTCTTCTAATGTAATCTCATCATCAAAAGAGCCTTAATACTTTTATGAATTTCACCATCATAAAATATACTATAACACTTGAATCCCTTATATGATGACTTATTACTCATTAAACATTCTTCATGATCCATTATCCATTAATTTCAAAATATATCTTTCCTACATACAAAATAATGAATCATATCATGAGATTCAACAATAGGAAATCATATGTTATGAAATAATCCATACCTTTCATTGGTCATTGTCAGTTTCTTCATCCTCAATCAGAATGGCATTAGGTATTGGAAAAGAAATATTTGTACGATCATTGTGATCCCATTCTTGAAACTTCTTCATAGAACATGTGTTTGTATAATGACCATGCACATCACATTTAAAACATTCAATTGATCCTTCAGAAATAACTTCGTTCCCTTTCTTAGTGTCAACCAGATGCTTCCTTTTTTCCATGGAAGGTTCTTACTTTTTGACCTTCATTTTCACATTTATAACATATTTTTGTCCCTTTGAATCATTTTCCTATGTGTTTATTTCCACATCATTGACACATAAGTTTTTGAACATACTTACCTTTATGATTATTACCTGAACATCCATATGAATTTTTTTCTCACATATGTGATGTCTTCTAAAAATAATTATGGTTCAGGTTGTCAATAATGACTCCAGATAGTTGGTTGAGAATAACCACAAGGGTTATAATTACATCTCCGATATAATTCAGTTTCTCATTCAGAAAACCGTCAATGTTTTCTTCACATCCACTGTAACTTTGGTGCCTCCTATATCCAGCCATTTACTAAAACCAAAAAGGTCAATGTGAGTATTTCAGTAAAATCATCATATAATACTAAGATATAATTATTCATGATATCTTAAACTTGTTTAATTTATATAAAAAAACTATGAATCTTTCTAAAATCCATACCATTATGGTAATGTAACTTATTCATAAAGAATACACTATCCTCTAATGTTATCTAAACCAACCTCTGCTACCAACTATAAGGACCCGACATTAAAACATTACATATTATTTAATTAAATGAATAATTCACAATGAGGATCATTTCAGGTTTAAATTTTTAGAGAATTAGGACATAACTATTACATCTCAAAAGATTACAATGTAGACACTTCTACTCAGTTTCCATTTTTTTCATTAAATAAATACTCTTGAAAATAAAGAAGTCTAGTTCCATGTTTTAGACAACATGTCTTTACTTGATCCCATCCTTGACCCTATTCATCGTTAAGTCTTGTGGGAAACATTTCAAAAACATGGGATGAGAATAAAAAGGTCAGAAAGGGATATAAAAATACGGAAAGAAAACATTAGTCCATTTCTACATAAGAATCAATGAAATCATACTTTACTCATAAAACATTAGAAATTTAACTTACCACATGAAATCATAATATTTATGAATAACTCATAGAAATCATAAGACATAAAGGTAACATGAGGCATTCATAAAATTCATAAATAGGGAGTAACCCTCATGGTTATGTTTGGAATACACATCGTAGTATATTTCCTAAATCTCTTCCTAGAAACCTAGGAGTTTCACTCCTTCGCATTACCCAATGCATTGGTGAGCTATCTCGGGCTCACCCTACTTTATTTTATCACAGAACCACATAGATTCAGAAATAATTCCCAAAAACCATAACATAATCTTATAACATAAAACATGCATAAAGGAAACAAAACATTTAAACATTTCAATCAGATGATATCAATACTACACATTGATATAATAAAAACATTATCAGAACCATTTTCAATACCAAAATAAAATAATGGTAAAACATGTATTTATTTGTCATTTTAAAAAATTTATTGCTTATAGAGGAAGGTGAAACTCAAATAATGTTCACTGCGGCGGGGAAGTCGCTGTCGCTGCATATGTAAGACAAAAACATTACATTTGTCATTTATTAAAATGCTACATGTAATAATATTACTTTTGAATGAAATTAAAATTAAAAAGGGTTTTATAGACCGTATAAAATAATGTCGTGCAGAAATCAAAAGATGCCTCAATGAAAGGATATTGAGACAAAGTCCCGTTCAAAGATGGTATCCTTAGATGAAAGATAAATAAATTACACAATTATGTGCGAAAAATATAAATACACTCAATATAAGTGGATATTAAGTGAAAAAAAATCAGAGTTCATCCACACATATTCATAGCATGACATAATAATGAATTTTAGGTTTAACCCAAAGAATTGAAATTGGGTTAAGAAGTTTCTTTACAGAAATTCAACAGCCTAATGACGTCACTTTAAAATTATGAAAATGAGTTAATGATATATAACAAGGGTATCTCATCAAATGGAAAGAAGGTTCATAAAATGATGATGTAAATACCCATAAATTAAAGTTTATTACACAAAGAACACAATAATGGTTAGTAAATACCCCACACAATGGGAAATAGTGGCAAATATCGCATGAATCTCACAGGAATAATAAGTGAGATAAAAACCCCTTACCTCATTGTAATCAATCAAGTCATATTACCAAAAGATAATAAACACCAAATTAATCACAGAATACCATGAATATAAATAGATTCATGCTAATATATATGAAATGGAAGTACACAATACACCACATGCAACAAATAAGTGGAGAACAATGGAAATCTCATGGAATGAAAAGTGAGATAAGAAATATCCTTATCTCAAGTCCGAATTGTCTAGTTCATTTATTTATATTAATTAATAATAAACCTTGGTCAATTTATAATTGATTAAGGAATTAATTTAAATTTTATTATTCAATTCATATCAAATATTATCATGTTATAATAAATAGTTAATTATGTGAGTTCATATCATACGTTTTGTCGATCTTTGGTGCATGAGTAAAAAATGACCTTGTTTGAAAAGAATTTCCAATGTAGTTATCAGTAAATCTTCTCAAGAATGGTTTTAAGGATATAAATATCATATATATTCAGTGTATATGTATTTAATAATATTCCATAATGTTTGGAGATATGAAATGAAATGTACCATTCATGGAGAAGGTAGGCTGTATGTACAAATGAACGCTACTTTAATTTTTTGTCATATTAATGGAAATTAAAACTAAATGATACATAGATATATTATAATTAGAGTAGTAGATATATGTTTTATAGGTAAAAAAAGTTCATGAATAACATTATTTATAAATTCCATGTTTGGAATGAACGAGTCACATCACTTGATGGGGCGGTTGTCCACACTTCCTCATATGAAATTATCGCATTTTCTCAACATGGAAAGCATAAAGGTATGTTTTAAATATGAAATACATAAGAATATAGAGGACATAAATATAATATATATCATATATAAATATAGTTCCATAAAAATGGCCACCATTAGAGGTGTTAAAATAAGATTGAACAATCATCGTTTCGTGAGCCAGTAATTCGCCAACCACAAAAACAGTATGTTTTTTAACCATTAGACCGAGGTGTGTGTAATTGTAGGTAGAAAACATATCATAGAAAAATAATAGTATATTTAGGATACTTGTGTTATTATAGGTTCAAATAATAAGAATATATGGGTGAGTGAATAAGGAAAATAAATGGAAGAAACTTAAGAGGAGACATTACCTCTAAATCGGGTAACTCTTTTTGATTTGAGCCAAAGGATTATTTGGAAAGACTTATGCCCGATGTGTAACACCCCAAGATTTCACAGTGTGTTATTTCTTCAAAATAATTCAATAACTTGCACTACAAGCAACACCGAGTTCAATTGCACCATGACATACCAAAAAAAAAGCCATTAAAAGAGGTCATGAATAGCATTAACTACATTTTTAACTTTATATAATCCTTATAATTTTAGAATCCATATTATGAGTTTCTTAGTCATAATGCAAGAACAGATTCATTTTCAGTATTGCACTTTTATCAACTTTTGATAGTGAAACCTTTTTAAATACAATATTTTAAACTTTTTGACTAAATGGAGACATCAAAAAATTTAAAATGAAACATCCCAAGCTTCCACGGTACGCTTTCTTTTGAATAAAACAGTAGCGTGTGTTGTACGCAACGTCGAGTTTTAACACACACCACAACCGATCAAACTAGCCGTTATGAATAGTAATATCTACTTTTTGAAATTATATATATTTTATATTTGAAAATGGACTTCATTTTTGGATTCGGAATATTGAATTTAGCCTAAGGTGAAATTTTGGTACATTTCGGATAACTTTCATATTTTGATGAATAGTGAAAATTACTAAATTTTAATTAAAAACAACTTTTTTAATCAAAATAATTAATAGTGATAAATTATGAATTTGAGTGGTTTTAAAGTATATTTAGAATATATTTTTACCGTTTAATATAATTTTGGTCATTGGACATAATTTTACAATTAAACCGAACATAAACAAGTGTCAATCTTTTGATAGTTATTACCTCTTAAAAACACGCTTTTTGTTTTGACAGCGGGAATTAATTTTAAATTAATTTCTGCCACTTCTGTGTTTTGAATTTAGAAAAATGGATTCCATATTTGGAATCAGGATGTTCAAATTGTGTAAATAGGTAACTTTTATTTTTAGACATTTTGAATAATTACTGCGGTAAATATTTTATTTACCATGGTTAAGGGTAAATCCGGTAAATAAGGGTTAAAAAATAATATTATAATAATACTAAATTACCCTAAAACGTGTCTTAACCCTATTGGTTGATACATGGTCGACCATGGGCATCTTCGGGTCAATTTTGGGACCCCATTGATCCACTTGTAAGTGATAATGACACTTTATTTTAATTAAGTTAAAATGAATACAAAAATGGCATAAGCTTACATCTTTTAAAAGAACAATTTTTACATAGGGTTATACATGTTGGATTTTCGATTATAAATATTCATTAGAAAGATAAAAAGATTTCCTAAATAATGATATTTTATTTATAATTTTTAGACATCAAATAATTTAAATTATTAATGACACAATAATGATGCAATGTTTACCTCATTAATAAATCATTTAAATAAATAAGATTCTAATGATTAAAATATTATCTAAAACCTGTCCAATTCTTATTGGTTGATGTTATTTAGAATATGAGTCATCTTATCTTCGACCTCAATGATTTTTGGACCATTATAAACCGAATATAATTATATTATAAAATAATACTTTCACTCTTTCCTCAAGAGCCCCTCCTCTCCCTTATAAATGGAGACCACTTCTACTCATTCCTCACACCTCTCAAGCCACTTGGCTCGTCCAAACTCTGCCCAACTAAGCTCCCCACATCCCTCTCCTCCTCCTTGAAGCTTCCCCTTAGGCAGAAAGCATTTCAAGAAGTCATTTGGTTCCAACCAAAGTGAGTTACCTAAATTAAAGGTAACGATTTCTCTTAAATTATTTTCATTTATTTTGCTTCTTCAACCCCCAAACTCTTTTTATTTCCTTTCTTTTGTAACAACACCAGTATCCTCAATATACTAGGATGTTGTTATAATAAGGATTCAAACTACACATACACACAACTCCATCTAATGGATGATGAACATAATGTTTCTGTGGATGGCAAACTAACGCCTCACGAAACGATGATTGTTCAAATACATCTTACCGCCTCTCATGGTGGCCATTATGATGGCACTGTAATTAAATATGATATTAATGATATATATTTTTTATATAAGCTTCTGTAATTCCATTTTATTTCAAACAATTATTCGTTTCATGTTGTATATACATACGATAATTTCATTTGAGGAAGTGCGGACTACCGCCCCCTTAAAATGATATGACTCGTTCATACCACACATGGAACGTATAAAGGATGGTGTTAATGAACTTAAGTAACATGTATAAAATATTATATTATACTGGAATAGTAATATACCTATGTATCATTTTTATTCGATTCTTTTAAAATAAAAATTAAATGGAAGTAGCGTTCGTGCGTACGTACGGACTACCGTCTCCACGAACGCGATGAGATTCATTCTCCATCGTATCCATTCAAGTATAATTATTATTATATGATTTAAAAATGATGTTTAAGGACTTTATACCATTATGGATTTTAATAATATACAACTTATCCTTTACAAAAATGTCTTACGTAACAAAACATACAAAAGCAAACAAGTATGTTCACACCCGAAACATCGATAATACTAAGATATTATTATCAAATCAATATTAAAAGATCATATATGATATCATATTAATGTATATGATTCTTGTATAATTTAATAACAATTATTTCACCATTATGCAGGAGGTTAACCTACCCCAACCAAGGAAAAGTACAAGGTAAGGGTTATTTCACAATCTCTTCATTATCCGAGGTTGTTTATACGTAATAATCTACTGGGATCTCTTTATCATCCACATCCATGTTTCCTTGAAATGTATTTCAAAACATTTTTACTATTTACACGAATATGGGTTAAAGTCATTTATACCCTTGTTTGACTTTTTATAAGAGGTTTATAAAGGAATCTTTCCGTCGTTTTCAAAACAAGGTCCTTTTTAACCTTTTCGACTGAATTGAGGTAAGAATGTTTTTTTAACTTATACGGCGGGTGCGGTTATTTTCCGCCGTTATAAAATCGTCGAAGCTTCCCTTACAAGCTTATAAGAATATTTTCAAAGAAAATGTTTTATTTTATATGGATCTTAAATGATTTCAAAATAAAAGGAGATATTTCTTTTAAAAGAATTTTGATTTCATCTATGTCAACATCCTTTGATGGATTTTAAGATTATTTGAAGTTGATTTATTATGATACAAAACTTCTATATTGTATTGAAGGTTTTGTGATATGTTTGACTGTGGATGTGCTATTTTTATACCATTCATAGTTTATGGCGAAAGTATTGACATTTCGTATGCTAGTTTTAATACGAATGTTTATGTTATGTTTAAACCTTTTCATATGGGAATGCATTGGACTTAATAAGTGACGGGTGGAGCCCGTTATAGCTCCTCGATGCATCGGTAGGTCTCATGAGACAAACTAGTGTCTTGGCACAAGGCCTTGACAAAATCTTATTTTTAGTCTTGGCACGAGGCCTTGGCTATGTGGTTATGATAGTCTGGCATTATGCATTCGAACATTATGAAAGTGGTTATTGATAATGCATGTGATTATTCGATTAGTAGAATATCCATGTGAACAAGTAAATGGCATTATTTCTTTTATTTATGCCATATTATGTTGAAGTTCAATTTTAAAAGGCTTTTGTTTTTGTAATTCATTGCCTTAAATGTTTATGCTTATTTTGAATGTTCCGCTATATTGTTATCCTTACTGGGCATTTGAGCTCACCCCTTTTCTATGTTTTATTTTTCCCAGGTAGTGAAGAAGTAATTTATGAATGACTTGCAGGGATATTATGAGGGGTTAATAGTGTGGATATGAAGACTTTGTTGTTGTAGTAGTTTTTCACTTTGAAATGTAATGTAAAACTTTATGATTATATCTAGTGTTTCCAAGGCTACTAAACCAATCGGTCTTTCGAGATTTGATCTTTCTTGTGATCATGCCAATGTTATGTAAGTAATGCACCGACTCTGGGCAACTGGGGTCGGGGCGTTACAGTTGGTATCAGAGGAAGTTTAGTACAAACCTTGGAAGCTAGATTTAGATAAACTCTGATTAGAGCACGTAGACCTAAGATGAACTTTGAGGATTAGTATAGAAGAACTTCCTAGAATTTTGGTATTGTAGAGATTTTGTGAGTTTTCCGAGCGATACATCCCTGTCTGGATACGAGCAGGTAGAGGCGGCTCTGGCACAGATGTACCTAGGGGTAAAACCCGAAAACACCGCTTTGAGCTAGACTCGAACGGGAACTGGTGCACGACAACGGGCCTTGCTGCACTCTTGGTTACGACACTCCCGGGGGATATGCTTAGGATAACTCTCATTTTCTTTACAAATAATTTTTAAGGGTTTATGATTATATACTTCCTTAAAGAAAACATTCCTATGATTATGGATTATATCCATAAATATTTCAATTTATGTTAAGTGTTTTATAAGTATGGGATTATGTATTTTGATTCATAAACTGATCTAGTGTATGCCATTGTTTAGAAATGGCGACCAGTAGAAGGAATGAGAACTCCAGAAATGCACATGATCCAAAGAGAAGGAAGGATCATATCTTTCATGGTCTTAAGGTAGAATTTATAATAGAAATAGTCTCCCATGTATTATCATCATATGAAGAAATAACATCATGTGTTGATAAGATAAGTAAAGAGTTTACTGAGTCCTATGGCTTTGAAGGGAAGTAAGAGAAGAAAAGGATGGAAGAGAGAAAGATGGATAAAGGGAAGAGGGAAAAGAAGAATTTTCCCATATGTGGTAACTGTGGAAAGAAACACCCTGGAACTTGCCTGAAAGGAATGGGAGTTTGTTATAAGTGTGGAGGAAAAGGGCACAAAGTACGTGACTGCAAGGGTAAGAAAATGGTTTCAAATGTACAATTCTTCATTTGCAAGGAGTTTGGACACTACGCGAACCTATGTCCCAGTCATCAGACTATGCCGCAAATGATGTTATTGGATAATAATCAAGTTATGATACTACCATAGATGAGGAGGAATGATTAGAGTTCTTATGTTGATTATGTCAATTGAGAGTTGTATCAACAATGTACTTGTTATAATAATTATGGAGTATATAAGGATTGTACTGCAGTACTATTTCATTAAGGACTTGAGATTGTGTGGAACAAAGAAAAGTTACTCAATAGCAGGATAAATTTTTGGAAAATATATGGTTGAGAGAATGATAAATCATAATATAGTTCTGATACTGAGGTAGTGATTTTGGATAAATTATATTGGATATTCTTGACTACCTTGGAACTGATTAATGATTTGTATATTCCATCATTGTTGGGGTTTAAAACATTTTTGGATTAATGAAGTATATCCAGCATTCTATATGGAATAAGGGAGCATGAATGTAATCAACAAGGAATATGGTAATACATGATGAAGGTATTCATATGATATTACGGGGTAAAAAGGATCTATATTATGTTTACCTTCCATATAAATGTTATACGGTGAGTTTGGACATAAGTATTTTGGATAGTTCTAGTTTGGATTATTTTGGATTGCCATAAAAGGACAACCTGGAGGTCGGGCGGCAACCCGTCACGTCCGGCAAGGGTGCGAGACTTGAACCCACAACTGAAGGGCGACAAGGGTGTATCACCTACCACTAGCCCATGAGATGTCCTGGATTAAATAATGTAGTATTTATTAAAATATCATGTAGATGAATTATAAATTCTTTTATTTTGGAACCCTATACGAATAGTGTAAATAGAATTTTTTTTACATTCTATTATCTTTTAGAGTGAAAGATGAGTTTGTGGTAGAAATTTATTAATGGATAAAACTCTAATTATAAAGTAAGTATATCTCCTTATGATCTTAGCCAATGTCATAAATAAATTTCTCAATATTAAGAAAAGCAACTTAGACCAAAAATGTTTTCCTAGATGGTACCTTAAATCATCACTAATTTATGGCTTTGGGATTGTTGGCCTTTTCATAGCCATGTTCTCTACCACTCTCCATCAGATAATTGATGGTTATATTTCTCTTCCATATCCATATTTTCCTACATGGAACCCTAGTATGTGTTATTTTCGGTAATCTTCATACTTTAGACTCTTTATTTTAAATAGAGGCCTCGTTAATTCATTTTTCGATGTGGGATTTCAACTAAGATATTTTGAAACGTCAAAAATGTGTTATCCCAATACCCTATATTTTGTTGAACCGATGGTACATCAAATAATCATAGATTGATGAGTTTAAGGACCTCAATTATACACTTGTTTGTGATTGATGACCTCAATCACTACCTATAAATATTTTCGTTTTTCCTCCAATTATATATCTCTAATTGCCACCAATTTTCTCCTAATCGAGATCATAATTTGGTGGTGACCCTTTCATTTATCTTTTCCTCATATTAAGACTAAATTTTAGTAACCCAATTTCCGATGTGGATTTTCCCACAAATATATTATCTATTTTCAACCTTTTATTTTCGAAGAACAATTTCAAATTGCGAGGACGCAATTTATTGAAGGAGTGGAGAATGTAACACCCCAAGATTTCACAGTGTGTTATTTCTTCAAAATAATTCAATAACGTGCACTACAAGCAACACCGAGTTCAATTGCACCATGACTTACCAAAAAAAAATCCATTAAAAGAGGTCATGAATAGCATTAACTACATTTTTAACTTTATATAATCCTTATAATTTTAGAATCCATATTATGAGTTTCTTAGTCATAATGCAAGAACAGATTCATTTTCAGTATTGCACTTTTATCAACTTTTGATAGTGAAACCTTTTTAAATACAATATTTTAAACTTTTTGACTAAATGGAGACATCAAAAAATTTAAAATGAAACATCCCAAGCTTCCACGGTACGCTTTCCTTTGAATAAAACAGTAGCGTGTGTTGTACGCAACGTCGAGTTTTAACACACACCACAACCGATCAAACTAGCCGTTATCAATAGTAATATCTACTTTTTGAAATTATATATATTATATATTTGAAAATGGACTTCATTTTTGGATTCGGAATATTGAATTTATCCTAAGGTGAAATTTTGGTACATTTCGAATAACTTTCATATTTTGATGAATAGTGAAAATTACTAAATTTTAATTAAAAACAACTTTTTTAATCAAAATAATTAATAGTGATAAATTATGAATTTGAGTGGTTTTAAAGTATATTTAGAATATATTTTTACCTTTTAATATAATTTTGGTCATTGGACATAATTTTACAATTAAACCGAACATAAACAAGTGTCAATCTTTTGATAGTTATTACCTCTTAAAAACACGCTTTTTGTTTTGACAGCGGGAATTAATTTTAAATTAATTTCTGCCACTTCTGTGTTTTGAATTTAGAAAAATGGATTCCATATTTGGAATCAGGATGTTCAAATTGTGTAAATAGGTAACTTTTATTTTTAGACATTTTGAATAATTACTGCGGTAAATATTTTATTTACCATGGTTAAGGGTAAATCCGGTAAATAAGGGTTAAAAAATAATATTATAATAATACTAAATTACCCTAAAACGTGTCTTAACCCTATTGGTTGATACATGGTCGACCATGGGCATCTTTGGGTCAATTTTGGGACCCCATTGATTCACTTGTAAGTGATAATGACACTTTATTTTAATTAAGTTAAAATGAATACAAAAATGGAATAAGCTTACATCTTTTAAAAGAACAATTTTTACATAGGGTTATACATGTTGGATTTTCGATTATAAAAATTCATTAGAAAGATAAAAAGATTTCCTACATAATGATATTTTATTTATAATTTTTAGACATCAAATAATTTAAATTATTAATTACACAATAATGATGCAATGTTTACCTCATTAATAAATCATTTAAATAAATAAGATTATAATGATTAAAATATTATCTAAAACCTGTCCAATTCTTATTGGTTGATGTTATTTAGAATATTAGTCATCTTATCTTCGACCTCAATGATTTTTGGACCATTATAAACCGAATATAATTATATTATAAAATAATACTTTCACTCTTTCCTAAAGAGCCCCTCCTCTCCCTTATAAAAGGAGACCACTTCTACTCATTCCTCACACCTCTCAAGCCACTTGGCTCGTCCAAACTCTGCCCAACTAAGCTCCCCACATCCCTCTCCTCCTCCTTGAAGCTTCCCCTTAGGCAGAAAGCATTTCATGAAGTCCTTTGGTTCCAACCAAAGTGAGTTACCTAAATTAAAGGTAACGATTTCTCTTAAATTATTTTCATTTATTTTGCTTCTTCAACCCCCAAACTCTTTTTATTTCCTTTCTTTTGTAACAACACCAGTATCCTCAATATAATTGGATGTTGTTATAATAAGGATTCAAACTACACATACACACAACTCCATCTAATGGATGATGAACATAATGTTTCTGTGGATGGCAAACTAACGCCTCACGAAACGATGATTGTTCAAATACATCTTACCGCCTCTCATGGTGGCCATTATGATGGAACTGTTATTAAATATGATATTAATGATATATATTTTATATATAAGCTTCTGTAATTCCATTTTATTTCAAACCATTATTCGTTTCATGTTGTATATACATACGATAATTTCATTTGAGGAAGTGCGGACTACCGCCCCCTTAAAATGATATGACTCGTTCATACCACACATGGAACATATAAAGGATGGTGTTAATGAACATAAGTAACATGTATAAAATATTATATTATACTGGAATAGTAATATACCTATGTATCATTTGTATTCGATTCTTTTAAAATAAAAATTAAATGGAAGTAGCGTTCGTGCGTACGTACGGACTACCGTCTCCACGAACGCGATGAGATTCATTCTCCATCGTATCCATTCAAGTATAATTATTATTTTATGATTTAAAAATGATGTTTAAGGACTTTATACCATTCTGGATTTGAATAATATACAACTTATCCTTTACAAAAATGTCTTACGTAACAAAACATACAAAAGCAAACAAGTAAGTTCACACCCGAAACATCGATAATACTAAGATATTATTATCAAATCAATATTAAAAGATCATATATGATATCATATTAATGTATATGATTCTTGTATAATTTAATAACAATTATTTCACCATTATGCAGGAGTTTAACCTACCCCAACCAAGGAAAAGTACAAGGTAAGGGTTATTTCACAATCTCTTCATTATCCGAGGTTGTTTATACGTAATAATCTACTGGGATCTCTTTATCATCCACATCCATGTTTCCTTGAAATGTATTTCAAAACATTTTTACTATTTACAAGAATATGGGTTAAAGTCATTTATACCCTTGTTTGACTTTTTATAAGAGGTTTATAAAGGAATCTTTCCGTCGTTTTCAAAACAAGGTCCTTTTTAACCTTTTCGACTGAATTGAGGTAAGAATGTTTTTTTTAACTTATACGGCGGGTGCGGTTATTTTCCGCCGTTATAAAATCGTCGAAGCTTCCCTTACAAGCTTATAAGAATATTTTCAAAGAAAATGTTTTATTTTATATGGATCTTAAATGATTTCAAAATAAAAAGAGATATTTCTTTTAATAGAATTTTGATTTCATCTATGTCAACATCCTTTGATGGATTTTAAGATTATTTGAAGTTGATTTATTATGATACAAAACTTCTATATTGTATTGAAGGTTTTGTGATATGTTTGACTGTGGATGTTCTATTTTTATACCATTCATAGTTTATGGTGAAAGTATTGACATTTCGTATGCTAGTTTTAATACGAATGTTTATGTTATGTTTAAACCTTTTCATATGGGAATGCATTGGACTTAATAAGTGACGGGTGGAGCCCGCTATAGCTCCTCGATGCATCGGAAGGTCTCATGAGACAAACTAGTGTCTTGGCACAAGGCCTTGACAAAATCTTATTTTTAGTCTTGGCACGAGGCCTTGGCTATGTGGTTATGATAGTCTGGCATTATGCATTCCAACATTATGAAAGTGGTTATTTATATTGCATGTGATTATTCGATTAGTAGAATATCCATGTGAACAAGTAAATGGCATTATTTCATTTTATTTATGCCATACTATGTTGAAGTTCAATTTTAAAAGTCTTTTGTTTTTGTAATTCATTTCCTTAAATGTTTATGCTTATTTTGAATGTTCCGCTATATTGTTATCCTTACTGGGCATTTGAGCTCACCCCTTTTCTATGTTTTATTTTTCCCAGGTAGTGAAGAAGTAATTTATGAATGACTTGCAGGGATATTATGAGGGGTTAATAGTGTGGATATGAAGACTTTGTTGTTGTAGTAGTTTTTCACTTTGAAATGTAATGTAAAACTTTATGATTATCTCTAGTGTTTCCAAGGCTACTAAACCAATCGGTCTTTCGAGATTTGATCTTTCTTGTGATCATGCCAATGTTATGTAAGTAATGCACCGACTCTGGGCAACTGGGGTCGGGGCGTTACACGATGTGAGGCTTCTAGGAGTAAGATAGGGATGTGGAGAGATAATATTAGTAGATTTTGGACTATCCAATGGCTTTAGAGGTGTGGTTAAGGGGGTAGAGGTGGGGGCCTTTTATAAGAGAGAGGAGGGTCAATTTTGGCAAGTCTTGAAATGTTACTTTATTATAAAATGATTTTCGGATTTTTGAGGTCCCACAACGATATATTTTGAGGATATGGTGTTAAGGGTTCTAAATCCACACATCCAATATTTTTTCGACATGTTTATGTCTTAAATTTTACATTATCTTTTCATTGTATTTAAATCGTTTTTAATAAAGTAATCACTGCATCATCATGGTGTCATAAATAAATTTATTTATTTAAAGTCAAAAAATTATAATAATATTACCATGATGTAGGAAATATTTATATCTTTCCAATTAATATTTATAGTCTAAGATATAATTTATTTAAACCAAATTAAAATTATTTTACTAAGGATATTCAATACTTTGTTATATTTCACTTCTTTTTTAAAAATAATGTCCTAAATGTCACTATCACACCCATGTGACTCCATGGGCCTTAATGTTTTGAATAAAGCGTACCATGGATTTACATGACTCAAAAAAGAGTAATTGGACACATGTTGGGGTCATTTTATATTATCATGATACTATTTTATTAACCTTGATTGCCTGATTGCTAATTAATCACGATAATTAAATACAATTGTCATCATTACTATTCATAATGTCCAAAAAACAAACTAGTTTTAATTACATAATTTAGACAATATGATTCAAAATATGAAATCCATTTTAACAAATTACAAACACAAAAATTCCAGTAATTAATTTAAAAATAATTCTCGTTGTCAAAACCAAAGACGGGTTTTAAGATGTAAAATCTATAAAAAGATTGATTTGTTTTTACATTGAATATAAAAGTGGAATTACATAAAAAGAACAAAATTGTATTAAATTATAAACACATATTAAAATTACACCTTAAAAACAATTAAAATGACAATCTAACTATATAAATAAATTGGAGGAAAATACAATTTTGAATTAAAATGCTGTATTTTTCAGTATTCATTAAAAAATGAAGAAATTCAGAAAAATAACAAAAATGTACTATAAGATATATTTAATATTACAAATTAAAAAATAATTTCCATTTTACCAACTTAAAAACATTGAGGTTACATTAATTAATTTTATAATTAATTCCCGCTGTCATGACAAATAGCGTGTTTTTAAGAAATAATATCTATCAAAAGACTGGCAATTGTTTATGTCTATTTTCAAAGTGAAATTAATTATAATGACCACCATTGTATTAAATGGTAAAAATATATTCAATTTACACTTTAAAAACAATTAAAAATATAATATAACCATAGAAATAAATTATATTAAAAGGAGGTTTTGAATTAGAATATAGCATTTTTCACTATTAAATAAAAATTGAACTTTATCGAAAAATACTAAAAATTTACACAAAGTAAGTTTTGATGCCTTTAATATAAAGAAAGATTTTATTTTGTAAAATATAACATATAAAAGTGAAAAAATTAGATTGAAAATGGGTTTTCCATCAAAAGGAGGTTAATGGACCTTTTAAATAATATTAGAATATTTTTGCTTAAAATTGGATTCATTCATATTTTAAGCCTCTATAATTTATTGGGTAATTGTTAAAATATTTAACAAAGATATATAATAATTTTTTAGTTAGTTATATTCATTTCCGCCATTAAAATGGCTAGGAATTTACTACCATTTAAAATAATATTATTATTTTATTAGTATGCAACGTAAGATTTCAAAAAAACTCATTGTTGCATATTGGGTATGCCATCGAACATAACATCCCCATTAAAGTAATATTAATATTTTATTATAAAATATTAATATGTATAAAAATGTCATATACTTTATTTACCTCGGATATTACAAATTTTCATCAATTAGAATTTCTCAAATAAAAGAAAATTTTTATATGTAATGAAATTTATTAAATAAGAAAAACAATAAAAGAAACATTATTTGATTAATGAGAAATATTGATAAATTTTATTTAAAGCTATTCACACAAAGGATTAGATGATATTCACTGACCACTAATAATATAAAAATAAAACATTGAAAATGATAGAATCCTACGTGATGAATTATACATTGGCGTGATAATTTATTAATCAATGTTTGAAAAAAATTGGTTGACATAAAATATTCAGAAAATAGAAAATAGTTTGAAATATTTGGTAATTCTATAAGAGGATTTTATGATACATGGTAAACTATATAAACTAAATTTAAATTTAATTCAGAAGAATATTCAAATGTTCTTTGAAAAATAGATCTTAAAAATATAAATATTATTTGTCCACTATAATTGTGTGTTTCAATTATTCATCACACAATTATTTCATTAAATATTGTGTTGAAGTACCAGATAATATATATCATGTTTTTATTAATGAATACAATTATAAAAACAAAAACAATAATTTGGATGAAATTTAAAATTTTATTATGTATTTTAATGAAATTATACCATGAAATAAAACATTTTTAATAAAATCTTAATTAACCTATACCATTGAAAAATAAAATTACAAATTGATTCCAATACACATTCCAACCACAACCATTATTATAGAGATAAATGAATGATCAACCGTAATATACATATGATCCTTAGGATTATAATCCATCATATTAGTAAATTTTATAATTAAAAAATGAAGCCTGCAAATTGATAATTCATTTATGGTATCTCATTAAAATGTTTATTATAAACCTTAATAAACTATCATTTAAAATAATAACAAATACAATGATGCATTTATTATTTGTTAGTAGTAAAATTTGAAATGAATTTTCACTTGAAAATGACCCAATATAGAATATAATAAAGGAACTAATAAAAATGAATAATAAAATCATAAATATAAAGGGATGAAAATACAAACCCAATATATGAAATTTTTGAATGATAAATAGAAAATCTACTATCCATTTAAATTATGAAAATCACAATATAATCTCTTCCATGAAAAATAAAATCATAATGAAATTACCTTAACATAAAAAAAGTGTTAAATCCTTGTTTAATATTTGGATTCCTTTGCCAAAATTCCAAAATATGTCCTTTCAATTAATGATCTATTCCACCTAAAAAAGGATACATGGGAATGATAGAGTTATCTAGGAATAAAATGTTCCATTCTTAGTGGCATATTTATTCGTCATTGAATTCCATGACTCAATAACCATCTCTATCCATCTACTATTAAATTTATATCATTAATAGATATCATATTTTTTGGGAATACTTCATCAATTCCATCTATCATTTTATCTTTCCCTACTCATATATTTTAGAAAACAGTCCCAGAAGAGTGGTACTCTAACTTGAAAATAGTTCTACAACATTTTTAGCAGGAGTATTGACGATTTATTAGGAAATGTACAAAATCATTTTTTCTAGAATAATTATATATCCTAAATATATAAAAATAAAAAAAAATCATAATCACAAATTTTATTATATTATAACTTTATAATTTTTTTTGATTCTATTATCAGTGTTCATGAATATAAACTCATGATTGATTTTTGGGAATGCGTAATACATTTCAAAAAAAATACAGAATGATATTTTCTCCAAATGAAAAATATATTTTCACTCTCAAACAAATTGAATAATTGAGGAATTATGAGAAACATTATCTTTTCAATGATTGGTCAAATATTGGTAATCAATAAAAATTTTTGAAATTTTTTTTTTAAGAAACCTATTATCAATACAAAATAATGTAGTGGAGTGGTGACATTTTATTTCATTGATGAATTTTAATGTTTGATTTTATATGATGAAATATATAGTGTATAATTTTTACAAGAAGTATGTACTTATTAGGTAATGAATCCCAATAATTTTTTCATATCTAATTTGGAGGTTAAATAAATAATTAAAACCTATTAAACTAGAATGGAAATATGGGTATCTTATGGGTTTTTATATGTTGCTTTTCTTCCTTCTTATATACATAAAATGTAAAAAATAATTCCTAATAAATTATCTTTTAAAAAAGAATACCAAATACAAAAATTTGACTACATGTGACATTCCATAAATAATACCTATGTCTGTATACACATTGTTTTATTTGATGTTGATTCATAACATTCTATATAATCCCATATAAGACTAAACCCAATTACGATGGTGGTAGTGGAAATAAAAATGATAAATTAATTGAATTATACATAATATTCCACATTCCTAACTTATTGTAGCTATGTAACATATTTTTAATGAATAATATAATTTTAATAATAACTATTGATAAAGAATAATAAACTAAGTCATCTGAGATTATAATTATTTAATTATTTTCATGGATTTGGAAAACTATATCAATTTTCAACTGTGGAAATTTCCCAATAACCTTCACAAATAATATTATATATACAATTTCATGAAAACCCCATTACTACTTCCCACATTTATTTTTTGGATACATATAGGTTCCCATTTATTTTATGACCATGAGAAATAAACATTTACATAAAAATATGAAAACATTTCTTATAAGAGTATACCATTTGGATTATGTAATTTCATTGGTAAATTATAAAAATTTATTTACATGTTTTCTCTAAATTTATTAATGTTTTCATTTTAGTGTGTATATATTACTTAATTATTCTTGAAAATTTATTTAAATATTTCAAATAAATACTGATAATGTCTTGAAAACATTCATCGGAAAAAATATTGCACTCATTATAAAAAATCTATTTCATAGTGGAATTGGATTGTTTTGGTATATGTGATTTCAGGGAATAGAATTAAATTTGATAACAAAAGTCTAAAATCATCACCACAATCTCTTACCCCAAATGTGTAAAACATATAAAATCTATTTTAGTTATTTAAAATATTAAACATTGTGAATATAATATTTAAGTAAGTTATTTTTACAAGTATTAAACATTATTAAAAAATACACTAGTTTTTTTTATTTTTAACGAATGAAATAATTATAAGAATTGAAGAGATATATGACCACACCACTAGTGATAAAAACTCTAACAAAGAAATATATTTTTTAATTATTTATGATTCTTTAAACCATGTGGTTGGAGAAATAATGTCCAAAAGGTTTGATGCTTTAATGAATTTTATAGATTATTCATTATATAAATTACTATATTCCTAAATAAATAATATTATAAGATAGAATGAGTTTCATTATATTTTGTATTCTTTAGAAAAATTAAAACCATGCCTACTAGAAAATAATTGAACATTATTTTTTAATTTTGAAACACTTAGAAAGACAATTATGAAGGGTATATCTAAAACAGATATAGTGAGATGTATGCTATTGATGATGTAATTCAATGTAGACATTAATGAAAAAAGTGCATTTGAGAACCATTTATGTGTTACATGAGATGCGTATTCCACACTATAGTTGTAGAAATTTTATTCTAAAAAACCATTAGTGATGATATTTTATCTAGGCAATAATTTTTGATTGATGGTGATGTGCCGTTATATTTTGATCTGGTTTACATTCGTGTCATTACTCAAATACATCCACACCTTTAATATATCCAAATAATAATACATACTTCTGAATAAAAAATTTATGTATTGGTTGATCCTTTCATTTAGTGAATCAAAATAGAATAGTTTTGTAAAAGGTGACTCTCTATGAGTGATGTACAAATATATTTATCATTGGAGACATAACAAAAATTATTTTCCACGATGGATGATAATGAATACATAAGAATGTTTTAGAATTTAGATTATTATACCCACACATAATAAATAAAACCACGGTTTTTTTTAAAAGATGAAATAAATTAAAAAACACTGGAAATATCTCAATAGATTATTGAATTCCCCAAATAACCATGAAAATTAGTGAAGTATTTTATGCATGTGGAATGTGTAATATGATACTATTTCCTATTTCGTCTAGGTATTGTAAGACATTGTGTATTATTTATTATGATTCTATATGGATGGGTACAAAAACTATAATGATTGATGATTCATTTCTTGTCTATGTTATTGTTACATATAACATATTCAATAGATTTAAAGTACCCATAACTATTATTTTGGATCATCGAACACACATATATAATAAAATCATGAAACTTGTACAATGAGTTATAGAGTTAACCATAGAATATAACTACAACAACCCTACAATTTGAATGGTATTTCTAAAGTTACCAAAGTAAATTTTAATAGATAATTTAGAATATTTTATCACCTAATAGAAAATAGTAGAGAAATTATTTTGATGAAATATTATGGGATTACAAAATAGGTTACGAACCACCAGTTGAAATTAGTCTACGATGTTCAGTTTGTGAAAAAATATTTCCCATCTTAATGTAATGACAATAAAAAACCAAATTGATGTTGGATAGGAGGATCATATAATTATTATAACATATATATTAATGGAAATTAAATATATGGATTTCAGATGAAATTAAAATATAATACTTCGAAAATTTTAGTATAGTGATTGAGAAAACATGGTTAATATATGACAAATGGTTGCAGAAGATATCATTCTATCATGATTAAACTTTTTTAAAATTTAACTCAATATTTATGTTTATTAAATTAATTTTTAATTTTTAATCATATGGTACATTCATTGTTACAAAATTTTTAGGTTTTTAGTTTAGATTACTCGAGGATGAGAGGTGAATACTTTTATTATGACTAGACAATTGGAAGAGAAGTAATATGAGAGATATCCTGATAAACCCCAATTGAAAATTGAATTCTTTTATGTATTTAATAAATGAAACATCCCAGTCATATTTATCATTTTCATCAGAATTTTATTCATATAGAATAATATGTTGAACATGTTCACCTATTTTATAATTCCATATGGTCGTTGCATGAAATATGAATGTGTGTGAGTTTTTATATGGTGTTTTGTAATTTTAGTTTTCTTTACATTTTTTTAATTTTGTGTTATTTGTTTTTCTATACAGTGATATGAATACTTATTTACTAAAATAAAAACCATTGTAAGGAAAAAAGATAGTGAAGTATAGGGGGAAGGAAATATTTTTTTTATCACATGATGTATATTATTGAACATGAAATTATTTCTGGTGATCCCATTGTTCCCGAATAATGTAAATTGCGTAAGGGTGAATCAGTATAGGTAAATATTATCTAATGATCATTTTAAATGATATTCTTCCATTTTTAGTAGGACTACTTCTCTTACTTATAATTAAAATGAATTTAAATTTCTTTTAAAGAGAAGGAATATAAAATTTAAAATATGTAAACTAATCTAGGATAATAATGGAAACATATGTTGTAAAAATAAATATATTTGAAAATAATAAAGAATGTGGACAATATATTTATAATATAGAGTGGTTTTGTTAATCCTATATTTTCATAACCCCCACAAAGTATAAAAATAACTACTCTTTATCACTCCATAAGGTCACTAAAACTTTCAGTTATACCATCTTGATCTTCACAATAATGGAATACGATGACCTATAAAATTATCTATCAATCATATCTTCATTCAAAAATTTATTGAGACACAAAAATATTCTTATAAGATAGAAATATAGATACCCTTCATTTCATTTCTATACCATTCCAAAAAAAATAATTTACACCATCACTGATTGAATTGAAATCCTCATTTATATGTATATTGGGAGTAATATCTTTTCAAACATGAGATAATATCAATGTTTCAACTAAATAATCTTTGGTTCATCATGATTAATATAAAAAAACTTATATAAAATATTCATCATTTTTTCTACAATTTTATTAAATATTGACCACATAATCTATATAAAGGATATGAATATTGGATTATGGATCTTATATCTAACTCTATATGATCATGCAGTATTAATATCATTAGTGAAAAAAATAAAATTTGTAGACTAATCAGTTTATATATCACCATGACATGGTCATGTTATTTAGATTTTAATTCCCTTAAATATACGGTTTTATGAATCAGACTTCAATTTCCTTGAGGTATTTAAAAAATTGGATATTTATGTAATAATACCTTCATGATACATGCCTCTTTCTATGATGTAAACTCTATTTTATAACCTGAACATAATATATCAACTCCAAGTAATTCATTTAATAAAAATACATATTATATGGTGACATTACCTTCATATCCAAATATAGTGTCATGGAACTTCTTTGTGATCACCAAAATGGTATAAATTAAGATCGATGATGATATCCTTTTGAACATTTTAATTTTGCATATAAATAATCTAACATGAAAAACACAATACATTGTAATAATATTTTAGTTAAACTTATGAAAATTTGAGTTACTTCAATGTGGCCTAAAAAAATATGTAGGTTATGATCTATTCTTCTATAGGTTCTTTATGTCTTGACCACATTTCTCATAGATTAGTCACTCAACTAGCGGCATAACATTAATCAGACAAAAAACCTACTATAATATTATTCATATGGCTATAGCATAATTTATATCTTATTGAGAAAATATTCAATATCTCTCCAGTTTCATTCATTAACATTCTAAAATAAATAAACCATGTCTCCATGAATTTATAAATAAATTTTGAATTATAATTATCAGTATTGTTAGTTGAATCAACCCAAAAATACCCCAATCTAATTTTTTATATTAATCTCGCCTTTATTATTTTGGAGAAAAATTAAATAAATTATACATTTATTCATATAAATCATTCAAAAATAATATTTAATGTTTTCTAAAACATCATAAATTTGTACATTGTACTAAAAATTTACTAATCACCTACTCTTATATCACATGATTTAATATTGTTTTAAAAAACTATAGTTAGTTGAAAATAGGACCCTAAATGACTTCTTAAATGATAATTATCTTAAATATTTCATAGCCAAACCTCCCCATTTAATATACAATAAAATAGTCTCCATATTTATATTTCGTCACTCTGTTATATCTATACATTTTTCAATAATAGGGAATAATTATATCCTTCAACAAAATCTATAGACCACAGACAGTATCAACCAATTTTTCAGTGAACTGAAAAATCAGTTCATTGATTTATCCATAGAGAGGATTATAAATTAAAAAAATTAAGGAATGAGAACTATCATTCCATTCCATATAATAATGTGGGTACCTTCTCTAAATCAACATTTTGGATGGATATAGTTATACTCCAAGATTTTTCTGATAAATTTCTCTACCGTCATTAGGGTTTTCATTTAACATTATATCCACAACATCATTTTTTTTGTTAATAGGTACTAAAACTCCAGTAGAAATTGTTTCCACTTCCCAATGATAATGTCATATAGTATCTTGATTTTATTTTTCCTTGAGTGATAGATAATATTTTTACTATGATTGATAACACCTTAATCATTACACATATTTGGAATATGATATCATACATAGACGCCAACATTTTCATGATGTATGTACATAAATTTCATTTGAGTACATTTTTATGTTACTCATCTATAATATAGAACTGTAGTTCCCAGGGAAATTTTTTCATTCTTCAATCTTGGTGATAAAATATATAGTCTATTAATATATAATTATTTTCATAATATTAAGCTTCTATCATCTATTGAACACTCCCAATAAGTATTTGTAAATCACAATAATTACTTCCACGAACAAACACATTTAAAATAATCAAAATAAGAACAGTACATAAAAAAAATTTATACCTTTCATTGAAAAAAGTTTATTTAACTGAAATTCAGTTGGAAACATGTTACTAGACAATTGTAAAACGCAATATTAGTTTGTATGCGTGTTAAATGAAATAGGATCGTAATTATTTTTATATACGGCCTCATGTAATTTTTTATTCATAATCATATTTAAAAATTATTTAGGTAGAATCTATTATTAGGATTTCCTTGGAAGAATCCATTAAAAATTATTTGTCTATCTAATAGGAATATTTAGAGAGTGAAAACTTGTTTAATACCTTCTTTATGTCACATGTTATCAAATTAAATATTTTAACTCACCAATCAAAGAAATATGAAACTAAATAATCATTAATTATTAATATTTGATTATTTATTTCATGTACAATACATAATTTTATATCAAAATAATAAAGGATAACTATTATACTTTATGCATATTTTATTTTTATATACGGATTCTGATTAAATAAACCATTTTGAAAACTATAATTTTTTACATTGATCTTGTATGTAATTGTTCGAAATTTATTCATATTTCATCCAATATAAATATTTATTCACCTGAAAACATTATTTCATTTTCATGAGAAATAAAGACATATATTTATTTTATAAAGACCAATCCTTTTAGTAAAAAATTAAATAATATATATTTGATGTCTATTTTGAGTACATTTAATACCATTTATATTGAAATGGAAAAGAAAATATTAATTATATATTTCCATTCCAAATAAATAAATGACTCATATAAATCAAACCAATCAATTTGGGACTATCCTTTTTGATGTATCCTTTTATTTTACTAAATATCATTTCCATCCTTATTTTAGTTTTATAAAATTCCTTATTAGTTCTTATAGTAATTTTTTATTAATTCTGTGGAACAAATAAAAACCGTTTATTATTTCCTAAATTTTCAAGGAATTCAATGATTAACATGATACAACTTTAATATTTATTATTTGATAATAGTTACTTGACCCAAATTTATATTAGAATGACATTTTTTTTCATTCATCATCTATTTTTTTTAATAATTATTATCTATTGCATCATTATTTTTTTCATCATTGATTTATTTTATAGTCTAAAACTTCTTTACACCTACTATAATTTATTCATTTTATAAACAATAAATAACTTCTTTATAATCATATGTAACATCATTTTCATCCACTAATGAGATATATATTTCATTATCAAATTCCGCAAAAATATATTCACTGGTTTTAGAGTTCACCTCATATTCCAAAATAGTGAGGTATTTAATTTCTCTAGTTATCCCTAATTTTCTGTATTAATTTTACAAAATTAACATGGATCATTTTACTAGACACATATTATGATTTCAATGGTGTTTTAACATTACATGTTTGTCTATATTGAGGAAAAATCACTTACTTTGGAAAATTTTATTGAATTTCAAAGTCAGCTGCTTATAATTAAAAATTTAATAAGGTAACATCTCATAGACCAAAAAAATAAAGTCCTATTAAAAATATATATTTATTTCAATACTCCATATACACATTACTTTTGTCATAGATCATTCATAATGTGTGTCTTCTTGGTTATAGTTTCAATTATCTGGTCAGCCTTCATTGTAGTATAGTTTTTTTAGATTCCTTATTATAAAAAAATTGGTCCTTATGTCATTCATTCTAGAATTTATTCCACCATAATAATGGTAAATTCATTAAAATTGCATTCATTAATTAATAAATTATCCATTTAAAAAATATTATCTACTGATCTTTTTTAGCGCATAATACACATGCACACATTGGATTTGTTCTATATCAATATTATCCATTCCATCCATGTTTAATCAACGATGAATAAATAATAACACATTTTCAATTTGTTGGATTTATGTGGAAATTGATATCAAAAATTAAAATTCTACAAATCATGTATCTCATTTCCTTCTAATTGTTTTTCATGTACATATTTCAATAATATTTCCCTTTTTTCAATTATAAAACATGTGAGAGCAATCATATGACTATTTAGGCATATAATGAGCTCCATCATTATTTACTAAATCTTTTAAGGGATTTTGAATCATGTAGACTTGAATTACTTCCAAAAAAAATTTATCAATTCCATGCATAGAAAAATATTTCTCCATCAATTTCAATGGTGTATGTATTCCCCTTTTGAGATTTCATTTGTGATATTAAATATTTTCACTTCCTTTAACTATACATTAATTATTGGTGAAAATTACCACAATATTGGAGTAAGATAATTAAATTATAATTATAATATCATTCCCACCTACTTTAAAAACTAATGAATATATGTATCTCATGTATTTACCTAGGAGTTTTGGATTTTTAAATGCCAATTATTTTTAAACCATAATACTTTCCAAAATTAACCACACATTATTTGTCAAAATATATTCTTAATAAAAGATCATTATTAACTGAAATTTTAGAATTACATATATTTTTATAAATTCTCACTCAACAATCTATTTTCTTTAAATAATTTTCAATGATATTATATTAATTAGGTCATCCTTTCTTTATCAACATTATCTACTTCACATAATTAGGTAGAAAATATAGTTTTATATCTTAATGTTCTTTTGGAAAATCATTATCTTACATGGTAGAGAATTTGATTTCTGATTTCATCCAACATTATGATGTTTGTAGAAAAATAAAATTGCATCATTTAGTTTATTTTTATATACTATTATGTATGTTTTATGAGAAATTAATATCCTTGTTTCTATAAACTTCCCACCAGAATTACTATCCTTTAGATAATAGGTATAAAAAATTATGATAATATAATTTTATTTATATTGTTCCATGAAGCAAAAATTTTCTATGTAAATCCCATTTCCCCCATATTTATGCACAAATAACACCAAATTTATAGGGAATTTTTCTATGGACTCTTGAATGTTCTCGTATCCTAAAGGGAAATCAAGATTTTTTATTTCAATATTATTTCATTGCACATGTGTTTGTTAATTTTCATCAATTATCCATGTTTTTCATTCTAATGAAACCCCAAAACTATATTTTTGATATTCACTAAGTGATACACTTGTAGAAAATCAATAAAAATATAATTTTTATCAGCAATTATTACTCCATATTTTTTAACTACTACTATTTTTTTTAATGTCATACCATTTGTTAAGGGCCTTTATTGATACTCAAATTTTCAATATAAACTAATAAATAACTACATAAATATTTTAAATTTATTGATTCTATATTTCCCAATTTTAGTTATGCTTTAATTCATTGATCACGTTCTTCAATTTTCGGTTTATAAGAAGTATAATTATTTATTATTTATATATTTATATAATTTGTTAGTTATTTTTATAAAATCAAATCAAATTTCTCTTATAAATAAAAAATATTTTGGATTCAATCATAATTCCATTATAATTGTTTATTTCGTCCCTCCAGACATCAATAATTTCTAGAAAAATTTATTGTTAATCTTTTATGTCCACTTATAACATATCATTATCATCTTCACCATCATTGTCCTCTGATTTTTATTAGTCCATGATATCCAAAAGATCTTATTAATTTATTTAAAAATAATAATCAATTTATTACCCTATAATCTCATTTGAGTTATCGTTATAACATGAAATACAATTTTTTGTATAAAGAATTTCTATGGTGACATCTTCTTTACTTTCACATATTTTGATTGTTTTTTATGAATGAATTATCTTTATAATCATCTCATATATTCCTTGGATACATTAAAATGTTTATTCCAGCATTTTAAAAACAAAATAATGTTACTGGAAGCTAGTGAGTGTATTTTTATTTTCCCATTTATAGAGGTTAGAAAAGGAATGAAATAACATCATCGATTTTCATATTGTTTGGACCATCCCCTAAAGTGGTATTCTTTATTTCCATGAATTCCATTTCCAAAGAGTTATTCATTATAAATGAATAATTTTAGTTTACCCTCCTTATTTTTTCAATAAGAGTACTATTAAGACTATAAAATGTGACATTCATTGGATCACTATATCTATGCACTAATTGTTTTTCATAAATCATGTTCGGTATATTCTTAAGATCCTCCTCTAGATCCATATATCATTATGATATTGTCAATGTCCATGCATTTACTCCTTAACAATGACTACTTGATTGTAGAATACACCGTTGGACTCAATGATATAAATCCTCTACTTCTCATACATGTTCTATAGTACTTAAAATATAGATTTACAAACCATTGAATCACATACATAATTGATGATAAAATTCTCCCACATGGTACGAGTGGATTTAATGTAAATAAACATTATATAGATATATTTCTAAAATAAACCCTATAAAACAATGGATAATTTTTTATAATTATTTTTCATTATTTTTTTTTCTTAGAATTATCCATTTTAGATGACGACTAAAATATTTTTTATGTATGTCATGTAGATATCTACTCATGAAGATCATATATAATGTTGAATCATATTCATATTGAATTGATAATTAATGAAATAAAAGAATATAAATAAATTATGAATGAAATATGTACCATGTCCTCCAAGATATATATTTTACAATAAACATACAACTGTAATACAAATATTTGGCCCCTAATAAGGTTACTAACATGATTCAGGTGCGAATCTATGTATATTCAATTTACTAAATATACCTCTTTAATTATCTTATTCCACTATTAAAAAAATATCCATCATGAAAACTATAAATGGTTAATGAATTTTGAGAGATATAAAATAAATTTTTTACTTTGTTCAACTATAATGGGATAGTACGAGGAGTATATAATGGTGATATGCTAATAGACTCGATTTCCAAAATGAAATTATTAATTCATTGCAATTTATGGAATAATCCCCAATCCATCATGTTTTAAACCCTTTAAATATAGGTAAATCACATATCATAATTAGTAAGAAGGATATTACAACTATAAGAATTTTTTTATCTTCACATGGAAGTAATGACATTACACTGCAGATGGTTTTCCAAAACAATCCACCATAAACAATGTAATAATACTCCCCAATATTCCATTATGAAATACTCAAGGATTATAATCATTTATTCTCCCATTTATTGTAATAATGATCTATAATTCCATCTATCTATGCTCCATGATCATCCTTCCCATTATAATGATGAAATAAATCTCTTAAATTAAAAGATAACATCCAATTGTACCAAATAATAGATCATTAATTCACCTTTATTAATATGTATAAATTCACATATAACATACATTTAAATATATATTAATTTTTTAAAATTTTATTCTTATAAAGTAATTAAAATATACAATAAAGGAAACCAATATATTCTTCTTTACTTGACTTGATTGTAGAATTCAGAAAAACTTCACGAGGAAATGCATTTCTTCAATAAAAAACCATGAGGATACATTAACTTTTTTTAACCACTGAGACATTATCTACAATTTTTTTCATGAATCTAGTAACATAAGAGATTCCTAGATTTAATTCCAATATTTATATTATGGTGAAATAATGTGTAATACCACTTAAAAAAGATTTCATGTTTTGATCCTTTTCTGTTGGGACAATCCCCATTTTATTGGAAGATAAAAAAATCAATTACAATAGCTTCACGAAAAATACATTCTCTACTCCATTTTTATTTCAATTATAAACACAATTAATTCTCATTGGTCCTCCATTGTGTGGAATTTATTTATAGAATCAAATTCGGTGACCCTAACCTTTATAATAGGTTAATAATAAATATATATTTTATATACAATCTTAAATCATTATGATTTAATATGTTATCAGTTAATATTCAATATATTAGAGGTATTTTTATATAATCTCGAATTAACCATATATATTTTCTGATCTAAAATTTTATTGGTTTGTCTTAGAATAACATCATTCCTAAAGGACTAAAAACCATTCTTGAAAAACCTATTAATCTGATATGAATTAAAATTCATCCTGATTTATATAGAGTTGTTGTAATTTTTTTAATATAGAAAGCACTACTTTGACATTCTATGGGTTTATATAGTCACATAAATACATGATGATATCTACTATTCAGATATACGATAGCCTATTTTAAGGTGTCTATATCATCTTTTCTGAAAAAACCCAACAAAAAATACAATAAGGGTGTATTTTTGAAAAACACAAAACATGAATGTTAAAACATTTAAATTTTGAAATAATAATTAGGTAAAATATATACCAAAAAATATAAATAGCTCATAGATCCACATACAGGGAATACGTCAAAAACTCTATGAATTAGAGAATATTTGGAATTTTTTAACCCATCTAGTAACCTATTAAGGATACCATTAAATATTTTTTATTAAAGTGTGTATTGGATTGTGAAAGAGATAGTTAAATCCATCAATTAGCTTTATAGAGGCTTGAGAAAATAATTTTGAAAAAATTCTTCCATACATTCTCTTTCATAAATATCACTGTTTTTGCTTTATAATATAGACTAAATAGCACTATGATAAATATCAATTTGTAAATATGTTCTTCACATTTCCATAATTTGGGATAATTCAGTAAGTTCCCATTGGTCAAATTGGGTGCATAGATTTGGGAAATTTCAAACACAATCATATTAGAGGAATATGTTGTATATGAATTTCATATATGAAGTATTTAGGATGTGAAAAATTGTTAAGTAGATAGAGACGCCATGTATGAGTGATTTGAAAAGGATTTTCTCTTTGGGAATTTGAGTTGATTATTGTATTTTTACTTATCATTCATTCACCTGAGGATAGTATTTGAGAAGAAAAATAACATATGAGGAGCCTTTTGGAAGATATTACTTGAATAAAAGTAAGATTTAATGTGTTGGGTACTGATACATTATTCATTATATTAAACTAGTTTTGTTTTAATTATATTCCCAATGCATGTTCGGAATAATAATTTTTTATGCCTTTAGTGTTCCATCACATTTTGTTATATTTCATATATATTTATTAAATTGGCCCAATTATGAGCATTATTAGATCAATTATGTATTATATATAAAGTTTTTTTCCAATTGTACATAATCCATTGATTTTTTATTTTTAGGAATATAATTAATATTGGGAAGAAGTAGAAGAATATTAATGATTTAGATCTTGTTGATTAAATTATCCATGTATGAAATAACTAAATAGAATTAATGAACAATAAAAAAATCTCCCTAAATTATATTAAGAGGAAAATGAAACATTGAAATGATACCCAATGATCCATAAGATGACAATTTTTTCCCCAATACATTGTCTAGTATCTACATTCTAACACTATCCCATTATTTCACATAACATAATACTAAGACTATAACACACCCAATTTATTATAAGATATTATTTCTTGAATTTAATAATATGTTTAAAATTTTATATCACAAAATACACCGAAATAAAATGATTTAGAACATATTAGATGATTATTTTTATTATAATTTTAAGAATAATAAAACCTCTAATAATCAAAGAGGTATCAATCAACTTAATTTTATTACATTTAAATGCTAAATAATTGATATGGTTTCATAAAAAATAGATAATTTTTTTATAAAAATATTTTTCAAATATATTGAATAAATTATCATAAAAAGTAAAATTATAAAATTATAAAATAATATTTTAAATTAAGTAATATATTTATATTATTGTAATTATAAGTTGATGTGAAATTAAATTAAGATAACATAAAATATAAATTTTTAATATATGTTTCTTATTCATTATGTTTGTTTTATTTTCCTCCAAATTTTTATTGTACATTTTATAATTTTAATTTTAAAATAATGAAATTCACTATTGAATCCAAATTCTTAGAATTATCTTAGGATAATGTTATGGGATATTTCCAAAAGAATAGATTTTTTATTGAGAAGAAAAATATATTTTTTATTAAATAAGAGGTTTTATAATATAACCATGACTTATTTATTAAATAGAAACATAGACCAAATTTTCTTGATAAAAAAATTTGTTTTTAGAGTGAAATTATGAATTTTTAAAAAGCTATATTTAATAAATAAATCCCATTTTTTACATTTCAATAATTAAGTAATTGTTTTATAAAAAACTATTGGTATTCATTCTATTTTAATTATGATTTCTCAAGTAGAAATATGGTTTCATATTTATTTTCAAGCCATTTAAATCCCCTTTTATTAATTATAAAACTACTATTTTTAATAAAATAATTAAAATTGATAATTTGTTTATCAATAGAACATTAATTCTACAAAAGTATATTTTCTCAAAAAATGTGTTTTACCAAATTAAATGAGATAATGTTGAAATTATTAATTATTACATAGAGATATTTCCTTAAATATGATTTATTTAAAATTTTAATCAGTAGGAAAAAATTATTTAGCACTAAAAAACCAAAAATGGTTGATGAATAAATATAAGAGAAGAAGTATTAAGAAATTCTTAAAAACAAATTTGAATATGAGTTCTTCATGTCTGATAGACATTTCATCATTCCCCATTCCATTATTTTCTTCAAAAGCACAACATTTCGTGATAATAATTTACTCTCTTTATATTATGATGATATACATTTATAAATGACATTCCCCTCACCTATAAATTAAGATAACTTCAACCACATTTATCTACCCATTATATAGAATTATCTCCACCAAAAATCAGTTATTTTCAATCATCAACTCTCTAAAATCTTCAAATAATCTCTATTTTTACCCAAACACAAAGATAATAAGTTAGAAGGTGTTACCTAGTAAAGATCATAAAAAGGAAACAAACACATTTCAACCAGGTTATCTTAAAGTATTTCTTATTATTCTACCTCCAACATGTTATATCGATGAAAACAATATAACATAATTACTAATACCAATATTAAATGCTATTATAATAATTAAATTCCAATTTTATACCTTCAACCAAATCCATTGAATAATGAATACATTTTCATGTGTAGAAGATGACTATCACCTCAAAGAAGGACATGATTCATTTTCATCACCTCCTTACCCAGATTGTTATAAAAGTATATTTAATGATTTTATGTGATATTTAAGATATTATTAATATTCTATATTTATATACCTTTCTCAATCAACCTCCCACTCAATGGAAAATGGTTTCGTCACCCATAGATATGTGTAGAATACCGTATGAAAGAACGTAATGTATTTTTTTCAATGATTAATTTTATTTATTATAAAAATATATAAAGAGTCTATTAAACACTGTGATGAAATATAAATAAATAATTATTCTAATATACAAATGAAATTATACAAAATAATTACTTTTTTACCAAAAATCACCCACATGTTACATATAACGACCCATACTTTACATACATTGTTAATACTTCAAAATTGAAGCACACTTATTACAACATATGACAAAACCACAAAGGACCGTATAGGTATAATGTCTTTAGAAACTAGGAAACATAAACAACTGGTTCATAAATCTTCTACAGTGTCTCCCATTTATTTCATCATATCTAGGGTCCCTTTTAGCATATTCTACTTAATATCCATCTTCCTGACCTAGGGAAAAGAAAACATAAAAGGGTGAGCTCAAATGCTCAGCAGGGGAAAATAAAGGAAATAAAAATCATATCATATCTTTTTGAAAATCAAAACCTGCAAAAGAGATCATAATATCTTAACATGGAATAAATCATAGAAGTGAAAATGAGATCCCCATAATCATAACATAAAACTTGAAACTTTGTGGCATCCACACATAATCATGGAAAATCATTTCTTGTTAGTCAGGACTCATTGCCAAGACTATCTTAGTGGACAAAGTCCCTTTCTGAACCGAGTCACCCTCGTTCCAGTCCTGTTTCACTAAACCGGTATAACCTACCATTCGAGCCATGTCTATCTCATGAGATATAAAATATTTACCCAATGCATTAGAGGGAGATATAGGTCCCACCCATCTTATAATGAATCCTTTCTTATGTGTGCCACATAATCATAAACCATACATCATAGCATAACCCATGTAATAAAAATAGAATTCTTAAACAACATGACATCATAAAACAATTCATATAAGATAACGGAATTAATAAAAATATTTCCATCACAACATAATCAAACCAATGTAATAATAGGGATAAAAACAGGACCCTTTTATTATCTTAGATGGAAAGTAATTTTTATAAAATACTTGAACTCCATTCTTGAGGAAAATATCCTTTCTACATCAAAAACATTTTTCCTTTCATAACATGTCATACAACTTTAAAATAAAATAAGTTGATTAAAAATAAACTTGAAAACTTTTAAAGGATGTTTCTTGGAAATAATGTTTTAAAAATCCATTCATTCCGTATAAGTTTAAAAAAACATTCTTCGTACTTTTGTCAGAAAAGTCAAAAAGTACCTCGTACGAAAAACGACAAAAGATTCCTTTCATACATATTACTAAAAACTCACCGAAGGGTAAAAATGGATTTAAAAAAATTGTAGGTGGATGGAAATAATATTACATATTGATGAAACATGGATGTGGATGATAAAATACAACCCAGTAAATACTTACGAATAAACAATCTCGGATAAAAATGAGATTGTGATATTTCCCTTACCTTAGGTCCGATTTGCTTTGTACGTGTCCAAAGCTCATGTATAATGGTTTAAATAATGTTATTGACTTATTCCAGAATCATAAATATTGATATGATATCATATATGGTCATATTCTTAGCTTATTGTTAGTAATATTTCATTGTTACTTGTTACTCGGGTCTTTATTGCCTTTTGTTCTTATGCGTGTTTTGCCGAATAAATTCTTATTATTCTTTTAAGGTTATAGATACCTTATATCCAGAATGTTATTAGTGTAACATATATCATATTTATTCATTCAATTCATTTATATAATTATTATGTAATGATGATCATGTAGAATGAGTCGCTTCACATCGTGGAGACGGTATTCCGTACGTACGCACGAGTGATGATATCGTTCCTATGATCGTGGAATTGTATTGGAGTATATATATATATATATTATTTCAGTATCAATATTACTTTATAATAATCATAAATAGTTACTCATTACACCATTATACCCATCCTTGTAAGGTGGTGGTGGAAAATAGATTACACCACGGCGTGGAGACGGTATTCTGTACGTACGCACGCGTGGTGATTTCATTTTTCCGTAGGATGGATAGAAGGTGAATTAGGGTTGTTTCATAATTATAATCACATATCATTATGTATGTAATGCTGATGTTATTACTTTATCATGAAACAACTAAAGAAGAAGAAGTTGAAGAAGAAAGAAATTGAAAAGATCGGTAATGGATATTACCTCTTCTTTGGAACGCTTCTTTGAATCCTCCACTTAGAGAACTAATATTGGTCTTTGAGGAAGACCATGACCTCTAGGATTATTCTAGGGAAGTGGAGAGGAGAAAGTGGCATGGTTTGGCCGAGCATTAGAGCTCAATTTGGTGTGAGGAGGAGGGGGAGGAGGTGCCCTTTTATAAGGGAGGAGAGGGGCACCTTAGGAATATCTCAAAATATTATTTTATATTAAAGTCAAAATCGGTTTATAATGGTTCCAAAGGGTCTTATTTAGAAGCTAAAGTGGGGAAGGGTCGAAATCCTATAAACCAATAGGATTTAGACAAGTTTGGGATATTATTTTAACCTTATCAATTAGATTTAACTCTAAGTTAAATATTTTAACTTCTACCATGTCTTTTTGTTTTCTTTCACTATATGGTTAATACACTTACTATAACATGCCAAACGAACCCCAAATTGTTTATTATTAATATATATATCCTTATCTAAGTCATTTGGACGATCCTTAAATTTTTAGGAATAAAATATCAATTAATAATATAATATTTTATTTAAAAACTATTTTGTGTCAATTTTGACACTATTTGATATATGATTTTTGTGAAAGTCATAACAGAATTATATGTTCGAACCAAGTTGATTAAATCAACACTAATATATCATAGTAACCTATAAAATTTGTGTAATTCATAAAAAGTCTCAAATTACATTTATTTTGGTGTTTATAACATCAATTATGTCAATATTTCGTAAATAAGATAATTACTGCATAATAATTGTGTAATAATTAAATTAAATTATTTAATGTCTAAAAATTATAAATAAAATATCATTATGTAGGAAATCTTTTTAGATTTCTAATGAATATTTATAGTCGAATTTAGCTTATGTATAACCCCATATTAAAAATTATTTACTTATTAAACATTGATTTTAACTATTTTAACCCTTCTTTAAATAAATTAATAATAAATGTCCTAATCTATCCCAAGTGGGCCTAAATGGTCATATTTTATTCATAAGGTTGTTTTTGGTCGAATTAAACTTATCCAATAGAATTAGGACATGTGTTAGGGTAATATTAATATCATATTTACCCTTAGTTACCCTATTTACTATTAACCGCGCTAAAAAAAATAAAAAGTTACTATTCACCAAAAAATTATTTTTATCTCATTGAACCACATTTTACTTACTGATATCAACCGTGTCTGTCGGATTTTCGAAATTCCATTCACAGAAGCGGTAAAATTAAGTTTTATGCAAAATTCAGTTTTTAACCAACCACTTAGTGGTTTCACTATTCATCAAAAATTGAAAGTTTTCAGAAAAATACCAAAATTTTACCCTAGGCTAATTTCGATATTCTGAGTCCAAAAATGAAGTCCATTTTGAAAAATAAAATTTATAAAATTTCAAAAAGTTGTTATTACTATTCATAACGGCTAGTTTTAATAGCATATTATTGTTTAGTGAAACTCGGTATTGCGTATGACGCAAGCTATCGAGGAAGGCCGCGATTGCGTGTAAAGCAAGCCAAGCAAGTGTTGTGTAGAAAAAGATTACTTTGATGATTTATATAACATAAAAGTCTTGGGTGTTACATTCTACCCCCCTTAAAAAGAATTTCGCCCTCGAAATTCGTCACTTTGTAACAAACAGATGAGGATACTTCTCCCTCATCATATCCTCAAGCTCCGATGTAGCTTCTTCAAGTTGGTGGTTCCTCCATAAAACTTTCACCAAGCGAGTGGTCTTGTTTCGTAGGACTTTTTCGCTACGATCCAGAATCTCTATCGGTTGTTCTTCATAAGAAAGATCTAGCTCCAGCGGTACAACTTCTGAGCTGAGTACATGTGAAGGATCAGGTATGTACTTTATCAGGAGAGATACATGGAACACATCGTGAACTTGAGAGAGATTCGATGGAAGCTACAATCGGTAAGCTACTTTCCCAACACGATCTAGTATTTCGAAAGGACCGATATATCTAGGGCTCAACTTCCCCTTCTTTCCAAATCTCATAACCCTCTTCTAGGGAGATATTCGTAAGAACACTTTATCACCCACTTCAAACTCTAGGTCTTTTCTTCGGTTGTCGACATAACTTTTCTGTCGACTCTGAGCTGCTCTTATGTGTTGTTGAATAGATCTGACCTTTTCTGCCATTTCATCAACGAGATCAGTTCCTAATAGCTTTCTTTCCCCAACTTCATCCCAGCAAGTTGGAGTCCTGCATTTCATTCCATAGAGAGCTTCATAAGGAGCCATCTGAATACTGGAGTGAAAGCTATTATTATAAGAAAATTCCACCAAAGGTAGGTGTTGATCCCAACCTCCTTTGAAATCCATAGAGCAAGCTCTCAACATATCTTCTAGGGTTTGAATTGTTCTTTCAGACTGACCGTCTGTCTGGGGATGATAATCAGTGCTGAAACTCAACTCTGTATCCAGAGTATGCTGAAGACTTCTCTAGAACTTCGAGGTAAATCTCGGATCCCGATCAGATATAATAGAAAGTGGTACTCCATGAAATCTTACCACTTACTTTACATATATCATGGCAAGATGATCTAGAGATAAATCCTCTCTAATAGGAATGAAGTGTGCAGACTTTGTAAGACGATCAACTATGACCCAGGTAGCATTATTGCCGTTGGATGTTTTAGGAAGTCCTGTGACAAAGTCCATAGTGATGTTTTCCCATTTACATTGGGGTATGGGTAATGGTTGTAACATCCCCTTAGACTTCTGTCTCTCATCTTTAACTTGTTGACAAACCAAGCATCGAGAGACATATTCAGCAACATCTCTTTTCATGCCATCCCACCAAAAGTACTCTTTCAGGTCCCTATACATCTTCGTGCTTCCAGGATGAATAGAGAATGATGAACTATGAGCCTCATCCAGTAGCTCCTTCTTTAATTCGGGGATGGGAGGAACACAAACCCGATTCCTGAACTTTATTATCCCATCACAATCAAGGTTGAATTCAGGAACATTTCTCACCTTCTTTTGTAACTCTACATCTTCTTTCTGTGCCTCTTTAATCTTCACATGTATAGATGGTTGAACATTCATTTGAAAAAGATAAGATTTTTCCACTTCCATTATAATTCCAAGATCCATCCTTTGTAAATCCATAAATATTGGATCTTTTGTGATCCTCATCATGGATAAACTAGCATGGTCTTGTCGACTTAATGCATCTGCCACCTTGTTTGCTTTCCCAGGGTGGTAATGGATTGAGTAGTCATAATCCTTAATCAGCTCCAACCATCTTCTTTGACGCATATTCAGCTCCTTTTGTGTGAAAATATACTTTAAAATTTTATGATCAGTATAAATATCACACCTTTCACCATAAAGGTAATGCCTCCAAATCATTAATGCAATGATTACCGCAGCCAACTCCAAATCATGAGTTGGGTAATTTTGCTCATGGATTTTCAACTGTCGTGAGGCATAAGCTATCACCATATCATTTTGCATAAGAACACACCCCAATCCCTTCTTGGATGCATCACTGTAGATCACAAACCTTTCTCCACTACAAGGCAGTGTGAGCACAGGTGCACTGGATAACCTTCTTTTCAACTCCATGAAATTCATTTCACATACTTCTGTCCAAACAAACTTAACTCCTTTCCGAGTAAACTTGGTGAGTGGATTAGATAATCGTGAAAAATCCTTTACAAAACGTCGATAATATCCAGCCAAACCAAGAAAACATCGAATCTCAGTTACTATTTTTGGTCTCGAACATCTTTTGATAACCTCTGTTTTTGCTGGATCCACAGATATCCCCTATTTTGAGATTATGTGACCCAAAAATGCAACTTTTTGAAGCCAAAATTCACACTTGGTAAATTTGGTATAAAGCTTCTCCTTTCTCAGGGTCTTCAATATAATTCTCAAGTGATCTTCATGCTCTTCCTTGCTCTTTGAATAGACAAGAATATCGTCTATAAAGACTACCACAAATTGATCAAGGTAGTCTCTAAAGACTCTATTCATTTGATCCATGAAGATAGCAGGGGCATTAGTAAGACCAAATGGCATCACTATAAATTCATAGTGTCCATACCTTGTATGGAAAGCCGTCTTTGGTATATCCTCCCTTTTGACCCTTAATTGATGATACCCTGAACGAAGATCAATCTTGGAAAAGTATTGAGCTCCGCGTAGTTGGTCAAATAAGTCATCAATGTGTGGGAGAGGATATTTGTTCTTGATAGTGATCTTGTTAAGTTCTCGATAATAAATGCAGAGTCTCATTGATCCATCTTTCTTCTTAACAAATAGAATAGGTGCTCCCCAAGGTGATGCACTAGGGCGTATGAATCCCTTATCAAGATTCTCTTGGAGTTGCTTCTTCAATTCCTGCAACTCAATTGGGGCCATTCTATAAGGTGTCTTTGAAATTGTTAAAGCGCCCGGTATGAGTTCTATTGAAAACTCAACTTCACGATTTGGTGGAAGACCAGGTAATTCCTCCGGAAATACATCATCAAACTCCCGTACAATGGTCATATTCTTAATCGTGAGTTTCTCACCAACCATTTGAGATAAATAACATTCATTTAGTGGAATCAATACCCATAAGATGGAAGAAATTTCCACTGGAAGGTTATGTTCATCCTTGCATTGATAGACGATCGTAGATTGATCTGGAATATGAAATGTGACTTCCCTTCTTTGGAAATTGATATGAGTTCCATGTAGAGAAAGCCAATCCATGCCAAGAATAACATCAATTTCCACTAAACGAAGGATCACAAGATTTGCAGGAAGCACTTTCCCACAAACTTCGATTGGAGAAGAATTATAAACTTTTGATGCGACTGTTGTGCCATTAGGTGTTGTCACAGCTAACTCAACATCTAATTGTTGAGGTAATACGGTGATACCCTTAGAAAATTTTTCAGAAATAAAAGAGTGGGTGGATCCAGATTCAAATAAAACATTTGCTACTTTAGAGTGGATGGTAAGTGTACCTTTCACCACTTCGTTATCGTACTCCACATCGCTGATAGAAATTGCATGTGACTTTCCTTTGTCTTTAGCCTTAATATTTTGTTGACGTCGACCATCATCATCAACCCTTGGATTTGGGCATTGATTGGCATAATGCCCCATCTCCTTGCACTTGAAACATTGAAGTGTAGTAGGTTCATTCTGTGTATCCCTTCCTGTGTTTGTGTCATTAGACATCTTCTTCCCATTATCACGGCATTCAAATTCCCGATGACCTTACTTTCCACATTTAAAACATTTACTTGTCCCTTTAAGACAACTCCCTCCATGTTTCTTTCCACACTTTGAGCATAAGGGAAAGCTCATCTTCTTTTCAGTGTGCTCTTTAGATTTTCCTTTGAATTCCATCTTCCTCTTCTTATCAAACCCATGTGACTGATGGGTTACTCCAATCTCCATCTCGACTTTGAGAGCACATCGAACGATTTCCTCGTAGCTATTGAAGTCCCTTATGGCTAACGCCCTTCGAAGACTTGGTTTTAAGCCACTAAAGAATCGATCGATCTTACTCTCAGGTTAGATAATAATACCAGAAGCATACCTTACAAGTCTTGTAAAATTTGCTTCATAGGTACCAACAGATTCATCATCCCTTTGCTTCAGTTGAAGAAACTCTTTCTCCATCTTTGTTCGGAGAATACGAGGGAAGTAATTATTGAAAAATAAGTTCTTGAACTCGTCTCATTCCATAGACTCAATTTCATCCAATTGCCTCATATTCTTAATAATATTCCACCATTGATCAGCATCTCCTTCCAAACGATACACTGCTAGGATGACTTTATCATGTTCAGAACATTGAAGAACTGAAAATATCTTTTCAGTAGTACTAATCCATTGTTCAGCAACTAATGGATCAGTAGACCCACTAAAAGAAGGTGGACGCTGCCTCATGAAGGATTCAACAGAATTTTTCTCCTTCCTTTGCTCGTTTGGAAGTTCTGCATGATTCATAGCTTGAGAAAGTTGTGTGAGCATGGCTACAAGATTTTGCATTCCAGCTCCCATATCGTTTGGTTGCTCAGGGGGACAATCATTGCATTGCCCATCGCATTCCGCATTAACACGGTTCCGTCGGGTTCCAGCCATTGACTAAAACCAAGAAGAATAGTGTGAGCAACACTAATTATAATAGGAAAACCACATAATCAAGGATAAAATTTCACACTTAAGGTTTTATCCTAGGGTATTCATGGCCATTTCTAAAACACTAAGATTGTGTTCTATGGTTAGACTTATCCTTAGGGTTCTTACTAAGGCTTTCACATCCTAGTTTCCAAAGGTTGACTATAACCTTTCCTCTGATACCACCTATAACGACCCATAATTTACATACATTGTTAATACTTCAAAATTGAAGCACACTTATTACAACATATGACAAAACCACAAAGGACCGTATAGGTATAGTGTCTTTAGAAACTGGGAAACATAAACAACTGGTTCATAAATCTTCTATAGTGTCTCCCATTTATTTCATCATATATAGGGTCCCTTTTAGCATATTCTACTTAATATCCATCTTCCTGACCTGGGGAAACGAAAACATAAAAGGGTGAGCTCAAATGCTCAGCAAAAGCAAATAAAGGAAATAAAAATCATATCATATCTTTTTGAAAATCAAAACCTCCAAAAGAGATCATAATATCTTAACATGGAATAAATCATAGAAGTGAAAATGAGATCCTCATAATCATAAAATAAAACTTGAAACATTGTGTCATGCACACATAATCATGGAAAATCATTTCTTGTTAGTCATGACTCATTTCCAAGACTATCTTAGTGGACAAAGTCCCTTTCTGAACCGAGTCACCCTCGTTCCAGTCCTGTTTCACTGAACCAGTATAACCTACCGTTCCAGCCATGTCTATCTCATGAGATATAAAATCTTTACCCAATGCATTGGAGGGAGATATAGGTCCCACCCATCTTATAATGAATCCTTTCTTATGTGTGCCACATAATTATAAACCATATATCATAGCGTAACCCATGTAATAAAAATGGAATTCTTAAACAACATGACATCATAAAACAATTCATATAAGATAAAGGAATTCATAAAAATATTTCCATCACAACATAATCAAACCAATGTAATAATAGGGATAAAAACAGAACCATTTTATTATCTTAGATGGAAAATAATTTTGATAAAATACTTGAACTCCATTCTTGAGGAAAATATCCTTTCTACTTCAAAATTTTTTTTCCTTTCATAACATGTCATACAACTTTAAAATAAAATAAGTTGATTAAAAATAAACTTGAAAACTTGTAAAGGAAGTTTCTTGGAAATAATGTTTTAAAAATCCATTCATTCCGTATAAGTTAAAAAAACATTCTTCGTACTTTTGTCGGAAAAGTCAAAAAGTACCTCGTACGAAAAACGACAAAAGATTCCTTTCATACATATTACTAAAAACTCACCGAAGGGTAAAAATGGATTTACAAAAATTGTAGGTGGATGGAAATAATATTACATATTGATGAAACATGGATGTGGATGATAAAATACACCCCAGTAAATACTTACGAATAAACAATCTCGGATAAAAATGAGATTGTGATATTTCCCTTACTTTAGGTCCGATTTGCTTTGTACATGTCCGAAGCTCCTGTATAATGGTTTAAATAATGTTATTGACTTATTCCAGAATCATAAATATTGATATGATGTCATATATGGTCATATTCTTAGCTTTTGTTAGTAATATTTCATTGTTACTTGTTACTCGGGTCTTTATTGCCTTTTGTTCTTATGCGTGTTTTGCCGAATAAATTCTTATTCTTATTTTAAGGTTATAGATACCTTATATCCAGAATGGTATTAGTGTAACATATATCATATTTATTCATTCAATTCATTTATATAATTATTATGTAATGATGATCATGTAGAACGAGTCGCTTCACATCGTGGAGACGGTATTCCGTACGTACGCACGAGTGATGATATCGTTCCTATGATCGTGGAATTGTATTGGAGTATATATATATATTATTTCAGTATAAATATTACTTTATAATAATCATAAATAGTTACTCATTACACCATTATACCCATCCTTGTAAGTTGGTGGTGGAAAATAGATTACACCACGGCGTGGAGACGGTATTCCGTACGTACGCACGCGCGGTGATTTCATTTTTCCGTAGGATGGATAGAAGGTGAATTAGGGTTGTTTCATAATTATAATAACATATCAGTATGTAAGTAATACTGATGTTATTACTTTATCATGAAACAACTAAAGAAGAAGAAGTTGAAGAAGAAAGAAATTGAAAAGATCGGTAATGGATATTACCTCTTCTTCGGAACGCTTCTTTGAATCCTCCACTTAGGGAACTAATATTGGTCTTTGAAGAAGACCAGGACCTCTAGGATTATTCTAGGGAAGTGGAGAGGAGAAAATGGCAGGGGTTGGCCGAGCATGAGAGCTCAATTTGGTGTGAGGTGGAGGGGGAGGAGGTGCCCTTTTATAAGGGAGGAGAGGGGCACCTTAGGAATATCTCAAAATATTATTTTATATTAAAGTCAAAATAGGTTTATAATGGTTCCAAAGGGTCTTATTTCGAAGCTAAAGTGGGGAAGGGTCGGAATCCTATCAACCAATATGATTTAGACAAGTTTGGGATATTATTTTAACCTTATCAATTAGATTTAACTCTAAGTTAAATAATTTAACTTTTACCTTGTCTTTTTGTTTTCTTTCACTATATGGTTAATACACTTACTATAACATGCCAAACGAACCCCAAATTGTTTATTATTAATATATATATTATTATCTAAGTCATTTGGCCGAACCTTAGATTTTTAGGAATAAAATAACAATTAATAATATAATATTGGATTTAAAAACTATTTTGTGTCAATTTTGACACTATTTGATATATGATTTTTGTGAAAGTCATAACAGAATTATATGTTCGAACCAAGTTGATTAAATCAACACTAATATATCATAGTAACCTATAAAATTTGTGTAATTCATAAAAAGTCTCAAATTACATTTATTTTGGTGTTTATAACATCAATTATGTCAATATTTAGTAAATAAGATAATTACTGCATCATAATTGTGTCATAAATAAATTAAATTATTTAATTTCTAAAAATTATAAATAAAATATAATTATGTAGGAAATATGTTTAGATTTCTAATGAATATTAATAGTCGAATTTATCTTATGTATCACCCCATATTAAAAAAGATTTACTTATTAAACTTTGATTTTAACTATTTTAACCCTTCTTTAAATAAATTAATAATAAATGTCCTAATCTAACCCAAGTGGGCCTAAATGGTCATATTTTATTCATAAGGTTGTTTTTGGTCGAATTACACTTATCCAATAGAATTAGGACATGTTTTAGGGTAATATTAATATCCTATTTACCCTTAGTTACCCTATTTACTATTAACCGCGGTAAAAAAAATAAAAAGTTACTATTCACCAAAAAATTATTTTTATCTCATTGAACCACATTTTTCTTACTGATATCAACCGTGTCTGTCGGATTTTCGAAATTCCATTCACAGAAGCGGTAAAATTAAGTTTTATGAAAAATTCAGTTTTTAACCTACCACTTAGTGGTTTCACTATTCATCAAAAATTGAAAGTTTTCAGAAAAATACCAAAATTTCACCCTAGGCTAATTTCGATATTCGGAGTCCAAAAATGAAGTCCATTTTGAAAAATAAAATTTATAAAATTTCAAAAATTGGTTATTACTATTCATAACGGCTAGTTTTAATAACATATTGTGGTTTAGTGAAAATCGGTATTGCGTACGACACAAGCTATCGAGGAAGGTCGCGATTGCGTGTAAAGCAAGCCAAGCAAGTGTTGTGTAGAAAAAAATTCCTTTGATGATTTATATAACATAAAAGTCTCGGGTGTTACATTACATCTTGTCCTTAATTGGTTCGGTTTAACCACCTAATTGAATAATGAAATAGATTTCAATGAAGGAAGACTATGAAAACAAAAAATTATGTTTATAAAAAAATGAGTAAATATTTTAAATTTTAGGATACTATAAATATTATAATAATATTTAACATATTATGAATAAAATTTCTTTTTTTGTTATAAATAAACCAAAAAAGTTCACCACAAACATCATTGTCAAAAATCATAACTAAAATACTTATGAAATGAAATTATAACGAAATATATTATTATAAAAAATATATTCTAGTACATATAATAAAATAATAGTAATGACATATGAATTGATAAATAATAGTTGGAAGCACCATTATGAAACTAGAATATACCAAAATATTGAAGCTACTAACATATAATGAAGAACATATAATATAACTAACTAATATATTTGTAATTAATTGTTATAAAAGTCATTTATAAAATGATATATTTTTGAAAATGGTTATAAAATATTTTGTCAGATAGATATTTTAGTGATACCTAGTGTTATAACATGTATAGAAAAGTGAAAATAAACGTTAACGGTGTTTCATATCATTTTGGTTTCTTTGAGTCATGTTTTGTTTATGAAACTAAATTCACTTGATTTTATTATATGACACCTATTTAATATATAATATATTGTAACACATTTTATAAATTCTATTTAATGTTCAATTTCAAGTCGTCTCAAACAATTTTTTTGTTAAAATGTTTCTTATCCTATAATGTGGGTTTCTCAACTTTTTTCATGAGTCATAATTAATATTCTTTGTCCATGGTGTTATAATATAGTTTTCTTCAATTACATGAAATTACATTAATTCCATCCATAATTTGGGATTGTTAAATTTTTTTATGAAATATTTTATGTTGATGAATACATTCACAAAAATATATCATTTTCAATAATAATTTTTATCCTCTTTAAGGAAATTTTCTTCTTCATGTACATAATTTATCTATCCCCCAATTATATATATTATATTCTCAAACGAAATTATGTAATAAATAATAAAACCACCTTATATACCAAATTATATTTTCAAAATTATTTTTTATTAATGCTTTTTATGATGTGGTTTTTCAATATATTTATTTTAAATTACTCAAATGTGTTACAAATATTTTTTTTATGATTTATTTCCAACTCAAAAAATTCTATGGATAAACATTATCTATTTTTAATGGATATATTATATAATATTATATAAAAAAATTTAACTCAATATATTTCACTTAAATTATGTGAAAAATAATTTTCATTGTGAATATTACTTCTCATTTTACTACTGTGGAAAAAAATGTAAAAAAAACCTTTTAGAATGTATTTTTTCTGTTATGATAAATATTAAATATGATGTTTTAGTTACATGTTATAAAATAAATTTGCAAATTATAATAATTGATAAAGGTATTTAAAATTATTTTATATACTATTATATTTCTTAGAAGTCAATTTTTTATTTATAAAATATTATTTATGATTTAAAAAAGTGACAATTAACTATAATATTCAATTTGTATCGTCCAATAATATAAAAGGGGGTTTTAATATATTTTAGAAACCTTTTTTGTTTCTTATGTTATATTTGGGATATGTTTATATGATATATTTTACATTCCATATTTGGAGGACTTATTATGATTATTTTTTAGGTATTTTCCATTAAACCCATTGTGTTCAAAATTTTTAATTAATATATAATGAAATGGTGAATGTTTTATTATCTTATAGCACAATTGGGAATGGTTTTCATGATTTGTTGATTTTTTATTTGATAAATCCATAACACATTTTTTTATTATTAAAAACCTATATTGCATTGCATTATGATCTATATCAAAAGTAATGGTGATGTTGAGCATGGGAAATTTGGATGTTCACAATGTGCAACATGTTCATTTTTTATGTTCAAACAATATAGCTTGGGTAGGTTTTTTATTTACCATTTAATGAAAAAACATTTTTTGTTCACATCATGATGCATGGGAATTTTTCTAAACTATTTAATTTGTGGGATCGATTGAAATTTATCATAATTTGAGGATTCCATGTTCTTTTTCACATACCAATGATCTATGTTATTATTTGTTACAAGGTCTTGTTTCATTTATATGTTATATTAATACAATTATTCTATATATATCACATTTAGTAACTCATTATGCTACATCGTTTTCTAAGTTATATGAATGTTCATTTCAGATTTTGTGTCTTTTTTCATGAATTGTGAAAAAAAATTATTAATCCATTACCATTCTATATGATATTTCTTCCATGATCATGTTTTATTATATTTTTAGGTTTTAAACCATGAGTATATGATGATCATTTTCATTCATATTTATAATTTTATCACACCACATCTTAATGAACTCATTCTGTAGGTAATGTTGAAGTGTATAACTCATAATGATTCTATAAGGTATTCAACTATTATTCAATTATAGAGAAATATTTATATGTATCGTAAAACATGTCTCCTATGTATTTGATCTTAAATGATAATAAAAAATTAAGTCATTATTCTGTTTAATTATTTGCAAGATGTATTGTTTATTTTTTGGAAATGAAGTAAAATAATCATTTTTTATATTGGTTTGTATCAAATACATTATTTATGGAAAAAAAATTTAGCATGACTTCTAGGATTACAGGTACAAGGGAATTTATTTTCTATCAAAGTAGGATTTATTTATTTTGAGTGTTAGTTTAAATAATTTTATGGAATTGTATTAAAATTTTATTTTTCAAATCATAGGGATAACTATGAGGGATAAGTCAGTTTACATGATTATATCTAGAAATTTTCATAATGTATAGATTATATATATTAAATGTTATTACATATCTATTTAGATACTAGAATATGGATTCGGATGTGGAATAGAGTTACCTAAGTGTATTAAATCTAGAAAATTTCGGTAGATTATTTCCATAATCTATTCTTAGTGCATGATGAGTTGTCATAAGGCGAAAAACCTACATAGACACCCTAACGATATATTATTTGGTTAATAAAATTCTCATAACATGACATTATGAATTTTTAATTATGGAAAAGAATTAGTATTATATTTACTAGAATACTCAAGATAAATTAAACATAGTTTAACTTAGATTTATTTAAGGTTATAATTAATATCGATTAATTTTATAGAAATTGTTGGGTACTATGTTTTTGAACCCTGGAAATATTCAAGGGAATTTGAAATTTAGTTTTGGTTTGTGGGAAAACCCATAAATTAGGATTTTGAATTGAAATAAGTGAGTTATAGATATTAAATGTGACATTTTTAGATGGGTTTTATGGGAAAATAGGAGAATCAATTGTTCAGTTGAGTTTTTGGAGCATAAGGCTTCGAAAGATTTTTTTTAATGAAAATGGGAGGAACACAGTTAGCGTAATGTTTGTGGTGACCATTCTCGTCAATTGTGTCGGGGCATGGAGGGTGTCACATGGGTTTTAAAAAACTCAACCAAGGCCTCATACCCATGTAATTAAGTTTCATAAAATTTTAGATCCAAACCACATCGGTTGTGAAATGAAAGAAAAACTGCAAACATAGCCCACACACATAGTGCCCCTAATTAGTGGGTGGACAAGGTTGGTGAATGTCTAAAAAACCATAGGGATAAACAATGAACCTTATTGAAAGGTGATATTTTAAATTTTTTCACCACTCATAAATATGTGTATTTCCAAAAAATTTCTCCATCTTTTATATAATGAATAGGGTCCGAATGATAATCCTCTCCCCTTCTTAGGATTCATTGATTTTCCTTCATCAATGTTTGAAATTAGACACTATATATTTAATTGGATCATCTTTACTGATTCTATGATTCCAAATTCCGATTTTATAAATTTTTTAGACATATTGAATTAATTTTTAATGTGAGATAGTATTTCTTTTTTATGGTATATTTCTATTTCACTAAATTCTCTCATACCATTATGAATCAAGTCTTGATATTAGAAGAGTGAATCATATTAATCTTCAGGTTGGTGGTCTATTTTTTATATAAATCATCTCTTTTTTCATAATGTGTGCCATTATGTCAAATTCTATAAATTTCATTTTTTTATCATAAATTATGAAATGATATAATTTTATTGCTAGATTCAGACATAGATTTCCTTAGAAGCCCCTTTTTATGGTTGGAGGTAAATGTCCCCAAATTGAACGACCCCTTGGGAGAGATATAACAATTTCATACCATGTTTATAAATTCATAAATGTATTGAATTATTTTGATTAACCTCTTACTACAAAATATATAATTTTATTCCTAACATTATTAATCAATCAATCATACAAAATTAATTGATTTTGAATATATTTAATGGTACACGTCCTAAAGAATTATAATATGAAATGGGTGTTTCAAAAGTAATTTATGTTTTTTTAAATGGAATGGATAATTTCATCATTAAACTGGACAAGACATATATTTCATCCTTTTCCTCTATTTTATAAGAAAACTACACAAGAGTTACACTGAATTAATTAAGTAAAATGGGATATTACATAGATGAATTTGAAATAATAAATGGCATAGACCTTGTCATGGCCATGTTGATTACATATAAATGGAAATTTAACATTTATTATTTTCTTTATAAATTATGATACTCAGGTATGGTGTCTCAAATACACTGTGATACTCAATCATGGAGTCCCTTATTAAATGTGATATATGGAAAAAGTGTCACCTTCAAATTGTGATACTTGGGCATGAAAACCCTTATAAATTTAGATATTAGGGAATAAAGTCTTTTATTAACTGTGATACACAAAAATGGAATCCATTATTAATTATGATACTTGGGCATGGGATCCCAAATACGTTGTGATACATGGGAATGGTGAGAGTTATAGAATATTTAAGAATATTGTGATTATACAAGGAATCTTTAGTTCGACTTTAGGTCTTGACTAGTATAAAATATCAATATATAATTTTATTTTTATTATTACATATATATTAAATATAAATTAATACATTTAAATATTTATATATATATATATCTAATTTTACAAACTTGGTGACCCATCATCAATGTTATTTTTGCTAAGGCTGAAGCACGTATTTTTGGTAAGGTGTCCTTTTTGGGAATCCAAGTTTGACTATTTTAGTTAATTAATTTATTTCATTATATATAATATATTCATAGTACTATATTTTATAATAAAACCTGATAATATTTGAAACATTTTGTGTTGTCCTATGGTGTTTATCTTACACACTTTTAGGTCCACCGTTTGGTACTAGAAAAGACCTCACAGTTCAAGGTTCAGGATCATGGATCATGCCTGTGATGTTACTTTTGTATATGGGAAATCTTAAACATAGGACTAAACTGACGATTTGGATACTCATATTGATATCCTCTACGTATCTTGTTCTTTTAGTTGTGAATATTTTTGTATTTTATATTCTATGTCTTCAACTTGTATATTTTAGTATCACATGGATATTAATAAATGTACATTTTGTGTTTTCATTATTTCTTGGATATTTAATTAATTTATACTATTGTTCATTTAAAATTATCAAAAAATGATTTATTATTATGTAATATTGTAATAAAATTATCATCAGTAAAAATATCCCCCCCATAACACCATTAGACCCACAATTCTAGTCATAAACCTCTCACATATGGGGAGGAATTCTACATTCTATGTGAATAACTGGATTGGGGAATAGAATTAGTGGATACCTAGTTGGGAAATTAAAAAGTGTTATAAGAAGAATTTATTTTCATTTTCCTTTGTGTTTTTGGTTAGTAGACATGAGACAACGAATGTTTTAAAACATATTAAATAGTTGTATCTAGGATGGATAAACACACACATGTAGAAAACAGAAAGTGTCCAGGGATGGATAGAGAAGGTCGAGCTATGTTCATAATTAAAAGATTCTTCTTTATCACTAGATTGGATGGTACATATATTCATGATTGAAATAATACAAGTAATTCGTCATCAATTTTAAACACTAAAGATTTATCTTTTCTAATTGCTTCCACTTTCTTCTAAATTCACCCATAATCTCATTGAAGATTCCTTATCTTATATAAGAAGGATGGTTGGGAAAAAATTTGACAAATTATTATTGATATTACTTATATAATTATTCCCATGTCCATACTTTTTAATGTGTAATATGATTGATTATTTTTCAATAATAATCATTGATAATGTTACATGATCTTTTCTACATAGAACTTCTAGAAAATTATTTTATTTCATAGGATGGTAGTGGATTGAGTAGTAATAATCCTTGAAAAGCTCTAAACATTTAAAATTGAACATATTAATATAATTCTATGTGAATATATATTTGAGGCTCTTGTTATTATTATATATATCTCTCCTATCTCTATTGAGATAATGCCTCTATACTTTCAGCATGAATATAATACAAGACACCTCCAGATCATGTGTGGTATAGTTTTTATCATGAACATTCAACTTCCTTGTGGCCTAAGATATCCCGTTAGAATTTTTCATTAGAAAATATTCTAATATCTTCTTTGAATAATCACTATAAACCCCATATATTTCCCCACATATGTGTATTTTGAGTACTAGTGTACTGATAGCCCTTTTTTCAATTCCATGAAGCAGTATTCACTCTCACATGTTTAGAAACTCATTACTCCACTCCAATTCATTATGGTTACATGGTTTTAAAATCATGATAAATTATTTACAAATCATCAATAATGCCCAGATAGATCATGGAAACTATGGATCTCCATTACAAATGGTTGTATGGGACACTCTTCAATTGCCTTTATTTTATAAGGATCCACATATATATCATTTCTAGTGACAACATACTCCAAGAATGACACTTATTTTGTCTAGAAATCACATTTAATATACATTAAATAACCTTTCTTCCTACATAGAGTCTTTAGAAAAGTATTCAAAAGATTTTCATGTTCCTCCATTCTATGGGAGTATATCATAATATCATCAATAAAGACCACCATAAACAAGGTGAGATAATCTCTATGGAATATTTTCCATATGTCCAATGAATATTACTATGGAATTAATGATTCCAAAGGGAGTCACTATAAACTTATAGTGTCCATACCCCATTGTAAATTCTATATTGGTAATATCTTTCTTCCACATCTTTAATTGGGGATATCCCGAACAAATTTCCACCAAAGATAAATAATTTTACAAATTCAGTTGATCAAAAAATACATCAATCCATTGATGGGGATTATTATTCATTATTAGGACTTTTTGAGATCACGATAATCAACATAGAGGTGAATTGATTCATCATCCTTCTTAACATATAAGACTAGTGAACTCCAATGCAAAGCACTTAGGCATTTGATACCCTTTTAAATATTCTCATTTAAATTATTCTTTAGTTTCTCTAACTCAATGGTGTAAATTCTACAAGGAGTCATTGATATAGGCAGAGATCCATGTAAAATATCAATTGGAACTAAACCTCCTAATCGTAATAACGACCAAGAAATTTCTTGGGGAACACATCTATCCAATCCCTCGCCAAGGATATATCTTCAAAAATCATCCTCTTCGATGTCCCAATCATTTTCCCTAGATATAATTACCCATAAATGAATAATATTTATAGTTTTGATGATGATTCTGAATGACATTCATCCACCTCCTTACACATGTGTACAATTGGAGGATGCCCTCAAATGTGATGAGTGATCTCCCTTTCACAACCATTGATGATGAATTTATATAATGATATTGAATACATTACTAATATAGAATAAGAAACTAATAAAGGATCTAAGAAGATTTAATGTGTGGACGAATAAAAAACAATTAAATTTGGAGGATTTATATACTTTAGATACAATAATTTCCACAATTTCTATAATCATAGATTACTCAACCTTCATAATTTGTGGTCATGTTTTAATAGCTCAGCTAAACATGAAAGATATGAAAGAATTTGTAGAACCAGAATCAAATAGTATGTGCACTATTCTTAAACGAATAACCAGTGTACCTATCACCACATCATTATTGGCATACACCTTAGTAGTAGTGATATAATATCTCCATACATGATTCCATTGAGGTTATTATAGTATATTTCCACAGAAACCCCTATCTTAGAGAATTATATCACTTATTTCTAGGGTACATTGCGGTTAAAGGACTATAAAATGTGTATAATGTTCATAAGAACAAAATTTTCAACTAATTCATTCATGGGATTCATCATTTCACTCTAGAATTTATTATCTTTGTTCCACTATCTTCCAAACACAAATAACCATTAGTTTACCCATTGTAATTTTCATGAATTATTCTTTCCACACTTTTTGAATGTGGAATTAGAGGTTTTATTTCATCTAAATTATTTTTCTATTGGGACTATTGTATAAAATTTCATATTATTTTTCTTATTTTGAATCCCAAGAGATCACTCAGAATCACCAATATCCATATCAAATTTAAAATTGAAAAACTTTTTTATAACTATCTATGTTCAAATTTTTCATGGAATTTCATAGAGTCTTTTTCAACCAACTAATGAATAATCCATCCTTACTTTCAATACATATGACCAAGAGAAATCATATAGTTTGAAACTTATGATGTTTTATTCCTATTCTACTATGGATTCATCTTCCGTTTTTAAACAGAATAACTCCCTTTACATCTTATGATAGAGAGTTCAAGGAAAATATTAATTGAAAAATATTTTCTTGAATGAATCGCATTAAAATAATTAAATTCACTATTTATAAATTGTGGTCATTACTATTGTCCACAAATAATAATTTTATTCACCAATACAATAGAAATCATGTATGAAATTTAATTTTTCTAAGCATTGGATTACAGAGAATATATTCTCAATATAGTTAATCTATTATTATGTGATTATGTTGTGAGAAGATCCACTAAATATGAGATTTATTTGCCGCCTAATGGATTCCACCACAATATTATCATTATTAGGATAATGGAGATCTATCTTATTCATGTTATTATTTATTACATGATCTAATTATTATAGTACCATCATTATGTTTTGAGTTTCCATTCCCATCAGGTTTGACATTTAGTTAAAGAAATCGTCACATTTCATATCACATTGATAGTTGGCATAAGTTCTCTGATTTCTAGTAGTTAACAAAATAAATAAAATATACAATTAGGGGGGATTGAGTACATAAATAATTATAATATATAATGAAAACATTGAAAAAACATGGATAAACTTGTAAAAGATAAGTATATTCTAACGTGTGATTCCCGATGTTTCAATCTAGACTATACAAGGCGATAGAATTATTCCAAGGGATATTAATACTGGTTTTTAGTATTAATATATATAGATACTACACCATAATATGATAAAAAATATTGATATTTTATCCATTTACACATATTGTTATATGATTTAATCATAATTAATATTTAATTTCAAACCAAGTATCATAATGTCTTGTTTTTGGGGAAGACTCGGTACGTAAGAGTGAAAACATAGAAATAGAATAATTTTTTTAATATACTATAATTATTTTTAAAAATTCCTTAAGATCCTAAATCATCATAGGATAACCTTGGGATTACATTGACAAAAGTGATAAATATAAATACCCATTAGTTTAATAAAAAAGGAGTAATTCATGAAATATGTGTTAGAAGGAATAATTTGATGACATAAAAAAGAAATGTATCATGAATAATCATATATAAAACTATCATATAGAATATGGTATTAGGTAATAATAGAACCTTAATAATTTGAACGAATCATATAATATGACATAAACCTATGTCAAGGACAAGTACCAAAAAATATCACATCGTGGAAAATGTCTTGTAATGGAATAGGTTTACTGCCTAATTTCATACATGATGTCTCATAGGAGTAACAATACACAATTAATTAGAGTACTATCTTGGTGAACTCATGATAACACGTTCATGGATATGTGTACCACATAAATAATTGAACATATAAAATAAAAATAAGGATTTTCATTGGAAATAAATGGGTATCATAATCATTTAATTATGGAAAACCAAAGGGAATATAGTAGTGATGTCCATTAAATAATTTATTTAAATAATAATTATGAATTCATATTGGAAAACTTGAATAAATAATAATAAATTACCACAAAATTATTTTAAAATATGTAATATTTGTTTTTAAGAAACATCATAATTGAGCCACTCTAGTGTAGTTTAAGGGTAAATATTAAAGATTCCTTAAATAAAAATAATAATAATTGTTTATGTAAAACAAAAAATGAACTAAGATGTTTTTTCATGATAGAATGAGTGATTTTAGAAATGTATTGGTGTATTAAAATACTATATGGGGTGTACATGAAAAATGGTATGAAATATATATATTCCCTTTAATTAAGATTGATTATCGATAAAAATAGGGAATGGAAACATTTTAAAATACATAGTTTCTCATAAATTAAATTTGAATTTCTCTATATACATATTTTTTATATAAAACACAATATTTTACCGGTATATAATAACAAATTAAAAAATGGGAAAAATAGAGATAAAGTGTAATGTAATGGTAATTTAGAGGTTTTAAGAGATCTCTTACCTTATGTCTAAATAAGTTATGAAGATTCATTGAATAACATGAATAATTAAATAATATCCTTATTAATTAAATTCAGAACCTTCTCGACATTTATTTTCTTTTTTTAATTTTATTAAGATCATTTATGGACATATATTGGAGATATATTTTTTAATATCGATGTTCTATGAGTTTTTGTTTAATTTATTTATGTTTGGTTTCCTCCAATATGATTATTCATGTTCTCGAAAAATAGTCAGAGAAATCTAGAAATTAAAGGAAATAGTGTTAACATTAATTTAAAATTTATAATGCTCCTATATATTGTTTTTTTGAAATGTGTATGATTCATTTGATATGATGTTAATGATAAACGTTTATTTTATTTTGGCATTTCTTCGATCATTAAAAATTAGTTTTGTTTTATTATTTAATATTTTGTATATATATTAGATTCATAACATGTAAAAGGTTACAATATAAAATTTAAAATATAATTTAACCATTATAATGATTTTATGTCCACCATTAATGGTGTTAATAGAAAATGAAGATCATTTTCTAGGGAGATATTGAATCGACATATCACAATCTGTAAAAACATTTCATCGCTACTTGTTATTCGGGTGTTTATTTCTTTATGTTCGTATGCGTATTTTTTCAAGTAAATTCTTATTCTTATTTTTAGGTTATAGATAACTCATTTAAATAATGGTATTATTGTAATATATGTCATATATATTCATTAAATTAATTTATATAATCATTATTCAGTGAAGATCATGTAGAACGAGTCCCATCACATCGTGGAGATGGTATGCCCTGCGTACGCACGAGGGATGATATCATTCCCATAATTATATGAAAGGAATTGGATATGTTGATATCATATCTCAGAATTAGTATCATTTTATAATAATCATATATATTAATTATTTACCCCATTATACCAATCCAAGTATGGTGGTGGTGGAAAACAGATTACACCATGTCGTGGAGACGGTATTCCATACGTACGCACGTGTGGTGATTTCGTTTTCAATAGGATGGGTAGAATGTAAAATAGGGTTGTTTCATATTTATAATGACATACCAGTATACTAGTGATACTGATGTCATTACTTTATAGTGAAACAAATAAATAAGAGGATGTATAAGAAGAAATAAACTTGAAATAATCGGTTGAAGAGATTACCTCTTCCTTGACGTGTCTCTTTTAAGCTTCATCTTAGAGCACTAGAGATAGTCTTTTGAGAAGACCAGAACCTATATGATATAACTATAGATGTTTAGAAGATAAATGTTCAGGGTTTGGCCGATCTTGAATGCTCGAAACGTTGTAAAGAGGAGAGGGATGAGGTTCCCTTTTATAATGGGGGAGAGGGGCACCTTAGGAAAAACATAAAATATTATTTTATAATAAAGTCATATTCGGTTAATAATAGCTCCAAAGTGAGTTATTTAAAGGATAGGGTGGGTATGGGTCGAAAGGATTTCAACAAATAGTTTTTAACCAGTTTAGGTAACCATTTTAACATTATAATTATGATTTAACTCTAAGTTAAATAATTTAACTTTTACGGTGTCTTCTGGTATTCTGACACTATATGGTTAATAAACATACTATAAACTTCCAATAGAATACCAATTGGTTCTTTATGTTATATATATAGTTTTATGAGTATTTTGGCCTAAAAATATATTTTTAGGAATAGAATAACAATTAATAATATAATATTTGTTTTAAAAACCCTTTTATGTCAATTTTGACACTATTTGGTATTATGTTTTTGTTAAATTCATAACAGCATTATTAATTCTAAAAAAAATCCTCTAACACCCATAATAAGTTATATTAACCTATAAAATTATTTTAATTCATAAAAATTATCAAATTACATTTATTTGGGTATTTATAACGTCAATTATGTTAATATTTCATTAATAAGGTAATTATTGGATCATCATTGTGTCATAAATAAATTAAATTATAAAATGATTAAAAATTATAAATAAAATACCATTATGTATGAAATCATTTTTTATTTCTAATGAATATTTATAGTCGAATTTATCTTATGCATAACCCTATATTGAAAATGTTTTACTTATTAAACATTAATTTTAACTCTTCTTTGAATTAAATAATAATAAATGTCCTAATCTAATCCATGTAGACCTAGAGGGTAATATTTTATTCCTAATGTTTTTTTGGTATAATTAAACTTATCCAATAGAATTAGGACATGTGTTAGGGTAATAATAATATCATTTTTACCCTTAATTACCCTATTTACTTTTAACCATGGTAAATAAAAGTAAAATGTTACTATTCACCAAAGGTTATTTTTATCTTATTGAACCACATATTACATACTGATATCATCTGCGTCTCTTGGATTTTTGATATCCCACTCACAGAAGCAGTAAAATTTGGTTTTATGTAAATTTGAAAATTCTCCTAGGAGGTGGGTAAAAGACGGTAAAAAGTTCAAAAAGATTTTTATATATCTAAAATTATTATAAAATGACTCCAATGAATAACATTGAACTTATATATATATTATGTATCTATTTTTACCTAAAATAATTTTAAATAAAATAAATAATTAAATAAAAATTCGGTTTTAAACTATAACTCATTATTTTTCACTGTTCATCAAAAACTCGAAGTCTTCAGAAAAATATAAATAATTTACCCTAAGTTAATTTCGATATTCCAAATCCAAAAACGTAGTCCATTTTGAAAGATAAAATTTATAAAGTCAAAAAAGTGGTTATTACTATTCATAACGGCTAGTTTATATAATATTTTAATAACATATCATTGTTTAGCGAAAGTCGATATTGCGTACACCACAAGTTGTCGAGGAAGGATTCACTTACGTGTAAAGTAAGCCAAGACAGTGTTGTGTGCAGTGAAATATTCATTAGGTGTTGCGTATAACATAATACATAAAAACAAAATATTTCTCATAAAATATTAGGGTGTTACATATGATAATTATGGGAAGTAATTTTTTTATTGAAGGGAACAAGATATAAGGTCATACATTGAAGAACATAGATTGGTGGTTTAAGTTGTTTTTATGTTATTTACATTTATAAAATTTTGAGAGTCAGGTGGATTTTTTCTCTATTCCAATTGATTTCAACTTTATGTGTTAGTTCAAAATGATTTTTTCCTGAAATTACATTGAAATTATTTTTTTCTTTTAAAAACCTCATTAGTAATGGTTTTTGGTAAATCATTAAAATTGAATGATTTGTTAGAATGTTATCATTGATGATAATTTTAAAATCATAATTTTATCATTTTTAATTTTTTTGATTAATTGAAAAAAATATTTGTTGAAATATTTTGAGAATTAAGAGAGTTATATTAAATATCTTTGAAATAAACACCGAATTAATGATATTGGCCTGCTAGTGACAACATATTGAATGGATGAGAGAAATATAATTTATATGGAACTTTTTCATTGGAATAATAGTGTGGGTGAGTGCGGAATCATGGAGTGGGAATGAAAAATTAAATTTTAGAGATGGTTTTAACTGATTAATTTATTTGTTTATTTATTTCCATGGAATCTAATTATGAATAGAAAAATTCTTTATATTTTTAATAAACAGTGTAAAAATGTTTGTCAGATTTTTCTTATAATGTTATAACATTAGTTATCATAGTTTCGTGGGTTTGTATATCATTTTAGAAATTATACTAATTATTATATTAACCCCCTTATTAGGAACATTAATTAATTTTCAGATGTTACTATAATGACACAGATAAAATAATTGTATTGTAGTTCTTTAGTGAATATTTTTTATACCATGGGCTGGTAACTGATGTTGGAGGTCATTATAGGTTTTGAAGTAATGTGTCAATGTCTTGGGTGTCATTGAGTCTTTTTTTTGTCACAGTTTTACCCTTTTACCCTAATATTAATTTTTGGTTTGATTTTTATTGGATTTTATATTGGTACTCATGAATCTTATAAAGGTTTTATTTTTATGGATATATTGATTTTTTATATTATCTATAAAGGTAAAATCATCTACCAATTTTTAATGAATCACTGGTCATTTATTTATAGACTTTGGTGTGTTGGGGATTTCACCAAATTCTATCAACACCTCCAACTCTTCCCAAGCCAATGGGTGAGCGGATGGATGTTACAATTCAAATTTATGATTTTCACCCATTTAATAATACTTGATATACCTTTTCAATAACATGAAACTTTTTTTATAATGTCATTATTTTATTAATCCCTTGCTAGTATTTATATCTCACCCTATCATAATGTGCATAAACAGGTTATACCCGGCAATTTTAGAAGATTAATGGAATAATAAATTATTTTCATGGTGTTTAAATTATTATAGTTTTATATAGGATGAAATTTATTGTTTTATGTATATAATTTCCCAAATACACTATTCCTATCAATCTTATGGGATTTTATTATACACATCATTGTATAAAAAAATGACGATTTGTGATTTATAAATGATATCAGTTGTCATAGTTGGTATCAGAGTATGGTTTTTTAGGGATTTTGATTAGAAAACCATATACGAATTTATAGAGATAAGGATAATCATATGAAAACATACCTAACATTTTTTAATGTATATACCTAGTGGTATTCATGAAAAAAATGTCTAGAAACTATATGTGGGTGTGGCCATGACATATTTGAACCAAGGGTTAATAAACACGAAATGGGTGCATTGTATATTAACCCAACCATCACCTGGTGTACGATAAATAGACATTTACACATACATAGTTTGACACACATATGGAATATTATTAGGTAAATCCTAAAATAACATTATGTCCCCTTATAATGGAAAATTAATAATATCTAATTCCTTGATATACACCATGTATAACATAGATTTAAACATAAATATTCATTGGGTAAAGAATATATGACATATTATAGTTATTATTTCATTTCCAAAGGATTCTATTTTATTTGTATAATAGTATGAAAATTCTCATCCATAATTTTACCTTATTTTTGTTAGTGGCCAGATATAGGAGGAATTGTGTCAACAAACTATGTGATGGGCAATGTGATGCCTAACTAAATGAGATTCCAAACATGGTGGGTTAAATATTTGACAACATTACAAAAATAATTACTCAATTAACTCTTTTTTTTTAAATAAAATTGATTCATTGGGAAATTAAACACCCCATATGAAATAAAATATCGCAATTGAGACCCTTATGTGACAAATGACTACAAAATTCAATGGATATTATAACACATTAATCATAGAACAATCGATCAACTATATTGAATAGATATTATCCATGATTCAATGATCTATGAAATAGATCATTTTATTGGCAATTTTTAAAATGTAGTGAGATTCATATAAACATTGTAATTTGGTCAAGACAATAAAGCCCAAGGAAGTAATCAACTGGATGGAGTGTAAATAACTAAGATTTTTTTTGATATATATTTTCCTCCAACCCTATCATTTAAAATAAAGAGGCACTTCCATGACCTCATGAAATAGGTGGATGAATCCATTTGAGGTGTATAAAGAAAACATCATTATACATGCATGATAAGCCTATTGATTTTTCATTGACCCAAAAAGCAATGGTGACTACTTCATTAGAAAGATAAATTTGAATATATGAAAATATTTGGTACTTCAATACTTTGGAAGCTATGATAATGTTTTTTAGGTAACATATTGGTTGAAATAGTTATCTATGGATCTCAAGGGTTTCATGTTTCTAGATAGAATATGTTGAGAATATATTTTAATTAAATAAGGTTGATAGATAAATCTCATTGTTGTATTAAATTCGAATATGCAACTTGTTAAGTTTATGGATAATAGTATCCTAGAAATTTCTTTAAGTGTATAATGAAATTATATATGTATTGGAAGGAGGCGAACAATGTTACAGAAGGAAGAATAAGGAGTCCCATCAATCTGATGGAGGTATGGAATGATCCAATAAACACTTATACTATTATTCAATGATTCAAATTCATTGATGATATTATGTGATCAAATGGACCAATCAACATTTTTTATGATAAATAGGTGAAAAGTCCTCCATTTTTAAGATATATTGGTTTAAAGTTCCATTAAAAATTTGGAGGTGGATCCTGATAATAAATTGGTGATAGTTATGCTAGTTGATCTTTCATGGATAGAGAATATGAAAATTTATTTTGGTTTTATGAATAATTTCATATCTTGAATGTTTAATAGAACTATTTAATGACCACCTCAATACATTGAATAATATATTTTAGTGATAATGATAAAGGAATCAATTATTTTATACCAAGTATAAAATTTTCCTCTATCCGTATTTTTAGTCTGAAATTTTTATAATAAGTTATTATAATTATTTTCGAAAAATACAATTATATTTTGTCTATGGATTTTATTTCCTTTTATATATCCAATATATATTATAGGGATTTCAAATTTACCCATAGTATTATGAATGGTTGTTAAATCCTCTAATCCTGATTATCGATATTAAATAATTGTGACTAAGGAAAATATCATCCTTTTTAACATTCCAATTGTACAATAACATGATGATGTGTCATTAAATGATTTTCTAGGTCTCCTACTCAGTTTAGGGTTATGTTCTTGATAGAACTTCTACCCGGTGATTTTCAATATGAAAGACTCTATACAAAATGTAAACTCTTGAGTAATAAGATATTATGAATAAATTCAAGATAATATTTATAAATTGATTTTATTCCTATGTTCATATCATTAGGTGTTCTATTCCACTCTATCAAGATGAAGAACATGTTAATGTGATGTTCATTGATTATCATATGCTTCAAAACATCATGATAAATAGATAATATCCTCTTATATATATTTATGATTTTTTGATCAACTACATGGATCCCGGTACTTCACTAAGGAAAAATATTTTGATAGGATATTATCAACTAATGTTAAAGAAGGAGGGTATTTGAAAGACAATGCTTTGTAGAAGTTATTGAAACTATGATTTTATAGTGATTTCATTGGGTACCAGTAATGATCTACCATTATTGAAAGACTTAATGAATAGAGTATTTATAGATTCATTATATAACTTTTTAATATTATATTAAGACTAAACTCTTATCCACTACCAAATAAATAAGGAACATGTTAGACATTTTAATTTTCTATGTATGAAATTACAGAAGGAAAAGTAATATGTGAGGTATATTAAATGAATATTTTTGATGGACTAACATTCTTGGGTAATGTTATTACCTATGAAGGCTTATAACTAGATCCTTAGAAAAAGATAAAAATTAATGGATTTTCCATACAATAATTTTAAATGGAGATCCTAAGATTCCTTTTTTATTATCAATGATATGTCAGATACTTCTCATGATTTTTAAACTGACAATCATTGATAACCTAAAAGAGTTTGACAATAGTTTGAAAAATAAATACAACGAGGGAATACAATTGTTAAACAAGGGACCAATCACTAATTCTATGATCATATTATATACAACTGGAGAAGGACTTACGTGAATGTAATGTTTCGAGATAATGATATAAAAATATGGAAAAATGAAAAAGCAGGATAAGGATTTATATATGTGCATAAAAGTTAAGGTTTCACAGAAGAGGCTTACATTCCCATTGTGACATAAAAATGGGTTTTGTGTTCTCAGAGATAATCTTACACAAATCAATGAATTCATTTCATAATCATATGCACAAGGTCATGGAGGCCTATAAATTGTCAGATACCCCACTCAAGACACAAAATATTTCAATAAAGATCAGTTTCCTCTATCATGGGAAAGTGTTATGTGTGGAAGATTTTTGAATGAAAATATTATGCCCAAAGTGTTAGATAAGTCTAAAAATACCATGTGAAACTTATGGATAAGCTGCATGAAAGATAAGTATTTCATGAAAAATAAGGGTCATGTGAAAGTCATTGTACAAGACAATCAAAAATCACTCATGCAAGAGTAGGCATTGGGTGCAAGCACTAGTGTGTGCTTCTAGAGTGTTTCGATCATCTGTTTTGTTTAATAAGTGATTTTATTTACATAAATTCAAAAAATAGATGCAATCTTTGTCTCATGATTTATAGATAGATATAAATCTATGAAAATCTATTGAATATACATTCACATCGATAAACAGTGGAAGGATTCACTCAAACGAGTGATCTAGAAGGATTCAATGAAAGTGCTCTAAGGGACGCAGTGAGATATTCTTAAAATCATGATAAGTCATTTGAATAAAACATAGTGACTGAGTTTGTACTCTTATATTCCCAAAAAAGTGATGAATAGTGGATTTTGGTATGACTGAGATAATGTTGGCATATACTCCATAGAGTACCCCTTAGTGGTGAACCATGTTAAATTGTTGGGTTTTCTCTCTATCGTGACTATTTGTGAAGTACAAATTTTTATTAGATAGTTTTAACAAATTTCTACCAATATTAAACCTATTTTTTTATTTTACGAATAAAAATTTGACACCATGGTTCGACCCTCCCCCCTAAATGTGTTCTAGGGTCCTTCAATTCCTCCCACTAATTAATGATCAATGAGAAAAAATACCCTACCAAAGGTCTAAAATTTTCTACAATGATGTTTTTTTGAATATTTAGAAACATTTTCTCTATGGGGTAATATGTAAAATCTATATAGATTATAAAATACTAACTTATATATTCAATCATAATTATATCAATATCCTCCAATGAAGCTTGTCAGAACTAATCAAGGATTATTATTATTCATTACATTTCCATCCTTGGATGGTGGACAATATGGAAAATAATTAGAGTTGAATGGATCCCATAAACCTACCCCAATGAGGATTGAAAGGGATCTAGTCATATTTCAGAAGAAAATTATGGAATTATGATTTATAATTGGAACTAAATCATAAATTCACTATTTAATTAATCAAATATATATACTTATAGGATCATCTAGAATTAAAAAAAATATAAGGCGATACAAATAATATTATAGAATTTTTGTAGTTCAACAATAACAATGATGGATTTATATGTATTGTAACCTTAATATGTTCCCCAATAAAACCATAAATCTATTTGAATCTTCTTGGTGTTTTGTATAACTCATACTTCTGTTTTCACAAATGATTCACTAATTTGAATAGTAATATGATGAAAAAATTATGGTTGGATTACAGAATAGTGGGATTACTTAACAGGATTTTGGATACATAGTATGACAATAATTCAAGTATAATTGATAAATGTTTAAGTTTATGATGAAATAATTTCCCATTAAATTATGTAAATATGAAAACATGATAATGGATTTTGTCATATGAGTCCATATTATATCTACAGAATGTTACTCTATTTGTATGGTAATCAATCTCCTAATAATCATATCACACAAAACTACTACCAAGGAATATTTATCTCTTGAAAACCCATCCATGATATATATATAACAGAATAGGTAAAATAACATAGAGTATCACTCTATATTTTATCTAATCAAAATATGTTGTTTAAAAAAAGGATTTGTTATATTCTTTAAAATGAATTGAATGAGAAGTTGGTTTTAGTACAATTTATCACCATTAAATGTATGGTTATTTTAAAAGAACCATCCATACATTATAGCATATATTGTGAAATTTTTTAAAGGATTTACAAGGTTGTTTTTATAAACACCTTCTCCTAGTTGACTTCTCATATTACCAAATATTTTATTATACCACACAAAAGGAATCTTGTTAGGAGATTTATTTGAAGAGGTGTTAGACTCCAATGAGTTGGAATGAATTTATATAGTGAAAGATGATGAACATAATATTATCCTAGGGATGATATAAACAGTTTAAACCATTTATCATCATATGAAGTACACTTAATTTTGACAAAAAATCAATTCCTAAAAAACCATTGAGGCCAAGACTTAGTGGACAAAAGTTATTTGTTCCTTATAATTTCACCATGGAAGAAAGTCATGTTGCCTACAAAGAAGTAAAGTAATAGTCCTAGAATTTCATCCCCTTTTCTATCCTTGATCACATAAAGGGTATGAACTATTGAATATAACTCTAACCTAACCTATCTCAAGTACCTAATATTTTATAGGTATATATCCTAAATAATGTTCATAATTTACCCCACATATGTACTAAATCCAATGGTGGTACCCTTAGTGAATAAAATTTCATAAAAATTTCATCTCATGATGTTTAAATATTAGAGACAAAGATCTAATAAACCAAGAAAACTCACCAGGTTTAATAAATATAAAAGGAAAACATGTTTGGGGGGATAACATGGGAATTGGAGGAGGTGAAGAAATAAATGTATAGTCTTATGTTTTATTTTATGAGATTAAATTTCAATAGTGAAATTAATGATGTGTGAGAAATTTTATGATCCCAAATGTTATAAATTAAATTCTTTTCTTCATGAATAAATTCTTTATTAAGAAATTTAGTTATGGAAAAAACATTCACTACATATAATTATATTGTTTTGGACATTGAAACATTATTTCCATTATTTTATGACCAAAAATTAAATAAAATTAACAATCATTACCATTAGTACAATATTATTTCTACCATGAATATTAATATTGTGTTATATTACACATTTTGATAATGTCTAATTGACATAGACAAACAAAACGATGGACTAGACTAGCCGAATCATATCATATGATGCCAATTTATTAGAGATTATGAGGGATATAAAATTACTTTGATTTAACCATAAAAAAATAAAAACCATATATTTACAACAGAATCTTATGATAAACCATTTATTGTATATGTTCACATTTATTAGGATTTGGATCCTACCCATTTTTTTCTGAACAATTCAAAGAAGGTAACTCTGTCACACACCATACCCTTAGAGAATAAACTGGTGTAATAAGGGGTTTTGTATATGGACATGAGTAGTATAAATTTATATATATTATTTATAATAAAACAATTTTTATATTTATATTTTTTTATTGTTACTGTATATATTGTATTAAATAATATGATTGGCAGAATTTATATTTTGATATACTGAAATTAGTATTGTATTTTTGGGAATTATATAGTTTCAATTACAACAAATTTTCATAAATTCATGATTTTTTTAATGACATTTAATTTTTTTAGAAATATTATTATTAAATTATATTTATCTAAATATAAATGATTAAATTTTATAATAATGACTCACTTAATTTTTCTATGTGTTAGGAAGTGGATAGTGTCATAAAAACTAAAATTTTAAAGAAAATAATTTTTAAAAAAATTAAACAATTATATTTAGAAAGTAATTATAATAAAATATATATATTTATGTGACATTATTGCATCCATGTTATAAAATATATAGTTTTTTATAATTGTTTGAGACAGTATAATTTTTGGTTAAAAATTAAATAATGCATAAATATAAAGTATGTATTATGACATTATGATAGACCCAAATTATGTAATAAATTTGATAAATAGAATCTATGACCAAAAATATATTTATCATATAAAATATTTTTGTTTTTTTGTTATTGGATTAATTTTACAAAACATTAATCAATCCTCCAAAACATATATTGTATTTTAATGTTTTAAAATCAATTTATTATGAACATGACTAACTTTCACATCAAAAATATTATTATTATAATTATTTATATACTAATAGAAATAAAATATTGAAAAAAAATCCAGCATTACATAATCCATCAGAAAATTGATGGTTTTTTGTGGTTTTGATTAATTTATCACTTACAGTCTAAAACTTGTGCTTATTAATTAATAATGAATTTCCCTACTGTTTTCAATTAATACCAAACAAAAATTTAAATTCTTATTAAACAAGAAACAACTGATAATTTTTTGAAAATCCATATACCTTTCTAAATCACAATCAAGGTCATTAGAATATCTCATGAAGATCCTCTCAAGCTTTTTGAATCACCATTTCAAGGTAAGGGATTCTCTCCTCTTCTTTTCTATTGAGGTACTTTTTTGGTACAAATCCTTTGTATTTAAAAATTTTCATTTTTTAATGGGTTTTTAAAAATCCATTTATTGACCTTATTATTCTAAATTAATGAGATTCTATATTTCACTCTCTTTAATACCTTCCATGGACATTTATTTTCACTTAGTACGCTACACATATTATACTTTCATTTTCTACACAATACTATTGTTTTGTGAATATCGATACCCATTTCCACTCAATATTATTCACATGTATTTACAAAAAAAAAATTGATTGGGGATTCAATAAATTAGAAATAAACTCATTAATAATGGTTAAAAATGTGATTAATAATGTTTTTAAGTTGTGTGATATATCCGGAACAAAAATTAAGGTACATAATATGAATGTGATAGGTGGACCAAAAATTAGATATATCTCTAAGGAATTACATATTTTTTTACACCATTATATTCAATTTTTGGTCATAGGACGTTTCCGCAATAACCCTATGCTATTATAGATTTTTTCCATGACTTCTTCTTGTGATGCCATGTTTTGTATTGTTTACACTTTTTTATGTTTCCCTGATGTCATCATATTATATCATTATTTGTTTTTTAAGTTAATTATTCTAACTATTTTATTTCACCAAAATAGTTTTATTTACTAAAATGTATTACTTTTATTATGTTGTTGTTTAATTATTTCCTTAATAAGAATTAAATCTCATCCATTTGATATAGTGAGCAAGGCTAAAAATACATGAATATTACATCATTTTAGATGAATATTTCTCACATTACAAAATTACCTACTTAAAGACGATAATAATATAGAGTATTTGGAAATTTGGAATAATATTTCTCAATGTGGTGAATGATGTTTAGATTTTTTCCAAAAATATCTACCACTTTAGTACACCTACTCAAAACCTTCTTCAAAACCAGGGAAAAGGAATCAAAAGAAATAATTAAAACATAAGATCATTAATGGTCAATGAATGAGATATGTAAGAATAATCATGGGAAGAATAGAATGATAACACGATCATATAACTAGAAGATCATAAAATTAATATCAAATATAATAGACATGAAACATGGAATAATAATTTTCTATTTATTGTTCCTGAATCATAAGTAAATCAAGACCATAAGATATTTAATAATAACATACGAATAAGACATGAAATTTTTGGTAGAAACATAATCATATAAAATATTATCATATAATTCAAGACTCATCTTCAAAAGATATATTGGAATCTCATGGTGGGATACACCTACTGGGCATGACACCCCACCATCCATAATCATATACCTTTATTTATAGTGGAATTAATTCACTCCCAAGAAGACATTTTTAGAAAAATGTAATTTATTGTACTAATTTCACACCATGTTCCTACCATGTCTATCTACTGAGATATAAATCACTATCGAATTCATTCGATATAGATATATGTCCCACCCATATAATAATTAAATCATATAAACATTATCCATGTGATTGTAAAAAATCATATCATAACCCATGAAATGATATGGGTATCATAAACATGTCATCATATCATAACATGTGGTAAAGATAAAGGTTACATTATCATTTCATCAAATCATATCCTATGAAAAAATATGGTTTCATAAGCACTTAACTTATAAAATATAATCTTGTTTGATAAAAAATTAACATGTTAAAGAGAAATAGGCTTCATAAACATCATTAAATCAAAAGAAAAAACATTTATAGAAAAAAATATGAATATAACCCTAAGATCATATCTCTAGTATATCATGAGTATGACCAACATATGTTATCTTAGATGTAATTTTTTTTTGTGAGATCAATAAAAAATATTTCTTGTGAAAAATATAATTTATTTTTTAAAATAATTATTTTAAAACATAAAAAATTTTAAATACCATTTAATTTGAAAATAACTCTGAAAAATTATAAAGTAATCATGAATAAAGTTTAAAAACCTATTCCATGAAAACATGTTAAGCATTCTTGAAAACATTTTAAAATCCATTTTCCATGAAAAGTTGTAAAGATATATTGATAACATTTTGAATAAATTCTTCCATTAAAAACGAAAAAAAGTAATTATGAATCCATTATAAAAAATTATTTCCTTGAAAACATATAATGGAATCATAAAAAATTTTTGATATACTATTTCCTTGAAATCGTATAATGGAATGTTGAAAACCATTTAAAAATAGTTTTCAATAGAAAACATTTTTTAAAAGATTTTTCAGTTAAAACCTATTTAAAAACAATTAATGTACAAAAGAATTGTGAAAAAATTTTATTGTAAAATTTAATCTTGAAAATATGAAATGTATCATTCAAATTAATTATGGTCGTGATGACAGATAAATTGATACATTCCATACATTCTTCTTCATGGTAATAAGATTAGAAAACATACTCAATCAGGAAATAACAAAAAGATTAATTTTTTTAAAACAAATTTAAAAAAAAATACATTAAAAAAATTTACATTATTTATCACATTATAATAGTATAATGGGTTTTTTGAGAAAACATGGTTTTGGAGGAAAATATATTTCTGACATATGTGATTGACAATGTCAGATTTTATTAAGAAATTATAAATTATATTTATTTCCAAAGAGTGAAGAAATGGTACTGATAATTAAATATATCATGAACAACCCTTGTTTAAAAATATCCAAATAATACATGAGATATTTATCATAATACTGGATCATAGTACTTCAGCAATGGAAGAATAATCATAATCAATGCTGATAAATGATGAGATTGTAGTAATAAACTCTTACAACATTGGTAACATTGAATCAAACTCTTTATGTAAGAATATGATTAAATGAATATGAAAATATAATTAAAATAATTTCACTCATGATATTATATGTAAAATATTAGTATATACACCTTCTAAAATAATATAGGTTCATAACAAAACATGTGTCTTAATGAAAGAAAATTGAGGCAGATTTACCTGACAGATTTGGTAACTTTAAAACAAAAAACCCCTATAAAATATATATCAAAAAATTGATATTTAAATAACCATAAATATAAATATTATTATCATATAATAAATTCATGGTTAGTATATACAACACATGTAAGAAATGTGGGGTCAATATGCAATGTATCTCACAGATAAAAATGTGGGATGAAATTCCCTTACCTTATGTCTTGACTTTCATCGTACACATTCAAAAAACCTAAAAAAAATAAAATTTTATGTTAAATCTTTTTATGAACATTATTAAAATATATAATAAAATATATGATTTAGTGGTGACTTTAATAAACCAATTTTGTTTATCAATTCTATGTCAATGTTAATTTTCAGGTAATAACAAATTTATATTCCCAATATATTTTGTATATTCATTTTAGGTACAATTACATAGATCATGAAATACATATTTATAGAATGTAAAATATGATGTAATTATAATATATATTCAGTATAAATTTATTTATATTTATATATAAAATATTTAAATACTAAATGGAAGGAATCGTTCACGGAGGCAGTAGGTCGTACAAACACATTAATATTGTTTAGGTTTTCATATCCTATTAATATAATTAAAGCATATTATATATATATATATATTATCATTATATTATCATTTTTATATCAAATATATCACATATTTTTATTAATCCAATCCTTAATACAGTCCATGTAAATATTGAATGATTCAAATCGCTTTGAGGAGGCAGTAATCCAGACATCCACCAATAATGTTATCATATTATAAAAGAAGTAAATTATTAATATATGTGTTATAAAAAAATTAAATATTAAAAAATAAATAAAAAATATGTTATATTTCATATGAAAATTTTAAAACGTTCATTATAACTAACCTTGAGATGTGTTAATGGGAAAATTAATGACATCTGTTCATAAGTCTAGTCTGTCGTACACACGAATATTGATTCCATATACATTGATAGTTGTTTTTGTGAGTTTAGGTAGAACCATTGATATAAAAATATATCAACATATATATTATAATGTATCTATTATGTGATCATTAAATAAGAATAATTTAAGTGGTGGAGAAATAACGAAAGAATGTTCTTAGTGTATGATGTTAAATCTTCTTCTGGGTAACTCTTTTTTGTTTTCACAAAATGTGTTCATTGGATGAATTTATGAAAAATAGAGGCTTATATTGTAAAGGTAAAAAATTTTGGAGGTAATTTTTATAGGTTTATTCTGTAGATAATGGATTAAGAATTGTGAATAGATTGGAAGAGGTGGTGGCCTTTTATATGTTGGGAAAAGGATAGCCATAATATTTTTAAAATGAATTAATTGCTCCCCACATTTTACTTATCCCAAAATGGAATAATTGTTTCATTATATATCCTTAGATGTGTAATGCTGTAAATATGGTTAGTCATTAATTAATCTTGTTTTACATTATTCACTATAATTAATATTAACTGGTTTCACTAATCAATTTCGTAAAAAAACTAATATTACCTTAATAATAATTTTGAACTATTATTATTCAAAATATTTACCCCATTTATCAAATATTTATCCAGGTAAGTTGTAGAAATTAATTTATAATTTATCCAATGGATGGAAAAAGTAATACGTTTTAAAAGGGAAAAATCTCATCTGTTTGAATTGTTTTTAAAACCAATATTAATGAGAAATTGGATAAGATTTAATAAATTAGGTTAATTTATGTATATTTTATATAATTAAAATTTAAAAAATAAAATATAATTTACCACTATAAATAAATTGTACGAAAAACTAGTTTTCAATTAAAAAGTAATGTTTTCACTATTCATCAATAAATAGAACTTCTTAGAAAAATTTCAAAAACTCAACCAAATTAAAATTTTATATTCCTATTTCAAAATTTAATTTAATTTTTTCAAATTAATATCATAAACTTTTAAAAAATATTTTTAAAACAAGTCTTCCACTAAATAGTGGTAAAACATCCTTTTAGAATAACACACATTTTTTATGTCTAAAAATATGTTTGATGTTGTTTTTCCTAGAAAAAATAGTGGATTAATGTAAATACATTTGGTTTAATTTTTAATAAATAAATTTCAATAATATATCTCAATAATAGTGATTAATTTAATGTAATATAATATAATTTATTTGAAGGGGAAAATAGTCTTCTATTATAATAACGCATCCTCTATATTAAATTAGCTTCTTATTTTCATTTATAATTAATTGATAACCATAAAATTAATTTTATAATAATTTATAAACCATAGTTCTATAATTAAGTTAATATTATTTCTATTTAATATTCCATTGGCACAGTAAAAAAAATAAATATATTTTAATAATATTATTAGTAATACTCTATGGTTTTGTAAAACATGGTATTACGTGTAATGAAATCCATCAAAGGAACTCGTCATTGTGTGTAACATAATCCAAAAATAGTGCTATGTGTACTTAAATATAATCTAAGTGTTCTATGTAGCAAAAGATTAACTAGTTGTAGCATGCAATGCGAATAATAATTGGCTATTTTATACAATACAAGACTTATTTAGTGAAGCATAACAATCATCATATTGAACAATTTAAATAAATTTGAAAAATATTCATAAAATCTCAGGGTTTCACATTCTACCCCCTTAAAATTAATTTGGACCATGAAATTCATATGGGTTATAAAAGGTTTACTAATTCGAAGTTCCCCTCATAGAAACCCACATTAATAAAATTAATAATAAAAATTTCAATAATATGGGATATTAAAAAACATAATAGTCACCCAAAGTAACTAATAACTAGGTTTCCACATAACATAACATATGTGGCATGTGAAAACCTGTACAAGGAGGATAAATCTAACTATCATGTTATAATAGAGAGTTACAGAGAACGTGTATATGATAAATTAAATGATCAGAAATCTTTAAAAAGAGGGTACAAAAATGAAATTTATATCATTAAAATTATAATAATGGGATAATAATTTATTTCAATACCATCTTCAAAAATTTGATTAATTTTCTTGGGAATATATTCATAATTTATTTCTTCATAATCTTACTGTTTGTTTTTTGTTTATCAATTTCCACTTCATCTCTCAATCCGCAAAATGATGGTGAATTTTTCATTCATAATGCATTAGAAGATCCAGAGATCCATATTTATAATGATAATTCATTCCATTGGTATTTATCAAAATAATATTGTTTGAACATTTTATCAAATATTAACAAATTTTCATATGTCGAGATGATACTTTAATATCAAAAACCTCATCAGATTTTTAACATAATCCATTCCATAAATGGTTAACTATATGACCCTTTTCAAAGAATAATGTCTACTAATTTATAAATATGTTCACTGAATTTAATATAAAAATCATATCATTTATCCCTATATACCATAAATTTGATCTTGATATTCGCATACCAAACATTTGAATACCATATTCATGTATTCTCTTGGAACATTGTAATTAACATAAATCCAAATAGAAATCATTCATTATTTCTTTTTCAAATGAGTATTGGTTATATTCCTTAATTCCGAAAATGTCATATTATCAATCAATGATTTCACAATCCACTTTGTCAACAAATCCTTAATCATTTCCAAGGTAATCTTTTCCATCCAATTTACTAATTCATGTTCAACACGACAATATCCAAACACCATTATCCCATTATTATAAGGAAATTAAGGGATATTTTTCATTTAATCATTTGTTTCACAAGAATATAACCATTCATTTACATCAATTTTATAGATCATTAAAACTATTCATAATATTCTTTTAAATATACTGTGAAAAAAATTAACAAAAAAATCATTATATATTTCTCAATTACTAATTCAGGAATCAATATACAAAAACAAATTTATTATTCCACTTCATCCTTAATCAATTAAAAATTATACCTTATCACATCACCTAGTACCATTTTCCTTTCTCATTTCACCTATATTCTCATCATCAATATAAATATAAAAATTTCTCAGACCAAATTGAAGAATATATTTTGGAGCATTCCACATAGGAATTTTATTTTCATAATTATCTTTCATTGCACTTTTAAAGAATTTGACCATCGATGATTTCATAGGGTGGACATTATTATAATTCGTTATCATAATTAAAATTTTCATTTTCCCTTGGAAATTAATTTTTTATGTCCTTTATTTTTAATGAAAACACTTATTCCCATTCACTAATGACATTTAATTGGGTGCATCTTTTAACATTTTCAACAAAAAGGAAACTAATACTTCATTCATATATAGTATCTTTTATAATAACATTTATAGAAAACTCCTTCATTATCTTCATTTGTGTGTTTGATCGTTGGTTATGGTATATGATGTTAATCATGCTCTCTAAAATCTGATTAGGAAAGATTTAAAAATCATTCACTCTAGTGATCATATAATTTGATTGGTCATCTGTAAATTTTCCATCACTTTTAATGTTAACCAAATTACTTATTGCTCTCAACATGGAATAAAATTAAAAATCATATCGTGAGATGAAATTATCCTAGAAGAAAACCACAATATCCGAACAAATCACTTATACCATGTCTAAATCATGACACCAAATTTTAAATATATGACACCCTAGGAATATCCATAGATAAATCAAAAAATATATCTTTATAAATATCTATATGGATCATGCTAATGATGACTCATCCTAGTTTCCAAATGATAACTAAAACATTCTGTTGATACCAACTATAGTGAACAATGATTAACATATAGAGATATTATATCATTTTAGATTAATATTCTGCACATTAAAAAATTACTTGTCTATGGACCATAACAATTTAGTATATTTGGAAACATGGAACACAATATTATAACATTAGTAATTATGTTAAATTATTACCTCAATGATCTCCCCTTTAGTACTTGTACTCAAAACCTTATTTCCTAACATTTGGAAAAGAAATTTAAGAAGGGGTGATCTTAAATTATTACTATGGGTAAACAAGGGAGTCAAGTATATGTAATCATAATCATAAGGGTATGAGAATAAGATCATATCATTATAATTTCATCATCTGAATATCAAAATATTATAAACATGAATCATGGAATTAATATTGGCTACACATAAGACCTGGATCACAATGAAATCAAGATGATAATCCATTATAGCCTGAAATTTGAATAATACATGAAATTTATGTCAATCATATTTGTTTATAAATTCATTCACCATAATTCAATTATAATGTAAAAAAATAAGGGCCCATTAATATGGATACACCTATTGGGTATGACAAACCATCAACCCCAGTAGAAACCTTTATTTATAGTCTAATGGATTCACTCCCCAAACCATCTTAGTAGTCATGGATCACTACCAAGACCATGTTAGTATTCATAGTTCACTCAACAAACTATCATGGTGGGTAGGTTTCTCTCTAAAAACCATAATAGTGGACATATTCCATTACTGAATTGAGTTCCCTCCCTATTCCCACATTTTATATCTCATTAGATATAAATCAGTATCCAATGAAGTAGAGGGAGATATAGGTCCCACCCATCTAATTATGAAATCATACATAAATGTCCCACAGTATCTCAAACAATAATATCATAAAATACTGAAATTAAAAGGGTATCAAAAACATGTCATCATATCATAAACATTCAAAAAGAGGAAAGAATCATAATCATTTAATAAAATCATTACCCTTGAAATGAAGTGGGTTTCATAAGAATATAACCCATGAAAGTGAAATGGTTTTGCTAAAAATATAACTCATGAAAGGGAAATGGGTTTCATAAACAACATTCCATCAAAACATACACCATTTACAGAAATAATATGAATGGAACACTTGGATCATATCCCTATTATTACATTAGTTACACCAATAAATATCATATTAATGGGAATTATTTTTAAGAGAACATTGAAAAACACATCATCCGAAAAATATACTTGGCCATTGAAAAAATATATTTAACACTTAAAAAATTTTGTAATCTATTTTATATGAAAATATTCCTAAAAACATATAAATGAAGACTTAAAATATTTGAAAATATTTTTTCTTTAATACTTATAATGTATGTCCATAAAAACATTTGTAACCTTTTTCCTTGAAATTAGAGAAATGATTCTTGAAAACATTTTGAATTTTGTTTCCTTATAATCTAATAAAGGAGGCTTGAAAACATTTTGGAAAACTTTTTCCATGAAAATTTTTAATGTAAAGTTTAAAATGTTTTTAAAAACTTTTTCATAGAAAAAATATAATGTCGAGTTGAAACACATTTAAAACTTTTTTATCATATGTTTTTGAAACATTTTTATTTGAATATAAATTAAATAAAATTGTTGAACATAATATTAGAAAAATAATTATTGTAAAAAATAATCTTATGAACATACAATGGAAGAATGAGTGAAATTCTTGTCATGATGGTTGATAAATCCATATATGCTGAACAATTCATTTATTCCATAAATAGTTTAGAAAAATTCTTCAATAAAAAAACAAGAAGTATGGTTTATAAATACCATTTTGACAGAAGGGGATAACATGTGTATAAATTTACTTCAATGATAATTGTATACTATAAGAAATTTTTTGAAAACATTTTTACAAAACATGCTTTTTGATGAACACATATTTTTTTCCAAAGAGAGAGATAAAATCATCATTATTTTAAAAAAATCAATTATTTTCTAAACATAAAATGAGTGGGAAAATGGTGTCTATAAATAAATATATCATCATTAACCATAGTATAAAAAATTTATTTTTTTATTGATATATGGATCATAATATTAAATCAATTGAAGAATAAACATAAAAATCTTAATAAACTATGGTTTTTTTGTTATAAAATCTTAACACTATAGTAACATTGAATAAAACGAAAAATGTAAGAATAAAAATACATGAATCATAAAATATCAAAAAAATATAAATATTAATTATATAAGATGATAAACTTTAGTATATACACCTTGTAAAAGAATACAGGTTCATAACAAAACATGTGTTTCAAAGAAAGAAAATGGAGACAAAATTACCCTTCCAATTTGGATACTTTTAAATCATAAATACTCATGAAATAGATATCATAAAATTGATATGTAAATTACCAAAAATTTCAATATATGTTTCATTGAATACATTCATGATATGTATATAAACGACACAAACAAAAAGAGTGGGGAATATTGAAGGTATATCAAGGGTATAAATAGTGATATGAAAATCTCAAACCTTATGTATCACCGCACGTAATACTCATTCAAAAATATATTATAATATAAATATATATTTTTTACATATTTAAACATAATATATAAAATTATATAGTTCCATATATGATTTACTTATGAATCTATATTACCAATTTATTATAATTTTCATGTTAAATTTAATTTAAGGTAATAACAACTTTGTTTTTCGAACATGTTTTGAACTATCATTTATGGTAGTATTACTTATATAATTATTTAATTATTTATAGAATGTAAAGAATGATTTTAATTTAATATATATTCATTTTAAAATTATTTATAACATTCTATAAATTATTCAAATATAAAATGATATACACTGTTCTTGAAGACGGTAGGTTGTACGTAGGCTTAAACGTTGTTTCCATTTTCTCATCGTTATGAAATAGAGAATGAAAATTAAATATAGAAAAATTTATTATAATTGAAATAAAATTAAAATTTTATATATATAATAAATGTTTTTTAAACCCATACCTAATACATTCCATGTAAATCATGAATGAATCACATTGCATTGAAGTGGCGGTAGTCCACACATCTAGAAACAATGTTATCATAGTCCCAAAAAATTGAAACCATAATGGTATGTTTTAAATAATAAATAAAGAATCATTAATAAAACATAAATATATTATATATAATATAAAAAACATATTTACGACAATATTTCTATCCTTGAGAGGTGGTAATGGGAGGAAAAACAACATTGGTTCACCGGGTCGTAGCCCTTCGTACACACAATAAATGATTATGTATTCCATTTGATATATGTGTGTGTGAGTGTAGGTTAAAAACATAACATAAGACATATTAGTTTATTAAATAAATATAGTTAATTATTTAATCATGGAATAATAATAATTTATCTGGTGTACATTAAAGTAAAAAAACAGAAGTGCATATTGAACGGTGTTACCTATTCTTTGGGTAACTCTGTTTTGAATGCATCAAATGGATTATATGGATGGATTTCATCCCAAAGTTATGATTTTATGGTTATAGTATGAATGTTATAATTTTTTATGTGGTTTTCTAAATACAAATTTATTGAGAGGTGTGTGGAGAGGGGAAGAGGTGGTTTCCATTTAAATGCAGGGAAAAGGACACACATGGTATTTTTGTAACGAATAGATTTCACTCCACATTTTACTTGTCCCCAAAGGGTTAATAATATAAAATTATAGATACATATATTTGTAATGGTCTAAATATATCTAGAAAATAAATTTGTGTCACGTTTATTATATTTTTTAAAAAATTTGTTCTATGTTTAGTCATCAATTAATCTGGTTTTTACTTTAATCACAGTAAATAATATTAAAATTTTTCACTAATAAATTTGGAAAAATAAAAATTGGAACATAATTGAAATTAAAAATTATTATAATTATAAATATATAATGAATGTATTAAAATTATAATCATGTAAGTGGAAGCATATAATATAAAATCAATACCACGGACGAGATGAAACATTTGGTCCTTAATGTAAAATATTCAAAAGCATGAAATAATTTTATATCCAATTTTATTGTAATATTATTTATAATAACCTAAATTGAATTAATTGATGTATTATTGATATATTTATATTTTTAAACCTATTTAAAATAACATTTATCTATACTAATATATTAGATTAAAAAAACATTTCAATTAAAATTAAATGTTTTCACTATTCCACAAAAAATCAAAGATCATAGAAAAATGAATAATACAAAAATCATATTTTTATTTTATAATGTAAACAAATTATGTTTATTATTTCATATAAAATTTATAAATGTGTAAAAAATATTTTTAAAACAAAATTCCAATTAAAAATGGCGGTAATTCTACCTATTAGTATAATGTGTCTTTCTAATTCCCAAAACTGGATTTATTCTTATTTTACATATATAAAACAATTTGGAAGAATGTTAAAACATTTGGTTGAATTTATAAAATATAATCTTTTTTAATATCTCTCACTAAATGAAATTAATTTAATTTACTAATCAAAAATTCCATTGGAGGAATAAAAGTAATTGTTTATTCAAAAAAAATAGTCCTTTATATTCAATTGGGTTTTTTAATTTATAATTTATTTTTAAAAAGAGTATTAATTATATAAGAATTTGTAAAACATAGTTTCCAAATTTATTAAATATAATTAATTTATTCAATATAAATATCTATTTGAAAACTATAATAATATTTAATAATAATATTAATAGTATATTATAGTTCGGTAAAACAAAGTCCCATGTGTAACACAAGATATCGAAAGAACACAACATTGTTTGTAATAGAATCCAAGAATAATGTTCTTTGTACTGAAATATAATCATTGTGTTGTTTGGAGATCATAATGAACATGGTGTTGTGTGCAATGCAAATGAAATATTGTTCTTTCACATTACACAAGCCATATTCAGTGTTTCGTGAATTATAGAAAATTAAATTTCATTAAATTTATATGAAACAAATATTTCCCAAAATCTCATGGTATTATATTTTTTATTTATGTCCCCATGTTTTGAAATACAACCTTTAAAGACAAATTTTATTATAAGTCCATGTTATAGTTTTTAAATTAATGTCAATACATCCATATTCTAATTTATTTTGTAACATATATACATACCCAAATAAAGTCAAATTATCAATATTTTTGGACTGTATTATATGTATAAATATATAATAAATCATGTATTTGGGATTATAAAAGATTTATGTTTTCATAAATTCATTATATTTCAACATTATCATTGATAGATCCAATGTACAAGGGCTAGCGAGGATGATAAGAACCAGAAACTTCTATGATAATGGAAAGCCTATGAAAAAAACTATAGAAGTTTGTTCTGATAATAATTTGTAGTGAGGAACATATATCATCCATTCAAGAGATATTATTGTTGTATATTACCCTTTTTCTACCCACTCCATTTTACATTGAATGGTTTATTGGAATGCCAAATCACCACCATGATGACCATACACTATTTTTAAAACCAAACATTTATTTATATGAATAGGGAATCCAAATTCATTATCTATTCAGTGATTAATAATTATATAATCCCGATAAAATCATATTATAATTTAACTTGTCATATATATTTCATTATTGGTCATGAATTGGATGCCTCAGCATAAAGACCATGAAAATTTCTTATGTTTCAACAGAAAATTTAAAATTCAATATCAACCCAAGACCACCCATTAAAACAGGGCCAACTATAAAATCCATATCAAAAATTGGTTAAATTATATTTGAGTATTTTCAAAAACGGATAAACAAATTCTCATCATTACTTATATTTGTATTATGAGGGAAAATATGAGGCCTCTAGTCCAACAAAGAAAAATGAGTAATATACCATTTTTAAAGACAAATAATGAGTAATTTCTCTCACATGTTCACAAAACACTATTTTTTATGATATAATAAAATTATAAATAGACAATTTATTTGTGGGAGATAATATAGCACCGTAATATTTTAATTTATATTTTCTATTTATAACTAAAAGTGTTTGAATGCTTTTAATAAACATAAATGTAATTAAATCCAATATGACAGAAGGAATGTGTTATAAGCATTAAAATACCTCTATAGAATTTTTAAACAAAAAATATTTAACCAAACTAGGAAATATAAAAGGAAACAATGATGGTTTTTATTAATAATGATGCATTGATAAAATTATATTAGGATAACTAAGTAAGTTATATGGATGATTTATTAATTAAATTTCATCTCATGTAAAATAGATTTTTATGCTAATTATTTTAAGATACTGAATATATTATGGATATAACATATTATTTATATGATGATTATATTGAAACCAAATTTGTTTTGTAATTGATTAGAACTATGAATTAATATAGTGAATATTTTGTAATTATATTTCTCTATGAAAAAAGTTTTCATTATAAATTATTGATTTATTTAAGAGTTAATTTCAAATTATTAAAATTTCAATTTGACAACAATAACGTCATTATTGTATTTATAATAAAAATATCATCTTAATTTTTGTTTTTTACATCTTTAAATAGTTTCGTTATTTTTAAGTGAATATTGAAAAATATTTAGATATATCTAAAACTATTAATTCTATGAAACTATCATAATAAAAAACAAGTATGATGTTTCTAAAAAAAATTTATATAAAATAAATATATTAATAAATAATTTATAATTCATATTTTGTATTTTTAAAAATAATTTTCATAATTTTACAAAAGTATGTAATGTTTTACCCTCTGAAATAATGAATTTATATATATTAAAAACGTAATTTTCATCGAGTTTGTAATTTAGATCTTTAAAATGAATTTTATTTTTCCATCAATATGATTAATTTACATAATATTGAAAATTTTATGTTATTTCCAATAATTAAGATTACTATTATAAATTTTATAGATCATGATAATGGGAAAAAAAATTTCATATAATTATTCCATTAATATTGTTAAAATTAACAGATAAATTAATTATTAATCATTTGTGACATGATGTTATCTTATAAGACATATAAATATATTGAAGAACATTTTCAGAGTCTGGTAGTAAAACAGAGCGAGATTCTGAGGCATTGTGAGCCCATATGTGATATTATAAAAATACTAAATATATTAATAACAAAACCTTGTTGGTATCTTGATATAGTGGAGTAAATCCCAAATATACCCACCAATTAGAACTATGAGACCACCTATGAATATGAAATTCAGGTTTTACCCTAGCAGTGACCTAACGTTGGTCAGCAATGGGTGTATGATTAAGGCTGTAGATGGCGGTGCATTTAATTTAATTAAAAAAAATTAAATTTCAATATTTTTTTTTCAAATTATCATTACATAATTATCACTATAAATAATTCACATAAAAAATTTTCTCGAGTTGTTAACATAAACCCTATAAGGATTGATAGCACCATTAATAATTTTTTATTAGTCTATCATAGTGGAGGATAACATGTGATTAGATTAAGGAAGATCAAGAGGTAGGAGATGTAGTGAGATTTATCTTTCACTTACAAATGCATCATTCAAAAATTATTGATCACAATTATGGTAGGAATAAGCAATTTTTTTTCCCAAAATATAGATAATATTTTTTCTACGTGGTTTTTATCTATTTTTTATTATTCGATCACACCTTATTCACACAATCCCCATTTAATAACTAAATTTATTAAATCATTATTTTATTCAATATTATCACCCTAGTTTCCCTGATTGATGATTACAAGCCAAAAAATCTAGGATATTGACATTTTCACCTCTGTTCTTAATAGTTTACCCAATATATTTTTTTCTTAAAAATTGTCCCATGAGGTCACGATTTGATGTTTCTAGGAAAGATTCAATCTTGACTAAACCCATTTATTTATGATGGTTTGTTTAATAGTGAATGTATTCGGGTATTCTATGGGTGACAATTTGTGTATCATGGGTCGATGAATGGATACAGGTGAAGAGACTCACATATAATGCCCAATGGCTTAGTGAATCTCTCAGTAGTTGGTTTTCTGGCCACTAGATCCTGGGAAATGATAGACTGAGGTGATTTTTATTTATCCTGATTGATCAAATGGTGGAAATCATAGTGGGTTGTTGAATCTAGAGATTTTTAAACACCAATGTTTTTTAGATAAGAAAAACGCAACTACAAGACATTAAATCTAGAAGAACAAACACTTTATAGAATCTCTTATGTGGTTCATGGGTTTTTGAGAAATTTAAAGATCACAAGCCATGTGCCCAATTTGATAGTTCATTTAACCATCCTCGGGTGTGCAATCCATGATCCACCTATATGAAATCAAGTTCCTCTTATGGTCAGGTACAACATATAATCTAGGAGTACTAAGACACAAGATGTGGTCAGGGTATGCGTAGGTACACATCCATTTACGTAGATATGACCCAATGTACCCAGAAAAAACCAACTTTACATGCGTAGGCCATGACCTGGTAAAGCTAAACCTATACCCCCTATGAATGAAATCTTTATAACATGGTTTCCCATGAAATATTTATGGTATTACATGCACATGTGACTATGTGGGGTGACATGCATTTTTGATCCCCATATACTATGTGTATTTCCTCATTGGACTTCATCCTCTAGTATCTCAATGTTCTAGAAACAAATTTTGCAAAACATGTTGCTTATCCTGAGTATTATTCACATAGAACATAATGGTGGGATTTATTATAGAAAATAGATACCATGAATGATGTTACAATATTTATTCTTCTTTAGAAAATTATTGATGATATCAGTGATCAGCAATGATTATTAGAGAGATGCTCGGGTTGGTGCTCACCTATCACACTAGGGAGCGTGTCTCATTTCTCATTATTCAGGTATCAAATGTAATCCCTTATAGTGGGTTAGGGTCCTCTATACATGGTGTGGTACTCTCCCACATTATATCGTCATCAGTGATGGGGTTCCCTATAAGAATTTTTTCTCTCTCAGTCGCGGAGTAGAATGAAAATTGGTAGGCCCCACCAAACATTTCCTGGGGATGATTCATTAGATTTTGGACTGTATTGAACTAATAACAGGGATATATAATAACTCATAAAAGTTTTATGTGCTATGATATGTAAATCCCCTTATTCTCTCATATTGGTATCCTTATAAGAATATATATGTGTATCTTTTAGGATTCATTTCCCACCTGCTTTTGGTTGGGCTCACTAATTTTTGTGTGTCACTATATTTATCCCACTTCAGTTTTAGGGGTATCCAACATGCAATATATATACTCACCCATTCATGTACATTACCCACATTTGTTATGTATTATAATGATTTTAGTCATATAAATGGTGAGTTTTCTGGAGCATAGGGATTCTTCGTTATATTGACTATATAGAGTATTAGGTGTAGATAGATCCAGAGTTAGGTTACCCCAATTTTAAATTTATCCAATTTAGTCATACTGGTTCCTCTTTTATTGTTTGTTTTTTATTTTTCCTTTTTATATATTGTTTTTATTCTATCATAAAATGATTTTTTTCTTATTGGTTATTGCATGAATGATTAACACTAGATGTAACGATCATTTTACCTTTCCTCTGAAGTGTTGCATAGAGACAGATGGGTTCAAGTATACAGATAAATTATTAAAAGGCCTTAATTTTTATATTAATATATCATAGTTCATTTCTCCATACCCTAGATTATTAGAGGCTAGATTTTTTATATCACTAATGGACCATACAATGGCCAGGCTAGCCCAGGATGGTTGGGTCGTGATAGAGTGGTGTCTGAGATGTTCATTAATTTGAATGGTTTTTGGAGATATCTCCTTTTGAGAATTTGGTTGTGAGTTATGGAAATATTGGTGGAGTGTTTGTAGTGTTTATTTGGTTCAAGAAAATACAGTTTTTCTGGGGTGGAATATGTACCCATACACTAGGACCCTGACTACCTTTTTGTCAGCAAATAATTCTGTGACATTGGTTGTAGGAAAAAATTGTACATGCATTATATAAGATAGAGTCATTTTTATTTTCTTCTTGTGTAACCTAAAAACATAGTTATATATTTGTATACATATAATCATTTAACCATGTTTCATATTTATTATTTCCATGATTTCTCCATGAAGACACCCTACCATGTTTTAGATTCATGATCATGATGCCGTTCTGATTTGTGATGGTGCCAATATTCAGGGGGCATCCCATTAAGTGTTTCATATAACAATTAAGGGATAGTTAATTCTAAACTATTTTGGAGGAGTTAGTATTAGTAGTTCATAGTGACGATGAATGAAGGATTTTGAAATTATGTATGTTCCAACATCATAGGCCAGTGAGGTTTCACAGTGAGTTAGACCAAAACAATGTGGTAGAATTTATCGTGTTACTGATCTAAGTCTTGAAGGTAATTCATACATTGATAGATCGAATCTTTGGGCTGATATAATGTGTATTCCTCAAAATATATGGAAATTGATAATGTTTGGGTATGTATATCCATGAACATATGATTCTCTTATGGTCTAAACATCTAGCCACTATTTGATGAGCATCAAAAAAATTCATTCATATACTCAATTTGGATCGCATAGATTTTTGAGATGTAGTAGTGTTGTATGATTGTTTTGGAGTACTCAAATTGGTTCACTATAAATCCATGATACTCTGTTAATATTTAATGATATATCCATTTATAGTCATGGAATTTTGAGAAAGGTAACCATATAGACATTGAATCAACTATGGTCTCATAATGATTACCCACTTATGTTGGAGGGCTTGAGTGGTATTTGGTGATAGAGAAAATTCATTATAGGGGAAATGGATCAATGGATACAATAGTTGGAATCATGTGGATATGTGATCTAAAGTGGGTAGTATGTGTCTGGAAACAAGGTATCACTAGATGATTCATTATCTTTCTCAAACATAGACTCATGGATCTACGACTTGTGGATTTCATAGAGGATCCATTCATTATTGAGAGATGAAATTATATTACTATGATGGGTGAGGAACTTAGCTTCTAATTTCCCAACATGTGGTGTTGAGTATGAAAAGCATGCGATGGGTAGAACTATATGATAGAAGCAACTCCATGATCATGAATCTCAAAGATGGGGCTAAGGAGACCCTCATTGAGGTAGTGCTAGAAATGGATTTGGATCCTCTCTTGAGGGTTAACAAGTTTCTAGGGGTGATTATACTATATCCTATAACCACCACCAAATCCTAGTATCCCATGTCATGTTCATGGATATGAAGTTTGGGTCTATGAGTAGTTGGAGGCCAAGGAGGACTATGAACAGACTATACATGAGATTATCAATGGTACAATATGTGTTTATTATACTCTTAACAATGTTCTAGCTGACATAAGTTGGAGTCATTCCTTCATATACATATTCCTTGATTGAGATATATGGAATCTTGTTGAAAATTTAGTCTAGTAGTTAAAGATAGAGGTTCTTATATGGATTTATTCTAGGATACTCCATATCTTCTAGTAGTGAGAGATATCTTTCGCTGGAGGGAGTTTCTCATGGGTCTTGTTTCTCATCACAATTAATCATTAAAAAATAATGTTTTGTATGGATTTGTTGACTGTGGTATAAGCCCATATTTATTATACTTTTAGATATGTTATATTTCTATAGATATATGGGATGTGATTATTATTTATGGTTGATATTTATCTCATGGTGTAATGAGTGGGTTTTTCGAGTAGGAATATATATCACATCCACCATTATTTATGGAGTTATTTCCTTAATGTAGTGAGAACATCAATAATCTATATTCCTCTATTAATGGAGGACTATAGGGAAACATTCCCTAAGGATTTTCCAGGATTACCTTTATGGTTGGCGGTAGACATAGACATTGACTTTCACCCTAAAACCATGCCCATATCTCTAGGGTAAAAAGGGATGGCCTTTGATGAGCTTCATGTATTGAGGGTGTAGTTAGTGTACCATAAAGAGATGTTATACATAGGACCCATTGTATCCGCTTGGGCAACTCTAGTATATTTTTTAAAAATGTATACAAGAGAATGAGGCCTTGTATTGAACCTCATAGGCTAGACTAGTACATGATAATAAATTAGCAACCATTAATTATAATTTTTGACATCTTTGACAAGTTATGAGGTTTTTAGTTGGTTCTCAAAAATTGATATCTAGTTTAGCTACATCCAAATGAGGGTTCCTCCAACTTATATTGAAATGATAGATTTATGAGGTCAAAATTTACACTATGAGTTCATGGTGACTCATTTCGGTGTGATGAATACACCAAATGTGTTTATAACCATGCTGAAATATATTATTCAACAATATATGGACTAATATTTTGTTGTCTTCATTGATGACATTCATATTTACTCTATTCCATAGCAGTGTGCATAGAAATTTTGAAAGTTTTTATATAACACCCTGACCCCAGTTACCTAGATTCGGTGCATTATAATATAACATTGGCATGATCACAAAAGATCAAGTCTCGAAAGACTGATTAGTTCAGTAGCCTTGGAATAACTAGATACATTCTTAAAGTAAACATTACAGAGTAAGGTGAAAACTACAACAACATCTCGTCCCCACACTCATATCCCCTTATATTATCCCTGCAGGTCATTCAGAAAATACTTCTTCACATCCTGGGAAAAATAAAACATAGAAAAGGGTGAGCTCAAATGCCCAGTAAGGATAACAATATAGTGGAAACATTCATAAATAAGCATAAACATTTAAGGAAATGTATAACTAAAACAAAAGACTTTTAGATATGAACTTCAGCATAATATGGTAGATATAAAATAAATAATTCCATTTACTTATTCACATGGATATTCTACTAGTCGAATAATCACATGCAATATTAATAACCCCTATCATAATGATGGAATTCATAATTCCATACTATCATAACCACATAGCCAAGGCCTCGTGCCAAGACTACAAATAAGATTTTCTCAGGGCCTCCTGCCAAGACACTATTTTGTCTCATGATACCTACCAATGCTTCGAGGAGTTATAGTGGGCTCCACCCATCACTTATAAAGTCCAATGCATTCCTCATATGAACAAGTTTAAACATAACATAAACATTCATATTAAAACTAGCATACAGAATGAAAATGCTTTCTCCATAACCCATGAATGGTATAAAAATAACACATCCAAAGGCAAACATATCACAAAACCTTCAATACAATATGGAAGTTTTGTATCATAATAAATCAACTTCAAATAACCATAAAATCCTTCAAAGGATGTTGACATAGATGAAATCACAACTATTCAATAGAAATATCGGTGTTTTTGAAATAATTTAAAAGTCACATAATTATAAAATAAAGAATTTAATTTGAAAATATTCTTTTAAGCTTTTAAGGGAAGGTTCGATGATTTTACAATGGTGGACAAATATCCGCACCCTCCGTATAAGTTAAAAAACACATTCATACCCTAATTTTGTTGAAAAGGTTAAAAAGGACCATGTTTGGAAAATGATGTAAAGATTCCTTTATAAACATCTTATAAAAAGTCATAAAAGGGTATACATTAATTTAACCCATATTCTAAAAAATAGTATGAATTTTATGAAATACATTTTTATGAAACATGGTTGTATAAGATAAAGAGGTCCCAGTAGATAATTATGTATAAACAACCACAGATAATGAATAGATTGTGAAATAAACCCTTACCTTGTACTTTTCCATGTTTAAGGGTATGTTAACCTCCCATATAATGGTGAAATAATCGTTATTAAATTATACATGAATCATATACATTAATACGATATCATATATGATCTTTTGACATTGCTTTATTAACAATATCTTAGTATTATCGTCGTTTCGGGTGTTAACTTACTCGTTTTATTTTATATGTTTTGTTACATAAGTTGTGTTTGTTATGTATAGGTTGTATCTTATTTATATCCAGGATTATATCAAGTCCTTAGACATTATTTTTAATCATATAATGAGAATTATACTTGAATGGATATGATGAGGAATGAATCTCATCGTGTTCGAGGAGACGGTAGTCCTTATGTACGCACGAGCGACAATATCATTGTTTTGATAATAAAATAATATATTATAATTGGAAGTTATATCATATATAATGAATCATTATAACTTTATATTTACTATTTACATCAATTTCACATCATTTTCATACCCATCCAAATAATAATGTTTTGAATAACTATTACACCACGACGTGGAGACGGTAAGCCGTACGTACGCACCTATGGCGACATGTCATTAAAGGATGGATAGAATATTGAATATGGTTGTACCATATTTATAATAACATAATAGTATATAGAAAATACTTGAGTTATTATTTTATAATGGAAATAACGTAGAAATAAGAAGTTAAAGAAGAATGCAACTTGAATGAGGGTGGTGAAATTGTTACCTCTTCTTCAGGTTCTTAATTTTGATATGATCAAAAGTGCTCGTTAAGTTGACTTTTTGACTAAAATAATTCCACTAGGATGATGGGAGTACTGTTGATAGTGTAATTGGGTAGAGGTTGGCCGAACCAAAAGGCTATGAAGGTACAAATTTTAGAGAATGGGGAGTGCCCTTTTATAAGAGGGGTGAGGGGCACCTTTGGAAAAGCTAGAAATATTATTTTATAATAAATTCATATTCGGTTTCTAATTGCTCCAAAGTGGATTATTTAACGTTTTAGGTGGGAATGAGTCGAAAACCTTTCAAACCAATAGATTTTAGATAGGTTTGGGTCACTATATTAACCTTATAATTTATATTTAACTCTTCGTAAAATATTTTAATATTTACCATGTCTCTTTGTATTTTTATATTATATTGTAAATAAACTTACTATATACCTCCAATATACCCCCATGTGGTTCATTAATGATACACATATCATTTTATTCGTCCTTTTTAAGAACCATATAATTTTAGGAAAAGAATATCAATTAATAATATAATATTTGTTTTAAAAACTCTTTTATGTTAAATTTAACACTGTTGGGTATTTTGTTTTTGATAATTTCATAACAGCAATATTACTTCGATCATAATTTATATAACCAAAAATAATATGTAATATTAACTTATAAAATTATTGTAATTCATAAAACGTGTCAAATTACATTTTTTTGATATTTATAATATCAATTATTTTAATATTTCATTAATTTGGTAATTAATGATTCACCATTGTGTCACAAATAAAATTAAAATATTTATTTTCTAAAAATTATAAATAAAATACTATTATATCAGAAATATTTTTATCTTTCTGAGGAATATTTATAATTTAATTTATGTTATGTATAACCCTATATTAAAAATGTTTTGGTAATTAAACATTTATTTTAACTCTTTTAACTCTTCTTTGAATTAAAAAGTAATAAATTTATTAATCTAATCCATGTGGACCTAAATAATAATATTTTATTCCTAAGGTTTTTTTTGGATGAGATACACTTGTCCAATTGAATTAGGACTTGTGTTAGGGTAATATTAATATCATTTTTAACCTTAATTGCCCTATTTACTTTTAACCATTGTAAATAAAAGTAAAAAGTTACTAGTCACCAAAAATTATATTTATCTTATTGAACCACATTTTACTCCTTGATATTATTCGTGTCTCTCAGATTTTCAAAATTCTGCTCACAGAAGCGGTAAAATTATGTTTTATATGAATTTCAAAATTTTCCTAGTAGGAGGGTAAAAGATGATGAAAAGTTCAATAAAATTTTTATATATCTAAAATTATTCTAAACTAACTCCAATGAATTACATTGAACTTATATAGGTACTATTTATCTATTTTGACCTTAATTAAATTTAAATAATATAAATAATTTAAAAAAAAAAATTGGTTTTAAACTATAACTCAATGTTTTTTTCACCATTCATAAAAAATTGAATGTTTTCAGAATAATACCAAAAATTCTCCCTAGGCTATTTTCCATATTCCGAATCAAAAAATGAATTTAATTTTGAATGATAAAATTTATAAAATTTCAAAAAGTTGATATTACTATTCATAACGGCTAGTTTGATTGGTTGTGGTGTGTATTTGAACTCGAGGTTGCGTACAACACATGCTACTGTATTATTAAAAGAAAATCTTACCGTTGAAGCTTGGGGTGATACATTCTCCCATCCTTCAAATAATTTCTTCCTCGAAATTTCTAGAACATTAATGCATAAAACGACTCTGGTGGTTCTTCATCATAGGATCCTCGGGTTCCCACATTGCCTCTTCCATCTTATGGTTTCCCCATATAACTTTTACAAGATGAGTCGTCCGGTTTCTCACCACTTTTTCTGTTGTATCAAGAATCCTGACGGGCTATTTCCAATAAGACAGGTCGAGTTCCAGTTCTAATATTTCATAGGTGAGTACATGCATTGGTTCAGGCGTGTATTTTCTCAAAAGTGATACGTGGAACACATCGTGAACTTTGGAGAGACTTGGTGGTATTTCCAAATGGTATGCTACATCCCCAATTAGTTCTAGAATTTTGAACGGTCCTATGTACCTGAGACTCAATTTACCATTCTTACCAATCCGTATAACTCCCTTCTATGGAGATACCTTCATTAGAACATGATCTCCTACCTGAAATTCCAAACCCTTTCTTTGGTTGTTGGCATAGCTCTTCTGCCTACTTTGAGATTCTTTGATGTGGTTTTGGATTACCTTCACCTTTTCCATTGTTTCCTCAATTAGTTATGGGCCTACAATTTTTCTTTCACCAACGTCATCCCAACAAGTTAGTGTGCGACATGTCTTTCCATATAATGCTTAATATGGTGCCATATAAATACTTGAATGGAAGATTTTGTTATAATAAAATTCTACCAGAGGTAAATATTGATCCCACATACCCTGAAAGTCAAGTGAGCATGATCTCAGCATGTCTTCTAAGGTTTGAATAGTCCATTCTAATTGTCCATCATTTTGGGGGTGGTAGGCAGTGCTCATATGATGTTCACTATCCAGGTATTTATGAATAATTTTCAAGAATCTTGATGTAAAACGTGGATCATGATCCCAAAAAATCGATATGGGTACTCCATGAAGTATCAAAACTTCATTAATATATAGTCTTTCTAGACATTCAAGTGGTAAATCATTCCATATAGCATGAATATGTGCTAACTTGGTATGATGATAAAAAATGACCCATATTGCATCGTTCCTTGTAGGAGTCTTTGGTAGTCCCATGACAAATTCCAACGTGATATTTTCTCATTTCCACTTAGTTATGGGAAGAGGATGCATTACTCCACCAGGTTGTTTCCTTTCGTCATTCACTTGTTGAAAAACCATATATCTTGACACAAAATCAGAAATCTCTCTCATCATGTTGTCCCACCAAAAAATGATCCTACAGATATATATAATTTTTGGTTCCCCAGGGTGTATAGAGAAATTGTAACTATAAGCATCATCCAACAATTCCCTTTCTAGATCAGGTATATCGACAACACAAAGTCTCTTCCGAAATTTCAAAATTCCATCTTCATACACAAATTCATTCGATCTCCCATCATTCACAGCTTTAATCTTGTTTTGAAATTCTTCATCATCGGTCTGAGAACTCTTTATCCTTTTTAATAAAGATGGTTTAGCAACCATTTTAAAAAGTATATATGTTTCACCTTCTATGGTTATTCCTATATCCAACATTATGAGATCCATGAAAATAGGATCCCTCCCAACTCTCATCTTGTTCAAAACACCGTGATCTTTTCTACTCAATGCATCTGCAACCTTATTTGCCTTCCCCAGGTGGTAGTGTATCATGAAATCATAATCCATGAGTAGTTCAATCCATCCCCTTTCCCTCATGTTGAGTTATTTCTGTAAGAAAATATACTCCAACTCTAGTGATCTGTATAAATCTCACATTTTTCACCATAGAGATAGTATCTCCAAATCATCAAAGCAAAGATTACAACTGCAAACTCAAGATCATGAGTAGGATAGTTTTTCTCATGAATTTTCAGTTGTCGTGATTCATAGGCAATAACCATATAATTCTGCATAAGGACACAACCAAGTACATTCTTCAATGCATCACTATAAATAACGAACCCATCATTTCCCAATGGTAGAGTCCATATATGAGCATTTACTAATATTCTCTTCATTTCTACAAAAAAAAATTCACACTCTTTTTTACAAACAAATTTTACCCCTTTTCGTGTGAGCTTCATTAATGGGTTTGCCAATCGGGAAAAATTCTAGATGAAACGTCGATAATAACTTTCCAAACCAATAAAACTGCATACCTCAGTTATATTCATTCTTGCTGGCCATTCATAGATTTCTCTTGTCTTTGATGGATCAACCGAGATTCCATACTTAGAGACAATATGGTCAAGAAAAGATATCTCTTGAAGAGAAAATTCACACTTGATAAACATCTCAAATAATTGATGTCTTCTAAGAGTCTTCAGGATAATGCGCAAGTGATTTTCATGATCTTCATAGCTTTTGGAGTATACCAATATATCATCAATATATTCCACCAAAAAATCATCGAGATATTCCTTGAAAACTCTATTCATTAGATCCATGAATACAGAGGGTGCGTTAGTCAATCCAAAAGGCATTTCTGTAAACTCATAATGCCAGTACCTGGTTCGAAATGCGGTTTTCGGAATGTCTTCTTTCTTCACACACAGCTGATGATATCCAGATCGAAGGAAAATCTTTGAAAAATATTGATCTCCATGAATTTGGTCGAATAAATCATCAATTCGAGGTAGGGGATACTTGTTCATTATTGTTATAGCATTGATATCACTGTAGTCGATACATAACCTCATATATCCATATTTCTTCTTAACAAAAAGGGATGGGGCTCCCTATGGAGAAACAATAGGGTGAATAAATCCCTTATTACTCAATTCCTCTAGTTGTTTCATCAGTTGAAATAATCCCATAGTGGCCATTGTATAAAGGGTCTTCAATATAGGCCTTGATCCAGGAATTAAATCAATGGTTAACTCAATTTCTCTTTCTAGTGGATGTCTAAGTAAATCTTCTAGAAACACATCTACATATTCTATCACAATAGGTACATCCTATATTTCAACATTTCTTTCCTCAACCACAGTCATTTCATTTTATTCCTCTCCAATAATTGAATTTCGTTGAGGTACTGGGGGTGGATATAGATAAGAATTATATGGTGACGATTCTGCTCTAAAGATAAGGTGTTCCTTATCATCATCATCAAAAATTGTAACCTCCTTCTTCTTATAATAAATCTTCACATCATGGTCCAAAAGAAAATCCATACAGAGGATTATATCAAATTCAATTGTGGGTATGACGATGAGATCAACAGATAAATAACATTTTTTATGCTCTAGTAGGGACTGATTCACAGAACATTGTATCAACAATACTTACCTTATGAGTTTTGACTGAAAACTACCTTGTTAAATCAAAATGGAAATATCTTATTTTTTTAGAAAACTAGGAATATATGAAACAATGTGATGATCCAGAATCAAATAATGAATTTTCTAAACATGAGGAAACCATTAAATTACCTGCCACCACATCTTTCGGAGCTTCAACCTCAGCAGTAATGATAGCATAATCTTGGCCTTGATCCCTTGGCCTTTTCTGAGGTATGTTTCCCTGACTCTGAGGAAATTCATTTTCATAATGTCCCATCTCACTTCAGCTGTAGAATTTAACATCGGTAGATTTTTTCTTCCCCTTGAAATCACGAGCTTGGTGGCCATTTTCACAACACTTATAATAGACTCCCATTCCTTTCAAGCAATTACCGGGGTGTTTCTTCTCACATTTACTACAGGATGGATTTTCAACATTTCCCTTATTCCCATTTTTTACATTCCTAGAGTGATCAACATATCTCTTCTTCTATTGCTTTTCTTAAAGTCATAAGACATAGAGAATTCCTTTTCTGTCATTATAGCACATGAGACAATATATTCGTATGATGAGAATAATTGTGATACTAATACTCGATGGAGAAATGGTTTTAAACCATTAAAGACATGACCAATTTTACTTCTTGGATTATGTATATAATCTGCAGCATGCTTTACTAACCTTGTAATGTTATCCTCATTCATTGCGACATTATCATCCTCTTTTTGCCTCAGACTCAGGAATTCCCTTTCCATATCAGCTCAATGGTCACGAGGAAAGTATTTTTCAATGAAATGATCTTTGAACTCCCTCCATTCCATATTTGACACTTAATCATCTTTCTTTGTGTTTTGAATAAATGTCCAATATTGGTAGGCATCTCTAGTGAGGTGGTAAACTGCCATGATAACTTTTTCCCTTTCGCTACTCCCCAAAGAATGGAATATTTTCTCTAAGGAAGTTATCCATTGCTCAGCTACTAATGTATTTTCACTCTCATTAAATGTTGGAGGTTGTTGCCTCATGAAGTGATCTAACATTAATCCTCCACGCTACGGATCAGGGTGCTCCATACGGGTAAGGTTATTATTCATAACCTGACTGAGTTGTCCCATTATAGTGATAAGCTGATCATCACTAGTTATATCACGAGTTCCACTATAATTATCTTGATCAGGAGGGAAATCCCTACATAGAGTGTGTGCATTGATATGGTTTACATTCCTTCCACTAGGCGCTATTTCTAAATACTTTCATAAACTAGATCAGTTTATGAATCAAAATACACAATTCCATACTTGTAAAACACTTAATATAAATTTAACTATTTATGTATATAATCCATATTAATACAAAAAAATTTTCTTTGAGAAATTATATTCTCATAATCCCTTCATAATGGTTTGTAATGAAAATGAGAATTATCCTAAGTGTATCCCCCGAGAGTGTTGTAACCAAGAGTGCAGCAAGGCTCATTGTCGTGCACAAGTTCTCATTCAAGTCAAGCTCAAAGTGGTGTTTTTGGGTTTTACCCCTACGTACATCTATTCCAGAGCCACCCCTACCTGCTCTTGTCCAGATAGGGATGTATTGCTCGGAAAACTCACAAAATCTCTACATTACCAAAATTCTAAAAATTTCTTCTTTACTAATTTTCAAATTCCATCTTAGGTCTATGTGATATAATCATAGTTTATCCAAATCTAGCTTCCAAAGTTTGTAATAAACTTCATCTGATACCAACAGTAATGTCCCGACCCCAGTTACCCAGAGTCGGTGCTTTATTAAATAACATTTTCATGATCACAAAAGATCAAGTCTTAGAAGACCGATTATTTTATTAGACTTTGAATAACTAAATACATCAATGAAGTTTACATTACATCGTAAGGTGAAAAATACAACAACATCTTGTCCCCACACTAATATACCATTATACTATCCATGTCGGTCATTCATAAAATACTTCTTCACATTCGTGAAAAAGTAAAATATAGAAAGGGGTGAGCTCAAATGCCCAGTAAGGATAACAATATAGCGGAATCTTTCATAAATAAGAATAAACATTTAAGGAAATGTATAACTAAAACAAATTCCTTTTAAACTTGAACTTAAGAATAATATGGTAGAAATAAAATGAAATAATTCCATTTAATTATTCACATGGATATTCTACTAGTCGAATAATCACATGAAATATCAATAACCGCTTTTATAATAATGGAATGAAAAATGCCAAACTATCATAACCACGTTGCCAAGGCCTCGTGCCAAGACTACAATTAAGATTTTGTCAGGGCCTCGTGCCAAGACACTAGTTTGTCTCATGAGACATACCTATGCATCGAGGAGATATAGCGGGCTCCACCCGTCACTTATTAAGTCCAATGCATTCCTCATATGAATTGGTTTTAACATAACATAAATATTCGTATTAAAAGTAGCATACGAAATGTAAACACGTTATCCATAAACCATGAATGGTATAAAAATAACACATCCAAAGCCAAACATATCACAAAACCTTCAATACAATATGGAATTTTTTTTATCAAAATAAATCAACTTAAAATAACCTTAAAGTCAATCAAAGGATGTCGACATAGATGAAATCAAAACTATTTGATAGAAATATCTAATTTTTTGAAATCATATAAAAGTACCATAATTATAAAATAACGCATTTACTTTGAAAATATTCTTATAATATGATAATGAAAGCTTCTAAGATTTTACAATAGTGGAAAGTAGCCGCACTCGCCGTATAAGTTAAAAAAAGAAATTCTTACCTTAATTTTGTTGAAAATGTTAAAAAGGACCTTGTTTGGAAAATGACGTAAATATTTCTTTATAACCTTTTATAAAAAGCTAACCAAGGGTATAAATGAAATTAACCAATATTCTGTAAAATAGTAAGAATGTTTTGAAATAAATTTTTACGAAACACGAATGTGGATGATAAAGAGGTCCCGGTAGATAATTACATATAAACAACATCGGATAATGAAGAGATTGTGTAATAATCACATACCTTGTACTTTTACTTGGTTGAGGGTAGTTTAACCTCCTATATAATGGTGAAATAATTGTTATTAAATTATAAAATAATCATATACATTAATATGATATCATATATTATCATTTCACATTGCTTTGTTAACAATATCTTAGTATTATCATCGTTTCGGGTGTTAACTTACTCATTTTCTTTTATATGTTTTGTCACATAAGCCGTGTTAGTTATGGATATGATGTATCTTATTCATATCCAGAATTATATCAAGTACTTAAACATTATTTTTAATCATCAAATGAGAATTATACTTGGATGGATACGATGGGGAATTAATCTCATCGCGTTCATGGAGACGGTAGTCCGTATGTACGCACGAGATACAATATCATTGTTTTAATAGTAAAATAATAAATAATTGGATGATATATCATATATACAGAATAATTATAATTTTTTATTTATTATTTACATCAATTACACATCATTATCATACCGATCAAAATAATAATGCTTTGAATAACAACTACACCATGACGTGAAGACGATAAGCCGTACGTACGCACGTATGGTGACATGTCATTCAAAGGATGGATGGAATACTGAGTATGGATGTACCATATTTATAATAACATCACAGTATAAAAAATATACTGGATTTTTTATTTTATAATGTAAATAACAAAGAAAGAATAAGTTGAAGAAGAAAGGAACTTGAAAGAGGGTGGTGAAATTATTACCTCTTCATCGGGTTCTTCCTTTGGATTTGATCAAAAGGGATACATACGTTGGATTTATGACTAAAGTAATGCATCTATAATGAAGGGAAGATAGTTTATAGGGTATTTGGGAAGATTTTGGATGATCAAAAAGGCTTTTAAGGATGAATTTGAGAGAAGGGGGACTGCCCTTTTGTAAGATGGGTAAGTGGCACCTTTGGAAAAGCTATAAATATTATTTTATAATAAATTCATATTCTATTTCTAATGGCTGAAAAGTTCATTATTTAATGATTAAGGTGGTTATGGGTCTAAAAACTTTCAACCAATATATTTTAGACAGGTTTGGGTCACTATATTAACCTTATCATTTATATTTAACTCTTAGTTAAATAGTTTGACATTTACCATGTCTCTTTGTATTATTATATTATATAGTAAATAAACATACTATATACCTCCAAGATACCCACAAGAGGTTCATTAATGATACACCTGTCATTATATAAGTATTTTGGCCAATCCTTATATTTTTAGGAATAGAATATCAATTAATAATATAATATTTGTTTTAAAAACTCTTTTATGTCAATTTTGACACTATTGGGTATTTTGTTTTTTGATAATTTCATAACAGAATTATTACTTCGAAAACAATTTATATAACCAATACTAATATGTCATATTAACATATAAAATTAGTTTAATTCATAAAAAGTCTCAAATTACATTTATTTTGATATTTATAATATCAATTATTTTAATATTTTATTAATTAGGTAATTACAACATCACCGTTGTGTCATAAATAAATTAACCTATATAATCTCTAAAAATTATAAATAAAATACAATTATGTATAAAATTATTATATCTTTCTAATGAATATTTATAATCGAATTTATCTTATGTATTACCCTATATTAAATTTTCTTTATTAATTAAACATTGATTTCAACTCTTTTAACTCTTCTTTGAGTTAAATAATAATAAATGTCCTAATCTAATACAAGTGGATAAAAATGATAATATTTTATTCCTAAGGTTTTTTTTGGTCGAGATACACTTGTACAATAGAATTAGGACATGTGTTAGGGTAATATTAATATCATTTTTACCCATAATTACCCTATTTACTTTTAATTGTAGTAAATAAAAGTAAATAGTTACTATTCACCAAAAATTATTTTTATCTTATTGAACCCCATTTTATTCCATGATATTAACTGTGACTTTAGGATTTTCAAAATTCCACTCACAGAAGTGGTAAAATTATGTTTTATGTGAATTCCCAAATTCTCTTAGGAGGTGTGTAAAAGATGGTGAAAAGTTCAATAAAATTTCTATATATCCGAAATTATTATAAACTAACTCCAATTAATTAAATAGTACTTATATAGGTATTAAGTATCTATTTTGATCTTAAGTAAATTTAAATTAAATAAATAATTATTTAACTCAAAATTCTGTTTTAAACTATAACTCAATGTTTTTTCACTATTCATCAAAAAATTGAATATTTTTAGAAGAATACCAAAAATTCACCCTAGGATAATTTCGATATTATGAATCCAAAAATGAAGTTCATTTTGAAAGATAATATTTATAAAATTTCAAAAAGTGGGTATTACTATTCATAACTGCTTGTTTGATTGGTTGTGGTGTGTGTTAGAACTCGAAGTTGCATACAACAGACGCTACTGTATTATTCAAAGAGAAGTGTACCATGGAAGCTTGGGGTGTTACATATTAAACACAATTTGGTTGAACCGTTATTATGGTAATCTCTCCAATGGTCATTTTTTGATTCCCGAGGATCAAATTTTGGGGAATGTAATTTTTAAGCATGTTTTAGTTGTGTAAATACCAATGTTTTTTGTAATTTATTCCGAGGATCCACCTAAGAGCATGAAAATGTTGTGGAATTTTCACAGAATGGAAGGGTAATACAAAACGTTAATTCCTAAATTTTCCAAAGTAGATGCCACTATGACCACCCTAATGAGTAAGGGGAATCTATTTAACTAGTTTGAGTAGCATCATGGAGCCTTTTAGAAGTTAAGGTTGTGGTTGAAAAATTATCTTTCATTGAAACTACCAGAGGAGGTTGTTGAGTAAATACTATTTTTTGATGACACTAGAGCTAGTCTCTACTGTGTGTGGATATAGAGGTTGGAATTTCCTAAATTTTGGTTGAGTATATTAAGAACCAATTGGAATAAATATATTATTCATGAATGGGTTTGGTAGAGATAATATTCACTTTTATGATGTTGAGAAACTATCTTATGGGAGTGTTAGTTATTATTTACTCCATGCATTAGAATATCATATAGATCATCAATCATAGAGATATAAAACAAATATAGATTTGTTGGTTAGTGGTATGCTAGGAAAATGATTTTAGATAGTCTACACTTCTAGGAGGGGAAACACAATAGGATATTCCCTTCGTAGTAAGGCCCATTCTCAATTAGTGGAAGAGGCATCACATCAGTTGGATTATACGAAGTTGACACTAGTAGAGGAGGTGTCTGAAAATTTTCTTCAATCAATGGAAATGATTCCTCCACTCCTTTATCCAGTGATAGAGGCTCATATCTTAGATATTTATTGTGTGTTTATTTCTAACATAATATCCTCACAGTAAGTAATAGAAGGAAAGATATAAAATTACATTAAGCGGTAGTATTGGTTGGATGGAATGAGGTGGTGGCGTTGTTAGGTTCATCTATTAATGTCTCAAATATCATCATGTGAAGGCTGAGTGCTAGGTTTCATTTGGATTGATATAGCCTCTTCAGAAATGAAATATAAATGGGTTACTATATCCATTGACCTTATAACATGGCTTCTTATGATAGTATTAGGCCTCAATACAACCTGAGTGATAGTTGAATCACTCATCATGTTGGTTCACTTCTTTAATAACATGAAAAACTGTTTGGTGGAGTTAATGGAGCAGTTTTACATATATGAGATCATCTAACTCCTTATGCTAACATTGATAGTTGTTTCCATCTAGGATGCATAGTCAAATAATTATTTTTAAGAGGCTTACAGGAGGAATTCTAACCCATTTAAAGATGATTAAAAAATATCACCCTTATAAGGAAGGGTTGACAGAGAAAACTATCTAGGTGTTGTGGTATATGCTAAAGGCTTGTGTGTTGGACATCTTTTGAAGATGCATGGATCACTTTACATTAGAGGAGTTTACATAGAATAACAACAGTCACTATACTATCATCCTGGATCATTTTTATGGCCCTTTATGGGAGACCATTATTATCACTATTAAAGTAGAATGATATTAGATATACATCACCTATTGTGTCTGATAAAATATAAGAAGTGATAGATATGGTTTATGTGATTCACGAGCATAAGAGGAATATTTCTGTTGCTATGAATTGAGATGACATGAGATTTCAAGCCCCGGTGATCCCGAAATAAATATTATAAAAATATTAAATATATTAGTATTATGTGCATGATGTTTTATTGAATTAGTGGATTAAATACCAAAATAATATTTGTTCTATTTTCATAGACCATCGTTGAATATATAAAATGGTGGTTTGCTCTATGATTTACCCATGTTTGGTCGCTATAGGACGTCCGATTTAGGTAATATTTGGTGGTTTATTTATTTAAAATCAATTATTATTTTTATTTACATTATTTTAAATAACCATGAACTAAATACCCATAAAAATTTACCTTCAAAAAAATTCTTGGGTCAGCTGCATTAACCTCGGGAGTACTGAGATGAGATCTCAGTATTCTACCATAGCGAGTCACATCTGATGATCATGGTGATCCGAATAGTGTGGATCGAGGGATAGAGTGAATAGTGGTTTTTGACCATCACTATAGAACACATTCATTACCAACTATTGACACTGATTGGGGCAGGAATCATGAAATGTGTTATTCACCGTCTTGATTAAATTTTTAACAAATAGATTATTTACCATGTTTTGATTCAACAATCATGAATTCTTTAAATCGAATCAGTAGATTAATAAAATTGTTTAATTAATTTTATTATTCTTTATGGCATCATTTAACCATTGTTTTAATGTTTTTTTATTGTTGAACAAGAACTATTTTATAAAGAATTTTTCACCTTTATTTTTGAACCATTCCCCCATTTCTTATCCACATAATTCAATGTTGGATCATGAGGTTGTCTTTGGACACTATTATGGATGTTAAAGCATGAATGCACCACAAAGTTTGTGGTTATTTGGCCAAAAATGAGTTGATATGTATTTCATAGATAGGTCTAGAGGGATAATGTGTGATACATCATGGATCTGTGATCACTGAATGGTGATAAAGGATGTGACACGCAAGGGATGCATGGAAGATTTTTGTACATCATCTGATTATATTTTATAGCCACTAAATAATGGAAAATGGAAGCCTATAATTATTTCCACATATCCAAAAAAATCAAAAAAATGAAATCGTGGGTGTGTCGATGAATTTTTAGATGCATGAAAACTAATCTATTCGACTTGAGAAAAACACAACTAAATATGATGTAGTCTAGAATAATAGAATTTTTTTAGTATCGGTTTTGCGAAACTAGGCTTTCATAATGTGTTATGGATCACATGATCTGTGTCTAGTTCCGCACGTCATGCGACCAACATCAGGTATCCATGATTTTTTGATGTTTTCACAATCCCAGAACATCATGCTGATGGAAACACCATTTACATTTGAGGAACATCGAAATTTTCTAATACTAGGGCATTTAAAGGTACACTGCCAAGAATATGAGCACGACTAGAAGTAAACAAGAATTTCAATTAGTATACGAGGATAACTATTTGATCATTGGATTTCCTCGATGGGGATGATAAATTCCATTTACCCCCTGAATACATCATGTAGTATGGAATTTCATCAAAGACATTTCCAAAGGAGGACACTACCAAGAAATGATGTGGGGTAACATGCCATGTGGAACCCCATATATTCCATTTACTCCCTCATTCAACTTGTTACTATTGTATAACATTGGTTTGGATTATGAAATTGGCCTGAGAGTAGCCTATACTGAGTTTTTTATAGATAAAATGATATAGTCATCTTATTTTGGGATATGATATACTTTGAAATATTTTTCAACTATCATGCTTATTTAGGTAACACTTGATGATGGAAGTCATCCAACAAGATTTTCATAGAGCGACATGAGTTAGTACCCCTATCACAGATAGGTGTGGCTCCCCATACTATTTATATTCATAGATATAGTTCTCCCCTACACTAGGTATAGGAACTCTATCAACAGAGTGGTGATAGCCTGTCTTCATGATCTGATGATGATCTAGTCCTCTATAGGATTTTTGGATCCCATGGTTAAGGAGATAAATGATGATGGGAAGCCTCCTACACAAACATTTTGTTGAGGTTTCAATTTATACTAGAGATTAGTGATGGAATTTTGTATCTATAGTATGAATCATCACCATTGGATGGGATAATATATGGGGATCCCTTTCCTATCTCGTATGTGTTTCTTTATAAGAATACATGTGTTTGTGTCTGTGTCTGTGTTTATTGGTTTTCATTTCCCTCTTTATATGGGATGACATAACTAATTTATATTTATATATATAATTCCCCAATTTTTATTTTTGGGTTATCCTAATATATATATATATATATAATCACACTTTTAGTAATTTTACCCACATGTTTCATATCTTATGTTGATGATGGATATATCGGTGGTGACTTTGATTGTGCATTGGGATACATGGATGTATTGAACACATATTATTTTTTGGGATTAAAGATCCTGAGCCAGGATCCATCAACTTTCTTCCTTTACTAGTTTATTTTGGTTGGGCCACTTTTTTGGCTGGGCATGTATTCATCCCCTATACACTTCTTTTATTCTATCATACTCAAATGTTTTTGTAACACCCCAGGTAAATAAAGAATATGACATTTTCATATTTATCCATATTTGTGAATAAAATATTAATATGACTTTAAAGGGGACGCTATGCTCGATGGCGTACCCAACACGCAACAACGAGTTTCTTCGGAATCTTACGTTGCACTCTAATAATAAATTTTAAATAACATGTAGCCGTTGTAATGGTGGGAATGGATATAAATAACTAAAATATGATTATATATGTTTTTAAATGTTTATACATTTATCCAATAAAGGATAAAGGCTTAAAATATGGAAAGAATTCAATTTTAGGCGTATATGCCCTAGTTTTCACTAAAGGTTAACTTGTCGCCTTTTGATGGCGAACCATCATTAAATATAGTTTTGATTACTCTTATACACTATTTTGGACCAAATAAAACTCTTATTAAGAATCGGGACATCAAATTTTACTTTGTGTAATTTTTTGGTATTTTTCCGATAAAGTTCATTTTTTAATGAATAGTGTAAAATGTTGTGTTCTAATTCAAAACATCTTTTTAAAATAATTTATTTATATGATTAGATAATATTTTGAATTGGTTTTAAATTGAAATTAGAAAATATTTTTACCATTAAATCCAATAGTGGTCGTTGGAATTAATTTCACTTTGAAATCGGACTAAAACTAGTGCCAATCTTTTGATACTTATTGTTTTATAAAAACACGCTATTTGTCATGACAGCGGGAATTAATTATTAAATTAATTAATGCAAATTATATGTTGTGAATTTTTTAAAATGGACTTCATTTTTGAGTTCATAATATCAAATATATCTTAGGGTGAATTTTTGGTAATTTTCTGAAAAACTTCAATTTTTGATGAATAGTGAAACCACTAAGTGGTACTTATAAAAGCTGATTTTTCGTTTAAATGAAATTTTACCACTTCTGTGTTTTGAATTTCAAAAATCCGACATACATGGTTGTCATTAAGTAGTAAAATGTTGTTCAATAGGATAAAAATAATTTTTTGGTGAATAGTAACTTATTATGTTTTTAATCGCGATTAGTGGTAATTAGTGTAGTTTAAGGTAAAAATGATATTATAAGAATGTGAAAACAACATGACACTTGTCCTACACCTATTGGGTGAGTCATGGCCGACCAATACAAGCCATGGGCCAACTTGGGGAACCCATGGAGCCACTTTAGTTGGAAAATGACAATAATATATTTTTATTTAATGTTAAAATTAAAAATGACACAAACATGATATGTTTTACTAAAACAATTTTTAAGTGGGGTTATACAAGTCATATTTTTGATTATAAATAGTAATTGGAAAGATAAAAAGATTTCCTACATCATAGTATTTTTTTTATAATTTTTAGACATTAAATAAATTAAAGTATTTATGACATTATAATGATGCAGTGATGACATCATTATTTAACGATTAAAATAAAATGGAAAGATAATGTAAAATCTATGAACTACACATGTCCAAAACTTATTGGATGGGTGTATTTAGAACCTTTATAACCTTATCCACGAATTATATCAATGTGGGTCATTTTGAAACCGAAACACATTTTCAAAAAAAGTAATATTTCTTTACTTTCCAAAAGTGCCCCTCCTCTTCTCTTATAAAAGGCCCCCACCTCGACCTCATTTCACACACTCCTAAAGCCTTTGGCTCGGACAAAACCTGCCCATTTACTCTCTCCACATCCCTCTCCTCATCCTAGAGGATTCCCTTTGGGCATAATCCTTTCAAAGGAAGCCTTTAGGCTCAAATCAAAAGGAGTTACACTTTTAAAGGTAATTCTTTCTCTTATGTTCATTTGTTTTATATTGCTTCTCCAACCCCCTAAAATCTTTTTATTTACTTCTTTTGTAACAACAACAGTATCTTCAATATACTAGGATGTTTTTATAAGATTTATTCGAGCTACACTCTCACAAAACTACATCAAATGGTTAAAGAACATACGGTTTCCATGGATGGCGAAATTCTGCCTCCCGAAACGATGATTGTTCAATACTCATTTAACACCTTAAAAGGTTGCCATTATGATGTCACTATTTTTATATATGATATACAGTATGTTTATGTTTTACTTATGCTTCTGTATTTTTCATTTGTGTCTTACCTTTATGGCATCCATTATGGGTATACGCGATATCTTCATTTTAGGAAGTGTGGACTACCGCCCCCTCAAAGTGATGTGATTCGTTAATTCCATACGTGGGACGTATAAAGGATGGATTTAATGATATTATATATTATATTATACTGGAATTATAATATACCTTTATATCATTATTATTCCATTCTATAAAATATGAAATAGAAATGAAAGTAGCGTTCATGCGTACGTACGGCTTACCGTCTCCATGAATGGTGCATTTCATTTCTTACCTCTAAATGATTATGTAATGTTATAAATGCATTCATGTACTGGATATATATGAAATATATTATATCTACATCATGAATAAAATTCTGTATATAATAAACACTTGGCCACACGAACAACATGTAATTGTAAGAAGTCCACTTTCGACTTAAGAACCAAATATCGACAAAACAATCATTATTAACTTAATGATTACATAGTGTTTATAAAAAGGAAATAAGTGATATAAAAGGAATAATAAGATTGAAAATGGTTCTTAATCAAGTATAAAATAACTCAAATTTATTATTCAGGAGATTAAAGAACGATCGAGTCAAGTCGGACCCGAGGTAAGGGATCCTACTCCTCTCTTTCTTTTTAAGTACAAACTTTTATGTCATTCCTTTTAAAGCTCATCTTTTCTGTTATTGGGATGATCTTTTATATTAAACATACTGTAATTTTTATGTTAATGTTATGAGAGACCATATTCTCTCTCATCAATCCATTTTGGAGGTTTTGAGTGGCACCGTTAGGCTGCCGAACTTTCGTAAGAGATCTAACCTCTCTCTTTCTTTTTAAGTACTCCCCTTTATGTAAATTCTCTTAAGCTCCTATTTGTTATGATGGGGGTTGTTATTTTATATTCCTCTTTCTATACATATTGTTGTAATGTGATGAGATACCCTATCTGATCTAATCAATCCATTTTTGGAAGTTTTATGTGGCGCCGTTAGGCTGCCGAGTTTTCGTAAGGGATTTTTCATCTCACATTTATTCCCGTGAGATTTATTCTACATTTGCCACAATTTCCTTTGAGTGGTGTATGTACTACCATTATTCTACTCTTTGTGTAATATACTTTCCTTTATGAGTATTTACATCAATGATTTATTGTCCTTCTTTCATGGGGTGTATGTTTTGAAAGATACCCAAGTCGGTAAGGGAACCTTTCACCCTCCTCTTTTTTAAAAGACTTCTTTTGTTGGGTCTTTTAATTTACATATTGTTATGTTGGGATATGTTCTCATATATCCTTATTGATGTAAATTTTATGTCCAACTGATGAGATACACTTTTTATCTCTCATCAACTCTTTTTGATGTGATGTCGTTAGGCTGTCAAGGGAACTTTTTAACCCAATTTCGATTTTCTTTGGGTTCAACATGTAGTCATTGAATATGTCATCCATTGAATATGTGTGAATGACCTTTTATTGTTTTACACATAATATCCACTTATATTGGGTGTATTTATATTTGTCACACATATTTTGAGATTTATTTGTCCTTAATTTAATGATACCTTCTTTATAAGGGATTTCATCACATTTGACATTTCTATTGAGGGTTCATTGTTGTTATGAACCAATTCACTCTTATATGGTGTATATACTGTACTTTGGAGTATTATATCATGAATCCTTTTATTCTCATGATATTATAAAGTTCTGACTAAATGTTATTCCTCGATTATTGTATTCAAGTGTCTCTAATTTTGGTAAAACCCCTTTAACCAAAATATCGTTTTAAATGTTTTAAATATTTGTTCTTATTAATATCCATGTTTTCAGAATGGTTTTAAGGATTTATTTATATGGATATTAATGGTTTAAAGTGTTAAAAGCTTCAAGGTGGTATGGGACACTTTGATTCAAAAATCTCTTTATTAAATGTTATAAATTGTTTTGGAAATGGTTTCTTTTTGAATGGATTCATTATTTCAATATCCTAAAATGTTATATTGTGATTGAAATGTGGAAATGTTATGTTTCCTTTATTCATGTTTTATGTGATACGATTATGTTATGGTTCTAGGGCATTGTTATGAAGAACGGGTGGTTCCGTGATAAACTAAAGGTGGGTGAGCCCGATATAGCTCTCCAATGCATTGGGTAACGCGAAGGAGTGAAACGTTAAGGTTTCTCCGAAGAGATTTAGGGAATATACTATGAAGGGTATTCCAAACGTAACCAAGAGGGTTACTCCCTATGTAATAATGTTATGAATGCCTCAAGTTACCTCTATGTCTTATGTTTTCTATGATTTATTCATGATTTGATATGCCTATGTTTTATGGGTAAAGTATGATTTCATTCTTATATATATATAAACTCATGTTTCCTTTCCATATTTTTATAACCCTTACTGAGCCATTTATTCTCATCCCAAGTTTTTGAAATGTTTTTCACAGGTCAAGGGAAAGGTACATGATGTGATGATAGTGTCGAGGATGTGTCAAGAAAGGATCCATGTTTCATTTTAAACATGTTTCCGTTGATGGGAAGAATGAATATTGTCTTTTAGGTAACCACTTTGTTTAAATGTGGAATGTAATGCAAGTTTCATGATCTAATTCTCTAAAACTCAAAACCTGAATAGATCCTCAATGTGTAATCTTGTAATAACTCAAGATTAATTAAGGTTTAAGGGTGGGGCCTTATAGTTTTTTCAAGAGATCTTTGCATACATAATTTACTATAGATGTTACAATTTTTTTATCATTCGCCTACCATGATAAATAGATGTGGTTGGGTTTTTGTACATGTTAAAAGAAATAAAATTTTATATTATTCAATGTCATCTCTTATCTCTATACCCTATCCTATTGAGGGATGGTTTGGGGTGGTAATGACTTTGCCTTCTGTTGGACAATTGGGACATAGTGGGAGAGGCCATGGAATACAAAAAATTATAATTCGAATAATTTCTAATCCTAAATTTTTATATTTTATCACTCATTAAATAGCTAATAAATACTAAATATTATAAATAACACTTAATGGTGAAAGTAAAAAATTTATTCCAAACAAGTATATATATATATATTTATAATTTAAAAGTATATTTTTTCTAAATAATAAATTCATTTAGATTAAATGGAAGATACATTTAACTTCAAAAGACTATAATTACGTATGTTTAGTTATTTTATATTATTATTTATGCCAATGTAGTTAGGTAACAACCTTTTACCCTGATAAAAAAGGTTAATGTGAAAATATAATGACAATTGGCATCCATAAAATTTAAAACATATATTGAACAGTTATGTTGAGGTTTTAAAAAAATCAAACCCTACAAATAATTATTTAAATATTTTTGAAATGTTAACTTTGAGGCCACAGCCTTAGAAAATTATTATCCTTGAGTTAAATCAAAAATTCCCAATGAGGATCTTTTCAAGTTTATATTTTTAGATAATTAGGCCCTAAATATTATATTACTTTTCAAATATTACAAAGCTAACACTTCTACTTAGTATCCATTAATTTTATAAAACAAATAATCATAAAGGAAAATAAGAACTATTTCCTTGATATAAATCTTCTTGAATTATTCATTTATTTTACCCTACCTTGTATCCTGTATAAAAACATTTCAAAAACATGGTATGAGAATAAAAATCTCAGTAAGGGTTATAAAACAAAGAAATAAAACATTAGTCCATCAATTCATACAATTCAATGAAATCATTGTATTCGATCTTTAACATACCACACAAGATCATATCATTTATGAATTACACATGGAAATAATATATTATAAAGGTAACTTGTGGCATCCATAACATACCTACATTGTAGTATTCATAGCTATTTGGGGAGATATAGTTGGAATAACCATCATAGTATATTCCCTAAATCTCTTAGGAGAAACATTAATGATTACCTCTGACACATTACCCAATGCATTGAAGAACTATATTGGGCTCATCCACCCAAGTTTTATCATGAAACCACCCATTTGCGTAATCAATTCCCACGAACCATTAAATAATAATAACGCATGAAAAATAATAAAGGAAATATAACATTTCCCCATAGCAATTATTATATTTCAATTCAAGTTATTGAAATAATTAATTAATTTATAATTGTCTAAAATAAGAGTTTTGGATCAATGTGTCCCATGACACTATGAAAATATTGAATGGATTTTACAAATTAAAAAAATCATGTCCATATAAATAAATACTTATAATAATTTATAAAATATGGATTTGGAAGATAAAAATTTAGAAGATTAAATATATAAAACATTTAAAATGATGTTTAAGTTAAAGAATAATTTAACACTTGAGAAACTCTTGAATAAAAATCACTAAAGAATAACATCAATTAATAAAATAATTATCACGAGAATATATAAATTAATGATATAAAATGTAAAAATTGTTTTATATACACTATATATGATAATAATGGTGCACAATATCATGATATTCCTCAATGAAATGAGATTGAGACGTAGTCTATTACAATGATTATATCATTAGATTAAGGATAAATCAATGACATGATAATATGTGAAAAATATAAGTACAACATATATAAGTGGATATTATGGGTAAAACCACCATATTTCATTCAGAAATATTCATTGAAAGACATAATCAAGAAGTATAAGTTTAACCCAAAGAAGTGAAATTGGGTTAAGAAATTCCCTTACCTCGTCTTCAACATGAATCATTCTATATTTAATGTCCTGAATAATAAAATAGTGTTAATTTATAATTTCTTAAGAAAATTTTTCATGTTTATTATTTCTTTTATGTGACTTATAACCACTTTTTATACATTACAAAATCATTTATGTTAATAACTGTCGTTTTGATGATTTTTGGTACTTGAGTCAAAAATGAACTTCTCATAATTACAAGTTTTCCAAGTGGTAAAAATTAAATTATATAAAAAATTATATTCATGATTTTGATATCATATATATCATATATATCCATTATATGTATGTATTTATAATAGTATATAACATTTGGAGATAAAAAATGTAATACATTGTTCATGGATATGGAAAGTTGTACGTACGCATTAACACCACTTTCATTTCTATTTGAAACTTAATGAAATGAAAACAAAATGATAAATAGTTATATTATAATTACAGTATAATATAATATAATTTTAGTAACTACATATTTTATACATTCCATGTATGACATGAACATGTAAATCACATTTAGGGGCTGGTAGTTTGCACTTTCTCAAATGCAATTATCGTATTTACCCATTTTGGAAACCATAAAACCATGTTATAAATGAAAAATAAAGAATAATAGACACAATATAAATATAATATATATCACATATAAAAATAGTTACATTATAATGGCCACCATTAGAGGTGGTAGGATATAATTGAGAAATCACTATTTTGTGAGGTAGTAGTTCACCGTCCACAGAAATAGTATGTTTGTATCCATTAAAAAAAGGTGTGTATATGTGTAGTTAAAATAATTCTCATAAAAAAATCCTAATATACATAATATACTAGTGTATTTATAAAAGAAATGAATAATGATATTTTAGGGGTTTGGAGAAGGAAAATAAATGAAAAGCACATGAGATAATACATTACCTTTAAATTGGGTAACTCCCATTGGTTTGAAAAAAAAATTGGAAGTGCCTTCTTCCAAAGTTATATATTCATGCTGGAATAGAGGGATGTTGGGAGCTTATTTATGCAGAGGTTAGGGAGTAAAAGGGGGCTTTAGAGGTGTGAGTAATGGTTAGAGGTGATGAATTTTTATAAGGGGGAGGAGGGGATCTTTAGGAATGTTTTAAAATATTATTTTTTTATAAATTGAATTTAGATTTCAAAAGGTCCCCAACTAACTTAATTCAAATATATAGTGACTATTTACCAAAATAATCTCATATAATGGGTTTTAGATGAGTTTATGGTGTAAAAATAACCTTATATTTTATCTTTAACCATTAGTTAACTTATTTAACTTTTACCATGTCCTCTTGTATATTCATAATAAATGTTGAATATATTTACAATAAAGTTTCATGAGACCCAAAAAATGGATAATTAATCACATTAGTAACATCATATATGTAATTTGGCCGAATCATATATTTTTAGGAATATATTTTCTTTTAATAAAATAATAAATGATTTAAAAACTCAATTATGTCAATTTATAAACTATTCATATCCATAAATTTAAATAATTCTATAACAACTTTAAAATTTTTATAAAACTAAATTAATTCCAATATATCATGTTAATATCATACATAAAATTGTTTTATGTTATAAAAAATTTCAAAATAACTTTATTTTAATATTTATAAGATCATTTATTTAAAACATTCATTAATTTGGTAATAATTATATCATGATTATGTTGTAAATAAATTTGTTTATATGATATCTAAAAATTATAATTAAACTAAAATGATGTAGGAAATACTATTAGATTTATAAATAATATTTATAGTTGAAAATATTTCTTATATTAAGCATTATAAAAAAATTACAAAGAGATATATGTTTATGTTATATTTTAATTAACATTAAATAAATTTTTATAAATCTTCAATTTAACATACAGAGGGCTTCATGAGGTCCCAAAATAGTCCCAAGGATTCCCATGGTAGCAAATGTATCATGAAAAAGGGTTATGACACATGTTTGGGTAATTTAATAATATTATAGTATAAATTTTTCACCCTTATTTACCATATTTTACCTTTTAAACATGGTATTTAAAATATTTACTAAAGATAATATTCATAATGTCTATATATAAAAGTTACCTATTTACACAATTTTGACCTCCTAATTACCAATATTGAATTTATTTTACCAAATTCGAAACATAGAAGTTGTAGAAATTAATTTAAATTTAATTCCTATTGTCGAAACAAAAAAACGTGATTTTAAGAAATAATATCTATCCAAATATTAACACCAGTATATGTTTAATTTCAATGTAAAATTATATACAATGACCAAAATTAGATTAAATGGTAAAGATATAATCTAATTAAACTTTAAAACTAATTAAAAATACATTATAACAATATAAAAAATTATATTAAAAGGTTGTTTTGAATTAAAATGTAGTATTTTTCACAATTCATTAAAAAATGAACATTATCCGAAAAATATCAAAAATTAATCCAAAGTAAATTTTGATATCCCGATTCAAAAGAAGAATTTTATTTTTACATATAGAATATATAAAAGTGAAAAATTCTATATTTATCAAGGGTTTTCCATCAAAAGTGGGTAAATTGACCTTTTAATGAATGTTAGAGTATTAATGGATTAAATTGGATTTATCAATATTTTAATCCACTAAAATTTATTCGATAAAGGTATAAACAATTAATAAACATGTATAATTAAATTTTAGTTAGTTTTATTAATTCCCTCCAATAAAATGACTAGGCATTAACTACCATTTAAAATAATATTATATTTTTTATATTTTTTAGTATGACTTTGCATTGGGAACAACATGAGATTTTGGAGAAACCCATTGTTTCATGTCGGTTACACCATCTAACATAGCATCCCCTTTAAAGTAAAACTAATACTTAACATACAAATATTAATAAATATGAAAAATCATATTCTTTATTTACTTAGGATGTTACATCCTTCCCACCTTTTTGGAATTGCATCCCCAAAATTCTATTCACCTATAAAATAAGTGGTGGTATTTATCACTCATAACATTATCAGATTCCCACGTTTCCCCTTCAACCATAAGGGTTATCCAAAAAAATTACTTGATTGATTACCTTATTCTGCAACACTTGCTCTCTGCATTCAATAATCTGGACTCCCTGCTCCTCATATGAAATATTTTCTTCTAACTGAACTACCTCTGGAATCAAAACAAGAAATCGATCCAACATATACTCTCTCAAAATTGAAACATGAAAAACATTGTGTACGTGAGGTAAAAATAGAGGTAAATCCACTCAGTATGTAATTGATCCAACTTTCTCAAGGATTTTCATAGGGTCCAATGATCCTCAGATGAAACTGTTACTTTTTACCAAATCACATCACACTTTTACATGGAGAAACGTGGAGAAAGACAAAATCACCTACCTTGAATGAAAATTCCATCCTTTAGTTACTTTCATAATATTTCCTCCTACTATAATCTATTGTCATGTGGTTTGGAATCAACTGAACATTACCTTCCATCTCTTCTACCAATCGGTGTCCCATCAACTTCCTTTCACCTACATCATCCGAAAAGTATGAGTTCACCACCTCTTTTCACATAATGCCTCAAATGGTGTAATCAATAAACATGAATTAAAAATTCTATTATAAGAAAATTCATCCAAATAATGATGTTGGTCCCAACATCCCTGGTAATCCATTCATCAAGAATATATCATATCTTCCAATGTTTTAATTGTTCTTTTTTACTAGAAATCTTATTGAAGATGAAATTCTGTAATAACATTTAATTCAGTACCCAACGACTTATGAAGGCATTTCAAAATTTTATAAGTGAATATGGGATCATTATAAGATACAATAGAGTGGGTAAAACCATGAAAAATGACTTCATCTTTAACATACAACTGTGAAATTTGATCTAGAAATAGAGTATCTCAAATTGGAAGAAAATGAGCAGATTTAGTCAATCAATCAAAATTAACTTAATTTTCATTATTACCTACAAATTTATATAGTAATCCCACAATGAAATCCTAGGATATAATTTCCCATCTCCACTCTAGAACCTATAAAGGTTGAACCATCCCTTTTAGTAACTTCCTCTCTTCTTTAACATATTTACAATTCAATCACTTCACAGTAAAGTGAAAAATATCTCATTTTATTAAATCCCATCTTTAATACTCTCAAAGATACCTCTGCATCTTTATACTGTCAGGATGAACTGAAAACTGAGAACTATGAGAATTACATAACTATTTTTTCATCAACTGTGAATCACAAGGCACACATAATCTCTTCCCCAAACTCAAAACACAGTCTTTATCAATCTTAAATTCAGGTAACATATCCTTCTGAACCAATACTACCTTTTTCTGCATCTCATTATCATCTATCTGGTCTTTCTTTTTTCTGTCTACTAGTGGAAATTGTACTGAAACATTAAACAAAATAGAGTAATTTTATGCACCATCAAATTCTATTCAAAATTTCATCAAATCATTTATCAAAGGATATGTTCCAAACATATCACAGTTAATGTGTCATTAATTTTTCAACTCAAATAATTAGCCCCTTTGTTATCCTTTCCTAGATGGTGATGAATCATGCAAACATAATCCTTGATTAATTCAAGCCATATCCTCTGTCTCATGATCAATTTTTTTGAGTGAATATATACATTAAACATTTGGGTTTAGTATATATTTCATATATTATACCATACAGATAATGCCTACAACTTTATAAAAAAAAACAACATCAGCTAATTTCAAACCACATATAGACTAATTTAACTAATTCTATTTCAACTGGAATGAGGCATAAGTAATTACATGATCATTCTATATAAGGACACAACTATTTTTTTCAACAAAGCATCACTGTTGATAAAAAATTCACCATTTCTGGAAGGAAGTGCAAAAATTGGATCATACACCAATATTAGATTCAATTTCTAAAAACAACCATCACATTATTTTTTCCAAATAAAAATAACACCTTTTAAAGTTAACTTAGTCATTGGGAAAGATAACCATGAAAAATATTCAAAAAATATATAATATTAACTTGTTAATCCAAGAATACTATCGATCATTGTTATATTTTTGGGTCTTCACTATTCTTCAAAAACGTATATTTTAGTAGGATCGATAGTAATTCTAATTTTTATAAACATGTGACCAAGGAATAAATTATTTATTAACCAAAACTCTCACATTCTGAATTTCCCATAGATTTTACATTCTTATATGGTATCCAAGACAACCATTAAATTATTTCCATACCCCTATTTACTTTTATAATAATCCAAAATAGCATCTATAGACACAACCATCAGTTATCACCTAAGTATACTAATCCATCACTTCAAAAAACGGTTCAATTCTGATTTCGACCATCTCAGGATGCTGATTTGAGGGGCACATCCCTCTATATTCCTTCCGATAAAGCATCCCTATTTGCTTTACGAAAAAACATTATGAACACATACAACTCTTAGATGATTAAAAATGTTAATATTCAAATGATATCTTATTTAAATATTACTATAAAATAATTTATGGATTTTAATTTAATAAATATCCTAATTACTAAAGATGTCTAAAGTGACATCTGATAGCAAATTTTTGGCCCCACCCTTAGAACATTACTTAACCATGAGTTAAATAACTAATTAACATTGTAGATATTTTCATGTTTAGTATTTTAGAGAAATAGTCCATAACTATTACATTACATCTCAAATATTACAATGTAGACACTTCTACACAATATCCATTTCTTCATAAAATAAAAATATTTAAAAGAGATTGAGAATTATTTTCTATATATAAAACTTCATGAATTCTTCCATTCTCTTACGATTTATTATATCATGTCAAAAAAATTTAAAAACATTGGATGAGAATAAAAATCTCATTAAGTGTTAGAAAACAAGGAAATAAAACAATTGTCCATAAATTTATACAAGTTAATGAAATCATAGTTTTCTATCATTAACATACCAAACAATATCATAAAATTTCTGAATAACAAATGGAAATCCTAAATCATAATGGTTACTTATGGCTTCCAAAAAATTCATTTGTTATATCTTTCATAGCTACATAGGGAGTTACATTTGTAACACACATCACAATATATTCCTTAAATCTCATAGGAAAAATATTAACGTTTACCTCTGTCACATTAACCAATGCATTAGATGGCTATCTTAGGCTCATCCACCCTTGAATTATCATGTAACTAACTGTGTGTGTAAAAAGATTCCAAGACCCATAACATAATCATAACATATGAACAATCACAAATTAGAGATAACATTTCCACATTGAAAGCACAATATATTAGTTCAATATATATTCACCTAATAAATTAGTTTAAAACATTCAAAAAGAATAGTTTTGAATCAATGTGTCCCATATCACTATGAATATTTTGAATTGATTTTAAACATTTAAACACTCTTGTTAAAATAAATTAACCCTTAAAACCATTTCAACAAAATTTACATAAAAGACAAGGATTTATAAGATTAAATCATTAAAATATTTAAAAAGATGTTTTATTTATTGAATCTTTTACAACTTGAGAAACATTAAAATAAGAATTATTATTGAATAACAACAAATAAAAATATAAATATAATGAGAATATATAAATTCATGATAAAAACTTTCAAAATGGTTTTATATACACCTTCTAGGGTAATAAAGGTACACAATATCATGATATGGCTCAATGAATGGAGATTGAGACGTATTCTCTTACAAATATATTATCATTAGATTAATGATAATACAAGGACATAATTATGTGTGACAAATATAAATACACCAATTATAAGTGTATATTGAGTTTAAAACAATCATAAGTCATTCACACATAATCATATACCGTTATAATCAATATGTAGAAGTTTAACCCAAAGAATTGAAATCGGGTTAAGAAGTTCCCTTACCTCGTGCCCGACTAGACTCATTCGTTCTTCAATCTACAGAATAATAAACTAAAGTTAATTTATAATTTCTTAAGAACATTTTTAAAGTTTATTATTACTTTTATATTACTTATTACCACGTTATAATCATTACATAAATATTTAATTTAATAACGATCATTTTGTCGATATTTGGTACTGGAGTCAAAAATGAAATTCTCATAATTACAAGTTCTCTATGCGGTCAAAATTAAATAATCTCTAGAATGATATTCATGATTTAGATATCATATATATCATATATATCAAGTATATATATGTATTATTAATAGTATAAAACATTTAGAGATAATAAATGAAATGCCCCGTTCATGGAGACGGTAAGTCGTATGTACGCATGAATGCTACATTCAATTCTATTTCCTATTTAATGGAATGAAAAAATAATTACAAATAGGTATATTATAATTCCAATATAATTTAATATATAATATATGTATCTCCATTATTTATATCTTACATGTATGGAATGAATGAGCCATATAACTTTGAGGGGGCGGTAGTCTACACTTCCTCAAACGAAATTATCGTATTTACCCATTATGGAAGCCATAATGTTATGTTATAATTTAAAAAAAAGTATTGATACTATATAAATAATATATATATCACATATAAATAATGTTCCATCATAATTTCTACTGTGAGAGGTGGTTGGAGATAATTGAACAATCATTATTTCATAAGGTAGTAGTTCACAGTCTACATAATCAGTATGTTCGTATCCATTAGATGGAGGTGTGTGGATTTGAAGTTATAAGACTCCTCATAACAACATCCTAGTATATTGAAGATTATTTTATTGTCATAAAAAATGAATAAAGAGAGTTTAGGGGGTTTGAGAAGAAAATTAAAAGAAAAGAACTTAAGAGAAGACGTTACCTTTAAATTGGGTAACTCACATCTGTTTGAACCAAAATTATTTCATAAAGTGCATTATTCTTAATTTAAGGGTTAAAAGTGAAAGTGTGGAATTTTTAAAGATTATTTGGTCGGAGGCATGATGAGATAATTGGTCATGAGAGGTTTCAGTAAGAGTTAAAGGTGATGTCTTTTTATAAGGGGAGGAGGTTCTCTTTTGGAAAGTCAGAAAAATATAATTTTATTATAAACTGAATTTGGATTTTAAAAGGTACCCACCTTTTTTAATTTGGAGATAATGTGATTATTGTTATACATACTCTCATAAAATGGGTATTAGACAAGTTTGAGGTATAAAATTATCCTTATCTTTTCGCATTAACCTCTTGTAATCAAATTTAACTTTTACCATGTCCTCTTATATATTGATACTATATGGTTAATAAAATTACTATAATGTGCCAAGGAAACCAAAAATTGATCATTAATAACATTAGTAACATGATATATTTAATTTGGAATAATATTATAATTTTGGAACTATTTTATCATTTAAAAATTATTGATTTATTTAAAAACTCATTTATGTCAATTTATAAAATATTCGAAGCAAGGCTTTTAAAATAATATATAAAAACGTGATAATTTAGAAAAAAATATAAAAAATATAATATAAAAAATTATAATCATCCATAAAAATCGTTTATGGCATTAAAAGTGTCAACATAAATTTATTTTAATATTTATAATCTAATTTATTTCAAACATTCATTAAGGAGATAATTATTACATCATCATTGTGTCATAAATAATTTTTTTATATAATATATAAAAATTATAAATAAAAAAACATGGTGAAGGAAATCTTCTTAGATTTATAATTACTCTATATACTTGCATATATCTCTTATATAACCCCTAATAATTTTTTTACTACGAGATATATGTTTGTGTTATATTTTCCTTAACTTTAAATTAATTTTTATAAAATTTCATTTTCTTTTACAAGGGGATTCATGGGGTCTCCAAATCAAAACAAGGATTCCCATGGTCGGACAGGTATCATCCAATAGGGTTAGGACACGTTTTAGGGTAATTTAATACAATTATAGTAATATGTTTTTACCCATATTTACAAGATTTTACCTTTTAACCATGGTAAATAAAATATTTACTGAAGTAACTGTTAATAATGTCTAAAAATAAAAGATATCAATTTTCACAATTTGTATCTCTAAATTCCAAATATTGAATCCATTTTTCTTAATTCAAAAATCAAAATAATAAGAAAATAATTTAAAAATAATTTCCTTTGACAAAACAAAAACGGGTGTTTTTACGAAATAATAACTATTAAAAGATTGACAATTGATTATATTAAATTTCAAAGTGAAATTACTTCCAATGAAAAGAATTGGAATAAATGGTAAAAATAGAAAATAATTAAATTTTAAAATTAATTAAAAAGATACATGACAGTATAAATAAATTACATTAAAAGGTTGTTTTGAATTAAAATATAGTATTTTTCACTATTCATTAAAAAATGAACATTATCAGAATAATACGAAAATTTCATCCAAAGTAAATTTTGATGTCATGATTCTAAATAAGAATTTTATTTTATAAAATATATCATATAAAAGTGACAAAAACCATATTTAATAAGGGTTCTCCATCAAAAGGCTGTAAATCATCCTTTTTCTGAATATTATAGTATTTATGCTTAAAATTGGATTTCTTAACATATTAAGCCTTTAAATATTATTTGATAAATGTAATAACATTTGGAAAACAATTATAATAATATTTTAGTTATTTATACGCACTCCCACCAATACAAAGTCTAGGCATTATCTAAAATTTAAAATAATATTATATTATTATATTTTTTTTCATTATGACTGATCATTGTGTGAAACATGAAATTTCAGTGAAACCCATTTTTTCATGTGGGGTACTCCATCGAACATAGCATCCTCATTAAAGTAATATTAACATTTAATTCACAAATATTAATAAATATGAAAATATTATATGCTTTATTTACCTGGGATGTTACAGTAACCCTTGATAAGTTTCATTCTATTATTGTAAAATTATTGGTGTTCACAAAAGTTCCATTTTTTTCAATTATAAAATGGGATCAATTCCACCATTTCAATGAAATATTATTCCTTTGAAATATTTTTGAATCCATACCCAATTTTCCTCGAATATAATTAACATTTCATTAGTAAATCCCTTTTTTGAATATAATTTATTCTCATTTATTATAATTCAAATGATTTCATTAAGAGGAATTTAATGTTCTCAATATAGGTATTAATTTATACATAACAATTTCTATTTATTTATTCCATTTTAATCCTACCCTAAAAATTGTATCATAAATTCCTCATTATCAATACACTAATAAATCAATATTATATTAATATTAAACCCCTTATTTCTTCATTCCCTTCCTTATAAAAACATATGTATTTGGATTGTGAATTGTGTGGAATACCACCACTATGAAGCAATATCTTTAGTTTTTCACCATATCATCACTTCACTTGTAAAAATTATATAATTGAAGTGTAGATTTTACATATATGTTCAAATTTTCAATATGATGAAATAAATTACCAGCCACTATTTTTTCCTCTCATTCATCTTCAAATTGAAAAAATTATACTTATATTATGTGGACTACGACGTCCTCAAAGCACCATTTTTTCTTTTTTTTTCTTGGTTTTCACTATTTATTCAAAAAAACCTCATATATGATTAAAAAAAATTAAATATCAATAACATCAATTTTATTCTTTTATAATTATTTAATGTAATAAATAATCATGTTTTTAAATATAATCACCTATACAATTATGGTGTTTTATTTTTTGGGTTGGTATAACCACCTACATGAACAATACTACACAACACTATTATATATTACTATTGGAACATTAATACTAATAAATTTATAATTTATTAATAAAATGATAAATTTTTATATTTTTTGGTGGTTTATTTTATGTGTGTAACCTATTATTGAAATATCATATCTGATCACTAAAATTAATAAATTATCAACAATGATTCATTTTTCTTTTATACATTAAAAAATAAGTAATAAAAAGTTTCATATGATAATAATGTTTAATAATAACTAAAATATAGATGAATATATTTCCTAATATTGTATCTAGTAAACATAATTATATTTTTTTATGTTGTGAACAAACAAAGATTGAATTAATATAATGGTTAGGTTTTTTATGAACTCATTTTTTTCATTCAATTAAAAAAATCATAATAACTATACTTTTTTCAAAGAATTTTTTATTCTAAAAATGAATAATAATTATTTTTTCTATTACATCACATTGGGGTTTTATAATTCTTCCTTACAACCCAATTATCAAAAAATTATTAAATCAATGATTATATTACAGGTAAGGGTTCATCATCTCAAATTATAATTCCTTAAGAAATGATTATGTTATACACCATATTTTATGTTGAATGGTGTACATAATGACCCTTTTAAAATTCTATCTTTATTATTGCATTATTCATGATATTTAATGTTTCATTTTATATCTTATCTTTCAATGGGTGTTATATAAAATTCCTAAACATATATGTATTTTTTGTCTCTATTTTCAAGTACCTGAGACATTTTTTATATTGTTCACAATAATTTATTAAATATATACTATTAACTATTATTTTTACAATATTTCATAATAAATATATTTGATTCATTTATATTTTTTTGTGAACCATCGTTTTATTTTGAATCATATGTCTTCGTTATAGTAAGGGTGTTTTTATCTCAATTTCATTTAATTGAGATATGATTCATATTAAAAAGTTATTTTTTATGTTTTTAGATACATTGTGTGTATATTAAATTCAAGTACTATAAATATATCTTCTTATTAGAGATTAATATCCGGGTAATTCATAACTATATTTATAATTCCAAATCATTGTCTAGTATTGGCATGATTTTACTTCCATTGGCATTCCCTTTCAAATAACAAATTTTTCCTTATTGTTTTTTGGTGGGAATTAACCTAGATTCCATAATATATTGATTTCGGAAATTATTTTCATTCATATATACCTTTTCCTCTCTCAGGTGATAGTTTGAGGGATACTTACATAAAATGATTTTCTATTAATTGATTGGTGAAATATTTAATTTTGTAAATGGTTTTTCCAATACTAATGTTTATTAATAATTCTGAAATTTTGATTTTATATGTTATAAATTATTCATTATGTCGTATGATGAACACGATAGAAATAATTAGTAGTGGTTTGGTCCTATAATAACCCTTTTATGCCTTGATAAGTTTCATGACACAAACTAGCAAGTGTACTTTGGTGTGTACCATCCTGGAAAAAACATTACCTAAACATGTGGATTAATTATAAGATAATGATTTCTTTGATACGGATTTATATGATTGTGGAATGGATGATTCAATCCAATATTATTAATTTCTCCTATAAGAATCTATTTAATTTAATACATGAATTAATGTATTTATATGTCAACAATGGACATGTTATGTTCCCAATTTATTTTAATTAGAGGATTTTTTATTATCTATTCATGACCAATTATTTCTGATCATCTAATTCTCACATCTGGTGTTTGATTTTTATCCATAATGTTTAATCTTATTGTGTTTTTATATAGAACCATTCATTTGATTCAATTTCCCTAGGTTATTAAGAGATGTTTTACAAATTATAACTGTAATACAATTAATTATGGGGTGAATTTTTATAGAGACGATGATGAATTATTATAGATTATATAGTTTCTCATATAATAAAAGAAATTTCAATTTTACTAAATATGCATAGACTTCATTAGGAAAATATTTTTCTTAACTCCCTAAAACTATAAACCTGTTTATTAATGTATACATCTCAATATTTTTCATATAATTTTTTTTATTTATATCTAAAATTGTATTACGTAAGTTCATTCAAAAGATGGTAATTAATATTTTTTTAATGATTAATTGATCTGGGATTATGAGTTAAGAGTATCAAAATTTTCTACGGTGTGCATCAATATAAAACCATGAGGAGTTGTAGTGGAACATATTAAAAGGTGAGAATAACCATTCTCTCAAGAATGATTTTCCAAAAAATAGGTGTACAACCTCATTCTAGGATATGACATAATCAATGATTAACTTCAGTGTAATTTCCATCAAGAAAAATTCCACAATTAATGGATAAATTTCATAAGGAATTTAATTTATTATAGATGAAAAATTATAAAAGATGCATTTTATGATTATTTGAAAATATTGTTAATTTATTTTCTAGATATCCACAACAATACCTAGAAGATAATCACATACCACAAATTATTTAAAAAACCCTGAAAATAATTTAAACCAACCAGATAAAATATATATTGGATGACTAGTTAACAAATCAACATTTCAATAAAATTTGTTGATATAAAATATTATGGAAACATAAAATAATGTGAAAAATATGTAATTGTATAAGATGTTTTTATCAGACAAGGTGTATTAAATCAAATAAATTTAAATTTAAGATAGATTAAGATAAAATGTTTCTAAAAAATAGAAATTAATTAATATAAATAGTATCATACGACTATAAGGGTGTCTTCCCATTTTTCTTCACAAAATTATTTTGTTGACTAATGTATTATTGTAAAAGATTATATGTATCATGTTGTTTTTGTCAATGAACACCATTCCCAAAAATAAAATAATAGAGAAGAAATTAAAAAGTTTATAATGGATTTTAAAATAATTAATCCATGAAAGAAAACTTTTTTAATAAATTTTTTATTAGTCTCTTCCAATGAATAATAATATTATGAATGGATACCAATATACTTACCAACCAAAACCATTATAAAAAAGATAAACCAATGATCATCCTATATACACATCTTACCCATAGGTTTATAACCCATCAGTCCATTAAATTGTATAATTACAAAATAATGATACAAAATGTATAATCCCTCTAGGGTGTCTAATCAAAATTTTCATTAGGATACATGCTAAAATATTAGTTAAAATAATAACTAATACCAATAATAATATATTGTTGGTTACCAGTACTGGTGGAAATAAAATGTCACATGACAAAAAATACAATGTTGAATATAATAAAGGAACTGATAAAAAAGAATAATAGAATCAGGACAATAAAGTGAAGTAAATTAGAACCCAATAAACGAATATTTAAAATGATAAATAGAAAATTTAATAACAATTTATATTATGTACATATAAATCAAATATGTTCCACAAACAAGAAAATCAAAATGAATTTACTGTCAAATTCAAAAAGTGTTAAATAATTATTTAATATTTTGATTCCCTTAAAAAATAAAAAATATTCAATTTTTATTAATGATATATTCCCCCTGAAAAATAGATACAAGGGAATGATAGAGTTACCCACTAATGAAATGTGCCATTCATATTTACGGCTTAAATCTTTATTGAATTCCTTGACTCAATAACCATATGCATCCATCTACTATTGGATCTATATAATTAATAGATATATTATCTTATTTGTGATATTTCATCTATTTCATTCCACATTTTAAATTTTACAGGTCTTATTTTGAAGAAAAGAAACCCTAAAGTGTGGTAATCTTACATGAAAATAGTTCCATAACATTTTTACCAGGAGTGCTGAAGATTTATTTTCTAAAGTAAACAAATCATATTAATCTAGAATAGTTATTTATTCTCAATATATAAAAATAAAAAACATATCCCAATAAAAAAATTTATTATCCAATCCCTTTTTATCATTTTTAAATCTATAATAAGTGTTCATGAATTGAAATCGACCATTGTGTTTTGAAAATGCACTATACATTTTAAATTTTTTGATAGAATGATATTTCTTCAAAAAAACAATATCTTTTTTCACACTAAAACATACTAAATACCTATGTAATTATTAGAAACAAGATATTTTCATTGAGTTATTACATATTTTGAATAAGTAATAAATTTTAAATTAGAAAAAATTGTGGGCAACCAGTTATCAAAACACAACAATATAGGGGAATGGTGATATTTGATTTCATTGATGAATTATAATGTTTGATTTTATATGTTGAAACATATAGTGTATAAGGATTAAATTAAGTATACACTCATCAGGTAACGGATCCCAATAATTTTTTCATATCTAATTTGGAGATTAAATAATTAATTGAAACCTATTCAACCAGAATGGAAATATGGGTATCTCATGTGCGTTGATATGTAAATAGTTTTCCTTCTTATTTATATATGATCTTGAAAATAGATTTAATCATTAATATTTAAAAAAACACCATAAATTTAGTCTATGTGAAAATCCATAACTAATACATCTATCTGTATACACATAGTTTTACCTAATATTGATTCCTAACATGTTTGATAATCAAAGAAGAGACTGAACCAAAATACTATGGTGGTAGTGGAAATGGAAAAAGATAAATTTCATGAATTATAGAGAATATACCCCTTTCTAAACAAATTCTTTGTATGTAACATAAGTATTATTTCCAATATAATTTTAATAAGAACCATTGGGATGGAAATAATAAATGATGTCCTATGACATTATAATTATTCAATCATTTTTCATGGAATTAGAAAAAATAATAAAATTTAAAAGTGTTGAAATTTCCCAATAACAATAATAGATAAGACCCTATAGAAATATTTGTGAAAACCACATTATAAATTACATAATTGATTTAATAGGAAATTTAAAGTTCATATTTCATTCGATGACATAGAGAAACAAACATTCACAAACACATATGAAAAAATTTACTATAATAGTATACAATATGGATTGTGTAATTTCCCTAGTAAATTATAAATATTTATTGAAATATTATTCTCTAACATGATTTAAGATTTCATTTATGTGATTATATATTACACCACATTTCATGAAAATTTATATCAATATTTCCTATAAAATATTGATAATTTTGTGGAAACATTCATTGAGAAAAATCTTGTGCTCAATTATAAAACATACATTTCATCATTGAATTAGATTGTTTTAATATATGTTATTTCATGGAATGGAGTAAAATTAAAAAAAAATTCTAAATTCGTCATTTTCTTCACTTACCCCAAATGTGTAAGACACATTAAATAAATTTTATCCATTTAAATATTTAAACATAATGAATACAACATTTTAGTAAGATAGTCATAAAAGTGTTAAATATTATTAAAATATATACTAGTTTCTTTATTATTAATGAATGAAATAATTAATGGAGTTGAAGAGATATCTGACCTCACAACCAGTGATTAAAACTCTAAAGTAGAAATATGTTTTAATTACAAATTATTCTTTAAACCCTACTATAGGATCAATAAAATACAAAAGGGATAAAGGTATAATTAGATTAATAAATATGCATCAAATATATTACAATATTAATGAATAATTAATATCATAACTTTGAGCAAGTTTCATTGTACTGTATACTCTTAAGAGAAATTTAGAACCTACCTAATATGAAACAATAAATCTTTATTATGTAATTCTGAAGCACTTAGATACACAATTATGAAGGAAAAATCTAAAACCATTATAGTGAGATGTATGTTATTGAAGTTGTAATTAAAAATATAAATTAATGAATAAAATGTTTCGGGAAGCCATTTATGGGTTACATGAGTTTGGTATTCCATACTACAGTGGTAGAAATATCATACTAAGAAACCATCACGGATGATATTATAGCTGAGAATTTTTTTTTATTAATTGTCAAGTGATACTATATGTTGACTGGGTTAACACTCATGTCATTACACAAATCCCTCCACAAAATAAATTTAACCAAATAATAATACAAAATTCTGAATAATGTTTATTGTATTGGGTGATTTATGCATTCACTGAATCTATATGGAATAATTGTTTAAAAGGTGAGTCCCAATGACTGATGTACTAACTATAATTAGAATTGGAGACATAATGAATTTCATTTTCTGATTTGGATGATAATTAAAAACTAAGAATGTTTTAAAATTTATATTATGCTACCAACACAATATAAATATATCCATGAATTTTTTAAATGATGTCAAAAATTCCAAATAACAAGAAATATCTCAAAATTATATGGAATTATAAAAATACCCTTGAATATTATATGAATTTTATGTATATGTAATGGGTTATATGATATCCTTTCATATTTCATCGATGTATTATTATACATTGAGTATTATTGTTTATGATTCTATATGGAAGTGTACAAATTCCACAATGACTAGTGATTCATTTAATGTTAATTATTTTGTTATATCTAACATATTTAATACTTTTAAGGTACACATAAATATTATTTTAGAACATGGAACCCATATATATAATAAAATCATGAAACCCTTACTATGAGTTATAGAGTTAACCATAGAACATAATCATAATACAAATACTACTCAAATGAGATTTATGAGGTTACCAATGAGAATATTAATAGAGAAATTTTTATATTTACTATCCTTATAAAAATTATAAGATAAAAATTTTATATGAACCTCATGAGATTAAAAAATAGATTACAATCCACATATTGGAAGTAGACTACAATGTTTAGTCTATGAAAAAATATTTCCCTCCTAATTAACTGATATTATAAAACAAAATGTTTGGTTAAGAATATGGTCATATAATTAAAATAATATATATTTCAATTTAATTTATCAGAATGTATGTGGGATTAAATTCAAGGTTAAACCATTAAAAATTATATAATGTGGATCAATAAAACATGTAAAATATATGACAAGGATTTATAGAGGATAGAATGCCATCTTCGTTTTAACTTATTACTATGTAACACAATATTTATGTTCAGTAAATTTAAAATTATTTTTAAATCATATAGAATGTTCATAGTAAATAATATTTTAGGTTTTTTAGTTTAGATTACTAAATGAAGAGAGATGAAGCCTTTAGTTATGACTAGCCAATTGAATGAAATGTACTAAGAGAACTATCATGACAAACTCAAATTGGAAATTCAATTCTATTATCGTTTCTATAAATTAATCATCTAAATTATTTATATCATTTTCATAGAATGTTTTTTTCATATATCGTAATCTATTGAACATATTCATCTATATTAGACTTCCCTGAGGATGTTTAATGAAATATGAATGTGGGTGAGTCCCCTTATGATTTATGGGTACTTTAGTTTTCTCCCCATTTTTTTTCATTTTATGGGACTTTTTTTGGTTATGGATTGATATTAATACTTATGTACTAAAATATAAACCATTATAAAGAAATTATGAAGTACTGGGGTAATGAAATATTTTTTTCAAAACGTGATATATATTATTTAACAGAAAAATATTTTTGGGGATTCTATTGATCTCTAATAGTTGAAATTCTCTATGGGGGAGATTTTGTTTATGTAATTTGTTTCAAATGGCCATTTTAAAAGATTTAATTCAATTTTTAGTAGTATCACCTACCTAAATTATGCTTAATATGTTGCGATAATGTATTTAATAAGAATAAAAATAAATTTCCAATTTGTTAAACTAAACTAGGATAAGCATGGAAACATTAGTTGTTGATATAGATATATTTAAAAACCATAAGTATTGTGTCTAGTTTATTTACAATTTAGAGTGGTTTCACTAATCCATTATTTTTATAACCCAAACAAATTATAAAAATAAATACTATTAATCACTCAGAAATGTCACTACAACTGTTAGTTAAACCATGTCGATCTTCACAAAAATGAATTGAGAGTACTTATAAAATGATGATGCATTCATCTATTCATTCATAAATGTTTTCAAAAAACAATATTCAGATAAGATATAAATATTGATTCTCCCCTTTTCATTTCAATATCACTACACAGAAAAATAATTTCTTCAATATCTCAATGATCTGAAATCCTCGTTTACATATTCAAAGAGAATTATATATCCAAAAACATGAGATAATCTCAATTCATCAACTAATTTATCAGTAGTTCACACTGATTAATATTTGAAAATTGATAAAAAACTCATTATTTTTTTCTACAATACTATATACTTTTATCAATATAATTTATATTAAGGATGTGAACATTTCATTATGTATATTCTACCAAAATCATCATAAATAAATTGTGAACCCCAAAATGAAGGTGTATTAAAATCCTTAAGGAAAAAACACAAATTTGTACACCTACCCATTTTTATGTCACCATGACATGGTCAACTTATTTATATTTCAATTACCTTAAATATTCAGTTCTATGAATCAGACTTCAATTTTCATATGTTTTTTAATAAATTGAAAACTTATTTAATAAGACCTTTATTATAAAAGCCTCTTTCTATAATTTAGGCCTCATTTTGACCTTAACATATTATACAAACTCCAAGAACTACATTTCAGAGAAATATATACCAAGTTGGTAAATTGCATTCTTATCCAAATAAATTTTTATTATAATAATATGTGATCCCCATTGTGGAATAAATAAATGATCTTGATATTATCCTTTAGAACATGTTAATTTTACATGGAAATATTACAGCAATAAAAAAATCAATATAGTGTAACTTTTTTAGTTAATCACTCAAAAATTTTATTTACACTATGAAGCTGGAAACTAAAATTATATTGGTTTATATATAATCTTCTATAGTTTTTTTTGTGGGATGACATCATTTATCATAGCTTAATCACTCTACTAGCTGTAAAACATTAATATGAAAAGTACCATACTATGAAATTATTAATATGTATGTTCTATAATTTCTATCCTACAAAAAAACTACTCAATATCTCTCTAGATTCATCTAATCACCTCTGTAGATCCATGAACCAAGTCTCTATGAATTTATGAATCTATTTTGAAGTATAATTGTCATGTTTTTCAATAGAAACAACCCAAAAATACACCATGTAAATTTTTTCTATTAATATTCCCTTTAGGATTCTCGAGAAGAAAAAAATACATTAAACATATCTTCATCTAATTCCATAAAAATAATATATAAAATAGTCTAAAAATCACAAATTTTTTCATTATATCATAAATTCACCAACCACCTACTATTATCTATCATGAATCAATATTGTTGAAATAATGTAGAGTTAGATGAAAAAACCACCATGAAAATAAATCCGTGATCATAATTTTCATGAAAAATTCCTAGCCAAACATTCCCATTGAATATACATTCAAATAGTACCCATATTTATATATCATCACTCTAGGAAAGCTATTAATTATCAAAAATAGGGAATAATATTATCCATTAACAAAATTTTCAGACCATAGAAAATATCACCCCATTTTTCTATGAACCCAAAAATCACTTCTCTAATAAGTCCCTATAAAGGGTTATAAATTAAAAAAAACTAATTAATGAGATATATTCAACTGATCCTTACAATAATATGTATACCTTCATTAAATCATCATTTTTGATAGATATAGTTAGACTCTAAATGTTGTCTGATGACTTTTGAAACCATCATTTGGGTTTTCCATTTCCATTATGTCCATAACATTATTTTTATTGATAGTTACTAAAACTCTTGTAGAACTTGTTTAAGTTTACCCTTGATAAATTGATAAAATATATTGATTTTATTTTACATGGATTGATAGAAAATATTTTACTATGATTAATAAGCACTTAATTATCACATATATTTAAAATAAGATATTTCACACTTACGCCAACATTATCATATAGTTTCCACATCGATTTCATTTGAGTACATTATTATGTTACTCAAATATACTATTCTACTATAGTTCTTAATAAAATGTTTTAATTCATCATTCATTGAGGTAAAAAATATAATCCATCAATATATAATTAACTACTCGATGTTAAAATTCTATTATCTATTGAACCCTACAAATACATATTTATAAATCCCGTTAATTACTTATAAGATATAACAATATTAAAATATTCCATAATAAATAATTATATTAATAAAAATATTATATCATTAAATTTTAATGGTTTAATTATTTTATATTTCTTTGTAACATGTTACTATACAATTAGAAAATAGAATATCAATTTGTAATGATGTTAAATTAAGTTGGATCCCATGGTTTTTTATATATGTTCTCATGTTATTTTTTCCATAATCATCCATTTTTGAATAATCCTGGTGGATTATATTGTTGTTATTTTAATGGAAAAATCCATTAAAAATCATTTGGGTATATAATTGACATATTTAGAGACTGAATTTTATTGTGCCTTATTTATATTTCATGTTATTCAATTAAATAAATTAACTCACCAATTAAAGGAATATCAAACTCAAACCTCCTTAATTATGAATAGTTTATACATTATGACTTGTTCAATGCATAATATTTTAACATATAAATTATTAATCACTATTATACATTAATTATATTCTATTTTTATATAGAAATAATTATTTACTCAAGACTTCTAAAACATATGATTTTGTTACATTGATCATGTATGGAATTGTATAAAATTAACTCTTATTTATAACAAGACAAATATTTATTCAACTAGGACATATTATTTATTTTTCATGAATAATAAAAATATCTCTTTATTTTATGTATGAAAGTAATTTTATTAAAAAATTAAATAACATATATTTGATGTTTATTTAGAGTAACATTAATCCCATTTATATTTAAATGTACATGAAACGATTGAAAATCTATTTCCATTATATAATAGTAAACATCTCATATAAATAAAATTAATAAATTTGGGAATAACATTTACAATATATCCTTGCATTTTACAAAATATCATTTCCATAATTAATGATTTTTTATTGAATTCGAAATTTGTTCTTAAATTATTATTTTCATTCTTCATTGTATCAAAATAACTACCTTTATTATATTCTACATTTTAGGATATTGATTGATCAAATTGATGAATTCCAAATAATAATTACCCCATAATAATTATTCTAGTCTTTATTTTATTAAAATTATTATTTTTCTACTTTATTCATCCTTATTTTTTTCATAGTAGTTATCAATTCTCCAAAAAATTTCTCTTAATAGATTTATTCTATGCTATGATACTTTTCTACACCTTCAAACAATAATTAATCATAAAAATAATAAATAACTTCATTATAATCATATATAACTTCATTTTCATCCACTAATGATATTTATATTTCATTATCACATTCCTGTAAAGTACATTCCCATGTTTGAGTGTTCACGTCTTTTTCAAAAATAGTGATGTATTTACTTTCCATAGTTTTCCCTATGATATTTTATATATTTTATATCATTATCACGGATAAATTTACTAGATAAAAACTATAATTGAATTTTTTTATCATTACATGTTTATCTACTTTGAAAAAAATCACTTACTTTTGAATGTTTTTGTTGTATTTCAATGTTATCTTCTAAGTTCATATTAAATAGGGTACCATCTCATAATTAAAATAAAACAAATACCTTTATATAGTATATATTTAATTCAAGATTAATTTTATAGAGTATTTATATCATATATCTTTCTCAATGAGTGTTATCTAGGATATATTTTTAATTTTTTAGTCACACTTCTGTGTAATATTGTTTTTTATATTCCTCATTGTCAAAACATTGGGCCTTATCTCATTAATTTATGAATTAATTTCACCATATTATTTCTAAATTAATTAAAATTAAAAATCATTAATTTATTAATTATAATTTGAGTAATATTATCTACAAATCGTTTGTTATGGGTAATATGCATTATCACTATGTATTTTTTATATATCATTATTATCCATGCCATACTCATGTAATCATTGATGAATAATCAATAAATCATTATTCAATTATTGTATTTATGTGAAATTTAACATCAAAAATTAAAATTCCACTAATAATGTATCATATTTCCTTGTAGTGTTTTTCATGTAAATATTTTGAATAATATCTGATGTTTTACAAGTATCAAACATGTAAAGAAAATCATGTGCATGTTTAGGGATATCATGAGGTCTTTATTTATTTTCTAAATCAATAAAATAAATTGAATAAAGTGGAAATGGTTTTTTTTCAAAAAATATTTATTCTATTCATTCTTAGGAAACATATGCCTTCATCTGAATGAATGAGGTAGATATTCCCCTTTGGACATTCTGTTTCATAAAAAAATTGTTTTCCCTTCCTCTCATAATAATATTATTCAGCATGAAAATTACCCAATATATGAGTAAAATAATCTAAATATAATTAGAATATTTGTCTACAGACATCAATAACTGTTACATATACTTATCTCATGTCTTAACCTATGATTTTTTGATATATCATTGAAAATTATTTTCAATTCTCAATCTTTTCCAAAAACAACAAAACCATCTTTTTCATATAATTTTCTTGTGAAAAAAATATTTATTTCTTGTAATTTGAGAAGTTCATCTACTGTTATAAATTATCACTCATTAAAATTTGTTTTTCATTAAATAAATTTCATTGATATTATATTTCATGGATAATACCATCTTAATAAATATTCAAAACATCACTAAATTATATAGACAATACAATTATATATCCTCATGTATTATTAAGAAACCATTATCTTACATGGTATAGGATTTATTTTATGATTCCATCCAACTATACGATGTTTTTAGATATATATAATTTCATTAATGAGTTTATTTTTTCTAATATCATGTATTTTTTATGAAAAATTAATATCCTTGCCATTATAAACATCCCACCCGAAATATTGTCCCATAAAAATGTGTGTTGGAAATTATGATAACATAATATTATTTATAAATTTCAATTAAGACACATTATCTATTTAAATTACATTTTTATTCTTCCCCTTATTTTTTCATTCATAACACTTTATTCTAACAGTATTATTCAATGGCTTCTTGAATGATCTAGTATCCTATTGGGACTTCGTTATTTTACCATGTTAATGTTATTACTAGGCATATGTGTTTATTTCAATTAATTAATTATCATTGTTTTTTCATTCTAAAAAAGTCTCAAATTTACTTATTCATTATTCAATAAATTATACACCTCTATAAAATCTTCTAAAATATCAATTTTTCACCAATTATTACTCTACAGTTTCCATATCCCGCTATTTCTATTTTTTTGATGTCATAGCTAATATTAAAGGCCTTTTTTAGTACTCAAAATTTATAATATAAACTAAAAAATATATACATAAATTAGTTTGATTGGAATTATTATGTCATTCCCTGTATATGATAAGCTTTTAATTTTTTGATACATTCTATAATTTTTTGTTTATAGGAAATATCAATCACTATTTTTTCTAGACATCAATATTTTTATTTTTATATATCTAAAATAATATCAAATTTATATGATAATGAATTTATATTATTTTTTCATGAATAATTACATTATAAATCATAATTTTTAGCCTCCAAACATACACAATTTCAAATGAGATTTCCAGTTCATATTTTATGTACCCTCATCACTTTTCATTAGAACCTCCACCATCATTTTCCTATTGTTTTTTTGTCTAGGATATCCAAAATTGTTCTTAATTGAGTTAAAATTAATCTCTAATCTATTCCACCATAGTATCATCTAATCTATCATCATCATTTTAAATATAGTTTTTCATTATATGAAATTTTTATTGTGACATCCTATTTCCATTAAAAAAATTGATTCTTTATTTAAGAGTGTTTCTTCATTATAATCAACTCAGAACTTCACGAGATATATTTAGATATGTATTCCATACTTCTATCCTCAATACAATGTGTGTGGAAGGTGGTCCGGGTATTTTTATTTCACTATTATTAGATTATAGGAATGGAAAGAAATAAACTCATTGATTTTCATATCCTTTGGATCATCCCTTAAAGTGATATTAATTATTTCTATAATTTCCGCTTCCTATTACTTCTTAGTTTTGATGGAAAATTTTTATTTATCATCAACATTTTTATCCATAAGAGTCATATGAACACTAAAAAATTTTATTTTCATTGCATTACTATTATTAAGCACTACAATATTTCACTAAATCATGTTGGGTATATTTTTATGATCCTCTTCCAGATCAAGGAATATTCAAGTTATTTTCCAAGTCTTTGCCTTTCCTCAAAAATAATGATTACCTGATTATAAAATAATCCATTGGACTCATTGAGGTGTATCCTTTAGTTCTCACACATAATCCATAGTTCTTATAATTTTTATTAAAACCCAATTAAATCTCCTTCATATTTGATGATAAAATTTTCCCACATTGTGTGATTAGTTTTAAATGAAATCAACTTCATGTAAGTATATTTAAAAAATTATCCCAATAACAAATTGAATAATTTTTCATCATTATTTTTCTCTATTTTTTTTCTCAAATAATGAACGAATTCTAATGATGAATGAAGTTTTATATATGAATTTCTTATAGGTATCAAGTCTTAATGATCAAAAAAATTGTTGAATCTTATTCTTATAGAATTGATTAATAATTAAGTTAATGAAAATAGTTTTCTTTATTCTTGAAATTTATACCAGGTATTCTAGGATAGGTATTTAACTAAGAACCCACAACTATAAAACTAATTTTTCTCATAATAAGGATAAAACCTCGATTCTTGGGTGAATCTAGGTAAATCAATTTTACTAAATATACCTATTTAATGATCATATTCGACAGTTAGTAAAAAATATATATCCCTTATGAAAACTATAATGTGATAATGAAATTATAGAGATAAAAAAAATGTTTAACTTTTTTTACCTATGTTGGGATAGTCGAAGGAGTATATAATGGTGACATGCTTATTTAATATAATACTTAAATTCATTTCGGAATTTATTATAATTGAGGGAATTGTCACTAATACTACACGTTTGAAACCTTATCAGTATATAGAAATCATATATCTTAATCACTCATATAGATATCAACAATATATGATTTTGTTATCTTCACATGGAATGAATAATATGATAGTAGAAATAGTTTACCAAATAAATCATCCTTCATCCATGTAATAAAACTCCCCAATCCTCTAATAGGACATACTCTAGGATTATAGTAATTTATTCTCCCATTTATTCAAACAATGATCAGTAATTAAAACTCCCTTTGATCAACCAATATCATTCCATTTATTATAATGAAATAAATATCTTCAATTATGTGATAATATCCACTTGTACCAAATAACTGCTCATTAATTAACCATTATTAATATGTAAAAATTGATCTATAACATTGATTTAATGGTATATTCATTTAGTAAAATTTGATTCTTATAAAATAATTAAAATATATGATCTAGGAAGCACATATTTTCTATATAAATTGTCTTGATCATGGAATTCACCCCCAATCAAGTGACAATGAATTTCTTCTATAAAAAAAGATACATTAATTTTATCAACCATTGAGACATGAACAATATTTTTTGGCATAAAAACATAAAATTAAGAGTTTCCTAGATCGAATTCCTAAATTCATAGTGTGGTGATATAATATGTAACACCTTTTAAAATGAATTCATGGTGTAAAACTTTTCCCATGGCATAAGCACCATTTTTGGAAAAAATATCAACTACGATATATTCTCAACAAATCCATGACATAATCCATATATATTTAAATTCTAGACCAAAATAATTCTCAATGGTCCTATATTGTTCTGCATTTATATAGAGAATCACTTTTTGTGACACCGACCTTTATAATAGGTTAGTCATAAATATCTTTTTTATAAACAAGAATAATTAATTATTATTTAATATGTAATCAGTTAACATTCCATAGATTAGAGTTATTGTTATATAACTTTTAATTCACCATATATATTTTCTGCTCTAATTTTTTAATGGTTTGATGTGAAATAACATCATTCCTAAATCAATAATCATTATTCATTGTAAAATTGTAATATGATACAAATTATAATTCATTATGATTCATATAGAGGAGGCTTAATTTTATTTATATATAAATAACTACCATGACATTCTATAGATTTATTTAATCTCCTATATACTTGATTGTATCTAGTTTTCAGGTATACTAAAGCCTAATTTATGGTCTCCATATCAACATTTTTCAAAAAACCCAAAGAAAATACACTAATGATAAAAATTTTTAAAATAAAAAAATTTAAAGCTAAAACAATTGAAGATTGAACTCCAAATGATGTAAATTGTTAAAAAAAAATAGCTCAGTGATCCATTGAAGGGAAACAGTCAGACACTATATGAATTAGAGATAAATGTGAATATGTTTACTAATCGAGAAACCAATTATGGATAACATTAAATAGTGTGTCTTTATGTGTTGGTGTTTTTGAGAGAGTGCTAAATACATCAATTTGAGTTATAGAGACCTAAGAAAAGTTTTTTGAAAAAAAATTATTATAAGCATTATCAATCATAAATTTAATTATTACTACCTTTTAAATTAGATTAAGTAGGTTTATGGTGAATTTTACGAAGTAAATAATTTCTTAATATTACAATAATTTGGGGGAATTCAATAACTAACAATTTTTCAAATGTGGTGGATAGATTTTGTAAATTCTAAACTCATACATAATACTGACATATGATATATAAGAATTTCATATAAGATTTATTTCATATGTGGAAAATAGAGATGTATACAGGGACCATAAGAAAGAGTGATTTGAAAAGGTGTTTCAATATTTCAATTTGAGTTGATTAATTTATTTTTACTTAACATTTATTCTTGTATAAATGGAATTTCATCATTACCCACTCCATTATTTTCTAATTAGGCACAAAATTACATGATAATCATTTACTCTCATTATATTATGATTAAATACATTTATAATTGACATTACCCTCACCTATTAAATGAGATAACGTCCATCATGTTTTTCTACCCATTAAATAAAATTATCTGAACCAAAAATCAGTTATTTTCAATCATCAACTCTCTTCTAGCTTCATAAAAGCTATATTTTTAATAAACTACCATTCTAATGAGCCATAAGGATGTACCAAATGGAAAACATGAAATGGGACAAAAACAATTTTCAACATGCTTATCATGAACTAGTTTTCATAAGTCCCCATTAAACATTCTATATAGATAAAAATATAATAAAATAGTTGTTAATAATATTATTAAATGATATTATACTAATTAAATTCATATTTTACCAGTTTAACAAAAACTATTGATTAAATAAATTCATTATAACGAACCATACATTAAATACATTGTTATTACTTCAGAATTGTATCATACTTATTACAACATATAACAAATCCATGATAGGATCATATAGGTATAGTGTATTTAGTAACTGGGAGACATAAACAACTAGTCCATAAAAAATCTACATTGTCTCCCATTTATTTCATCATATCTAGAGTCCCTTTTGGAAATATCCTACTTAATACCCTTTTTCCTGACCCGGGGAAAAGAAAACATACAAAAGGGTGAGCTCAAATTCTCAGTATGGGTAATCAATACAAATATCAATCATAACATATTAATAAGAACATATCATTTTGACAATCATAACCTGCAAAAGTGATCATAATATCCTGACATGGGATAAATCATAGTAGTGAAATATAATCCCAATAATCCAAACATAAAAAATGAAACTTCGTGGCATACACACATAATCATATGAAATCATTTCATATTAGTCAAGAATCATTTCCAAGACTATCATAGCACACAATGTCCATTTCTGAACCGTGTTCCCTCCTCGTTCCATTCATGTTTCACTGAACCAGATTAACATACCATTCTAGCCATGTCTATCTCATGAGATAAAAATCTTTACCCAATGCATTGGAGGGATATATAGGTCCCACACATCTCATATTGATATCATTCTTATGTTGTGCCACAAAATCATAAATCATACATCATAGCATAACCCATGTAATAAAAATTGGATTCTTTTACATCATTCCATCATAACATAATCCATATGTTACCAGAGACTTCAAAAAAATAATTCCATCATAACATAATCAAATTAATCTAATTATAGGGATAGAAACAGAACCCTATATTATCTCAGATGGAAAATAATTTTGATAAAACACTTGAATTCCATTCACGAGGAAAATATCCTTTTTACTTCAAAAACATTTTTCCTTTCACAACATGTCATATAATTTTAAACTAAAATAATTTAATTGATAATAAAAATGAAAATTTGTAAATAAAGATTCATGGAAATAATTTTCTATGAAATCATAAAAATCCATTCATGTCGTATTAGTTAAAAACATTCTTCTCGTACTTTGGCTTAAATGGTCAAAAAATATCTCGTATTGAAAATGACAAAGGATTCCATTCATAAATTTTACTAAAAAGTCACCAATAGGTAAAATTGTATTTAAAAAATTGTAGGATGATAGAAATAATATTACATTCTGAGGAAACATGAAAATGTATGATAAATATTCCACAGTATATTCTGAAGTATAAACAATCTCAGATAAAAATGAGATTGTGAGATTTTCCCTTACCTTAGGTCTGGTAAGCTTTGTACATATCCTAAACACCTGTATAATGATTTAAATAATGTCATTGACTTTTTCCAGAATCAAAGAAACTAGTATGATATCATATATGGTCATATTCTTGTCTTATTATAAATAATATTTCATTGCTACTTATTATTTGGCAGTTCATTGCTTTATGTTCTTAGGCGCGATTTGTCGAATAAATTCTTATTCCTCATTTTATGTTATAGATACCTCATTTACAGAATGGTATTAGTGTAATAGTTATCATATATATTCATTCAATTCATTTATATAATCATTATTCAATGAAGATCATGTAGAACAAGTAGCATCACATCATGGAGATGGTAGGCCGTACGTATGCACGAGCGATGATATTAATCACATAATTATATGAATGTATTTGGAACTGATTATATAATATCTCAGAGTCAGTATCAAGTTATAATAATCATATATAGTTATTCTTTACAACATGATACCCATCCACGTAAGGTGGTGGTGGAAAAACAGATTACACCACAGCTTGGAGACGGTATTTCATACGTACCCAGACATAGTGATTTTGTTTTCCATAGGATAGATAGAAGGTGAAATAGGGTTGTTTAATATTTATAAAAACATATGATTATATTAGTGATACCTATGTTATTAGTTTATAATGAAACAAATAAAGAATAAAAAGTATAAGAAGAAAGAAACTTGATAGAATTGGTAGAAGAGATTACCTCTTCCTTAACGGGTCACTTTTATACTTCCTCTTAGGGAACTACAGTAGGTATTTTGAGAATAAAACAACCTATATGATATAACTATTGATGTTGGGAAAAAAATGGGCAGGGTTTGGCCGAGATTGAAGGCTCAAAATTGTTTGAGGAGAAGAGGGAAAAGGGTTCCCTTTTATAAGGGAGGAGAGGGGCAGCTTTGAAAAAACATAAAATATTGTTTTATAATAATGTCATATTCAGTTTATAATGGCTCCAAAGTGGATGATTTCGAATCTGGGGTGGGTATGGGTCGAAATACTCTCAACCAATAGGTTTTAGACAAGATTAGGTCACCATTTTAGCCTTATTATTTAGATTTAACTCTAAGTTAAATAATTTAACATTTACCTTGTCTTCTTGTATTCTTATACAATATGGTTAATAAAAATTCTATAAACTTCTAATAGAACCCCAATTGGTTCATTAATGTCCTATATATTATTATATATTCATTTTGGCCGAACCTCGGACTTTTAGGAATAGAATAAAAATTAATAATATAATATTTGTTTTAAAAACTCTTTTATGTCAATTTTAACACTATTTTGTATTTTGTTTTCTGTTAAATTCATAATAGCATTATTACATCAAAAAAAATTCATCTAACTAACCCTAATATGATATATTTACCTAGAAAACTAGTTTAATAAATAAAAAGTCTCAAATTACATTTATTTGGGTATTTATAATATCCACTATGTTAATATTTCACTAATTAGGGAATTACTGCATCATCGTTGTGTCATAAATAAATTAACTTATTTAATGTCATGACCCCTCCCCACGAAGTGTACCCTCCTGGTCCGGAAATGTGAAAAGATAGATAATGACCCCCGAGTCTCATCTCTAGTAGGCCCCAGGTTGACGACTAGCACCGAGGGTATAGTAAACACACAAATGGGAGGCATTACCCTCTAAGAGAACACATGCAGAAGAGAGAGATAAGATAGAAACCAACCAACTCAAAATCAGAACTGAAATATAAATGAAACCCAAGTACATATATGAAATTACAACCAAAATTACTACAACCAAAAAAAGAAAACTACATGTATAAAAAAAGAAAGAAAAAACTGCTGCAACCACCAGCCCGAACATCTTCTGCAACCCAAGCTAGTAGAAACCAGCTTGATCTCCAACCTGATCCAAGTGACCTGAAAAATAGTTTAAATATATGTAGGGTGAGTATAAAAGTATATTTTGTAGGATCCTCCATGAATCTTCTCTTGTAAAGTAAAGAAAACATACTAAAGCACAGTGAACAACAGTGAATCTAACTCATCACCTAAATAGGTATACTATGTTCCCAACCTCACCATGGATACTCTCACTATGTAATCGATAAAAGAATATATCATATAATAAAGAATATCAAGGGTACGCCACTACTACTTCCCAATTGGTTTTCCGCTTTTCCCCAAAAAAATACGTCTTCTGTATCTCTCTCCAAAAGCATACCCATATAATCAGGGGTTAAGCTCCACAATATGCACCATGTGCACCAGAAAGGCTTGCCCGCAGACACCTGGGCTAAGCACCACACCATCCTCATAAATAAAAGTAACCAGGTAGTTTCTGGGAACCACCACAACAAACATAACATGTATCATGCGTCGGGTATTATACCTCAAGCCATTACAGCCTATACACCAAGTAAGGATCCTCAAGCCATCACAGCCTATACACGTTACACCTATAGTAGTCCATAGGATACTATATCCATAATATATGTGTATGAATAACCACAAGCCATTATATCCCTCTACACACATATATGGGGAAAACTAACTATTGGGCCCAATAGCACATGTATCTACCAAGATAAGTGATCGGGCCCAAAGGGGGTAGTCAGCCATTCATCCCCCGCCAAAATGATGAGGAAAACACCCCCAGGGCTCAGAATCCCTAGGGTGATAGTTTCCCTTACCGAAAGGGTGGTGTAGCATATAGAAACACAAAAGGTACAAAATATATTATATCTCACAACCACACTATGGGCATAACCTAGTCATAGACATGACTAAAACTAATGTCTCTCGGACTCCGGGCTGCAACTTCCAAGACTAGGTATCCTATAAGCACATAACCATTTAAAGGGATTTATTAAGATACTTCACCCCCTTTTTATCAGTTCCACTGTACGTTAACTTATTCTTTAAACATTAATTAACCATGAACAATTTAACATTAAACATCATTAGTATCATACCCCAAAATCATTGTACCATCGAAATTACAACTGTGTCATTATGTTCCAGCAACTCCAACCCCACAAGTTAATTCCATTTATTCAAACATTCATTACAAAATTACTTTCCCATATTCCCAGGCATTCTAGAAAATAAACCTAACCTACTAAACACAAGGGGGCTCAACACGGTGAGTAGACGTACTACCCGTCGAGTCTTTGCCACCTATAGCAAGAGTGTAGACCCATTATCCCTAAAGAGGATAAACACAGAAACCACATTGCATACCCCATGTGACTTCGCGTCCTTCGGAAGAAGGCTAAGCAAGACCTGCTGCCTTGAGCTGTGGGGAAAAGTAAATCAGATAAACAACCAAACAAACCACCAAGCATCCATCAACCACATCCATCTCATTCCATCATCTCTAGTGTCCTCCCTGACACCCACATGCATAAACCGATGCATCTCGCTACTCTAGGCATCATCCAATTCAACAACCATAAGGCCTCTTTGCCTCCACATATCACAACACCCCTCAAAGGTTACATCACATCACAAGCAGCATGAAATCAAACATCACATCAAATGGGCTCTTGGCCCTTTTACAAGGAATCCAACCTTCATACCTAATGAGCACTCATGGCTCTAATGCACAAGGCACTCAGCCTTACGAATAAGAGGGTAACTAAGAATCGTAACAAGCAATATCTTTTATCAACCATCTAGTTCATTAATCCATCTTGAATTAATAGATTCAATTCATAGGTTTCAGTTCCGGGAAACCTATTTAGTAAGCTACCAAAAAAGATTTAACATGCTTACTATACCAATTAATTACCAATTAATTCCATCTTTATGTTCTTGATCAATTTCATTCAAGAACGAACAACTAATCAATGAAAGCATAGATATCGCTCTATCTTGCAAAACATGAGGCAAACCATTTTCATGGTATAAAGAAACTTAATGCAATCAAACCAATTCTTTTAATCTATTTCAATTATGTAGTTATGTAAATTTAATTGTGATCCAAAGGGATAAATCATGCTAACTCTACAATTGCACATAAACAATTAGAGAATCCATGAATCCCCTAACTCAACAATTCTTGACGTTCTTTATCAACATAACGGGTCACAATCCTCCTCTCGCGATAACTACATTCCCTGGAGGATGCCATGGTACGACATCACCACCAAACCCTAAGAAAACCCCATTAGAATCTTAGAGATTACATAGTATTATATGGAAGGGAGAAAAAGGAGAAGATGATCCCCAAAGAAACGACGATAATACATGCCCGATATGGAAGATTGACCGACACAGCTCGGTTGCATCCAAAATAGAGCAGAACCAATCGGAGGAGTATGGTTTGATTGTGAAACACCTACAGGAAGGATTGAAATGTTCTAGCATCTCATAGCCGAGAACAAAGAGTGAGAACAAGGGAGGATGATATCTTGTCCATTTTGAAGATTTAATGAGGCGGCGGTTTAAGATCCTCTTAATTATCCATTAAAACGGATCGCATTAACCCACACGATTTGACCAAGTAAAAACATCCTGGCCTTTGGAATAATTAATATAATATGTAAGGCCTTTGAACCTTCCTTAAGAGTACTTAAAATTACTCTTTAAATATATTTTATGTCAAAGGAAACGTCAAAAGTGCCAAAACTGTAGGAAGCTAGAGACATTGTACACCTACCATTACTATACACCTACCAATATGTGAAACGGATCTCTGAAACTGATTTTTCAAACTGATCAGAGAAACCGATCTGTGAAACCGATCTATTAAATTGATCTGTGAAACTGATATGTGAAAACAATCTGTGAAGCACTATACACATACAGTTACTGTTCATAAACCTGGAAACACTGTTCATAGAACTGGAAAATTGGAAAATTTTTGTGGATAAGTCACCTTAACCTCCTAGAACATCTCCAACACCACATTTTCACAATGTAATGGACCGGAGAGGTCCGAGCCATTACACCAGATACCTCTCCAAACATTCTCATCCTCGATAATTTAAAACCAACTTAAGGAAAAGAGGGGTCCAAACAACCACCCCGTAAGATTTTTCTAAGGGGAAAACCATCCGGAGTTGCTCTAAAGATGGGAAAAAACCATGACATCTGAGAGCAAGGGAGAAAACAATACATATCCAATCAATTCAAGCATAACATTACATCAAAGGTACATAATATAAAGGATCAAATAAAACTCATCACAACAACTTGAAATAGCTCTGGGTACTGGACACGAATCTGTGACTCACATTCTCAGGTACTCTCTTCAATGCCACTATGTCACAACAAGACAAGAACTAAGGGGATAGAACGTCCACGCAACACCTTCTCCTTGTAGTCTTAGATCTCCATAGGTCGCTCCTCGATGGTTGCATCATCATCAAAATCGTTCTCTCCCCAATCAAGGATGTGAGTGTCATCATAATGATAATGATGGAGCTGAGATACATGGAAAACTTAATGTATCCTACTCATTTGTGGGGTAAGTGTTACTCGATACGCCACAACTCCAACATGAGCTAACACCTCAAAAGGCCCAAAAAAAGGGAGAAATCTTACTTCCATGACCAAACCTTCACTGCCCAGGACAGAGAGTCACCATCAGAAACACATGATCTACAACATAACACTCCAAGGGTATCCTCCATTGATCAGCATATGATTTCTGACGATCATGCATTGTCTTTATCCTCTCACGAATCACCTGAACCATCTCTGTTATATTCTGCACTTGTTCTAGTCCACGAATTTCTGACTCTCCGAACCCAGTCCAGCACAACAGAGAATGGCATGGCCGAACATATAAGGATTCAAACAGCGCCATGCCAATGGTGGAGTGAAAACTATTATTTTAAACGAACTCCACCATGGGTAAGTGCATCATCCATGAGCCTCCAAAATCAGTAACATAAAAGCGTAACATGTCTTCAAGAGTCTTGACGGTTCACTCTGTCTGACCATCCGTTTGAGGATGAAAAGCAGTGCTAAGGAATAGCTGAGAACGAAAAGCATATTGGAGACCTCTTTATTAACTAGAGTTAAAACGAGGATCTCAATCAGAAATGATCATCCTGGGGACTCAATGAAGTCTCACCACCTTCTATAGGTACTGCCTCGACAAAACATCCACTGAGCTTCACTCATTGATCGCTATGAATTGGGCTGATTTTGTTAAATGATCTACTACCACCAATATAGTATCATGTCCTCCTAGAGCATGAGGTAAACCTGTAATAATGTCCATTGATATGTCATCCCACTTCCACTGAGGAATCACTAATGGATGGAGAAGACCACTAGGAACACAGTGTTTGGCCTTCACCTTCTGGAAAACTAAACATCGTAACACAAACTCTACAACTGTAAACCTCAGCCCATGCCACCAAAACTGACTCCTCAAGGATCGATACATATTTATCACACCAAGATGTACAGCTAAAGTCAAACTGTGGAACTCTCTAAGAACCGTCTCGTACATCTTCAAGGGAACGAAAAACCTTCCTTGGAGAAACACTCAGTGTTGTTCATCCTCAGACCAACCATCAGGGGCATCACCACAAACAACTCGGTCTCTCCAGACCTCCACATCAAGATCTCTCAACTAGGATTCTTCCACCTTCTATTGGAACCATGGCCTTCAATGCATGATTTGGAGTATGATTTGTGTTTTTTGTCAATCCTCAATGGATGTTTAGAATGTGTACCAGCAAAGATATCATATAGTTCAAGAAGAAAATAGTATTGAAGGTGGCCCCATTTCCCAGTGTTTGCCAAATTTTTGGCGTAAAAATTGACAAATGGAGAAAAGTGTTTTTGGAAAAGAGACTTGTGTGCCGTGTACTTGATGATGAGTAAACATGTGCGCCATATTTTTTTCAAGATCAGAACATGGTAAAATGGCAAAGGGATAAGTGTCGCACAATTTTTGGGCTGGTGGCGCATGTGACCTGCGCACCGTGAAAAGACTTGTGTGTCGATGCCTAGGAGGACTAGAAACTGGCGTGCCTATTTATTTTCAATATCGTAACTTCAAAATATGGAAAAGGAAAGATGGTTGCTCTAGTATTTGTGTGGTCATGCAAGTGAGTAGCGCGAAAGATGCTAAGGAGGATGAGCTGCGCGCTAGAACCTGCCAACCAAGGGAAGACTTGCGCGCCACCGCATAGGGGGTCCAGTTTGCATATAAATAGAGGACCCTATCCTCATTTGTAACAAATTTCAAGACATATATAATTTTTGAGCTCACTTCTCTCAAGTGGATGAGTCGCAGAAGCGGTTGTTGGGACACCCAAGTAGAGGCTGCGCGCCGATAGTTGGCTGCATGACCAAGGCAGTTGGGGAGTTAAAGGCGCAACATCGAGCAAGTTTGGTGTTGAAGGAGGCAGTGTTGCGCAAGTATAGTGGTGTCACCTGCGCGCTGAATTTGTACCGTTCAAGTGACTTGCATTCCGGGATTGAAACTTGTGCACCGGTCTTGGAGAAGCGTTCCAGGGTTGTTAAAGTACATCTGTCCTTTTGAAGGTGCACGAAAGCTGGAAGATCACCCGGTACCCTCAGCACAAAGTGAGATTCGTATTCTGGTGAGAGTTGGACTTCAACAGAGCATCTACATATGATAGAGGATTCATTCTTATGAAATGATGAAGAGACCTTCATGTCTATAAACTGAGCGTGACTTCACCAAGGGCAGTGAGCTAGGGGGAGTCAACAGGAGTGACCCGAGGGAAGCAGTGAGCTATCCTAGAACCCTTGTAAATTCTATGAGCTTGGTATATAGTGAATGTGCCTGAAACATTGTAATCCACGGCTAGTGAAGATTAGTTGAATTAGGTACGACTGACAACTTTTCAGCATATGCTCCGTGGATGTAGCCCTTAGTGGTGAACCAAGTAAAAAGTGTTGTGTCTTCTCTATGCATGTGAATGTTTGCATTCTGATCATATTCATCATACAGGTTCAACAATTTCCTACCAACGTGGGAACAAGATCCATCACATATAAAGAAAACAAATTCACCCTAATTTACCCCTCCGCTCTCAGGGTGTCCAGGGGTCCTTCACCTTTTACACCAAGGATGATAGCACCATCATATTTAAAAGAAAACCTCTACCTCGGACTTCTCCCATATAATGATGTAATTCTGACAGATTCTACATTAATCTCTAGGAATCATCGGATTCACACACAGCATCACTACGTGACTTCCATATTAGCAAATCAGCTACAACATTCCCTTTTCCAAGTGTATAAAATATTTCAGAGTCATATTTCTGCAACAACTCCATCCACCGAATCTATCGCAAGTTCAAGTCACGCTGGGAGAAAACATACTGTAAACACTTATGATTGGTGAAAACAAAAAAGTGGTCACTAATGAGGTAATGTCTCCACAACTTCAGAGAAAACACCAGAGATTCCAACTCATGATCATGAGTGGCATAGTTATGTTCCTGGGGATGTAAATACCGAGACCCATAAGAAATAACTGACCTATACTCCATGAGGAAACATCCTAACCCAAGATGTGAAGCGTCACAAAAAACATCAACCTGAACTCCCTCAGCCCAAAGACAAAGAACTAGAGATCTTACTAACTTCACCTTAAGATACTCGAAAGCTAACTAACACCGGTCGGTCCATATGAACGCTTTATCCTTCCTGGTCAAAGCTATGAAAGGAGTCACAACTCAGGATAAATTTGCTACGAACCTCTTGTTGTAGTCTACGAGACCAAGGAATCTTCGCACCTCTGAAACTGTCTTGGGGGCTGCCAAAGACACAACTATTTCTATCTTCGATGGATCCGCAACTACTCCCTTTTGGGACTCAACATGGCCCATGAAACGGAATTCTCAAGCCCAAAACTCTCACTTCGTCAACATCCCAAACAACTAATGTTTACGAAGAACTCCCAAAACTGCATGTTGATGCTCTGCATGCTCCACTTCTGATGTGGAGTACACAAAGATGTCATTGATGAAAACCACCACAAACTTGTCCAGGAACTCAGGGATCACAACATTCATAAATCCCATGAACACATCTGGAGCAATCATCGCGCCGAATGGCATTACAACGAACTCATAATTCCCCTGACGAAAACGGAAAGTATTCTTCAGGATACCCTCATCCTTCACACGCATTTGATGATATCTTTACCAAAAGTCGATCTTATATAACCAAATTTCACCTTTAGTTGATCTAATAAGTCATCAATCCATGTAAGAGGATATCGATTCTGTATTGTCACTTTGTTCAAGATACAATAATTGACACACAACCGTAAACTATCGTCAGCCTTCTTCATGAACTAAATGGGTGCACCCCATGGTGACACACTTGGCCGAACAATTCTACACTGTAATAGACCATCATGTTGTATACGTATCTCTCGTAACTTATAAGGGGCCATCCTATATGGATACATAGAGATAGCAGACGCTCCTGGCAGTAGCTCGATGCCAAACTCAATCTCTCGTCGAGGGGGTAATGTTACAACCTCTTCTGGAAAGACATCAGGGTACTCCTCTATGATCCTAGGAAACGCCAACTGCTGAACCTCAGATGAACTCAGCATCAACTCAGCCATCATGGATGATAAGGATGGAATGCGCTTGTGACCCATATGAGGATCTTGCTCACAAACAAACACCAATTTCTCTCCATCTGCACAAATGAAGATGACCTTTTTCTTGATGCAATCCATGATAGCCTGCACTGAATACCACCAATACATGGAAATTATGACATCATAGGGTTGTATTGGTAATCATAGGAAATCTCCCCAAGAGAATTGATGCCCCAACACTAGCTCACAATCTGTACAAACTTTAAACAAGTCAACTCGATCTCCGACTGGCGTAGTCAATGCCAAGGGCACTCGAAGCCTATCTACCTCAAGTCCATGGGCATGGACTAGGGTAGGTGATATGAATGTGTGTGTCACTCCTGAATCAAACAAGTCATACACCAAGGTATAATACAAGAAAAGGGTACCTCGAACAACGTCTGGCTCATCTGATGCTGGCAACTCTAGGGAATGAAGCTGACCACGGCCTCCTCCACTGACTCTATGTACCTAATGACGACCACCACCATGGCCGCACTCTACTCTTTGAGGATGAGGAGCATCATGGGGTTGTCCTCTACCAACCCAATCCACCCTCTATTGATCGAATGTTGGTTCAAACTGCTGCTGTTGCCTTGGATGGAACTGCCTCAATGGAGGTACCTGGAGCGGAGTGCCCGGTGCACGATGACTGCTCTGAAAGGTCGGGCACACCCACTGCTAATGACCACGACCACCACATGAAAAAAAAGAACATGATCCCATGGGTTAGGCCTAAGAGTTACTGCCTTCGGAGAAACGATATGTGAAGGGAAGGGACCTACCCATGGCTGAATAGAAACTCTTGTGTCCTGAAAACCAGGATCCTCGCACCATAGCTTTGCTTCGTGAGGAATCATGACGACTCCCCTATCATGACGATTCACCCCAAGAAAAAATCCTCTAGACATCCTCTGCCCTCCCAGACACCTCAATATATGTCTTCAACATAAATGTGGTGACCTGGCGCTGGATCTCTGGATGCAAAGCCTCCTCGAAATTCCTCGCCCTGGCCTCCTCATTTGGTAACAGGTCCGAAGCATATCGTAAAAGGATCCTAAAATGGATTCCAAACTCTCAAACACTGGAGCTCCCCTATCAAAGGGTAAGAAGCTCCTGGGGACTGGATTCCTTCGTAGTTAAAGAATGAAACTATACTCTAAAACTATCTCAGAACTCCTCCCATGAGATCATTGACTCCACATGATCCCCAAGGAACAAGAACCACCACTGCCTCACAGCTCCACGAAGCATCGTCACGACCAAGGACACCCGGTGCTCCTTCCAAGGATGGATCGAACTGAATCCTATGCTGAACTCCTCTAACTAGTTATCTGTGACTGCATCTGAAATGGAGCCCTCATAAATCTACATACTCTGGCGCTAAAACTCACGAAGTGTCTTCCTCTATGTGTCGTCGTTGTCAACCTCTACCAGGTGGTGATCTTCTGAAATATCCTGCTTGACATATTCTACGCAAACCTGATGAGGACGTCGACCTTGAGCCTTACCTATAAAATAAAAACGTTTAGAGCACCTAAGCCTGGAATATGGAAGAGTCTACATTAATTAATTATTTATTTTATTTTATTAATTTTAGGTTAACCTATCCCAAGGTCAACCCATTCAAACACATGAACAAAGAATAATGATGCATGATCCTTTCCTAGGTTTCGACCATGCAACCAGTATCACTTCGTTTAGTATCCAATGTAAACTTAAAGGTTTGTACGTCAGATCATAGGGGGCCCTAAACTCCTATGTCTTAGCCGGTCTCTAGTGTTCATCTCAATTGCTAAACATGAATGACATTGTTTCCATACCAACCCATGTAACCTCACATGTGCCTAACTCCAAACTCCATCCTGTCCCTTAACTAGACCTCTCATACCACACTATCACGACCCCCTCCCCAAAAGTGTACCCCTCCTGGGCCGACAATGTGAAAAGGGAGATAATAACCCCAGAGTCCCGCCCCACGTAGGCCCTGGGTTGGTGACTAGCACCGAGGGTATAGTAAACACACAAATGAAAGGAATTACCCTCTAAGAGAACATATGCGGAAGCGAGAGATAAGATAGAAACAAACCCACTCAAACTCGGAACTAAAATATAAAAGAACCCCAAGTACGTATATGAAATTCCATACAAAATTACTACAACAAAAAGAGGAAAACAGCAGGTACCCAACAGAAAGTAAAAACTGCTGCATCCACCAACCTGAACAGCTCCTGCAACCCCAAGCTAGTAGAAACCAGCTTGATATCCAACCTGCACCAATTGACCTGAAAATTAGTTTATATATACGTAGGTTGCATATAACAGCATACTCAGTAGGATCCTCCCTGAATCCTCTCGTGCAAAGTAAAGAAAGCATAATAAAGCACACTGAAGAACAGTGAAACTAACTCATCACTTAAACTGGTATACTTTGTTCCCAACCTCACCATGGCTACTCTCACCAAGTAACACATACAAGAATATATCATATATAAAAGAATATCAAGGGTACCCCACTACTACTTCCCCACTAGTTTAACACTTTTCCACAATGACATATATCCTATGAATCGCTCTCCAAAGGCTTTCCCATATAAACTTGGGCTAAGCTCTACAATATGCACCATGTACACCACAAAGGCTTTCTCGTAGACACCTGAGCTAAGCACCACACCATCCTCACAACCAAAATTAACCAGGTAGTTTCTGGGATCCCCCACAACTCGCATAACATGTATCATACATCAAGTATTATACCTCAAGCTATTATAGCCCATACACTGAGTAAGGATCCTCAAGCCATCATAGCCTATAAACGTTACACCTATCGTAGTCCATAGGATACTATATCCAGAATATATGTGTGTGAATAACCACAAGCCATTACAACCCTCTACACACATATATGGGGAAAACTAACCGTTGTGCCCAATAGCACAAGTATCTACCAAGAGAAGAGAGCGGGACCAAAGGGGGTAGTTAGCCATTCATCCCCCCACCAAAATGTTGGGGAAAACACCCCCCAGGGCTCAGAATCCCCGGGGTGCCAGTTTCCCTTACTGATAGGGTAGAGTAGCGTATAGAAACTCCAAAATTATAGAATATATTATATCTCACAACCACACTATGGGCATAACCTAGTCTTAGACACGACTGCAGCTAACGTCTCTCAGACTCTGGGCTTCCACTTCTAAGACTAGGTATCCTATAAGTTCACAACCATTTAAAGGGATTTATTATATTACTTCATCCCCTTTTTATCAGTTCCACTATATGTTAATTAATTATTTAAACATTAATTAACCATGAACAATTTAACATTAAACATCATTAGAATCACACCCAGAAACCACTGTAACATCCAAATTACAACCATATCATTGTGTTCCAGCAACTCCAACCCCATGAGATAACGCCATTTATTCAAACATTAATTATAAAATTACATTCCCATATTCCCAGGAATTATAGAAAAGAAACATATGCTAGTAAACACAAGGGGGATCAACATTGTGAGTAGACGTACTACCCATCGAGTCTTTTTCGCCTATAGCAAGAGCGTAGACCCATTCTCCCTTGAGAGGCTAAACACGGATAGAACACAGCATACCCCACATGTCTTATCCTACTTTGAAAGAAGGGTAAGCAAGACCAACTACCTTGTGCAGTGGGGAAAAGTAAATTAGATAAACAACCAAACAAAGCATGAAGCATCCAACAATCACATCCATCACATTCCATCATCACTGGTGTCCTCCCTGAGACCCACATGCATAAACTAATGCATCTCTCCACTCCAGGTGTCATCCACTACCACAACCACAAGGCCTCCCTACCTTCACATATCACCACACCCCTCCAGGGTCACATCACAGCACAAGAAGCAGGAAATCAAACATCACATCAAATGGGATCTTGGCCCTTTTACAGGGCATCCAGCCTTCATACATAATGAGCACTCATGGCTCTAAAGCACAAGTCACTTGGCCTTACAAACAAGAGGGTAACTAAGAACCCTACCAGGAATTATATTTTATCAACCAACCAGTTCTTTAATCCCTCCTGAATTAACAGATTCAAATCATAGGTTCTAATTCCGAGAAACCTATGTAGTAAGCTATCACAAAAGATTTAACATGCTTACTATGCCTATTAATTATTAATTTATTCAGGCTTTATGTTCATTATCAATTTCCATCAATAACAATCAAATAATCAAAGAAAGCCTATATATCACTCTATCTTGAAAAACGTAAGGAAAATTACTATCAGAGTACAAAGAAACATCATGCGATCAAACAAATTATTTTATTCCGGTTCAAGTATTTAATTATGTCAATTTCATTATGATCCAAAGGGATAAATAATGCTAACTCTACTATTTCACATGAACAATTAGGGAAGCCACGAATCCCCTACCTCAAAAATTCATGACGTTATTTATCCACACAACGGGTCACAATCCTCCTCTCACGGCAACTGCATCCACCTGAGGATGCCAAGGTACGACAACACCAACCAAACCCCAAGAAAACCCCATTAGAATCTGGGAGATTACATGGTATAATATGGAAGGGAGAAACAGTAGATGATGATCCCCAAAGGAACGATGATAAAACATACCTTATATGGAAGATTGACCGACACAGCTCGGTTGCATCCAAAATAGAGCAGAACCAATCAGAGGAGTAGGGTTTGATTGTGAAACTCCTACGGGAAGGATTGAAAGGTTCTAGAATCTCATAGCCGAGAACAACGAGGGAGAACAAGGTAGGATGATATCTTGTCCCTTTTGAATATTTAATGAGGTGGCGGTTTAAGATCCACTTAATCCTCCATTAAAAATGTATCTTATTAATACACACGGTTTGACCAAGTAAAAACAACACAGCCTTAGGAATAATTAATATAAGATTTATGGACTTTGAATCATCCTTAAGAGTCTTTAAAATAAGGATTTAAATTTAATTTACGTCAAAGGAAACGTCAAAAGGGGCAAAACTATAGGAAGATGGAATCATTGTTCAACTACCGTTACTGTACACCTACTGATCTGTGAAACCGATCTGTGAAGCTGATCTGTGAAACCGATCTATGAAACCGATCGGTGAAACACTGTACACCTACCATTACTGTTCATGAAACTAGAAACATTGTTCTCAAAACTGGAAATTTGGAAAAGTGTTGGGGATAAGTCAACTTGACCTCCCGAAACACCTCCAACACCACATTTTCACAATTTAATGGACCAGAGAGTTCCGGGAAATTACATTTAATGTCTAAAAAATATAAATAAAATACCATTATGTTGAAAATATTTTTATCTTTCTAATAAATAATTATAGTCTAATTTATATTATTTATAACCCTATATTAAAAGAGTTTAAGTTATTAAACATTTATTTTTACTATTTTAACTTTTCTTTAAATAAATTAATAATAAATGTCCTAATCTAATCCAATTGGACCTAAATGGTCATATATTATTATTAATGTTGTTTTTGGTCGAATTACACTTATCCAATAGAATTAGGACATGTGTTAGGGTAATAATAATATAATTTTACCCCTAATTAGCCTATTTACTTTTAACCCTGGTAAATAAAAGTAAAAAGTTACTATTCACCATAAATTATTTTTATCCTATTAAACCAAATTTTACTTACTGATATCAATTGTGTCTCTCGTATTTTTGAAATTCCATTCACAGAAGTGGTAAAATTAAGATTTATGTAAATCTGCATATGCCTCTAAGAGGTGGGTAAAAGATGGTCAAAAGATCAATAAAATGTTTATATATCTAAAATTATTATAAAATGACTCCAATGAATTAAATTTAACTTATATAGGTATTATGTTTCTATTTTGAACAAAAATTAATTTAAATAAAATTAATGGTTATTTAAATAAGAGGTTAGTTTTAACCAATAACTCAGTAGTTTCACTATTCATCAAAAATTTATAGTTTTTAGAAAAATACCAGAAATTCACCCTAGGCTAATTTCAATATTCTGAATCCAAAAATGAAGTCCATTTTGAATGATAAAATTTATAAAATTTCAAAAAGTGGGTACTACTATTCAAAATGGCTAGTTTATATAGTATTTTAATTATATATCATTATTTAGCGAAACTCGGTATTGCGTACAACGCAAGCTATCGAGGAAGGTTGCTCTTGTGTGTAACTCAATCCAAGACAGTGTTGTGTGTAGTGAAAGATTAATTTGGTGTTGCGTATAACATAATACATAAAAAGAAAATATTTACCATTAAATCTGAATGTGTTACATTCTACCCCCCATAAAAAGAATTTTTCCCTTGAAATTCGTCACTTCATAACAAACAGATGAGGATACCTCTCTCTCATCATATCCTCACATTCCCATGTAGCTTCTTCTAATTAGTGGTTCCCCTATAAAACTTTCACTAAGCGACTGGTATTGTTCCGTGGGAATTTTTCTCTTTGATCCAGAATCTCTATCAGTTGTTCTTCATATGAAAGATCTTGCTCCAACGGTACAACTTCTGAGCTTAGTACAAGTTAAGGATCAGGTATGTACTTTCTTAGGAGACATACATGGACCGCATCATGAACCTGACAGAGATTTGGTGTAAGTACCAATTGGTATGCTACCTTCCCAACAGGATTCATTATTTCAAAAAGAATAATATTCCTAGGGCTCAGCTTTCCCTTCTTTATGAATCTCATTACTCTCTTACAAGGAGATATTCGTAAGAACACTTTATCACCCACATTAAACTCTAGGTCTTTTCTTCAGTTTGCAGTATTACTTATTTGTCGACTCTGGGCTGCTCTTATGTGTTGTTGAATAGATCAGATCTTTTCTGCCATCTCATCAACAAGATCAGGTCCTAATAGATTTCATTCCCTAACTTCATCCCAGCAAGTTGGAGTTCTTCCTTTATTTCCATAGATATATTCATAAAGAGATATTTGAATACTAGAGTGAAAGCTATTATTATAAGAAAATTCCACCAAAGGTAGGTGTTTATCCCAACCACCATTGAAATCCATAGAGTAATCTCTCAATATCTCTTCTAGAGTGTGAATTATCCTCCCAGACTAACTGTCTGTCTGAGGATGATAAGAAGTGCTGAAACTCAACTCTGTATCTAGATTTTGCTGAAGATTTCTCTAGAACATTGAGGTAAACCTCAGATCCCGATCAGATATAATGGAAATTGGTACACCATGGAATCTTACCACTTCCTTTACATATATCCTGGCATGTTGATCAAGAGAAAAATCTTCTCCAATAGAAATTAAGTGTGCCGACATCGTAAGACGATCAAATATAACCCAGATAACATTACTGCCTTTGGATGTTTTAGAAAGTCCAGTGACAAAGTCCATTGTGATGTTTTCCCATTTCCATTCAGGTATTGGTAATGGTTGTCACATCACCTTAGACTTCTGTCTCTCAACTTTAACTTTTTGACAAAACATGTAGTGAGAGACTTATTCTGTAAAATCTCTTTTCATGCCATCCAACGAGAATTACTCCTTTAGGCCCCTATACATATTCTTTCTTCTACGATGAAAAGAGAATGAAGAACTATGAGCTTCATCCAATATTTACTTCACAAATTATGTGATGGGAGGGACACAAACCAGATTCCTGAACCTTATTATTTCATTGCAATCAATGTGGAATTCGAGATCATTTCTCACCTACTTTTGTAACTCTACATCTTCCTTTTGTGCCTCTTTAATCTTCAAATGTATATATGGTTGAACATTAATTAGAGAAAGATAATATTTTTCTCCTTCTATTATAATTCGAAGATCCTTATTTTGTAAATACATAAATATTGGATATTTTTTGATCCTCATCATGGATAAAAAAGCATGGTCTTGTTGAGTTAATGTGTCTGCCACCTTGTTTTCTTTCCCAGGGTGCTAATGAATTGAGTAGTCATAATCGCTAATTAGCTCTAACCATCTTCTTTGGTGCATATTCATCACCTTTTGTGTGAAAATATAATTTAAAATTATATGATCAGTATAAATATCACACCCTTCACCATAAATATAATGCCTCCAAATATTTAATGCAAAAAATACCGTAGCTAATTCCAAATCATGAGTTGGGTAATTTTTCTCATGATTTTTAAACCGTCGTGAGACATAAGCTATCAACATACCGTTTTTCATGAGAACACTCCCCAATCCCTTCTTGGATGCTTCATTATAGATCACAAACCTTTCTCCACTACAAGGAACTGTGAGCAGAGGTGCACTGGATAATATTCTTTTTAACTCCTTGAAATTCTCTTCACACTCCTCTATCCAAATGAACATAACCCATTTTCAAGTCAACCTAGTGAGTGGATTAGATAATCATGAAAAATCATTCACAAAACGTCGATAATATCCATCCAAAACAAGAAATCTTCGGATCTTAGTAACTGTTGTTAGTCTCGACCATCTTTCGATAACCTCTATGTTTCCTGGATCCACAGATATCCCCTATTTCGAGATTATGTGACCCATAAATGAAACTTTTTGAAGCCAAAATTCACACTTGGTAAATTTGGAAAAAATATTATCCTTTCATATGGTATTTATTACAATTCTCATGTTATCTTCATGTTCTTCCTTGCTCTTTAAATAGACAAGAATATCATCTATAAAGACTACCCAAAACTGATCAAGATATTCTCTAAAGACTATATTCATTAGATCCATGAAGTTAGTTGGGGAATTAGTAAGACCAAATGGCATCACTATAAATTCATAGTGTCCATGTAATGACCCGAATCCTGAGCACCTCCACTGTTGCTTCGTACCTGGTTCACCACATTACCTCAAGCACATTTCCCCAAATGCCAGAGGCTGCCGACTAGCAGCATGGGCCTTGGTACCTTATTAGGGAATCTATGCCCACATTCGGTATGGTATACAAGGTACAGTAAACATGAATAATCAGTGGAAGCAGTAAACAATATGCCACAACTGAAACCAAACAGCGGAAGAAATGAATATATAACAATGATGATCATGATACAACAAGTACAAATATCTAAGGAAAGAAACAAACAAAAAAAGGTGCTGAAATACAACTGAACAAAAGTAGTAAAGCAACAGAAAAATAAAAACAGAAGAGAAACTCCTCAGCATCTCAAGACTCGGCTCAGTCCCATGCTCTCCAGCTCCAGCATGTCTGGTACCAGAAGTAGAAGGGCGCTTTCCCTTATTTATACATGCAGCAACATAGTCTGTATGGGCCCAAAAACAAGGAACAAACAGGGTCTGAGACGAAATCCCAGAAGGCAACCACCCAAATAACTTTTCCTAATATTCAATGAATACATGTCAAGTAATGTACAAGAACAGTAAACTAGAAATACACATGTGCTACAATTCACAGTTCTAACATATAAAGTACACAAGTAACAACCAACAACAAGTAGAAAATAGGTAACCCTATGAGTAGCTCTCACAGCCTAACCCCTATGGATCAACCTACCAGTACTAGAGACCCTATAGGAGGTACACACAGTCTCACCCCTTTGGTTCAAGTAAGAGTAGACTCTCTAAGGAAGAACTCACCATCAATTCCCCCTATAGTCTCGTATCGTGCTAAAGGCTCTTTAGGGAAGCACTCAATGTCTCATTCTCCCTGTGGCCCTCGTCGAGGAACTACCGACTCTCTGAGGAAGCACTCATCGACATTTCCCCCTGTTGTCTCGCATCATATTAAAAGACACTCTGGAGAAGCCCTTACATCCATTCTCTCTATGGTCTTCTACACTAGGTTCTCGCAGTCCTATGTGAAAATAAACATGCTCAGAACATGTGTAACATCCATGTAAACCTCAATAACTAATTGGATATCATTCTTAGTCTCAATAACATAAAAAATCAACTGTTCCACTATACCACAACTAGGCATGGAATCTAGAAAACTCCAAAAAGAAAAAAAAGCATGGCAGGCATCCAGATTACAACAAAAACTACTTTATTCACAAAAGAAAACCTCTAATATTGCAATCAAGAAAGCTGGAAATCAATCAAGGGAAAAACTGGAAAACACACTATTCTCGTTCAAGGGAAATGGCACAATTGCACAAAACACTCAACGACCTTCTACATAAAGGCACAAACCACCTACCTCGATCCTAGGAGATCGATATACTTGAACCATGATGACTGATTCTCCCTAGAACGTCATAGATCTGAGAAAATTCACAAAACATTCAACCTTAGATAACATGAGAAGGGAGAAGAATTGAAAAACAAGCCTCATGTAGAAGGGAAAACTCATCGCTGCACTTCCAATGCAATTGACAGAGCTTGAATCAGAGAACGGATGGAGAGGCGGGAGCTCGTCGAAGATTCACGGATCCTCACCACTCTCGGAAGAACGAGACCTAGAAGAAGATGCTTATGTGCTTCAGGTGCGACCCCATTCTGTTTAATGAAAAATAAAAAGTACAGGGCGTGTACTTTTAGAGTACACGACGTATACTAGGTTTTTCTGTACACTTCCAAAATCGGCCTCCACATCACCCCTACACACCGTGTGTGTGGCCCGGACACGGCCAATACACAGCTTCGAGCCAGAGAAGAGTACATAGCATGTACTTAGAAAGTACATGGTGTGTACTTCAAAATTTTTCAGAAACATCATTTTTCTTAAAAACTCCAGAAAAAGGAAAGGTGTACCTGAAAAGAAGATCTGGGTCCTTACACAGTTCCCCCCTTAAAGAAATGCATCCCTAAATTTCCCTAGCGAGGCATATAAGAAGAATCCCTGAACAACATTGGATACTACAATTTTACATCGGCATCCCTCTCCCAGGTCTCATCCTGTACTCACCCATGCTGCCATAGCACCCATACAAGAGGGACAAACTGCCCACGGAGAACCACCATACTACGATCGACAATTAGGATAGGATGCTCCTCAAATGATGCATCCACTTCGAGCTCAACCTCCTCAGGCTGAAAGACCTGAGACAGGTCTGAAAAATAACGTCAAAGCTGAGAGACATGGAAGACGTCGTGCATGGCCCGGTACCTCTAGGGTAGCTGCAACCGATAGGCGGCCGGCCCAACTCTCTCCAAAACCTAAAAAGGCCCGACGTACCGCGGTGAAATCTTACCCAACCTATGAATCCTCTTGTGTCCCATCCTCGGTGCGACACGCATGAAAACCTAATCCCCGACCTCAAACTCCAAAGGTCATCTATGCTGATCAACATAAGACTTCTGTTGAGACTGTGTTGTAGCCACCCTTTTCCGAATCAATTCTATCTACTCTGATGTCTCATGTACTAGACAAGGTCCCAGCAAAGCTTCCTCTCCTCCCTCCAAGCAGCATAAGGGTGATCGGCATGGCCTACCGTACAGAGCCTCATAAGGTTCCATTTGAATAGTCACATAAAAACTATTGTTGTATGCGAAATCCAGAAGAGGAATATGCTTCTCCCAAGAACCGCCAAAGTCTAAGATGCAAGCTTGGAGCATATCCTCAAGCACCTGGATCATGCGCTCAGACTGGACATTAGACTGGGGATGCTTTATCGTAGTCAGAAGTACCTGGGTACCCAAAGCCTTCTGAAGTCCCTTCCTGAACTGGCATGTAATGCGTGCATCCCTGTCTAAAACAATGGATTGTGGAACTCCATGGAGATGAATGATCTCTCCGATGTACAGTCGTCCCAGATCATCGACAATGAAGGTCTCCATGATCAGTAAGAAGTGAGAATCCTTCGTGAGCCTGTCAACGACAACCCAAACAACATCTTTACCTTGTGGCGAACATGGTAACCCTGTCACGAAGTCCGTCATGATATCGTTCCATTTCCACTCCAGAATGGGTAACTGTTGTAAAAGGCATGTCGGTCACTGATTGTAGAGACTCGAAGCATGACGTACATGGACATTACATTAATTTTTCATAATACATAATACATAACAAAAACAGACACACAAGGACCATAATAGTTTAGAGTCTTTGGAAATATGGAACGTAATCTTCTAATCGTGGTGAAAGATCTTCAACATCTCCCATAAAGATCTTCCACTTTTTGTTTCCTTACCCAAAACGTTTATTTTAATCCTGGGGGAAAAAGATAACATAAAAAGGGTGAGCTTAAATTCTCATTAAGGGTATGAATGGATAAAATAAAACATACCATATACATTTTAACTTAAAAAAATGAACATAATGCTTAAACACCAGAATCTTGAGCAACAACATAAAATATGGAAGTACATAAGGCATAGATCATAATGGAACATAAATCACAATATAATTGCATTAGAATAAAACATGTAATTTTTTAAACCATTAATCACATGATATGATTTCCATAGTAGCCAAGGCATTGCTGCCAAGACCATCTTAGTGGACAAAGTACCTTTCTGAATCGAGTTCACTCCTCATTCCAGTCCTGTATTACTGAACCGGTTTAACTTGCTCTTCCATCCATGTGTATCTCATGATATATAAATCATTAACTAATGCATTGGAGGGAAATATATGTCCCACCCATCTCATAATTAAATCATTCTTACTTTTTCCACAAAATAAACATAAATCATTCATAATAACCCAACGAATGAAATGGGTTTCAAAAACATCATCACATAATCCATATAAAATAAATGGATATCATTTACAATTAAGAAAAGTGAAACTATGTAAATAATAGAGACATTATACATGAAACATACACATATAAAATAATGTCATCTTAGATGAAAAAATGGTTTTGATAAAAAACTTGAAATGATTTTTGAGGAAAATAACTTTTCTTCTTCAAAATCAATTTATTTTCACAAAATGTCATGCAATTTTAAAAGAAATAGATTTTGTTCAAAATAGTCATGAAATATTTTTGAGGAAGATTCATGAAAATAAGTCTTTATAAAACCGTAAAAATCCATTCATGCTGTATAAGTTATAAAATAACAATGTCCTCTTACATTTGTTGGAAAATCCAAAAACGTACCTCGTATGGTAAACAAAAGAAAGATTCCTTCCATACGATGTGGTAAATGTAAGAAAAGGGTAAAAATTTCTTAAACATACATGGAAGTAAAGTAAAAATTTTATGGAAATTTTTTGAAGAATCTGTACATGGATAATAAACATAGCCACCAGTAAATACTTTCGAGTAAACAATCTTGGATAAGAATGAGATTGGAATAATTATCCCTTACCTTAGGTCCGATATGCTTCGTACGTATCCAAACCTCCTGTATAATGATTTAAATAATGTTATTGAATTATTGAATAATCATCTTCACTGTTATGATATCATATATGGTTCATTTATGTCTTTATATTACTCGTTCTTTTGTAAATTCATGTTAATGTAGCGTTTTGGGTAAAATCGTTTCATTTATGGTCCGTGATTTGACTTGTAATTATTCATATGATTACATAGAACATGATTAATTAGTTCCAGAATATAACACATGAATTATATATAATATATATTCAAAATATACATATATATAATAGATCGATAAATGGAAATAAATACACCGTTCAAGGAGATGGTAGGTCACACGTACGCATGAACGCAGTTTTTGTTTCCTTATTGAGTTGAATGGAATTATGTATATGAAATAAATATATATATACACAAATCCAGTATCTTTATAATGTCATATATTTCATTATTATTTATTATATATACTTTATAATCATTCTTTAATGGTTAACATGGAGAATGAATCTCATCATGTCGTGGAGACAGTAGTCCGTACGTACGCACGGGCGATGATATCGTATCCATAATTATTTAATTCAATTGGAGTGGATGATAAAATATATCAGAATCAGTATGATGTTATAATAACTATGTATAGTTATTTATTACACCATTATACCCATCCAAGTAAGGTGGTGTTGGAAAAACAGATTACACCACGACGTGTAGACGGTATTCCAAATGTACGCACGCGCGGTGATTTCGTTTTCCGTAGGATGGATAGAAGGTGAAGTGGGGTTTTATCATAATTATAATAACATATCAGTATATTAGTGATACTAATGTTATTACTTCATAATGAAACAACAAATGAAGAAGAACTGGAAGATTAAATAATGTTGAAAGAATCGGTAACAGACATTACCTCATCTTTAAAGCGCCTCTTTGAGACCTCCTCTTAGGGCATTAAAATTGGTATTTAAAGAAGACCAGGACCTCTAGGATGTTTCTAGGAAAGTGGATAAGATAATTTGACAGGGTTTGGCTGAGCTTTAAGGCTCAATGTGGTGTGAGTAAGAGAGGGAGGAGGTTCCCTTTTATAAGGGATGAGAGGGGCACCTTTGGAAAATCAAAAAATATTAATTTATTATAAAGTAATATCCAGTTTTTAATATCTCCAAATTGATTTATTTCAAAGATAACGTGGGGATGGGTCGAAATAATCTCAACCATGTGAATTTAGACAGGTTTAGGTATCTATATTAACCTTATCATTTAGATTTAACTTTATGTTAGATAATTTAACTTTTACCGTGTTGTCTTCTTTTCTTACACTATAAGGTTAATAAACTTACTATAACAAGGAAAACGAACCCCAAGTTGTTTATTATTAATATATATAACATTATCTAAGTCATTTGTCCGAACCTTATATTTTTAGAAATAAAATAACAATTAATAATATAATATGTGTTTTAAAAACTATTTTATGTCAATTTTTACACTATTTGGTAATTGATTTTTGTGAAAATAATAACAGAATGAATAGTCGAAAAAAGATAATAAAATCAATAATAACATGTCATATTATCCTGAAATTTTTTTTAATTCATAAAAAGTCTCAAATAACATTTATTTGTGTATTTATAACATTAATTATGTCAATATTTCATTAATAAGGTAATTACTGCATCATAATTGTGTCATAAATAAATTAAATTATATAATGTCTAAAAATTAAAAATAATATATAATTATGTAGGAAATTATTTTATCTTCCTAATTAGTATTTATAGTCGAATTTATCTTATGTATATCCATATATTAAAAATTATTTAGTTATTAAACATTGATTTTATCTATTTTAACCCTTCTTTAAATAAATTAATAATAAATGACCTAATCTAATACATGTGGGCGTAAATGGTCATATTGTATTCCTAAGGATGTTTTTGGTCGAATTACACTTATCCAATAGAATTAGGACATGTGTTAGGTTAATAATAATATCATTTTTTCCCTTAATTACCCTATTTACTTTTAACCGTGATAAAAAAGTAAAAAGTTACTATTCACCAAAAATTATTTTCATCTCATTGAACCACATTTTACTTACTAAAGTCAACCGTGTTTCTCGGATTTTTGAAATTCCATTCACAGAAGTGGTAAAATTATGTTTTATATAAATTTGCAAATTCTCCTATGAGGTGGGTAAAAGACGGTGAAGAGTTCAATAAAGTTTTTATATGTCTAAAATTATTATAAAATTACTTTAATGAATTACTTTAAACTTATATATGTATTATGTATCAATTTTGACCTAAAATGAAATTAAGTAAAAAAACAATTATTTGAATAAAAAGCCTCTTTTTAAATAGTAACCCAGTGTTCTCACTATTCATCAAAATTTGAAAGTTTTCAAAAAAAATACCAACATTTCACCCAAGGCTAATATCGATATTCCGAATCCAAAAAAGAAGACCGTTTTGAAAAAATAAAATTTTCAAAATCTCAAAAAGTGGGTATTACTATTCATAACGGCTAGTTCTAATAATATTTTAATAATATATCATTTTTTAGTAAAACCCAGTATTGCGTACAACACACGCTATAGAAAAAGGTCATGATTGCGTGTAACGGAAGCCAAGTTAGGGTTGCGTGTTGTGCAAGACTCATTTGTTGTTTCGTTATAACAGAATCCAACCATTATTCATTTATACATTGAATATATATATATATATATACTCAATGTTGCGTAGAATGACTGTTATCAAACGAACTTGAAATTGTGTGTAACATAATCTAAGTATAGTGTTCCATATATGGCAAGCTAATAAAGTGTTGCGTATAGCACAAGATAATCATGGTGTATCGTACAATAGAAGATATAAATGAAATTAAAACGAATATATCATATAAAATTTCGGGTTGTTACATTCTACCCCCTTAAAATGAATTTCACCCTCAAAATTCGTCGAGGTTATAAATGGATTAATACTTGAATGTTTCTTTAATAGAAACCCACATCATAAAAAGGGAATACCAAAACATAATGTTAAAAACTAAAGAATGAAATGTAATGGTTACCCAAATTAACTAATCACTGGGTTTCCATAGAGGATAACATAGGTGAAAATATGGATATGGAAGAGAAATCTAACCATCATGTTCTGATTGAGAGTGGTAGAGAAAATGGCTATAGAAAAGCCAATAATCACAAAGCCATAAATTTGTGATGATAAAAGGTGACATTTGATTCCTTGGATATAAGAGCACTTGGACAATATTTTTTCTTTTCAATATCATTTCCCAAAAGTTGATGAAAATGGAATTAGAAGAAATACTTGTGTGATTTTGGTACAGTCTCCCCATTGGTCATTCTTTAGACAATTTCCACTTCATCTCTTAAGGAAATGAAGTTCAATTTTTCATTCGTCAAGTGTTAGCAGATCATGTGATAGAATGATGGGTCATTCCATCTGTCTCAAACAAAAGGTTAGAAAAGTTATCAAAAATACATAAGTCCATCTATAGTGAGATTAATCATATATGGTTCCTAAAATGAACTTATACTTAATATATCATACTCCTTAATATAATAAAACTAGTTTCTACTAAACAGGGAATTCTTGTAGGCCAGTGGTAGGCGATAAAGGCCTGTCGCACTTCAGTTGTGGGTTCGATTCCCACAGCCTTGTCCGACGCGACGGGTTTTCTCCCGTCCTGAAGGTGTCCTTTTTCTAAAACTACATTCTAAATAATATCGAAAAAAAATTCTAGCCTTAAACAATAATAACTTATGTCCCATATAATTAATTCCAATCATTAGGATAATCCAAAATACATATGTCCAATCTCATAGTATAAAGAAAACGATCACTAGATATGTCATCACCCAAGCATGTGAATACCATCATTTATCCCCCATATATCTTTCCTTTTACATTCCAATCATGTGAATACCTTAATCATGTATTTTATTGAAAAATGAATACCCATTAAACATTCGTGAAAACATGAATGCTGTCAAAAGTTAACTCTTTCCACATACCAAAATCCAAAAATTCTATATACTCAAACCATGATATAGCCTTCTCCGTATATCAGTCATGCACTCATGAATACTATCAAACATTTAATTTTCTCCTTATATCTTCATTATGCACATATTATCTACATTTCAAAAATATCTGAATAACCTTTCATGGTTACTAGTACCATTCATCATACACTTTCAAAACATAAGAAAAGACAATAGTGTAACAATCCTTAGATGTCTCTTTATTCCATAGTACCATGAGATTACTTATACAACATTAATCATGATAAATATGTAATCATTCCACTACCTTCTTAAACCATTGACTGAGCTTCAACAATTATTTCTTCACACATATCATTTGTCGTCTCTTCATCATCATCAACATAAATACGACCCATACAACCATACTGATTCTCTTCATGAGACCTTCCCTTAGGGCATTGGTTTTAATAACGACTGTACATTCCACATTTAAAACATTTAACCATTTTTGATGTCACAACAATAACATTATCCTCATCCATGTTGTTAACTGAACCTTTTCCTTTGCACTTACTGGCTTTGTTTCCTACTTTTCCACACCCAAAGAATCATCCATTTCCTTTGAAACATTCTCCTTGATGCCTCTTCCCACATGATTTATATAGGGGAAATTGAACTTTCTTTCCTCTATGATCATGAAGCTCCATCTTTCTCTTATTAGCCGAGTTAGGAAACTTACCAAATTTGATTTTATTGATCATATTATGAGATTGTTGATTCAGCATAATAATGATGTTTGGACCTCCAAATCTCATTTAGTTTGGTTGCTCATGAATAATATCATTAAATTTTCCATCATATCCTCCATTATCGTGAATCATCTTGTTTCCAGCCATTTTCTAAAACTCAATAAAAATAGTGTGAGAGACAAAAATCATAATCAAGGGGGAGATACTTCTATATCTAGCATCTTAGGTTTAATCTAATATCGTTACCATAATTATAGTACTATAAACAATACTTATACTTATCCTTAGGGACATCCCAAGACATACCTTAGAAATATCTCTAGGGATCTTGCTAAATTTTTCGCATCCTAGTTTTCAAAGGTTGACTAAACTTTTCCTCTGATACCAACTGTAGAGACCCGAAGCTTGAAATACATGGAAATTACATTACTCTTGAAGAATACTTAATAAATAACAAATACAGACACATAAGGACCTTAATAGTTTAGTGTCTTTGGAAACCTGGAATGTAATCTTCTAATCGTGGTGAAAGATCTTCAACATCTCCCATAAAGATCTTCCACTTTTTGTTTCCTTACCTAAAACCTTTTTTTAATACTGGGGGAATAGAAAACATAAAAACGGAGAGATCAAATGATCAGTAAGGGTAATCATGGATAAAATAAAACATACCATATAAATTTTAACTTAAAAACATGAACATAAAGCTTATACATCAAAATCTTGAACAACGACATAAAACATGGAAGTACATAAGGAGTAGATCCTAATGGAAGACAAATCATGATAAAATAGCATGGGAATAAAACATGTTATTGTGGAAACCATTAAGCTCATGATATTATTTCCATTGTATCCAAGGCATTGCTTCCAAGACCATCTTAGTGTATAAAGTCCCTTTCTGAATCGAGTTCAATCCTCATTCCAGTCCTGTATTTCTGAACCTGTTTAACTTGCTGTTCCAGCCATGTCTATCTCATGGGATATAAATCATTACCCAATGTATTGGAGGGAAATATAAGTCTCACACATCTCATAATGAAATAATTCTAACTTGTGCCAAAAAATAAACATACATCATTCATAATAACCCAACTAATGAAATGGGTTTCAAAAACATCATCCCATCATCACATAATCCATATAAAATAAATGGTTATCATTTCATAATAAGATAAGTGAAACCATGTAAATCATAGAGACATTATACATGAAACATACACATATAAAATAATGTCATCTAAGATGAAAAAATGGTTTTGATCAAACACTTGAAATGAATTCTTCAGGAAAATATCATTTCTTCTTCAAAATCAATTTCTTTTCACAAAACGTCATGCAATTTTAAAAGAAAGAGATTTTTTTGAAAATAGTCATGAAATATTTTGGAGGAAGCTTCATGAAAATAAGGCTTTATAAAACCGTAAAATTCTATGCACGCCGTATAAGTTAAAAAATAACAATTTCCTCGTTCTTTTGTCAGAAAAGTCAAAAAGTACCTCGTATGGTAAGCAAAAGAAAGATTCCTTCCATACAATTATGTAAAAGTAAGAATCGGGTAAAAATGTCTTAAACATACATGGAACTAATGTAAACATTTTATGAAAAGATTTTGAGAGCATATGGACATGGATAATAAATATAACCCCCAGTAAATACTTACGAGTAAACAATCTCAGATAAGAATGAGATTGGAATAATTAACCCTTACCTTGGGTCTGATATGCTTCATACATATCCAAACCTCTTGTATAATGATTTAAATAATGTCATTTAATTATTACATAATCATTTTCATTGTTATGAAAACATATATGGTTTATTTATGACTTTATACTACCCGTTCTTTATTAAATTAAAGTTAATGTAGCGTTTTGGGTAAAATCGTTTCATTTATGGTCCGTGATTTGACTTGTAATTATTCATATGATTACATAGATCATGATTACATAATTCCAGAATATGAAACATGATTTATATATAATATATATTCATAATATACATATATATATAATAGATCGATAAATGGAAAGAAATACACTGTTCATGGAGACGGTAGGACGTACATACGCATGAACGCTGTTTTTGTTTCCTTATTGAGTTGAATGGAATTAAGTAGATGAAATACATATATATATATATATACATAAATACAGTAGCTTTATAATGTCATATATTTCATTATTATTTCTTATATATACTTTATAATCATTCTTTAATGGTTAACATGGATAATGAATCGCATCGTGTCGTAGAGACGGTAGTCCGTACGTACGGATGAGCGATGATATCATTTCCATAATTATTGAATTGAATTAGAGTGGATGATAAAATATATCAGAATCAGTATGATGTTATAATAACTATGTATAGTTATTCTTTACACCATTATACCCATCCACGTAAGGTGGTGTTGGAAAAACAGATTACACCACAACGTGGAGACGGTATTCCGTATGTACGCATGCGCGGTGATTTCGTTTTACGTAGGATGGATAGAAGGTGAAATGGGGTTTTTTCATACTTATAATTACATATCAGTATATTAGTGATACCTATGTTATTACTTCATAATTAAACAACTAAATAAGAAGAAGTCAAAAAAAATTAAAGATGAAAAAATCAGAAACGGACATTACCTCTTCGTTGAGGCGCCTCTTAGAGAACTCCTCTTAGGGCATTAAAATTGGTCTTTGAAGAATACCAGGACCTCTAGGATGATTCTAGGGAATTGTATAAGAGAATTTGGTAGGTGTTGGCCGTGCTTGAAGGCTCAATGTGGTGTGAGGAAGAGAGGGAGGAGGCGTCCTTTTTTAAGGGAGGAGAGGGGCACCTTTGGAAAAACTAAAAATATTATTTTATTATAAAGTCATATTCGGTTTTTAATAGCTCCAAATTGATTTATTTAGAATATAATGTGGGGATGGGTCGAAATACTATCATCCAATAGAATTTAGACAAGTTTAGGTATCTATTTTAACCTTATCATTTAGAATTAACTGTATGTTAGATAATTTAACTTTTACTGTGTCTTCTTGTTTTCATACACTATAAAGTTAATAAACATACAATAACATTCCAAACGAACCCCAAGTTGTTTATTATTAATATATATACCCTTATCTAGTTATTTGTCCGAACATTATATTTTTAGGAATAAAATAACAATAAATAATAAAATATTTGTTTTATAAACAATTTTTGGTCTATTTTGACACTATTTGGTAATTGATTTTTGTGAAAATCATAACAGAATTATTAGTTAGAAAAAGGTTAATAAAATCAATAATAACATGTCATATTAACCTATAAAATTAGTATAATTCATAAAAAGTCTCAAATTACATTTATTTTGGTATTTATAACATCAATTATGTCAACATTTCAGTAATAAGTTAATTACTGCATCATCATTGTGTCATAAATAAATTAAATTATTTAATGTCTAAAAATTACTAATAAAATATCATTATGTATTAAATATTTTTACCTTTATAGTTATTTTTATAGTCAAATTTATCTTATGTATAACCATATATTAAAAATTATTTAGTTATTAAGCTTTGATTTTATCTATTTTAACCCTTCTTTAAATAAATTAAAAATAAATGTCCTAATCTAATCCAAGTGGGCATAAATGGTAATATTTTATTCCTAAGGTTGTTTTTGGTCGAATTACACTTATACAATATAATTAGGACATGTGTTAGTGTAATAATAATATCATTTTACCCTTAACTACCCTATTTACTTTTAATCGTGGTAAAAACGTAAAAAGTTACTATTCACCAAACAATAATTATAATCTCATTGAACTACATTTTTCTTACTAGCATCAGCCATGTCTCTTGGATTTTTGAAATTCCATTCACAGAAGTGGAAAAATTAGGTTTTATGTAAATTTTCAATTTCTCCTAGGATGTGGGTAAAAGACGGTGAAAAGTTTAATAAAATTTTTATATATCTAAAATTATTATAAAATGACTCCAATGAATTAATTTATACTTATATAGGTATTATGTATAAATTTTCACCTAAAATGAAATTAAATAAATTAAATAATTATTTCAATAAAAAGTCGGTTTTTAAATAGTAACCAAGTGTTTTCACTATTCATCAAAAATTGAAAGTTTTCAGAAAAATACCAAAATTTTTCCCTAGGATAATTTTGATATTCTGAATCCAAAAATGATGTCCATTTTGAAAAAATAAAATTTTAAAAATTTTAAAATGTGGGTATTACTAATCATAACGGATAGTTCTAATAATATTTTAATAATATATCATTGTTTAGTAAAACCCGGTATTGCGTACAACACACGCTATCGAGGAAGGTCATGATTGCATGTAATGCAAGCCAAGTCAGGGTTGCGTGATGTGCAAGACACCTTTGTTGTTTCATTATAACAGAATCCCACCATTTTTCATTTATACATTTAATATATATATATATATATACATACTCAACGTTGAGTAGAATGACTATTATCAAACGAACTTGAAATTGTGTGTAACACAATCTAAGAATAGTGTTGCATATACTGAAAGCTAATACTGTGTTGTGTATAGCACAAGATAATCTTGGTGTATCGTACAACAGAAGATATGAATGAAATTAAAACGAATATATCTTATAAAATCTCGGGTTGTTACACTGGTGATCCTCCATCATTTGATGAAAAGTAGACCATCTAATGACAAAACCAGAAACATCATTCTTCATACCTGGCCACCAATACTGGCGATGAAGGTCCTGATACATCTTGGTGATGCCAGGATGAACTGCCCAAACTGAGGAATAAAAATCCCGCATCATCTCCTCACGTATGTCTGCTGGCACCCATACGCATCCATGGAAACACAAGGTTCCATCCTCTCCCACTGTCTATCCAGGAAGAGGGTCCTCTCCTGACACACTCACCCGCAGGACTAAGCCTTCTGAGTCTGATATCTGCATCATATGTACCCGATCAAGTTGTGTAGAGGTAATAGCTACAGAAGATAGGAAAGTCTGTCCCTGTCTGTCGTGCACCTTCAGATGCATCTCAGAGAATACAACCATCAGCTGCCAATCACTACTGGCCTCCTAAACTGCCCGAATCTGAGTTCTCCTACTCAATGCATCTGCCACTGTGTTGCACTTTCCCGGCGTATAGGAAAGATCGAAATCAAAAGACTGACGATACTCGACCCACCTGTGCTACCTCAGATTCAGATCATGCTGAGTGAAGATATACTTGAGACTCTTGTGGTTGGTGAAGACCACAATGTTCTCTCCAAGAAGATAGTTTCTCCAACAGCGTAAGTCATGAAAAACAGTTGAAAACATCAGATCGTGCATCGGGTAGTTACTCTCATGTGGCCTCAACTGTCGAGACCCGTACACAACGACTCCATCTCCTTGCATAAGCACAGTGCCCAGCCTGATACCTGAAGCATCACAATAAATAGTGTAGTTATTTGCTGGATCTGGAAAGACTAGTATCGGTGCTGAAGTCAATCTTCCCTTCATCTCTTGAAAGGCTGACTCATAAGAATCTGACCATAAAAACTTCGCCCCCTTCTTGGTTAGTCTTGTCAAAGGTACTGCAAGGTTTGAAAAGTCATGAATGAAGCATCTATAGTTTCCTGCTAGCCCTGGGAAACTTGGTACCTCAAAAACGTTCTTTGGGTGCTCCCAAGAAACTACAGCTCTCAGTTTCTCTGGGTCCTTAGATACTCCTACCTCTGAGATGACGTGACCCATGAAGTGAATATGATCTATCCAAAAGTGGCACTTCGAAAGATTAGCATAAATTTGATGCTCACTTAGTGTACTCATAACAATCTCATGATGGGTAGCATGGTCATGTCAACGGTGAGAGTACACCAAGATATCGTCTACGAAGACCACGATGAAGGAATCCAAGTAATGATAGAACACTCGGTTCATCAGGGCCATGAAAGCTGCTGGCGCATTCGTGAGACTGAATGGCATAACTGTATACTCATATAGACCATACCTACTCCTGAAGGCTGTCAGAGGTATATCTGAAGGTCTAACACGCAACTAATGATAACCGGACCTCAAGTCGATCTTCGAGAACACCCGATCTCCTCGAAGCTAATCAAAGAGGTCATTGATCCTCAGCAAGGGATATCAGTTCTTGAACATCAACTGCTTCAGCTTCCAATAATCCACACAAAGTCGAAGGGTACCGTCTGCCTTCTTCGCAAACAGAATAGACAAAACCCATGGAGAGGTACTAGGTTGGATGAAATCCTTTTCCGGCAAGTCCTCCAACTGCTTCTTGAGCTCCTGTAACTCAGGTGTGGCCATCTATAAGGAGGAATGGACATCGGTGCTGCTTCTTCCATGACCTCAATAGAAAATTCTACATCACGCTCTGGAGGCAAACCTGAAAAGTTCTCCAGAAATACATACCTGAAATGATCCCCCACTAAAGGAAATTCAAACTACGAAGTCCCCTGATCATCCAGATAAATACTAGCAATCTGGGCGGTCACCCTTCCTAGCCGATGATGCTCGAGTCCTGCTCGACTCGCCTGAACATCCCATTCAGCTATATGAAGAAAAGATTCACCCTCTGGTGAAACGAAACTCACTCTACAACGATAATAGTAGAGGAATTCTTGGAAGGGAAACAACCAGTCCATCCCGAGAATGAAATCAGATCATGTCATCTCAGGGACATAGATATCCCATAAGAAATGATACCCTGCAACCTCAAAAGGGCACTCTCTAAACTGGCTCACACTAGATGTCCTTGTCCCCAAAGGTTTTTCTAGTGTTAATGAGTCGGTAGAAGAAAGTATGTAGATCCCAAGGATCTCCACGATAGCAACAGAGATAAAGCTATGCGTAGCACCAGTATTGAAAAGAGTTGAAGATTAAACTGAGGCTACTAGAATCGTACATCGAACTATAGAAGGGCCGAGATCCTGCTCCTGATAGGTATGCTCTACGGTGAATGACTGGCCTACACCGCAGCCCTACACCCCTATATAACCTCTCTGAGATGATCCACCTCGCTGGTGTTGAGCGATTGGTGGCTGACAGCCACGGCCTCGACCTCCACCTTGGCCAGAACGGCCGGAAGAACTCCAGTTCCCTGACTGGTGAGAAACTGGTGGTGCTGCTCCTAAACGAGGAGTCATGGAAAAACCCCAGTCACTAGATTATGGTGAGAAAACCCGGAAGAAAGGCTAAAGGTGACTCATCTTTCCGCAATATCGACACTCCATGGGGTCCCTCTGGCACTACGGCCTTGTGTGCCCTGACCGACCACACTGGTAGCATATTACCTGGCTGCCTGATGATGTGTCTCGCTTCCTCGGGTCTTCAAGAGTGGACTCCCTACGGTGCTTATTGCTTTCATATGGAGGAAAAATAGCTCTGGAAGCAGAAACACCCTGGATCTTAGGTCAAGAGTCTCTCATATTGCGCTCCACAATCAGTGCCTAATTGACAATGGAAGTTATGGAAATCAACTGGAAGATATTCACTTGTAAGCAGATCTCCCGCCTGAGACCATACTCAAACTTCCCTGCTAAGAACACCCCACTCCCATCCTGGAGGGGTGTGAAACGCTGCAGATTGGTGAAATGAGAGGAATACTCCATGACAGAAAGAGTACCCTGCTCTAAGCTCATGAACTCCCAGGCTCGATTGGCCCTCAGGGTGTCTGGGTAGAAGTAGTCATAAAAGACGCACTGAAAATCTTCGCATGCCATAACCTGCTGATGACCCGCCTGTGAGATCACATCCCACAACCTCTTGGTGGAGTCTCAGAGCATGTAGGTAGCGAGCTTGACTCGCCTCTCTGGAGGTGTCTCCAGATGCTCGAAGATAGTCAGCATGGCTTCCAGCCATGACTCTGCAGCCTGAGGTCCTCCTTCCCCCGTGAATGTAGGAGGATGTTACTGATGGAAAACCCACGTTAAGTCTACCATAGTCGTGGAAGGAGGCGGTGCTCCCTAAATGGTCTTCATCATCCTTATAAAACCTTCCCTGAACTGCGCATCAGCGCCTGCAACTGGTATGACAGTCGGTGCCAAGGCTGGCCCGAATGGAGGATCGGCAGGAAGTCCCTGATCAGCCATATCTGGCGTCTGATCACTGCCTGAAGACCAATGTACAACCATAGGATGTCTCGGAGGAAGAGCTCTAAAGATCAAAAGAACACCTTATATTAGAATTAACAAATACAGGAAACACAAGATTACAATACGGGAACAGTGGAAGGAAAACAAACAAGTTACAAAACATGACTACACGACGTGTATAAAAAACTACATGGCGTGTCTTCTTAAGCCATTGTCATGGGTGTGTACCCCTACACTATAGGTTATGTAACACCTCAAAATACACGGCGTGTTGACCCAACTCACGGCGTGTACTTGAAAACTATTCACCTTCTCGAGCCTCCTTACACGGCTAACCCACATGGTCCGACATATCCCAAGACTACACAACGTGTTATGAATAAACACAGCGTGTACTAAACAAGGCTTCGGCGGCCCGTGTTGTTAAATACACGGTTGTCTACATGTCTGGACCTTAAACGGCATGTTCCGAACAAACAATGCATGAATAGGTGAAGGTGACATCGTCCCGTGTTATTCGTGACACGACCGAGTACCTGAACAAGACTACACAGCGTGTGCCGAAAACACACAGCGTGTCTAAGAGAAGGTAACTCTGACCCGTGTTGTTCGTGACATGGCCAGGTACCTGGAAAGGACTAAACTACATGTTCCTTTATAACACGACATGTTTCACTCGAGCTTCCCCGACCCGTGTTGTTAGTGACACGGCCGGGTACACGGCTCCGAACTACACGGTGTGTACCAACCGTACACGGCGTGTTCCTGAAGTTACTTCCAAAAAAGAATGTCCCTTCTCACAAGGTCAGCGACACGACCTAAAAACTACATGGAATGTAGTCAAAAGTACACGTCGTGTATTCCTAGTTTTTCTGGGTAGTATCTCAGAAACTGCACAGAACCTAGAAAACACAGAAAACAAGGCAGATCTGTTCCAAATTCCGATTCGTGAGGGCCCATAGTCACTGCGAATCAAAAAATGACGTCCACTTAAGCAAAGTATAATACAGATAATACTCTAACAAGGAAACAAGGATTCTATCATACATCTATCACAACAACATGAAAAGTCTACACAAAGTCTATCACAATAGCATTCAATCGCTAATTCATCCTAGATGGCAGGGCAAGAATACATGGCATGTGATTTATACAAGTTCCTATATGATGCATGAGAAGGAATACCCTCATCTCATAGGGTTCCGACAGAAATATAATAGCAATAGTCAAGCTCATAATAACTCAAAGCATGTGAATCACTCTAGGTGAAATCATATCAACTGTAAAATCTCAAAACCAGCAAACTGCAATTAATGAGGTAGTATGGCTTTTCCCTGTACACGGGTTAGCTAATCCCGAGAACAGCTTAGTAACAAGTCCCAAATCCTTCCTACCCCTGGCTAAAGGATCTAAACAAGAAATAATGGGAAAAGAAACACCTCTGATACCACTTGTTAATGACCCGAATCTGGAGCCCCTCCACTGTTGCTCCATACCTGGTTCACCACATGACCTCAAGTGCATTTCCCCTAATGCCAGAGGCTGCCGACTAGCATTTAGGGCCTTGGTAAGTTATTGAGGAAACTATTACCTCATTCAGTAATGTATAAAAGGTAAGTAAATCATCAATAAACAGCGGAAGCAGTAAGCAATACGCAACAACTGAAAACAATCAGCAGAAGCAATGAATATATAGCAATGATGATCATGATGCATCAAGTACAAGTATCTACAGAAAGACGCAAACAAAACCACATGCTGAAATTCAAATGAACACAAGTACTAAAGCAACAACAAAAGAATAATAGAATAGATACTCCTCAGTATCGCAAGCCTCGGATCGGTCCCATGCTCTCCTGCTCCAGCAAGTCAGGTACCTGAAGTAGAAGGGCGCTTGCCCTTATCTATACCTGCAGCAACATAGTTTTCTTGGGCCCAAAAACATGACCCAAACAGGGTGTGAGACAAATTCCCAGTAGGAATCCACCGAAATATCTATGCCTACCAGTCAATGAATACATGTCATGTAATGTACAGGAACAGCAAACAGGAAATACACAGTAGCTACAATTCACATTTCTAACATATAAAGTACACAAGTAACAACCATCAACAAGTAGAAAATAGGTAACACTCTGGGTAGCTCTCACAGCCTAACCCCTATGGTTCAACCGACAAGTACTAGAAAACCTGTTGGAGGCACACACAGTCTCACCCCTATGGTTCAGCTTAGAGTATACTCTCTGAGGAAGCACTCACCGTCAATTCCCCATATAGTCTGGTATTGTGCTAAAGGCTCTCTGGGGAAGCACTAAACGTCTCATTCCCCCTGTGGCCCATGTCGATGAAATACAGACTCTCTAAGGAAGCACTAATAATAATTTTCCCTATAGTCTCACATCTTATTAAAAGACACTCTGGAGAAGCCCTTACGTCCATTATCCCTATGGTCTACTACACTGGGTTCTCACAGTCCTGTGTGGAAATAAACATGCTTAGAGCATGTGTAACATCATAGTAAACCTCAAGAACTACATGTATATCATTCAAAGGCTCAACAACAAAACAAATAAAAATTTCCACTATCCAACAACTAGGCACGACAACTACAAATCGCCAAACAAGCAAAACAATCATGGAAAGCATCCAGAGTACAACAAAAACTACTCTATTCACAAAAGTAAACCTTTACTATAGCAATCAAGCAATCAAGAAATCAGTTAAGGGAAAAACAGGAAAACTCTCAATTCCCATTCAAGGGAATTGGTGCAATTGCAGAAAATACTCATTGATTTTCTACATAAAGGCACAAACCACCTACCTCGATCCTAGGAGATCGGTATACTTGAACCACAGTGATTGATTCCCCTAGAATTCAGTAGATCTGAGAAAACGCACAATATTTTCAACCATAGATATCTTGAGAAGGAGGAAATATTTAAAAACAAGGCTCAAGCAGAAGGGAGAACTCACCACTGTGCTTCCAACGCAATCGACAGAGCTCGAATCAGAGAACGGATGGAGAGGCGGGAGCTTGTCGAAGACTCGCGGATCCTCAGCGCTCTCAGACGAACATGACCGAGAAGAAGACGCTTCTATGCGTCAGGCGCGACCCCGGTCCGTTTAACGAAAAAAGAAAAGTACACGGCATGTACTTTTAGAGTACATGGCATGTAATAGGTTCTTCCGTACTCCACCAAAATCGTCCTCTACATCACCCCTACACACCGTCTGTGCTATGCCCCTTGGAGTTGCTTCTTCAATTCATACAACTCAATTGTGGCCATTCTATAATGTGTCTTTGAAATGGGCAGAGCACCCAATATGATTTCTATTGAAAACTCAACTTCACGATTTGGTAAAAGACCTGGAAATTCCTCCAGAAAGACATCACCAAACTACCGTAAAATGGGTGTATTTTTAATCTTGAGTTTCTCTCCAACCATTTGAGGTAAATAACCTTCACTTATTGGAATCCATACCCATAAGATAAAATAAATTTTCTATAGGAAGGATATATTCATCATTGCATCGATAGATGATAATAGATTGATCCGGAATATGAAATGTCACTTCACTTCATTAGAAATTGATATGAGCTCCATATAAGGAAATCCAATCCATGCCAAGAATCACATCAAATTCCACTATAGGAAGGATCACAAGAATTTCAGGAAGCACATTCCCACAAAAATCAATTGGAGAATAATTATAAACTTTTGATGCAACTGTTGTGCCATTAGGAGTTGTGACAACTAACTCAATAGCTAATTGTTGAGGTAGTACAATGATACCCATAGAAAATTCTTCAGAAATAAAAGATTGGGTGGATCTAGAATCAAATAAAACATTTTCTACTATAGAGTGGATGGTAAGATTACCTTTCACCACTTTGTTATCATAATCCACATCGCTAATAGAAATTTCATGTGACTTTCCTTCGCCTTTAGCCTTAAAAGTTTTTTTCCATAAATCATCATCATCAACCCCTAGATTAGGGAATTGATTAGCATAATTACCCATTTCCTTTCACCTGTAACATTGAAGTGTAGGAGGGGCATTCTATGTATCCTTTTATTTGTTCACATCACTAGACATCTTTTTCCCATCATTGTGGCATTCAAATTTCTGATGACCTTATTTTACACATTTCAAACATTTACTTGTCCCATTAAGACAATTCCCTCCATGTTTCTTTCCACACGTTGAGCATAAGGGAAAAATATTATTCTTTTAAGTGTGGTCTTTATATTTCCCTATGAATTCCATTTTCCTCTTCTTATAAAACCCATATGACTGATTGGTTGCTCTAATCTCCATCTCAACCTTGAGATCACATCGAACAATTTCCTCGTAGCTATTGAAGTCCCTTATGGCTAATTCATTTAGAAAACATGGTTTTAAGGCACTAATGAATCGATCGATCTTACTCTCAGGTTGGATAATAATTCCAGAAGCATAACCTTCAATAATTGAAAAAATTTCTTCGTAGGTACCAAAAGATTCATCATCCTTTTGCTTTAGTTCAAGAAACTCCTTCACTGTCTTTGATCGAAGAATACGAGGGAAGTACTTATTGAAATATATGTTCATGAACTCATCCCATTCCATGGACTCAATTTTTTTTCATTGCCTCTTATTCTTGAAATGATTCCACCATTGATCAGCTTCACCTTCCAAATGATATATTACTAAGATGACCTTATCATGTTCAGAACAATGAAGAACTGAAAATATCTTTTTAGTGGTACTGATACATTTTTCAGCCACTAATGGATCAGTACACCCACTAAATGAGGGTGGATGCTACCACATGAAGGATTCAACATAATGTTGATCCTTCCATTGATTTTTTGGAAGTCCTGCATGATTCATATCTTTAGAATGTTGTGTGATAATGGCTACAAAATTTTGAATTCCAAATCCCATAATATTTTGTTTCTTAGGGGGGAAATCAATGCATTTCCCTTTGAATTCATCATTACCACGGTTCCTTCGGGTTCCAGCCATTGACTAAATCCAATAAGCATAGTGTGATAAAAACTATTCATAATAGGAAAACCACATAATCAAGAATATAATTTCACACTTAAGTTCTTATCATATGTTATTCATGGCCATTTCTAAAATACTAATATTGTGTTCTATTCTTAGACATATCCTTAGGGTTCTTACTAAAGCTTTCTCATCCTAATTTCCAATGGTTTACTATAAATTTCCTTTGATACCAACTATAACAACCCATAATTCACATACATTTTTATTACTTCAGAATTAAAGCATACTTATTAAAACATATAACAAAAGCATGATAGGATCATATAGGTATATTGTCTTTAAAAACTGTGAAATATAAAAAACAGGTTCATAATGCATCTACATTGTCTCCCGTTTATTTCATCATATCTAGACTCTATTTTGGCATATCCTAATTAATACCCATATTCCTGACCTGGGGAAAAGAAAACATACAAAAGGGTGAGCTCAAATTCTCAGTAAGGGTAAGAAATGGAAATATCAATCATATCATATTCATAAGAACATATCATTTTGAAAATCTTAACCTGCAAAAGTGATCATAATATCAGAACATGGGATAAATAATACTACTGAAATGTAATCCCAATAATCCTAACAAAAAACATGAAACTTTTTCGAATACACAAATAATCATAGGAAATCATTTCATACAAGTCAAGAATAACTTCAAAGACTATCATAGCAGACAAAGTCCATTTCTGAACAGAGTTCACTCCTCATTCCAGTCCTCATTCACTAAACCGAATTAAATTTACATTCCATCCATGTCTATGTCACGAGATATAAATGTTTACCCAATGCATTGGAGGGAGATATAGGTCCCACCCATCTCATAATGATACCATTTTATTTGTAACACAAAATCTTAAATCATACATCACAACATAACCCATGTAATAATAATGGGAACCTTAAACATCATGCCATCATAAAATAATCCATATACGATAAAGGACTTCAAAAAAATAATTCCATCATAACATAATAAAATAAATTTAATAATAGGGATAGAAATAGAACCCTATATTATCTTAGATGGAAAATATTTTTGATAAAACACTTGAATTCCATTCTTGTGGAAAAATATCCTATTTACTTAATTTTTTTTCCTTTCTCAACATGTCACACAATATTAAACTATAAGATGTTAATTGAAAATAAACATGAAAACCTATAAATTAAGTTTCATGGAAATCATTTTCTATGAAATAATAAAAATTCCTTCATGCCGTTTAAGTTAAAAAACATTCTTCTCGTACTTTGTCTGAAAAAGTCAGAAAGTATATCATACTGAAAAAGACAAAAGATTCCATTCATAACTTTTAGTAAAAATTCACCAATAGTTAAAATTGGAATTAAAAAATTGTAGGAGGATATAAATAATATTACATATTTAGGAAACATGAACGTGGATGATAAATATTCCCCAGTAAATTCTGAAGTATAAACAATCTCGGATAAAAATGAGATTGCGATATTTTCACTTAATTTAGGTCCGATATGCTTTGTACATATCAGAAAATCCTATATAATGATTTAAATAATGTCATTGACTTATTATAGAATTATATTAATTATTATGATATCATATATGGTCATATTATTATCTGTTTATTAATAACATTTCATTGCTACTTGTTATTTTGGTGTTCATTGCTTTATGTTCTTATGCGTGTTTTTTCGAATAAATTCTCATTCATCTTTTTAGGTTATAGATTCCTCATTTAAAAAATGGTATTAGTATAATATATATAATATATATTCATTCAATTCATTTATATAATCATTATTCAATGAATATCATCTAGAAAAATTCACATCACATCATGGAGATGGTAGGCAGTACGTACACACGAGCGATGATATCATTCCCATAATTATATGAATGGAATTGGAGTTGAGGATATAATATCTCAGAATCATTATCATGTTATAATAATCATATATAGTTATTCTTTACACCATTATATCCATCCGAGTAAGGAGGTGGTGGAAAAATAGATTACACCACAGTGTAGAGACAGTATTCTGTACATACGCACGCGAAGTGATTTCATTTTCCATAGGATGGATAGAAGGTGGAATAGGGTTTTTTTATATTTATAATAACATATCATTATAGGAGTAATACTTATTTTATTAATTTATATTGAAAAAAAATAAATAAGTGTAAGTAGAAGATGAATGAAACTTGAAAGAACCGGTATAAGAGATTACCTCTTCCTTGACATGTCTCTTTTATACTTCTTATTAGGGTACTAGAGTTGGTCTTTTAGGAAGATCATAACCTATATGATATAAAAATAGATGTTGATAAGAGAAATTTCAGGGTTTGGCCGAGTTTGAAGGCTCAAAATTGTGTGAAGATGAGAGGGAAGAGGTGCCCTTTTATAAGGTAGGAGAGGGGCATCTTAAGAAAAACATATAATATTATTTTATAATAAAGTCATATTCAGTTTATAATGGCTCCAAAGTGGATTATTTTTTATCTAGGGTCGGTATGGGTCCCACGACTCTCAACCAGTAGGTTTTATACAAGTTTAGGTTGCCATTTTAACCTTATCATTTAGATTTAACTCTAAGTTAAATAATTTAACATTTACCGTGTATTCTCGTATTCTTATAATTTATGGTTAGTAAACATACTATAAACATAAAATAGAACCCCAATTGGTTCATTAATGTCATATATATAATTATTTAAGTCTTTTTTCCAAACCGTATATTTTTGGAATAGAATAAAAATTAATAATATAATATTTGTTTTAAAAACACTTTTATGTAAAATTTTACACTATTTGGTATTTTGTTTCTATTAAATTTATAATAGCATTATTACTTTGAAAAAATTAATCTAACTAACAATAATATGCTATAGTTTCCCAGATAACTGGTTTAATTCATAAAAAGTCTCAAATAACATTAATTTGGGTATTTATAATGTCAATTATGTTAATATTTCATTAATAAGGTAATTATTGCATCATCATTGTGTCATAAATAAATTAACTTATTTAATGTATAAAAAATATAAATAAAATACCATTAAGTAGGATATATTTTTCATCTTTCTATTGAATATTTATAGTCGAATTTATCTTATGTATAATCCTATATTAAAAATGTTTTAGTTTTTAATCTTTGATTTTAACTATTTTAGCTCTTCTTTACATAAATTAATAATAAATGTCCTAATCTAATTAAAGTGGACTTAAATGGTCATATTTTATTGCTAAGGTTGTGTTTGGTCAAATGACACTTATCCAATAGAATTACGAAATGTGTTAGGGTATTAATAATTTCATTTTTACCCTTAATTACCCTATTTACTTTCAACCGTATTAAATAAAAGTAACAAGTTACTATTCAAAAAAATTATTTTTATCTTATTGAACCACATTTTACTTACTGATATCAACCGTGTCTGTCGTATTTTTGAAATTACACTCACAGAAGTGGTAAAATTAAGTTTTATGTAAATCTGCAAATGCTCCTAGGAGGTGGATAAAAGACGGTCAAATGTTCAATAAAATTTTTAAATATCTAAAATTATTATAAAATGACCCCAATGAATTAAACAGAACTTATATAGGTATTAAGTATCTTTTTTTACTCAAAATAAATTTAAATAAAATAACTGGCTATTTAAATAAAAAGTCGTTTTTAACCAATAACTTAGTTTTTTCACTATTCATCAAAAATTGATAGTTTTCAGAAAAATACCAAAAATTCATTGTAGGCTAATTTTGATATTCCAAATACAAAAATGAAGTCCATTTTAGAAGATAAAATTTATTAAATTTCAAATAGTGGGTATTACTATTCATAATGGCTTGTTTATATAATATTTTAATAACACATCGTTGATTAGCAAAACTCGGTATTGCGTACAACGCAAGTTATCGAGGAAGGTTGCTCTTGCGTATAATGCAAGCCAAGACAGTGTTGTGTGTAGTGAATGATTCCTTTTGTGTTTCGTATTAAATAACACATAAAAAAATTATTTCTCATCAAATCTCAGGGCGTTACTATCATGGTTATGCATAAGTGAAGACTACCACCTCCATGAAGGATGTGATTCATTATTATCAGGCCCTTACCCGGATGGTTCTAAAATCCTATTTTTATGGTTTATTGATATATTTAAGAAATTGTTAATATTCTGTATTTATATAACACTGCTTATATTCATCTAACCCTATGGAAAATGGTAGCACTGGAAGTGAATAAGTGTAGAATATTGTATACAAGAAAGTGATGCATTTTTTTCAATGAAGAATTTTATTAAACATAAATATATAAAAAAAGTATTAAACATCTTGAAAATTTCTAAATATATAATTATTCTTATTTTAAAAAAAATTCATAAAAACTTACTTTCTCTTTAAAAATCACTGACATGTTATAGCTTCTTCCTCATTTGGATGGTTTAACCACCTCATTGAATAATGGTATAAATATCAATGAAGGATAACTATGAAAAAATTAATAATTTTTTTCAAACATAAATGAGAAAATATTATCTATTTTAGGGTTTTATATTTATTATATTATTATTTTACTTATATTAAACAGACTACATTTTCTTTGTTATAAACTACCAAAACCATGTCGTCACAATCTTTGTCGTCACAAATCATGGCCAAAATACATATGAAATTAAATTAGAAACAAATGTATTATTTTAAAAAATATATTCCAGTAACTATAATGAAATCATAATAATTACCTTTTAATTGATAAATATATATTTACATCACCATTATGAATCTATAACATAGAAAAAAATTGAAGCTACTAACATATAACGATGAAAATATAATATAACTAACAAATATATTTGTAATTATTTATTGTAAATAACTTTTATAAAATATCATATTTATGGAAATGGTAATAAAATAAATTTCCAGATAGTTATTTTAGTTATAAAATATGTCATATCATGTCCAAAAAGAGAGAATAAATATAAATGTTGTCTCACATAAATTTATCTTACTAGAGTCATGTTTTGTCTAAGAAATTGAATTCATTTAAATTTCATTTCTACTAAATATTACATATATAATATTGTCAAATATAATTTATTAATGATAATATATTTTCAATTTCATGTCCTCTCATTCTATTTGTTTTTATTAAAATGATTATTAACTTAAAATACATTTAATAAATTATTTACTGAGTCACAATTATTCCTCTTTGACCATTTTCATATAAGATTGGTTTAATAAATTATTTGATGCTATAATAATTCCATACAAATATTGGGAATGATATATTTTTAATTGAAATATTTTTCTTTGATAAAAACATTCACAAAAGTAGATTATTTTCAAAATTAATTCTTATCCTATTTAAGAAAATTTTCTCCTCCATGTACATATTTTCTCTATACCTCAATTGCATACATTATTTTTTGAAACCTAATTATTTATTAATAATGAAAACTTTTTTTTCTAAAATTCTATTTTCAAAATTATTTATATTAATGCTTTTTATGATCTAGATTTTCATAATATATAATTTTGAATTATTAAAATGGATTTCCATTCCAGATAGTATTATTTTTTCCCAACTAAACATTTCTAATGGAGATCCATTATGTATTTTTAATGGATACATTTTAGAATTTTCTTTTGAAAATAATATATTTCAATATATTTCACATAATGTTTGGGAAAAATAATTTTCATTAGGACTATTACTTCCCATTATACAACTATGGTAAAAATATTAAAAAACACTATTACAATCTCTTTTCCAAATATGATAAATTGACATATTGATTTTTCACATACCTGTATTAAAATAAATTCATAAATTATATTAATTAATAATGGGGTTTATACTAAATTTAAATACTATTATATTTTTTAAAATTCATTTTTTAGATTTTCAAATGGAAATTTTAATTTCAAAAGTGACAATTAATCTCATTATTTAATTTTGAATCATCAAATAATATAAGTGTTTTTAATATATTTTATAATATTTTTAGGTTCAATATGTTATTGTTGGGACATGTTATTATGATACAATTGATGTTCCTTCTTAAGAGGACATATAATGATTATTTTTATTGAAGTTTCTATTAAATCCCATTTTATTCTATAGTTTTAAATAATATATGATAAAATAATGAATGTATTATTAACATATAACACAATTGTTATAGGTTATCATGATTATTTTATTTTTTATGATAAAACCATAACTCATTTTGGGATTAATAAAACAATATAATTCATTGAATTAATCTCTATATCATATGTAATAATAGTGTTGAGCATGTAAATTTTGGTTATTCATAACATACAACATGGTTATTTTTTATGTTCAAATAATATAGAATGGATAGGTTATTTATTCACTATTGAATGCGATATATATTTTTTCACATCATGATGCATCAAAATTTTATTTTTTTTATAATTTAATTTGAGGGATATATTGAAATTGTTCATAATATGATGATTTTCTGGACTTTTTTCCATACAAATGATCCATGATATTATTTTTTTCATGGTCATGTTACATTTCTATGTTATCTGATTAGGATTATTCTACATGTCTCATGTATCCTATCTTATTATTCTACACTATTTTCCTTGGTAATTGACTGTTCATTTGAGATTAAGTGTATTTTAATCATGAATTATGAAAAACAATTTATTGATCCATACTATTTTCTATATGACTTTTCTCCCATGGTAATGTTTTATTATATGATAATGATATAAACTTTGATTTTATAATGATCCTTTTATTCCTTATTAAGATTTTTATCTTGCCTATTCTTTACGATTTATATCCACATGTTATGAAGAATTGTATAACATATAACGAGTCTATATGGTAGTATACTATGATTCAATTTTGTGGAAATGTATACAGGTATCATAAAACAAGATTCCTAATATTTTAACCTAAATTATAATAAAATATTAATTTATTGGATGAAGATGTGGACATGGAAAAGATTCACACTAGTGAAATCAACCTAGAAAATCTAGGGTGATTATTAAAATAATATACACCTGGTGCATGATGAGTATGCATAGGAATACACACCTACCAAGACACTCTAAGGGGATATTATTCGGTTAATCTGATTCTCTTTACATGAAACTATGAAAGTTTGATTAAGAAAAATAATTAGTATATAACGTTTTAAATTACTCAAGATAATGCAATATTTTTTTAAATAATAGTAATTTATGAATTAAATAAATAGAGAGTAATTATATAGTGATTATAAGTTCTTATGTTTTAAAATTGTGGAAATTACCAATGGAATATAAAATTGGGTTTTGATTTGTGGGCCAAACCATAATTTATTATTTCAGATGTAAATAAGGGAGTAATAATTATTAAATGTGACATTTCTATAGGGTTTAAGGCCAAATAGGTGACTCAGGATTTTAGTTGAATTTTGGGAGCATCTAGCTTCTAAAGCCCTATTTTTTAAGGGAAATGGGAGGACACAACTAGCGCATAGTTTGTGCTAACCATTCTGTTAATTTGTACAGGGCATTGAGTGTGCCTCATGGGTTTTAAAACCATTAACCAAAGGCCTCATAAAAATGTAAGAAATTTTAATAAATTATTATATCCAATCCACACAGGCTATGCACAGATAGAAAAATGACACACCTTGCCAACACATATAGTGCCCCTAAACCAGTGGGCACACACAGATGGTTCTTGTCTATAAAAACAATTTTCCAAATCATTAAAGTTATTAAAAAGGGTATTATACAGGTTTCCACATCTAATTATTAACTGTTTTCATCAACATTTCTACCTCTATTATTCTATGAATACGGTCTGATCGATCTTTCTCTCCCCTTTTATTGATTCCTTGATTCTCCATCATAAGAGCTTGAAATTTGCCACTATTTATTTCATTATATCACCCTGATGGAGTCTATGATTCCACATTCAGGATTTCTAAATTTTTTAGACATACATACTTATATTTTAATGCAAGATCATATTTCTTATTTCAAGGTTTTTTTTGTATTTCATTGATTTCTCTCATACGAGTACATATCATATCTTGATATCGGAAGAGTGAGTCAATTAATTCTTTAGGTAGTTGTTTTATATTCTATCCCCTGAATCATATCTAGTATCTAAAGTATTTAATTAAGTAAAATAGAATTATTTTAATTTGTATATCAAAAATTATTATATGGTTTAGTATTAAATCTTAGACCAAGACCTTGATTCCCTTAGATGCCCAATTTTCATAGTTGGAGGTCAATATCCTCAAATAGAACCACCACATTGGACAGATAATTAAATTTAATTGAACATTTATAAATGCGTAAATGTATTAAATGATTTGGATCTACATCTTACTAATTTGAATCTCACCTTATACCTGTCATTTCAAATTAGCCAATCATATACATTTAATTGAATTTTTATCTATTTAATGGGAGGATCCTAAGGAATTATAATCAAGGATGAGTGTTTCAAATGTAATTTATGTTATTTTAATGGGAATATATAATTTCATAGTTCAATTGGTAATGATAAGTATTTTAACCCCTTCCACGCTTTTATAAAAAACAACCTAACAACAACACTAAATTATTTTATAATAAGGTCATATTAAATAGAGTAATTTGGAATGATAAATGGAATGGAACTTCCCATAGCCTTATTGATTACTAAAAAATGGACATATAAAATTTATTATTTCCAATATAAGTTTCAATGATCTGGTAGGTAGTCTCATATATATTTTGATACTCAAGCATGGAATCCCATATTAAATGTTACATATTCGAAAAGTATCCACATTAAATTGTGATACTTGGTCTTGTCATCCCTTTTGAATTTTGATATTAGTTACTAGATCCCCTTACTAAATTTGATAACAAATCATGTAATCCATTATAAATTATGATACTATGTCATGGAATCAAAAATACAATATGAGACATGGTCATGGTGGCACTTATTTAAATTTTGGGAATATTGTGATTATACATGGATGCTGGGGTTAGACCTTAGGTTCTGACTAGTAAAACATATCAATATATATGTTTATATATGTTATTATATATATAGTACATATAAATTAGTACATATATATATATATATATATATTTATATCTACTTGGTGACCCATTATCAAAGTTATTCTGGATTATGTTGAAGCATGTATTGTCAGTAAGGTTCCATTTTCAGAATCCAAGTTTGACTATTTTTGTTTATTTATTTAATTATTTATCTATTATAGATGGACACTTCGATAATTTATAATAATAAATTGATAATATTTGAAATATTTGGCGGTGTCCTATATAGTTTAACTTATACAATTTTGGCCCACTATTTGGTACCAGTGAAGACCTCATGATTCAAGGATTACGATCATAGATCATGCTTATGATGTTACTTGTATATAGGGGGTCATGAATGAATAGGATTGAGGTGACTATTATGATTCTCATATAAATATAATATAGGTATTTTTTTCTTTTATTTTTTAATTTTTATGTATATTCCATTCTATGTCTTCATCATGTATATTTTATCATCACATGGATATGAATAGTTGTATATTTGTTATTTCCCTTATTTCCATGATATTTGATTCATTTATAATATTGTTCATTTATAATTCTTCAACTATAAATTTATTATTTCGAGCTATATTATACTATGATCATGAGTAATAGTCTCTCCAACGTACCACCATTAGACCGATAATTCTAGCCAAAATCCTCTCACATATTGGGAGGAATACTATAGGCCATGTGAATAACTAGATCGGGAAACTGTATTAGTGGATACCTAGTAAAGAAAACACAAAGTGTTATAAGAGTAATTAATTTTCCTTTTTCTTACTATTTGGGTTTCTTATACATGAAACTATGAATGTTTTGGGACATAGTAAAGAGTTTTTTCTAGTATTGATCAACCCACACACAGGGAAACGAGAAAGTGACTAGGGAGGGAATTATTATTAATGCTTTTTTAAATTTTTTTTTCTCATTTCACATTTAGTGATAGGTGTAATTTATAATTCCTAATGATAAATACGATTTATTTTATTTTACATTTTCCAATTATTAAGTTGATATATTGTTATATTTGTAATTATAGGTTCATATAGATTCACATGCTAGGGATATTCCATGCCATGAAGATTGCATAACATGACTTCTGGATACATATTGGATGTTCCTTCTATGATTTTCAGCATTCTAATCTATATAAAATGTTAAAGGGATTATTCAGCATGATTTCTTAAACAAATAGTCATGTGATACATTTTCCTATTTTTCTGTATTCATTACACTATTCTATAATCTCATTATATAATTATATCAAAGTAATTATTTATTATAGTGTATTAAACTATATAAATGGGGTTTTCCCATATAAATTTATTGAGGAACCTTAATTAGTAAATGATGATGTGATTGAGCCATGAACCATGTGTGTAATGTGATAAAATGATACTTTTCAGGATTAAATGGGTCCTAACAATAATTTATGAAGTGTGTGTGCCATTATAAATTTGGATGGCAGACTCATGTAATATTAAAAATCTCATATATACTTCTTTTCTTTTGGACTAAGATTAATGATATAGTTGGGGTTGTAAAGACCTGTAAAATTCAAGGGAAATTTTTTCATAATTTTCTTTGGAATTTTACAAGAGCGTGGTTTCTGACGGTACCTGATTCCGAGGCCCGGAGTGCCCGGAATCAATTTCCGAAGTTTGGCTCGGGTACGTTCAGTGAACGGACGAGCGGGAATTTCTAACTCTTGATCCGGTGCTCGGAATTGAAATCCGAGGGCACCGATGAACTCGCAGCGCCGATTTTCGCTTAAGGGGACCTTTTCAGAAGTTGCGTTTGCCTAGGAAGAGATGTTTAATTTTCTGGATGAAATGAAGAGTAAAATAAATTTATTATACAATATTTATTTTATATCTTAAAAGTGGTTATAATCTTTTGTTGGAAGTTGGGTGGTTTAACTACCTAAGAGAGGAATAAGGTGAGGAGGGGCCCACACAAGCCCCACCTTTTCAAATTCCCTAACTCCCCTCTCTCCCTCTTAAAGGCTTGTCAACTTAACATTTATTTAATTATACAACTCATGTATAATAAATAAGTGGGTTTAATTTTGAGTTTTTGAAATTCAAACTCTTGAATTTCAATGGTTGGGTTGTGTTAATAAATTAAGAGTAAGCTTAATTTATTTTTGGGTTAGTTCCTTTGTTACTTGAGAGGATTGGGAGAATCGTTGAGAGACTTGAAGATCTTCTTCATCTTCGACGAAGAACGTGAAGAACGGTTCTTCTCCGTCAAGGAACATCGATCCCACGACCTTCGAGACTCGGCGTCCCAGATTCTTCCGTCTTCATCTTCCTCCTCGACAAGGGAGAAGTCGCCGACCGTGGTGATCATCGCCGATGACAACGTACCTCTCTTCTTCGTCTTAGCGACAAGTGAAGAGACGTCGTTTCCTCCTCGGATGCACCCCGACATCCACGGAATCTACGTCCGACGCCGCGACGCCTTTCTCCGCGATAACCGACGTGGGACGTCAATTTTTCAAGGTAGGGGTTGTTGTTATTGTTCATTTATTTATCCTTGTTCGTGTTTCTAGCATGACTAATGTGAGGATTATAATTTTGTGTTATTGTTTAACGTGAGGGGGCCGGACCGCATGAACACAACCGAACCCCCTCCATCGTTCTTGTTGATTTATCTTGCGGGTGGAAACAAGGTGGCGTGGTGCCATCGCACCACGCGGATAATCGTACAATTATATTGCGCGACGTCGTCGCGCCGCGCCATGGAAGAATCATCAAGAACGCGACGCCGTCGCGCCGCGTTGAAGGAAATCAAAGGTGCGGCGGAGGGTCGCGGTGCCGTCGCACCGCGGCCGGTTCCGGGCCGCGGCGGGACGAGAAGACCAGCGGCCGGGCCGCCGGCGTCGGAAGCCGGAAATGAGACCGGTTTGCCGGTCCCGTTGGAGAAAACCGGCCGGCAGTTGACCGGCCGGAAGGTCAAAGGCCGGGGGAAATAAATTCCCCCGGCCAGCTCTAAAACCCCCCTCATTTAAGAGGGGGGGCGGTTTCCTTTGGGGGGGCAGGCGGCCCCCCGGTTTAATCAAGTAGGCCCCCACGAGGGGGGCCGTTTTCCAAAGAGGGTGCGGCACTTATGTCGCGCCACCACTCCAAGAAGCGGGAGGCTTTGCCCCCCCGCGCGCTGCCTCCGTGCGGCGCCAGGCCGCCGCGCCGCCAGGCTGCCGCGCCGCCGCGCCGCCGGCCGGCCGGGCCGGGTCAGCCCGGACCCGGACCCCCCGTTTCGAATCGGTTTCGGTCTTTTGGCCATAACATGAGCCACGGACCTCCGATCGACGAACCGTCTACGGCAACGCGATCCTTGGATCGAGAAGGTATTTTCGGTATATCGTACTCAAGGTTTCGGAACACTTTGAGTTCGGCCGGGTTGGTTCGTTCACGAAACCAACCGGGCCTTCGGAGCGGAAACGCTCATATCTTGAGCTACGGACGTCCGATTGAGTTATCGTCAACTTTGTTGTGTTCCTCTTAGTGAGACGGTTCTTTTGACATGCTCCGCCCGAGGTTTGGACGCAGGTGGAGTACGGTCCTGTTGGTTTTTCCTTAAAAACCAACCGGGCCCCGGGGACAAAAATGCCAATAACTCTCAGACCGGGCGTCCGATCGACGCGCCGTCTGTTGCGTTGAGTTCCTGTTGACGATACGGAACTTTTGGATACATCAACTATGGACTTTGTGACAGTTGATGTATCATCCTCTCTGCTCGTGGAGCGGATCCTCCGAACGAGCTTACTGTGTGCGGGAACCCTAGTGATGGCTGCCACTGTTACTGTGACTGCTACTACGACTGTTACTGTGACTGCTACTGCGACTGTTACTGTGACTACTACTGCTACTGCTACTGTGACTGCGACGACGACAGTACAGAGATCCTGTGTGGATTTGACGACGATGACTTCAGCACTCAGCGATACTACGTGGATTAGTGCTACAGGTCCTATGTGGGCCCGATCCTGTGTGGGTCAGATCCTGTGTGGGTCTTTGCGCTCAGCGGTCCTGTGTGAACCAGCGCCTACAGGTCCTACGTGGGCCCGATCCTGTGTGGGTCTTTTGCGGGGGTTAGTTACCTATCGATCCTTCGTGGGTCTGACGACTTAGATGGATCAGAGATCATCTTTATCGTCCTTTGAAGAAGTATACCTGTGTGAGCTGAATCCTATTGCTTTCCTGTGTGGATTGTGTTGTGCAATCCTGTGTGGATTACGTTTTGCTTTCCTGTGTGGAATACGTTTACTTTCCTGTGTGGACTGAGTTGTACTTGGGCTCGGAGGTTGGTGCGTATTTGAAATTTATGACTTAGGTATATGTATGGGCATATACCTAAGTAGTGTCGGTTTTTACTTCGTGATTGTACCTTTCTTCGTGGTTTATCCTTTGTGGATTTGAGAGACCTTCAGGGGTCTCAGGGTCCCTACTGAGTAGCTTATACTCACCCCTGCACGGGCTTTGCCCGCACTACGTTGTGTTGGTTGCAGACGACGGACAACGTTGATCTTAGCTGAGGCTTGCAGAGCAGGACAGTACCTAGAGGTGGACCACTGGGCGGGACGTGCTCGGAGCGGACGGCGGGACCCGTGGAGCAGTGGAGCTATCTGTACCCACCCTTCAGGTGGGATTTCCAGTGGACAGCTCGGTGTAGCGGCTTTTACTTTTCAGTTGCTGTTTTCCCTTTCGAGTTGTACTTTACATTCAGTTTGGGTTTGTATACTGGCCCATTTACTTTTCCGCACTTTCAGTTGTACTCTGCTTTTTCTTAGTATTTACATTCTGCTTGCTTACTCTGTAGTGTTTGTTTACTTTACAAAGGCAATGCCTTCCCTTTTTACCGGGATTTACGACTTGGTGCTAGTCGCCAGCCCCTGGCCTATGGAAGGCGGGCTTGGGGTAGTCACGACACGGACCCCGAGGGCGGGTCGTGACAAATTGGTATCAGAGGAGTTCGGTTCTACCGCGAACTCTGATCTTTTCTATTCGAAGCAATAATGTTTAGCGTATTGAGTGTGGTTATCAGTCCAGGGAGTCCAGTGTTGGTGCGGCGGCCGACGTATCCGTACACCAGGACCCTGACTTCTGATTTCCGACTTAATGCACGAAAACATTGATTGCGTGTGCGTTTCAAAGTTTTCATTGTGATTACTTATATCTGCTCACCAGGTATACTGTTCTGACCGTGGCGCACCTATTTCCTTTTCAGGATGGCCCCACGACGGCAGCCAGCTAGGGTTCCAAGAGTCGAGTGTGACGACAGCCCACCGAGCGACGAGGCCTCAGTGCAGGGCCCTTTGTCAGCAGTGGCACCGGTGGTAGCTCTACCCGCCGAGCCCTCGATGCTTCCAGCACCAGCCGCTGACGATGCACGTCGCCTCAGCGCACTGCATGAGTTTCATCGCCAGCGACCGCCCAGGTTTCGCGGGGAGACGGATCCCCAGGCAGCAGAGGACTGGCTGGAGGCAGTGGTATGAGTGTTTAGGCTAGTGAGGACACCAGCAGACCTCATGGTGATCCTCGCTGCGAGCCTACTACACGCAGCAGCAGGACGATGGTGGATCTTGATGCTCCAGGTTCACGATGAGGCATCTCTAATTTGGACGGACATTGAGAGCATCTTCTGCTCGGAGTTCGTCCCAGCCACCCTTCGTGCGGTGCGTATCCAGGACCTTCTTCAGCTGCGGCAGGGCAGCATGACGGTCGCTCAGTTCTCGGTGAGATTTACTGATCTCTCGCGCTACTCAACCGACATGGTACGGGACCCATTATTTCGGGCTCGGACCTTCGAGCAGGGTTTGAGACACGAGATCAGGGCATCGCTGATCTCCCTCAGCATACCGACTCAGATAGGAGTGTTGGAGCGGGCTCTTCTGATCGAGAGCTTCCTTGCTGAGCTTACACCAGCGCAGCGACCCACCGCAGGGCGGCACGTGGCAGCGTCATCTGCAGCAAGCAGTTGACGGATGACTCAGGGGTCCAGGCAGACCAGACCTTCGGGAAGACGACCTCAGGTCACTGGCTCAGCAGTGCGGGGCACACAGTGAGGAGCCCGTCTTTCGAGAGGCAGACAGTGCTACTCGTGCGGCGGGCAGGGCCACATGGCTCGTGACTGCCCGACCCGCCATGCCGAGGAGCAGCAGACAGTTGAGGGACCACCAAGGCATAGGCAGAGGGTCGACCGTGGCGGTCCGCAGGGAGGAGGCGGACGAGGCAGATGGGCTGGACGAGCAGCCGGTGGTGGGCGACGCTTTGAGGATCTTCCACCACCACCACCAGGAGGTCCACCCCGACCACATGGAGCTGGCGGGCAGAGACAGGCACAACTCCAGGCAGCAGAGGCCTACGACCACGGCGCACCCGAGATGATTCGAGGTACTATCTGTGTCTATTCCACCCTTGCTGCAGTTCTTATAGACATAGGAGCGAGTCACTCTTTCATAGCCGCTGCCCTTGTTCGGAGCTCGGAGATTCCGACAGAGTCGTTGGCTCGATCCTTACGGCTAGAGACTCTTACCGGAGAAGACTCAACGATTACGCACTGGTGCCAGCAGTGTGAGCTTACTCAAGGAGGCGTGAGCTTCGGCTGGGATCTTCTTGTAGCAGCGTCGAGGCCTTACGACGTCATCTTGGGCATGGATTGGCTATCTACGGTCCATGCACAGATTAACTGTTTTAGGCGCAAGGTGCGATGTGTACGCACCGATGGGAGTAGGTTCACCTTTACCGGAGAGAAGGGAGCCTTAGCAGCACAGTATGGACTTCCGCGGAGGAGATTACAACCCATTACTCATCAGTTAGCTAGCCTCGTCCTTGGAGCAGTTGATGTGCGGAGTCCTGGTTTTCCTGCAGTGGTGGATCAGTTTGCGGACGTTTTTACCGAAGACGTTCCAGGGCTACCTCCTCGCAGAGAGGTAGACTTTTGTATTGACTTGTACCCCGGGGCATCCCCGATATCCACTCCAGCATATCGGATGGCCCCCGCCGAGCTTCGAGAGCTACGGGTACGGTTGGAGGACTTGCAGGGCAAGGGGTTCATCCGACCCAGTGTTTCACCCTGGGCATCCCCGATATTATTCGCCAAGAAGGCGTACGGGAGCTTGCGACTTTGTGTTTACTATCGTCGCCTGAAACAGGTGACAGTGAGGAACAAGTATCCGCTACCGAGGAATGATGACCTCTTCGATCAGCTCAAGGGAGCACGGTGGTTCTCAAAGATAGACCTCAGGTCAGGCTATCATCAGCTCAGAGTCAGAGACGAGGATGTGAAGAAGACGGCCTTCAGATGTCGGTATGGCCACTATGAGTTCTTGGTTATGCCTTTCGGTGTAACCAATGCTCTAGCAGTGTTCATGGCTCTCATGAACAGGATATTTCAGCCATACCTCGATCGGTTTGTCGTGGTCTTCATCGACGACATTCTGATTTATTCTACGACAGAGGAGGAGCACGCCTATCACTTGCGAGTTATACTAGAAACACTCCGAGAGAACCAGCTTTATGGTAAGCTCTCGAAGTGCCAGTTCTGGATACGTGAGGTCCACTTCTTGGGACATGTTATCTCTGAGGCGGGAGTTGCAGTGGATCCCGTGAAGATTGAGGCTGTGTTAGCATGGGAGCCACCCAGGAGCGTGACTGAGGTTCGGAGTTTCTTGGGACTAGCTGGATACTATCGGAGATTCGTGCCAGACTTCTCTAGAGTTGCGGCATCACTCACAGCTTTGACGAAGAAGGGGAAACCCTTCGTGTGGTCAGACAGATGTCAGCATAGCTTCCAGGAGCTGAGACAGAGATTGACTAGCGCACCTATCTTGAGGTTGCCCGAGGAGGGAGTAGGGTATGTAGTCTACTGCGATGCATCGGGGACCGGACTCGGATGTGTTCTGATGCAAGAGCGGGCAGTGATCGCCTATGGATCACTTCAGTTGAGGCCGCATGAGAAGAACTACGCTACCCATGACTTGGAGTTAGCAGCAGTGGTCTTCGCTCTGAAGACATGGTGACACTACCTGATGGGCGAATGCTTTACAGTCTTTTCCGATCATCAGAGTCTCAGAAATATCATCTCGCAGAAGGACCAGAACCTGAGACAGCGGCGATGGCTCGAGTTCCTCCAGGACTATGACTTTGAGATAGTCTATACTCCTGGGAAGGGGAATGTAGTAGCTGATGCCCTTAGCAGCCTTCCTTCAGTCTCTCACAGTCACTCCTCCACTACTGCAGCGAGTTAGGGAGGCACAGCGTGGGGACGCTGACTGTGAGACACGGCGTGCACATATATCGTCGGGACAGGCACCTGATGGTTTCTCCCTTGGAGCAGAGCACGACATCCTTTTCAGAAGACATACCATGGTACCAGTCGCTTTGCGAGAGGAGGTGCTGAGAGAGTTTCACAGTTCTCCTTTGGCGGTACATCCTGGAGTGGAAAAGATGTACCAGGACCTCAGACGACAGCACTGGTGGCCGAGCATGAAGAAGGCAGTAGCAGAGTTCGTTTCTCGATGCCTCACCTGCCAGCAGGTGAAGGCAGAGCATCAGGTACCAGCAGGCTTGGTACAGCCCTTGGAGGTTCCGGAGTGGAAGTGTGACGGCATATCTATGGACTTCGTGACTAGACTTCCACGCACTTCCAGAGGTCACGACTCCATCTGGGTGATTGTTGACTGACTCACCAAGTCGGCACACTTCTTACCCATCAGAGAACAGGGCTCCGTGGAGAGCTTGGGACGTCTCTACGTTCAGGGGATTGTGCGGCTCCACGGTGTGCCATCATATATCGTCTCCGATCGAGATGCTCGCTTTACTTCCCGACTTTGGAAGGGGTTACATGAGGCGTTCGGGACACAGCTACGTCTGAGCACAGCCTTTCACCCTCAGACGGATGGTCAGACGGAGAGGACCATTCAGACTCTCGAGGACATGCTCCGCGCATGTGTCCTCGACTTTGGTCATAGTTGGGAGGACCACCTACCCTTGGTGGAGTTTGCGTACAACAACAGCTACCACTCCACCATCGGGATGGCACCGTACGAGGCGTTGTACGACCGACCTTGTAGATCACCTTTGTGCTGGACAGACCCTGGAGAGTCAGCACTGGTGGGACCGGAGATGGTCCAGCCCACGACAGAGAAGGTCTAGGTCATCCAGGAGCAGATGAGGACAGCACAGAGCCGGCAGAAGTCATACGCTGACAGGAGGCGGAGGCCACTGGAGTTCGAGGATGGAGACCACGTCTTCTTGAGGGTCTCACCTCGACGTGGTATTAGGAGATATGGCTGAGGCGGCAAGTTATCTCCGCGCTTCATCGGACCCTTCCAAGTCATCAGCAGGATTGGTGAGGTGGCTTATCGCCTGGCTCTACCACCTCAGTTGCACCGGGTGCACGACGTCTTCCACATGTCTCAGCTGAGGAGATACGTGCATGACCCGATGCACATCATTGACCATGGGGAGCTTTACGTTGACGATGGGGCGACTTTTACGGAGGTCCCGGTGGAGATATAGGATCGACAGGAGCGGGTCCTACGTGGGCGATCGATTCCTCTTGTGCGCATCAGATGGCATCACGGGAATCTCCAGGATAGCACTTGGGAGCGGGAGGCTCAGATGCATGCTCAGTACCCTCTTTTGTTTCCCTAGTTTTTGATGTATCTTTATGGGGACATAAAGCCCTGAGGTGGGAGTAATGTAAAGACCCGTAAAATTCAAGGGAAATTTTTTCTTAATTTTCTTTGGAATTTTACAAGAGCGCGGTTTCTGACGGCACCTGATTCCGAGGCCCGGAGTGCCCGTAATCAATTTCCGAAGTTTGGCTCGGGTACGTTCAGTGAACGAACGAGCGGGAATTTCTATCTCTTGATCCGGTGCTCGGAATTGAAATATGAGGGCACCGATGAACTCGCAGCGCCGATTTTCGCTTAAGGGGACCTTTTCCGAAGTTGTGTTTGCCTAGGAAGAGATGTTTAATTTTCTGGATGAAATAAAGAGTAAAATAAATTTGTTATACAATATTTATTTTATATCTTAAAAGTGGTTATAATCTTTTGTTGGAAGTTGGGTGGTTTAACTACCTAAGAGAGGAATAAGGTGAGGAGGGGCCCACACGAGCCCCACCTTTTCAAATTCCCTAACTCCCCTCTCTCCCTCTTAAAGGCTTATCAACTTAACATTTATTTAATTATAAAACTCATGTATAATAAATAAGTGAGTTTAATTTTGAGTTTTTGAAATTCAAACTCTTGAATTTGAAAGGTTGGGTTGTGTTAATAAATTAAGAGTAGGCTTAATTTATTTTTGGGTTAGTTCCTTTGTTACTTGGAAGGATTGGGAGAATCGTTGAGAGACTTGAAGATCTTCTTCGTCTTCGACGAAGAACGTGAAGAACAGTTCTTCTCCGTCAAGGAACATCGATCCCACGACCTTCGAGACTCGGCGTCCCAGATTCTTCCGTCTTCATCTTCCTCCTCGACAAGGGAGAAGTCGCCGACCGTGGTGATCATCGCCGACGACAATGTACCTCTCTTCTTCATCTTAGCGAAAATTGAAGAGACGTCATTTCCTCCTCGGACGCACCCCGACGTCCACGGAATCTACGTCCGACGCCGCGGTGCCTTTCTCCACGATAACCGACGTGCGACATCAATTTTTCAAGGTAGGGGTTGTTGTTATTGTTTACTTATTTATCCTTGTTCGTGTTTCTAGCATGACTAACGTGAGGTTTATAATTTTGTGTTATTGTTTAACGTGAGGGGGCCGGACCGCATGAACACGGCCGAACCCCCTCCACCGTTCTTGTTGATTTATCTTGCGGGTGGAAACAAGGTGGCGTGGTGCCGTCGCACCACGCAGATAATCGTACGATTATATTGCGCGACGCCGTCGCGCCGCGCCATGGAAGAATCATCAAGAACGCGATGTCGTCGCGCCGCGTTGAAGGAAATAAAAGGTGCGGCGGAGGGGCGTGGTGTTATCGCACCGCACCGGACGATGAACACAGCGGCCGGTTCCGGGCCGCGGCGGGACGAGAAGACCGGCGGCCGGGCCGCCGGCGTCGGAAGCCAGAAACGGGACCGGTTTGCCAGTCCCGTTGGAGAAAACCGGCCTGCAGTTGACCGGCCGGAAGGTCAAAGGCCGGGGGAAATAAATTCCCCCGGCCAGCTCTAAAACCCCCCTAATTTAAGAGGGGGGAGGTTCCTTTGGGGGGGCTTGCGGCCCCCCGGTTTAATCAAGCAGGCCCCCATGATGGGGGTCGTTTTCCAAAGAGGGTGCGGCACTTATGTCGCACCGCCACTCCATGAAGCGGGGGGATTTGACCCCCCCCCCCCCCCCCCCCCCCGCGTGCTGCCTCCGTGCGGCGCCAGGCCGCCGCGCCGCCAGGCTGCCGCGCCGCCGGCCGGCCGGGCCGGGTCGGCCCGGACCGGGACCCCCCGTTTCGAATCGGTTTCAGTCTTTTGGCCATAACATGAGCCACAGACCTCCGATCGACGAACCGTCTGCGGAAACGCGATCCTTGGATCGAGGCGGTCTTTTCGGTATATCGCACTCAAGGTTTCAAAACACTTTGAGTTCGGCCGGGTTGGTTCGTTCACGAAACCAACCGGGCCTTCGGAGCGGAAACACTCATATCTTGAGCTACGAACGTCCGATTGACGTACCGTCAGATTTTTTGTGTTCCTCTTAGTGAGACGGTTCTTTTGGAATGCTACGCCCGAGGTTTGGACGCAGGTGGAGTACGGTCGGGTTGGATTTTCCTTAAAAACCAACCGGGCCCCGGGGACGAAAATGCCAATAACTCTCAGACCGGGCGTCCGATCGACGCGCCGTCTGTTGCGTTGAGTTCCTGTTGATGATACGGAACGTTTGGATACATCAACTCTGGACTTTGTGACAGTTGATGTATCAGCCTCTCGGCTCGTGGAGCGGATCCTCCGAACGAGCTTGCTGTGTGCGGGAACCCTAGTGCTGGCTGCGACTGTTACTGTGACTGCTACTGCGACTGTTACTATGACTGCTACAGCGACTGTTACTGTGACTACTACTGCTACTGCTACTGTGACTGCGACGACGACAGTACAGAGATCCTGTGTGGATTCGACGACGACGACTTCAGCACTCAGCGATCCTACGTGGATCAGTGCTACAGGTCCTGTGTGGGCCCGATTCTGTGTGGGTCCGATCTTGTGTGGGTCTTTGCGCTCAGCGGTCCTGTGTGAACCAGCGCCTACAGGTCCTACGTGGGCCCGATCCTGTGTGGGTCTTTTGCGGGGGTTAGTTACCTATCGATCCTTCGTGGGTCTGACGACTTATATTGATCAGAGATCATCTTTATCATCCTTTGAAAAAGTATACCTGTGTGAGCTGAATCCTATTGCTTTCCTGTGTGGATTGTGTTGTGCAATCCTGTGTGGATTACGTTTTGCTTTCCTGTGTGGAATACGTTTACTTTCCTGTGTGGACTGAGTTGTACATGGGCTCGGAGGTTGGTGCGTATTTGAAATTGATGACTTAGGTATATGTATGGGCATATACCTAAGTAGTGTCGGTTGTTACTTCGTGACTGTACCTTTCTTCGTGGTTTATCCTTTGTGGATTTGAGAGACCTTCAGGGGTCTCGGGGTCCCTACTGAGTAGCTTATACTCACCCCTACACGGGCTTTGCCCGCACTACGTTGTGTTGGTTGCAGACGACGGACAGCGTTGATCTTAGCTGAGGATTGCAGAGCAGGACGGTACCTGGAGGTGGACCACTGGGCGGGACGTCCTCGGAGCGGACGTCGGGACCCGTGGAGCAGTGGAGCTATCTGTACCCACCCTTCAGGTGGGATTTCCAGTGGAAAGCTCGGTGTACCGGCTTTTACTTTTCAGTTGCTGTTTTCCCTTTCAATTTGTACTTTACTTTCAGTTTGGGTTTGTATACTGGCCCATTTACTTTTCCGCACTTTCAGTTGTACCCTGCTTTTGCTTAGTATTTACTTTCCGCTTGCTTACTCTGTGGTGTTTGTTTACTTTAAAAAGGCAATGCCTTCCCTTTTTACCGGGATTTACGCCTTGGTGCTAGTCGCCAGCCCCTGACCTATGAAAGGCGGGCTTGGGGTAGTCACGGCACGGACCCCGAGGGCGGGTCGTGACAGGGGTTACCTAAATTCCAATTATAACTTACAAAGGCATGTTCCTTTATATCAGAGTAATGGTAATTCATATGACTGAACAATGTTATAAATATATACACACACACACATTAAAATGGAGGAACTATAATTTCAAATTATTATTATTATTTGATGAATTCAAACAATATCTTTTGGTTGTAAGTTAAATGGTTATCACTTACAACTGAAGAGGAATATACATTCATAAATTAAAAATGAAAACATGCATGATTTTTTTAAATAAACAACATGACCCATGTTTTTCATTTGAGGCATGATCCTAATGGGGAAAACATATAATGTGTGTGATTAATCTAAAATACTTGATGAGAGCCTTTTAGTTCACAATTATTTTGTAAATTCCTTAATACTTAACAGCATTGGGTATCTCATTTTATATTGGGATGGTTATTTAAAGTCTTATTGGATACTTATATGTTGTTTCATATAAATGTATGGTGTTATTTTGTTAAAATGATTCCCTTAATATGATAGAGAACATGTGGAATTATATTGGATATTATTTTTGTGGATGGATTTGGTTAATTAAAATTCCAATCACAAAATAAAGGTTATTTACCTATATATAATTGAATTGAAGATTTCTACAACTATGCAAAAATATGAGAATCATTTTTGATGAAAAAAATATATGAATGGAATTTATGTGATAAATTACATAAAATGTCATATGATTATAGATAAATAAATTACATTTCTAAGGAATTTCTTATAACAATTTCTTATGCAACCTTGTGGAATCTGTTAAACAAATTTACAATTATAGTTGAATATCATAACTACTACCATGAATTTCATAAATTATGGATTTTTAAATGATTGTGATAGATTTCAATCAAATAAAATAGATGAAATAAAACCTTAAAGTGGTTTTCATATATTTAGTCCTCATATAAGGGTAGTTAAATTGTTGTATTGAGTGTTTCATTAAACAAGAACAGATAAATTACATGTGGATGTCTTTGAACAATGCTTTATGTTGATATATTGGTTAGTTCCTTAAATATAGTGTCTTATGTGGAATATCCTATTTAGATGTTAAAATATTGTTCATTGGTAAGGGTATTTCATGGCTGATGAAGAATAGTTAGTGGTATATTGACATAAAAAAATAATCATATGTGGTTATAGGTGATAGGTGTTGTTTGAATATAGTAGGACTATTTTACTAGAATGAAATAGAATAAGGATTGTGGTCATTGGGAATGTGGAACCTTTTTAGGAATGTTATCATTATTAAATTCTTATATTTAGTTAGTTAGAAATTTATAGGATATATTCAGCCTCTTAGTATGTCATGTGACACTTATTCATCTTATTTGTTGATGGATAAATCATGATGTATTCAAAAAAATAAAAATCATTGGGGACAAGTTGACTATGGAATTAAACTATTTTCCCTTCCATCAAATAATAAGATGTATAGGGATGAGAATTCCATGGGTAATATAATATGATGTTCTATTTTGTTAAATATATTGCAGGGTAGTATGTGTTAATACATGTGGTACTGATTGATTTGGTACAATTGTACAACACAATATATGATTTAGATAGAAATTATTAAATACTTGAGATATTATCTTATGTTCATGGGTCATCTCTTGAGAAATGTGACATGGGAATTAGACAAATTTAGTTATCTCGATATTTGGGATTGAGTTAATGAATGATCGAGTGTTGTAACACTACTGATGAGTTTAGTTTTGGAATCACTACCAGATACTCAAGACATAGATGAGAGAATCTTGAGAGTGGGACATGTGTAAATCTAGTGTAAATCTAATCCAACACCTATAAGATGTTATTTTCCCTAAATTTTAATTTTAGATATCAATAAAATAATGTTTTACACATCTATAAACCATGTTTAGTGGAGGATATAATGTTCACTATTGGATGAGTTTACATTATCAACATACAACGAACAAGACACTACCACAGTTATGATCATCACAAAAAACAAAGTTTACCATATCCTTCCATGTAAAGGGATCACAATATTAAAAGAAAGTTTGGGAATGGAAATCATGGATTCTTGAAGTATTATATGTCTATTAGATTTTAGTTTATAGTTATTTAAATGATACTTGATATGAAGTCTAGTTTTCTATGGGAATTGGCTCTAGACACTTGATTCAGAATCGACGTGTGTGAGTGAGCTACTAATTAATGCATCATTGACAAATTTGTACCAAAAATATATCATTATAATGAAGTTTTTGGATTCATATTTCACATATTCGAACACAATGAGTCAATTATGGACTATAGTGGTGGTTTTAGAAATAATAATAGGATTTCGTTATAGTAAAGTGGAATGGTCTATTTATGATGATTTATTGACAAATGAAGCTAAGATCATTTAAGAGTTTACAAATAGGGGTTTGACTATTATTTTTAATTGTAGTGGATTAGGGTTTTTTTTGGAAAATATTTAAAAACAACTCCACCATGATATGACTTAGGTTTCTTGGGTATTTTTGGTAATTGATTACTTCCAATATTTTTACTCATTGTTTAGAGAAGATCTTATCCCCTATCCTGAATTCATTCATGGTAAAATAAGATACCATCAACTAAAAACTAATATAATTAAAGAAATTTAATGCCTTATCATCTAGATAAATAGGCACCTTAGGAGATTCAATCTACCAACATGGATAATCATTGAGGTGTGAATATTCCAGAGGGATACTATGGTTCAAATTTAATAAATCATTTTATTGAATCATGGGAACCAACTAATTCTGTGAATCAATTTCAAGGGGAGATGCTAATGGTGGGATCATTTAATGTTCTGTATATGTGGATGTCTCATATTTGTATCAATGTGTAAATTGTAAACTTCTAATAGTGGACTACCTTGGATGAGATCCGTAGACTCTAATACTTGATTCAGATGTTACCCAAAATTTATGGCATGGATCAATTGATATGATTAATGTTGGATAATTCATGGGTGATGGATCAGGTATAAACCAATGTTAATGATGAGGAATGACAATATAAAATAATATTTTTGATATATGAATCACCAAAATATTTTTTATTGGTATTATGGAGCATGGTTGTAAATAACATGGTCTTTCATCGTTTAATGGTTCTGTAATGACGTTTTGGATGAATAAACTGGCAGAGATGAAAATTTTTAGAGACTGTCGTCCAGTAGTGGACCCACATGATGTTTTCTTATCTTGTTTAATGTGGTTGGTGAATAACTACTTCTAGCATGTCGTCATGAATGGATGAGGGTAGTGAAAATTTTCACTAGGATTTTAAAGGAGAATCTGATGCTACTAGGGTAAATGTTGATAGTTGGGAGTTGTTCAATTAATATTTTGAGAAATGTACTAATAGAATTGTTGAAATGATAATGGGATTATTGTTTTAGAGATTCTAATAGTGGGTAGTACTGAGAATCATAATTGGTTGATCAAGGTTAAAACCTATAGTGGTGAGTGACATAGGATACTTGGTATAGGATGTAATAATGTAATCATGTATTTTATTATATGTGATCACTTAAGATAAATCACAATGGTTCAGTTTTAAATATGAGGGTTGGATTGAGTTTCAATAGCTAAAATACAATAAATGTAAATCTAATTATTACAATAATATTGGTATTTTGAAACACATTATGGCTATTTGAAATTATTTTTTCTTGACCCATGTTAGTCGGGCAATGTTTCATTATTCCTTAAGAATTCACGAGGATTAGAAGTTAAAATGTTGGGAGATGGTAAGATCATGTGTTTTAGAACTGTGGGAATTTCAATATGAATATGTACTTTGGATTTAATGGATGGGTAAAACCTTAAATTAAGATTCATAATTTAAATATTATATTTGATGAAAATAAAAGTTATATTTTTATAAGGGTTTTAAGGAATGGGATATGAATCATATATTTGGTTGTGTATTTGGAGTCGAATGCTTCGGAAGCCCAGTTTTACAAAACGCAAAGGAGAGATAAATTATGTTCACATTTAGTGACAATCATGAACCTCAACTATGAATGACCTAGATAGCATCACAACATTTATAGAAATATGATCCCATGGTTTAATGCATTTCTAAGGGATATGATGAAATTACATAGCAAAAAAATATGGTATATTCATTGTAAGACAACCCATGTTCCTATCTCACATGTGTAGCACCACTAATCTTTTGGATGTGCATGGTTAGAACATGGTTTGGATAAAAAAATCAAAACTGTGCCCATCATTTATGGTGGGAGGTTATTTTTTTCCCTACTCTCCTTATGTTTCTTACCTAATATTCTCATTCATATTTCTCCCATGTACAAGAGGCAACTCAAGCTCCCTATAACACTCCAATAATTCCTTGGTTACCCTCTGTTGAAGCTCATAATAGACCAGCATTCATTGTGTTGTATTATCCATGGTGATTATATGATTCATCCTTCACATTTCTCAGTTTCACTCTATACAATTAATGATATTTCAATGGAAGCACATTTAATTTTTTTTTTCAATTTCATCAATTTCTCTCCTATAACATTAAATAATTGATCAATATTGAATGGGAAATTAACATAACCTTCAAGTTTTTATATTAGAATGGCTAATTTAATAGTTAAAATTGAATTGATATGTATGGTAAACCATTCCTAAATTTTATTAAAATACCACCTATGATGTGTGTTGTTTTATTTAATTAAAGGGGAAATTAAATTGAGTAATTTAGAATGATCCATGACACGGACCTTCCCAAGGCCCTCCTAATTAGTTTTAAACTGATATAGTCTATTTATAATTTATATTAAAAATTATGATACACTTGTATGGTGTACCGTATAATGTGTGATACTCATTCATGGTGTCCCTAAATATAAGTGATAAATGGGCATGGTGCCCCTTATAAATTATGATACACATGCATGGAGTCCCTCATATATTGTGATAATCTTGAATAGAATCCTTCTAAAATGAGATACATGGGCATGATGTCCCTTATAAATTATAAATGTCAAGCATGATGTCCCTTATACATTTTGATACCCAGTCATATAGACACTTATTTAATATATTAGAATATAGTGATTATATAAGGACTCAAAAAATTTCATGGTGTCATGCCTAGTAGTATATGTCGATATATATGTCTATATATGGTATTTTGTATATTTTATATATTCATAAATACATATATATATATGTATAAATATATACATGGTGACCCATCATAAAATATATTATTTATTATGTAGAAGTATGTATTGTCAGTTGGGTTTCCTTTGGTGAATCTAAGTTCATATTCTATAATTTTTTATTTACTACAAGATCTGTTTTCCCCACACAATTCTTCATTTTATAGTCAAATATCATATCATATTAGAGATCAATGGTGATGGATATTAAGTGTATAATATATCATATTTTGGATTTATTTTAGTACTCTAACAGTCCATTGGGTTTTAGGTTAAGGTTAATAGATCACGATCATTCTATTACTCATGTACGTGGGTGCCTAGGAACATGAGACATAGGTAAATATTAGAATTCTCAACGAGATGGAATTTGGGGATTTTGTTGTTTTAGTTTTTCGTTATTATTTATTATAATTCTCATGAATTTTTATTTTATATAATAAAATCAAAAGTACAGGAATGATTTTATATTTTTTGTTAACTTTATTTCCTGATTATTGGATTTACCTTAACTACCTTTAAATTATAAATATTAATTTTGACTTTTTATTATATACAACAATTCTACAATGATCACTAGGTTATAGTTTCCCCAGCATATAACCATTATAATCTCACTACTAGTAGGTTTCATATAGATTATGGAGAGATACATATGTAGTCAAGGGATAAAAGAGCCAAGGTAACCTCTTCCAGGGATCAACGATTGTGATTTTACAGTGAAAGGGTGCATGAAATTTTTAGGTAGAAATTTCCTGGTAATTTTCCTTATGAAATTCTATTATATTGGTAAGTTATCATCACTCAAATAACGTAATTTTTGTTCAAGTAGTAGATAATACCAAAAGAATCATGTTAATAATGGATATCCTGGAAAATAAAAATACTATCCCAAAGAGGAAATCAACAAAATAAGAGATAGAATGATAAATAATGTGGTTATTCCTAATAAGATATAAATATTTTTTATTAACATCATTAGCCTATTTTAGTTTCTAAAAACACTGAATATTAGAAGTATGCAGTCTCTTGGTTTTTAGGTGATGAATATGACGAATGATATAAGATTTAATTTCCATTGTGTAAAACATATAGGAATAGGATCCCAGTGCAATGTCTCAAAAAAACTAGAAGATATATTATATAAGGAAATGGAGTGTATCGAGCCACAATATTCAAAGGAAAAAAATATAGAGTTTATTTAACATTATATTGAAAAATAATGTTCTTCTTGAAGATCCACATGAAATTTTATGTTTTTGGTGTATTTAATCTTGTCACTATGAAAAATACAGCACTAATACAATGTATTATGATGGAAGTTGTCACAAATAATCTCCTAGGACAAGAGGAAGGGTAATATAATATTTAATATCCACTATTAGAGTTGACAGATATAATTTTGTGGTGCCATTTAAAAATTTACCCAAATTATAATTATAGATTTTTTATTTCATGTGGGATTTCAATCATTTTTGTCTAATAAATTATAAATAAAAAAACCATTCAGTAGCATTATTATATCAGTGTTAAATGAATAATCATCATGGGATTTACGATTTTGATTTATTAAACTATTATTATCTTTCATTTATATGAATTTGATGTGATTTTCAAAATTAACATGCTATATACACCCAAATTCTATATTATGTACAAAAATATTGAAATCAATTTTTAATTTTTAAACCATCCTATGATAATATATCAATAAAATTATGACTATGAGATCTCTTATAATACTAATTATATAATAATATCTATGATAACTAATCATGTTGGATGTTTTGTGTACAAAATTGAATAAAAAATGCAATATTAGGCTAGACTTATAAAAAAGCAAAATATTATGTTTATTAAGTGTGTAAAGTTAATATATCTCTAGAAATTATTTGTTGTTTCCTATTTATATTTTATGCATCCTTATCTATTTCCATTAGGAAGTTATTAAAAAAAATTATGTAATAATTTTTTTATGGGGGGATAATTAAAAAACCACTACTCTAGAATTAATATTTTTCTTAAATTACTACAATGTTTGGTTTCATCTTTCATAATAAACACCAAACTAAAATAATCTCTAACATAATAGATTCCTATTATAATGAAAACTTTATGATTAATATAAACTCTCAGAATAAAGTAGGTCTTACTCAACTAATTATTTCACATTAATATAATGAATAATTAAATTGATTTAATATAAAAAAGTATTTTTTTCTCTAATAACAATTTTTCAACATATTTTTTATTTCATCCAAATAAAATAATTAGACTAATTTAAAATCATTTTTATTAATGAACTAAAATTTTAACATGCTATAGATTATAAATTAATATGAAAAAATGTTAATAACACTTTAGAACAACAATTTTCAATATTATAATTTTATACTTAATATTTTTATATCAATTTTAAAATTTATTATCAATATATAATATTTAATTTCAAATATTTTAAATCAATTTAAAATGGAACGTGTTAAATTTTTCATAGTTTGAATTTTTTATATATTCAAGTATCAATTAGATTTTTGGTGAATATTCCAAAATTCATTTTTAATTGATAATAGTAAACTATATGAATTTTTCAAGAATCAAGTATAAAATAAATAATTTAAAAAAAAATCATTAAAAAATGTATTTTTGGGATGAAATTATACATTTTAAAATAAAAAGTTTTATTCAGAAAATTTATTTTAAACATTTGGACCGTTAAGATATATTTTCTTAAAAAACACTATTTTAGTTGGTTTTTTAATATTTAAGTTATCAATAGAAAAAAGTTAGTTTTGTATTTATTTTAAAGTGAAATAATTCTACATAGGTTAATAATAAATCTATAAATTTAATAAGATAAAAAATTAAAATGTTTTCATGTATATAAATAAATAAATTTAAAAATACACTTGTATACCTAATTTATTTTAACACATTATATGCGAGAAAACTCTAATTAATCTGAATTAAATATATAAAATTTATTTTATAAAATTAAAGTAATATTTGAAATCATTTGGTAGAAATTATTTAATCAACAAAATTTATTTATTTTTTTAAAAATAAATTTATTTGGTAAAAATAATATAATGTTGTAAATAGAAAAAATGGAAAAAATGATGATATAAGAGGAAAATACATAAAATATTTTTAAAATATGTGTAAAAAGTGTATTTGTGTTAAGAAAAAACCCTAAATCATACAAAATCCATTATTTTCACACTTGGATCCCCAATCCATTTAAAACATGTTTTCTCTTAATATAAAGAAGATATATTTAGAATAATGTGATTCCCTTCAACTATAATAGGAGATCACCTCTAAACAATTATTCCACACATAATAAAAAAATATACCAACCAAAAATCATACATATAATCTCCCCAGTACTCATCCAATATACAAAAATTCATTTTTCATACCAAAATACCTATCTATAAAGCCTTAAGGTGTAACGTATTAGAAAACATTCAAATAAAGAGAAAATATTCTAAACAAAGATTTCATAATTCATTTATTCTTCTTTCACCATCAAGAATATTCTATACAAGATACAATTATAACATGTATATTACCTATATTATGACATATTGTTATAATAATGGAATATCAAATTTCGATATCCCTTCAAAACAATTAAAAAATTAATGATACTTCCATGAATACATGGAGACTGTCTCTCCCAAAATGGTGTACCAGATTTTTCATATCTACTATAATTATATGGCTCTAAATGTCTATTAATTTTTTTTAATATTATATTCAAAACATTTTTAACAATACATAATTTTATTCACGTCCTTATATTCCCCATAGATTATTCAAAATGAATCAAGTTTTGGTGCGTATATGTAGACATATACATCGCTGAATGTGATTTTTTTTGTTTTTTAGTATGTATTTTAATAATTACCCAGATATGATAAAATATGATTCAACCAATTAAAAATGTTGCAACACACGATTTTCAAACATAAATATTACATATTGTTATATGAATATTCATTACATTAAACAAATACAAATACACAGATCCTAAACGTATAGGGAATTTGGAAAAATGGGATGATAAGAAACTAGCTTATAAGTGTGATAAATTGTCTCCATTTTAGTTATTCATAACATTCAACGTTATTAGATTTATCACACATATTAATTGTCGGCATAACATAGGAAAAATAAACATAATAAATAGTGAGCTCATATGCTCATTTAAGTAAAATAAGTGCCATTAATAAACATAATGTGAGAATAACGATATGAGAACATGAGAATAACATATAAAAAGGATACCATACATTTCAAATATAACAATACTGGGCCATGTAATATGGATTCTAACTCATAATAGATTAATTTCAGGGAAATAAAATAACAAGATCTATGAGAGAATAACATTGAAATAATACATGGAATTTTCTCTTTAATATAAGCAAAGAAAATGGATTCCATCATAGTAAAGGATCATTTTGAAAAATTTAATAGCTGAATCAGTTCAATCCCTAAACCACTATAGAAGTCAACTATCACTCGGAATAATTTCATCATCGAAAATCTCTATAACAAAACGAAGTTAGCACTCTATTTAAATCATCATTATCTCTTGATATATCAATCATTACCCCGTTTATTTTAATAATATATAATTTCCAACCATCAATGGATATAAAGTGAACACCGTCCATGGTAAAAACATAACCATCATCATTCATTATAATAAAAACCCCATCATATAATAAAATCATACATACATGTTCCACAAGATCATAAACTAACCATTATATCAAAACCCATGTAAAAATGGTTCAAATAAAGATTTCATTACAAAATAACATATGGAACATAATCATGTTTCATAATCATTTAATAATTTCATCAATGTATAGATCATGGTAAAATAAGTGGTTTTTTTAAAATTATTATCATGGTATAACATGTTGAATAGAATTGAGTTTTATAAAAAGATTCTCATAAAATATTTAAACAAAGAGGGAAAGAATAAGAATGATATACATTGTTTATATCCCTAGTAAAGATTAATAAAAAAATAATATCATCATTAATGAAAATTATTTTTAAAATAAAATTATTTTGAACATTTCTTGATGAAAATAATATTTCAAATTTGAAATTATTTTTAAAAGAAAACTATTTTCAAAAACATTTTAGTTTAAAGTAACTAGGGAAACATAAAAAGACAATTTAAAAAATTTCAATCACTTCATGATGAAAATATATTTTACAAATTAATATCGTTTGGAAAACATAAATATTTTTAAAAATAATTTTCATTTAAAATAACCATTAAATTTTTCAAAGGAATCATTAAAATGATTAGAAACATTTCATTTGGAAAATATCATTTCCACTTAGAAAAATAATTATGAAATAAAACCCTTTTATGAAATATTATATTTTAATATATAAATTTTTAATTTTATTATAAGATAAAAAAAAATTCATTTCAGTATGGTTGGATGTTATATTCATGCCGTACACTTTAAAAAAAGAGTTATTTTACATTTTTAGTAAAAACCAAATTAGCCTAGTTTTGAAATTGACATGAATATTTAAATTAAAAACATCTTAAAATATAAAAAATGGATCCAATTTTCATTTCTAAATGATTTGGATATTTTGATATCATTTTTTAGAAAGGTTTTAGAAAACATGGGTCTATCAGTAAAATAGATTTCAACTAAGGAGAGAAATAATGGACATTTTTCACAAAAATATTTCTATGGTATCATTTATACATTAAAAAAAGAAAATAAACAAAATAATTCATTATTTTTAAATTTCTATAGAATAATAATGTTATTGTGTTTAATGAATGATAAATAATACAATTTCCTCATTGGAATAATAATAATAAACAATCTCGATAAATGATGAGATTGTAACATAACACCCTTAACACATTAGAAACATGTAATCATCATCCCCATGTAAAACTAACATTAAATGAAACATAAAATAACACATGAATATATAAATTCATGATACTACATTTGGAAGGGGTTTTATATAAACCTTATAAAAGACGATAGGTTCATAACATAATCTACGTCCTAAAGAAGACAATGTGAGAAAAAAACTCATATATTAAGTCATGAATTTCATCATATAAATTTAAACATCATGTAAAATAAATGTAGGTTTATTATAAATTAATCCCAGAAACATAATTATATATATCATTCTCTATATTACTTATGATTTTTTATTTTCGGTTTATTAATAATCCCTTGTTAAAACCACAATTTAAGTAATAACTTCTTTGATTTTGATGTATGTTTTGATTTAGTATTTTTGATCATTTTACATTGATCATGGTTCTATCGGCCCAAAATTTGATACACAATATAAATATCATATATATTCATTATAAATTTATATAGATTAATAAATAAAATCTGGAGATATAAAATGAAATACACCATTCATGGAGATGGTATGTCATACATACAGATGAACATTGCTTCCCTTTTTTTAAGATGGATAAAAATAATGGTAAATTATAATTAACACTTATATAATAATTAATATTTTATATATAACACATAAGTATTTACTTTAATCTTATTACCTTATATGAAAAGTATTTGTGAAAAATGAATTTCATCTCTTTGTGAGGCTGTAGTCCTCCATACACATTAGAGACGTTATCACATCCCCCACGAAATAAAAATGAAGTTGGTATACATGATATGATAATTTTATAAGTATTATTTGGTTATAAATATCATGTCAATTTATTTAATACATCCCTTCTAAAATCTAAATATAAGAATTATAATCACATCACAATGGTCCGTGAGGCGGTAGTCTTCCATACACATAAGTGATGTTATTGTTTTCTAATGGGGTGGAAGGTGTAAATTTAGATGGGATATAATAATTCAAGAAGAATAATATATTATAATAAATATTTTATATTAATATTAAATGAATCATTATAATTATTCATGAGAGTTGGTAATGGAAAATGAATAACAGAAGTTTTGAATGTGGTAGTTAGTCGTATACACGATCGACCGTTCTTTATCCTATTTATGAAAGAGTCGTTGGATATAAGATATTAAATTAAAATTATAACATGATACTATATTTCTTATACTATTGTTATTATAATATCATATTTTAATAAACTTTTAAGGAATTAGGGGATAAAATAAAATAAAAACATATGTTTAATTATTATACCTCTTCTTTTGAAAACCACATTAGGTTTACAACTGAAGCCATATTATGAGGTATTACTAATAAAAATAGTTCCTATATGGTTTCATGAATTAATTATGGAATATATATTTTCATTTTTTTCAGAAAAATGGATTTTATTTTTATAGAGGATAGGATTGGTGGTGGCCTTTTATAAGTGGGGGAGATGAAATAAATGGAATTTTTTAAAAGAATAAAGTGTACCAAATTTTAGACATTATAAAAGGATACAAATGGATCATTATCTATTATTGGAGTTTATAAGGGCTGTATATGTCCACAAAATTGATTTTTGAAACGTTTTTATTTTATTTAACCCATTATATTTTTAGTTTATCAACCTAATAAACTCTCTTTAACCTTTTCTTTGGAAATTAATTTTTATTTATTTTCATAATATCTTTATAAAAAACAATATTTTATATATTATATAACTTAAATTATTCTAATTCATAAAATTTAATATATTTTTTCAGAATACATTTATAGAATAGGAAGAATTCAATTTAAAATAAACCTGTTTACATGATGGAAAATCTATTTTGGAAAGAGTAATGTTTCAAATTTCAAAAACAATTATACAAAAATTCAATATTAAATTGTTTAAAATGATCTATTTATTATTTGTAAAAATAAAATAGATCTAAATTTACTTTTAAAACCATATAAACTATTCATTTATCTTATAAAATCACTGAATGAAATGAATGTTTTTAATAAAAACCATTGTGTTTCACTATTCACAGAAGAAAATTGCCTTTTTAAAAAATAATAAAATAATGATTCAAATATATATTTTAAATTAATATTTAAAAAATAATTTGTATATTTGGAAATTAATTTTTGAAAATTTTCTACCATTCATTTTTAAATATTTTTAGAAAAATGAAAAAGTACTTTTTAGAAAAATTTAGTTTGTATGTATAAAATAAAATTAATTTTATCGGATGTCAAGAAAATACTTGATATGAATGATAAATATTTTTTTGAATATATATTATATAATTTTAATTATAATAATTCATAAAAATTTATATTATTTAATTTATTTTTGAAAACTGTGATTGTGTGTAGAATCAAAGTTTTTCAAAAAAATAATTTTTTCTTTTTTAAAAAGGGTTTTATTTTTATTACCAATTATATGGTAAAAAAATTATTTTATATACATGTGTAAACCATATATTATTACAATTTAATTAATCCTAATAATACCCACTATTCTATCATCTATGTGATAATTATCACATTATTTAAAACTATTTAAAAAAATGTTTCTCAATAAAATTATATGTTTCGTTTAACACCTGATATTGATGAATTTAAATATATTGGAAAAAATCAAATAATCTGTTGGTGTTACATTCTATCCCTTAAAAATTCATTCTCCATAAAATTTCTATAAATTATTTTTTAAAAAAGAACTATACCCTTTCCTTATTACATCTTATGGTTCCCACAAAGAATCCTCAAACAGACGGTCTCTCCAAAAAATATTGACTAGGTGAGTGGTTGTCATTTGAAGAATTTTTTTATCAATGATCAAGAACCTCCATGATTTTTTCCTTGTATAGAATATCATTCTTTATTGGTTTTAAAATTTTTATTACTACATGCGATGTTTTAGTTATGAACTTACTAAGAGGAGACACATGGAACACATTGTGAACTTATGGGGGGTCTGTGGAAGGGCCAACCAATAATAAACCATCTTGATGTGATCCTTCATTTCAAAGGGACTAACATACCTTGGGATTATTTTTATTTAATTTAAAAATATTATTACCATATTCCATGTATAATTTCATTGAAAAATTATTCCCCGAAAATCATATTCTATATATCATTAATGATTATTAGTATAATTTTTCTAATGACATTGGGCTTCCCTTATGTGATACTGAAGACCTCCAACCTTCCCTTGCATTTCTTAAGCTATCGTTGGTCCAAAATGCATTATTTCTTCGACAAAATTGAAAATCATTTGATATATACTTGTATTTTTGTATAGTTTTTCATATGGATCAATTAGAATTATTAAATTTTATTTTATTTTTGATTTAAAATAAAACTATTGGATGTTTTTGATCCAAAATACCTTTAAATTTTAAATAATAATATCTTAATAAATACTCTAGGATGCAAATTATTCTCTCGGACTGACCATATATTTTAGGATGATGCATAGTGTAGAATCTAAATTCCATATCAGAAGTTTTCTGAGTACTTTTCAGAACATTTATGTATACCACACATCCCAATTAGACACAATAGAGTTTTAACTAAATAGAACCATACCACTTCTTTAATTTATATCATGGAAAGTGGATCCATAGAAAACTATTATATGAAAACAATTAATTTTGTTGAATTTGGATGGTTATTGATTATAATGTATATTGAATCATTCCCTTTAGTTTATTTGTGGTGTCCAATTAAAAATGGTATTGTGTTACCATTTCTTTTATGGTATGAATAATAGTGGGAACATGTCATTAAATAATTTTCCCTCATCTTTAAAAATCTATCATACCACAACTGAGATATATAATTAGTAATATATCCCATCATATTTTCCCACTATAAGTAATATCTAATAATGGCTCGTGATAGTAGTTATACCATTTTCATCCTTTAGTTTTTTCTGCAGACATTCCATATATGGTAAGTATTCACCCGATATGCAGTTTATCCTTTTTAACAAACTATATGAGCATAATTACCTAGAGAAAAAACTACATATTCCTCAAAATAAGAGATAAGATAAATCACATATGTAACTAATACTATTAATGTTATTACAAAAAATTAATGACATTATTCTGAAAATAAAATTTTCACTAAATCAAGTACATAATGGTTGTATTATTCTAAATTTCACCAAAAATATCACTAATAATAAAAACCCCTCAACATATAGTTCCTCAAATGAGGGTGTAAAAATATAATTAAATGATCAACATTAAAATAATAATAACATGTTGGTATCCAAAAATATGAATTTAATCATACATTGATACCTATATTCTACCAAAATTACAACAATCTATAGATTTTTCATTATTATTTTAACAAAAATATATTTTGTGAAATTTTTCGTCATATAATATCTTGAATCCAAATACATAAATACTTAAACAATTTATTTCTTAAATATGAACTTATCTTATAAATAATAATTTCCTTTGGAAATAAGGTTTTATCCTTGAACTGATAGAATATAACATGTGATTTCATTATTTCTAAAAAAATGTAGAGGGAAATAATTAATGCTAAAATCACTTAAAATTTCACTAAAGTATTAACAATAATATTTTCATAGGCACCATTCATATTGAATAAAACATGAAATTCACCAGATAAGTAGTGAAATATATGTTTCCTAAAGTTTTCATTATTCAATTAGTCAATTCTTATTGCATAATATTTTCCATTATAATTTTTCATAGAGAATATTGGACATTATAATCACCATTATACTTTTTATTGGGTTATTTATTTAAATAATTCACAATCTCTTTTCACTTGGAGCACAATAGTGTGGGTGGTGTTTTCTTTGGAGATATATATCTATTTAAATTATTAGATATATTATTCCATTTATATCTTAATTCAATTACACAATAACAATCCATTACACACATAATACATTTACGAGTCCCCTTAATACAATTTCCTCCTTGTTTCATGCTACACTCAATCATGAAAGAAATATCACCTTCTTTTATCCATGATTCTTAATGTTCCACTAAAACTCCATATTAATTTTCGTATCAAACCCATGAGATTTAAATATAAATTAAATCTCTATCTCCACCACTAAATTAAATAAATTTATTTATTCATATATTTTAAAATCACTTATAGATAACACCATTAAAATACTGTATTTTATTCCACTAAAGAACCAATCAACCATAATGTATTTTTAGATGATAATTCTAAAAGTCAACCTCATATGTCTTGTTAAATTTTTCTCATATGTAGCAATTAATTAATCATCCATATTCATTATCACAAGGAATTAATTATCCATTTTCTTATTCAGAATATAAGGTATGTAATTATTTAATATTATTATCTTAATAGAATACCACTCAATGCAGTAAATTTTATCTTGTTGCCTCATATTCTTATTAAGAGTAGACAAATTATCAACTTCACCTTCCAAAATAATTATATCCAAATGATTATTTTTATTTTTTGAATAATATATAATGAAGAATATATTTTTAGTGTTATTGATACATTTCTCAGTAACTATAGGATCATTCGAAAAACTAGACAATTGAGGATGTTTCCTCATGATTCAATCAATAGAATGTTTCCTCTCATTTTCTCATTTGTAGGTTCATCATGATTCATATTTTTATAATGTTGTATGAGCACATCCACAATATTTTTCATTCCATATCCCATAAAATATAGTTTATCAACAGGGAAACATTTTCATTTTCTATTCAATTTACCATTATCATATTTTCTTTGTGTTAAAACTATTAAATAAAACCAATATAATAGTGCGAGTAATAGTAATAATAGTGAGATACACCATGATCATGATGAATACCTTATTGGTTTTCAAAATAACATAAGTATCGTTACAATATATGGAAACATAGACATATACCAAGTCATTCAAAACCATTATATAATCCAAAATGATGGTTTATAAGTAATATTTTAATTTCCAAAACATATACATTAAGAGTAAAATACCAAATGTTTAGTAAGGCCGATTTTCAAGTACCACGTGACACTCGAGTCAAGGATGATGCTTTTTTCTCATAGTTATCACCCCAAGGTATATCAATGCCTGAAACACATCAACATGTAGTGTCGAGAGAGTGATGTAATACCAGGAAAACTATCACTCCATCATTTACTAATATTTTATGATCTTTTTATATATGTAGTTTTTTATTTGTGCTTATCTTTAGAGATATCCGTAATAATATCACAAATAATTTCTCATCCATGATTCCAAAGGGAAACTAAATCTATTCTATAATACCAACTATAGTTGTCTATAATAAATTCAATTTGAATATAATTGATACGTGTGAGGTAAATTTATGTGAGGATACACCACCATGGTGAGAAAAAATACCGTCCCCTATAGAAGACAATTTCCAAAAATCCCATGTGTGGAGATACAAGATTCATCAAATTCTCACACTTGAGAATTTAAAATGATTAGATTAATTCATTTTCATATGATAAAAACTATAAAATTCCAAGCATTTCATACATAAATTGGACATCATTTTAGATAAAACCTCACTATATTTCCCAAACCCACACAAGAGTATCGTAATGGTATAATTCCTTTGGAAAAATTGAAACATAAACGACTGTTTCATAAGAGATCTATATCATCTCCCACTTAATTTATCATAAGTATCACCCTTCTTAGAAATATCACAAATAATATCTACCATAGTTACATGGAGATAATAAATATAAAAAGGGTGATAAAAAATTCTTATTAAGGGTAAGAAAGGTAAATATTTAAGTACAACATGAGCATAAGGGTATGAAAACATGAGAATAACATAAGAAAACCATGAGCACATAACAAATATCTAAATCATGATTCATGGAATAAATATTACCAGTTCCAAAGACATTAATCATTAGAAAATAAAATAACATGATCTATGAGAGTAGAAAGCTGACATAAGACATGGAATTTTGTTATAGACCGAAGCATAGAAAAAAATTTCTATTTTATTCAAGGATCATTTCCAAAACACTCATAATGGAATAGGGTCACTCCCAAAATCATCATATTTGTCAAAGTTCACTCCCAAAACAATAATAGTAGAAAAATTTCATTATTAAACTATTTTAACTCCATATTACAATCCATTTTATCTCATGATATATAAATCATTACACAAACAATTTAATAGATATATAAGTCCAACCCCGTCATGGTTATAACACGACCACTGTCCTTGGACATAAATTTCCAAAAATACAGATTTATAATGTAACCAAAATCAAATAATGAAAATAATTCAAAAATGTTGTATGAGTTTATAAAACATTCAAAATATTAGAACGCAATAAATGAATTTAGATTAATAAAAATATCATCCTAGCATTACCAATGGAAAAGAAACAGTATTCATTATCATTTGATCATTTCACCCTTGAATAACCCATTGAAAATGAAGTGGGTTTCAGAAAAATTTTATCATGGTATAACATATGGAAGAGTAATTGGATTCCTAAATATCTTATCATTATAACCATATAACATTTATAGAAAGAAATATAATGGTATCCTTTAAAGATATCCCCAGTAATACAAAAGTAACATTATTTGATTTCTTCCCTAGTGGAAATTTTTTTTGCAAATAAAATAAATTGTGTCATTTCTTGAGGAAAACAACCTTTACACTTTAAAAAATTCCATTATAAACATAAATAATTTTTAGAATTAATTTAATTAAAAATAATAATAATAATTATAAATCAATATTTAAAAGTTATTCATAACATTTATGGAGGCTGATATCCCTTCCATTAATATTTTTTAAACATATAACATTCCAAAAATAAATATAATTAAAATTATTATATAAAAAACATAAATATATGAGAAAAAAATATAAAACATTACTAAAGGTAAATAATGTTTTCAAATTGATTTTTTTTTAAAATACTAAACATTTAAAAAATAATTTTCATTGAAGATCGTAACACCTAGATAATTGAATAGAATTAAATTGGTTCTGATTGCATACATGACATGAAAAACCGAGCATAAATGAGATTTTGACAACATCATACTTTATGAAATATTTATTTAGAAATAAATTTAATATCATTAATAACATACACAACATGAAACTATGATTCTAAATGAACTGTAATATAGTATACCCTTATAAAATAGAAATTAAAACTTTGGGATATGAATAAGAATAATAATGTATAAAAATTATGGTAATATTTTCATTATATATAAAATAAGAATAATATAAAATAAATAAAATGTTTCATGAGAAACTATATTTTCTTAATTGGTGGATAATTCACACTTTGAAAACATAATGAAAATAAAAATTAAACAAATTTATGACAAATTATTTGATAAAATTAATGTCATTTTTAAATCATAATATTAATAGTATCCTATGGTTATTTTTTGGTACTTTTCTAAAATGATTCATTTATTGAGGAATATGGAAAAATACTAATTTTAATGAAAATATTCCTTTTCATTAATATTAATTACAATGATATATTCTATTTCAAATATGATTTAAATTTAACTTAATTAAATAATATTATAATCAGTTAAATTTATGTCCATTAAATCGATATTAAATAGAATTACGATACAAAAACCATTTACACAAATGAGAAATCTTCCCTTTGGAAACACATATTTTTCATTACATCAACTACTATAATTTTAAATTTTATTAATCTACATATATTAATTGAATATGGAAAAATAGATTCCATATTTTTAATCAGAATTATAACACCACATGATTTAAAGAATTAATTTTTTCTAATTAATTTATCTTTTCAATATTTTTAATTTCACATGGAACTAGTAATAATTTAATATATATATATACAGATATATATATATATATATTAAAACACTATGTAATAACTTCCTTTCACTTTAAATACTATCTTGGCTTGAGCTACACGTAATACAAACAAGGCTTGCGCTGCAAGAAACACTGACTTACCGTACGATACATGGAATAATGAGTTTCTATAAAACAAAAAAAATTAATATTTAATTATTTATGTAAGATTATTATAACATATCTATTAAACATATTAAAAAATAATTTCCAAATATTGTTGTTTTATATAAATAAAACTTATTGATAATGAATGATAATATTTCTGGTAATTTCCATTTATGTTAAAAAAAATTATTTTCTTCAATGAGTCAATTTTAAAAATAAAAATAATTTTTAAATATTTAGAAAATTAATAGGATAAAATAAAAATTATTTATTAATTCAAAATAATGAAATATACTAAGGGTGAATTTTTTTTATTTTTTTTTAAAAACATCATTTTTGATTAACAGTGGAAAATACTAGTTTTAGTGAAAAAATGTATTTTTTTCTTATTAATAATTAATTATAAATGATATAAAAAATATTTTAAATGTCCCATTAAATATATTTGAGATTTATTATTATAATTTCATTCATTAAAATCAATTACACCTTGAAATAAATGTAAAATCATAACAAACATTTGATCATTTTCCTACCTTAAAAACATGTTATTTCGTCATGCTTTTGGGATTAGTACTATTCTTAATTATGCGGAATATATGATTGGAATTTGAAAATAATTAGATACAAATATTTAATATGTCTAATTTTATGTGTCTAACATGACCGTGTTCGTTACAACCCATCCCCCACGGCCCGCACCGAGACTACCCCAAGCCCACCTTCTATAGGCCAAGGGTTGGTGACTATATCCAGAAAGGTGTATCTCTAAAATGGGAAGGAATTTCTTTTAATCCAATACAAACATACAATTCCAGAACACATCAATATGAAACAATGAAGTAAAACTGATGTAGTAAAGCTGTGTACTAAAAGTAGTGAGGAAGGAATACATGCCCAATATAAAAGTAATACAACAACTGAAAAACATAAAATAGCACATGGAATCATCCACTGAGGATCCTACATGAAATATAGGTACCACTCATCTCCACTACTCTCCACATTATCCAATCTCCTCCGTGTACCGCCTGGTCCTAGCTCCCTCAAGTATCAACCGAGCAGCTCATCGTCAGTCCAAGACACAACAATGTGTGGGGAAAGCCCATGCATTGGTGAGTATAAAAATAACCAGTAGGGACCCCAAGACCCCCAAAGGTCTCTCATAATTCTAAAAAAACACAATTGATTACCTCACTCAAAAAGAACAAGGTAATCGACACAACTCAAACCAGGTATACGTAAAGCACATATGTACAAATGATTAGTTTAGAATATAGATAATCTTACTCTGTCGAGAGGCACTACTGCTAATAATAAAGAGTCTAGAAACATAGAATCGATATGTACTAATCCCTGAAAGACCCACACGGGATCCAACCCATCTGGAGTTGATAGGTACTAACCCCTGTAAGACACACAGGATCTAACCCACATATGATCAGTAAGTGCTGACCTATAGAGGATCACTGAGTGTTGACCTACATAGAATCTGACCCACACATGATCAATATGACAATGATTCAAGATGGGAAACTCTATGTCTAGTTCTCTTCGGGTCATATACTACTAATCCACAGAGGATCGTTAGGTACTGATAGACACAGGATCACTCGGTACTAACCTCTGTATAATCTTCTCCAACCTTCGCCTCACTGCCCTCCACTGGATTCTATCTCACGATACGCTTGATTCTAGGAAAACTGCTCCTCAATCCATCAGTCGTATTTCAAATGGTAAAAAATCCCATGAATTAGTTACCCCATGATCCGTCATGTCATAAGGGTTCCAACACAACCAACGACGCGTCAATCAGACACTTCATCTGTAAGTTAATGGCATTTTAGTACTGATAGCACGTGTGGATTCAGAGTCCTACCAACCTGGACATACTCCAAAAATCACCACATATATCGCGGAGTATCTCACAAGTACCTTATATCTTCTAAGATCCCATCGTTGCTGAAGGTTCGTCAAACGGATGTCTGATTCACATGTTACAGTCACATAAGCGTATCCAGGACCGAGAGTGGTCCGGGTCCAGTCCAGCTCAACTGGATCATCCAGGCCCGACCCGAACTTGTCTGGGTATGACCCGACCCAGTCCAGGTATGACCCAAACTGGTCTAAATAGACTTGGGCCACTGACCGGCCAGTCGCCCCAGCGACACCGCCTGGTGCGCTGGTGCGGTTCACTAGCGGGGTGCCTACCAACTCCCAAATAGCTCAGGAAGAAAAGTTTGGCTCCTCAATTAGTAATTCCACATGGCACTGCCATGTGGTGTGTGGTACCCATGGGGAATAGGTAGTCCTTTGTACTATGACTTATTCACCACATCATGCTATGGCATGCCACCTCTACAATGTAGCTGACCAGTTTTCAGCGGCCCCTTCTGGTCCTCCACGGTGCTAAGTGGCACTGCCCGCTTTTATGGATGATGAGCATCTGCCACCACATTCTTCAACGGAAACAGTTGGTGGTTCCACACTAGGGATTCTTATCTGGACCACTGGATGAGCCGTGGTGGTCCGTTCTTCCATCCAGACGTGCCTTCGGTACTCTTAGGATGTCGCTATCATTCCACGCCTCTCGGTTTCAATGTTCCATCATGTTGGAACAAACCGCCTCTGAAGAATGCAATGAAAATTAAGCGGTGGAGGGTCTGGGAATTGTTCATTTGTTTCACGCCCTTTTTTTAGTTTTATAACATCTCAGAGTAATTTATACATCATAATAAAATAATCATAAATCTCATTCAAATCCCTTACAACAACCTCCCACAAATTAATGAATGAGGAATAGAATTGAGGGAAATTATTGAATTAATAAAAAACCCCTAAATAAATAATCATTGAATTTGTCATAGTGGTGGAAGGTGAATCCATGCTTCGATGAAGAAGTTGGTGTTCATCGCTCCATGTTCGATCCCACCAATGACGTCCAATCTTCCGTTCTTTAAGGAAGGAAGGTGTAACGTCACTCCGCCAGAGGTTCCTTCCGTGTAAAGCCGTGTCAGAACAATACACCAAACCCCATTAAAAATAGGGGGAAGGGTGATTCACACAAAAAATTATTACTGAGGTTCTTTAATTAATGAACCATATAATTCCAAATGGTGTAGTTACAACTTAGAGAAGGGTCAATCCATTAAATGGAATGACAACACAGTGGTCACACCACCACCGCTCAACTACTATAGAAAAATTAAATAACTTTGTCATGTTATTTTACTATTACTTTCTAATGTCCGAAATTTATTTTTTCCTCTAGTATTTTTGCGGACAAAGTGAAGCTCAATTAAGAGAATATAAGGGTTGCAGATTCAACGGTGCCCTCATGTTTTTAATCAGTGAATCTGTTCAAAATATAGAAAATGTCACCCATATTTTTACTGAATGTACATTAAAAAAGTTCATAAATTCATTCTGGGCACACTGAGCTCCAGAATCCAGCGCCGTCAATTTTTTCAGACTCGTAATAATCCAAAATATTTTATAAAAAAATTATGTCGAATTTTTCTGGGTCATTACATTATTCGCACCTTAGGGATATTTATCCTCGGAAACTAAAACAAAACATGGGGAAAATGGTGGTACTAAGCATGTATCTGAGCCTCCTACTCCCATGTGCTCTCCTAGAGATTCCCATGCTTCCAAAGAACTTGAAACATATGAATCAACCTTTCATGAAGTACCCACTCTTATTGATACTCTATCTCCACTGATAATACTGAAATCATTGCCATATCATCGATGTCCATCTCTCCACTATTCGATAAAATGTGTTGGATCATGAACTTATCTACTAAGTTGTGACACGTGGAATACATTATGCACCTACTATGTCTGTGGGGGAAGATCTAGATAGTACACCATATAGCCTACTCTGTTGAGGATCTGGAATGGTCCGACAAAACTCGGAGATAGCTTGTCACCCCTACAAAACCTCTATAATACTAATCAGAGAGAGACCCATAGAAAGGAATGGTCTCCCTCCTAAAACTATAAGGTTCTTCATCTCATGTCTCCATAAGAAATATGACATCTCTGTGTAGCCTTAATCCACTCCTACATGATATTCAGCTTCTCTGTGGTAACCTTTACCAACTATAGACCCATAAGTGCTGACTCCCCTAGGCATGTTCAGCAAAGAGGTGATTTTCATGGTCACCTATATAGAGCCTCAAATGGGTGCATGCCAATTGTTGATAGATACCTATTTGTGTATGAAATCTCCACCTTGAAATTGGTCCTCCCAACTGCAGTCAAAATCGATGAAATAAGCATGGAGCATGTCCTCGAGTGTCTGTATGGTCTGCTCCACCTGACCAGCTACTTGGGGATGAAAGCCAGTGCTCAATCGTAGCTAAGTTCTGATCACCTCCTACAATCCTTTCCACAGAAAATATGTAAAACATGTGTCATGATCTAAGATGATTTCCGATGGCACTTCGTGAAGTCGCACTATCTCCTACATGTAGAGGTTTACCACACACTCTACTGATCCCTTCTCTTGGATGGGTAGGTAGTGGGCCGACATAGTGAGTCTATCAATGACCACCTAGATGGAATCGTGGCCCTGGGGCATACGTGGTAGCACCATCATGAATACCAAGGATATTCCATCCAACTTCCACTCTGGTACCTCAAGTGGCTTAGCTAAGGCTGTTGGTACCTGTTTCTCAGCCTTAACTTACTGACATGTGGTCCATCAAGATAGACACAATGCTACAACTTTTTTTCATCTTTGGCCACCAGTATTGACATCAAAGGTCCTAGTACATCTTTGCCTCTCTAAGATGTACGACTAAAAGGATTGTATGGAACTCCCTTAACACCTCCTCTCCTAGCATCACTGGTAACATTCTATGTCCTATGAAGAGGATATGGTACTCCCCACCATCAGAAAATCCCTTTGGATCCTGTCCTGCAGATATATGAGCATGTTGGGACTCACAGTAAATGTCCCCAAGTTGTGCCTTCTGAAATTGATGAAGAAGTGGGGGAGTGACAGTCATAAACTAGATGTGAGATTCTCCATCTATATCCATGAATTATAACTGCAACGTAGCTAGCTACTCTATCTCCTCACTCATCAGCTATAGTCCTGAACTCTTGCTGAGTGTGTTTGCCTCTGCAATCCCTCTTCCACGGAGTATCGACGATCTTAAATTCATAGTCCTAGAGAAACTCTATCCATATTTATTGTTTGAGGTTCAGGTCCTTCTGTGAGAATATTTACCTGAGATTATTGCGATCATAGTAACAAGTAAGTCGTTGATCCATCAAGTAGTGCTACCACATCATCAGTTCATAGACAACTGCAGATAACTCCATGTCATGTGTTGTGTAGTTATACTCGTCCGATCTCAACTTTTGTGAGACATAGGCAATCACTGCTTTCTCCTGCATTAAGACACAACCCCATCTAGTCCATGATGTATTATACTGAACTATGTAACCCAGACCCGCTTCTGGTAGCCTCAAGATGGGATACCTCATTGGTCTCTACCTTAGCTCTATGAAACTCTACTAGAACTTCTCGTATCTAGAAATAGGACAGAAAATACATTCAATAAATATGGTGCTCTCGGAGTGTATCTGGGACTATCTATAGGGGTGTAGCGTTCTCCTCCTCTGACACTGAGTATATCAACCTGTCATCGATGAAGACTAATAAAAAGAGATTTAATTGTAAATTAAATCTCTATTTCCACCATGAAATTACATAGAACTATCTATTAATAGCATTTAATGTCCCTTATGGATAACCCCATTAAAATAATTGATCTTATTTCACTAAAGAACCAATCAAACATAATTTATGTTTAGATGATAATGCCAAAATAAAAAATCATATGTCTTTTTAAAATTTTCTCATACGTAGCAATTAATTATTCATCCCTATTCATTAGCCTAAGGAATTAATTATCCATTTTCATATTTAGAATATGAGGGAAGTAATTATTTAATATTATTCTCTTAATCTAATCCCACTCAATGTAGTAAATTTTATCATGTTGCCTCATATTATTATTTAGAGTACACCACTTATCAACTTATCCTTTAAAGTATTTATATCCAAAAGATTATATTTATTTTTTGAATAATAGATAAAGAAGAATATATTTTTAGTGTTATCTATTCTTTTCTCAATAACTATAAAATCAGTGGAACAACTAAATAATTGAGTATGTTGCCTCATGATGTAATCAATAGAATTTTTTACCCTAATTTTCTCATTTGTAGGATAATCATGAGTCATATTTTTATAATGTTGTATAAGAACATCCATAATAATTTTCATTCAAACTCCCATAACATATAGTTCAGTGGGAGGACAACATTTTCATTTTTTATTGAATTTACCATTATCACATTTTCATTGTGTTCAAACCATTAAATAAAACCAATATAATAGTGTGAGTAATAGTAATCATAGTGAGAACAACCATAATCATGATTAAAACCTTATTAGTTTTCAAAATAACATAAGAATCATTTCAATATATGGTGACATAGACATATACTAAGATATTCAAAAACATTATTTAAATCCATAATGATGGTTTATAAGGAATATTTTATTTTAAAAATCATTTAAATTAAGAGTAAAATACCATGTGTGTAGTAAGGCCGATTTTCATGTACCATGTGACACTCGAGTCAAGGATGATGTTCCTTTTTTGTAGTTGTTACCCCAAGGTACTTCTATGCACGAAAAACATCAACTTGTTGCACTGAGAGAGTGTCGTAATACTAGGAAACCAATCACTCCATTCTTTACTAAAATTTCAGGATATTTTTATATATGTTGTTTTATATTTGGACTTATCTTTAGAGATATCCATAAGTATATCACAAATAATTTCCCATCCTAGTTTCCAAATGAAAACTAAATATATTCTATAATACCATCTATAACATCCTGGAATACATTCTATTTGACTATATTTCATATTTTTAAGGAAATCCATGTGAGGATACACCTCCATGGTGAGAAAAAATACCATCCCATATAGAAGACCATTCCTAAAAAAGCCTATGTGTGGAGATCCAAGCCTCTTTAAATTATCACACATGAGAGTATCCAATGATTATATTACTTCATTTTCCTAGGATAAAAACTATAACATTCCATGGATTTCATAGATATATTTGTTATCATTTTAGATAAAACTTCACTATATTACACAAACCCACACATGAAGGCTCTAATGGTATAATGCCTTTGTAAAATTAAAAATATAAAAACTGTTTCATAAGAGCTCTATATCATCTCCCTCTTAATTACTCATAAGTATCACCATTCTTAGAAATATCACAAACAATATCTATCATAATTACATAGATATAATAAATATAAAAAGCTCGAGAAAAGATTCTTAGTAAGGGTAAGAGAGGTAAATATTTAAGTAAATCACGAGCATAAGGGTATGAGAACATTAGAATAACATATGAAAACCATGAACTATATATCAGAGATCTAAATCACGAGTCATGGAAAAAATATTTCCAGTTCAAAAGACATTAGTCATAAGAAAATAAAATAACATGATCTATGAGGGTAGAAAGATGACATATGACATGGAATTTTGTTATACACTGAATCATAGAAAAAAATTTCTATTGTATCCAAGCATCATTTCAAAAATACTCATAGTGGAATAGGTTCACTCCAAAAATCATCATAGTTGTCAAGGTTCACTCCCAAAACTATAATATTGGAAAAATTTCATTATTGAACTGGGTTAACTCCATATTCCAATCCATTTTACCTCATAATATATAAATCATTACACAATGAATTGAAGAGAGATATCAGTCCATCCCCTCCATGTTTATAACACAACAAATTTCTTTGATATAAATTAACAAAAATACAGATTTATAATGTATACAAAATAAAATAATGAAAATAATTCATACATGTCCTATGAGATTATAAAACATTCAAAATATCAGGACCCAATAAAAGAAATTATTTTAATAAAAATTTTATCCTAGCATTACCAGTGGAAAAGAAATAGTATTCATTATCATTTGATCATTTCACCCTTGAATAACCCATTGAAAATGATGTAGGATTCAAAACAATTTTATCATGGTATAACATATGGATGAGAAATAGGATTTGTAAATATCTTATCATTATAAGAATATACTATTTAGAGAAAGATATATAATGGTATCCTTGGAACATATACATAGTAAAACATAAGTAAAATCATATGATTTCTTCTATAGTGAAAAATTATTTCGAAAATAAAATAAATTGTGTCATTTCTTACAGAAAAGAAACTTTACACTTTGGAAAACACTTTTAAAAACATATCAGGTTTTTAGAATTCATTTCATTAAAAATTATAAAAAATAATTTAAAATAATATTAAAACTCAGTCATAACATTTCTATAGGATGATATCCCTTCCATAATGATTTTTTAAACATTAAGCATTTCAAAAATAATTTTATTTAAAATTATTATTAAAAAAATATAAATATATCATTAAAAAATATAAATCATTACTAAAGAAAAAAAATGTTTTCACATTGAATATTTTGTTAAAATACTAATCATTTAAAAACTAATTTTCATTGAGAACCATAAAACCTAGATAAATGAAAATAATTAAATTGGTTTTGATTGCATATATGACATGAAAAACAGAGCATAGATGAGATTTTAACAACACCGTACTTTATGATATATTTCTTTATAAATAAATTTGATATCATTACAATCTTACGCAATATGAAACTCTAATTCTAAATGAACTGTAATATAGTATACCCTTATAAAATAGAAATTAATATTTTGGGATATGAATAAGACTATTAATGTATAAAAATTATGGTAATATTCTCATTATAGATAAAATAAGAATAATATAAAATAATATATACTATTATACGAGAAACAGTATTTTTCTAATTGGTGGTTAAGACACGCTTTGAAAACATAATAAAAAAGAAATTTAACAAATTTATGAAAAATTATTTGAAAAAATTAACGTCATTTTTTAATCAAAATATAAATAGTATCCTAAGGTTATTTATTGGTACTTTTCTAGAAGATTCATTTTTAGATGAATATGGAAAAATAATAATTTTAATCAAAATATTCATTTTCATTTATATTATATACAAAGATATATTATATTTCAAATATGTTTCAAATTTATCCTAATTTAATAATACTATATTCAATTAAATTTATGTCCATTAAATCAATATTAAATAGAATTATGATACTAAAACCATTTATAGAAATGAGAAATTTTCCGTTTGGTAACCCATATTATTCATTACATCTACAACTACAATTTTAAATTTGATTAAGACACTTATATTAATTGAATATGGAAAAATTTATTCCATATTTTTAATCTAAATTATAACACAAAAAGATTTAGAGAAATATTTTTTTCAAATTAATTAAACATTTCAATATTTTTAATTTCACATGACACTAGAAATAGTTTAATATATATATATATATATATATATTAAAACACTGAGTAAAACATTCCTTTCACATTCAATACTAACTTGGCTTGAGCTACACACAATACCAACTAGGCTTGTGCTACAAGAAAACTAGACTTGGCATACTATGCATGAAATAATGAGTTTCTAAAAGACATATCTTTATAATATTTATTTATATATGTAAGATTATTATAACATATATGTAAAACTTATTAAAAAATAATTTTCAAATATTGTTGTTTTATATAAATAAAACATATTGATAAGGAATGACAATATTTTTTTTAATGTCCTTTTATGTTAAAAAAATATTTTCTTGAATGAATCAATTTTAATAATTAAAGTAATTTTAGAAATATTTACGAAATTAATAGGATAAAATAAACATTATTTTTGAATTCAAAATGATGAAATTATCCTAGGGTGATTTTTTTTGATTTGTATGAAAAACCTCATTTTTAATTAATAGTGAAAATACTAGTTTTTAGTTAAAAAATGTATTTTTTTTCTTATTAATTATTAATTATTAATGATATTATAAATATTTTCAGGGTCCCATTTAATAAATATTACTTCTATTAATACAATTTAATTCATTAATATCACTTTGAAAATGAATGTACAATCATAACAAACATTGGAACTTTTTCCTACCTTAATAACATGTTATTTCATCCTGCTTACGAGATTATCACTAATCTAAATTCTATGGAATATATGATTGGAATTTAAAAATAATTACATAAAAATATTTAATCAGTCTAATTTGATGTGTCTAATAGGACCGTGTTTGTCACAACCCATCCCCTGAGGCCTATGTCGTGACTACCCGAAGCCCACCTTCTATAGGCTAAGGGTTAGTGACTAGCACCAAAAAGGTGTATACCTAAAACGGGAAGGAATATCATTAATCTTATACAAACATTCAATTTAAGAACATGTCAATATGAAGCCATGAAGTAAAACTTAAGTAGTAAAGGTGTGTAATAAAATTAGTGAGGTGGGAATACATGCCCAAAATAAAGGTAAAACAACAATTGAAGAACAAAATATAGCACCTAGAATCATCCATTGGGGATACTATATGAAGGATAGGTACCACTCATCTCAATTTCTCTCCATGTTAGCCAATCTCCTCTGTGTACCTCCTGGTCCGGGCTCCCTCAAGTATCAATCATGCTGCTCGTCATCTGTACAAGACACAACAAGGTGCGGGAAAAGCTTGTGCATGGTTGAGTATAACAATACCCAGTTTGTACCCCGAGACCCCCGAAGGTCTCTCAGAATTTCAACAAAATACACAAAGTATGATCTCAATCACAATGCACAAGGTAATCATAACAACTCAAACAAGGTACAAGTGAATCACATAAGTACAGATGATTAGTCGAGAATCTAGATCATCTTACTCTATCGAGATGCACCGCTGCTAACCATACAATGTCTGAACCACAGAAAATAGGATGGTACTAATCCCTGAAATACCCATAGAGGATCTGTCCCGCCCGAAGTCGATAAGTATTAACCCCTTCAAAACAAACACAGGTTCTAACCCATACAGGATCATTATATGCGAACCTATAGAGGATTGCTGAGCGCTGACCCACACAGAATCTGACCCACACATGTTCAATATGACGTTGATCCACAATGGGACACTCTATTTCTGGTTCTCTTCGGGTCACATACTGTTGATCCTCATAGGATCATCAGTTGCTAACACACAAAGGATCGCTCAGTACTAACCTCCGTATGATCTATCCCCAACCTCTGTCTCACTACCTGCCACTTGATTCTATCTCATAGTATGATTGATTTTGGGACAACCACTCCTCAATCCATCGTTCACATTTAAAATGGTGATAAATCCCATGAATCAGTTACCCCATAATCTGTAATGTCTTAAGGGTTCCAATGTAACCAATGGAGCGTCAACCAGACACCTCTTCGGTATGTTAATGGAATTTTAGTTTTGATAGCCTTCATGGATTCAGAGTTAATCCAACCCAAACGTACTCCAAAAATCACCAAAACAATCGTGTAGTATCTCACAAGAACCTTCTCTCTCCCACGATCCCATGGATGTAGACAGTTCTTCAAACGGACATTTGATTCATAAGTTACGATCACATGAGCCTATATAGGCCTAAGAGGGGTCTGGGTCTGGTCTGGCTCAGCTGGATCATCCCGGACTGACCCGAACTGGTTTGGATATGACCCAACCCAACCCGAATAGTCTTGGGTCACTAACTGGCCACCCCTCTTGGCAATGCGGCCTGGTGCACTGGCGTGGCTCACTAGTGGGGTGGGCGCCAACTCCCGAACTGCTCATGAAGAGATGTTTGGTCTTCAATTAGTGGTTTTATGTGGCACTGCCACATGGTGTGTGGTACCCATGGGGAAAAGGCAGCCCTTTGTGATGTGGGTTCCTGACCACATGGTGCTATGACATTCCACCTCTCCAACACTGCAGACCTTTGTTGGTGTCCCCTTCTGGTCTGCCACGGCGCTAAGCGGCACCACCCTCTTTCATGGCCGACGACCGTCGGTTGCCACCTTCTTCACTGGAACCAGTTGCTGGTTCCACACTCGGAATCTTATGTGAGCCACAGGGTGAGCTCCGGTGGTCCTTTCTTCCATCTAGACATCCCTATGATCCACCTGGGATGTCTCCTTCGTTGCACACCTCTTGGTTTCAAGGTTCCATCATGTTGGAACAGCCCGCCCCTGAAGAACCAAATGAAAATCAAGCGGTGGAGGGTCCAATCATTGTTCATTTAGCCAAATCCCAACTTGTTTTCTTTATAACATATGAGAGTAATTTATAAATCATAATAAAATAATGATAAACCTCATTCAAATCCCATACAACAACCTCCTACAAATTCAAAAACGAGTAATATAATTTAGGGAAATTAGTGAATTTAAAAACTACCCCTAAAAAAAATTATTGAATTTTTTATAGTTGTGGAAGGTGAATACATGATTTTATGAAGCCATCGGTGTTCATCACTCCCTGTTCAATCCCCCCAATGACGTCCAAACTTCTGTTCCTCAAGTATAGAAGGTGTCACGTCACCCCACCAGAGGGTCCATTCTTGTTGATGCCAGGTCAAATCCCCACCCAAACTCCATTTAAATAGAGGGGTGAATGGGTGTGTATCACAAAAAAGAATTAATGAGGATCATTAACTAACAAACCATTGAATTCCCAATGGTTTAGTAACAACATAAAAGATGGTCAATCCATTAAATGAAATGACAAAACAGTGGTCCCTCACCCACTGCTCAACCTCTCAAGAAAAAAAATAACCTTTTCATTTTATCATATTATTAATTTTTAAAGTATAAAATTTATGTTTTCCTCTGGTCCGACATCAGTTGAAGTGAATATCCATTAAGCGAATCTCGAGGCTACGGATTCAATGGAGCCCTCATATTTTTAATCTGAGAATCTATTCAAAACAAAGAAAATGTTTCCCGTACATTTACAAAAAATACCTTAAAAAAGATCATAAATTAATTTTGGTGACACCGGGCCCCGAAATCCAGCGCCGTCAATATTTATAGACTCATAATAATCCCAAATATATTGTAAATAAATTATATAAATTTTTCCTCTTCATTACATTATCCTCACCTTAGGTGTATTCATCTCTGAAAACCACAAAAAAACTAGGGGAAAATGGGGGTACTAGGCACGTATCTGTGCCTCCCACTCCCATGTGCTCTTCTAAAGATTCCAATACTTCCAAAGAACTCACACCAGATATATCAACCTCAAACGAAGGACATGCTCCTACTGATCCTCTATCTCCATCGAGAACTCTACACTCATCACCCCATCATCGATGTCCAACTCACTGCTATTCGATTAAAATGTGATGGATCATGCATGTATCTACTCAGCTGTGACAAGTGGGATACATTATACACTTACTGCATCTATGGGGGAAGATCAAGATAGTACACCATGTTTCCTACTATGCTGAGGATCTTGAATTGTCCAAAAAACCTGAGAGATAGATTTTTTACCCTACCAAACCTCTGTAATATTCATCGGGGAGAGATGCGTAGAAAGACATGGTCTCCCTCCTAAAACACCAAGGTTATTTATCTCATGTCTCCATAAGAAATAGGGCAGCTTTTTTCAGCCATGATCCACTCTTATATTATCTAAAGCTTCTTTGTGGTAGCTTATACCCACTCTAGTCCCATAAGTGCTGACCCCCTAGGCCTGTCCAGTAAAGATTTGATCTGCATGGTCACTTGTATAGAGCCTCAAATGGTTCCATGTTGATGTTTGTGTGATAAAAATTGTTGTATGAAATATCCCCCTAGGGAAATTGGTCCTCCCAACTATGGCCGAAATCGATGACATAAGAATGAATCATGTCTTCGAGTGTGTGTATGGTCCACTCCTCCTGACCATCTGCCTTAGGGTGAAAGGTGGTTCTCAAGCGTAGCTATGTTCTGATCTCCCCCTACAATCCCATCCACAAGCAGGATATAAAACCTATTTCATGATCTGAGATGATGGTTGATGTCACTCCTTGAAGTCTCAATATATCTTGCACCTATAGGCATACCAAGATCTCTACCGATCCCTGATCTCGGATGGGTAGGTAGTGGGCTGACATAGTGATTTTTTCAACAATCACCTAGATGGAATCGTGGCCCCTGGACATACGTGGTATCCACATTATGAATACCATGGATATACCATCCCACTCCCACTCTGGTACCACAAGTGGATTAGTTAAGGCTGTTGGTACCTGTTGCTTAGCCTTAACTTACTGATAAGTAAGGCATCAAGATATAAACTATGCTACAACTTTTCACATCCTTGTCCACCAATACTGACGTTAGAGGTCCTGGAACATCTTCACCTTTATAATATGGACTGCTAAAAGGTTTGTATGGAACTCCCTCAACACCTCCTCCCATAGCGTCACTGGTAACATAGCGTGTCTTATTAAGAGGATTTCGTACTCCTGACCTTTATAAAATCCCTCAGGTGCCTCTCCTGTAGATATATGATCACGTCGGGCCTCACAGTCAATGTCCCCACGATGTGCCTTCTGAAATTGATGAAGAAGTGGGGGACTGACAGTCATAAACTGGATGTGAGCTTCTCCATCTCTATCCACAAAGGATAACTGCAACATGGACACCTGCACTGTTGCCTCACTCAGCTGTTGTAGTCCTGACCTCTTGCTGACTGTGTTTGCTCTATGTTCCCCTTCCACAAAGTATAGACTATCTGAAAGTCATAGTCATACAGAAACTCGATCCATCTTCATTGTCTGAGGATCAAGCCCTTCTGTGACAAGATATACCTGAGAATCTTGTGATTAGAGTAAAAAGTAAACCATTAACCCATCAAATAGTGCCACCACATCATCAATACAAAGACAACTACTGCTAACTCTCGGTCATGTGTATTGTATTTCTACTCAAGCGGTCTCAACTATTGTGATCCTTAGGAAATCACCACTTGCTCCTACATCAGGAACACAACGTTGTCTGGTCCTTGATGCGTCGTAGTAAACTATGTAACCCAAAACCTCTTTTGGTAGCCTTAAGATGGGAGAGATCATTAGTCTATGCCTTATCTCCTGGAAACTGTACTGGAACATCTCGTATATATAATTAGATCATCGAATACATTCCATAAATATGGTGCTCTCGGAGTGTATCTACCTATCTATAGGGGTGTGGTGTGCTCCTCCTTTGACGCTGAGTATATCAAGGTATCATCAATGAAGAGATAAAAAAAGCGATCAAGGTATGGATAAAATATTTTAGTCATGAGATTCATTTACACTTTTTGAGCATTGGTCATGCATAATGGCATCACCAAGAACATTTAATGGCCATACCGACACCTTAAGGTTGTATTCGGTATGTCCTCATCCCGCACTCTAGTCTGATGATTGATGGGTGTGAGATATATCTTCTAAAACCAATGATCTCCCATTATCTAGTCAAATAGATAATCAATCCCTATTTGAGAATACTTTATCTTCATATTTATCTGGTTCAAGTGAAGGTAATCCACAAACACCATCAAGCTCCCATCTTCCTTCAGGGAAAAAAAGAGAATGGATTCCCATGGAGAAACACTAGGCCTTAAGAACCCCTTTCCCTACAAGAACTCCAGTGGTACCTGCAACATTTGATGCTCCACATGATCCATCATATATGCTGATGTGGATAATAGTTCCATCCAAGGATACAAGTTGATATAAATGTCTACCCATCTTCAAGGAGATAGTCCAAGAACATCATTTGGAAAGGCATCAGCATACTAATCCACCACTATAGGAGAAATTTGAATCCTCATGCCAAATTCTATGAAGGTGTGGCTAGAAAACTGGTGAGTGATTGTATGAACCCTCCTATGATAAATACCATCATATGCTTAAAAGGTTTCATTCTCACCGGGGAAGGGAATGTAGATCCCATCATCGCGGACACACGACACATTTCACCAAAAAAAATCAACTCGGGGATGGACTGCAGATAGCCATTCCATACCCAAAATGACAACATAAGGCCTTGATGCTGCTACTAAGATATCCCATCTAATTCTATCACCTACTAGAGTGATATAATACAGTTAGCACCAGTATGTAATTATGAAATATTCTCTTGTATAGTCTCTAATCGCTAGAACTGAGCCGACGACTCCAATGAAATATCTGATCTCCGAATGTGTTTCGTGGAAATGAAAGTGTGAATGGTACATATGTCTATAAGTACTACAGTTAGGGAGTAAAAGATACAGATCATACTTTTATTCATATCTGGTGTGTCAGGATTGGAGGCCTCAGCTTCCTGAAGCTATGCTCACCCCTATCCACTTGCTCCATGTTCTCCATGTGGACCTCTAAGTGCAGGTTGCAGTAGAACCTCAAATCTCTGCACACTTCCTCCTCCACGGAATGCTCCTCTACCTTGTCTACCACCCTTCATACCTCATCACTCTAATATCTGCCTATGCCTTAGTGGTCCCTCGACTATGTTTTGATTATCATTACAATCGGTCATTCGGTAACGAGCCATGTGGTCCTACCCGCCGAACGTGAAGAAAATTCATCCTCCTAGCTGACCTTCCATTTCTCACGAGCTCCCAACATCCAGTTCTACATCCCAGGGTTTTCCACTAGTGGGCCTGGCCTTCTTGGACCTCTGCTTCATCTTTATATGGCATCAAGCAGATGACTCGGCTACCTATCATCCAGTGCTGGCTCTCACCATCAGTTCATATTCAACTATGAAGCTCTCCAAAGTCAATGCTCACTCGATCAATCTATATTGCATAATTATATTCAGAAATATCCTTGATACTCTGTTCTCTTAACAGAGACCCTGATGAAAGGTACGATCCTTAAAAAATGGGTCTTGTACCATGTAGGTGGAGTAGCATGAGAGGTCAGTGACTCTCACTGAGTACTAGGGTACTGTTAGGTTTCCCTACTGTAAGTGCAGGTGCTCTTGAATACACACAAATAATTGTGTCAATGGAATGAAATCCTCCTCGAAGAGGATCTCAGAGTCCATACAGGTGATGGTTTCCCCATCATGTGTCTTAACCATCAGGGTCCACTATCTCCATGCATTTCCCTGGAAAAGGCCAGCAGTTAGGATAACCATCTTCTGTACTATTGTCTCAACCAAGATGAAAACTCTAGCCATAACCTCCAGCATGTCCTCGGCTTCCTAGGTGTCTTTCTCACCTATAATCATTATAAGGATTTGTATATGGAATATATACAATGATATCAATTTGTGTACACAGTCTGCAGAAGGGGCTGGTGGGACATTCTACCCAACGGGTGGTGGTGGTGTTGTTGCCCCACCTGAAGGTGTTACAACATTAAAAGGTTGTTTCACAGAAGCCTCATCTCTCAGAGGGACATCATCATGTACTCTCTCTAGAATCCTACCTGGTTTTCTTCATAGAGGCATCCAAAAAAATGGGTGTTCCAAGGATAATAAGTTATACCTTGTGAGATTAATGAAAAGTGATCAAAAGTAAAACATTTTCAAAACACACACAATGAGTTTTTTCATGCACCGAATCAGAAATCATAATTCATGGTCCTAGTGTATAGATAAATCAGCCTCCACCCCAACACTAGACACTCTAAATTGAAAACCACACCCAACACATTTGGAACAATTTCTCTATTAAAAATATTTGTGTCCTAGTTCTTTGGTAGAACTGACTCCCTCTAATACCAATTTGGCACGACCCATCCCCTAGAGATCATTCAATGACTATCCCAAGCCCATTTTCCATAGGCCAGGAAATGGTGAATAGAACCAAAAATTCATACCCCTATAATGGGAAGTCATTGCTGTTAAAACTGTACAAACACAAAAGACAAGAACATAAAAAGATGCAGCCACAAAGAAACACATAAGTATAAAAGGTGTGTACAGAAATAAAAGGGGCCAAAATACAAGCCCATATGAAATGTACCACTACAACTAAAAACAAAAAACATATCCCAAGAATCATATACTAAGGATCCTACAAGAAGGGTAAGTACAACTAATTTCAACTATCATCCACGCCAGGAAATCTACTCCATGTACCACCTGGTTTTGGCTCCTTCAGGTCTCAACCAAGCTCTTCGTCGTCTGCATAAGACACAACAAGGTGTAGTTGAAGCATGGGTAGGGGTGAGTATAAAAATACCTAGTATGGACCCCAGGACCCCCGAAGGTCTCCTAGATTTCCATAAAGGAAATACCAAAAATCATGATCTCAATCACAAAGAACCAAGATACATACACAACTCATTCCAGGTATATGTCAATCAAAAAAGTACAGATGATTTGTGGAGAAGTGTGATCATCTTACACTGTCAAGAGGCACTACTGCTGACCATACTAAGTCTGACCCACAAATGATCGGTATGTACTAACCCTCACAAGAAACACATAATATCCAACCCAGTTAGAGTTGATAAGTACTAATCCACAAAATACCCACACCGGATTTGACCCACACACGATCGGTATGCACTGACCCACATAAAATCTCATAGCATTGAACCACATAGGATCTGACCCACAAAGAATCAGTATGTTTTTAATCCATGATGGGATGCTCTAAGACTAGTCCTCATCATATTGCATTCTTATGATCCAAACAGGATGGCTACGTACTTACCCACAAGGGATCGCTCAATATTTACCTCTGTATGATCTGTCTACAGCCTCCTCCTCACTACCAGCAACTAGATTCCTGCTCATAGTATGCATGATACTATGAGAACTGGTCCACAAGCCATCAGTTTTTTTAAAACTGGAACTAAATACCATGAATAATTTACCCCATGATCTGTCATGTCATAAGGGTTCCAACGCAACTGATGACCCGTCAACCGAATGCCCGGTCTGTATGTTATTTACATTTTAGTGCCGAGGGACTAGTTGTATTCAAGGTCGATCCATACCAGTCGTACTCCAAATTTCTCCAAAACACTAATAAAATATCTCAAATGAAACATCTATCTCTATGGATCTCAGCGCCACAGACTGTTCATCAAATGGTCGTCTAGTTCTCATGTTACGGTAACATAAGCATATCTGGGCCTGAGAGGGGTCCGTGTCTAGTATTACCCAGCTCGATCTGGTCAGGCCCAACCCGACCCGATTTGGGTCGACCCAAACAGATTTGGGTCGACCCGTCCCTATCCATGTCTGACCAACCCGGCCTGAACTGTCCAAGGTGGGGCCATGAGAGATGCACCCCAATGCGCTGGTGTGACTCACCAGTGGGGTGGCCTCCAACTCCCAAACAACTCACGAAGAGTTGTGTTTATATCATAAATTCACAACACCACATGGCAGCGCCATGTGGTCTACGGGACATGTGTGCCACAGGTCCCCCTCTTGTCGGGTCTTCCATATCATGGCTCCTTCACCACGGCACACGATAGTGCGCCGCCTCACCTATGCGACCGATTGGTTGTCGGCCGCCCCTTCAGGTCTGCTGCGATGCCACCCTCTTTCTGGGTCGGTGAGTGCTGGCCACCTACATCATCACTGGAAAAAGTTTCCACTACCACCACACCGGTGCCACGTCATCAAGTCTTCCGTGGTCCACCAGGTGAGCTTTGGTGTCTCGTTATTCCTTCTAGACGTGGATACAATCCTCCTAGTATACTGCAGTCATTCTACACCTCTCGGTTTCAAGATTCCATCATGTTGGAACAACCCTCCTCCGAAGAACGCAATGAAAATCAAGAGGCGGAGGGTCCAGTTCTTGTTCATTTGGGCGGCTCCCTCTTCATTTGCTTTATAATAAGTGGGTGTAATCAATACATCATAATAAAATAATGATAAAACTAATTCAAATCCCCCACAACAACCCCCTACAAATTCTTAAACAAAACATAAAATCAAGGGAATATCTTCCACTAATAAACAACCCCCACCTCAAGTATCGTTGATAGTGTCTTGTTTTTAGAAAGAGAATTCGCACTTTGATTATTCAACCAGTGTTCATCGATCCCAGTTTGATCCCTCCAATGGAATCCCATCTTAGGTTCCTCGATAGTGGAAGGAATCACGTCACTCTGTTAGAGGTTCTTTTCTTAGTGAAGCTTTGTCAAAACCCCCACACCGATCTCCATTTAAATATAGTGGGGAAATTGTGAGTATTGCACCAATGAATTAATGAGGTTGATTAATTAATGAACCTCTCAATTCCCAATGGTGTGGCTACAAATTAAAAGAGGTTCAATCCATTAAATGTTCTGGAAACACAGTGGTCCTGCTACTGCTGGTAATCCACTAGAGAAAAATAAATTAACTTTCTAATGATATTTTATAATATCATTTTAATGTCCAAAATTTATCATTTTCTCCAGACATACTATGGTCTTAGTGAAGCTTCCCTTAAGAGAATATTGGTGCTGCAGATTCACCAGATTCCTTATGTTTTTATTCTGAGCATCGGTTCAAGTGATAGAAAACACCACCTGTATATTTACTGAATGTACCTTAAAAAAAGTATAAAAATTCATTCCAGGAACACCGGGACTTGGAATCAAGTGCGGTCAATTTTATTAGAATGTTAATTATCACAAATATTTTTTTAAAAAAATATATATATTTTTCTGGGTCTTTACCATGTTAATTTTCTACCAAAATAAATAGTAAAAGTGATTAAAATTAATCACATTAGTTAAGGAACAAATATGCGTAAGTAAGGACTAAACATAAAAATTAACAGCAAAATGACCTTGAAACTTATCAAACAACCATTTTATGAAATGTTTTCTATAACACACATTCCATTATACATTTCTGTTAGTTTGGTAATACTTTTTTAAGGTAAGAACATGTGCACGCCTTTTTTTCTAAAAATTCTATGTGATTCATTTTCTTACCCTATTACAGTCGACCACTGATTCCAATTTTTCACTCCACTCAAACCATTTAAGGTGATACGAGGTCTACCCTAGTAGCCTCTTATAAATCACCCCTTCGACCTTGAATCCACTTGCTCGGAAAAAACCCAATCAAGGAATCCTTTTGGCACAGACCAAAAAAAGTTACCCTATTAAGATTTAACATCTTCTTTCACGTTACATTCCTTTATTTTCCTTCTGAACCCCTCCATTTAATTTATTAAATTTTTTTGTGACAACACTAGTATAATCCATATACTAGGTTTTTTATGGAATGGTTATGGCCTGCACATACACACACCTCTATCTATTGTGTTTTGAACATATTGGTTGTGTGTTTTTTGAACTACTACCTCGCAAAATAATGATTGTTCGTTTATCTTTCACCACCAATCATGGTGGCCATATTGATGTAAAATCTATTTATATACGTAATATATTATATTTATTATGTATTTATGCTTATTAATTCCATTTAAAACACATATATTTTTACTTTTTGCATGTTAATATGATAATCTCATAGGAGGAAGTGTGGAATACTTCTCCCTTAATGAAATGTGATTTGTCCACACACAACAAATAATTTATTAAGGATGGGTTTAATAAAATTATTTGATATATACTATATGTTAATTATATTGTAATAATGGTATATATATACATATACCTATATATAAATAGGTCATTTAAAAACATTCTTTCAATACGACAATAAAACTAGAATGCATCGTTCTTGCATATGTACGGCATATCGTCTCCCTGAACGATATATACTTTTAAATACTTCATTATGCTATAGATTATTATAATATACCTATAATAGATATAACTGATATTTTTTTTCATTTTATACACTCTGGAATCATGATTCATGTATATGGATCAATGATGTAATGAATTAAGACACATGTGAAGAACAAAGTGAATATTGCCTGAAAAGAAAACATAACATAGGTTCTTTAAAAAGTGGGTAAAATAAGGTTATAATAAAACCATATACAGTAATAGATATAAGAATATTCTTATTAAAAAAATTATATTAAACATATATTTATTGTATAGGAACCATGTATGAGTATGGATAGAGTCAGGACATATGGTTAGCAGATTTCATATCACTTTGAATTTTCCGGAAATAAATGTTATGTTCACCACGTTTTCATTTTGTGTAGTGTTTATACTGCACATGATTGTATTCTATGTATCTTTTAATTAAATTTATGGTTATTCACATTAAATTTTTATGATACATATTTCCTGAGGCTTATGCTTCAATAGTTACCTAATTGGTAAAAAATTTCAATTTTTCTTTATTTAGACTTATGTGTTGTCATGCCTGAAAACTTTTTCGAGGTGTACATACTTCCTTTTAACATGTAATATCATAAATCTTAATCTATTCATGATATTCTATGCTTAATTTAATTTACATTTCTTACATACAGAGCATGATCCCAAGACACCAATTCATATGATTTTATTAAAAAAAATATCATTTCTTTTCGATATTATTTATGTTTTTGATTCCTTTGATGAAATATTATGATCCATATCCCAAAGAAAATTTTCAATTATCCTTATCATCTATTATTTAACTATATAATCATGTTTTGTACCATTTTTACTCATTGGTACATAATATTGTTTACAATGTGTCTTTAGGAATGCCCAACATCACTCTCTCTCCTATCCCAAATATAATTGTCTAAAAATAATTTCAAATAATATTATATCATACTACTATAAGATATAAAATCTATTTTTAACCCTTTTGTGTTTGACCATTTTATTCAAGGTAAAAATCTTATATTTTTTTATACAAGTAACTTTTCTTCTTTTATTATCATGCACCATGAACGTACCTTTGACCTCGTAAGACATGTAATGATTTACCTACTTTTTTTCCTTCAAAGATTCCTTTCACATTACATAAATTGTTAATATTTAATAAAATATTTTTATATGTATTTTTAAAGGATTTATTTTTTCAAAATGGTTTCTTACATATTTTATATTTTTCATGGAAAAAAATTTTCAATATGGTTTTCATGTCTTAATTACATGTTTTCAATGTGCTTTCAATGAAATGGTTTTCAAAGTGTTTTCAAGATTATTTTATATATTTTAATGAAAATTTATTTTCAAAAAAATTACATTATTATTTTATATGTTTTCATGAAATATTTTTATCCAAATGTTTTCAATATTTCATTATATATTTTTAATAATTTTTTAACGAATTTTTTTTCAAAAAATTTTCAAGATTCCATTAAATGTTTTCAAGTGTCATAAGAAATTGTTTTTAAAATGTTTTGAATATTATTCTAAAATTTTTTCATGGAAAATGGTATTAAAAATATTTTAATTTATTATTTATATGTTCCAAAGTTATTTTTCATGAACATTATTTACAAATGGTTTCACGTATTAAAATGTGCTTTCTAAAAATAAATGATATTTTCTTCACGAAACGTTTTTAGAGGATATTTAAAAAATATTTTACATATAAATGAATTCTAATAATGTTAATCATAACTTTTAGGAAATGATAATGATGTTCCATTTATATCCTTTTTATGAATATATTATGCTTAATTTCATGTTCTTTATAAAACTAATTTTTTATTCATTTTTAATATGATTATAAAACCTGTTCCTCTTTCACATGTTTTATCCTTTTAAAACCTAATTATTTTCACAGATTATGTTTATGATTAAATTATTATCAATCAGTCCTCTCTCTATAGTTTATGAAATGTTTAAATCTTAATGTTACAAAATTAATTTCATGGGTAATGATATGTGATATGTTTATTTCTAATCTTCTAGAACAAGTTTTTATGATTTCCTATTGTGATGGGTGGGACTTATATCTTTCTCCAATGCATTGGTTGATGATTTATATCTCCTGATATGATGATGTGAATCTAGTTCGTAGGCTTTATCTTTTACAAGAATTTGTGGATAACCAATCCATTACAATGAAATGAATTCCCCTAGGGATGGTTCTTTGTCCCTCCCTATAGGTGTAGTCACTATGATGATGGAATATGGGAAAACACAATTCACTATGGGAATAAGGGGAAACCCGATCCCTTATACATAAAGAATTGCGACAGGGGATGGTGGTGTGTCCTGTCTGGTGGGTGTAGTTCACATGAATTTCCCTGATATTCTCTAGAAAAGTGTGTTGACATACAAGGAATGATATCAAATTTTTATGTATTCCACAATTACATGTCTTATTACTATTTTAGTCTTTCATGGAATGTTTACTTTATTTCATAATGATTCATGTATTTTCAACTACTAGTAATTATGCCATGATTTATGTTACGATTTTTCATATGTATGGTATGTTATTATATTTTCATGATCACATTCTCATACCTAGTATGACCATGTTTATGATCACATGTCTCTCTTATTTAACCATACTATGAATTTCAGCTCACCTATTCCTTATGTTTCCTTTATATGTGTTATAAATAATGGTATTATGTATAATTACTATTGTTGGAGATATTTATAGGAGATATTGAACATATTTCACCAGGATATATGATTTTGATTCATAATTTCCAAAGACACTAAACTATTACGGTCCTCTAGCGTTTATTTTTGTAATGTATTGAACATTCAACTAAATTGATTTAGTATCCATGTTTTTTAATCTTGGGCCTCTATAGTTTGTGGAAAAGGAAAGTTAAAGAAAAAATTTTGAAACTAGGATGACAAATCCTTAGTGATATGCCCTGGTTTATTTATATATATATGTCTAGATATGTCTCTAAAGATATTTATAAGGAAGATTTAACATTTAAGAAAATTACCTTGAATTTTGGAAAAGGATATAGTGAGTGGTTTCAAATCAATACATCGCTATCTAGATTCTGTAAGTTGATGTGGATCTGGCACAGATGTACCTAGGGGTAATAATATCGACAAGATGTTTTGGGCTTTACTTGAGGTAAACTGGTATAAGATAGTGTTCCTTGGGGCACATATAGATTGACACTCTTAGGGGTTAGAATTTGGTAATTAATAAAATCTTTATGATCCATCATGAAATTTTTAGATATATGTTTACCATGAAGAACATAGGATAATCTTAAGGTGTCATAGATTATTGATGGCGTCCTTATTTATACATCCCATAATTAATTATTTTCAAGACTATGTGGTTTTCTACTATGATAAGTATTTATCAAACTATTCTCCTAGTTTTATTCAATGAAAAAAAAAAGAATTTACTTGGTTAATGTTGAATGTGATGGAAGATTTTATAATGAATAGAAAATTGGATGATTAGTGGAGAAAAAGATATTGCGATTATGTTGAATCCTATTTCATGATATATTATTAACAATGTTATCTTTGGGAATATTAATAATAGTTAAAATAAGATAATGATGTACTTTTCTATTAAATACATAGAAGAAAAATTATTCAACTTCTTAAATGTATAAAATAAAGGATTCAGAACCTTAAGGGATTGCACAAGCAGGGGGGAAGATTTAATTTGTGTAGGAAAATGGGTCATATATTGAAGAGTTATCATGGATTTCAAGGTCTAATCAGTTGAGAACATGGGAATTACCCAACACAATGACCCGATAAAATTTTTTACTTTTAAACCAAGTAATGACCCCTTCAATTTCAAATATAAATGTTGGAGGTTTGAATCATTCAATAATATGGATTTGAGAATTATGAATGGGGAATTATATTCGAATTGTCCAATTTATGTTTTTTTTGTTGATTTACAATAATTCTTTTAAAGGTCATGTTGGACTAGAAAATTAATTTCATGGAAATGTGATATTTTGATTATTTAAAGTTAATCAATAATTAATGCCTTATGCCAATATAATTATGTTCAGATAATGATATATTATATTTTAATAAAGAATTGGATGGTATCAATTTCCCTAAAAATGATTATTGAAAAAATGTTCTATGTCATAAAAGATGAATTTTACAACTTATTGTATTTAATGGATATATCCTATAATAGTTGGAATAGGGAAGCATAAAATTTTTCCAAAAGGATTTACGGTAATTCGGGTTATTACCACATTTTAATATAATATATGTTGATGTTATTAACTTGTTTTAAATATGACTAGAGAGTACTACTTTGTGATTTATAAGGGAATCAATAGTAAGGTGATTTCTTAAACTTCTTTATAAAGAATTTAATATCCATCTTTTGAAGAAGTTTTTTGGCTAACTATTTATTAAAATATTATTTCGTGATACTGATTAATCCAGTTAGATTAACATGATATATTCTATATAAGGTTTTATGAATATTAGATAGCCTGTTCAGACTACCTTTTTGGATGGAAACAAATGACAAATGGGACGGCATATCATGGAACTACTAATATATTAGTACTTTAGGACTGAAAAAGAAACCATTTTTATAGAAGGAGATGAACTGGATCAATAAGAAATAAAGTGTGACATTGTCTAGAAACCGTGCAGGTATATATTTTAGTGAAAAAACTCTAACATTTCTTTAATCCAAAATTTTGTTCCTATACCTACAGTTTCGATTAATTAGAATGATACATAGGTCATTACATATTTATGGCTTTCTGGTTGATAACATTATTTTAACCAAGTTATCTATCACTCTATATTAGAACATTAGGGAAATAATTTTCTTTCATATCCATGTTTTAATTTTCCACCTATGTTCTCCCATATGAAAATGTATTTATATGTTACTTTGGGTAACTGTTATTGTTCCAAATTACCCATTTTAATGGAAATTGTAGTATCTATTGTCAATATGTGGGATTATATAAAAAAACATTCATATATTAAACTATTGAAAACCTGGATTAATTTTGATGGTGAAATTCATTTTAAGGGGCTAGAATGTTTCTCCCATAGATTTTGAGTATTATTTGTTTTGAAATTAATTTAAATCTTCAATATTTATCATTTCACATGAATCCAAAATGTGTTATTTATATATATATATATTAAAAAAATATGTGAAAAATTCCTTTAACATGTAATAAAAACTAGGTTTGTTCTAATTGCAATACCAACTTGTCTTACGTTACAAGCAACATTGACTTAGCATACGATGCAGGCCAACCTAGGATTCCACAAAACATCACTTTTTATTTTATAATTATTTAAATAAGAAAATTATAAACAGGAAATTAAACATACTAAGAAAATATTTTAATATATTGTTCTATTATATGATTATAAAATATTGATAATGAATGGTAACATTTTTGATAATGTCCTTTTATTTTAAAAAAATTCGTTTCAAGAATGAATCAATTTTATTGAGAAACTTTAATCTTGAAAAATTTAAAATTTGAATTGATAAAATAAACATAATTTTTTAATTCATAACGTTGAAATAATTCTAGGGTGAATAATTGGTTTTGTTCTTAGAAACATCATTTTTGATGAATAGTTAAAAATACAGCACATCAGTAAAAAATTAATGTTTTCTCTAATTAAATATTAATAATAATTTATATTATAAATATTTTTAATGTCACATTACATAAATATTACATCAATTAGCATAATTTAATTCTTTAGAATAAATTTCACGTTGATACGAAATGTAAAATCTCATAAATCTTTTGAACTTTTTTTACATTAAAACACCTTTATTTTGTCCCGTTTGAGGGATTGGAACTAATCTTAATTTGTATTGATTATGTGATTGGAATTTTAAAAATAATACATAATACATTATATTCATTATTTATTTTAGATTCTAATAATTCCCTGTTAATTTTTTACCCAAAGTATTAGTAAAATCGATTAAAATTAATCATAGCGGTTAGGCCAAATTAAACTTAACTACGGAATAAAACTAAAAATGTATGGCCCAAATGACCTATAAACTTGTCAAGCACCCATTTTTTTACCATATTTAGGACGAAAACCTACCATTATTTATTTTTGTTGGTATGGTATGACTTTTTTGGTAATAACACATGCACATCTAATTTTATTCGAAAAAGTCCAAGTGAGTCATTTTCCTTCCGTATAAAAGGCCACCACCTCTATCCATTCCTCATTCTTGACTATACTTTTAAGTTCATTCATGATCTTCCAAGTATCATCCCAAAAATCCTCCCTTACAACTATAATTACCCATATTTTAATAAAACCTCTCAAATAAGTCATTGGCACAAACCTAAAGGAGTTACCCTATTAAGATTTAACATTTTCTCTCATGATCATTTCCTTTATTTTCAATCTAAACCACCTCCATTCTATTTATTCCCATATTGTGTTAAATATAATATATCTTGAGTATAATTTGATGTTTTTAAAAAACATGTTATACCTACACTCACAGACACCTCCATCTAATGGATGTTGAATATAGTGCTTCTCTCTACGTGGAACTACTACCTCAAAAATAATGATTGTTCATTTATCATTTTCCCCCAATCATGGTTTCTATTTTGTTGAAAACAATATTTATAGGTGTAATATATTATATTTATTATTTATTTATTCTTTTATATTAATTTTAAGGCACACATATTTTTACTTACTATTGGGTGTTAGTATAATAATCCCATTTGAGAACGTGTGGACTACCACCCCCTCAAAGAATTGTGATTCATTCACATACCAAATAGAATGTTTTTAGGATGGGATTAATGAAATGATATATATATATATATAATAATATAATAACTATATAAATATATATATTTCATTTATGTACCTTCTTTCAATACGAAAATAAAAATAGAAAACAACGTTCATGCATACAAGAAACTTACCGTCTCCATATAGAGTGAATTCCATTAAATACTTCATTATGCTATAGATTATAATAATATAATTAAAATTCCTATAATTGATATTTATATCATGTTATACACTCTAGAATCATTATATAAGTATAAGGATTAACCTTATTTTAATTTAAGACATATGCAAATAACAAAGTGAATATTACCTGAATAGAAACATTAACATATCATCCGTATCAAGAGGGTAATATAAGGTTATAGTAAAACCATATATGGTAATATATATTAAAACATTATTATATAAATGATATATAATAAACTTATATTTATTTTATAGGAAGACTGCCTGAGTACGGAGAGAGTCAAGTTGCAATGTAAGGGGATGCCATCTCACTTATAATATTCCGAAGATAAATGTTTTGTTGGCCATTATTTTTTTGTTTTGTGTATTTAAATTATATTATTCTATTGTATGTATGTTTAGTTAAATATATGTTAATACACATTCATTTTTTATGCTTATTTCATGTGTATTTAGTTTCAAAAGTTACCAAATCTTTAAAAATGATTGGTCTCAATTTGCCTTCATGGAGTCTTTTGTTTTCTATGCACCTAAATTCTATTTTTAGATGAAAATACATCAATTTTACAATAAATATTTGGAATTTGAATATTTCAAAAATATTATGTGATTCATTTAATTTAATTTCATTAAATTGAGGGTATGGTCTCAATATACCAAGTCATAATAGTTTATTGAGAAAATCTCATTTCTTTTTGAGATTGGTTATGTTTATGATTCCTTTGATGAATAAATATGATAAATATCTCAATAAAATATAGGATATTACATATCCAATGTTATTTCATGATATAATCAGGTATTGGTACCATTTTCTACTCTTTTTTACCAATGATAGTTAAGAATGGCTTATTAACAAAGCCCAACTTTACCCAATATTTGTTTGGAAATCTATGTTTTCTAAAATGGGTTTCTAGGAATATTATACAATTATCATAAAATATATAAAATAAATTTGAACCCTTTTATTATTTTAGCAATATTTTTAATGTGAAATTATTGTATTTTTACCAATATATAAATTTTCTACCCATATTAACATTAAAAAGGAAGGTTCTTTTGACCTTATAAGACATGTATAGATTTACCCATTGTCACTTCATCAATGCTGACTTTTGCATTATTAAAAAGGTTAATCATTATGATAATATTTTAAAATGTAATTTTGAAGGAATTTTTTTTTCGACAAATGGTTTCGAACATTCCATATATATTTTCATGGAAAACGTTTTTCAAATTATTTTTAATCTCTTAATTACAAGTATTCAAATTTCTTAGGTTGAATTGTATTTCAAGACGTTTTCATTATTCATTTACATGCATTCATGAAAATTTATTTTCCAAACGTTTTCAAGAAGTCTTTATATGTTTTAAATGTATATTCAATGAATTTTTTTCCCAAAACATTTTGAATATTCCTTTAAAATGATTCACATGTTTACAAAGAAAATTGTTTTTAAATTTTTTTGAAGATTATATTAAATGTTTTCAAGGAAAAATGTTTTCAAACTGATTTCTTGTATTATTCATAAATTTTCAGGGTATTTTATAGAAAAATTATTTTCAGATGGTTTTATGTATTAAAAATAATTTTCCAAACAAGAATGGATATTTTACTCAAGTAACATTTTAGAGGATTTTTCGAAATTATTTTCTATCTAAGACGAAATCTATTAATGTTAATCATTACTTCTAAGAAATTATATAATGGTTTCCTTCGTATAATTTTTATTAATTAATTTTTCTTAATGTCATGTTATTTTTGAAACCCACTTATACTTCCTGGGTAATGTGTTATGGAAAATGTTTCTCCTTCATAGGTTATATTATTTGGAAACTAGAATATTTTCATGGGTTATGTTTATGATGAAATTATTATAAACCCGTCTCATTCCATAGGTTCTGATACATTTACATATTTATATTTCCCATTTCATTTTATGGGATATGATATATGATATGTAAATTTATAATCATGTGAAACATGTTTGTATGATTTAATAATGTGACATGTAGAACCTATATCTCCCTTTAATTCATTGGGTGACGATTTATATCTAATGAGATAATAATGGAAATCAATTCAATGTGATTCATCCATTAAATTAACAAGGGGAATTATAATCCCATACAATGAATGTACTTCCCCCACGAATTGTGGTTTTTCATGCCCAGTAGGTGTAGTCACCATTTGGATAGAAGATAGGGAAACCAGATCCATTATAAGAATACAGGGAATCTCGATCCATTACAAGGAATGATATATTACTAGGAAAATGGTGTGTCCTGCTGAATGGGTTTAATACCCATGATGTTCCATGATAAGTTCCTACAATACATATTAACTTACATGGAATTGTATCACATGGTTATGTATTCCACAGTTCCATGTCTTATTCCTATGTTATGCATTCTTGTCAAATAATCTTTATTTCATTATTATTCATGTATTATGAACGTTAAATATTTATTTCATGATATTTTTTATGATCATAGATATGAAAGGTAAGATCTTCAATATTTATGATCATGTTTTCACACCCCTAGTGATAATTTTTATGCTTACATGTATCCCTTGTTAACTTTTACATTGCATTTGATCTCACCCATTTTTATTGATTTCATTTTCTCTGTTATGAAAAAAAGGTTTTAAGTATAAGTACTAAAGGTGGAAATTGTTATAGGAGATTCTGAAGATCTTTCACTGGGATGGAAAATTTTGTTTCACATTTACCACAGAAACTAAACTACTATGGTATGCTAGGATTTATTTTTGTAGTGTACTGAATATTCATCTAAAATGATTTAATTTGAATTTATGTTAATACTATGTCTCTATAAAAATAATATACATTATATAATAAGATGACCATAATTTTTGACAATTATGAACTATAATGAAGTAAAAAGGTAATTACAACAGTTAAAGAAAAATATCATTTCTCGGGGGGGGGGGGAAACATAATAATATAATGTATAAAGTGTCATAACCATTTTTACAAGACCCATTTTATTGATATATTTATTACATATAACCTATAAGGGTATATATGGATATATTTCGGAGGGTTTTGAAATGATAAAAATATTGTTATAATTGATTCTTTCAATAATTTCATATGCTCCCTCTCCCCCGCATATAAAAAGATACCCCTCTTATAAGGCCCCAGCCTTAAACCTTACTTAATCTTGAGTTATTACAAGATTACACATTGAGGATCTTTTCGGGTTTAGAGTTTTAGAGAATTAGATCATAAAACTTGCATTACATTCCACATATAAACAAAGTGGTTACATAAAGATAGTATTCTTCATTCCCATCAATGGAAACACATTTAAAATAAAACGTGGATTATTTCTTGACACATCCTTGACTCTATCATCTTATCATGTACCTTTCCCTTGACCTGTGAAAAACATTTCAAAAACTTCGGATGAGCATAAAAACTCAGTATGGGTTATAAAAAAAACATGGAAAGGAAACTTGAGTTCATATATACATAAGAATGAAATCATACTTTACCCATAAAACATAGGCACTTTAACATACCTCATAAAATCATGAATAAATCATAGAAATCATAAGACATAAAGGTAACTTGAGGCATTCATAACATTATTACGTAGGGAGTAACCCTCTTGGTTACGTTTGGAATACCCATCACAGTATATTCCCTAAAATCTCTTCGGAGAAACCTTAACGTTTCACTCCTTCGCGTTACCCAATGCATTGGAGAGCTATAACGGGCTCACCCGCCCTTAGTTTATCACGGAACCACCCATCTTCGTAATAATGCCCAAGAACCATAACATAATCATATCACATAAAACATGCATAAAGGAAACATAACATTTCCACATTTCAATCACGAGATATCAATACAACACATTGATATAATAAAAACATTATGAAAACCATTTTCAATACCAAAGTAAAACATGGTATTTATTTTTCGTTTTAAAAAAAATTTATGGCTTGTAGAGGAAGCCGAAACTCCAATAACGGTCACGACGGCGGAGAAGTCGTTGTCGCCACATACGTACGACAAAAACATTCCCTTTTGTCATTTAGTAAACGCTTCGTATAAAAAAGATTCATTTTGAATAAACATAAAATTCAAAGGGGGTTTATACACCGTATAAAAGAAAGTTGTGTATAAAATAAAATATTCCTAAATGAAAGGAGATTGAGACAAAGTCCCATACCTCGTATCCGACTTGACCCGACCGTTCTTTAATCTCCTGAATAATAAACTTGAGTTAATCTCTACTTTATTATGAACCTTTTTCAAGTTCATTATTCCTTTTATACCATGTTATGAACATCATGTAATCATTTAAGTTAATAATGTTCATTTTGTCGGTATTTGGTTCTTAAGTCAAAAATAGACTTCTTACACTTACATGTTGTTAATTTGGTCATAGGTTCGTTATATCCAGAATGATATTAATGATTTGAATAACATATATATCATATATATTCATCATATTCATGTATTTATAATATTACATCACATTTAGAGGTAAGAAATGAAATGCACCGTTCATGGAGACGGTAAGCCGTACGTATGCATGAATGCTACTTCCATTTCTATTTCGTATTTTTTTTTTGGAATGGAATCATAATTATATAATAGTATATTATAATTCCAGTATAATAACATATATAATATCATTAAATTTATCCTTTACACATCCCACATATGGTATTAACGAATCAAATCACTTTCAGGGGGCGGTAGTCCGCACTTCCTAAAATGAAGATATCGTGTTTACCCATAATGGAAACCATAAAGGTATGCCCAAAATGAAAAAAACAGAAGCATAAGGAGAACATGAACATATCATATATCATATATAAAAATAGTGACATCATAATGGCCACCTATTAAGGTGTTAAATGAGTATTGAACAATCATCGTTTCGGGAGGCAGAATTTCGCCATCCACAGAAACCGTATGTTCTTTAACCATTTGATGTAGTTGTGTGAGAGTGTAGCTCAAATAAATTTTATAACAACATCCTTGTATATTTAAGATACTGGTGTTGTTACAAAATATGTAAATAAAAAGAGTTTAGGGGTTTGGAGAAGCAAAATAAAACAAATGAACATGAGAGAATGAATTACCTTTAAAAGTGTATCTCCTTTTGATTTGTGTCTAAAGGCTTCCTTTGAAAGGATTCTGTCCAAAGGGAATCCTCTAGGATGAGGATAGGTATATGGAGAGAGTAAATGGGCAGGGGTTGGCCGAGCCAAAGGCTTGATTAGTGTGTGAAATGAGGTAGAGGTGGGGGCCTTTTATAAGAGGAGAGGAGGGGCACTTTTGGAAAGTAAAGAAATATTATTTTATTTGAAAATGTGTTTCGGTTTCAAAAGGTCCCACATTGATATAATTCGGGGCTAAGGTGACAAGGCTTATAAATACACTCATCCAATAAGTTTTGGACATGTGTACTTCATAGATTTTACATTATCTTTCCATTTTATTTACATCGTCAAATAATGATGTCATCGCTGCATCATTATTATGTCATAAATAATTTAATTTATTTAATGTCTAAAAAACCTAAAAAAAATACTATGATGTAGGAAATCTTTTTAGCTTTCCAATTACTATTTATAATCAGAAATCTTATCTTTATAACCCCATGTAAAATTTTTTTTCGTAAAACATATTATGTTTGTGTCATTTTTACTTTTACATTAAATAAAAAGTTATTTATGTCATTTTCCAACCAAAATGTCTCCATGGGGTCCCAAAGTTGACCCATGGCTTGTCTTGGTCGGCCATGACACAACCAATAAGGTTGGGACATGTTTCTAGGTCATTTCATATTATTAAAGCATTATTTATACCTTAAACTACACTAATTACCACTAATCGCGATTAAAAACTTAATAAGTTACTATTCACCAAAAAATTATTTTAGTCTCATTGAACCAAATTTTACTTCTTAATGACAACCATGTATGTCAGATTTTCAAAATTCAATACACATTAGTGGTAAACTTTCATTTAACTGAAAAATCAGTTTGCTTGATTACCACTTAGTGGTTTCACTATTCATCAAAAATTGATGTTTTTCAGAAAATTACCAAAAATTCACCCTAAGCTATATTTGATATTCCGAATTCAAAAATGAAGTCTATTTTACAAAATTCAAATCATATAAGTCAGATTAATTAATTTAATAATTAATTCCCGCTGCCAGAGCAAATAGCGTTTTTTTACAAAACAATAAGTATCAAAAGATTGACACCAGTTAAAGTCTAATTTCAAAGTGAAATTGATTCCAATGACCACCATTGGGTAAAATGGTAAAAATATATTCTAATTTCACTTCAAAACCAATTCAAAACATAATCTAATCATATAAATAAATTAGATTAAAAATAAGTTTTGATGTAAAATGCAGTATTTTTCACTATTCATTAAAAAATGAACATTGTCAGAAAAATACCAAAAATTCACACAAGGTAAATTTTGATGTCCCAATCATAAAGGATAAGTTTATTTTGACAAAAATAGTTTATAAAATTGTGAAAATATAGATTCAAAAATGGTTTGCCATCAAAAAAAAGTAAAACAATCTTTTAAGAATATTAGTGTATTCCATGCATAAGATTGTATTTATTTTCATTTTAAACCTCTATAACACTATCTTAATCATTAATAGACATAGATAAAAATATCTATTATTCATTACTTACATGGGATGTTACACCTCTCCTCTGCTCTACATATTTTAAAATGAATTTGGTTCATCCAAGACCATCCCAAATAACATTTTTAATCCCATACGAATAGCATATATCACTTGGTTTCATATAAAATTCATTTTATAGAGGAATTTTTTTAAACCAAAAGTGGTCTTCTGATGAAAATTTAACATTCATAAACGGTCATTTATTTATAATTTATTATTGAAGATCATTCAAATTTTATTCAATCATTCTAATAGGACCATTATATCCCATATAACATTATTTTATTATTTTAATCACATAATATTAATCCTCATCCTCCTTTATCAAATGGTAAATGAGAACATCAATCGTCAGTACAACATACTACCTCCTCAAGAACTGATGTAACTCATTTTCTGTCAATGCATCTCAAGATTTTATAAAATAATAGTTTTAATGTATATATATATATTTATTATATTATTATATTTATTTAATTATCATACCACATATTACTTCTTATGTTCCATGAATTTTTATTATGATAATTTCTCTTTTCTGTGTGGAAGAATAACATTTCACAAATCTATGTGATTCATTTTTCACTTATGATTTTCATGGATTGTAATAAAGATAAATTTAAAGATAGTGTGATATATATATGAAATGATATTGATCCATTAATGTTAATATTCCTCCCAATTCCTTACATTTTTACTCATTATGATAATGATAACATCGCAAGTGTGTACATACGACATATCACCTCCATGATGCGATGTGATCCATTATCCGTGTAAAAATTCAAAAAATGATTAAAAAATGTATCTAATAGAAAAAATTATATTTTTAATTTTCAAATAATTCTATATGTGATTATAAATAATAAAGCTGTCAACAATCAGAAAATTTACATTAAAATAGTCTTGAGAAAACAACGTAATTATTATTCAAAACAATATAAATGATGAATGATTTTTTATTAATAGTGAAAAATGTTATAAAGAAATCATATATGATATTATAAATATGAATATTATTATTTTATAAATCAATAAAAATATTTCAAACATTATTAAATATGTTCAATGATGCTAAAACATAACGAAACATTAGACAAGAGACTTCATCTAAATTTCCATTCATTGAGGAATTTTCGTAATGTAGTACACATAAATTATTTTATATGATTTATTTAATATTCCATATTAATTAAATATAATGAACCTATCATGATTCATGGTATTTTAAATTTGTATTTGGATGATTTCATTTAAGTTGATAATTTCCAAGAGGTAAAAAAATTTATAAATCAATTTATTTTAATTGTGAAATAATAATTCTTCATTGTATTTTACATTATAATATTATATGTGTAAATAATTTGGACTATATTATTCTATAATATAAATTTCAATCTTTGTATTTCGATTTTATACCCATAATTGATTAATATATTAATTGCCACACCAATTTTAATATCATTGAATGGATTTATTTCATAATCTATTTTTTAATGATTTTATATAGTTGAATTTACATATAAAGAATTAATTTGATAAATATATAATAAAATTATTTTATTTTATTATCCTCATGTAATTTATTATTTATTAAATTAATATTACCATAAACCTCTCATTTGTATTGAAAAATATTGGGAATTATTTTTATAAAATACAACATAATTTCTCTTTTCAGTCAAAACACATTTTTCCAAAACTATGTATTCTAGAAATGATTTCAAAAATGTTTTTAGCATTAACCAAATGAATTATTAATGTAATATTTACTCATTATTTGATATTTTATAATTTTTTTAAAAATTAATATTCATGATGTTTTCCAAATATGAATAGTTTTGTTATTACAAGAAATGTTTAAAGAATCATTGTTTTAACATGTATAATGTTCATGTAATTTCATACACTATTGAAAACTAAATTTTTTACAAGAAAAATAGAAATAAAACTTTTTATTTTTAATGAAAACCATTTTTATACATTTGTTGTGATCCTTTTATTTTTTTTAATTATTTTCAATGTGGAAAGGTAATTATCCTCTAGAATGTTTTTTAATGACATTTTTATTTTATTTATACTCATCATTAACATAAACCATTTATTTTACTTATGACCCAATAGGGATATATTATAATGATAAGGTCATTATAATTTCTCTTAATGGTTTATGACCAATTTTTCTAGGAAAATTATTGAAAATCTATTTCCTATTTAATTTTTATAATCAGTAAATTTACATTGAAACTATAACTTTTTTATCAACATTTAACATTATATTTACCCAGAATATAAAATTTATTTATCAGGGATATATTTATTTCAAAAAATATATATCATTTCTATACACATTATTTTTTTTAATGTAACGTGATTCAGTAGTGAAATAATTATTAATTCATATTTCGTACTCAATATAGAAGTTTGGGGATAAAGAATATTGATTAATCAATTTAATTTCAAATCATTGTACACGAAGATATAATTTGGGTTTATTTATAGATACACCTTGTTGCATCAATAGTATAATGACATGAATTAGTTGGTTAGTCTTAGTAAAATGGGAATTTTGTGTATAAAAACCTCTCCATTTTTAAGAGTCTTGTAAAAGGTTTTGATAGAAGAGGTATCATGATGATTGAGATCATACTCTCCCATAATATATAATTTACTTCATTATGAATAATGTTTTTATTATCCAAGATATTCTCACAATGATATTATCTCTATATGAATTTTTATTTTATTTTTATCGAATAAATATCTTTTGTTTTTTACCTTTCCACATTAATTATTATTTATTTATTCATGATATTCAATTTTTTTATTGGAATGTGTGTTTAGTTATTACCAATAAATATTAATTATGCCTTATCTAATTAGGATTTTCATTTTATTAATTAAATGGAATGTATGTTCATATATTATCCTTAAATTTGGATTAATATTTATTGATTTTTCTTCATTGACCTATGATAGTTTATTTTTTACAAAAATCTTAATGAGAATTTGATCTCGCCATTCTTTTTTCCTTTCCAAAGAATCAATGAATTGTACTGTGAGTGATATGCAAGAATATTATTGGGGGAATAATGATATTATTGAAAAAAAATGATGTATTTTGTGTACTCAAATGTAAAAAGGGAATCATTTTTTTATCTATATTACAAATACTAATAAACAATTAGATAATTTGGGTTATGGTGACTTGTATGTTACAAAAATTCAATAATATAGACACCAGCTCTATGTTACTATGGTATGTGTTTTTATAGTTGGTTTCATAGCAGTTTCAACAAAAAACATAGAAACTATATACAGGAAATCATATATTATGTACCATAAGACTTTGATAATAATTGAGGATAAGTATAGAATAAAATTATGATTTTTTGTAAGTTACATATTATATGTTCTACTAGGAAATATATACCTCCTAGTTAATATTTGTATACATGGTTCTAGAATACATATAGCCAAGGGATATAAATGTGATAAAGCAATTTCAAGAATTATTCATATGTCACTAGCTACATGTCAATTTTCATTACTACACACTTCATTTGAGAATCCATGGGGATTTTCTGTGAAAAATTTATATTTCTATACAAACTATTATGAAGAATTTGAGTAGATGATTAAAACTTATGACCTATATTAAACCTTAGGTGTATTAGATTCAAAATAAGGAGTCATGACTTAGAAATCCTATAATGATTATATAGTTTTCCCCCTTTTATTATTTTACCTCCCACAATTATTTCTATTTTTTCAATGTCTTTTATCGAAAGGATTCATATTAACATTGAATAGGAATTTTATTTTTCGGACTAAGAGAAAAAATGGGATGATTTAATCATTAAAATATATAATGATTATTCCTAATAATTTAACTAGAAATATAATTATCATCCAATAACTTAACCAACAGTCAGACTCATAAAATAAGAAAAAGATGTTGTATAGTAAGATATATAGTGGTGGATAACATATTATAAGGAAAAATCAATTTCATTCATGTGAGAAATATATAAATAAAAACCTATATATATTCCTAAAACGACTATTAATATGTTTTATATATGTAAAATAAGGGATTAATGAAATGATTTATTGATGAAAAATGATGAATACGATGTAATGGAATAAATTTAAAACTAGAGATTCATTTATAGTTTATTGTATAAACTGTGGGGAGCCTGATCATTATCCGTGTTAGTTTCCATTTAAAACTTTTAACCCCTATACCATTGATGAAAAAATGTTTAAACAAAATAGTTTATGTATTTATGTATTGTGATTCATGAGATAAAAATTTCAATTATCTTTTGTAATGTTATTTTGGATAAAAAAAATCATGGAAAATCTATTGATTCTGTTAAAATTTAGAAGCATATGTGCATTCATTTTTAAAATATTTTAGGAAACTATCTTGGATTTATGAGTATATGTTTTGTCAAAAGTTCGATGTATTATAATCACCTTTTGAATATTTATATATTTAGCAGATGACATGATTAATTTTATATTTGGAAAACATTTATAGGAATATAACTAATTGGATTAGTATATTAAATAGTTTTTTGCGGAATACAGGTGTATCATTTTTTTTAATATTAAGAATAAAAGCATTCCTAACCATTAAGGTTTAACATATATTTTATTTTCGTTATAATTAATTTTCATCAAATTTTTTTTATGTTAATTGAATTATATTAATATGGATTTAGAAAAAATGTAACACACATATTGTGTGAAAAACCCCCACATCTAGAAAGGCTATGAGGCTTTAACACACTACTAAAGGTCGATATAGTTTTATTTTATATTACAAGCCTATGTGATGTTCTGTTATATATGTCATTTTTTAATTAATTTTTTTGGCGAAGAAATATACATTTTGAACAAATGGAATTTTTGTTATGTTTTAGAGATTAATAACAAGTTTTAACAATATTGGTTAGGAAAAACATTTGTTAAACATAAAAAGTAATTATCACTCTTTTATAAATATTATGATCAATTAAAAGTTAAATTTAAGTCTCCAAGTATAGAATTTTTTTTATTATAATTTCATTTAATGGTGTAATACATGAAGGAAAAAATTTATCATAGCACTACCAAAAGATGAAACTATGCATAAGAAATTGAAATGTCTCATATAATGATATTTACTTATATTAATATATTGTAAAATAATGACTCAACATACAATAATGGATCATAAAGAAATAAATTTTTCTTGTTACCTTCATAGATAATTAATTAATTTCATTTTTACTTATTATAAATTTATGGTTTTGTGGTTTTTGACTTTATTTTAATCATTCACAATTTTTTATGAATGACCTCTGGCTTACTTCATCATTATTTGGGAAATCGTTTTTCTTTCATTTTCAAATATTTAATTCCCATATATTTTATCATATGTGGAAAAATATTTATTATTTATTCTATATGACCATTAATATTTATTATTTAATTTAATATGATTAGACTTTGTTAACCCTTTATGATATTGGTTATCAATATAAGAACATTCAAATTTCAGACCCTCATTTGACAAGTGAATGTTCTAATCGAAATGATAAAATTTTATGGAATGTGGGGGGAATGTAAAACCAATATATTTTAAAATAATAAACTTGTATTTTATAGCCTATATGAAATGTGACAATGACATTTTACAAAAATGTGACACCCTATGGGTTTATAATATATTTCTATTTAAAATAATTTTATCTCTTCGATAACATACAAAACACTTAACATCAATTGAAAATGAACCAACATATAGTATAAATTTTTAAACTAAACAGTAAATATGAAGGTATGAATAGGGATAAATAAATTTTGAAAATTATCTTCATTTATTGATTTGATATAAAATAATTATCATTAAAATTAAATAAAATGTTTTCAGAAAAATAGTATTTTTTAAATGGTTGTTTTATCATGATTTTACTACATAATGGAATATTAATATTTAAATTTTTAAAAAATGTACCTGATAAAATGAAATTAATTTTCAAAATAATCATTTCAAAATTAAATAAGGATTATTTTTTGGGATTTTCTCGAAATGATTCATTTTTTGGATGAATAGAGAGAAATACTGATTCTTTTCAAAAACTTATTTTGTTTTTAAATTATTTTTAATGGAAAAAAATATTTTAATTTTTTTATAAATTATATATTTTATTATTTTTTATTATATAATATTTATTTAAAGGTAATAAAATTCATATTAAAATTTTCTAATATTAAATTTTTATACTATTAAAAAATTTCCCTTTGGAAACCTGATTTTTCATTCTGTCAGTGGGTATAATTTTATATTAGATTTTTTCCCCTTATGTGAATTGAATTTGGAAATTTAAATATTTATTTGAAATATGAAAAAAAAATTATTATATAATACTCTAAACATATTTTTTTTGACATTACAAACAGTAAAAGTAGTGAAAATTAATCATTGCAGTTTAGGTATTAACATAATTATAGGTGGTTAAACTAAAAAAATTAAAGGGTAATATGACCTTACATCTTTTTGAAAACACATTATATGAAAATATTTTGACCTTATAACATATAATTTTTTGTAATAAAATATTTTGGTTACTTTTTAATGATAATAATGAGGTTGTAGTTGGTTCTTATCAAAATTCATTGCATATCCTCTCTACAAAGTATAAAATTCCACCCCCTCTGATGCCTTATTCACATATCCAAATACATTTAGTTAAATAATTAAATTACAAAATTAAAACCTTACACTAATATGAAAATTTTAATACCATTTCATAAAATAAATCCATTCTAACATGGCTTTTGGGGTAAACATGAAGAGGATGCCCGAAGAATATGTGATGTTATTAAATGATTTATTTTATATTCTTTATCCACACACCTCCATAAAATATTAAATACTAATGATAGTATAATAAAACTCGTATATCTCATATAATGTTATATTATTAATTTAATAAATGATTTGACATCCATCACTTTCCCCATCTAATGGGAAATGTAATTATCAATCATTTTTACGATAGTTCAATTCCCCAAGAATAAACATAACCAATTTCTAATCAACCCATGTCACAATGGAATATAATGAAGTATATAAGTTATATATATATAATATTTTTATTATTATTGAAAATTTGTAAATATAATTTTTATTATAACTTCTTACTTTCAAATTTGATTAAATTACAACAACATGGCTCATGTGGAAAGTGGACTACCACATTGAGAGGTGATGTGATATGTTTTTCACTTATGATTTTTAAGGAATGAAATTAGAATAATTTTAATGAATAATATATATATATATATATTAAAAATATTTTATTCTCAATAAATAATATATAACCCAATTTTTTACCCTTCCACTCTCTAAGGAAATGATAAAAATCACTCGTTTGTACATTTGACAAACCTTATCCGAAAGGTGATGCGATCCAGTATCCATATCCAAACTTCAATAATGAATATAAATTATTATCTAATGAAAAAAAGATATTTATAAAATTATATTAAATTTTTACATTATGGGTCTATTAAATATTCTCATGAACTATGACATCCACATTGAAACATTCATGTGAGAACAAGGTATTTATAAACTAAAATAACATAAATGAGGAATTATTATCAATGAATGGGTGAAAATATGTTATTAAAAATCATATATGGTATTATAAATATTAATATAGTTAGTATATAAATTAATAACATTATTAAAAAAATTATAAATATTTTAAATCTTGTTTAACCTAATGAGAGCGTGATATAGGGGACTTCATCTTAATTTCCCTTCATTAAGAAATATTGAAATATATTTCACCTAATTTATTTTATATGGTTTATATGTAGACCCTTTTTAATGTAATATCATGAATAATTAATAATTAATTTCAAGTTATGTAGTATTTTGAAATATTTCTTCAAAGGGTTATTAATTTAAAATAACTAATTGGTCAATAATTTTATAACTAGATTTATTTTCATAGGGTAATATTACATTTTCATTATCTTTTACATAAGAAGATTATTTGAGTAAAAAATGTTGATAATAATATAGTGTATTTGAACATTTTTTATGTGTATTTACATTTGATATCCATTATTGATTCACTGATTAATTCTCAGTTCAATGTTATGATCTTTGTAAGAGAATACATTACAATATGATTTTAATCGAAATTGTTTATACCTGAATTTATATTGAAGTAAACTCTTTGATGTTTGTACAACATTCAAATTTCATTTTGTTATTATACATTTATTCATAATTTTTAAAGAAATAGTCTCTTTAGTTTGTAAAATTATTGAAAAAATGTTTTTATTGATATACAAAATTATTCTTATCGTCCATGTAAAATACATTTTCGTTGAAATCTATGATTTGTAGAAAAGTTTTATCAAATGATTCTCATATTTTCCAAATTAAATATTAAATAAATTATTTAATATTTGTGGATTTTTATAAATAAAAACTGAATGGAATCATCATGTCTTCTTTTAAATGAAGACTATTTGTCTTTTCCCAATATGTTAACAGAATATGTGTTTTAACATGTACAAAATGTTTGGAATTTAATTTGGTATTGACCAATAAATTTTTTATACTATCCATTATAATATTAAAGGGATATTTTCAAGGTAAATTATTTTCCAAATAATTTCATAACATATAATAAAAAAATGTTTTTCTTTGTGAAAAATTTATTTACCCCAAAAAAATTTTATGGACATTTTTTTATTTCCATTCAATAAAGATATAATTATTTAATATTACCTATTTTACATAAGGGATATGTTGTTTTCAAACCATCAGTATTATTTTTCATGATTTCTTATGATTTGCTTATCAAAGGAATGTATTGAAATTCTATTTTTGATTTATTTTTGAAAAAAATATCATTCCCTTGATATATTCACATTCTTATCATCATTGAACAATAAATTTCTCCTAAATATATATAAATATTATAAATATATATTAATTAAAAATAATGTATATAATTTCTATATATTTCATTTTAATATGAAATTTATATGATTAATTGGGGAAATTATCATAATTTCATATTTCTTAATTGATTTGAAAATTTGTTGATACTGTATTCTAATACATGAATTCAATAAATTATTAGATATATATACAATTATTTGGACATACAGATATGGTTGAATCATGATTATTGTTATCCCCTTTACGTGTCGATTGTCTCATGATATGAATCAGTTGCCTTGTTTTAGATCCCCCTATTTCAGGTATTTGATCCTTTATATAAGTATAAATTAGAACTAGGTGATGTTTCAGGAGGTTCATAGGAGTTTTACCATGTTATTTGGGATGTTCTAGAGGTTTGATATTTGATAATGTTTAGTATAACAATGAAACACTATCCAAAATACCATACAGGTGATATAGTTGGTACTAGGTAGGCGCATGGTTCAGAAAAACAATGTGTCCATCCATGAGAAACTATGAAAACATGCATATGGGGAAATTCCATGATTGGAAAATAGTATTATAAATAAGGAAATACAACCCTGAATTTTTGTTTGCGGTAGTGGTGAGTGCATGGATAGAATTTTTTTTCTAACCATGTGCCCTAGTTGTGTACAATTAAAATTGAGATCTTGATTTTGGGGATATCACAAAATTAATCCAATTAATCACTAGTTCTCTATAAACATGTCGTAATTATTATTGATCTTTTTAAGTGGATGTGGAGGTCATTCTATTCGATCTTGGAATGACCTTTAGGTGAATCTATGTACATTGGAGGCCCATATGACATTGTAGTTCTTATTCATGGTTGTTTTCCTTAAATTACCTTTTATTCACTCACTTGTAATCATGTATTTAATAATTTTTGGATATTTCTATGTTGTGTGATGTCAATAATTATGATTTATTATTATTTTTGTTGATGAAAACAATATGTAATATGGTTTTTAGGATTATCAAGGGGGTTTCTTTATGTTTTATGTCATTCTTTATTTTGACATGTGGTTATAAGGTGGGGGATTTAATCACAAATATAACTAATTATAAAATGAATGATTGACTTCAAGTTGATTAAATTCATGAATTGAAATCATAAATTTATATGTGATTCTAGGTGTAAAAAAATCATTACGGATTGTTTTTTTGATAGTATTAAATGTTATGGTTTTTGAGGACGATGTTTTAGATCATGATATTAAATTAATAAGTTTAGAATTATTGTTTTTTTTAATTTATGGAATAATTCCTGTATAATTAATTTTATTTAAATAAATCTATTACTGAAATGGTTTGGAATGTATTTTTTCATACAATGTTTATTTTTTTTCATGCACATTTGGTACAAATAAGGGCAGGAAGGTTCCCCTGTATAATTGGGATGGAGAAGGGATTGATTTTTATCCCATAAAAATGGTTCACCAAGTTTCATATTGGTAAAAGGATGACTCACCACTACTACATATATGGAGTTCTGTGGTTTTCATGTGTGTGTGTGGATGTGTGGAAGTTTAATGTGTATAATAAAATATAATTTGAGAAAAACAATTACAAATTGTTAGGTATAATTCCTTGGAAACCTATTTGTATTGGAATGACTCTTTATTTAGAAAAAATATGTTGTTTTTCATATCAACTAATTATAATTATATAAAACAATCTTATATAAATTTGATAACATTGTTTATCACAGTTTTTTGAGATAGGAATTTACTAGGGGGAGGATAATGAGTTTAATACACACCCCTTGCTTGGAAAAATTAGCGAATTTACATATTTGACATTTAAAGAAATATGAAAAAGAAAGATATCTAATTTCATTAATGATTCATCTTCATACAGTGTGGATTGATTATAGAGTTGGAGATTAAGGAATTTTGGCAGTTACTAAGTGGATTTCTTCAATGTATTTTAGTTTTTTTGCCTTTGTTTCCGAAATGTAAATTCATGTATTATGTTGTCGATTTGATTACTCTTTGAGTTGTATCACACTATTCTCATTAATCATACCATTTTTGTTTAGTTATTGTTATCCTGGTATGGCTATTTTATTTTCAAAAAAAAACATCCCCCAATTTTTTCTGATGAACTAGGAATTTTTAATCATCCATTGATATCTTGGGGATTTAATAAAAGGACTAGTATCACACAATTCACTTATCAATCCATTGAGGTGGGGTGGATTGTTATAAATGTTATATGTTTTTTTGTCTAGGAGTTGAAAATAATTCTTGTTTGGTTCTCATTTTCATTGCTATTTTAGATATATGATATTCAGAATATGAAATGTAGAGTATAAAGAGGAATAGTTAACTTATATATGATGGAGTTCATGTCAACGGGTAGTTTGGAAGCATGAGTTTTTTTAGACACATCTAGATGTTTTAACCACATCACCACGTGTTTATATGATGAGAAGAGCATGAAATTAATTGATTTTAAGGACATTAAACTATGTGTTCATAATTAATTTTTTGTAATGATTTATCATTTGGTGAAAAAAATGTTATTTTTGGAAAACAACTAAAAATGGTTTGATATTCAAAAAGCATGGGGGAATATTTTAAAAAAGGATTAAAATGGGAATTGATGAATTTTATAAATCATCATTGTTTTTTAGATATTGTGCTAAATTTTACACTCCTATTACTTTATTTGTTAGATATTGATACATAATAGAGTTTTTTAGTTATAGAAAACGTAACTAAGTAGGCACTATAGTATCCAACCAGAAGTGGCTACCATAAATGTAGTTGAATATGAGATAGAAAAGAACTAACAATGGATTTTTAGTATTGAAAAGTCTTTTATAGCTGTGGATATAGGTAAATAAATGGATAATCAAGGAAACTAGATCCTTTAGTTCAATTCTAGAAGAATAACCCACCCATTAATGGAGCGATTTAGAACTGAAGAAGAAGATGTGTTTCTAAGTAGGATGAATCTAATATTTAATTTCCTTGGCACCCTAGATAAGCTAAATGCTAATTTGGAAACAAATATGCTGAATGATCCAACATTCTAGTATAGGGATATATAAATTTATTATAAATTAAGATAATTTATTTCATGGAATGATTTAGTCGTTTATTTAACAAGAAAATAGATCCTCACCCATTAATAATTTCTATAATGAACAACTTCATTAGGTTGAAGAAAGATAAACTCATAGTTAGAGTGTACATGGCTAAATTCATGAATTTTTCTTAATATGATCTCAAAGATTTTATATGTGTGTCCTTGAAGGAACACATTATTTAATCATGGCTGAGGATATAGATTCATTAATACACTTACATGCATTTTATATCAGAATTCATAGATATCGTAAATAGATCAATGGTAGATTAAAGAGGCATCATAGGTAATATAGGTGGAGGTATCATGTTGATTCCAATGGGAACTGGTGGGAACTATGATGATGGGAATAAATAAAAGAGGGACACTTATTTTACATAGGAATGAATGAATAAGAATCAAATAGTGATATCAGTGAATCTTTTTCCCAAGAAAAGTGTAATCCTAGAAGCTTTTAGTGTTGTTATTAAATCATATTATGTGAGATGGTATATAAAAACCTAGAGTATTTGTCAATTCCAACCTGATGGAGATTCTTCAGTGCTATTGTCATATTTCTTCATGGTCGGGTGCTTGGGCTATGTCACATATTCCACAAATGAAATATTCATTGATGATATGAGGGTATCAAAATATTTCCCATTTGTTGAATAAAGAAAGGCATGTCTATGCTTGGAATACAATGCCTCTGAAAGTAGTGAAATATAAAATGGGTAATAAAGAACATTGTGCAATAAGTAATAAATTTTATGGGAATTATCAAATTATCATGCATGATAACCATGACATTCGATGGGGAATGTAATGGTTTTTTTAATAATAGCATTAGGAAGTATTTATTTCATATTGGTGCATCCCATTAATTTTTGGATTCTCATAAAATTGATCTTCTGGGTTTTTATGTTGAGATAATTCCATCTATTCTAAAACATTACACTCCTCTTAGACAATGAGAATGATTTGAAATTAAGTGAAAATCATGTCTTATGAATTTCAATGGGGCTAAATTGATAAAGGGATTTTTCTATGCTTGAGATGTATGACTATGAAATAATCCATGAATGGATTGGATGATAATGTTCAATGATCACATTGGTTGTTTTACCCAAAGGGTTAAATTCATAACACATAAAGATGTCGAGCATCTTTTTAAAGGAGTTATAATAGAAAAGTAAAGTTGAAAAAGGTTTTTGGAAAAATAAGATGAAACTATATCATACATGTTGGGAGCTTTGGCCTTATAATTAATTGATGAAATTGAGGATACTGCATTTATAGAAATTGTTGACCAATTTCATATTGTTTTCCTAATAATTTTTGAGGGTTTCCACCAATAAAAAATTATATTTTACAATTGATCTCTTACCATGGTCTATTCCTCTCTCAGTTACATCATACAAAAGGGTTCTATCTGAATTAATGGAATTGAAATTACATTTTGAAGATCAATAAAGAAAAGGGTTCAGTCCGCATGGTACATTACTACGTGAAACACCTATTTTAATTATAGGAAAATCCAATTGAACTGTTTGTTTTTGTGTGGATTATTATACTCTTATCATAGTTACGATTAATAATCTATATCATCTTCCAATCATTAATGATATATGTGATCAATTGGGGGGAGCCTACTATTTATCTAAAATTAAAATTCATTTAGGATATCACCAAATACCATTTTAGAAAGTGGATATTTTGAATTCATATTTAAGTAGTATATATGTCAACTATGATTATGTTGTTGTTCCATTTATTCTTATGAATTCACCTGATATCTTCATGGAATTGATGATTCATATATTACAAATTTATCAAGATTATTTTTTGTGGTGTTTGTGGATAACTTACTGGTGTATTATATGGAAAAGGATGAGCATGAGTAATAGCTGGTAATAGAGTTGGGTATCTTTTGAGATCATCATCTATATTCTAAAACATCAATGTGTGTCATTTGGATTAAATAGGTATGTTTCCAAGGAAAAATAATCCTTGAAAGAGGTGATTCTTTGCATCTAAAAAAATTGAAGAAATCATATCTTGGAAATGGCCAATGAATGTCCATAAGATACACATTTTACATGGTATGTATTGTGATTATCGACATTTTCCATGAATTTTCATGACTTGATTCTCCAATTATATCTTTGATGAGGGAAAATGTTCTATTCAGATGGAATGTTAAATGTGAGATGTATTAAAATAAGCTAAAAGTTCATCTTACGTCAACACTGATTGCGATATATCGACAATTTGAATGAGGATACATGGAGTATAATGATTCCTTGAGATATAGGATGGGTTTTTCCCCTTGAATATATATTTTGTTTTTTTGTTATAGCTCATGGAAGTTACAGTTTTTTAAGAAGAACAACCCAATAATCAATTTATATCTATTTTATATGATCAATGCATAGAAGACACAATTTAATTACCTATTTTATAACACACCTCATTTTTAGGAACATTTATAAATTAATTAAATTTCATTGATTTATTTTATCAAATGCTACACCATTTTATTCCTTCACTAGTGGCACCACTAAATTATCTTGTGTGAATCCTGACATTGAGTTTCTTCAAACCAACTTTTAAATATTATAATTACCCAAGCAATGTTGTTCAAACATAATCGTTTAACCTAGTAATATGAATTATAATAATTTCATTTTAAATAATAAATAAAATTATTTTATGTAAATATAACATATTGATAATTAAATTTATAATATTTGGTAATGTGATTATTGGTGTTGGGAAGAGAATTTCGTAAAAGAATGGCTTTTTATATCCTTTAGTGAACATTTATAAAATAATTTTTTGACAGTTTTTGAAAATATATTTTATAAAATAATCATAATTATGGAATTCAGAATGTCAATATTATCTTAGGGTGTGTATTTTGGATTTTTCTAAAATATTACTTTTTTCGACGAATACTGAGAAATATAGGATTTTGACTAGAATCTTTTTGAATCATTTTTTTATATTGTAAAATTATATTTCTATTATCTTTCAAACAATAATTATTTCTATTATACATTTAAAATTACAATTTATATTACTATAATAATTTTCATATTGATGTTGGATATAAAAACATTTCATACATTTGACCATTTTCCCATTAAAAACCCATCCATATATCTCTTATGTAAGATTAAATTTACATTAATTTGGGTCACTATTTAGAATTTTGAAAAATATGTTACATATTTTTAATACTCAATATTTATTTTGTATCATATGATAAAATTATTTTTTAGTAAAAATATTAATTAAAGTAATTAAAAATATTTACAATTATTAAGGTAAAAATGAGATTACTTAATGGTTATACGTAAAACATAAATTGTAAAAATGACCCAAATATTTTCATGAAATCAATTTATTGAAATATTTTAACCATGTCTCCTATTTTATCAAATATTTACAATTTTTGGAGGCACATTTAACCATAAGGGTTGGGAGAAAATCCCTATCATTAATAAAGGGACAATAAAATAGACATCATAAAGCACTTTTGACCTGTGTAATCGAAAACCCATTAAAATCTCATATTCCCAGAGGGATCAAACCCAAGAAAAAATCTTGTACAAAACTAATTAAAGTGGCCCAAAATCCACGATTTAGTGGCCCGAGATACCTCTGGGACAATACCCATTACATAACCAAAGCCCAAACATATCCAAAGTACAGAGCCCTTTGATACACATGGTGTCCACTCCTGTGGTCATGCCCAACAAGTCGGTGTGATGTCTCCCTTCGATCACAACCAACCTATTGAATTCCCACCATTGTCAACTAGAGGATGATTCAATATCAAAGCCTCATGAGTGATTCATCGTCGCCCAAAGGGGGTAGATCCACTGATCTATTCTACCACAACAGTACATCGCATATGACTGACACCATGATGATGCACAACAAAAGGTTATCATCCACAACACCATCCACTAAGGACCACTAATAATGACCAAAGAACACCATCACCCCTATCTGGTTGGAATCTGACTAGATCAAGTCTACGACATAGTAATATACCATATATGACCAACCCACTAATCATCTGTAATGGAACACACTAATACTGTAGGAGATCCAATTCATAGATGAAAATTCCAAAAAGCGCTAATTATACGAGATCTAGTCTGAAACACATATTTAAACTATATCTGAGGATGTTGACCACCACTACAAAGTCCCCTCCACCAACATGATGAAGCTCAATTTATGTCTATATGGCATACTTCCGCAACCTGCAACCACACACCACTGTCGCAGCCTCTCACTAGTGTTTACCATTTTGTAATTATAAAAATCTCACACCTCCACTACAAAAGTGAACAAACCCACTATCTTTTTCAAGCCTCCCAAGCCCATTACTTCAAAAAAACCCTATACAAAACTCCTAAAAAATCCCTTCTCTCTTCTGAAGGGACTATATTTGGTCATAAATAAAACCAAGGGAGTGTTGTGGTGGAATCTAAAAAGAGGATCATGAAAATGAGTAAATGAATTTCAATAAGAACTATTTTTTTAATTCACCAACAATTCAGTAATTATTATTATATTATTTTATTAGTTCATGGTAACCTTAGTATCATATATATAATGAGTTATTTTTATGTTTAGGGTTTGACCTACTCCATTAAAAACTTCAATCAAGAGTGATACACAATCAACATTCATGTTTACGATGAACTACCGTCTCACGAAAAGAAGTTACTTGTTCTTCCATTTACACATATTAGAGTTGGTAATAATAATTATATTAATATTGTTTTACAATTTATAATCATTTTAAGATATTTTTATGCTTCATAATTTTTATATAATAAAAACCTTCTAACTTTCTGTTTTTTGGAAATATGATAGCATCATTTATAGACATGTTGACTACATTCTCGTCAATGTAATGCAATTCATTCACACATTCATAGAATGTATTATGGATGGGTTTAGTAAGAATATATTATAAAAAAATAATTCTACTAGGATGGAAATTTATGTATATATACCATTAACTTTTCTTATTTCATTTAATTTGATATAAAAATGGAAACAACATGAATTTTGTACATTTGGCTTATCGTTTCCATGAATGTTGTATTTCAGTTCCAATTTATATATTTTAATGATTATTAAAATTACTTATATACTTAATATATAACTACGTTTTATAATTTATTTTATTATTTATATAATTAAATAATTATTTGTGTAAGAGGTAAATATATAACAAATCAAAACACATGAAAAAATTAACATTCTGGTTGTTACACGAAATGTATCTTTGATGTGGAATTATTAATAAATGGGAAATAAAACAGTCATAAGAAAATAATATATGGTATAACATGAATTAAAATAATTCTGAAATAGATCTTTAATAAACATATATTTATTATACAATATTTTTGATGATGTAATATGAATCTTTAGACATAAGGATGGGTAATTTCTTGTCACACTTTTATTTCGATGAGACTTATTACATATTCACCACTCACTCCTTTTGTGTAGTGTATATACATAAAATGAATTTATTATATTAATATTATCTTTTAAATTATATTTAGTGACATATAGATTAGTTTATCTCTCTATTATGGTATTTATATTTCAAATGTTACCAAAATGGTAAGGTTATTTTGACTCAGTTTTTATTCTTTGAGACGCAAGTCATGCTATATGCCTATACACTTTGATGAGGTGTATATACATTCCAATTGTAATTTTATATAATTAATATTCATATTTTCATAATATTTTTAGTTTCATGTATTTTCATCCATTAGTATGTAATATGGTTCAATGTCAAAAATTGTTATTCCAACAATATCAATGTTTGTCATTATTGTTTATGATTATGCTTCCATTGATTAAAAATTTAACGATCCATCAAAAAATAATTCACTAAACGTTTCATATCCATTATTTAGTCATGATATCATTATTAAATGTACCATTTTTCATTCTTTGGTATATAGTCTAATTAAAAAACATTTTTACTAAAATATGACTTATTTCAATCAATGATTGGAAATCCATTTTCTCAAAAAAAATAATGTTTTCTGAAAATATTCTAAAAAATAGACTAACAGGTTTTTTAAGATTAATTTTTTACCAATGTTTAAGATTATTAGAAAATATATTTTAAAGTAAATTTATTTCCTTCATTTGATCAAGTATATTTTCACTTCAACCGATAATATAAAAAAATCATTGTTTTTACACAAACACACACCATCTAGCGAATTCTATGCCATCATGAACACTCCACTATTTAAAGATTCATTTTTATGTTTTTAATTTTATTTTCAATTAAAAATATTTCTAAAATATTTTATGTTTTAAAAATAGATTTTATGTTGAATGGATACTTTTATCTAGAAACATTTTAAAAGATCATTCAAAATTTTCAATCTTTGATGACATTGATTAGTGTTACATATAACTAATCTGTATTTAATGGATTAATACCATTCATATCATTTATATAAATGGTTTTTTTGATTGAATGTAGTCTATGAAACCAATTTCACTTCCACAAGTTATACAATTATTAAATTCTTATGAAAAATGCTTATTTTCACAGGTTATTATTTGATTAAATGATTGTGAAACCTGTATCTTTTTAATAGGTTATGACATGATGACATGTTTATGATAAATGTTTCATTTCAGGGGTTAGGATATGATTATTTTTCTTGAGTCCTAATTGAGGTATACTCCACCATATTTTACTGTGTATTATGATGCACTAGTCACCAAATAATTGATAAGATCCACTAAAACGATATTTTTGATTCTCTAATGTATCCATAATGAGAAATTAATTATGTCAATGTATCATTTAGATGGTGAAGAAAACCAATGGTGGCCTCTAATCATGAATAATGGGAATCAAGATTAAGTTGAATCTAGGGATTTGGGTGATTTCAAGAACTATGTTTTCAATAAGTACATTCCTTGAGTTCTTCAAATGAAGATAGATATAGAGTTCCTTGAGTGAAACAATAGGGATTATGATTCCACTGGTATATACAATGATAATTTTACAAATATTTTTTTGGTAATCTTCTAGAATTATCATCCATCATGAATGATATGTTGATATATTCTATATTGGATTAAATCCATGTCTCCAAATTGAATTATCTATAAGAGGTTTCATCATATATGGATAGATTATATGTTGTTCTATCAATGTCGAAATGATAGATGTAGTTACATATCAACATCATGGATTTGAAATGAAATGGAAGATGTAGTTTAAAGGAAAATATGAAAACTATAGAGAGATTATGATTATCATTTCATTATGCTCTTCATGTGGGAAGAAACATGTATGAAATTTTTATAAGGGGAATAATGAATGGTTTGTGTGTGGAAGTGATGTTCATCAAGAAATTGATAGCTGAATAGATTGTAATAATATATATGTAAATGAAAAAAGAGAATGATTCATAGAATTCACGTCCCACACATCAGTTCATTAATTTTAAGGAGAATTGGAATTATGTTAAACTGTTAACAATCACAATAGTAAATAATGATCATTGACATGAGAAACCTCTTAAGTTGAGAGACAAGGGAAAATATCATCTGATCTATATTTCTAATTATGTGTGTGTTTATGATGTGGTGAAAGGTATATTTACCTACTACACTAGAACTAATAACATATAATTTTATTCTGGATATAACAACTCATTCATATCTAAAAAAACATGTAATGGTATTATGATTCCAACCAAATCATTCGATGTGGAATTAGAAGTCAAAACCACTAATGGTAAGATGATGAAATATACCATAGGATTAAACTCTGGTAGATGTTTATGGGATGGTGATTCCTAAAATTCATATCATTAAACATCTGATTGAATTTGATGAAATTATTAGTAATCATTATACTTTATTTCATAAATCCAAGATTAATTATAATGGAATAAAAGTTTTTTTTGATATTTCAAACCAACCTGACAAACCCCTACCATGGTTTTCAATTTCATTCATGAGGGGTACTTTTTAAGGTTCTGTTTGACTGTCTAAAAATAGACATTGTGTTTTGGTTGTTTTAGTAATATTTTAAAACAAGTCCTCGTTTTTGTGAATGTTATTGGAAAATGATCCATTATGGAGTGTTTTTGTCACCCATGGTGACACTATATCGTGTTTAAATCATCAAGGATCACTGGGTGGTCATACGTATTTTTGGGTGTAATTTTAGGGGTTTGGGCCATTTTCTGGGGTTATATAGATTCTGCTTAGTTTTCAAACACCGTGCATCTTAAACCTGAAAATTCGTAGAATTTTTCTTGGAGCATTCGCATGGTTTTCACGCACTTTCGAAAGATATTAATCCCATTACTAACCTAATAACATTTATCCTAAAAATTTTATTTGAGTGATTCCACCTCCCATTTGTTGAACTACCTTTTGGGTATTGATCTAAGGTAACCTACTTCATTATCCATTTTTTTTATATTTATCACCAACGTTATGAATTCTTCATGGGTTCTTCATCAAATCCATCCCTTTTTTCTGCTCATACCTTACCTCTATCAGTTTCTTGGTTTCTCTTGTAGTTTCATCTCATGGAATAACCCTAACTAATATGGTTTATGTTTGGTTGATTTCACTTTGGATATAGTTTGTGTGAATGGTCTGTGGGGCTTAGATCTGTCCTCTACAACAGTTTGATTGTTTTCACGCACCACTGATGTAGGCATTTCCATGATTTTCTTTTATGATGAAAATAATTGGAGCTTTACTATCATCATTTAATTTTTAAAATATATCCACATCATTAGAATAATCATGGTTATTTCATTGTGGGGTTTCTATGTCGATATGATTTAATAACAATGCAATTTTTTGGGTTTCTATTATTATTCCTATAAATGTGTTCATGTGTGGTGTTCAATAATATGCATATTATTTTATAAACATGAAATTAAGTCATGGTTGTATTATTTGGAATTTTTTTACTTATTAGCTTCATTTAATTAAGAAATTGGGAATGAAATGTGACTTAGATTAACATTTAAGGAATTATTATTTATAGTGGCTTATTTTTTAATGGTTCTCATGGTTTTTAAATGGATTGTTCGGGTTTACTAAATTGAGATGGTTAATGTATCTAAAGAATCATGATAAGAAATAACAAAATCATTATTTAAATTAGATGAGTTAATTGTTTATTAAATATATGAAGTAAATTATATTTATTCTGAAAAGTGTGATATATATACGGATCATAAAAGTTTTATATATAAATTCACACAAATTGAGTTGAACATTAACCATAGAATACGGTGAGAGTTGATAAAGTAATATTAATGCTCAATATATTATAACCCTTAGGAAGGGATTATGTTGGCCAATGATTTGAGTCTAAAGATGATGATATTGTATATATGATAAGGATTAAAAAAGATCCAATATTTTTTGATTTTCAATGATTATATCTAATGATCCTAATCGAAGGGGGAGCATCTTATCTTTGCTCATTAAAATTTTCAGCAATCAATCCATGTGAAGATTAAATTGGGGTAAGAATACGATTATGAGATAATAAGAAGGTTAGAAATGTTCATGATTTTATGCTTGATTGTGATGGAATGATAAGGTTCAGAAACCATGTATGTGTTCCTTATAAAATAGATTTAATGTTGTTGTTATAGGAAGTTCATAGACCATTATTATCTATTCATCCATGAAGTACAAAAATGTATAGAGTTTTGAAAGAATACTTCTGGTGGGATGAAATGCAGGGATATATCATATAGTTTGTATCACAATTCTTGATATTCTAGAAAGTTTTGGGTATATGACAACATTCTATAGATATGGTGCATCCATTACCCATACAAGAATGGAAATGTAAGAACATTAACAAGAAATTTTTCAATGGACTCCCCAAAAACAATAAAGGTTATAATTATCTATGGGTGGTAGTCAATCACTATAACGACCCATACTTTACATACATTGTTAATACTTCAAAATTGAAGCACACTTATTACAACATATGACAAAACCACAAAGGACCGTATAGGTATAGTGTATTTAGAAACTGGGAAACATAAACAACTGGTTCATAAATCTTCTACAGTGTCTTCCATTTATTTCATCATATCTAGGGTCCATTTTAGCATATTCTACTTAATATCCATCTTCCTGACCTGGGGAAAAGAAAACATAAAAGGGTGAGCTCAAATGCTCAGCAAGGGCAAATAAAGGAAATAAAAATCATATCATATCTTTTTGAAAATCAAAACCTGCAAAAGAGATCATAATATCTTAACATGGAATAAATCATAGAAGTGAAAATGAGATCCCCATAATCATAACATAAAACTTGAAACTTTGTGGCATGCACACATAATCATGGAAAATCATTTCTTGTTAGTCATGACTCATTTCCAAGACTATCTTAGTGGACAAAGTCCCTTTCTGAACCGAGTTCACTCCTCGTTTCAGTCCTATATCACTGAACCGAAATAACCTTCCATTCCAGCCATGTCTATCTCATGAGATATAAAATCTTTACCCAATGCATTGGTGGGAGATATAGGTCCCACCCATCTTATAATGAATCCTTTCTTATGTGTGCCACATAATCATAAATCATACATCATCGCATAACACATGTAACAAAAATGGGATTCTTGAAACATCATGACATCATAAAAAAATCATATAAGGTAAATGACTTCATAAAAATAATTTCCTCAAAACATAATCAAATAAATTTAATAATAGGGATAAAAACAGAACCCTATATTATCTTAGATGGAAAATAATTTTGATAAAACATTTGAACTCCATTCTTGAGGAAAATATCTTTTCTTCTTTAAAAACATTTTTTTCCATTCTTAACATGTCATACAACTTTAAACTAAAAGAAGTTGATTAAAAATAAACTTGAAAACTTGTAAAGTAAGTTTCTTAAAAATCCATTCATGCCGTATAAGTTAAAAAAAGCATTCTTCGTACTTTTGTCGGAAAAGTCAAAAAGTACCTCGTACGAAAAACGACAAAAGATTACTTTCATACATATTGCAAAAAACTCACCGAAGGGTAAAAATGGATTTAAACAATTGTTGGTGGATGGAAATAATATTTCATATTGATGAAACATGGATGTGGATGAAAAAATACACCCCAGTAAATACTTACGAATAAACAATCTCGGATAAAAATGAGATTGTGATATTTCCCTTACCTTAGGTCCAATTTGCTTTGTACGTGTTTGAAGCTCCTGTATAATGGTTTAAATAATGTTATTGACTTATTCCAGAATCATAAATATTGATATGATATCATATATGTTCATATTCTTAGCTTCTTGATAGTAATATTTCATTGTTACTTGTTACTCGGGTCTTTATTTCCTTTTGTTCTTATGCATGTTTTGCGGAATACATTCTTATTCTTCTTTTAAGGTTATAGATACCTTATATCCAGAATGGTATTAGTGTAACATATATCAAATTTATTCATTAAATTCATTTATATAATTACTCTGTAATGATGATCATGTAGAACGAGTCGCATCACATCGTGGAGACGGTATTCCGTACGTACGCACGAGTGATGATATCGTTCCTATAATCGTGGAACTATATTGGAGTATATATATATTATTTCAGTATCAATATTACTTTATAATAATCATAAATAGTTACTCATTACACCATTATACCCATCCTTGTAAAGTGATGGAGGAAAAATAGATTACACCACGGCGTGGAGACGGTATTCCGTACGTACGCACGCGCGGTGATTTCATTTTTCCGTAGGATGGATAGAAGGTGAATTAGGATTGTTTCATATTTATAATAACATATCAGTATGTAAGTAATACTGATGTTATTACTTTATCATGAAACAACTAAAGAAGAATAAGTTTAAGAAGAAAGAAATTGAAAAGATCGGTAATGGATATTACCTCTTCTTTGGAACGCTTCATTGAATCCCCCAGTTAGGGAACTAATATTGGTCTTTGAAGAAGACCAGGACCTCTAGGATTATTCTAGGGAAGTGTATAGGAGAAAATGGCAGGGGTTGGCCGAGCTTGAGAGCTCAATTTGGTGTGAGGAGGAGGGGGAGGAGGTGCCCTTTTATAATGTAAGAGAGGGGCACCTTAGGAATATCTCAAAATATTATTTTATATTAAAGTCATAATCGGTTTATAATGGTTCCAAAGGGTCTTATTTCGAAGATAAAGTGGGGATGGGTCGAAATCCTATAAACCAATAGGATTTAGACAAGTTTAGGGTATTATTTTAACCTTATCAATTAGATTTAACTCTAAGTTAAATAATTTAACTTTTACCGTGTCTTTTTGTTGTCTTTCACTATATGGTTAATACACTTAATATAACATGCCAAACGAACCCCAAATTGTTTATTATTAATATATATATCCTTATCTAAGTCATTTGGCCGAAGCATAGATTTTTAAGAATAAAATAACAATTAATAATATAATATTTGATTTAAAAACTATTTTGTGTCAATTTTGACACTATTTGATATATGATTTTTGTTAAAGTCATAACAAAATTATATGTTCGAAAAAAGTTGATTAAATCAACATTAATATATCATAGTAACCTAGAAAATTAGTGGAATTTATAAAAAGTCTCAAATTACATTTATTTTGGTGTTTATAACATCAATTATGTCAATATTTCATTAATAAGATAATTACTGCATCATCATTGTGTCATAAATAAATTAAATTATTTAATGTCTAAAAATTACAAATAAAATACCATTATGTAGGATATCGTTTTAGATTTCTAATTAATATTTATAGTCGAATTTATCTTATGTATAACCCCATATTAAAAATGATTTACTTATTAAACATTGATTTTAACTATTTTAACCCTTCTTTAAATAAATTAATAATAAATGTCCTAATCTAATCCAAGTGGGCCTAAATGGTCATATTTTTATTCCTAAGTTTGTTTTTGGTCGAATTACACTTGTCCAATAGAATTAGGACATGTGTTAGGGTAATGTTAATATCATATTTACCCTTAGTTACCCTATTTACTATTAAACGAGGTAAAAAAAGTAAAAAGTTACTATTCACCAAAAAATTATTTTTATCTCATTGATCCACATTTTACTTACTGATATCAATTGTGTCTGTCAGATTTTTGAAATTCCATTCACAAAAGCGGTAAAATTACCTTTTATGCAAAATTCAGTTTTTAACCTACCACTTAGTGGTTTCACTATTCATCAAAAATTGAAAGTTTTCAGAAAAATACCAAAATTTCAGCCTAGGCTAATTTCGATATTCTGAGTCCAAAAATGAAGTCCATTTTGAAAAATAAAATTTATAAAATTTCAAAAAGTTGTTATTACTATTCATAACGGCTAGTTTTAATAGCATATTGTTGTTTAGTGAAACTCGGTATTGCGTACGACGCAAGATATCGAGGAAGGTCGCGATTGCGTGTAAATTAAGCCAAGAAAGTGTGTAGTGAATGATTCCTTTAATGATATATAAAAACAAAATATTACTCATAAAACACTCGGGTGTTACATTCTACCCACCTTAAAAAGAATTTCGCCCTCGAAATTCGTCACTTTGTAACAAACAGATGAGGATACTTCTCCCTCATCATATCCTCAAGCTCCCATGTAGCTTCTTCTAATTGGTGGTTCCTCCATAAAACTTTCACCAAGCGAGTGGTCTTGTTTCGTAGGACTTTTTCGCTACGATCCAGAATCTCTATCGGTTGTTCTTCATAAGAAAGATCTTACTTCAGCGGTACAACTTCTGAGCTGAGTACATGTGAAGGATCTGGTATGTACTTTCTCAGGAGAGATACATGGAACACATCGTGAACTTGAGAGAGATTGGTGGAAGCGCCAATCGGTAAGCTACCTTTCCAACACGATCCAGTATTTCGAAAGGACCGATATATCTAGGGCTCAACTTCCCCTTCTTTCCAAATCTCATAACCCTCTTCCAGGGAGATATTCGTAAGAACACTTTATCTCCCACATGAAACTCTAGGTCTTTTCTTCTGTTGTGGGCATAACTTTTCTGTCGACTCTGTGCTGCTCTTATGTGTTGTTGAATAGATCTGACCTTTTCTGCCATTTCATAAATGAGATCGGGTCCTAATATCTTTCTTTCCCCAACTTCATCCCAGAAAGTTGGAGTCCTGCATTTATTTCCATAGAGAGCTTCATAAGGAGCCATCTGAATACTGGAGTGAAAGCTATTATTATAAAAAAATTCCACCAAAGGTAGGTGTTGATCCCAACCTCCTTTGAAATCCATAGAGCAAGCTCTCAACATATCTTCTAGGGTTTGAATTGTTCTTTCAGACTGACCATCTGTCTGGGGATGATAAGCAGTGCTGAAACTCAACTCTGTATCCAGAGTATGCTGAATAATTCTCCAGAACTTCGAGGTAAATCTCGGATCCCGATCAGATATAATAGAAAGTGGTACTCCATTCAATCTTACCACTTCCTTTACATATATCCTGGCAAGCTGATCTAGAGAGAAATCCTCTCTAATAGGAATGAAGTGTGCAGACTTTGTAAGACGATCAAATATGACCCAGATAGCATTATTGCCTTTGGATGTTTTAGGAAGTCCTGTGACAAAGTCCATAGTGATGTTTTCCCATTTTCATTCGGGTATGGGTAATGGTTGTAACATCCCCTTAGACTTTTGTCTCTCAGCTTTAACTTGTTGACAAACCAAGCATCGAGAGACATATTCAGCAACATCTCTTTTCATGCCATCCCACCAGAAGTACTCTTTCAGGTCTCTATACATCTTCGTGCTTCCAGGATGAATAGAGAATGATGAACTATGAGCCTCATCCAGCAGCTCCTTCTTTAATTCGGGGATGGGAGGAACATAAACCCGATTCCTGAACTTTATTATCCCATCACAATCAAGGTTGAATTCAGGAACATTTCTCACCTTCTTTTGTAACTCGTCATCTTCTTTCTGTGCCTCTTTAATCTTCACATGTATAGATGGTTGAACATTCATTTGAGAAAGTTAAGATTTTTCCCCTTCCATTATAATTCAAAGATCCTTCCTTTGTAAATCCATAAATATTGGATCTTTTGTGATCCTCATCATGGATAAACTAGCATGGTCTTGTCGACTTAATGCATCTTCCACCTTGTTTGCTTTCCCAGGGTGGTAATGGATTGAGCAGTCATAATCCTTAATCAGCTCCAACCATCTTCTTTGGCGCATATTCAGCTCCTTTTGAGTGAAAATATACTTTAAACTTTTATGATCAGTATAAATATCACACCTTTCACCATAAAGTTAATGCCTCCAAATCTTTAATGCAAAGATTACCGCAGCCAACTCCAAATCATGTGTTGGGTAATTTTTCTCATTGATTTTCAACTATCGTGAGGCATAAGCTATCACCATATCATTTTGCATAAGAACACACCCCAATCACTTCTTGGATGCATCACTGTAGATCACAAACCTTTCTCCACTACAAGGCAGTGTGAGCACAGGTGCACTGGATAACCTTCTTTTCAACTCCTTGAAATTCTCTTCACATTCCTCTGTCCAGACAAACTTAACTCCTTTCCGAGTCAACTTGGTGAGTGGATTAGATAATCGTGAAAAATCCTTTACAAAACGTCGATAATATCCAGCCAAACCAAGAAAACTTCGAATCTCAGTTACTGTTGTTGGTCTCGACCATCTTTCGATAACCTCTGTTTTTGCTGGATCCACAGATATCCCCTCTTTTGAGATTATGTGACCCAAAAATGCAACTTTTTGAAGCCAAAATTCACACTTGGTAAATTTGGCATAAAGCTTCTCCTTTATCAGGGTATTCAATATAATTCTCAAGTGATCTTCATGCTCTTCCTTGCTCTTTGAATAGACAAGAATATCGTCTATAAAGACTACCACAAATTGATCAAGGTAGTCTCTGAAGACTCTATTCATTAGATCCATGAAGATAGCAGGGGCATTAGTAAGACCAAATGGCATCACTATAAATTCATAGTGTCCATACCTTGTACGGAAAGCCGTCTTTGGTATATCCTCCCTTTTGACCCTTAATTGATGATACCCTAATTGAAGATCAATCTTGGAAAAGTATTGAGCTCCGCGTAGTTGGTCAAATAAGTCATCAATGCGTGGGAGAGGATATTTGTTCTTGATAGTGATCTTGTTATGTTCTCGATAATCAATGCAGAGTCTCATTGATCCATCTTTCTTCTTAACAAATAGAACAGGTGCTCCCCAAGGTGACGCACTAGGGCGTATGAATCCCTTATCAAGATTCTCTTGGAGTTGCTTCTCCAATTCCTGCAACTCAATTGGGGCCATTCTATAAGGTGTCTTTGAAATAGGCAATGCACCCGGTATGAGTTCTATTGAAAACTCAACTTCACGATTTGGTGGAAGACCTGGTAATTCCTCCAGAAAGACATCATCAAACTACCGTAAAATGGGCATATTCTTAATCGTGAGTTTCTCACCAACCATTTGAGATAAATAACCTTCATTTAGTGGAATCAAGACCCATAAGATGGAAGGAATTTCCACTGGAAGGTTATGTTCATCCTTGCATTGATAGACGATCGTAGATTGATCTGGAATATGAAATGTGACTTCCCTTATTTGGAAATTGATATGAGCTCCATGTAGAGAAATCCAATCCATGCCAAGAATCACATCAAATTCCACTAAAGGAAGGATCACAAGATTTTCAGGAAGCACTTTCCCACAAACTTCGATCGGAGAAGAATTATAAACTTTTGATGCGACTGTTGTTCCATTAGGTGTTGTCACAGCTAACTCAACATCTAATTGTTGAGGTAATACGGTGATACCCTTAGAAAATTCTTTAGAAATAAAAGAGTGGGTGGATCCAGAATCAAATAAAACATTTTCTACTTTAGAGTGGATGGTAAGTGTACCTTTCACCACTTCGTTATCGTACTCCACATCGCTGATAGAAACTGCATGTGACTTTCCTTTGTCTTTAGCATTAAGATTTTGTTGACGTCGACCATCATCATCAACCCTTGGATTTGGGCATTGATTGGCATAATGCCCCATCTCCTTGCACTTGAAACATTGAAGTGTAGTAGGTTCATTCTGTGTATCCCTTCCTTTGTTTGCATCATTAGACATCTTCTTCCCATTATCGCGGCATTCAAATGCCCGATGACCTTCCTTTCCACATTTAAAACATTTACTTGTCCCTTTAAGACAACTCCCTCCATGTTTCTTTCCACACTTTGAGCATAAGGGAAAGTTCACCTTCTTTTCAGTGTGCTCTTTAGATTTTCCTTTGAATTCCATCTTCCTCTTCTTATCAAACCCATGTGACTGATGGGTTACTCCAATCTCCATCTCGACGTTGAGAGCACATCGAACGATTTCCTCGTAGCTATTGAAGTCACTTATGGCTAATTCCCTTTTAAGACTTGGTTTTAAGCCACTAAAGAATCGATCGATCTTACTCTCAGGCTGGATAATAATACCAGAAGCGTACCTTGCAAGTCTTGTAAAATTTGCTTCATAGGTACCAACAGATTAATCATCCCTTTGCTTCAGTTCAAGGAACTCTTTCTCCATCTTTGTTCGGAGAATACGAGGTAAGTACTTATTGAAAAATATGTTCTTGAACTCGTCCCATTCCGTAGACTCAATTTCATCCCTTTGCCTCGTATTCTTAATAAGATTCCACCATTGATCAACATCTCCTTCCAAACGATACACTGCTAGGACGACTTTATCATGTTCAGAACACTGAAGAACTGAAAATATCTTTTCAGTAGTACTAATCCATTGTTCAGCAACTAATGGATCAGTAGACCCACTAAAAGAAGGTGGACGCTGCCTCATGAAGGATTCAGCAGAATGTTGCTCCTTCCTTTGCTCGTTTGGAAGTCCTGCATGATTCATAGCTTGAGAAAGTTGTGTGAGCATGGCTACAAGATTTTTCATTCCAGCTCCCATATCGTTTGGTTGCTCAGGGGGACAATCATTGCATTGCCCATCGCATTCCGCATTAACACGGTTCCTTCGGGTTCCAGCCATTGACTAAAACCAAGAATAATAGTGTGAGCAACACTAATTATAATAGGAAAACCACATAATCAAGGATAAAATTTCACACTTATGGTTTTATCCTAGGGTATTCATGGCCATTTCTAAAACACTAAGATTGTGTTCTATGCTTAGACTTATCCTTAGGGTTCTTACTAAGGCTTTCACATCCTAGTTTACAAAGGTTGACTATACCTTTCCTCTGATACCAACTATAACAACCCATACTTTACATACATTGTTAATACTTCAAAATTGAAGCACACTTATTACAACATATGACAAAACCACAAAGGACCGTATAGGTATAGTGTCTTTAGAAACTGGGAAACATAAACAACTGGTTCATAAATCTTCTACAATGTCTTCAATTTATTTCATCATATCTAGGGTCCCTTTTATAATATTCTACTTAATATCCATCTTCCTGGCCTGGGGAAAAGAAAACATAACAGGGTGAGCTCAAATTATCAGCAAGGGAAAATAAAGGAAATAAAAATCATATGATATCTTTTTAAAAATCAAAACCTGCAAAAGAGATCATAATATCTTAACATGGAATAAATCATAGAAGTGAAAATGAGATCCCCATAATCATAACATAAAACATGAAACTTTGTGGCACGCACACATAATCATGGAAAATCATTTCTTGTTAGTCATGACTCATTGCCAAGACTATCTTAGTGGACAAAGTCCCTTTCTGAACCGAGTTCACTCCTCGTTTCAGTCCCGTATCACTGAACCGAAATAACCTTCCGTTCCAGCCATGTCTATCTCATGAGATATAAAATCTTTACCCAATTCATTGGAGGGAGATATAGGTCCCATCCATCTTATAATGAATCCTTTCTTATGTGTGCCACATAATCATAAATCATACATCATCGCATAACACATGTAACAAAAATGGGTTTCTTGAAACATCATGACATCATAAAACAAATCATATAAGGTAAATGACTTCATAAAAATAATTTCCTCAAAACATAATCAAATAAATGTAATAATAGGGATAAAAACAGAACCCTATATTATCTTAGATGGAAAATAAGTTTGATAAAACATTTGAACTCCATTCTTGAGGAAAATATCCTTTCTTCTTTAAAAACATTTTTTTCCTTTCTTAACATGTCATACAACTTTAAACTAAAAGAAGTTGATTAAAAAAAACTTGAAAACTTGTAAAGTAAGTTTCTTAAAAATCCATTCATGCCGTAAAAGATAAAAAAACATTCTTCGTACTTTTGTCGGAAAAGTCAAAAAGTACCTCGTACGAAAAACGACAAAAGATTCCTTTCATACATATTACAAAAAACTCACCGAAGGGTAAAAATGTATTTAAACAATTTTAGGTGGATGGAAATAATATTTCATATTGATGAAACATGGATGTGGATGATAAAATACACCCCATTAAATACTTACGAATAAACAATCTCGGATAAAAATGAGATTGTGATATTTCCCTTACCTTAGGTCCAATTTGCTTTGTACGTGTCCGAAGCTCCTGTATACTGGTTTAAATAATCTTATTTACTTATTCCAGAATCATAAATATTGATATGATATCATATATGGTCCTATTCTTAGCTTCTTGATAGTAATATTTCATTGTTACTTGTTACTCGGGTCTTTATTGCCTTTTGTTCTTATGCGTGTTTTGCCGAATACATTCTTATTCTTCTTTTAAGGTTATAGATACCTTATATCTAGAATGGTATTAGTGTAACATATATCATATTTATTAATTCAATTCATTTATATAATTACTATGTAATGATTATCATGTAGAACGAGTCGCATCACATCGTGGAGACGGTATTCCGTACGTACGCACGAGTGATGATATCGTTCCTATGATCGTGGAAATTTATTGGAGTATATATATATTATTTCAGTATCAATATTACTTTATAATAATCATAAATAGTTACTCATTACACCATTATACCCATCCTTGTAAAGTGATGGTGGAAAAATAGATTACACCACAGCGTGGAGACGGTATTCCGTACGTACGCACGCGCGGTGATTTCATTTTTCCGTAGGATGGAAAAAAGGTGAATTAGGGTTGTTTCATATTTATAATAACATATCAGTATGTAAGTAATATTGATGTTATTACTTTATCATGAAACAACTAAAGAAGAAGAAGTTGAAGAAGAAAGAAATTGAAAAGACCGGTAATGGATATTACCTCTTCTTTGGAACGCTTATTTGAATCCTCCACTTAGGGAACTAATATTGGTCTTTGAAGAAGACCAAGACCTCTATGATTATTGTAGGGAAGTGGAGAGGAGAAAATGGCAGGGGTTGGCCGAGCTTGAGAGCTCAATTTGGTGTGAGGAGGAGGGGGAGGAGGTGCCCTTTTATAAGGGAGGAGAGGGGCACCTTAGGAATATCTCAAAATATTATTTTATATTAAAGTCAAAATAGGTTTATAATGGTTCAAAAGGGTCTTATTTCGAAGATAAAGTGGGGATGGGTCAAAATCCTATCAACCAATAGGATTTAGACAAGTTTAGGGTATTATTTTAACCTTATCAATTAGATTTAACTCTAAGTTAAATAATTTAACTTTTACCGTGTCTTTTTGTTTTATTTCACTATATGGTTAATACACTTACTATAACATGCCAAACGAACCCCAAATTGTTTATTATTAATATATATATCCTTATCTAAGTCATTTGCCCGAACCTTAGATTTTTTGGAATAAAATAACAATTAATAATATAATATTTGATTTAAAAACTATTTTGTGTCAATTTTGACACTATTTGATATATTATTTTTGTGAAAGTCATAACAAAATTATATGTTCTAACCAAGTTTATTAAATCAACATTAATATATCATAATAACCTAGAAAATTAGTGGAATTCATAAAAAGTCTCAAATTACATTTATTTTGGTGTTTATAACATCAATTATGTCAATATTTCATTAATAAGATAATTACTGCATCATCATTGTGTCATAAATGAATTAAATTATTTAATGTATAAAAATTACAAATAAAATACCATTATGTAGAAAATCGTTTTAGCTTTCTAATTAATATTTATAGTCGAATTTATCTTATGTATAACCCCATATTAAAAATGATTTACTTATTAAACATTGATTTTAACTATTTTAACCCTTCTTTAAATAAATTAATAATAAATGTCCTAATCTAATCCAAGTGGGCCTAAATGGTCATATTTTTATTCCTAAGTTTTTTTTTGGTCGAATTACACTTGTCCAATAGAATTAGGACATGTGTTAGGGTAATATTAATATCATATTTACCCTTAGTTACCCTATTTAATATTAACCGCGGTAAAAAAAGTAAAAAGTTACTATTCACCAAAAAATTATTTTTATCTCATTGAACCACATTTTACTTACTGATATCAACTGTGTCTGTCGGATTTTTGAAATTCCATTCACAGAAGCGGTAAAATTATGTTTTATGCAAAATTCAGTTTTTAACCTACCACTTAGTGGTTTCACTATTCATCAAAAATTGAATGTTTTCAGAAAAATACCAAAATTTCACCCTAGGATAATTTCGATATTCTGAGTCCAAAAATGAAGTCCATTTTGAAAAATAAAATTTATAAAATTTCAAAAAGTGGTTATTACTATTCATAACGGCTAGTTTTAATAGCATATTGTTGTTTAGTGAAACTCAGTATTGCGTACGACGCAAGCTATCGAGGAAGGTCGCGATTGCGTGTAAAGTAAGCCAAGCAAGTGTGTAGTGAAAGATTCCTTTGATGATATATAAAAACAAAATATTACTCATAAAAATCTCGGGTGTTACAATCACCTTAATAAGTCATCACATTTAATTAAAATTAGATAATCATACCTTTGGATCTTCTTTTTAGGATATGAATTATAGAAGTAGAAAGGTTGTATATAGTAAAACATGCCTTTGTAACTGATCAGGATATGAGGTTTACATGAACGTTTTGGTGATTTCTTTAGTAGTCCCTCGATGAAAAATTTATTTTCATCACTATATATCATCATCAAAAAGTATTTAGTCTAAAAGAACAGTTAAAACCCTAGAGAATTTGTTGAGGACTATTTATTGGATTTAAAAATTCATTTGGTTCAACAACTTCATCTAGTTATGTATTCATACAACAATTCCTTTCACTCAGTCATTCAAATGTATTTTTATGATGACATATGTGTAATGAATTGTACGTCAACAATGTTTTGTATTGTAGTTTAACAAAAATATAATTTGGGATGTGAGATTAATGAAGAAATTGTAGAGATGGTTGTAACCATTCAGTATAATATCAAGTAAACTGAATATATATATAAATTTTATACCGGTAACCATCAATGAAATATAAAATGTGTTATTTTTGATCATTTTTTTCAATGAATTTTTCCATTGTTGAAGGTTTGAGATTCGAGAAGAAAGGGAAACTTTTCCTTATGTATATTGGCCCCTTGAAATTTTTTGATTAAATCAGGATTATATACTACCACATTGATCATCTAAAAAACCTTTCTTAGGTATACAATGTGTTTTATGTGTCCATCTTAATGAATAACATGTCTTAACCATCGTATGTACAAAATTCATAGGTTATACCGTTGGATAATGATTTCTATTATAAGGATCAACCAGTTGAAATTATATATCATACAGAGAGTGTTCTACAAAACAAACCCACTCACCTAGTCAATTCTTTCATAAGAAACCACTTGTTAGAAGAAGCTACCTGAGTACTTCAGGATATTATGAGGGAAAAGAATCCTTGTTTATTTGTACCAAAGTGACAAAATTCGAAAGAGAAATTTAATTTATGGGGAGTATAGTATAACACACCATGTACTTATGATATTTTTTGAATAAATTTTATTCATCAAAGGGTTTCAATTATATTATATACCATGTAAATTTCATTCTACATTCAACAATCTTTTAGCTTGAATTACATGAAACAATGAGTTTCTATGAACCAACATTTTAGTATTATAATTATTTAAACAAGAAAGTTGTAACCATGCTATTGAATATAGAAATATCATTAGTAATAACTATGTTTTAAAAAAAATTTATAATATTTTTTTATAAATAATAAAAATTCATAAGGAAAAATATAATTTTCAGTAAATTAGTTTTATGTTTTATATATACTATTTCCCAAAAAAATGAATTTTTATTCCTTTATATGAAAAATATTTAAAAAAACTAAATATTTTTTATGTTTTATTAGATAAAATATATTCAATTTTTTAATTCAAAATGTAAAATTTAGGTTTGGGTGAATATTGTTTGATTTTTTTTGAATATTTCATTTTTTGATGATTTGTGATAAATATTGAATTTTCTTTGAAAAATGGATTTTCCAAAAGTTTATTTTTGTTGATAAATTATATTTTAATTTTTATAATGTATAATTAGTTATATTAAACATTTATAATTCCATTTTATGTTATTAGAAACATTTTCTCATTGAAAATGGATATAAAAACATTTCAATATTTTAAATATATCTTCTTCACAAATGCAATGTTTCGTCCTATCAGTGATATTAGTTTTAAATTATTTTTTTCAAATTAAATGAGCACATAATTTTTAAATGAATTAAATATATAAAATACTCATAATTATGAATTTATAGTAATTAAAATATTGATTTTGACCATAATTATTTCTCACTGTAATTAAAATATGTTATAACGACTAAGGTAAAAAAAAGATCACCTAATTGTTAAAATTAAAACATGAGGTTTAAAAATTAACCTACACTTGTCTGAGAAAAATTGGATTGTGATATTTACACCATGTCATCTTTTTTATCTAAAATATTCAATTATTTGTGGCGCTATATTTAGGGGATTCCTCTCAATAATGTTTACCTCTTTGTATATACAATAATGTCACTCCTTCTCTAATATAAAAGAGAAATCACCTCATCATTTTTTCAAAAATATCATGCATTATGTCACAAAAGAAAACCTATTATAATATCCTCCCGAAATCCCTCATATAATCCTTTAATATTCACTTTTTTATAATGAAAACCCTAGAATTAACTTCGTGAAAACCATAAGAAGTTAGCCAATGAAGAGGAAACATCCCTCAATGATCCCTTATGTTTTATTTCATTCTCATCCCCATAGATTCATATTGTTCCATTAATATATAATAACCTAATTAAATAAATTTTAATTTTAATTTTTTATATTATGGGTATGATCTATATCTTCAGACACTTCTATCAAATGTTTTACACAATCATCGTTCTTGTGTAAGATAGACTACCACAACATGAACCGATGTCATTCATTTTTCGATTACCACCTATCAATGACAATATTAATAATGTAATTAATATTTTCATATGATATATATGATAATTATAATGACATTATGCTTTATCTTATATCATATAACATATACCTTCATGCTTTCTATTTTGTTGGAATTAGAAAAAAATCGTTTGTGGATGTGTGGACTACCACCTCCTTAAAGCTACCCGATTCGTTCACTCATTACATGGAATGTATTAAAGATAGGTTTAATATTCATATGTGTAATATATAAAATATATATTCTACATTAATAATAAAATATGTATATATATATATATCATTTACACTTATTTTTTCTTTTAATATGAATAGAAAATAGAGACAACATTCATGTGTACAACTGACATAACGTATCCATGAATGGTGTATTTTATTTCATATTTTTATCTCTTATATATTATTATAAATATATATAAAGTAAATATATATTTTATTTATAAAAAAATTTTCATTTTTGTGTTGATGAAGTCATGATATAACTATGAGGACAAAAAGTAAAACAAATCAGAACAGATGTGAAAAAAGAAAGTTGTTGTTACACAAAAATAAACCATTAACAAGCGATTGTAAATAAAAAAGATAATAAAAGGGTCATAATTTATGGTATGATATTAATGAATATGGTTCTGTATTTTTTTTATAGAAAAATTATAATTATTAAAAAGTATTTGTGAATAAGTATGTCATGAGTCAAGCCATTAAGTAAGTGGATTTCTCATCTCACATTTTATTTTTTGAGAGATAGCCCATATTCACCAATAATTAAATTTTTTTGGGTTATAAACTAACAATTAATGTATTCTAGGAGTATTTTTCATGTATGTGTATTTACATATCTATTTTAAGATCTCTCTTTCATGTGGTTTATGGTTTAAATTTTACCAAATCGATAAGGTAATTTATTTCAATCTTCTATATTTGAGACTCGTACTATGTTATTTACATTTAATCATTAATGATGTGTATTGACAAGAATCTTTTAGGTGTTATATAAATAACATATATATTTTAATAATATTTGGATCTTCGTTTAATGTTTTCATTTTGTGGGTTTCTGATTCAATGTTACCAAAGTTTGTTGTTATATAATTATTATTTATCAGAACTGTTTATGATTATGCTTCCATTGATCAAATATTATGGTACTTCTCTCAATAATTCTGATAATGTTTCATGACCATTTTTTATTCATGATGTCTACATGTTAAGGAAGTATTTTACACACTTTTGTACAAATATGATTTTGATTTTTTAGGAAAAATCACTTCATTTCCTTCTTTTTTCGGAAATAAATTTTCTTTTAATACCATGTATTAAAAAAAATTCAAAAATCCTCTACCAAGTTTTGTAAAATCAATTTTCACCCAATCTATACTTCATTTTTAAAAAAAATAATGGAATATTTTTTCATCTTCTGAACTAAGATAATTTTTACTTCTACATACAATATGAAAGGAATCTTTTTTAGGTATAATTTCTATAAAGATTTCTCTACCATTATGACTAGTACATTAATTAAAGATTCCATTATATGTTTTTATATTTATTTTCCATGAATATTTTTCTCCGAATTATTTTTTATTTGAATATTATTTTATAGGAATAATTTATATTTTCCATAATAAATTTTTTTGAAATATCATTAAAAATTATTTTTAATCTATAATGACATCCATTAGTGTTTTATATTACATACTAGGATATAATCAATGAATAAATTTCATTTCATTTCTCTAGATGATTTATTTTATGACGAAATATTTTTTATAAAACCCATTTCTCATTTAAATGTAATAACATTTTTGAAATTAATGAAAATATATTCATTTTAGGGTTTATGATTTGATGAAATGACTATGAAATGTGCATCTTTTTTTAGAGGTTTTGATATGATGATATGTTTATGATACCTATATCATTTCTTGGGATATGATATGTTGATTCATATGATCTTTTTCCACACAATTGAATGGATTTATTATGTTATGGGTGGACATATATTTCACTCCAATGCATTGGATAACAATTTTTATCTCATGAGATAACTATGGAATCATATCGAACAGCTTGATCTAATAAGTTACATAGGTGTAACCCATTCCACTATAAGAAAAGGACTATGAAATGGGATTGTGGTGTGTCCCTCCCAGTAGGGTTGGAACCCATTACGTTCCTAGATAAGTATTGTAAATGTTCATTGACCTATAGGGAATGATTTTATATTTTTACGTGTCTTCCAAAATTCCCTGACATATTCCTATATTTTGCTTTTAGGAATTATGTTGTTGTTTCCCTTAACATGAGCATCTTATTTACATTAAATCATTATTCCCTGAATAATTTATATGATCTTTCATATGAAGGGTATGATATCAAAATGTTATTCTTACATTCCCATTCTCTTATGTTAACATTATTCATATGTATCTCTCTTGTTTACAATGTTTATGCAATTAATCCCACCCATTAATATTATTTAATTTCATATGTTATAAATATATGTAATATATATGTTGTGACTAATAAGTGTTCTAGTCATGGAAAACATAGTGGGAGATAATGTTTCTCACCTATAGACTAGGGTTTTTGTTTCCATGTTTCCAAAGGAACTAAATTTATATAGTCATTGGTTATGTCTTTTTTATTGGGTTTTGTGTTATTCCAATATAATGTATTTCCTATTTATGATAATCGTAGGTCATGATATATTTTTTGAGAAATATATGTGTTTTATGGATCATAAAAACATAAAATAAACTTTCTCATAAAGTGATTTGAATCTAAGACAAAAAATATAGATAATGTATCTTCAAATGATCAACATTGATTTGGTATATTTATAAAGTATGGATATTATATATTGGATTATCTAAGAATAAATATGTATATTTAGTTGTAGAAATAGGTTTTTGACCAATAGAAACTTATGTTTGTGATAGTGGACATTCACATGGAATTGTGATGACTCCGGTACTATGGTTGTTTTTTTCCGTTTTTTTATCAAGATATTTTTAAGAATGTTAATGGTGAAAATAAATATGATTATGAATGTGTATGTATGCGTTCAAAAATAAATGGTTGGGAGACCATTGAGGTATATAATCTTGACATATGATTAGTGTTTCTTTTCAAGAGCAGATAGTTGAACGTTAGTTTATTTAATAGAAACATAATAATTCTTCCCACTACTCATGACGAGTTGTTCATACTGGAATATATAAAATGTAAAAGGAACTAAGGGAATAATTTCATTGTACTGGCATGAAAATGGAGGTGTATATTAATGTTTTAGATACCATTCCTATCATTTTGTTAAGTAGGAGAACCATCAAACATTGGGTATGTTACATCCTTCACCAATCCCTGTATAGAAATTGGAGGAGAGAACTATAGATTTTGTAACAGGTCAACCAAGGAATGTTTAGAAAATGATTCCATATGAGAGATAATGGATCTAATTACCAACACATAACTTTTAATAAATTACTATGAATCTCATATGGTGGAGGATGAGACCAAAATCAATATTAGAGAGGTGGTAAAGTTGAATGATGAAAAATTTCTTACTGTATCAGAATATATAATCCAAAGATGATATCTATTTTTTGTAATTCAAACATTATTACCTTGGGACACATATGACTTTGAGCAGAAGACATCAATCTCAAATATAAGGATGATCTGAAAGGATGATAAAAACATTAGAATATTTTATTATGGCTTGGGTAATGGATTTTGGTGGATCATTGGAGGATCACATAACAATTGTAGTGTTATCATAAAATAGTAGTAATCATTACATGATAAATATGGATCATTTTGAATTATTTTATAATCATCCTCGTCATTCTCCACTTAAACTATTGGAAAATTGGTGATACTTCATTGGTTGGACCAATCTTTGTGTAAGATCCAACAAAAATGATTCATTTGATATAAAAGAGGACATATAAATCTTTGTCTCATCAAAAATCATATATAAGTCTTCATTGATATATTTTTTCATTTGAGGTGAGTGAAAATTTGTCATTAGAATCCATCCAAGCCATGGGAATCATCTTTTTAGGATGTTGGGGAAGTTGTATCCTTAATATATAGGCCCTTGTTAGGTACCTGAATAGGTTGGTGAGGTGGATTATCAGTTATAATTACTACCAAGGATAATATTCGTGAATAATGTGTTTCAAGTATCTGAGTTGAAGAAATATCATCTTGTTCCTTGCGATTTGATTTATTTGGATCACATTTGACCCAGAGTTGGATGTTACGGTGGTTCATCTTACATTATATATTTTCAGTTGGAAAGATAAATTATTCTATGTGAATAGAGTCAATGTAGTGATGGTTTAAGTAAATCATTGTTGTATTTATGATGAAACATGTGTCTATGAGAAAGTAATTTTAGATATATTTAATGAACTTAATCAGGGCCATGTTGGTTTTTAACTTTCTGATGGTGAAAAGACCAATGGTTGTGAGAGTGTATCACACCCAGTTTCATGTACATGAGCCTTTATTTATATATTTTTCATATATATAATGACTTTGTTATGTTTTGTGGGGTTTGGAGATGTTTTTTCAAATTTTTTGGATTTTAAAGGGGGTAAAAGTTTGATCATATTTAGTCGAAGTCTCACAACACCGTCTATGAAGACATGAAAGTGAATTAATGGGAACTAAATAGGTGAAATGTTTGGCACACATTCTGGCCAAACCGTATAGCCACTATCCCACACCATCCCTATTAGTGCACCATTTTAAATTATTTTAATTATTATTTTGTGTTTTGAACACTTTTTCACCATTGTGTGGTCATCCTACACCATTAAGCATAACTGTTCAGTGCACACAAAGATTCCCTAGTGGGTCGTGTCATGGCACACGAATTGCACACAGTTTTCAAACACCATGCGACAGATGCACAGCTTAACCCAGGAAGCATGCACTACCGGGTGGCTCGGGTCAGGTGCGGTTTGCTCAAATGCGTGTTTGACTACAGGCGAACCACACACTTACTTCGTGTTCGGATTAAATAAATAAGTAAATAAATTAAAAGGTAAATGGAATAAAAATGAAAAAATATAGTAAAGTTAAACTAAATAAAATAGAATCTTATAAAATTTTCAATGATGATAATCATAATTATTTGATTTTCTTCAAATTATATTTTATTATTATTATTATTAATATCATTGTTGTTATATTATTAATAAATATATAATTAAATGAGCAAAAAATAAAACCTAATCTACCCCACTCGTGCACTCTGCATAGCTTCCCTCCCACCCGTTGGGTTCCCTCATTGCTCGACCCTTATCCGGGTGGCCCAACTAGTGGTGGATCCTCCTTCATGCATGGCAGGCACATCCCTCCTACTCTCTCTCTCCCTTCTATCCAGAGTGACACAACACTCCTGGTCCGGATCTCCCTCCTTTCACGAATGGTGCAACACACCTGGTCCGGTGCAGCCCTCCAGGTCCAGTGCGGCTTACCCCACCCAGTCTGCCGCAACCCCCCCTGTCGGGCGTGGCTCCCCCCTCTCGGTCCGTCGTGACCTACTCCCACGCCCTACTGCACCTCCAGCCTCATAAGATCTTTACACCGGCTGAGCCCTCTACACAACTGGACTCATGAACCAGTAGGTCCGTTTCGCCCTTGCCACCCACTGTCAATATCCGACATCCTAGCCCCATCCAGCGACCCTCCTTGTGGGGCTCCTACTTGTGCGACCTCCCTTATCAGTGTTATCCTCCTCTAGTACATTTTATATTTTTAATTATTGGTGTTATTGTCAAATCAATCAACACTCTAATACCACATTTCATTTGTTTAGATCACTTTTCTCTGTATTTTGGGTGTGCGACGGGTCCGTGAAATTCTTTCTACCCTCTCGTTGATGCGTGGTTATCTATGCATGCATCCAAGGTAGATTTATCCATCCCTTCTCATACCAATTCAATCCATATAATTCTTGGGGTATCTAATTATTTTTAGGCATGATTCACAACACTATTATGTCCTTGGTTAACCTATAGATGTGTTTTTGCGATTGAAAACATTTCTAAAAATATTTATTGAAGTATTTTCTTATCTATGCTTATTCTGTTTCTGAAAAGTGTGTGTGGTTATATATTAATTGGTCTTTAATTGTGAGGTGTGATGATTTTTGTGTTTTTTCCCATATAATTAATGTTCTAAAATTTTTGGGTTGTAATTCAGGCTCTTTTGTGAAGCAATAGTGATTTTTTGGGTGTGATTTGTATGTTTTTTGAGATATATTTATTTGTTTCTAAAATGGATCGAGGTTTTTTTTGGATATAAATCTTTTTGGGTGGTATTTCATTGTTTGTTATGACCTGTGATTTTTGTTTATGTGAGTCCTTGGTACTTTTGGTCATGCGTTTTCCTTTACCGCTTTATTTTTGGGTGTCTTTTTTTCTTATAGTGAATTTATGGTCAACGACTGAGGACGCGCACACATACACCTAAGGTATGTATATATATAATATATATATGTCCTATAAGTACATATTAACTCGTGGAATAGGGAATACATTCATTTTATTACAGATATATGTATATATGTATATGTATATATATATGTTTGTGCGAGTGTGGGACGATTTCGAGTCGTCATTGCCCTTTTTGTCAAGTTCCAAAGTGTTTGACATGACCCAGGTCTTCCTTGAGTTATGTGAATCTGAATTTTCCATTTTTAAAATAATTCCATTTTATGTTTTCATGTTTTTAATAAATTCTTTTACTAGATTAGTATGTTTCAAAAATAATTGGCCAACGTGCCATAGTGTTTTCATGTTTTCTTTTGGGCTTGTTAAAAGTAGCTTGTTACATTATCTTCTGGTTTCTGTAATTAGTCTGATTTGTTAATATAATTTTTAACGAACGGTTTAATTTGTTTATGGAATGACTAGTAATCTGTTTATGTTGCTGTTTCTGACGCTTTCGCCGGGGCGCGCGCGTCCGTCTGCCGGGGAGGGCGCGCTGCTCGTGGCCCCACATTCCCGCTTTCCAAAGGCGGGCGGAATCCATTCATTGTTCAGGGACTTCTTCTCCTTGATCGAAACCGGGATGATGGGATGTCGGTTCTTCCTTCCATGGATTCCACCTCGGAGCTCATCACCTAGTCCGGGTCTCCCTCATAGATTTAAGATGGGTTCGTGAAGCTCATTTCTGGTTCCATATCTTCATGGACGCCAGTTAATTACACTACTTCCGTCAAGACGCTCCAAGGGGTCTTGTCGGGACAACAAGCTACGGTGAGGAGAATGGTCACGTTGGGGCATCGTCGGCATGTCTGTCTTTGGTCCCTCATCACAGGGCTTATCGAGGGCGCGAAAGCCCGATGCATCCCACATCGAACGTGGGGAATGTGTACCATCTGAGGTTTTCCTCAGCTTCACATGTTTAACACGTGGTATGTCGCGAGTTTAACGTCTTGGGGAGACGGATCGGGTTAAAGGGTCCCTAGGGGGAACACCGATGTTGGGGACAACACGTGGGTGGCCTCCCGTATAACATGGAGTGGGAAAGGGTGGCATGATCTCACCCGGATGTGGAGGCCCGGGTAAAGATCAGGATGGATGGTGGGGTGAATCATGGGGCTTACGTTCTGAGACGACCTAAGAGGGGGGATACAGTTTAATGTCACGCGGGATGGAATACAGTTTAACGTCATGCGGGACGCGATACAGTTTAACGTCTTGCGGGACGGGGTACAGTTTAACATCATGCGGGACGCGAGATTTGGGGCTTACGCTCTGAGGCAGCCCAAGGTGGTTAGGGGACCGACATGGAGAGGTCGGGATGAACGGGTGGTGGGCTTGAACCTCATGGAGGCTTCCTACGTACCATGCATTAGCACGAATCAAAGTCCACGTAGTTCGCTGGGATGGGGCTTACGCTCTGAGGCGGCCCAAAGAGGAAATAGGGGCTTACGCGTGGTTAGCGGCCCTTGGTGTCGGGGCTTACTCCAGGGTGGAGGCTCGTGGTGCGACAAAGCGTAGTGGGAGAAGGACTCCACTGGCCTTGGCAGGGGGGAAGTACGGAGATGCACAGGTGTAATCATCCGTACAAATGGTTAGGGGCTTACGCTCCGAGGCAGCCCTTCCCCCGCGGACAAACGTCGCTCCGACAAGGAGGATCTCATTCCATGTGAGCAAGAGTCCACTCCCATGGAGACGAGTGGCCGTAAAAAATGTCCGAGCTAGGGGGACCCTACGTGCGAATCACAGGGTCAGACCACAGTTTAACGTCTTGTGTTAAGGACGAGGTGCTTAGTAGTTTAACGTCCTACAGCTTGGACGAGGTGGGTTTGCTCCACACACCTAGGGCTTACATGCCCAACACCCTCTACCCCTTGTGGAAGGTAAGGCATCGGCAAGGCCGTGGAAAAGGGGGACCGCCGGGAAAACCACCGGGGGGTCCACGTTAGCGTGGCTATGCGATGAAACAATAGCCGTTAGGGTGAATATGCGGAGTAGCATAAGGCAAAGAAACGCAACAGGAAACACGGCCCAAAGGACCTTGAGGTTACTTCGCACGATCCTAGAAGGCCGTGCGGGAAAACAACGCATGGCGCACATGCCCGGCAGGGGAGACATCAGGTTCTGGTGCAGGTGGAAACCAAGGGGCGTCAATGTGAGGGGTCCTCGGCTCTGTGCGTACAAAAGGGACTATTTGCACGCAAAACACCGGGACGACGCGCAATAGGAGCAACATAATTGCGCGCGAAGAGGGTATTACGTGCAAGGTTTTGCGCGCGCGGCAGGGTATTGCGCGCACGAACCAGGGATTGCACGCAAGTGGGGAAACCGGGGGAAGGGGCAAATTCACTGATGCCGGTGGAGTTGCGCGCAAAGGCGATCTTCGGGGAAAGGTTGCGCGGTATTTGGGATTACCTGGATGTCATATTTCACGTGGGGGTGCTGAATTGCGCACATGAGAGTCGCTTCAGATTCCTCAACCCCCAAACCGTTCGGGTTTACCTTATATTTATAGGCGACCTCCGGCGCAGAATCCAGGTGGCGCGCGAAGTTTTCCACGCTAGGAACCACTTGTGTGAAAAATCTCGCCGCGGAGAAACAGGGCGAACAATTATTGCGCCCCTCACCGGTCCAATTCCGCGAATCGCGGGAGCACTTCGCGCGTAGAACATTTTTGCCCGCAGATCCTCCTTTATTTCTCGCACCACTTCCCGGGCCTCCGGATCACGCCTCTGATTCCAAATATGAATTCGCTTTGTCATTCCGAAACTTCCTCTGGGAGTTTCTGGTTTTTTTCGGCGTCAACAAATTCCCCCCCTTGGAATTGGATCGGTGAGAGGTCGCAACGATCAGATTCCAAGGGAAACGCCAAAACGCTAAAATGATAAGTCTCCGGATCAAGTTGCACGCAAAAAATCTGACGGGGCGTGCAAAACCTACGGACACGCGCGAAATATTCTTTCTGCGCGGCACAGAACCCTGGAATCACCTATAAAAAGGGGCGATGGGTCCCAGATCCGTACTTCGGCTTTTTTCGTGCGATAAGCTTACCGCTCTCATGCGCAAAATTGCTCCGTGGCTGCGCGTAATAACGCACTGGCAGCGCGAAATTCCTTCTGAAACTTGGCCGTGAATTCGCGCCAAACCGGAATCTTCTGCGCTTAGCGTGCCGATTACACGCTCAACTCCAGGATTTCACACAACTCAGCCAGATTGCGCGCCGAACACTCCGATTCCGCGCACTACATATTGATTTTGTCCAACACCCAAAAAATTCGAGATGGCTGCAAACCGAGTCGATGAGGGGGAATCCGCTGCCTGTAGGACAGATATGGCGGCGAACGAGGAGGTATATGGCGCCAAGGTGATCGTCTCCAACAATATCTCCTTGTTCAATCTACTGACTCTGGCCCAAAAGGCATAACCCTTGTCGAACAACCTCCCACTCTGGAATTCTGGCATCCTGGAGGAGGTACCACTATCGGGCCTCGAGGTGGACACACCACGATCCTGGGTGACTCGGGAGGATGAACTTCCTCGCTACAACATCACCAACAATGGTCATCCTGCTAGGGAAACTAGACAAATGGATGTATATGTCCTAAACCCGAGGACTAGGACCATTACTGGGGACGAGCCTGTGGCGGAGGATTCTCCAGCCCTCTACGTGAGCACGTTCCATCAGAGCATCACGGATGACACGAAGGGCTGGCTGAAGGATTGGGTTATGCGGTCCGGGGGTAACTTCACCAGTGAATGGGCCTAGGCATTCTGGGTTCCCCATACCTGCGACCAGTTTGGAGACGAACTGCAGTATATCGGCATGTTCGAGGCGGTATGGACATCGCAGTTCCATTTCCACCGTCAGCCTAAACTCGAACCAGAGCTATTCACCTGGTGGTCTCCCGACACCAACACGTTCCACCTTCATCATGGGGAAGTCAGCATCAGTATTTGGGATGTTCACTGCATCGGCGGTATCCCACTGGAGGGTTACCAATACGACGAGTTCGTTCCTCCAAAGAACACCTGGGGAGACAGGTCGCGGACGCCTATGCTGACGTGGCACCTCCTGTAGTTGGCCAAGGAGAGGCTGGGGTCATGGACTTTCTGATGGACATCGCCTACAAGGGCTGGTTCAGCCTGTTCCTTGAGAAGGATCCCGCCGTCAAGATGCCGGGACGGGGAAAGCGGTGCCCAACCGCAACTCAGAGGAGCAAAGGCGGGTCATACTGGAAGACCCTATAGGCAGGGAAATACCAATCATGGGGCTACCACGTCATTGAGGCCCGGGACCCGAACGTCCGGTATGCCGGGTTCTGTGCCTCCTTCCTAAGCGGGTGGCTCCTGCCGGTGCGGGACGCGAGGATGGGCGTCCGTCCAGTGACTTTGGTGATGGCGGGATCCATGGCCTCTAACAAACGGTTCAACTTGGGCATCCCCGTGCTGGCCAAGCTGTATACCATTCTGGGGCGCATCTCACGAGGGGGGTCGCCTCGGAGGGTCTGCGGTCCCTTCCAGATCTTCCATGGCTGGGTGGCGGCTCATCTCGGCGGGTATTGTAACATCCCCAAATGATAAAGGGTTAAATGACTAAATGATATGACTCATGTCAACAAGGTGCACCTTCCTTTTCGAGAGCCTACCTGATTAGAACTCCACAGTTAAGCGTGCTTGGCTTGGAGTAGTGATCAGGATGGGTGACCCTCTGTGAAGTTTCCCAGGGTGTGTGTGAGTGAGGACAAAGCACACTAGAAAGGACATGTGTTGGCATGTGAGGACTATCATTAGTCAGATGACCCGTTCGGGCACGTGGGTGGACCCTGGGGTGGGCCCCACGTGTCTGCGGGGGCAACTGGTGGTACCTGGTGGGCCAGGACCTGACGGCCATGTTAAGGCGGGGTGGTTGTGCTGTCACCGGGACCCGGTTGTCACATTTGGTATCAGAGGAGGAACCCAGCCTTAAGTGCGGTGCACTGCCTGGGTTGAGATGTAGGGCCCACAACGAGGGAGTTGTGCTCTAAAGGGGGGGGGGTGATTGTAACATCCCCAAATGATAAAGGGTTAAATGACTAAATGATATTACTCATGTCAACAAGGTGCACCTTCCTTTTCGGGAGCCTACCTGATTAGAACTCCACAGTTAAGCGTGCTTGGCTTGGAGTAGTGATCAGGATGGGTGACCCTCTGGGAAGTTTCCCAGGTTGTGTGTGAGTGAGGACAAAGCACACTGGAAAAGACATGTGTTGGCCTGTGGGGACTATCATTAGTCAGATGACCTGTTCGGGCACTTGGGTGGACCCTGGGGTGGGCCCCACGTGTCTGCGGGGGCAACTGGTGGTACCTGGTGGGCCAGGACCCGACGGCCGTGTTAATGCGGGGTGGTTGTGCTGTCACTGGGACCCGGTTGTCACAGATATACATTCCCAAACGTAGTCCGTCCTCTGGGCAAGGGCTTGCGACCGTCCTTGCTAAACATTGTAGGGGTGGCGCCATTGACGCTCAATGGGGAGGGCGTGAGGATCCGCGTTGGTAACCATGCCAACTTCGACTTCATCTCGTTCCCCACCCCGATTGGCCAGCTGGTGGACAATGGGAGAGGCCCTCTGGAACATCAGGAATACTTACAGAGCATTCAGGGTGGGGTTCTCATGGCACGGATCGACGGGAAGGTGATCTGTGAGTCGTACGTGCCATCCCGATTCGCCGGGTAGTTCGGGAGCCTCCAGCGAATGCCGAAGAAGGTATTCACGGCTGTCTGGTAGGAGAAGAATCCATGCGTCCTACGCCAGATGTGGTTGATGTTTACCACCTTTGGCTCTGGCGACATCGTTACTCTCCCTCCCACCAGGGCGATGCCGGCCCAGCAACCGAATATGCCGAAAACTGGACCATTTCGTACCCTGAGGGGCTATTACGCAAGCGCGTCCGGCAACTCGAGGTTACTCGCGTGGAAACCGGGCGACGGGAAAGAAGGCACGGTGCCGTCGGAAGGGTGGAACCAAGGGCGCGTCAGGCAGCGAGGCTTGCGCAGGCCGGGACTTCGGCAGCGAGGACATCACATGGTGCCTCCACGTACTCGTTACCCGTAGGTGGGTCACATGAGGCGGGCAAGGAACTGCCTGGGATGAAGATAAGATATCTTCTTGAACCATCCCAAGACGCAATTTTCCCGGCACTATGGTCGGCCTGGATGACCCTGCAGCAATCGCTGAGCGTCGAAGCCATCTGGAAGAAGATAATGCAGAATGGGATCCAACTGCCGGAGGTCGGGCTCGTTCGTATTACCTACCGAGTAAATTTCCATCGGAGGAATGCTTATGTGACGGCCATGGACGCATACGCACGCCAAAGGGGGCGGCGTGCGGAGCCAACTTTCCTAGTGAAAGTGATGCTCAGCCAGGAGAATGATCCAGATCCAATGCCGCCGGGAGAAGGCGACAGTGATGAAGAGCCGGAGGGGGAGGAGGAAACCGGAGAGGACGAGGGCGAGGGAGAAGATGAAGAAGAGGAGCCCGAAGGTGAGGATTCGCAAGGGGAGACCTACCAAGGGAGTCTCCGAGAGAGCGGTGAGATTGCCGACTCTGATCTCGACATAACCGAGATTCTTGAGGTTTGTCTCTGTCTTCATTCGTTTCCCTCATTCATCCATTCTACTTTCCAAATTCTAACTCACTTCCCAATCTTACTCAAAAGAAAATGAGCAGTGGACGGGCGTCCCCACCAGAGGAAGGCAGAGAGGAACCAATGGGACATGATGGGGATCCGACACCCATCATTGAATTAAACAGCGCAGAGGGGTCTCCCCTTATGGCGGCTCCTGCAGTGGCAGGAACACTGGGGACCAACGCTCTGCATTCCTATAAGTCTCACGCTTTACTACTGCTGCTTGTTGTCAAGTATGACCAGCGTATGCCCCACGCAGTGATCTCAACACTGGAGGCACGTCAGGCTGCAGAGCCTGGGCCATCCGCGAGTGGACCAGCGGCGGACATACCACCTCGTTCGGAACATGCTCTCTGCACTGAGTCAGCCCCGACAATAGATGACCAGAGGGCGGAGGACATCAGAGGCGCTGTTCCCGGAACGCGGTCAGAAGCTGGTGGAGGCGTCATTGCTGTTGGGGTGAGGGAAGGTCGCCCGGACGTCGAGGATTCTATTCCTCATGAAGACATCCCTAGGGTGGATCCTACTGCAGACCTGCTGGCGGCCTTCCCCATATACCGACCTGCTGACCCTGAGGAGATTGATGACTCAAACTCAGACGCAGCCGAGGAGAGCCGGATGACACAGCGCAAGGGGTGGATGTGTATCCAGCGCTTTCTCAGGTAGCCCCAGTCCGATTGGCTGAGGCAGATGGGATCACTCCAGTCCTGGTTGCGCTTCCTGTGTGCCGGAGGGGCTGATGCTTAGCGCCTTCATCTAACGGTCCGTGATTACATGGCCGAGAAGATGCGCGAGAGCAGCGGGCGCACCGACATTTCCCAGTGCCAGGAAGGATTGACGAGCGCTCAAGCGCTGCTGAGGGCAGAGCAATAAGTCCGACACCTCGAAGGGTAGGCGGCAGATAAAGAAGTCTTCATCGCAACATTCTCTGAGCTCGTGGAGCAACTGACCGCCCAGCTGGCTGATGCCCAGGAACAACTGGTGGAGGCGAGTCACCAGATGACCATGCATCGAAGCGAGTGGGTGCAGACACAAGCTAGGGCTGATGAGCTGCACTCTATAGTGGCCGATGAGGAGAGAGTCTTCGAAGAGCGAAAAGCGGTCCTGGAGGCTACCAGCCAGAGGGTAGCAGTACTGGAAAGATCGCTTCAGCACGCTAAACCACGAGGGCTTTGTTTTTGCAATCTCATGAACTTTTGCTTGTATTTATCATCGTCTCAATCCAATGTATGGACAAATCCACTCTTTTTTACCCTTGGTTTAATGCTCTCAACCATAGTTTCGAAGCGAATAACAACTCACCCCTAGGCTCCTGTGGGACATGCCCAACGCAAGAAGCAAGAGGTGCTCGTACCATCATTCCGTTCAACTGTGGGGCATTGACCAAGCATTAGGCGTCCAAAATCGAGCCTGGACTTTTTAAGAGACCCTGGGCCGATTGATGTGTTGACTTCTCAACGTGTCTTAACACACAAGCGGGGAAATGCCGGGGGCATTGAAATCCATCCGAACACAGGGGGATGGAGAGAAAGGGTGCATCACACTACCCAAATTCGGAACCCAATGGGGTGAAACCATGGAGGATAACTGTCAACCGTGGCAGAAACACATCACCCATATCACGTTGTCCTGGAATGGGAGGACAATAAATGAGGGCTGACTGCTAACCATGTTCGCAACACGGGGCCTAAATCAAATATCGTCGGGCAGTTTTCCGGAACATTGTCCCATTACAATAGGCGGACCATAGGTCGAACATCCATACTATTAGGGGGTCTCGTCAAACGCGAAAGGAAATGAGGGTCCGAATAAGGGGGAACACAAAGCGCGGGAGGTGGAGTGGTGGCTTGTTCGAACAGAGTCCAACACTCTCGATATTGCGCCACCAGGGCGAAGGCGCATTAGGCGGACATACCAACCTGATCACAGGTCGTCCCAATTTCCAGGAAGGACCTCTTTGGTAAGAGAACTGCCGCTTCCCATCATTACCATGGGGCATACTGAACGTGATCGGGGTAGATATCCTGATGAAACCATTTCTCATGAAGTCGGGACGAGGGGCCGACAATAAAGAAGGACAATGTTCAGCTACCCCTGGGGCTGGACCCAAGACGAAACGTTCGGGTGGTCCTACGTATCTCATAAGGATGAGAATCAAGCCCACGTAGTTCTGAAAATGCAGTTTAACGTCATGCTGGAAGAAATACAGTTTAACGTCATGTGGGACGGAATACAGTTTAACGTCATGCGGGACGAAACATGAATCTTAGTTTTAGGTCTTAGAGCTCGGACCATGAGGATCTTAGTTTTAGGTCTTAGAGCTCGGACCATGAGGATAGGGGAGAAACGGACACACATGGCCAGGCGGCAACAAAACCCGATGTAAAGGAGGACCTAAGCCCTACTTAACATGTGCTCTCTAGGGAAACACTCGAGTCGAGGGACTGAACACGTAGGTAGGATGGACCCGCGGGGAAGTGCCCCAGGCATTCCTACGTATCTCATAAGGATTAGAATCAAGCCACACGTAGTCCTGAAAGTGACATGGTAAGATACTAGTGCCAAGGAAAAAGGGGGAGTGCGGGTGTGGCCCTTGCACTAAAAGAAGCGGCATTTGATAAATCTTGTTTGTCCTTTAAGGTGAGTGGTTTTTTTTGTTGTGAAGCGTCAGACCTAGAGTAGTAGGCCACGGTGTCACCACAATAATCAATCCGTGATAGGCGTTGACAAATATCATGGCATAAAACCAATACCCAACGTGATGTCCTCTACAGCGAGGTCACCACAATGCAGCGCTGTTTTTCGTTGTGCGGCCAGGACGATAATGTCACAGTTTAGGGTCGTGTGATAGGACCAACAGCATAGTTTAAGGTCATATGGTCTAGAACAACAACACAGTTTAAGGTCATACGGTTTGGACCAACAACACAGTTTAAGGTTATATGGTTTGGACCAACAACAGAGTTTAAGGTCATATGGTTTGGACCAACAACACAGTTTAAGGTCATATGGTTTGGACCGACAACACAGTTTAAGGTCATATGGTTTAGACCGACAACACAGTTTAAGGTCATATGGTTTGGACCGACAACACAGTTTAAGGTCATATGGTTTGGACCGACAACACAGTTTAAGGTCATATGGTTTGGACCGACAACACAGTTTAAGGTCATATTGATTGGACCAACAACACAGTTTAAGGTTATATGGTTTGGACCAACAACACAGTTTAAGGTCATATGGTTTGGACCAACAACACAGTTTAAAGTCAAATGGTTTGGACCAACAACACAGTTTAAGGTCATATGGTTTGGACCAACAACACTGTTTAAGGTCATATGCTTTGGACCAACAACACAGTTTAAGGTCATATGGTTTGGAGCAACAACACAGTTTCAGGTCATATGGTTTGGACCAACAACACAGTTTAAGGTCATATGGTTTGGACCAACAACACGGTTTAAGGTCATATGGTTTGGACCAACAACACAGTTTAAGGTCATATGGTTTGGACCAACCGAGAGAGGAGCCTCGAGCAAAGGAGCCTATGACGGTTCAACAATCAGGGAGGGGCAGCAGATGCTAGCTCCCAGATATGCTGGGCCCGAAACGCAATGTCTGGGAGACTCCTCACTCCCCTAAGGGGATGAAGGTCAAGCTGTACACGACCCGCAAGGAAGAGACCCAAGCACATACTCTAGGGCTCAGACCGTAGGAGCCCCGAGAGACACCGTTACGTAGCTCGGTCTGTCTGATGTTTGGGGGTGTACTGAGGGTTAGTACAAGGAGTGTCGAGATTCCACCTTGGCGCGGCAGGGCGGAACATGACATGAACCATGCCACAAACATTCAGGGCCTGGGGAACTGGCATGACGACTGAGGACTACTGTTGACCATGTTCTCAACATAGCATGCAGTCATGTTAGCCATGGGGACAAACAAATGAGCATCAACCGCTGACCATGTTCGCAATGTGGTATTTGTATCAATTTGTTGTCTGAAACCCTCGGGGGCATTGGACCATGATAGTAGGAGATCCCTTGGGCATTGTATCCAGACCGTTCATGGGGGTCCCTCTGGGAATGAAAGATGACAGGGGCCCAAATGAAGGGGAACACGAAGCTTGGAAAGTGGATGGTACTTTCCTAAGACGAATCTGGCACTCCAAGTTATAGACTAGAGTGCTTTGAGCACATTATCAGTCCACTAGAAAGGGTCATAGGGCTTAGTCCGAGAGCGGCCAAGAGATGGTGGATCCCTGGGAAAAAGAGGGGGCGTAATGCCAAACACCCTAAGTACCGGGAGATCGTGGGATCTACTAAGAGATGGGGCTGGACCTGACATCTAGGTGTTCAGGCGGTCCTATGTATCCCATTAGGATGGGAATCAAGCCACACGTGGTTCTTGATATGCATCTTTAAATGCCGTTGGACAGAGGAGGGCTAAACCCTAAGGATAGGGTGCGCGGGGTGTAGCTATTGCAAACCCGACGTGAATGGGGACATAATCTCACACCATGCCACGCGACCCTATGATCGAAGTCCCAAAGGCGAAACAGACGCGACAGCGGAATACAAGCTGGACCCCAAAGACGAAAGGTCTGGGTGTTCCTACGTATCCCATTAGGATGGGAATCAAGCGAGACGTAGTTTTGGAAATACAGTTTAACGACATGTTGGACAGAATATAGATCTTAGTTTTAGGTCTTAGAACTCGGACCAAGAGGGACGGACGGGCGGAAATTGGTAACTCCTGGGCTAGACCCGAGACGAAATGTCTGGGCGGTCCTACGTATCTCATTAGGATGAGAATCAAGCCACACGTAGTTCTTGAAAATACAGTTTATCGTCATGTTGGACGGAATATAGATCTTAGTTTTAGGTCTTAGAACTCGGACCAAGAGGATCTTTGTTTTAGGTCTTAGAGCTCGGATTATGGAGAGCCCAGATGTAGGGAAGAGTGTAGTTTAAGTTCGTGCCGGACCATACAGTTTATGTTCATACTGGACCGTACAGTTTAAGGTAATGTAGGACCATAAGAGTTTAGGCAAAGTACTTCTTGAGGAACCTGGCGTTGGTGGGAGGAGTGATACGCTCCCCATCCATGGTCACCAGGGAATACGCACCATTGGGATAGACCTTGTGGGCAATAAAAGTTTAATCCCACTTGGGCTCCAACTTGGGTGGTATCCTGCTGGGAATCATTGGCGCTCTGAGAGCCAACACCAGGTCACCTTGAAGGAAGGAGCGGAGGCAAACCTTCTAATCGAAAGCTCGAGCCATCCTAATCTGATGCCTTTCCAGGTTATGTAGAGCGCGAAGCCTACTCTCGTCTAGTGCTTCCAATTCGGCTAGACGGATCTCGGCAACTCTGTCCGGTGCTTGCTGGTCGTAGACCGCCGTGCACAATGAGGGCAGTTGGACCTCGATGGGAAGGACGACCTCAGCTCCGTACACCAGGGAATACGTGGTCACATGGGTGGAATTGCGAGTCGTTGTCCTATAAGCCCAGAGGGCGTTGGGGAGCTTGTCTGGTCAACTTTTCCTATTCTGACCAACCATTTTTTGCAGAATGTTAGAGAGGGTATTGTTAAACGCATCAATCTGTCCATTCACCTGTGCATGATAGGGGGAGGTGTGGTTTGAGCGAATGTTGTACTTGGCATACAATCTCTTCAGCTCGGCCGCCCAGAAGTTGGTTCCGTTGTCCGTAAGGATAGAGTGAGGTATTCCAAACCGGTGAATGATATTGGAACTCACAAAGTTGGCGATAGAACCATCCTTGAATTCCATAAGCGGGGCTGCCTCTGCCCAATTTGAGAAGAAATCTGTGGTGGTTAAGATGAACAGGCACTGGCGGGCTGTCGCCGGCGGGTAGGGACCTACAACATCCATCCCCCAGACTGCAAAGGTCCAAGAATACCTAGTAGTATGGAGAGGCTCCAGTGGCCGATGCACAAAGTTAGCATGAACTTTTCACGCACGGAACCTCTTGGCGTACTCGATGCAGTGGTGGATCATGGAGGGCCAGAAGTATCCCAGTCTCCGAATCTGGTGGGACAACATCGACCCGGCCCTGGTGGGCGCCACAGGAGCTAGCGTGCACCTCCTGCATGACCTGTGGGATCTCAACTCCTTGAATACAATGGAGTAGAACACCATTAAACCCGCGCCTGTAGAGGAGATGCTCATGACTAGGACCGCTTTCAAGGGTGAACTGCGGCGCGCGGTGCCAGATTCGTTCCCGCTCCGCTCGGTCCATCGGAAGATTGCCGTGCCGGAGATATTCAACCAGAGGTGTCCTCTATTCAGGAACTGTCTCGATCAACACGCCTGGAACCCCGGGGGGTCCCGACGCGGGGGCACCAGCAGTGAGATGGTTCACCCATGGGCCACGACCGCCCTCTGGGATAACATGAGTAATGACTCTTCGTTGCGCCACGTGGATGATTAGGTCATCCTATTCGGGCTCCGCAAGTGATGCGGCCAGGCTGGCCAAAGCATCTGCTCAACTGTTCTGCGACTGGGGAATGTAAACAACATCTGGTCAGGAGGGGAACTTAGCCATTAGATGGAGGGTGCACTCCAGCAACGACACGAGTTCTGGCTTCCTGAAAGCATAGTCACCATTAACCTTCTTTATGAATAGCTCAGATTCCCCTTTTACATACAGGTGGGGTACGTTAACCTCCAGAGCCAACTCGAGGCCAGTGATGAGGGCATGATATTCTGCCTCATTGTTGGTGCAACCATCTGACAATAAGAAAGAATATGGCAGCACGGTTTGCTCCGGGGTGATGAAAACGTACCCAGGCCCACTCTGTTAAGCCTAGGATCATTGAGCCTTCTACCGGTAGGGCTTCGGGAGGAGCCATCAATGTGCATCTGCCAACATGGGGTGGCGTGATCGACTGAGAGGATTGCCTCATCAATAAAGCCCACATCCAGCGGCTGGTCCGCAGAGGTTGGATGAGCAGCTAAGAAGTCTTCCAACGCCTGTCCTTTGATGGCCTTCTGAGATACGAACCTAATGTCGAACTGCTGGAGGATCACCGCCCAGCGTGCCAATCGGCCGGTCAACATAGGCCGACTCAGGATGTCATTCAACGGGTCTACCCGAGAGACCAACTGTACCTCATGGTGCTGCAAGTAGTGCCACAATTTTTTCACGGCAAATACGAGCTCCAGGAAGCTCTTCACGATGGAAGAATATCTAATCTCTACGTCGAGGAGCATGCGTCTGAGGTAGTAGAGGCTATTCTTTGTTCCCTCGTTGTTTTTCTGGGTGAGAAGGGCGTCAAGGGATCGCTCCAGGGCGGTCACGTAAAGGACCAGCGACCTTCCGGGAACAGGTGGCATCAGGACCAGAGGATGAAGCAGATACTGCTTGATTTCCTCAAAAGTGGTCTGGAACTCTTCATCCCACCCCTAGGCGGCACCTTTCTTCATGAGCCGAGAAAAGGGCTTACACTTGCCGGCCAGATTCGCAATGAATCGGCGTATATTGGCTAAGTGGCCTTGGAGGCCTCGAAGCTCCCGAATATTACTCGGGGGAGGCATCTGACTGATGGCCTTGATCTTCTCGGGGTCGATCTCGATACCTCGATACCTGAAGATGAAGCTAAGAAACTTTCCGGAGGTGACCCCGAAGGCACACTTCAACGGGTTCATCTTCAAGTTACGAGAACAGAGCAAACCGAACACTTTCTCAAGGTCTATGAGATGGTCCTGGCACTGACGAGATTTAACCAACAAGTCATCTACATAGCACTCCACCAGCGTCCCGAGGATCGGCTTGAATATGCGGTGCATAGGCTATTGATAGGTGGCACCGGCGTTCTTCAGGCCGAAGGGCATACCGCGATAGCAGAAAGTTCCCTGGGGGGCCTTGAAGGTAGTGTACTCTTCATCCTCGAGGGCCATCTGGATTTAGTTATACCCGGAGTACCCATCCATGAAAGAGAGGGCTTGGAACCTAGCTGTTGTGTCGATCAACAACTCTGTCGCGGGAAGGGGAAAGTCATCCTTCGGTCAGTGGCGATTAAGATCGCGGAAGTCGATGTAGACCCTGATCTGCCCGTTCTTCATCCTGACGGGCACAATGTTGGCTAGCCACCTGGGGTACTGGACTTCCCTGCCGAAGTTGGCCTTAATGAGCTTATCAACTTCGGCCTCAACCCTGGCACCGTGAAAGGGGTGCATTTTTCTGGGAGGCTGCTTGAACCCGCGATGGTTTGCTGGGAGGCCAAGGTGGTGGACGACTACCTAGGGATCTTGTCCCAACATCTCGTCATAACTCCAGGAAAACACATCATGGTGCTGTTTGAGGATGTCTATGTACCGTTGTCGTTCATCGGGAGGCATAGCGGCGCTGACCAATGTGGGTCTCGGGTCCGCCTCACTACCGAGGTTCACCTGTATGAGCTCATCGACTGTGGCGGAGACGCCCTCCTCAAAGACAGGAGGAGCAACTTCAATGTCTTCTTCTCCGCTTGTGGAAAGATCGTCCACGGGGGGATCCGTTTCGGGGCTGCTCGACCCTGATGGGGATCTAGCACTGGCTTGGGCGGCCGAGGTCGTCACGACGGGAGGTTCATGCACCGCGGAGACCGTAGCGACAAAGGCGGTTGATCAAATCCCATCTGGCCTTCGGCCCAAGGGGCCACGCTTTACGACATCGAAGCAGTGGTGTCGCGTTGGCCTGAGCCGGTCGATCCCGACTTGACGAAACATGCACGTATGACGCACCGACATTTCCATAAGCCCAACGTCCCAATATCGTACGGGGGTAAGAGGCTCAGGGATCACCCGGGCCTGGTTGGTGTAAGAGTACAAGGTGATTTCCCGCCGTCACTTAGACCCGGAAATATGCCTTCCTCTGGTACCCGAGACAACAAAGCACTCTCCCATATCGGGAGTTGTGGCCTCCAACCGATTGATTGGGAAGACATATGCGTCATCCAAACATGCCCAAGGATCACTCGCGATAGCGGCAGGCTCAACTTCACCTGCCAGGATCTTCTTGTCCTTGCTCTTGTAATAGTCTGCGTCTAGGTAACGAGCTTCACAAGAGGCAAACGGGGATGCATCTCCTTGGAGAACACTCACTCGACCCTTAAGGGAGTATTTGAGGCACTGATGGTATGATGAGGGAACCGCTGCATGAAGATGGAGCCACGGCCTGCCCATCAACGCGTTATAGGCAGTGTCCTGAGAGACAACCATGAATTCAGTATTGGCAATTAAGCCGCCGAACTGGGTCTTCAGACGAATCATGCCGAGTGGAGTTTGATCGGTCATGTCATACCCCTAGATTCTGAGGTCGGAGGGAGTTAAATCATCCTTAGACAACCCCAGTTTTCACAGTGTCCGAGTTGGGATCAAGTTAATCCCAGAACCCGTGTCGACAAGATAGCGACAGACCTCCACGCCATTGAACTGGCCGGTGATGTACAGCGGGCGGATGTGCCCCTCTATGGGAGGGTCTTCATCTTCACCGGAGAATGAGATAACCGCCTGACATTCGGCGTCCTCAATCACCTCGGTGTGGAATGCTTCTGTGGCCGCTACCTCTGTTTCAAACTGGAGGGGGCTCCTTAGAGCCTCGGAGAGCGCCTCACGCATTTCAGACGACAGCCGGAGGGCCTCAAGGATGGAAAGCCTCGTCATAATGCCAGCTAGATGCTTCAGGACATCATACATTCGCGCCAAACATGAGATTCTTCTTACAGGAGGTCGCTCTACGATTGGGGGCATGACGGGCCCTGCTGGCGGGACCGGTGACTGACTGGTACTAGGCACGTCCCGCTGTTCACTAGCTGATGCCTGGGAGGTGGCTGCCATGCTAGGACCGGAAGGCCGTAGTCAGCCAATGGCAGGGCAGGGCTGGTTGCGACGCAGGCAGGGCGATTCCGCCCGATCCAGCAACACGAACGGTGCTGGAAGGGAACCTGTTGTCACCGGATGAGGGAGATGCGAGTGCAGCTCTCTATACCGGGCCTGCTGCCTGGTCTCGGAAGCGTGCATGACCTGACTAGAGGTGACGACCGCCGTGCCCCGGAGATTCACGTAGCCACGGCTCCGTCGACGTTGATGATGGCTAGGGACATTGGGGAGGTTCACCCGGCGCTCCTCGTCATCGGGAGCCACAAAGGGATTTACCAACTCTACTGTGTTAACAGAAGCGTACCCCAAGCTCTCGGGGAGATTCACCTAGCGCTCCTCGTCGTCGGGAGCCACAAAGGGATTTACCAACTCTACGGTGTTAACCGAAGCATACTCCGGGCTCTCGGGGGGATTCACCCGGCGCTCCTCATTTTCGGGAGCCACAAAGGGATTTACCAACTCTACGGTGTTAACCGAAGCATACCCTGGGCTCTCGGGGAGATTAACCCGGCGATCCTCGTCGTCGGGAGCCAAAAAGGGATTTACCAACTCTACGGTGTTAACCGAAGCATACCCCGGGCTCTCGGGGAGATTCACCCGGCGCTCCTCATCATCAGGAGCCACAAAGGGATTTACCAACTCTACGGTGTTAACCGAAGCGTACCCCAGGCTCTCGGGGAGATTCACCCGACGCTCCTCGTCGTCAGGAGCCACAAAGGGATTTACCAACTCTATGGTGTTAACCGAAGTGTACCCCGGGCTCTTGGGGAGATTCACCCGGCGCTCCTCATCGTCAGGAGCCACAAAGGGATTTACCAACTCTACGGTGTTAACTGAAGCGTACCCCGGGCTCTCGGGGAGATTCACCCGGCGCTCCTCGTCGTCGGGAGCCACAGAGGGATTTACCAACTATACGGTGTTAACCGAAGCGTACCTCGGGCTCTCGGGGAGATTCACCCAGCGCTCCTCGTCGTCGGGAGCCACAATGTGATTTACCAACTTTGCGGTGTTAACCGAAGCATACCTCGGGCTCTCAGGGAGATTCACCCGGTGCTCCTCGTCATCGGGAGCCACAAAGGGATTATCAACTCTATGGTGTTAACCGAAGCGCACCCTGGGCTCACGGTCGAGGAGTCATCCACTAACGGACGGGGTCTCGGAGGGATCCCCATTCCCGGGGGCATGAAATAGCCAAGCTTGCGAGAAGATGACGGCAATGGCAGGGTGCATTCTTTCTTCTTGCGTCGCCGCCTGCTCTTCTGGGAAGAAGCAGGCTGGGACGACGAGGCTGAAGTGGCGGTCGTGGATTCTGAGGGCTCTGGCCGGTCCAGGCGGGCACAGATGATGCCATGGGCATGGGCGACCATCCTACGGGGCATCTAGTCGTTATAATTCTGAGACCCATGGTCGGAAACATGTTCCCACCCGTCCCAGTCATCACTACTTCCATCCAATCCCACGAAGACACCTGCCACCTATGTCGGGGCTGGGACCAACCTGACTATGTTGTTGTCAATCTGGTCATGGAGCCAGTCCTTGAACACATATCATTGTTGGATGGTGTGTCCCAGGAACCGGTGATAAGGCCAGTAGTCAGGGCGATCTGCGAAACACGCCTCTTCTGGCTTTCGGCACTCAGGCAGCCACACGATCCTCTGCTCCAAGGCGCTACGGAAATAGCCGGGGACCTGGGCCTCGTCAAACGCGTAAGCCCGATTCCTTCTGCCTGGAAAGGGGACCCTTGTGGGCTGGCCATGGCCAGGGACCGGAGGAGCAGACCGAGGAGGCGGAGCCGGATTACCTCGCCTAGGTGGTGGCGGTGCGTTACGCGGAGGCGCCTGCCGATTTTTTAGGCGGTCGCTGCTGGGCTGGAGGCTGTGGGGGTGGAACCCTATGAGCCTACTGAGTTGGCCTCACCGGCAGAAGCTCTAGCTGTCTGGGGGCCTCTATCTGCACCACAGCAGCGAGCTCAGCTCTGGCGGCTCTCCTTGAAGAGATCACAGGAGGCAGCGGACGTGCCTGGATGGCCTGTTGCAGGGCTTCTTCGAGGCACTGAGCCTCGTCCGAGAAGTCCCGGAACCCTCCAGGGTAATTCTGAGTCAGTGGCATGTCAAGGGAGTAAGTGAGCCCCTTCCACGGGGCGACGAAGTCCGCAACTCGCTCTTCGGGCCTTTGCTTGCACCTGAAGAGGTCTTCAATGTTCGTATTCTGGGTTGTGGAATTGAACTGGTAGAGGAATTGTCGACGAAGGTCCTCCCAGCTAGTTACTGATCCAACAGGGAGCTGGCTGTACCAAACGAACGTTGGTCCCTCCAGCGTCTGAATGAAGCACCGGAGCTTGGCAGGCTCCTGCTGCGCCGGAGTCCCCAACATAGGCCCGCACCTCGAGTTGAAGTGGGACAAGTGTTGTGGCGGGTCTCCGGTCCCGTTAAAGGAAAAAAAATTGGGATTCCCAAATCCTGGCGGGGCCGACATGTCATCCACCCATGCGGGGTACGGCTTGCCATCTGGTGGGATCGCCACCTGCTGAGTTTCCAGGGCCTCCAAGCGAGCGATGAGTACTTCCATCAGATCATCCAGATGTGGATTCATGTCCTGACATGGATCTCTAACCACAAGCGCATTTCCAGGCTCTTCGATACGATGGTCGCGCTCAGCGGCTTGGGGGGCAGCTGGCGGAGCGACTGTTGGAGCGGCAGGAGGAAACCGAGCAGGGTCCCCCAGGTTGCCTCGCTGCTCGGGAGGGTTCGGCGAAAAATATCGCGCCCTCTTGCCATGGGATCCAGTGTCTCCCCTTTCGGCGAACACGACACAGTCACAGTTGCCTGGGGGGATCTCAGTAAGGGGTAGATGCTCCTGCCCCTGCTGTCCTGGTCTGGGTTTGCCGTAGACAGGTCGCCACTCTGCAATGCATTCGGCTAGGAGCTCATCAACTATCCTTTTTTGCTCGGCTAGCTATTGATGCAGCGTGGCCTTCTCAGGATCTTCCTCTGCCTTCTACACTGAGGCAGATGGGTTAGCGAGTTTTACAGACCCGACTGGCTCTTTACCCTTGCCGATGTTTCAGCTCAGCACCTGTGCCTCCGTGGGTACAGGAAGGCCTAGGAGGCTCCTCTGTTGGCGAGTAATCCTCCCAGATGGGTATATAAGTGTCCTGTCCTCGGGGGGTGAGTCCCCGTCGAGGGGCTCCACAATGTTTCCCTCATCTGAAGGTTCATCCATGTTGACTACTACTACCCTTGGCGACGTTCCATCTGGGCTTCCCAGTGGATCGGGCTGCCGGCGGATCGCACAAAAGAGGAGAACAGTGTACTACCCCAACCCACATACGTGCACATGGGGGGTGGACTCCTCAATAACTCTGCGGAGTACTTGAAAACTCTGGATGCATTGTTGCTGAAGGGCCTCTTGGAGGCCCAGCGACTCGGGGTGTCGGACCGCGGGGAGTGCTGCTAGGTCAACCTGGTGGCACTGCTCACCAATCTCCTCGAGATGCGCTTGGATCCCGGGATAAGGTGCTAGATGATGACGGAGGCGGGAGTGAGTCTCCCAAATAATCTGGCGGAAGCATTCAAACTCCCCAGGGGTGAGTGACTCTGGCACATCAAAAACCGATTTTGCGACTGGCCAAAACATCTCAAGGAAGTGGCCCGCTGCAAGAACGGTCCAGAAGCTCCATGGCTCCGACTCGGGGTCCGGAACTTGCCGCACCTGCTCGTACACCGAGGAAAGTCGGGGTATTGGCAATGGCACCGAGGCGGGCCGTCGGGACGGTGGGCTGGACGGCGGGGAATACGGTGAACAGGCCGATTGGCCGCCGATCCCCGGGTCATCCTCCCAAGGTTGCAGTGCCCTGGCCGCAACATCGCGATAGGATGGGCCGGTGGATGGGCCTCCTGTCACAACTTCGGTGCTCGTCGAGGGTGTGTCGCCTCGCGATCCTTCCGTCGGTCCCCAGATGAGCTCCTCACCTTCCCTAACAGGGGCGGGAGGTGCTTCTGAGGAGATCAGCGGTAACTGCGGGCTTGATCCCTGGCGGTATGCCAAGTCTCCGTCCTCCTAGATATACCTTTGAAGGGAGGAGGGAATCATACGGATCACACATTCGGGGAGTACGAGACTGACGCGCCGCGTCCCCATCCCTGCCCTCAACTCGAAAGGTTAGGGGGAGGTTCTATCGTCGAGTCGTACTCTACCTCGGAATCCAAGAAACAGACTGGTCTAATTCCCGTCCGGACTCCCTTGACATTCCTCCTCTGACGACGATGCCCGGCCTTCCCACCCCTGGGTAGTTCCTCAAGGTAAGGACGACTTCCGTCATCGGGTCCCCCTGCCACAATAGAGCGGGGGAAGAGGGGACCGATGTCCGGGGTGCGAGAACCACTGGGAAAGACGTCGAAAGGGACATGGGGAGGACCTCCATGTGAGTGAGCGACTGGATACACAATGGCTCCATGCTCGTGACCGGCGGTAGGGGGAGTGACCTCATACCCCATGCAGTGGGTGCTGTAAGGAGTCGTACCCGAAGCATAGCTGTCACGAAGAAGTCTTCAACTTCCCGGATCGGTAGCACGGGATGAGCCTTCATGGTGAGCGGCACTACCATGGATTGGCCCGAAGTGGCCATTGCCAGTGTCCACGACCAGGAGATTTGACCCAACCTGCCTGCAGGGTGGTCAGGGTTTCGATCCCAGTCGGGCATGCGGCTGCCCCTGCTCGACATGCACAGGGATCTGGGAACATGAGTCAGCAGTGGCTGGGGCTACAATGGCTGCTGATGCTGGTGCCCCAGGACGGGCATTCTCCCCCACTCGCGCCCGACACTGGCGTTGAGTCAGATGAGCCGGAGCCGACGGTGTGGGCATGAAGATTGCCTGCTCCTCGTCTTGGGGAGTCGGGCGGCAGCGTCGACGCAGCCTGGCGGGGGTTCTTGCCGGTAACCCCTGTGATGGATCGCCGATCGGGTGGACCCGGACATCCCCCACCTCATTGGCGTGGAGGAGGGATGTGTCACAGCGCTCTGGGGATAGGCTCCTAATGCGGTTGAATGTCGGCGTGGGGAGCGGCGGCTCCCTGCGCGGCCCTCGAGGGCGGCGATGGTGGGGAGGCACAGCCGCCTCTAGATCCAAGCGGGCCATGCCCCTGGTGGGGATGATCCCTTCCTCATCATACCTACGAACCAGGTTATTGATCACCCTCCGTTGGATGATTTCTGATGGGGAGAGGGGGCGCAAGTGCCTGGCTGCTATGGCGGTCTAAGTCGGAGCGACCGTGGGATAGGCGGGACCGTGCGGGGTAGCCGCGTCGGCACTGCCCCTGCCCCTACGCCGGTGGGCAGGTGGCGATCGAGCTCCGAATACAGTGATCTGATTCCGAGAAACAGCGAGATGAACCCATTAGTATCAACAGGAAAGGATATCAACATCCAAGGCCCAGCATCATTCCGTCTTCAGTGGTTGGCGAGAGGGAACCACACTGACGACGTCACAGACCGGAGTAGTTAACGTCCTGACGGCCTCGACCCCTGGCGGGTTCACATCCCTGTGAGGGTTCCCGGACCTAGTGACATGCTATTATTCTGATGCTCCAACGACTATCATTCCCCATGCTAAAGAGAAGAGATTCACGTCGGGTTCACCATTTTTTGTTTCCGACGCTTTCGCCGGGGGGCGCGCGTCCATCTGCCTGGGAGGGCGCGCTGCTCGTGGCCCCGCATTCCCGATTTCCAAAGGCGGGCGGCCACTGTTCCATGTTCAGGGACGTCTGCTCCTTGATTGAAACCGGGATGATGGGATGTCGGTTCTTCCTTCCATGGATTCCTCCTCGGAGCTCGTCACCTAGTCCGGGTCTCCCTCATAGATTTAAGACGGGTTCGTGAAGCTCATTCCTGGTGCCATATCTACATGGACGCAAGTTAATTATGATGCTTCTGTCAAGACGCTCCTAGGGGTCTTGTCGGGACAGAAACCTATGGTTAGGAGAACGGTCACGTTGAGGCATCGTCGGCATGTCTGTCTTTGGTCCCTCATCACAGGGATTCTCGAGGGCACGGAAGCCCGAGGCATCCCACATCGAACGCGGGGAATGTGTACCATCTGAGTTTTTCCTCAGCTTACCATGTTTAACACGGGGTATGTCGCAAGTTTAACGTCTTGAAGAGACAGATCAGGTTAAAGGGTCCCTAGGGGAAACACCGATGTTGGGGCCAGCACGTGGGCGGCCTCCCGTATAACATGGAGTGGGAAAGGGTGGCATGATCTCACAGGGATGTGGCGGCCCGGGTAAAGATCAGGATGCATGGTGGGGTGAACCATGGGGCTTATGTTCTGAGATGGCCCAAGAGGGGGGATACAGTTTAACGTCATGCGGGACGGAATATAGTTTAACATCATGCGGGATGCGATACAGTTTAACGTCATGTGGGACGGGGTATAGTTTAACGTCATGCGGGATGTGAGATTTGGGGCTTACGCTCGGAGGTAGTCCAAGGTGCTAAGGGGACTGACATGGAGAGGTCGGGATGACCGGGTGGTGGGCTTGAACCTCGTGGAGGCTTCCTACGTACCATGTGTTAGCACGGATCAAAGTCCACGTAGTTCGCTGGGATGGGGCTTACGCTCTGAGGCGGCCCAAAGAGGAAATAGGGGCTTACGCATGGTTAGCGGCCCTTGGTGCCGGGGCTTACTCTAGGGTGGAGGCTCGTGGTGTGACAAAGCATAGTGGGGGAAGGACTCCACTGGCCTTGGCAGGCTGGAAGTACGGAGATGCACGGGTGCAATCATCCTTACGAAAGGTTAGGGGCTTACGCTCTGAGGCAACCCTTCCCCCGCGGACAAACGCTGCTCCGACAAGGAGTATCTCATTCCATGCGAGGAAGAGTCTACTCCCGTGGAGACGAGTGGGCGTAAAAAATGTCCGAGCTGGGAGGACCCTGCATGCGAAGCACGGGGTCGGACCACAGTTTAACGTCTTTTGTTACGGATGAGGTGCTTAGCAGTTTAATGTCCTACATCTTGGATGAGGTGGGTTTGCTCCACACCCGTAGGGCTTATATGGCCAACGCCCTCTACCCCTTGTAGAAGGGAAGGCATCAGCAAGGCTATGGCAAAGGGGGACCGCAGGGAAAACCACCGGGGGTCCACGTCAGTTTGGATATTCGAAGAATCAATACCCGTTAGCGTGCCTATGCGGAGAAGCATAAGGCAAAGCAACGCAAAGGGAAACACGGACCAAGGGACCTTGAGGATACTTCGCACAATCCTGGAAGGCCGTGCCGGAAAACAACGCATGGCGCGCATGCCCGGCAGGGGAGACATCAGGTGCTGGTGCAGGGGGCAGCCAAGGGGCATCAAGGTGAGGGGTCCTCGGCTCTGTGCGCGCAAAAGGTACGATTTTCCCGAAAAACACCAGGACGATGCACAATAGGAGCAACGGAATTGCGCACGAAGAGGGTATTACGCGCAAGGTTTTGCGCGCACCGCAGGGTATTGCGCGCGCGAACCAGGGATTACGCGCAAGTGGGGAAACCGTGGGAAGGGGCAAATTCACTGAAGCCGGTGGAGTTGCGCGCAAAGGCGAACTCCGGGGCAAGGTTGCGCGGAATTCAGGATTACCTGGATGTCATCTTTCGCGCGGGGGGGGGGGGGGAATTGCGCGCACGAGAGTCGCTTCAGATTCCTCAACCCCCAAACCGTTCGGGGTCACCTTATATTTATAGGCGACCTCCGGCGCGGAATCCAGGTGGCGCGTGATGTTTTCCGCGCCGAGAACCGCTTGCGCGCAAAATCTCGACGCAGAGAAATGGGGCGCGCAATTATTGTGCGCCTCACCGGTCCAATTCCGCGAATCCCGGGAGCACTTCGCGTGCAGAAAATTTTTGCGCGAGGATCCTCCTTTATTTCGCGCACCACTTCCCGGGCCTCCGGATCGGGCCTCTGATTCCGAATATGACTTCCCATCGTCATTCCGAAACTTCCTCCGGGAGTTGCGGGTTTTTTTCGGCATCAACAGTTGCTTTATGCGTTTTGGAAACCATGGTTCTTAGTGGGTTCTATAAGGTTTATCCATTTGGTTTGAAACATGTTTTGGTGTTTAGCATTGTTTCAAAAAATGGTTCATAAATGTTTATTGTTTTTTCATGTTTTGGTAAATGTGTGTTTTGGAAAATGAATGTTTTTTTGAACGGATATTGGCATGTTTTGGTCTATCAGCCCATGTTTGTAATAAATGATTTTTATTAATGTTTTGGAAACATTACATAATGTTTTGGTAAATGGTTGATGAGATAAACCTATAGGCCTGTTTGAAATTTTAGATTGGATATTTACAAAAGTTTTGATGTGTGTGAATTGTATGAGGCCCTTTTGGAATCATTGAAACTGTGTGTTTGGAAAACCCCTCTTTGGGTAGGCCCTTTTCCTCGTATGTCAATCATGTGACAAGAGGTTCCTCGACATGGGCCTCCATTTAAGAATTTTTATGTTAATGAATGGGACTAACCTTGAGGTGGTTAGGGTGGTGACAGTTTGTGTCACATGCTGGATTATATTTATATGGCTTGTTATTTGAATGTGTGGCACACCTCATTGTGAACATAGAAGTGAAACATACCATAGCAAGGGGGTTTACTGAGAACAATTGCTGCACTAGTTTAGACTATCCACTAGCTATTGGCCCATAGTACATATTATACTCTTCTAGGGGATTGGGCACCTTGGTTAGTCCATGTATGGTATCACTGGGCGTTAGGGAGTTATGACATCATCGAGAGTAGGCATGCCATCAGGATGAGTCACATGTATAAGACATTCTGTTCCTCCTTTGAGTTCCTAGGTTTTTTGTGACCCTTTGATACGAGCACTATTAGTACTATTTCCCTTTTTATGTGTGTAATCATGCCATTGAACACGGTTTTGGTATTTCCTGGGAAAAGTGTTGTGTGTATGGTTGGTTTTAAAATGATCTTCAAAGTAGCTATTTTGAAAATGTTTGTGTGAGCCCCTCTTTTGATTCATTTTCCTTGTTTTTGAATTATAAGGGCAATGTAATTGTGATTGTTAGTTATTGAAATGCAGTGTAGATATGAAAACCATATTTTTATAACTGTAGTTAAAACTATTATTTTTGGGTTTTTTTGGAACTGGAAAATGCATGGATTCTATGGTTCCTTTTTTTGAATTCATACTGAGAATTTTAATGCTAACACCTATCTTAACTTTTCAGATGCATGTTCAGTTGTTTGGTTCAAGTTCTTGTTTCGTCTTCCCATGCGAGGCTGACTGTTAGTTGTTAGAGGTGACCAAGAGGTCACATGGAGGTATGTGTAGCTTTGTTTTTGTGTCGTTTCTTGTTATCTTTCTCTTTGTTTAGTATTTATTAATTTATTTGTCATTAGTTTTTGGGCCAAATCATTCCCACCTATTTTGTTTTGATGCCCAACAATAGTTTCCCAGCCCTCGGGGATCGGGAAGCCCCTCGGGCCATGGAGCGGGCCAATTCGGGTGACCGGTTCAGGGTCGACCAGTATTGGTTCATGATAAAATTGTATCAGAGGAGGTTCTTATTATTTAGGGTGTCAGGTAGAAAGAGATTAGGACTATTAGAGATCAGGAGGTAGGATATGGATCAGTTCTTGATCACCACCACTCGCAATGAGACCTGAGTTACCAGGGATTGTTCGGCATTTGAGTAGATTGTCATTGGTTGTTTTGGATTGAGGGATAACAATGGTGGTGAATCGGTTCACGTGGCGGTCTCTCATGGTGTGGTGACCCATGTGGAGACCATGTGTATAACATCCAATGATTTTATGAGATAATTTTTTTTTAATTTCATTGATGTATTCTATTGTACACTATACCAAGATTAGCTTGTAATATACGCAACACCATATTAGCTTGCAGTATACACAACACTATTCTTGGCTATTGTTACACACAATTTCAAGATTTTTTTTGTGGAAATTATTCAATGAAACATTAAGTATACATTTTATTTAATGTATAAATTAAATTAGTTTTGATTACATTATATGAAACACCAAAAGGATCTTGCACTACACACAGCCCAAACTTGGCAAGCATTACATGCAATCACAACCTTCCATGATAGTATGTGTAGTACGCAAAACCGAGTTTCACTAAACAATGATATATTTTTATAAAATTATTATGAACTAGCAGTTATGAATAGTAGTAACTGCATTTTTAATTTTAAGACATTATAATTCATCTTACACATTTTATAAAACATGGTATGCGAAAAAAATAAATTTTTCGTGTAAAATGAGTATTTTTTTTAAAAAAAAATGCAGTTCTACCACCTTTTGATGGCGCACTAACATTAAATCTAGTTTTTGACTTGTTTATAAGTTCAATTTGACAATATATAATTCTTCTTTGGAATCAGGATATAAAAATTATACATTGGACAAATTTTTGATATTTTTCTGATAAGTTTCTTATTTTGATGAATAGTAAAATATGATAAATTTTAAATAAAAACAACTTTTCTCATCAAGATAATTTATATGGATAAATAATAATATTGAATGGGTTTAAAGTATAAATAGAATATATTTTTACCATTTAATATAATTCATGTCATTACTATTAATATTATATTGAATTCATAGGTAAAAACATTTCTCTCTTTGACAATGTTTTAACTTTTAAAACCCATTTTCTTAACAACGGGATTAATTTAAAATTAATTACTGAAACTTCTATGTTTTGAATTTTGATAAATGAATTCCATATTTGGATTCAATGGATCCAAATTAGGTTAATAGGTTAATTTTATTTTTTTGACATTATGAATAGTAACTACGGTAATTTTTATTCACTAGAGTTAAAGGTAAATCGAGTAATTAAGGGTAAAACTAAGACTATTAAATTACCCTAACACCTGAAAAAATTATATTGGATGAATATAAGTTGACCCACATCAACTATGGGTCACAATAGATTTGTTTGATGGACTATTGACCATAAAAATGATTTAATTATAATTAAAACCAAAGAAAGAGACAATATGTCACTCTCTTATTTCTTATAAATGTAATAATTTAAATTTAGTGATAAACGTCATAAAAAATCAAACATGAATAGTATAATGAATGAAAATAAAATTATCTACATCATGTGAATTTATTTAGATTTTTTAGGGATTATATAATTGTCAATAATGATGACACAATAGTGATGTTGAAATTATTTTATTGACTGAAATATCAAATAAATGGTTGTAAAAATATTACAATAAAAATTATATTAAATATTAAATGTGATCCACTAATTTCCTAGATTAATATTACATATTAAGAATCTATTAAATATTTCGGTTCAATATATCCCTTGTATAGATTTTATTTGAATTCAAATAAATGATTAGTGTCAAAATTGACACTATTGTTATTTTATAAAAATAACATATTATAAAATTGTTTAATAACCACAAAAATAGTTAAAAATTATAAATTTATATTTATATGGTCTACAATTTTATAACATATCCAATTATGGACAATTCACAAAACATAAGTAATTATTTACAACAATTTAAAATTTATAATATTATTACCACAAATAAAATTAAATAGATTAAAAAAGGATAAATCAATTTGATATGGTTTAAAATAGATTCACAACATGACTAAATTTTATTGGTTGATTAGATTATAACTCTATCACATATCATATTCGAATTGAGTCATTTTTGGATGTTTTTATGTGGGGTTGGAATTTATTATAAATTAATATTTTTTATGTTTCCAAAGGTGCCCCTCTCCTCCCATATAAAAGGGAACCTCCTACCTCTCCTCCAGAGATAATGTTAAGCTCTAAAAATCATCCAGTATCTAACCATTTCTATTTTAAACATCTATAGTTATATCATAGAGGTTCTGGTCTTCTCAAAAGTCCAACTCTAGTGCCCTATGTGGAATTTTAAAAGAGGCACATTGAGGAAGAGGTAATCTCTTCTACCGATTCTTTCATGTTTATTTCATCATATACTTCCTCTTATTTATTTGTTTCATTATAAAGTAATAACTTTAGTATCAATTAGATACTAATATGTTATTATAAATATAAAACAACCCTATTTCATCTTCTACCCATCTTACGGAAAATGAAATCACCGCGCGTGCATACGTACGGAATACCGTCTTCACGCCGTGGTGTAATATGTTTTTCCACCACCACCTTACATGGAAGGGTATAATGGTGTAAATAATAAATATATATGTTTATTATAACATCTTATTGATTCTGAGATATTATATCATCCATTCTAATTTAATTCAATAATTATGGGAACGATATCATCGCTTGTGCGTACGTACGGATTACCGTCTCCACGACGTGATGAGATTCACTCTCCATGTTACCCATTAAAGAAAGATTATAAAGTATATAGAATAAATAATCATGAAATATAAAACATAATAATGATACTGTGTTTATGTACATATATATTTCATTTACATAATTCTATTCAATTCAATAATGAAACGAATACAGCGTTTATGCGTACGTACGGCCTACCGTCTCCATGAACGGTGTCTATCATTCCATTTATTGATCTACCATATATATTTATATGTGGAATATATATGTTATATATAAATCATGTTTTACATTATAGAATTAAGTAAATCTGAATATATGTAATAATATCAAAAACCACAAGACCAAACACGTACGATAAATCAATCGATTTTACCAAAAATGTTGCTTTAACATGGAATTGAAAAAAGAATAGTAAATATAAAGTCATAAGTGAATCATATATGACAACATAAATATTAGTACGGTTCTGTTACAAGTTGATAATATGTTTAAAACCACCATACATGAGTTTTGGACACGTACGAAAGAAACTGGACTTAAGGTAAGGGATAATTATTCCAATCCCATTCTTATCTGAGATTGTTTATTCTTTAGTATTTACTGGGGTTATATTTTTCAAAAATGTCGATAGAAATGTTTTCCTAAAGTGTTTAATATTATTCCACGTATTTTTAAATTCAAGTTTACCCCACTTGACTTTTACTTTGTGTTATGCAAGGAATCTTTCTTTTTTTACCATAAATGGTACTTTTTAACATTTCCATTAAAAGTATGATGGGAATGTTTTTTTACTTATATGACATGAACAGATTTTAATGGTTTTATAAATCATTATTTTCATGAATATTACTCTATAATATTTCATGATCATTTTCTAAAAAATACCATTATTTTAAAATTTCATTGCATTTTGGGAAAAGAAAATTATTTTAAAGAAGAAAGGATATTTTCCTCAAGAATTTATTTCAAGTGTTTTATCAAAACCATTTTCCATCTAAGATGACATTACTTCATATGTGTATGTTTCAATTAAAATTTCTCTATGATTAAATTGTTTCAAATTTATTATAATGAAATTATATCCATTTGTTTTATATGTATTATGTTATGATGGGATGTTGTTTACGAAACCCATTTTATTCTTTGGGTTATGATGAATTATTTATGTTTATGTTGTGGATCATGTAAGAATGATTGAATTATGAGATGGGTGGGACCTATATCTCCCTAAAATGAATTGGTTAAAGATTTATATATCATGAGATAGACATAGCTAGAACGGTGAGTTAATCTAGTTCAGTGATACGGGACTGGAATGAAGAGTGAACTCGATTCAGTAAGGGACTTTGTCCACTATGATGGTCTTGGAAGAAATGTATTCTCTACTATGGAAATCATATCATTTTCTTAATGGGTGGCCACAATTGCATGTTTTATTCCCCATGCTATTTTATCCTGATTAAGGTTCTTTTTTGAACTATTCCTTATGAACTGTCAAGATTTATGTCATTACTCATGATTTTTATGTTTTATGTTCATGTTCTTACGTTCAAATGTTTAGGGATTGTTTTATGTCTTCCATGTTTACCCTTATTGAGCATTTGAGCTCACCCCTTTTTATGTTTTCTTTTCCCCAGGATAATAGAAAGGTTTTAGGTAAGAAAACCAAAGGGGAAGATAATTATGGGAGATGTTGAAGATCTTTCACAATGATTAGAGGATAATGTTCCGAGTTTCCAAAGACACTAAAATAATACGGTATTTGGGTGTCTATTTTTTTTCATGTATTATGTATTCCGAAAAATTATTGTAATGTCTATGTACGTCAAGCTATGGGTGTCTACAGTTGGTATCAGAGTGAAGGTTCAGTCAACCTTTGGAAACTAGGATGCAAAAACATTAAGTGAGATCCCTAGGGATATTTTTAAGGTATTTCTAGGGGTGTTCATAAGGGTATGTATAAGTATAGGATACAGTCATAGAATTATGATAACAATCATGAATAAAATAGGATTAAAACTATGATGTTAGAGATTGAATGTACTCCCTTTTATTATGTTTTTTTCCTAGCATGATTTTTTCCTCTCACGCTATTCTTATTGGGTTTTAGAAAATGGATGTAAAGATGAATATTCATCTTAACAGAGAATATCAGTGACAATGGAATGATATTCTTCCTATGAATCCAAATGAAATGGGATTAGGAAGGTGAAACATCGTTATTATGCCTAATCAGCAATCTCATAATCTAACCAAAAATATCAACTTTGGTAAGTTTCCTAACTCGAAATGTAAGAGAAAGAAGGATTTTCATGATGATCATAGAAGAAAGAGAGTTCAATTTCCCTCATGTATATAATGTGGGAAGAGACATTAAGGATAATGTTTCAATGGAACTAGAAGATGCTTTGTGTGTGGAAAAGAAGGGCCGAATGCCAATAAGTGAAAAAGAAAAAGGTTAATTTAACACCATGGACAAGGATAATGGTGTTTCCATCACATCAACATCAATTAAATGTTTTAAATGTTGAATGTGCGGGCATTATGCAAACAGATTCCCTAAGGGAAAATCTCTTGAAGATAATCTGCATGGTCATATGAGTATTATTTATGTTGATGATGATGAATAAACTACAAATGATATATGAGATGAATGAAGTGTTGAGGAATAAAATGATTAAGATCGGTTAATGGGTTAAGAAGGTAGTGGAATGATTTTATGTTTACCAAGAGTTATGTTAATGGTACTATGGAATAAAGAAACATCTAAGGATTGTTACACTATTGTTTTTCATAAAGTATATGAATGTATATTTTGAATGGTACTGGTAACCATGAATGTTTTTTCATATATTTTTGTAAAGAAGATAATATGCGCATAATGAATGGATAAAGAGAAAATAATATTTTGGATATTATTAATGAGCTCATGATTGATATAAGGACAAAGTGATATCATGGTTTGAGTATATATAAATTTTGGGATTTTGGTTTGAGGAAAGAGTAGCCTTTTGACAGCATTCATGTTTTCACTAAGGTTCAATGGGTATTGATTTTTCAAGAGAATACATGATTAAATAATTCAAATCTTTGAAATGTGACCAACAAGATACATCTTATGATATATGGGGGATAAATGATGGTATTCACTTGCTTAGTAGATGACCATTCTAGTAGTTGTTTTCTGTATACTATGATATTGGACAAACGTATTTTTGATAAGACTAAAGGTTGGAATTCATTAAGTTGGACATCAGATAGTATTGTTTAAGGCTTGAAATTTTTTGATGTTATTTATGGAATGTTGTAATAGTATAGTTTTAGAAAAAGAACAAATTGTATGATGGGTGAAAACCCATCACGTCAGACAAGGATGCGAGAATCGAACCCACAACTGTAGTACGACAAGGCTTTTTCGCCTACCACTGGCCTACATGAAGTCCCAAGTTAGTATAAATTAGTTTTATTTTAGTAAGCAGTATGAAATTTGAAGTATAATTCAATTTATGGAATCATATACGGTTAATCTCACCATAAAATGCACTTATGTATATAAATTTTGATAACCTTATGTTTGAGAAAGATGGAATTACCTATCATTCTATCGCATGAACTGCTAACACTTCACGGACGACAAATTCAACTTCATTTATTTAATATATGAAGTGGAAATTGTTCAAGGAAAAATCAACAGTGAGATTGTACCAAAATCAAGTAATTATTTCTTTTAATTCTTCAAAATTTGGGAAATGATCATAAAAACTAATAACATTTTCTAAGTACCCTCATATTTGATGAATAAGATGGTACCTTAGATCAGCACAAATTTTTGGCTTTGTGATTTTTGGCTTTTTCATAGCCATGTACTCTACCACTCTTCATCAGAAGTTGATGGTAATATTTCTCTTCCATATCAATATTTTCACCTATATTATCCCATGCAGAAACCTAGTGATGATTTAATTTGGGTATCCCTTATGTTTCATAATTCACTTTTCAAATTATGTTTTAGTATTCATTTTTACGATGTGGGTCTCTATGAATGAAACATTCAAGTGGTAAATGATTTATGACCCCGACGAATTTCAAGGAAGAAATTAATTTTATGGGGGGTAGAATGTAACACCCCGAGATTTTATGAGATATATATTTTTTAATTTATTTTATGCCTTATATTGTACACTACCCCATGATTAGCTTGTAATATATGCAACACAGTATTAGATTGCAGTATACGCAATAGTATTCTTGGCTCTTGTTACACACAATTTCAAGTTCATTTTTGTGGAAATTATTATACACAACATTAAGTAAAGATTTTTTTAAATGTATAAATGAAATAATTTTTTATTACGTTATATGAAACACAAAAGGGAGATTTCACTACATGCAACACATACTTGGCTTGCATTACACGCAATCACGACCTTCCACGATAGCGTGTGTAGTACGTAATACCAAATTTTACTAAACAATAATATATTGTTATATTATTATTATGAAGTAGCCATTATGAATAGTAGTAAATTAATTTTGAATTTTATGACATTTTAATTAATCTTAAACATTTTATAGAACATGGTATGAGAACAAATTAATTTTTTTCCGGTAAAATGAGTATTTTTAAAAAAAAAAGCAGTTTTGCTACCTTTTGATGGCGCACTATCCTTAAATCTAGTTTTTGACGTATTTATAAGTTCACATTGACAATATATAATTCTTATTTTGAATCAGGATATAAAAATTTACATTGGATAATTTTTTTATATTTTTCTGATAAGTTTCTTATTTTGATGAATAATAAAAATATGCTAAATTTTAATTAAACAAAACTTTTTTCATTGAGATAATTTATATAGATAAATTATAATATTGAATGGTTTTAAAGAATAAATAAATTATATTTTTACCATTAATTATAATGTATGTCATTACCATTAATTTTATATTGAATTCATAGGTAAATATATTTCAATCTTTGACAATGTTTTAACTTTTAAAACCAATTTTCCTAACAATGGGAATAATTTTAAATTAATTACTACAACATATATGTTTAGAATTTTGAGAAATGGATTTCATATTTGGATTCATTGGGTCCAAATTATTTTAATAGTTTAATTTTAGTTTTTGACATTATGAATAGTAGCTACACAAATTTTTATTTACTACAGTTAAAAGTAAATCGAGTAATTAAGGGTAAAAATAAGATTATAAAATTACCCTAACACCTGAAAAAATTCTATTGGATGAATAAATGTATACTAATATCACCTAAGGGTTATAATAGATTTTGTTCATGGACTTTTGACTATGATAATGATATATTTATAATTAAAACCAAAGGAAGTGACAATATGTAACTCTATTATATCTTATAAGTGTAATAATTTTAATTTATTGATAAACTAAATAAAACTATGAAAATGAATAGTCTATATAAATATAATAAAATAATCTACATCATGAGAATTTATTAATAATTTTTAGGGATAAATAATTTTCATTAATTATGACACAATAGTGATGTTGAAATTATTTTATTGATTGAAATATCAAATAAATGGTTTTAAAAATATGAAAATAAATATTATATGAACTATTTTATAGGGTCCACTACTTTTAATGAATAATATGACATATTAGGAATCTATTAAATATTTTGGTTCGAATATATCCTCTGTGTAGATTTTATATAAATTCAAATAAATTAATAGTGTCAAAATTGACACTATTGTTATTTTATAAAAATAACATATTATAAAATTGTTTAAAAATCACAAAAATATTTAATAATTATAAATATACATTTAGACGGTCAAAAATGTCATAAATTATCCAATTATGGGAAATTCACAACACATAAGTAATTATTTATAACTATTTAAAATTTATAATATTATTACCACAAATAAAAGTAAATAGATTAAATAAGGATAAATCAATATGAAAAGGTTTAAAATAAATTCACAACATGTCTAAATATTATTGGCTGATAAGATTACAACACTATCTCATCTCATAATCTAATTAAGATATTTTTTGGGGTTTATAAGTGTGGTTGTAATTTATTATAAATTAATATTTCTTATGTTTCCAAAGGTGCCCCTCTCCTCCCTTATAAAAGGGCACCTCCTTCATCTCCTCCACACACAATTTTGAAACTTCATTCTCGGCAAAAACCTGACCATTTCTCTTCTCCACATCTATAGTTATATCATAGTGGTTATGTTCGTCTCAAAATACCAACTCTAGTGGCCTAAGAGGAATTTTAAAAGAGGCACGTTGAAGAAGTGGTAATCTCTTCTACCGATTCTTTCAAGTTTCATTCTTCTTCAACAACCTTTTAATTATTTGTTTAATTATAAAGTAATAACATCAGCATCAATAATATACTGATATGTTATTAAAAATATAAAACAACCCTATTTCACCTTATATCCATCCTATTGAAAATGAAATCACCGCGCATGCGTATGTATAGAACATCATCTCCACGCCGTGGTGTAATCTATTTTTCCACCACCACCTTACATGGATGGGTATAATGGTATAAAGAATAACAGTATATGTTTTTTATAACATCAAAATGACTCTGAGATATTATATCACACACTCCAATTCCATACAATAATTATGGGTACGATATCATCGCCTGTGCTTACGTACGGATTACCGTCTCCATGACGTGATGAAATTCACTCTCCATGATAACCATTCAAGAATTATTATAAAATATATATAATAAATAATAATGAGAGATAGTAAATAGTAATGATTTTGTATTTAAGTACATATAAGTTTCATTTACATAATTCTATTCAATACACTAATGAAACAAATATAGCATTCATGCGTTGGTATGGCCTACTGTCTCCCTGAATGGTGTATTTCATTCCATCTATTGATCTACCATATATATTTATATGATGAATATATATGTTATATATAAATAATGTTTAAAATAATTTAATTAAGTAAATCAGGATATAAGTAATAATATCATGAACAACAAGTCCAAACACGTACTACAAATGAAACTATTTTACCCAAAATGCTGCTTTAACAGGGGATTGACAAAAGAACATGTAATATAAAGTCACAAGTGAATCATATATGATATAATAAATATTATTATGGTTATTTTACAAGATAATAATATGTTTAAAACCACTATACAGAAGATTCAGACACGTATAGATGAAATTGTACCTAAGGTAAGGAATAATTATTCCAATCTCGTTCTTATTAGAGATTGTTTATTCGTAAGTATTTACTGGGGCTATATTTTTCATCCATGTCGAAATTTTTTTTTCATAAAGTGTTTAATATTTTTCCATGTATTTTTAAAGTCAATATTTACCCCACATGACTTTTACTTTGTGTTATGGAAGGAATCTTGCTTTTGTTTACCATATGTGGTACTTTTTGACATATCCATTAAAAGTATGAGGAAAATGTTTTTTTATCTTATACGGCATGAACATATTTTTACGGTCTAATAATACATTATTTTCATGAATCATACTCTATAATATTTCAATTCTATTTAAAAAAAACCATTTTCTTTTAAAATTGCACGACAGTTTGTGAAATGAAAATTATTTTAAAGAAGAAAGGATATTTTATTCTAGAATTTATTTCAACTGTTCTATCAAAACCATTCTCCATATAATATGACATAATTTTATATGTGTATGTTTCAATTATAATGTCTCTATTATTTACATGGTTTCACTTTTCATAGGATGAAATGATATCCATTTGTTTTATAGGGATTATGTTATGATGGGATGATATTTTTGAAACCCATTTTATTCTTTGGGTTATGATGAATGATTTATGTTTATGTTGTGGCACACGTAAGAATGATTTCATTATGAGATGGGTGGGACCTATATCTCCCTCCAATGCATTGGGTAATGATTTCTATCTCATGAGATAGATATGGCTGGAATAGCGAGTTAATTCGGTTGAGTGATACAGGACTCGAATGAGGAGTTAACTCGATTCAGTAAGGGACTTTGTCCACTATGATGGTCTTGGCCGCAATGCCTTGGCTACTATGGAAGTCATATCATGTGTATAATGGTTTTCCATAATTACATGTTTTATTACCCATGATATTTTATCATGATTATTGTTCTTTTTTGATCTATGGCTTATGTACTACCAAGATTTATGTCATTAATCATGATTTTGATGATTTATGTTCATGTTCTTATGTTAAAATGTTTAGGGATTGTTTTATGTTCTCCATGTTTACCCTTACTGAGAATTTGAGCTCACCCATTTTTATTTTTTCTTTTCCCCTGGATATAAAGAAAGGTTTTTGGTAAGAATACCAAAGGGGAAGATCTTTATGGGATATGTTAAAGATCTTTCAACATGATTAGAATATTATGTTCTGAGTTTCCAAAGACACTATACTAATACGGTCTTTGGGCATCTGTTTTTGTCATGTATTAAGTATTTCAAAAAATTATTATAATGTCTATGTATGTCATGCTATGGGTCTCTATAATGTGCCAGTTTAAGTTTCTTTTAGTGTTATTCCTTACCTGGGGCATGGCTCACCACCATGTCGTCGGGTTAGGCACAAACACTAGTTACTATTTCTGATAGATTATAGTTGGTTGTGTTTTGTTTCGAAGTCAGTTTATGTGAGTGAGATTGAATGAATGCACATGTGACGATTCATAAGGTGCCATCGGTGTGTTTTATAATTTTAATGAAATAATGGTTTTGTAATAGTGAATTATGCTTGTGTTTGTATATGTTTGGATTATGGGCCTATTGCCCCTGTCTTGCGTTGTTTCTCTGATTGAGTTTTGTCTTGATGCTAGTTTTGATTGTGTTTTTCATGTGGTTTTGAATATGCTTCCCAGAAAGCCTCCAAAAGTAGGTAATGATTTATGCCTAGTTCTCAATTCTTTTTGTCTGTTGCCTGCTTATCGAGGTATTCGATGTCTATTAAATGAAGTTGTGTAGTTTGGAAAGATTGTGATTCTTCAGGTTGTTGAGAACTCCCAGGGTAGTTAAGATTTGTACCATCCCAACGTTATTTTAGGGTTCAGTTCTGGACTGGTAATGGTGGTATATCTCATCGTTTTTATAGTCTGGGGTGTAGTTTGTGGGGGTCGGCCCTAGTGAAGGTTCCCCATCTGGTAAAGATCTTCATTTGTACCGACTCCTAGTTTGTTGGACCATTATATTGCATGCCACTACTGTTGCCATTTCAGGCATTCTTAGCCACCATGACACACCACTCTGATGCCTTCTTATCGTGCAAATTTTTGGGTCACCGGAGATTTCTGAAAGACGAGTCGTTCGGGAGGAAGAAGTTAGGGATTGTAGGACACAAATTCTTGACTGTGAGGCAGGAGATGCTTCACCCACTAGGTCCCTAGCCACAGGTCTTGGGGTGAATCTCGCACACAATCATGAGTTGCCGAGGGTGTTTGAAACTCTTATTTGGAGCATGTTTTCATCTTTGGGATGGAAATATTCAAAATTTCATTGTTCTATTCTCATTTTTGTCATAATCTCATCCTTGTTTTGGTGGCGTGATGAGCGTGTTCTCCCACAATCAAAGTGGACTTATCTACTCTCAGCGTGGTTTTTTTAAAATTTTTTGGTCTTGTTGAATATTATGTGCCTGTGAATAAACTGACCTGCTCTGATTTTGAGTTGGTATCAACTCTACCTGTTAGGGGAATGTTGGTATCATGAAATTGTGGGGAAGAGTTGTGTTCATTTATCATCCTCTGGTTTCTATATTGTTTTATAGTGATATTTCATCTTTGTTTTAGGAGTGTTCTTTGGTCCAAATGGAGATATTGAATGAGTTCTATTAGGGAGTTCATGTATTGCCCCCCCCCCCCGGGGCGGTTTTTTCGGGTTTTAGGGGTTTTTGTATTACTAAATTCTTTTGGTGAGGAGAACCCTATCATGTTATCCCCCTCATTATCGGGTAGTGCTTTTAATTAAATAGTTCGGGAATGACTTGGGGAATAAATAGTCACCCTGAAACTTCTTGTTTCTCCTACCTTTATTCGAGCATGGACTCAATTCTGGGATATCTTTGGAATTGGTAACTTTCTGGGGGTATAATGTGTCTGTGGTGGAGGGTATAGTCACACCCTGACCTAGATAGTTAAACATTTTAAATTATTGTAATTATTATTTTAAATTTTGAACATTTTATCACCATTGCGTGGTCATCCTGCACCGTTAAGCATAATTATGCAGTGGACGCACGGATTCCCTAGTGGGTCAGGTCATGGAACGCAAATTGCACACAGTTTTCAAACACCGCACGACACGCGCATATATTGACCCAGAAAGCAAGCACTTCTGGGTCGCACAGGTCCGGGGCAATTTGCTCAACTGCCTGTTTGACTGTAGGCAAACCACTCATCTACCTGGTTTTCAGAATAAATAATGAAGTAAATAAATGAAAGGGTAAAAAAAATAAAAATGAATAAAATAAAATAAAATAAAGATAAACTAAATAAAATATAATCCTATAAATTGTTATACGATGATAACAATAATTACATGATTTTCTTCTAATGATATTATTATTTCTATTATTATTATCAATTTTTTAATTTTATTATTAGAGATATATGTAAATGAAAAAAAATTAAAGCCTATTCTACCCCACCTGTGCACTGCGCACAACCACCCTCCCCCCCACTGGGTTACCTCCTCGCTCGATCCTCATCCTATCGGCCAAACCAGCGGTGGCTCGTCCTTCTCGCATGGTCAGCGCATCCCTCCCTGTCCTGCTCTCCCTCTTGTCTGGCGTGGCACAACACTCTTGGTCAGGCTATCCCTCCTATCCGACGCGAGCGCGGTGCAACCCCCTGGTTCGGCTCTCCCTCCTGTTTGGCGTAGCACAACACTACTAGTCTGGTGCAGCCCTCCTGGTCTGGCACGAATTTCCCCTCCCAGTTCGGCGCAACCCCCCTATCTGGTACGACTCCCCCCTCCCGGTCTTTCGCGACCGGCTCCCATGCCCTTCCGTAGCTTCAGCCTCACTGGCCTCATACCCAGGTCGATCCCTCCACACAACTATCCTCCCGATCCAGCAAGTCCCCATCTCCCTTGCCTCACTACGCTTTTGTCGAAGGCCCTAGCCCCGTCCAGTGACCCCTCCTTGCACAGATCCTCCTTGCGTGACCTCCCTTGTTGGTGTTCTCCTCCTCGGGTGCATTTTTTATTTTTATTTTTAGGTTTTATTCTCAAATCAATCAACACTATAATACCACATGTTGTTTGTTTTGCACGTTTTTCTCGGAATTTAGGGTGTGCGATGAGTACGTGAAATTCTTATCTCCCTCCTGTTAATGCACTATTGTGTTCTCATGCATCCAGGGTAGATTTATCCATCCCTTCTCGTTCAAATTCAATCCATATTATGTTTGGAAGATCTAATTATTGTTTTGGCATGATTCTCATAACTATTATTTCCTTAGTTTACTTATGGATGTTTTTTTGCAATAGAATACATTTCCAAAAAATAGTTTTTTATTTATTTTCTTGTTTATGTTTATGTTGTTTATGAAAATTGTGTGTGGTTTAATTTTAATTGGTCTTTAATGGTGAAGTGTGGAGATTTGTGTGTTTTTTATCTTATAGTTATTGGGTTAAATTGGTTGGGTTGTAATTAGGTCTCTTTTGTGAAGCAATAATGATTTTTACAGTGTGATTTGTAAGCTGTTTGGGAAATATTTATTGGTTTCTAAAATGGATCAGGGTGTGTTTTGGATATAAATATTTATTTGCAGCATTTAATTGTGTGATATGAGATGTGAAATTGGTTTATGTGAGTCCTTGGTACTTTTGTCCATGCGTTAGTCCTTGCTGCCTTATTTTTGGGAAACATTTGTTCTTATAGTGATTTTATTGTCAACGACCGAGGATGCGCACACATACAAATAAGGTATGTATATATAAAATATATATACGTACTCCAAGTATGTATTCCCTCATGGCGTGGGGAATACGTACATTGGATTATAGATATATGCATATATATATCGGTATGTGTGTGCGAGTGTGGGCCGATTTCGAGTGGTCACTGCCCTTTTTGTCAAGTTCCAAAGTGTTCCACATGACCCTATTCTTCCATGAGGTAGGTGAATCCAAATTTTCCCTTTTTAAAATAATTCCATTTAATTATAGCATGTTTTTAATAAATTTTATTAATAGATTAGTATGTTTGGAAAATAATTGGCTAACCTGACTTAGTGTTTTCATGTTTCCTTTTGGGAAATCTAAAATTAGTTTGTTACATTATCTTCTGGATTGTGTAATTAGTCTAATTTGTTAATATAAATTTTAACGAACAGTTTGATTTTTTTATAGAATAACTAGTAAACAGTTTGTATTTCATTAGTGTTTTGGAAAACATGGTTTTAAATAGGTTATTTAATGTTTAACCATTTGTTTTGAAACTTGTTTTGGTGTTTAGCATTGTGTTAGAAATGGTTTGTAAATGATTATAGCTTTGGCATGTTTTGGTTAATGTGTGTTTTGGTAAATGCATGTTTTTGTTAAAGGATATTGGCATGTTTTGGTCTGTCTGACCATGTTTGTATGAAATTATGTTTATTACCGTTTTGGAAAAAATTATTAATGTTTTGGTAAATGGTGGATGAGGTAATCCTAAAGGCCCGTTTGTAATTTTAGATTGGCTGTTTACAAACGTTTTGATCTGTGTGAATTGTATGAGGCCCGTTTGGCATCTTCAAAGCTATGTGATTGGAAAAATCCTATTTGGTTAGGCCCTTTTCCTCGACTATCGATGATGTGAAAGAAGGGTCCTTGATATGGGCCTCATTTTGAGAATTTTTTTGTTAAGGCATGAGACTATCCTTGAGGTGGTCGGGCTGGTGCTGGTTTGTGTCGCATGCTGGATTATATTTATATGGCTTGTTATTTGAATGTGTGGCACAACTATTTGCAAACACAGCATGAAAACATAGCATAACATGGGAGTTTACTGAGAACGATTATTGCACTGGTTTAGAATACACAATGGCTAGTTTCCCCTAGAATGGATTCTACTCTGTGAGGGGATTGGGCCCCTCGGTTAGGCCATGTAGGGAAACACCGGGCATTAGGGTGTTATGATGTCATCGAGAGTAGGAATGCCTTCAAGATGAGTCAAAATTATAGTATGTTATAGTATTCCTCTTGGTTCCAAGGTTTTCCATGATCCTATCATACGATCACTATTAGTACCATTTCCCTTTCTTTGTGAGGAATCATAACCATGAACTTGGTTTTGGTGTTTTCTTGGAAAACTATTTTGTGTATGGTTGGTTTTAAAATGAACTTTGAAGTAGCAGTTTTGGAAATGATTGTGTGATTCCCTCATTTATTTACTTTTCATTGTTTTTGAATTATAAGGGCAATGTAATTGTGATTGTTTGTTTTCAAAATGCATTATAAATATTCAAACCTTATTTTTTTAACTGTAGTTCATACTAGTATTTTTGGGCTATTTTGGAAGTGGAAATGCATGGATTCTATGGTTCCTTTTTTGGCATTCCTACTGTGCATTTTACTGTTCATGCCTTCTTAACATTTCAGAAGTAGGTTCAGCTATTTGGTTTAGGTTCCTGTTTCATCTACCCATGTGAGGAAGAATGTTAGTTATTGGAGATGAAAAATAGGTCATATTGAGGTATGTTCAGTCTTTTTTTCTTGCCGCTGCTAGTTTTCTTTATATTTGTTTATAATTTATTAATTTATTTTTTCATCCTTTAATAGGCCAAATAATTCCCACCTATTTAGTTTTAATGTCCAGCACTAGTTTCCAACCCGCAGGGATTGGGAACACCCCTCAGGCCATGCTGCGGGGTGACTCAGGTGACAGATTTAGGGTCGACCCTGGTTGGTTCGTGACAACCACCCTAGAGAAATCCTGAAAAATATGGATATATAAGAATAACATGGCTGAAATATGGTTTTCTAGACTATGTAATCCAACTATGTGAGGTGGATTTTGAGGTAGTGGCTAGTGCACAATAAAAGAAAATTTTTCATAACTATTCACCATTAAAAATTAGATTTGGATTTTTTAGATCTCACACAATTTAGCCCGTTAATCCATTTATTCCCACATTAAAATTATATAATCTGAATTCCAACTCATTAAGAATATGGATAACATTTCCCTGCAGTTGGAAGTGATCTAATGGGAAATCAATAGTTTTAGGAGGCCCTAATTCCTTGGTATATACCGTTTGATGGTTTTTTCCCTTAGATTTATTACTCTTTTCTCTCTTGAAATCATAATTATAACCCATTAGGGATATATTAATGTATTTTTATTTGAATCATGATTATATATGATTATTTTGATTTAAGGGAACATGATATATGGTTGGTTTTGAGAGATTCAATCTTATTTTTTGATGTTTTGTTCAATTATTTATTTTTTCCAACAGTTGTGAGGTAGGTGGATTCAATATTGACTCGTATTGATTATATCATTAAGGCTTTATTTCGAATTGATAAGATATCAAGAATTGTATTAAAAGAATTTTGAGAAATTTATTTTGTAAAACCAACTTTAGTGATAGTTTGTGAATGTAAGGAATTTGAGGGATTGTATGGAATGTATTTTGGATCAATATTTTGAAATAATGATTTTAAAATTATGGATTGGTTTTAATTCATGGAATAAATTTTTTAGAATTTTATTTAACAAAAAGAAATGTTTTAAATAAACAAAATGATATTTGTTTTGGAATATGTGGATGTATTCCATTAATGTTCATTACAGAAATTTAAGGGCTTGATGTTTCCCCCATCAAAATAGAATGTATAATGGTGTCATGTTTCCCCTATAAAAGTAGTTCTCTATGTCATTTCATGGAGAACGGATGATTTAACACTCATGATTGTAGGGATTTGAATGTATTTTCATTCCTGTGTCGATGGGTAGAAATTAAATGGGCATGCCAAAATGGAATTTGAAAAATAATCTTAATAAATTATTTGGTCACTTTCCATAGAAAACATATATTTATTTTTAACCTGATTGGTTTAGAAATTTTTACATTGATGAAAACTATTTTTTTAAATGTTTTGTACAAAATTCATGACATCTTCTATCCTAGTTGTGTGAGTTAATATGTAATTGGGGAAAACGTATAGATTTTTATAATAACCCCTTCAATCAAATATTGGTTCTTTGAAAATTTTATATATTGAAACATATGTAAAAGAAAATGTATCTCATTTTATTAGTGATTCTTCATGAAAGCATTGGTATGTCTTCTGGACATAGATCTAGGAGATGTTTGAGTGTTTATGAGTTGATTTTATTTATGAATTTGAGTTTTGTCACTCTTTTTTCCCTCATTTTTCTATGATATAATTTTTTGTTTCATTGGCTAGTCATTGAGTTGTATCACATTGGTATCATAGATCATATATTGGGTTTTTTATCCTTGTTGTCAAGGTATTGTTATTGTATTTTCAAAAGGGAAAATATATTCACTAATTATTTTTGAATCCCTTATCATTTATTTCCATAATTTGGTGTATTGGGAATGTTAACAAAGGTATAATATCACAACTGGAACTCCTAAATCAGATGATTATGGGATGGATTTTACAATAGTCATTGTTAAATTTGTTTCTAGTGTATACAAATACATTTATATAAAAAATTATTTTAAATGGTATTGAATGTATATATATTATGATGCCTAAGATCATAATATCCAATAATGGTGAATTTCATTTGTTAAGAATTCATTAGCTATTATCCATGATATTATCACAGTGATATTATCTCCAAATTGATTTTCATTACAAATTTATTGATTAAATATCATGTTTTTTTATTTATTTATCTTGTCATATTAATTATACCTTATCAATTCATGATAGTAATTTTTGTTAAAGGGAATGTGTGTTTAGTAATTTATTATTACAAATTTATTATGCCTTATAATGTCATGATATTCATGTTATTGTTCAAATGGAATGTCTATTTAGATATTTACCTTTCCCTCTTGACTATTCCTTTATTATTATTATTCATTTACTAATGATTTATTATGCTTTATATAAAGTTTAATAATAATTTAAGATCACCTTTATTTCATTTAATTAAAAAGTATTCATGGATCTGATTATAAATGATATTCAAGGATATTCTAGAGTGAATAGTGAAATACATGCCAAAAAATATGTTTCAATTTGTCTAGTCAAATTTAATATGGGAATCATGTATGTATATAGTTTATATGGACCACTAAACTATTCAATTCATAGAGATGTAATTCTTTATATATTATGAAATATAATAATGATGAATTTATCTCTAGGTTATTAATGTTGGGTTTTTTATAAATTTAACTAGAATTTTTTTAATTAAACCATTAAAACATTAGGTTTTAATGATATCATGAAATTATATTATATCCTCACAAGTTAAAATAAATACTCCATCCACATATTTGGTAAAATCCATATATAATTTGTTTGAATAATGAAAAAAAGATTCAATTTAAAGCAGATAGTAAAAAATAAAAAACTGGTAAAATTTTATTTATTTAATACTTCGCATAATGTTAAAACATTTTGGAGAACATATTTAGAAAACATGGATATCAAATAAAAAGTGTTTTAAGCCGAACAGAGAAACAAAAATGAATTTTCATAAAATAATATTTTTTTTCCTCATTAATAACTTATGATAAGAAAAGTAATTGGGAATAGTTATTCTCAATAAATTATCATAGAAGATGATAATACTCTAGTTTCATGATATATAGACAATAAATTATCATCATTGGATCTATAATCATAATCAATTTTAATAGACCATGAGATTGTAACATAAAACCCATAACACTTTGGCAAAAAGGAATTGTAATACACATGAAAGAAAAAAATAAATATTATTTATAACATCATGATGATTAATAATATAATGAAATTAGATGTGAAAGGTTCTGTATATTCATCTCATAAAAGAATATAGGTTCATAATAAAATGTATGTTCCAAAGAAGAAAAATTGATAAAAATACTTTATATTATGTCTCAAATTCACCATACACATATGAAAATACTTTATTATAAATATAGAGTTTTTATAAATATATTGAATAATAATATATATATATATAATACAATATATATGATTTACTTTTGACCTTATATTGGACATTTATTAATAATTCCTTATTAAAATCACATTTCAGGTAATAACTGATTTGTTTTTCAAGTATTTTTTTGTTTTATATTTTTTTCCTTATTACATTGATCATGCATAAATTATATACCAAATTTTATTCATGACATAAATAAATTATATATTTAGTATTCATGTATTTATATGACTCCATAATATATAGTGATATTAAATGAAATACACCATTTATAGAGACGGTAGATCATACGTTTGCGAGAACATTGTTCAGATTTTTTTTACCCCAAGAAAAAAATGACCGATAAAAAATAATTAAACTTTTAAAAAATTATTCTAATTTCATATATATCCATAATATTTATTAACATTATCTATATTACATTCCATTCAAACCATTAGTGAAAAACAAATCACTTCACTTCACGAGGAGATAGTATGTCGTATACATGACCGATGTTATCATATCACTCATAGACTATAAAGTAAGAATTTATATGTGATATGATAATTGTAAAAGTATAATTATTTCATGAATATCATATTTATATATATATTTTCATTTAAAATATCATTACTACTATCCATGTAGAAAAGAAATTAAAATAATATAACATCAGTTCGCTGGGTAGTAGTCCACCATACAAAGTGTCGATGTTGTTATATTCCAATGAGTAGGATGATAAGAAGTTAGGTTTCATATTACATTATCATAAGTATAACAATATAATATATATATATATAACTTATATAAACATTTATTTCATCATTATATTTGTCTTTCAGAGGATGTTATGGAAAACGAATTACATTTGTTCACGAGGCAATAGTCCGCCATACACATGATCAATAGTTTCATTTCCAATTATATTGAATAGGTTATAGATATAGGTTATTCGATTAAAAATAGAAATATCAGTAAATGTGTTATAATTGTGTTGTTATATCATAATAATTTAATACTATTTAGTTGATTTAGATGAAGAAATAAAATGAAAGTGAAAGTTTAAGGACAATACCACTTCTTTGGGGAACGTTTTTTGGATTATAGGTAAAACCATAATAGGAGGTGTTAAAAATAAAATAGAAACTATATGATATATGGAGGGATGTAAGGATATCATATCTATATGTATTGGCATATCTAAATGGTTTTGGAAGTGTGTACTGTAGAGGAGCGATGGTTCCCATCTAGATGTAAGGGAGACGACATACATAGATGTTTTTAAAAGAATAATGTGAGCCCATATTTTTCACATTCTAAAAGGCCCCAATATGGGTAAGTTTTAATAAAATATTATATAAGGTGTATATATAGAAGTAAAATGGGTATTGGGCATGTTTTTACATAATTTTACTCCTTATATTTTTAGTTCAATCCTCCGTAAACTCGTTTTAAAATAAAGTACAATAATTAATTTTTATTGTTAATATTCATCATTTTGAAAATAAATTAATTTTAAAAAATTAATTTTATAATTAAAAATATGGAATATATTTTTCTATTTTAAATTATTTTAGGTGAAAAATTTTAATTTAAAATTAAACTTACAGACGCGATGAAAATAGGTTTTCCATAGAGGAAATTTTCAAATGAATAACCATTTTTATATAAAAATTAAAAATTTAATTGATTCTATTGAAATAAATTTGAATAAAAAATAAATATAGGAAATAAATTTATCATTTAATGAATACATATATCGAATATATCTTGTAAATTCAATAAATATAAGTACTTTATTTTCAAAACACCAGTATATTTCACTTTTCACAGCCATATTATCTTTCGATAAATTCTCATAAAATCAATAAAATATGTAGTTGATATTTATTACATACAATTTTATGTTTTTTTAAAAAATTTATAATAGTTATAATAATAAATTATAAAATAAGTGAATAAAATGTGATGAATTTTTTTTGGAAAATAAAATTTTTAGAATATTATTTGATTTCTTCACATGTATTGTATGGAAGAAATATAAGAGGAGTATAATGAATTTTATTTATTATATAATATATAAATTTGTAAAAAATAATTGATTGTAATTGAATTTTTTTATTTATTGAGCTATAATTTGTTTGTGTGTAGAAAGTTTTCTTTTAGAAAATGTTTTCCTTTATTTTCATATAGGGATTATTTTCATTTCTAATTAATTTGTTAACAAAGAATTGAATTTATATACATGTGTAAAACATATATTTTAATAATTTAGTTAATAATATTATTAATCTCAATTACAACTACTATGTGTCAAATATCCTATTATATAATAATATTTAAATAGTATATCTTATTTCATTAAAACATGTTGTTGCATGTGGTGCATGATATCAATGAAAATAAATTTTATAGAATTTATTTTCATAAAATAACTTAGTATTGAATAAATATATAAATAATTTAATTATACTACTATAATAATTATAATTTCAAAAAATTATAATGTTATTAGCCATACAGAACTATAGATTATAGATTGATCTTGTTTGGGTTAGTTTAACCACTATCATGAGAAATGCAATAAATTTCTATCCTGGATGAACATGAATAAATAAATAATGTTGTATGTATATATAAATGGGAATATAATTTTTATTTAAGGTTTTGTAATGGTTATAATAATATCAAACTTATTATTGTTATACCACCTTTTTATTGTTATAATTTATCGATACAAGATTATCATTGACTTCATTGTCAAATTTCATAAATAAAATAATTATGAAATAGAATTTGAAAATGAGGAATGATTATAAAACATCAATTATGGTAAATATATTGATATAAAAAATATTAACATTTAATTTATAAACAAAAATTAACAACACCATTATAAACATGTACGAATCAACCAATTAATGATAAAATATCCAATGATGAAAATAAAATAATAATAACTAATATATCTGTATTAAATGATTCATAATGAATATTATTAAATGTAATATATATGGATAAATTTATTAAATAGGTTATTATTAGTGTTATAGTTTTCATTTATGATGTTTGAGAAATTTTAGATATTCATGAATAAAATCTAAAATTGTTTATTCCCAATATATATTATTTTTTCAATGTTTTTCTGATACAACTGATTTAATTGAAATAGTGTGTAAAATAACTATAATATATATAATAAATTGAATTATATTTTATTTATTTTAAATTATGATCAATTTCATGCTCTCTCATTTAATGAGTTTTTATTAAAATGATTTTAAATTCAAAAGGGGTGTTTTTCTAAACATTTATTTTTGAGTCAATATTATTCCTCCTCGAATATAATTATACTGTATGGTTTATATAATTCATTTATGATACTGTAATACCATATCTCTCTAGGAAATTTAACATTTTTTATTCAATTATTTTTTATTTCTGAATCCATTTTAAAAAAATGAATGTCATTGTAAAGAATAAATCAAATTCCATTTGATGAAAATTTCAATTACATGAAAGTATTTTCTAATATATGTAATGTCTTTTTTAGTTTTTGAAAATTAATTATGAATTATCTCTTTTTAACATATTACCTATCTCTTTCTCACTCTAAAAAGGATTTCAATTAAAAAAATTATTATGTGGTTTTCCGGTAAACACAATATAAAATATTTAATGGGTCTTCATTTCATGATTCTATATTATTTCATCAAATTATGATTTTATATGTAAAAATATTATTCTATTTTCATGTCTCTATAAATGAATATTCATTTTAAAATATTTGTCATCACTATTTGTAATTTTACTATATCTCTATCTCTTATTATTATGAAAAAAGAATTTAAAAAATATCATTTTGATTTATTTCAAAATAATAATAAATATTCATGATGAATCACCAATTACATGATTATAAATGGTTGTTGAAATGTTTTTATTTTTTAATATTTTATAAATGAAAATTAAATATTGGTGAATATTCATAAAAAAATCTTTGATTTTCAAAAAACAGTTATTGACTTCCAGAAGTTATATATCTAATTTTTTTAACATTTATTAGTCCAATAATTTAATAGTGGTGTATTTATTATATTTTTTAACACAATGATATTTTTTGAAATGTTTTTTAATGAAAATAATATTTTCATTATCTTTTGTAATAGTCAATACATATTTTTTTTCCATTACACGAATCACTAATTTCATCATTCATTACATGTAACATTGAGGCTAAATTCCATTATATGAAACACTATGTTTATCACATATTAAATGCAACAATGAGTTTAAATGAAACATGAAATACTATTAAAATATTAATATTTAATTTAATAGTTATTACCTAGCCATTTGAGTGATGGGTATGAATATGATTAAATTATTAATAAAAATTTATTTTATACAATTTTATACAAAAGGAATTCATTGGTAAATAATTAATTAGAAATTAAAATATAAACTATATAAAAATAAATGAAATGTTTTTCTGGAATAATAATATTATGCACAGAACATATTTTACCTCAATAAATAAATTAAATAACTATTAGTCACTTTTTTTAATGATATATATATATATATTATCTATTTAATAATTTTATATGTATTCTTATTATGTTTTTTTTAAAATACGTTAGAATAAATGTGATTTTACTCTAAAAAAAATATATATTTCTAAAAGGCATTTTCCCCCCATTTTAGTCTTATTTTAAAATTAATATCTTCCACTTATAGAAATTTTATTTGAAAAAATAAAATTCATTTTTAAAATCATTATATGAAAATTATATTCTATTAATTTTTTAATAATTTTTCGAAAAGATAAATATTTTTTCGAATTGTAGAAAATAATGGATTTTAATATGAGTTTACAATTATTTTAAGTTAAAAACATTCAAATTATTTTAAAAATGTATTAAAATTAAGAATAAATAAATTATATATAATTTAATATAATTTAAGTCATTTTAATAATTTTTATTTTTAATATTGATATAAAAACTTCTTAAAAATGCTATCTTTTTTTCTTTAGAAATTTGCTTTCTTAAATCATGTATGGGTTTGATTTTAAATAAAATTTTCCAAAAGTTGTGAATGGAATTCGAAAAAATGGATATATTATTTGAAATCAGAATAATTACTATTATTTCATAAGGTAAACATATATTTTCATTATAATGAATAATAAAAATAGTAAAAATTAGTTATTGTGGTTAAGGTGAATCTAGTCATACAAGGGGATAAACTAATATGATTAGGGTTAAAATGAATACAAAAAAAATTCAAATTTATATTGAATGGAAGTATTTCAATTGTAAAATTCACATTTTTAAATATATGGACATTTTCAACCTTTTTTCATGATAATTATATTTTTTTAGATTATTTTGGGAAAATTCCTATTAGTTTTCATTTGGGTTTCTTCCCCCCAATAATAAATGGCCACCACCACCCTTAACATATTTAATCCTATAAGGAGATTTTGTTCCAAAAAAACCTACCAAAATGAATCCCCAATATACTTATCTATATTCTAGAGCATATGTTTCCTCCAATATACAAACACTAGAGCTCTTAATAAGAGATCCAATGGATATTCTTCTAAGGGGTGGTAATTTTTTCACGAAGATTCTTCTTTTTGTTTCTTTTTTTTACAATATCAGTTATGTGTTAAAACATTGAATTAAATAAAACCATTATAACTAAAATAAATATATTTTATTATATTAAGGTAATAACCAATATCTAAATCCACTTCCATCAAATGAAAAAAAATAAAATAGTCGATTAGGTGTACAATGTATGTCCCCCATTTGAAGTGATGAGATTTATTTTCACTTATTCCTTTTATAAAAGTTAGAATTGAAAAATTTATGGAATATAATATCTATATAGGACATGATTATTATTATGTAAATTTATTATATTAGGTAAATATCATTCTTTGTATTAGTAAGAAAATGGGAACCATGATGGTGCGTATGTATAACAGACCATCCTCAGGAAATATGAATAAATTTTTCTATATATTAAAGTTAAGGATGAATATAAATACAACTATAATCAATATATATTATATTTATATTATGAATAACATTATATTGAATATATAACCTTTATCAATGTAATAGGATTAAAAAACCCAATCATTTACAAAAAACAAAGTAGTTATTACGAAAAATGTGATGTTATCAAGGAATTGTTGATAATTTATTAATAAAAAGTCATGAGTATCTAATTTAATTAGTAAATAAAATATTACATTGATATATATGATTATGGTTCTATTATATATTTATAATAAACTTATATTCATTATACATGTTCTCTAGATGTGTTAGTTGGAAGTCGAGACAGAAGGTAAGGGATTCTTGTGTGCCTTTTTTTACTTCAGTGAGAAACATTCCATATTAAAAATTATATAGTGTAAATACTACCCATTAATTTATATTATGATTATGATATTTATAATTATGTGGATCTGTATATTAATTTTAGGTTTTCACTTTTTGTTCATTTACTATTCAAATATTACCAAAGTGGAAATGAATTTTTGTCTCAATTTTCCTCATTGGAATTTAATATTACGTTATGCACATATTGTATTTTATGTGGTGTATATACATCCCCATTAATATTTAGAGAAATTAATTAATTTATTATTATAATAATTTATGTTTAATGTAATGTTATTATTACATAGGGATTAATTATTAATTTTACCAAAGTGGTAATAGATTTATATTGTAATATCATCTTTTATGAGAATTTATAATGATTATTCATCTAATAATAAAATAATATGTTCAGTATCAAAATAAATTTATGTACTTTCTTATCTTATAATAATTTATTTATAATATATGTTTTACAATCATTTTCAATATTTTATGTACAAAATAGATCAAAATAATTTATTTAAGAAAAATCAACATTATTTTTAACTTTGGTAATAAATCCTTTTCCTTCCAAAACAATTGATTCATAAAATTCACAATGAATTCTTTAAAAGTCTACATTTTTTTGTAAAGTCAATTTTACCCATTTTTAACCACTTTAATATTTTTCTTGTACGTAATATTCAATACTTTTTCTAAACAAAGAAATTTTGTATTTTACAAAAAATGTTAATGAAATATTTTAACTTGTATTGTATGAATACTATTTAATCTCTCTTTAAAAAATGTGTTGTTTTTAAATAATTCATTTTTTGTTTCAAAGATTATTTTAAATGAAAAATATTTCAAAAATATTTTTATTATTTTTTAGTTTTAAAAATAATTTATCAAAAAGTATATGATATTATCCATAAAATATGTTATAAAATATATTTATATATTCCATTATAAGTTTACATGTATATTTTAAATGAATAGGATTCATAAAATATTATAATGTTTTTAAATTATTTTTCTAAGTGGAATTCCTATAATCATAATGAAATATTCGAAGAGATATTTCAAAATCATTTTCAATCAAATATGGAAACCTTTCATGTTATATATTTGTTACTAGGGATAAGATTGCATGATAACATAATTTCTCTTTCTCGAGATGGTTAATGATTATGTTGATTAAATTCTTATAAAATGAATTTATTTTTCTGTGGTAATTATATGATTAATTGATAAAATTTAAATGAAACCATTTTTCTTTTCACATATTATGATTGGGTGACATGATAATTGTTTTATGATATTATAGCACACATATGTATGTTTTTCATGATTATATGGGTGGAAAATATATGTACCTCTAATTTATTGAGTAAATATTTACTTATTATGAGATAAAAATGTGATAATAGTCAATGTTCTTGATCCACTACTAAGAAATTGCTTCTCCTGGTCCACTATGGGAAATTGATGAATCCTGATCCCCAATGGCAAATAGGTTCATCGAAATCCTCAATTTGGAAAATTTGATATGTATTAATCTTCTATGCTGATAGTGTAGGTATTTATCCTTGTCATAATAAATTTATCTTTTATATTTGTGATTTTTCCATACATTAATTTAATGAGTTGATGATTAATGATTTATTTTTCATGATTTCTCACTCTTATGGTCCATGTTATCTAAAGATTTTAACATTTTATAACATTAATCATATGTATGATCTATGAAATGTTTGGTATAAATTTCATAAGTAATAATCCAGACCACATACTATTATTCTTTTCATTAATTTCATATGATTATAGAGAGATATATCTCATGTTAACCCTTACTCAGAATTTGAGCTCTCTATTTATAAGGATTACTATGTTAGATGATATTTATGGGAGATAGTTAATATGAATGATGAATTAAGAATATTGGGTTTATAGTCTCCTAATCCACTAAACTATTTTGTTATATATGTGTTTTTTATGAAATATATTAAATATTAATCTAAAATTATATTATATTTATCTATAATAACTTTAGTGGCTATAGTGGGTGTTATATAAATTTTTTATTTAATATTTTGGCAATGGGATTAGAAAAATTAATCTTGAGTTCAATACAGATATGACTATGTACATGTCTAAGGATATTCCTAAGGATATATCTAAGGATAAATCAACGAAAAAATAAATGCATAGGAAAATATATTAGAATATTGATGAATTATGATGAAATGGGTTTAAATGAAATTACATACCTATCGAGATACTACTTTTGGACGTATCTCTAAGAAATTGGTACTTTGGGGAATTAAATTCAAAAATGGCATATTCAGATAGACACAAACATCATCGGTTGAATGATAATGGGCATTATTGCAACACAAGTTTGAAACTCCCTAGTGATACGACATATAAATTCGAAAATTACTTTGGTCCCTTAATAAAGGATTCAAATAATCACCATGAATTTTATTGGTTATTCCAAAGGTGGCATACAATGAAAATGAATCATCTTGTATTAGATATCCTAAAAATTCTATAAAATGTTTATATTGTTTTATGATATGATTATTGTTTCTCATGATAATATCAATTGTTTTATTTAATGTGTGGAACTCGAAGAAATAATGTTAATGGTGGATGTGATGAAAAATAAAATGATTATCCTCATAAGAAACCCAAATTTATTTCATTTGGAATAAGATATATTATTATATGATCAAAAAACATTATTAAGATCTAAATCATGTTGAGATTCCATTTCAGAAATAGAGGGAACAATGGTATACTGTGTCCATAATGGGGAAATCACCAGCTTATTTTAATGTTTTTTTGGATCCACTAGTTTATGATAAATGGATTAGTACCAAAGAATGTATATTTTCCACTCTTAAGTGTTCATAACATGGAGAACCTATTTTGGATTTTTATCATTTTTAAGGAAAATAATATCACTGGAGGACCAATACTTAGAACATGATGTAAAAATAATGAATTGAATTTATATAATGGTAAGCTTTTAAAGAGATATTTATTAGTAAGAAATTCCCTCATATTCTATGAGAAAAATATGGACATGGAATCTCGTGAGCCTTATCAAGAAGATAATGAATCTTTTTGAAACTATGAGGCTTATTTGATAAGACATTCATGGTATACATATGGTTAATTCATTATCCCTATAAAAGAAATTTATTAATAATTTTAGTGGCCTAAATAAATTTCATTGAAAGGTCTTGAATATAATATACTTTTGTAGTTATGAAGTAGTATTTCAATGTGTATTGAAGGTAGAAATGTAAATTGGATATTCCCACCATTCCAATATTTTGGATAAGAATATTCAGATCAAACATCACAATAACTAAAATGGTTGAATGAAATTAAATCCATCGTCATTAAAAAATGTGTGAGGAAGAATCATGAGAATTTTGTAAATGGAATTTGGTGGTGCCTTAAATGTGGGAAAAAAATCATAACTCCCATAAATATAAAAATTCCATTAATGGCATGCTAAATTAAAGGGATTATAATTGGATTCCAACTAATGAACCACCCACACTCTAGTGTTTATTTTGAAAGAATCTCTGACATTATACGAATAAATAACCCTACACAAGGAATAACATTAACTATATGCCTCAACATCCTTTTAAATCAAAAGGAAAATAGAAATATTATGTAATTATAATGGATGATGTGAATCATAATAATTATAAAACAGTTATCATTATTGAATATGAGAAATTCATGATTTATTTTTTTATTAATGAGCCCTATAAAATACTATAATTCATATATTAGAGAAATATCATTTCATTATATCACTCTACATTGATTTTGAAATAATGAAATCACTTTTTATATTTAACCATTACAAGTATGATCAAAATCATCTAATATAAATGATTCTTTATATTACAAGATAATATGTAAGGTATAAATGGTGAATTATCATTTTGAAGTATATATATATATCCAAGCCATCATCTTGGTTTTATGATTTTAAGGTTGATCATGAGTTCAAATTCATTGAAATACCTTTTCTGGTTTTATGTGATGTGGGTTTATAATGATTATGGATATTTCATGAGACATTTATTGATATAAGACTGTTAGGTTTTTTGTATGTATTAGTGATAGAGTTATTTAAGGAGTAATTCATGTACAGTTTGTAGGATTGTGTTTAAAGTTACCAATAACGTTTTGGGCTTCTCCTATAAATTATTATGAAGATATTATGGGTCCTAGTTGATCACATTATTAATTTATCACACTTTGTTTCTATCAGAAAAGAATTTATATAGATCCTCCTTCAATAATAAAAATTAATGAACTGTAATGTTTTCATGGTGTACCATAGTACATTGATCATGATCTGGACTCGACTATTACCTTGATGTTTGGGTGATGTATTTTTAAATCTCTTGTTAATAGAGTGTCCTTCAAGACTACTTATCATTCTTATACATATCGTAAATCAAAGTGAACAATTAAAACACTAGATGGTATTCTATGATCTTTTTCTATATATTTCAAAGGTGTTTGGGATCAACAACTTCATATTATTGAGTTATGATGAAACAATATCATTTTGTTGAGCATTCAATTGAATCCTTATGAATCCCATTATGATATAATGTGTAAAACTCTAATGTATAGAAATTTAAATGAAGAGAAAAATGTACTCGGCCATGAGAATGTTGATTAGAAGGTATAATATATTAGAGCTATTTTGATACATAGAAGGAAACAAAATGTGATGGAAATATTTTGTTGATAATCATTGTGGCAGTCCAGAATTTGAATTTTTTGAGAAGGTCATTCAAAAAATATATCCATGGAATAGATAAGGGACAACTATGTCATGGGTATATCGTTCCTTTTAAAATACTTGTTCATATCAAGATAGTAGATTATCTTTTGGAACATCCACCAAAACATTATTAGTTTTAATATATTCTATAGGTACCTTTCATGAGAATGTAAATACTCAGTTCTTCATATTTCCTACACACTAAGGTCATACTTTTGAAGAATGATCATTATTATAATGAAAAGTCATTTGAGATTATTAATCATACCAAGTAAGTGCTATGAAATAAGGCCACCCAAATAGTAATTTCTTTTCAAATAACAACCATATTATGGATGCTATGTTGGATCATGAAGATGTAATGATGCAAAATAATTATTATTTGTATCCAATGTGATAATTTTGATTGTGAAATTCATTTAATAAGTGGTTGAATGTTACACCCCATGATTTTGGGAAATGTATTGTTTGAATAAATTTAATCATTTTGATATATTGAGTAACAAGAAACACTATGTGTGTCATTCTTTACTCACAATCTGGAGTTAATATTTAATTTCACACAATTTTTAGTTTATCATTTATTACACATAACACATAGTTTAACATTTATTACAAGAAAAAAACTGTTTAGTAAATGTTATACACAACACTGAGTTTAACGAAAATGTGACATAAAATATCATCATTTAATATTATAATTAACACCATGTAGTTATAATTGAGGTTATTAATAATCGTAAATAAATTATAAAAATATATATGGTTTACACTTGTATATTAAATTAATACATTGATTATATGTTTATTAGAAATAGAAATAGATACTATTCAAAAATAAATGAAATATTTTTATGAAAATATATTTTTATGCACACAAAAGAATATTACATAAATAAATTAAATAATTACCTTTTAGTGAATGATTATAATGAAATTTATATCATATCGTATCATTCAAATGACTAAAAATCATATTATTGTAGTCTAAAAAAGTTTGAAGTATATATCTAGTTTTAAACTTAAAAATATATATTTTCTAGAAAAAATATTTTGTCATCAATTGTACACTTATTTTAGAATTATTTATTTAACAATTTTATAATATTTTTTAAAAATAATATACTTCATTAATTATATAATAACGCTATATTTATCTTTGATTCAGTTTTAGTGAATTTTAAAAAAAGATAAATTCTTTTTTGAATACTAAAATATATTAGTTTTCATTAAGAATTATCATTTCATTTAAATAATTTGGAAGATAAAAATTATTTAAATTTGGTTTTAAAGGTAATATTAATTCAATTATATATCCATGAGTACAATTTAATACATTTTAATTACTTTTATGATCAATATTTATACAAAAACATTTAAATCATTTGGACATTTTCACTTTGGAAAACGGATCTCTCATCACTTGTATTGGTATAGTTTTAAATTGAAATTATAATATTTATTTGATATAATTTCAGAAAAAAATATTGAATCAGAATATGTTATGTTATTTTATATGTCCAACTGAATTTTTTCGATAATAAATTGTTAAAATGGTAAAAAACAATTATTAAGTTTAAGGTATAAATGCGATTATTTGGGGGTTTCACTAAGATGATAATAGTCAAAATAAATATAAAACATTTAAAACATATTTTTATTTTCCCATAATTATATAATATACATCCGAATATATAATATATGTTAGTTAGGATGTTTTTTTCTTGAAATTAACTATTATTTTGGATTTTTTTGAAATTTTCATGTAGTTTCTATGTGGATTTCATTCAATACATATATAAATCCACCACCATCATTCACCTTTTCACACTTCTAATGACATGTAGATTAGATAAAACCTAAAAAATACATCCTCTACATCTTTATCCATTTTTTGGATCTTCTAGACCTCACAAAATATCATCATAAGAGTACTTATTAATATATCTAAATAATGTTCTTCTAATCGAAGGTAATTGTCCTTAATAAGATTTTTCATTTAATTTCATAATCATAACCATTCAATTATTTCATATAATTTACAATAAAATAATAAAAATTTCTTCAATATATTGTATGATATTATATTTATGTAAAAAACTATATCAATCTCAACTTCCTTCAAATAGAAGTCGAAATCATCGATCATGTGTGTGGAGGGCTACCAGCTTAGAAAGTGATGTGATTCATTTTCACGTATTATTTTCATTGATGGTAGGTAGGATACATTTATTTATTATAAATATATATATGACATAATGAATATTCAACTCAACTAAAGGATATGTAAACTAACGAGAACTCAGATATCATCAGGAAGGAAACTACACCACAAAGAGTTGTCATCCAAATAACCATAAACTATATTCTCTTAAAATATTCTAATAATGGTGAATTCCAGGACAACTCAATCAACAATCCCTACTATCATGAGAGTTAATCCCCCAAGAGATCATGTTCAAAGGGTCTAAATGAAGAAAAATAATAGGTCTCAGAGGACCTCGATATCCAAAAAGGGGATCACACCCTAGACCACTAGGGACACAAAAATCCTAATCTAGATCAACACTCTAAGATGGGTATCATATACAATTCATACATTAAAACCTATTAGAATGCCATACTATATGGAAGATCAAATGTCCATGGATGGAGTTAATACCCATTCCACAAACAACACCATGAGTAGAAGAATAAATGATTGAGGATCACACTATGTTCTCATAGAGAGGAACCAAAAACTCTATCTGAGTCTCATTATCCAGAGGGTATAAAAAATTAGAGATGTGTATGAATTGCCTCATTATACCCACTAGGGGATAAACCATATAATTAAACATAAAAAAGGGATCAAAATATACTCAAAGGGGATACATGGTATATACTATGGAGCACATAGACTAACTAGCCATCCCTTAGTTTTCCCATGTGGTACCTCCTCACACAGCTCGTAAACCTCCATATACATGACAAGTAAACAAGTACATATTAAATGTATGTGTCTACTGGAAACCAACTAGTTTTATATATCTATTCCAATGAAAATCTATTCATTCATATATATCACTTTGTATACAACTAGCTATCACCGTGTACACCTAACCATATCAAAGTACATTGATCTTCCCACGTAATACTCTGATGTCTATAAACTAAGTCTTTCTAAAGATACTGTACAATACATGACACATGTTGAGATGTAAACAGAATTCACATGACCTGTGTTATTTTTCACTCCATGGAAAACCTACCACCCAAAAGAGGGTGGCAAAGAGTGTGTATCTCAAGATTAAATTTATTATAATGAGGGATATCCCAAAACCCATAGGCTATTATCTATATTTTCTATGATTCTTCTACCACCGAAAATCACTCATGAGTCATGGATTCAGGATTAGATGACCCCTTATTTCAACACTCATAGTGATCATGATTTGGATATTCTCTGAAATCATAACATGTGTTTTATTTTTCACTACCATGTGTCAAAACAAGGATGAACAAGAATCCTTAGTATGATTAGATCTTCCCCGATCATTCATTATCACTCTACCTTAATTTCACCATCAATCCTGAACCCCAACCTTGATATTCAGTATTTTAACTAATATAATATAGCACATGAATCTAATATAGTGTATTTCAATAAACCATAGGCTAATGGAATTGACCGTGATAAACGTGGGATGAAATGGTGGAGAAATTCAGAAACCAAAAAATTTGATGAAAAAACCATGGCCTATATTTTCAACCATTATATTTTTATAATGTTCTAGATAAACAAAGATATAAATAATATATGAATAATAAATAAACAATATATAAACCAAACCGTTGATGCGCGAATCAGTTCTTTTTTATAGAATTGAATAGAGTACGACTCGGAAAAAGAACGAGTTCTAAATCACACCTATATGACATCCTACCAGTGTTTGGATTGATAACTGATCAAGAATGTTTTTCATTTCCAATTTTTGCAGGATCCACGTACTTTTTTGGTGCTTGATCATCAAATTATTCTCGATCTGATGTCATCTACCAATGATCATTCAATGGATCATCTTAAAAGGATCATCTCATATAGATCATATTAATCAATATGATATTATTTTAATCATATTAATTGAGGGATATACATCTATTTATAGAGAACATGTGTCGCTAAGTCAATCTAATAAAATAAAATAAAAATTACTTATTTTATTAATTTGTCCCATTACATGACTTTATCAAATATCCCAGTTCTAATAGAGAATATATCACACAAAGGTAAATCCAATTCACTAAATAAAATGGAGGATTTATATTTCTAATCTCAGCCTCAGTGTAATTTCTATTCACATATTCATGAAAAATGTTCATAAGTGCTAATAATTGTTTTTATATTTATGATATTACAGGCTCATCATGTATCAGAGTCTCATGTTGTCTCAATGAATGGATCTGAAAATATTCAAAATAATATAATGATGTAGTATATAGAAAAATTACAGTCATTAAATTTTACCAACCATAGAATGTTTTGTTCTGAAATGAAAGAATCAACACAAAAAGTTAAGGATATATAGATTTTATATGGATATTCCTCTCCTACTTTCCCTCTTAAAGAATCATGTACTTCCACTAGACACAAACTATTGGAATAAATTTCCCATAAATTATTCTCTCATGAAGATAATTGATCTCCACTGAGTACATAAAAACGGTATCACTATCTTGGATGTCTATCTCACCTAGTCGATGACATGAGACTGGTCGTTCACAATCATCATTTATTTTTTACGAGGGAAAGACATCATTTACCCAGTCTAGCAATATTGGTGGAGACAATAATTATACCACAATGATATCTCTATCTAGTTTCTATAGTGGGACAATGAATCATTCATATAGTTTCCCACCCACTAAAAATCTTCATAGTCCATGTCAAGGCGAGACCTTTAGAAAAACAAATCCCTCATCCTCAAACTCCAAAGATAATTGTCATCAGGTTTTGTAAGAATTCTAATGGCTATGGGAAGTCTTCATCTTGAACTATATAATATGAAAATTCTATATTGTCAGTCACAATAACTTTTGGCCCAGGAATTATGAGTCCTCATGATCATTCAAACAAAGTGTTTACATATAGGTTCACTCATACGAGGCCGCAAATAGTGCCATACTGGTGGTAGAATGGTAGTTTTTATTATAAACAAACTTCATAAACAGTCAGTGAAACTCCAAACTATCGAATAAATCAATAATAGATGCCCAAAACTTTTCATCCAAGAAATAAATTTTATCTTACTTTATAAATCACTTTATGGGTGAAAAACTAAGCTCAAATTCCACTTAGTCCAAAAATATTACTTTAATCATATCCATATTACCATTATGAAGATTGTATCATGGTTTTAACAGATCATCTGACCATCTCCCCAAAACTGTATTATCTCTTACAAATACAAGGGTTATTAATCTATCTACTGAAATCTACTATAAAATTTCTAGAATGTGGGATGACATGGTGAGTCATTCTAAGACAACCTAAATAGAATCATGTTCCCTGGGAATAAATGGAAACCTCGTCATGATGTCCATAGGTATCCCATCCCACAAACACGTCGAAACCTCCTGTGGTTAAGATTATCCCCTAAAACCTGGTGTTCATCCTTCACTACTTGACAACTGGGGAATCGAGAGACAGACTATATAATACAACTCTTCCAGCCCGACCAAAAAAACTGATTTCATTGGTGTCGATACATATTTGTAAAACCATAATGTATTTAAAAATTGGATGCATGAAACAACCTCATAAACACATCTCAAAATATAATTGGTACAATTTTTCCTCCCCGAAAAAGTATATTGTGATCTTGACCGTCAAAAAATCAACCATGAGCACATTCAGTGAATATCTAAGTATATAGGGTCTCATAGACTTTATATCTATAATTATATACTCAAAAATGATGTAAACACTGTGAGATAATAACAATTAATTGATTATATAAAGAGTTATCCTAGTTTAATAAGGAAAGTGCCATGAGGTTAACTACTCTGATTCCTTGGACACAAACTGAGAACTATATCAATTGGTGAGAATGTCATTAACCACATTCCCCTCCTCATGAGTGATGAAATAATAAAATTTCATATCTCTAGAGGAACTCTATCCATATCCTCATAATAATTTTATGACACACTTATAGAATATATAATTGGGACTCTTTTTGATATAGGATATGATAAATGACTTATCCATAAGGTAGTATAACAATATCTTTTGGGTGAAGTCTAAAAGAATGAGCGCATGTTTGTGGGTTTCATTTCTCTTCTTATATGGTGTCAACTATCTCATCCCATTAGAAATAATTGCTTACCCATGCATAAGGACACAGACTATTCCATTACCTATGGAATAAGAGAACACTATGTACTCAACACACACCTCTGTCAATCTCAATATGTGGGCTCTAATCATTCCCTGCATCAACTCATTTAATAAATTTTTAATAATTTCCTTACACATGAAAGGATTCCCCCTTTTTTAAATATTTCAGGGATGATTAAGATCTAGTGAAATAAGTTACAAACAACATATAGTAGCTGGAAATCACTTTGAAACTCCACACCTTGGTAACACTGTTTGGTGTCTCCCAAGCTTGCATTGCCTCAAATTTTACTGGGTCCACTGCCACTCCAGCCTCCAAGATGACATCTCAAAGGAGATGTACCTATTAATTAACAATATGGGTTTTTGATAGTTTCTTATAAATCTAGTTTTATTATATTGTCTCCAAGACTATCCTCATGTGTCTTGCATCTACTCCTCAGACTTTGAGTACACTAGGATATGATTGATGAAGTGTAACTTCATAAAATATTAAAAAGTCTTATTTAAAATTAATTTTATTTATATAATAGATATTGTTACATGAAATACATAGTTTTTCTTGAATCACACCAAACACCATTTTTATCTTCAGTTTCACATAAAATCAATTTTTATTGAAAACTAGTGTTACATGCAAGGCCAAGTCTTACTATAAAATGATATAATTTGTAATTATTATTTAAAATAATATTTTTTACCTAGAAATTATAATGGATAGAATAGAATAATACAATAAATAATTACGTCATATTTTATCGATGGTTATAAGATAAATTCATTTATTACGCATTAATTATAATTGAATATGAAGACCGATTGAATAAAAAGGTAGTTTTTTTATGACAAACTATTTATTGACAAGAATAAAATTTTATCTTAATAAATTAAATTAATAAATAATACTGAAACATATTAATGAAATTTATATTTTATATTTTTAATCATATGTCTTTAACATCATCCAAAAATATTTATAGGATAAAAAAAAGAATAAATATAATTTTTATCCCAATATATATATATATATATATTTACAATGTAGTTTACCTACTTTTAGTGGAGAAAATATTTCATCTAAAATTTATAAAAATTTTATAATATTTATATGAAAAAAACAATTTTTAATCAAGATATGAAAATTTAATTTGGGTGTAGTATAGGTATTGTTCTGAGAACTTCAACATTTTTTGGAATATTTGAATAACATAGAATTTTAGTTCAAAACTATATTTTCATCCAGTATATTTATGTAGTTAAGTTGTGTTTTCTGTTTGTTTTAATGTTTTTTTAGATCAACTATATACCACTAATATTATTTTATTTCAATGTAAACAATTCAAAATTGAATTTAAATATAAAAACATACCAAATGAAGGGACATTAATACATTAAAAACATATGTTGTCATCCCGCCTATATGATGGTTTTCAAATCAATTGAGGACAATTATGCGATTGGAATATGGAAAAACTAATTCCATATTTGGAATCAAAATAATTTTAATATATAATAAAGTCAACAAAGTTTTCAACCAAAACAAATTGGGCATGTAATAAAAATTAATTACAATGATTATGGTAAAATTAATCATATCAAGGGGTGAACCTTAAACATACAGTCCAAAATGGACAAGAAATTATTCCAATGTCTATTTGATTCAAATAGTTATACCATATAACCTATTTAATCAAATTTTATGAGATATTGGGACACAATTTCTGGAAACTAAACCATATAATAAGTTAATTAAGTGAAAAAATCTATAAGTAACCTTTCCTTACTATTATATTTATTAATATATAGAGTATAGAAGAAGCTACATAGTTTTTGTTATGAATGTTATTTTGAATTTTAAATGAGTTTTTTATCACGATAATTTATCATTATTTTTTTGAGATTTTATAATTACATTAATAACATAATAATCACACTCAGAATTATTATTTAGATAACAATAAGAGAAATTAAATGATCCTAGAAACATTAAAAGGAAAATAAGTTTAATTATTTTTTGTGTTACATTATTTTATTAGATGAAAATATCATTTTTCATAGATTTTAACTTAATATATTTTTCTGTCATTTTTCTGATATTTTTTAATTTAAATTAAATAAATAATTTCAAAAGTGATGTTAATGTAATTTTTCTATAAATGATAATTTATTAAAGTAATTAAATTTAATAAAAATTCAAACTTGAATAAAAGTTATATTTAAGATATAATAAATCTAAAAAATAGTCTATTTATAGTCCAATTTATATTTTATAATTAATACTTTTTCCCACAGATTGTAAAAACATTATTATATTGTTTTGGTTTAATGTAGTGTTTTTACACATTATATGCACATGATTGAAAATTAATGTTGAACACATGTAGATTTTTTATTTTTTAAATTGTATATCATATTTATAATTAGGTTTTACTATATTTTCAAATAAATTTTTGTTTGATTTATTATTAATGGTAAAAAATTTTAATTGGGAAAACTAGTTACCTAAATGAAAAAAAATGTGTTATATAAAGAAATAAAAAGACTAATGAAATAAATTATAAAAAGTGACATATTTTTTGTGTTGTGGATATTTTTGGAAAGAATAATTTCAATTATATCCATTATTTTTCAATTTTGGAAGTGCATGAGGTAAGTTAGACATCCCAATAGTGATTACCTTTTGGTCTTTATAAGAATGACACTTCCCTCCTTTAATAAAAGACAATCACCATTACCGTTCGGCACACCAATCTGGAAAAAAATTTCTCCAAAAAATTGTTCCCCAATATTCTACAAAAATACCACCCTTAAACCTAGAATCCTCATTTTTTCATAAATTCAACCATCTAATCCTTTTGGTTCAAACCAAAGTGAGTTACTTGAAAACATGGTTACATTTTCCAGTGTGAATTTCTGTTGTATTTTTCTCTCAAAACAATAATATAGTATTATTCAATAAATAAATAACAACATACACATTATAAATATAATTAAAATTTTTTAAGGTTTTTACTTATTCATAAACAGAATTCCATAAAATGGGTAACAAAAATAATGTTTATGTATGATGAACAACCTCTTCACGCAAGGATATCTTTCATTTTCATTAACACATATCATAGTTAGAAATTATGATATAAAAATTATTTTTATATGATTAATATTTGATATTATTCTTCTCTTAAAACTTATTTCATTTTTATATAAAACATACCCCTATGCATTCCATTTAAAGTAAATAATATAACAATAATTATTGATGTATCGACTGCCGCCTTCTTAAAATGATGTGATAAATTCGCACAATTCATTGAATATTTTATGTATGGTTTTAATTAAAATTATTTTCCACAAACTGAATAAATATACTAATCCTAGATAATTAAATTTATTGAAATATAATATATCATTTTATTTATTACACTTTCACACAATGAAAAGGTGATAAACTCTTTCATGGATGTCTAGACTAACACCTCATCAATGCAATGTGATTCATTTGAAATAACAATAGTGATATATATAAGTAAATATGAATAATTTATATCGTATTAATGAAATTATGATAATTATATAAGAATAATTTTTACTTAACTTCTTTCCATAATAGTCATTTAAATATCAGAATGTTACCCATGCATGTGTATGAACTACCATTTCAATGACTGTAACATTAGGTCATTTTTCATATCTGTCATTAATGAATGGTATTAATTTAAGAACCCAAACCTTCCTTTTATGTATTTTTTTTCCTTTTTTTGGTTTTTTTGAGAAAATAGGAGTTTCTAGAAATTTTTGAGGTACCCGCCATGTACTTTATAAGTACACGTCATGTACTTCGATGCCACACGAGGCCGTGTGCTAGCCATGTCCGGGCCACACACACAGTCATGTGGGGTGATGTGGAGTGAGCTTAATATAGAGTGAGGAAATTCAGAGTACATGTCATGTATTCCAAAAGTACCCGATGTGTACTTTCTTTTTTTCATTAGATAGACCAGGGTCGCGTCTTAACCCCAGAACATTCTTCTTCTCCAGCTTCATTGACAGAGAGCATCCCATACAGCCGTGAATCTCCTCTCTACCCTCGATCCTCCATCCATTCCTCTAATTGACTGTCATTGATTATAGTGGAACCAAAGTTGTAAACTCTTCCTTCTTCTAGAGCACTGTTTTCCAATTCCTCCTCTTTTTCAAGTTATCAGGGGTTGAAAGTTTTGTGCGTTTTCAAATATATATGATGTTCTAAATGGATTCATGCCTCTTGGTTCAATAATATCGATCTCCTTGCGTCAAGGTAGGTGGTTTGTGCCTTTCTGTTCGATGACTTTGAGTTTATGTGAAATTTCCACCAATACCCTTGAACTGGGTATTATGTGTTTACTGTTTTTCCCCTGTTGTTTTTCTTGCATTGAGTGTATACTTATTTAGAGGTAATTTGGCTATATATAATGATAATTTCTATGCTTGGATATTTTTCCCATGCCTTGTTCTGTTTACAATCTTTTGTTTTCTTACTTTGCCTATGGCTGTTATTCCTGTTTTCCGTGCCTTGTGACCATAGGATAGAGTACTGTTCTCCGACATGTTGGTTTTGCTATAGACTGGTTTTCCAAGTATATCTGTAGGTTTACATTGTCTATATATCATTATTATGCGCTTAATTTCATAGGGCTGTGAGAACGTGGTGCTATATACTATAAGGGGATAGACCGAGTGAGCTTCCTCAGAGAGTTTTGGATATTATATACTATAGGTGATAGACCGAGTGTGCTTCCCAGAGAGTCTTGGATATTATAGACCACAGGAGGATAGACCTAGTGAGCTTCCTCAGAGTGTCTTGAGCTTTATCGACTGTATGGGGGTAGACCCAGTGAGTTTCCTCAGAGAGTCTTTGTTTTGGTTTAATTCCATAAACCATTCCATGCTATAGGTAGAATTGACTGAGGGAGATTCCTCAGAGAGTATGTGATAGACTTGAGGATATAAGAGGAATTGACATATTGAGCCTCCATAAATAGTCTCCAGACCTTGAGGCTATAAGGGTAATAGACTGCATGTTCTTCCTCAGAGAGTCCCTGACTACCTTAGACTATAAGGGGAATTGACTGAGCGTGCTTCCTTAGAGAGTCCTATAATTTCTTCTGACCAAACCAGAGGAGTTAGGCTAAGTGTACTGCCCAGAGTGTTGTTGGTACTTTTTGGATTGCACCATATGGGATGGTTGTGGGTACTTCCTAGAGGTTTCTTTCTATTTGTGGTTAGCTGTTCGCTTCATTACAGCTTGCCTATTGCTTATTGTTTACTGATGTGTATTACTGGTTACTGATTACTTCTTACTGCTTACTGTTTACTATTTACTGTACTTTACCTTCCATATACCCACTGACTATTAGGAAGAGATCTTTGGGTGGTTGCCTACTGGGATTTAGTCTCACACCCTATTTGGGTCATGCTTTTGGTCCCAAATAGATTATATCGCTCTAGGTATAGACAAGGGAAAGCACCCTTCAACATCAGGAACATGATTTCATTGGAGAAGGGGAGCATGGGACCATGCCTAGGGTATCAATGCTGAGGAGTTGATTATCTGTTTTTCATTAGTACTTTAGTTTATTATTTTATTTAGCATTGTGACCTGTTTGAATGCTTTCATAGACATATGTATCATGTATCATTTCATACATATATGTGTGCTCCAGTTGTTTATTGTTTTAGCCATACGATGTTTAATGTTGTTGGATATTTACTTCTTACGCTACTCTATGTATTGTTTACATCCAATGTGTACTCTGCCAATAAGGGTAAAGTTTCCCCACTCTCACACCCAGGGCCCTCGCTGCTAGTTGGAAGCCTCTGGAATTCGGGGAAATGCATTTGAGGCCATGTGACCAACCGGATACGAGGCGCCTCTAGGTGGCTTCTAGAACCAGGATGTTACGAAGTGATATTAGATGGGTTTCATTTCTCTTGACTTACTATTTGGATCCTCTGTAAAAGGATTGGATGGAATAGGTACTTGGTAATAAGTTGTGCCCGAGAGTAGCTAACCTGTGTACAGGGAAAAGCCCTACTACCTCGTTTATTGTAATTTTACTGGGTTTGAATTTTTAAAGTTGATTTGATTTAACCTTTGGGTGATTCACATGCTTTGTGCTATTAACGTTGTTGTTATTGTGGTTCTATTTCTATCACATCCCGATGTGATGAGAGTATGGAATCTCATGCATCATATAGGCACTTGTTAGAAATCACATGCCATTCATTCTTGCCATGCCATCTAGGATGCATTAGCAATTTCATGTTGTTGTGATAGACGTTGTGTAGATGATGCATGATGTTGTTATAGACGCTTTGATAGAATCTCTTCTGTTTGACGGAGAATTTTTTTGTATAGTAATTTTTTTAAATGGGAACCAAACATTGGTTCTTAAGGTGTTATGGGCCCTCAGGGACTGGAATTTGGTGTATCATTGTATGGTTTCCTTGTTATAACTTGTATAGGATGCCAAGCATCAATTCGCGGGGAGTATGGGCCCTCACAGATACGAATTTGGCACCTTATCTCTTGTTTTCTGTGTTTTCTGGGATTCAGAGTGGTTTAGGAGCTACTGCATAGAAAAACCCAGAATACATGGCTTGTACAATATTAATACATGTCGTGTAGTTTTTTAACCATGTCACTGAATCTATGGGAAGAAGCACGGGGTTGTGAAAAATCTTCAGGAACACGCCCTGTACTGTATGTACACGCCGTGTTGTAGTGACCGTGTGTCTACCAGTGTGACTAACAACATTGATGGATGAATCATTGACTATACACATCGTGTCTTGATATCACACATCGTGCCATGTAAACTAAGTACCCACCCATGTCACGAACAACATGGGTCAGGGAAAACCATCATCTACACATCGTGTTTTCAGAGAGCATGTTGTGTAAGAGTGAACTGTGTAGCCGATTGTGTAATGAACAACAAGGGCTGTTGTGATCCTTTCTTGGTACACCCTATGTTTGTTTGGAACATGCTGTGTAGTATAACATAGGTACATAGGCCGTGTAACTAACAACATGGGTCGTTGAAACATTGTCTAGTACACGTCGTGTCCTTACTGAACCCATCGTGTAGTATAGGATTAAGAGAACTGTGTGGGTTATCTGTGTATGGAGACTCGGGCAGGGGAATAGAGTTCCAGTACATGCCATGTGTGGGGAAAAAATGATGTGTGGTTGGGGAGTTACATGAGAAGTTGTGGCAGAAGTACACGCCCATGTAAATGGCTTATAAGAACAAACTGTGTAGTTTTTAAAAACACCGTGTAGTCAAGTTTTGTAAAACATTAATGTTTCCTTCTCTTGTTTCCATCTTATACTCTTGTGTTCTTAGTCTTTGATAATCATGATCTAAGGTATGATTTTAACCTTTCAGATCTATGCCACCGAGACATCCTCTGGTTGTACATCATCTTCCAGACAGTGATCAGACACCCGATATGGCCGACCAGGGACCTCTTGCAGATCCTCATGTTGTGCCATCTTTGAAACCAACAGTTATACCAATTGCAGGTGCCGATGTGTAGTTTAGGGAATAATTTCTGAGGATGATTCATACCTTCCAAGGAATACCACCTCCTACCCTGTTGATGGAAGAGTTGACACTGGGTTTTCAGCAGTAGCATCCTCCTAATTTGTCTACGGATGGAGGACCTCAGGATTCAGATTCGTGGCTCGAAGGCACACTGATCATTTTCAAGCATCTAGAGATACCTCTAGGGAAGAGGGTGAAGCACGCTAACTATATGCTCCGTGAATCCACCAAGAGGTGGTGGGAGGTGATCTCACAGTCAGGAATCTAGCAGGGTATGACATGGGAGGTGTTTTGGTGCATATTCTATGATTCATTCTACACTGAGATTATGTGGGATGACCGATCCCTGGAATTCATGAGCTTAGAGCAGGGTACTCATTCTGTGATGGATTATTCCTCTTGTTTCACGGAGTAGAAGCGTTTCACTCCTATCCCAGCAGGTGATAAATTGTTCATGTCTAGGATGTTTGAGTACGGTCTCAGACAAGAGATCTGTTCCCATGTGAACATCTTCAGGTTGACTTCTATATCCTCTATTGTCAACCAGGAACTGATCAAAAAGTGAAATTTGAGGGATTCTGGAATAGTGAGCTAGGGAGGTTCGGCACCCAGAGACATTGTACCTCCTATTGATAATAGGAAGCACCACAGGTATCTTTCTTGAGTAGATCAGAGTAGGTAGAATGTAACTTTAGGCATCCAGGTTGTATGCTACCAAAGCGGGAGGAGTGGGAATACTAGGCCTCAGTGCCAGACGGACCCGATGGAGTGCCGATCTTGCTGTAAGATGGGCCATCATCAGTTTTTATGTCAGTTATTCTCACCTACAACAAGAGGTAGGGGTTCTTCTATGACCCCACATTCAGGAGATCCATCGCAAGTTTCTCACCAGTCTAGGAACTAGAGTTCATTTGGCCGTTCGTGGAAAGGTGGAGGTCACAGCCGTGGTGGTCAATAACCAGGATATCAGCGACAGCATAGTGGATCAGCTTAGAGTGGTAAGGCAGGGTCACAAGGCCATAGACCAGGCCATACTTTTGTGATGGAGCAAAACCAATAGTAGCAGGATCCGAGAACTTCCACAGTTTGAGGTACGATCTTAGTATCCTCAGTTTTATCTTCATCTCTTTTCGATTCTAGTGCTACACATTGCTTTATCTCTATTGCTGTTATGGAGATCCGTGGGCTCTGCATCTTTTTGTCTGCTGATACTTTGAATCTAGACACACTGTTGGGGACTAGAGCAGTTAGTGTACGTCAGTGGAGAGAGTGCCCTCTTGAGGTTTCACGACGTCACTTATTGTGGGACCACTATGTCCTAGAGACGACGTGCTATGATGTCATTCTTGTAATGGACTGGCTAGTTCCCATCCAGGTAGTCTTTGACTGTTATCACCACATGGTGAGTTTTGTATCACATGAGGGTGGATCCTTTCTTCATAGAGGCGAGTGGGATGTCCAGGCAAGCAGAGCATGTCTATAGCATCATGGGTTGGGAGGAATTATAGTCCAGATTGCTAGTCGTTATCTAGATGACAGGGGGACTTTATAGTTGGACATTCTTTTAGTGGTGGATCGCTTCAGGGATGTTTTTCTAGAAAACATTTCTGGTTCACCTCTATAGCTTGAGGTGGACTTTTCGATTGATCTTGTAGTAGTAGTGGTACCTATGTCCATTCCTCCTAATATGATGGCTACACCAGAGTTACTGGAGCTCAAAAAGCAGTAGTTGGAGTTATACGCAAAGGGTTTCATCTGACCAAGTACCTATCCTTGGGGTTCTCCAATCCGGTTTGTGAAGAAGGAAGACAGTACCCTTAGGCTTTTTGTGGATTATCAAATGCTCAACTAGTTGACAGTCAAGAACCGATATCCCTTTCCAAGGATCGATGATCTCTTCGATCGGCTTCGAGGAGCCCGGGTGTTCTCAAAGATTCACTTGAGATCCGGTTATCATCAGTTGCATGTTATACTATCTGATATTCCTCCTACAGCTTTCCAGAGTAGGTGTGGTCTATAAGAGTATATAGTTATGCCGTTCAGTCTCTCGATTGCGCCTATATTTTCCATGACACATATGAACCGAGTGTTCCATCCATACTTAGATTCCTTCGTGGTGGTTTTTTTGGATGACATATTAGTGTACTTTCACACTTGACAAAACCATGCTACCCATATTGAGATCTTTTTGAGTACACTAAGGAAGCATCAGTTATATTCTAATCTCTCAAAATTCCACTTTTTGGTAGACCAGATTCACTTCTTGGGTCATGTTATCTCAGAGGCAGAATTATAAGTAGACCCAAAGAATGTGAGGGCAGTAGTTTCTTGGGAAAAACTGAAGAATTGTTTCGAGGTATGGAGTTTTCTAGGGCTGGATGAATACTTTAGATGCTTTATACATGACTTTTCACGCTTAACAGCACCGTTGACAGGTCTGACCTAGAAAGTGGTGAAGTTATTATGGTAAGATTCTTGTGAGGTAGCCTTTCAAGAGCTGAAAGGGAGGTTGAGTTTAGCACTGATACTAGTCTTTCCAGATCAAGGAAAGAGCTATAATGTTTATTGTGATACTCCAGGTATCTGGCTGGGAGCTGTTCTTATGCAGCTAGATTGAGTCGTAGTGTACGAGTGTCAGCAGTTGAGGCCGCATGAGAGAAACTACCTGAAACAAAATCTAGATATGGAAGTTGTTGTTCATGCATTACATTGTTATAGACATTATATTTTGGAAGATAATTTTGTGATCTTAACTGACCACAAAAGTCTCAAGTACATCTTCACTCAGCGGGATCTAAATTTGAGACAGCGCAGGTGGGTCGAGTATCTTCAGTCGTTCGACTTTGAGATTTCCTATACACCTGGAAAAGGCAACGCAGTGGCTGATGAATTGAGCATGCGAACTCATATACATGTAGCTAAAGAGGCCATATGTGAGTGGATTCTTATGGAACTATTCTCTGAGATACATTAGAGGTGAACAACAGACAGAGGGAGACTTTTCTATCTACTATATTTTTTATCTCGACACTTCTTGATCGGGTATGGATGAGGAATCTATCAGACTCAGAAGGCCTAGTCATGCTGGATAGTGTGTCATAAGAGGGCCCTCTTCCTGGTTGGACAGTGGGAGATGATGAGATCTTGCATTTACTGCGACGCGTTTGGGTGCCAGCAGACGTATGCGAGGAGCAGATGCGGGACTTTAATTCCTCTGTTTGGGCAGTTCATCCTAGCATCACCAAGATGTATCGTGATCTACAACATCAGTATAGGTGTCCGGGTATGAAGAGGGACGTTAATGGTTTTTTCATGAGGTGTTCCACTTGTCTGTAGGTGAAGGATGAGCATCAGCGACCAGCCGGGCTTTTACCGCAGTTACTCATTCCGTAGTGGAAGTAGAATGATGTCATGATTGACTTCATGACCGGTTTTCCGAGGTTACTTTGTGGGAATGATGTGGTGTGGGTTGTCATCGATAGAATTATGAAGGTTTCTCACTTCTTACTGATCAAGGAGACCTTCAGTGTTGATGAGCTGGGACGGTTGTACATTTGAGGGATTGTATGTCTATATGGAGTTCCACAATCCATTGTTTCAGAAAAGGATGTTCTTTTTACTTCTGGGTTATGGCAGGGGCTTCAGAATGCTTTGGGTACATAGGTACTTTTGAGTACAACATACCATCCCCAGATAGATGGCCAGCCCGAGCATACGATTCAGGTGCTTGAGGATATGATCAGAGCATGCATTCTGGACATTGGAGGTTCTTGGGGGAAGCATATCCCTCTCGTGGATTTTGCCTACAAAAATAGTTTTCAGGAAACAATTCAGATGGCACCATAAAAGGATTTATACGATAGGCTGTGCCGATCAACATTATGCTTGCTGGAGGCAGGAGAGGGAGTTTTTCTAGGACCTCGTCTTGTTCAGGTGACCACAGAGCAGATAGAGATGATTTAGAAGAGGATGGATACGACACTGTCGCGACAGACGTCTTATGATGATTAGCGGAGATGACCTCTGGTGTTCGAGGTCGGGGATCAGGTTTTCCTGCATGTCGCACTAAGGTTGGGATGCAAGAGGATTTGGAGAAAGGGTAAGCTTTCACCGAGGTACGTCAGATCTTTTGAGGTGTTGGAAAGAGTTGGGCTGGTTTCCTATTGGTTGTAGTTACCTTAGAGGTACCGGGATATTCATGTCGTCTTTCATGTTTCTCACCTCTGACGTTACTTTTTTGACCCATAACATGGCTTTCATCCTGAGGGGGTTGAGCTCAAATCGAATGCATCGTTTGAGGTGCATCTTATCTGGATTTTTCATCACAGAATGAAGGTTCTCTGTGGAAGGACTATTCCTCCAGTACAGGTTCTATAGCAGCATAGACGAGTAGAAGATATGACATGGGAGATGGTGGTCGATGTACGATCACAGTGGAAAGAGCTGTTCGAGGTTTCTTCTTCTATGCATCTCTTGGGAATTTCAGGGAGAAATTTCTTTAGGGGGGAAGTTTTTATGAATCTGGACCTTCTTTTCAGTTATGTTTTTACTTTTTTGGATTTTTTAGAAATAATGAGTTTCTAAAATCTTTTTAAGTACACTCCATGTACACTATAAGTACACGTCGTGTACTTTGATGATGCAAGAGGCCGTGTTCTGGCCATGTTCGGGCCACACACACAATTATGTGGGGTGATGTGGAGGCTGCTTAAAGCGAAGTACGAATAATCCTAGTACACGTTGTGTACTCCAAATGTACAAGTTGTGTACTTTCATTTTTTCATTAAATGGACCGGGGTCACGTCCTAACCCCAAAACTATCTTCTTCTCTAGATTATTTCACCAAGAGCATCCCGTACGGTCGTGAATCTAATCGGATCCCCTGATCCTCCAACTGTTCTCCAAATCGACCACCTTGGTTGCATTGGAACTTCAGTGGTATGCTCCTCCTTCTAATAGAGCAACGTTTTCCAATTCCTCCTCTTATTCATGTTATCATGGGTTGAACGTTTTTGGAATTTTCATAGATCTATGATGTTAAATTAGATTCAAGCCTCGTGGTTGAAGTATATCTAACTCCTAGCATCTAGGTTGGTGGTTTGTGCCTTTTTGTTCGATTTCTTTGTGTTTATATGCAATTTCCACCAATACCCTTGAACGGGGTATTGCATGTTTACTTTTTTCCCCCGTTGTTCTTCCTTCCTAGATTGTAAGCTTGTGTAGAGGTAATTTGGCTATGTATAAGGATAATTTCTATGCTTGGATGTTTTACCCATGCCTTGTTCTGTTTATGACATTTTGGCCCTGTTTTGGCTTTGGTCGTTGTACCTGTTTTCCATGCCTTGTGACCATAGGATGGAGTATTTTTCTCTGACAAGTTTGTTATGCTATAGATTGGTTATCCAAGTAGCTATGTAGATATACTTTTTACATGTAGCATTATTATGAACTGAATTGGACGGGGCCGTGAGAACCTGGTGCTATAGAATATAAGGCGATAGATGGAGTGAGAATCCTCACAAAGTCCTGTACATTATAGACTATAGGGGATAGACCGAGTGTGCTTCCCCGAGAGTCTTGGATATTATATACCATAGGATTATATACTAAGTGAGATTCCTCAGAGAGTCTTGATCTTTATAGACTGTACGGGTGTAGAACGAATGAGCTTCCTTGAAGAGTCTTTGTTTTGTTTGAATTCATTAAACCATTCCAGGCTATAGGTGGAATTGACCGAGTGAGATTCCTCAAAGAGTCTTTGATAGACCTGAGGCTATAAGAAGAATTGACTGAGTGGGATTCTTCAGAGAGTCTCTAGACCTTAGGGGTATAAGGGGAATAGACTGTGTGATCTTCCTCAGAGAGTCCCTAACTACCTTAGACTATATGGGGAATTGACTGAGTGTGCTTCCTCAGAGTCTTATAAATTCGTATGACCAAACTAGAGGGTTTTAGATGAGTGTACTACCCAGATGGTTGTTTGTACTTTTTAGATAGGACCATATGGGATGGTTGTGGGTACTACCTAGAGGGTTTTTTCTATTTGTTGTTAGGTATTTGATTCACTACTTCTTGATGATCTATGGATTGTTTATTTATGTGTATTATTGGTTACTGCTTTCTTATTACTGCTTACTATTTACTATTTATGGTACATTACCTATCATATACCCAATGACTATTAGGAAAAGATCTTTGGCTGGTTTCATACTATGATTTAGTCTCACACCCTATTTGGGTCATGGTTTTGGGCTCAAACAGATTATATAGATGAAGGTATAGACAAGGGAAAGCACCCTTCAACTTCATGAACATGATTTCATTGGAGTAGGAGAGCATGGGATCAAGACGAGGCTTGTGATGCTGAGGAGTTTCTTATCTATTTTTTTAGTACTTTGGTTTAGTATTGTATTCAGAATTTTGACCCATTTGGATGCTTTCCTAGTTATACGTATCATGCATAATTCCATTCATATATGTGTGATCCAGTTGTTTATTGTTTTAGCCTTATATTGTTAACTGTTTTTGGATTTTTACTATTTCTGATATGGAATGTATTGTTCACTTCTGTTGTTTACTCTGATAATGAGGGAATAGTTTCCCCACAATAACACCCAGGGCCCTCATTTCTAGTTGACAGCCTCTGGAATTCGGGGAAATGTGCTTGAGGCCATGTGATCAACCATGTATGGGGCGCCTATGGGTGGCTTCCGTAACCGGGATGTTACAATGAAATATATTATTGGCGTATTGATATATTAATTATTTCATTATTATTATTATAGTGAATTTTATATAATGACCACATTGACTATAGTCGACATATTGAAGTCAATTTTGAGATATAAGCTGAATATGGTCAAAACAACCGCCTTAAACTTAATTCATTAAGTATATATATATATAAAAAATTTTATATGTTAAATATACATAATAATAAAATTTTAAAAATATATAATTCTTTTATTTAATTTTAAAAGTTATTTATCTAAGAAGATAATGAACAATCAGGAAAAATTGAATATGATGTAAGGAATTTCATCTCAAATTCATTTCATTGATGAATATTCTGTTATTACGCCCCTATCTCTTTAATATGGGATATCTACTGATTCTATAATATGAATATCATGAACATAATAAATTTAAAGGTATTTTATTCATTCATTGATTTAATTTTTTTTAAATATATTGTTATTTAAATGATACTAATGTATTAAGGGATTCTACTATCACTTTTACATACCTATGGAATATTTCATAGTCCCAACATATTTATTTTTAGAGATGTAAAAAATATCATTTTGATATATTATATCATAAATTATTTTTTTCATGGAATTTAAATGATTCATTTAAAGATTATTCTTCCATGGGGTTTACAGTTTCAATGTTACCAAATCAGTAATTTAATTTTTCCATAATTTTCATTCTTTGAGACATTAAATATGTTATATTCTTATATTCTTTTACAAGGGGTATATAATTATCTGTTTAATTTTTATATCAGGAATCTTTTTATTCTCATGATATTATAATTATCATTTATTATTATTACTTTTGTTGTGAAAATGGTTCATATGTTTCAAAGTGGTATGAGAAACTTTTAAATGTTTAATGATTATTTTCCTGAATAATTTATAACTAAATTTTAATGGAATTACCATTCATCAATGTAAAAACCCTTAGTTTTTACTAATCCTCTATTTGGGTTATTTTTTATTGATACCTCCATCATTTATTTCGGATGTACTATGTTTGTTCCAGATATATTTTTATATAACACATTTCTTTTTCATGATTTGTATTAATTAAATTATATTGTTATTTAACCAATTTTTTACATTGGTTATTCTTGTTTAAAATATATTTTTTTGAAACCCATTTCTATTCCATGGGTTAATGAAGTTTCAAATAGATTTTTTACGAACAAATTTATTTTCCATTTTTTAATCATGGTTCAAATAGATTATTTTGGAAACCATTTTATCTCATTATGTTAATAATGTTTCAAATAGATGATTATTTATCCCATTTACATTCCATGTAATCATAATCATACAATGATATTGTTATATAATCTGGTTCATTTACATGCCCTAACCATGTTTCAAAGAGATTTTTATAGAACCTATTTACATTCTGTGGGATAATTATTTTTTGAACAAAATAATTTTTTTTCAATGATTTTTGATGTAATATCTATGTATTCATTCCTTAATGATTGTAAATTATGGGTGCACCTAGTTTGTGTTTGGTAAACCCATTAAAAATTATATGATGGGTGTGCCTAGATAGTGCTCCAATGCATAGGTTACTGTCGAGACATTAGTCATCCATATTATTTATTTCATTAGTAAGGGTTTTATAATATCTCTATAAGGTTACAAGGAGATAATGTTCTAAGATTACAATATATATTTATCTTTTCTTGTTATTGGATTAAAATATTTCTAATGATTGAAATTTATATCACATGTCATGTGATTATTGATTCTGGTGACTCCTTAATTTCCAATGTTTTCATTATTTATCGTCATTGTATTGATGGGTTAGTGGTCTTTTAGGATTCTCACATGCACAATATTTATGACATCATACCATTGAGAAATTTTATTTTTTTATTACATTTATTTCTTAATTAATATGTTTACCTATTAAAAAATATTGATATCACCCTTATTATGATTTCATTTCTATATGTTTTAAATAATTATTTCGAATAATATTTTTCTATAGATGATTTCAAAAGGACGATGTTAATTATTTATTGTGAAATTTGAATAGTTGTGTAAAGATTGAGAAATACTTCATTGAAATTTTTTGACTCCATGTTTATATTAGTTTTTTAGGATATATTTTTATATGAATTATATAAAAAATTTATTTCTAAAATTTCATCTAGTATGGAATTGATATATGTTTTGTTGTGATGTTTTAAAGAATTGATAGAAATTTTCTTTCATAGATATCAGCGTCATTGTCAAAAATGTAATGTTTGGTATTTTAGCACAACATCCAGGAGTCTAGGCTCTAGTATATGATAATTGTTTTCAATGGTCACATTTGTTGTATTTGGATTATAGGATGTTGTTATTTGATGTTATCATAATTTTTAGGGATACAATCGTTGGTCTACAATCTTATGTATTATTATATTGTCAATGTGTTAGACATCCAATTGTAGTTTTAATCAATGAGATCATGATGTTATTTTTCGATATATTTTTGTGGGATGAGGTATTTTTATACCCTAATATAAAAAATAATCTTTTTATGCTTTTATAGAAAAAAAAATGAGAACTCATATGCTCAGTGACATCCCAAAAAATTCTGATAGGTGGTTGGTCTTGAAACCATTACTAAAATATGATAGGGGTTTCATGAATGAAAACTATCCTACTTCATGAGTAGGTTAGTATGGAAATTTTTTCATGTTGATATTATATTTATTTGGAAACAATATGGTATTTTATATGAGTAATTATGGTTTATTTATTATGGAAGAATAAATTCTCAAAAACTTCAAATATTTGTGTTTTGAACTTAGTTAAGAAATGTTTGAGGGATTTTATAGATTTTCATTTATAAAATAATTTAGTTTTAATATTAGTTATGACTATTAAATTATGATTTTTTTCATTTAATTGTTTATTAATTTTGGTAATTTTATTAAAATGTTCTGGCCATTTTAGTTTTGGTTAGTGTCTATAGTCATGTGGAATAGCTTGACTATCTATTTTCTGGATATGTTATCCTTAATTTCTTATTTTAGTGATTCATGAATATAAATTGCATCTGAAATACTCACTATTGGGAGAAATTTTTTTGATTTTGGTGGAAATTTATGATTGGATAAAATTATACTCCTTAGGTAAGTACATTTCCTCTTTTACTGACTGGTATGATAATTATTTACCTTTAGAAAAAGGTCCTTGAAATAAAATATTACCATATCACTATCTTTTCTGATAAAATTAATGAAAATTTCCACTCCTATTTAGAAAGTTGGTTTTTCATAATTGACTTCTCTTTGATCGTGGTCTCGATCACTCTATATTAGCCGACCAATATTAGAATTTCCTTGAAAAATAGTCTTTAAATTTTATACCTATGTTCTTTCTACGTTGAATACTAGTTATTAATAACACTTTGTGACCTTTATGTTTCACATATCAAATTTCATTGCTAACTTTTTTTTATAGGAAAGTTCGACTCATACCGAAAAATGATATATTATTGGTATTATAAAAAAATAGATATCAACAAGTCATTATAATTTTTAGAATTTATTGGATTCCATAAATAATGAAATAATTGTTTATTCATATTTATAAAATTAGTTAATTGGTCACCAATTAATTATAACCCAAAATAAATACCAATAGAATGTAAACGAAGGGTTTTTATAAAAACATTTCTATAAATAGGATGGAATTTTATATTTATAAATTAAATTAATCTATATTATTGAAATATATTAATAAAAATTATAATGTATATTATTAATAAAAAGTTTCTAAATGCATAAAACTAGTCTTATAATCTTAAAATAATAATAAATTAAATTTTAATCATAAAAATAATTATATTTTTATAATGTGTATTTATAACGTTTTATTGAGGAACCTGTATTTGATCTAATTTTTAAAAAATATATAATTTTTATAACAAAAAGGGAAATAAATTTTAAAAATAGGGATACCAAAATTTACTTTGGCAATATTCTTGGTATTGTTCTATGAACTTTTTTATTTTGTTGAATAGTGAATAATACAAAATTTTGGTTCAAAACATCATTTGTGTCCAATTTATTTATACAGATAAATAGTGTTATTGGTTGGTTTTAAAGTACAAATAGGAAATTTTATATCAATAAATTTAATTTATTTCATTTGAATGAATATGACAATGGATTTAGATAATAGAAACATAAAAAACATTTGAACATTTTTACATTAATAACATGCTTTGTCATCCCATATATGAGATTAATCTAAATTAATTTCAGTAACTTCTACAATTTGAATTATTTAAAATGGATTCTGTAATTTGAATCTGATTAATTTATAGTTTATAATATTGTCAATATATTTTTTGACCCAAAAAATTAGTGAAAGTGATTATAATTAATTATATTTATTAGGGTCACATTAAGATTTTTAAGGTATTAAACCATAATATTATGTGACAAGAATACCTAGAAACTTATCAAAATTCCATTTGATTCAAAAATTTATAAAAGATCCTCTATTTATTCCAATTTTATGGGTTATTGGGGCACATGATCATTAAATTCACCCATATAATATTTTAAGTATGGAAAATGACCAAAACAGAACATTTCTAACCTATATCATTTATATAGCTTTAGGGTATGGATGAAGCTAAATAGTTTCAGTTATAAACACTATATTGGGAATAGAATTAAAATTTTATCATGGTAATTTAATTTCAATTTATATAGATTATATAATTACATTAAGTGCTTAACAAACACTAATACATGGATTATTTATATAATCATTAATTAAAACAAATGCTTCTCTCAACTTTAATAAGATTGTATATTTAATGAATCATACTAATCTATTACTGTTTTAGAATAAAATAACATATTAATTGTCTTTTAAAATATTATATCTTAATTTCATCACTCTATTGATAATTTTAATTCTAAATTAAATAAATAATGTCTAAATTGACATAAATGTAACTTTCAATAAATTATATTTAATTAAATATTTTCAAATTAATAAAAAAACAAAATTTATGAAAGTAAATTTTTAAGTGTAAATTAATTTCAAATATGATCATGTTATATAATGAGTTATCTTTATAATTAACATATTTACCCCTAAATAGTAAAATCAGTATTAGTATGGTCCGGATGAAAGTATTGTTTCTGTGCAGTATATTTTTTTAAAAAAAAATTAACTTCCAAAAGACATGATATTTTTATTAATTAAATAAAAAATAAAATATGTATTTCAGTAGTACTAAGTTTTAAAATAAATTTCATCATAATTTATTTGTAATGGTAAAATTAGTAGTGTTGGAAAACGTGTATGCTAAACGAAAAAACAAGATGAAAAATATAAGAAAACATAACTAATAAAGAACAAAATAATAATAATGGATATAATTTTTTGGGGTTAATATATGGTTCAAAACTAATATCACATTAATTCATTAGATTTTTATTTTTGAATCACATCAGGTATAGGATACCTCACCATGGTGATTCCATTTTTAGATTTTACTAGAATAAAAATCCCTCCATTATAAAAAATAATTCAGTATTCACATTCATCACCCCTATAAAGACACAATGGATTGTAGAAAATATTCCCTAAAAGACTGCCAAAATACCTAACCTCAACATCAAATCCTCAATTTGGGATTAAATCCATCCATGTAATCCCTTTGGTGAAAACCAAATGGAGTTACTAAAAAAGTGGTAAAATTCTTCAATGTGGATTTTTTATTTGTTTCTATACCATAACATTTCTTATTTTTACATTATTATAAAATAAAGTACTTATCTTCAATATAAATAACTATTTTATGTTATGTTTTTTACCTACACCTACACATAGTTCAATCAAATAGTTAACAAAATTATATTTCACGTACGGTGAACTACCGACTAATGTAACAATGTCATTCGTTTTTCCTTTACCAACTCGTTTGGTTGGGAATTAAGATGTACACAACATATTTTAGGATATATATGTGTGAAATTTATATTTAATTAATTATTCTTAATTTTATATATAAAACATACCATTATTTAATCAATTTTGTGTAAATACGCTAACATCATTTGAGGATGTTTACATTATCACCTCCTCAAAATGATGTGATATGTTGAAATATTTAATGAAATTTTTTAAGTGTGGATTTAATTAGGAATATTTTAAATAAAATAAATCCATATGATATTTATGAAATAATTATCTATCTTTAAAAATAATATATCATTTTCATTGTTACACAATCACACATTGAAAAAATTATAATTTCATTTGTGGACTGGTGGACTACCGCCTCCTCAAAGTGATGGGTTAACTTTCGAATCATTAGGATTATATATACAAGTATATATGATTAAATAATATAGTATTTATGAAATAATTATCATTTTGTAATGATAAATGTTACATACCATCATTCTATAATGATTATTGAAAAATTGTAATGTTACACAAGCATACATACAAACTATAAATTCCATTATTGCATTGTTGGTTCATTATTCATATAAATTATTCATGATTTATTTTAAAAGTATAATTAATGTATAAAAATGATAATAATTTCATTATTATTATTCTACATGTGTTTTTATAACGATGTTATTGCCGATAGTTCGCCTATTGAAGTCTGTTTTGTGACATAAGCTAGATATGGTTGGAAAACCCGTCATAAACATTATTGATTAGATAAATGTATATACCTTGTACGTAGGTGAAATAAAATTAATAATAAACATGTAATATTATCTAATCAATGTATATAATTATATTATGTTGATTATTCTTTATGTTGGAGAATAGTTATGACAAATCAAAACCCAGGGCCGGGGAATTAATCTAAATTTCATTTCATTTCATTGAGGGATATTATGTTGTTATGCACCTAGTATCTCTAATATGAGGTATATAATATTTATATGTCATGTATATCAGGAATTTATTTTATTTCATGGTATTATATGTTTTGATTTATTTAATTCTTTTAGGTAACTCACGTTTCACAAGTTATTCAAATGTTTTTTGATTTTTGTATTACTATTTATTTCACAAGGAATATGTTATAATAATCACTTATTTATTTTTTTGTTTTATCTATTTCCATTTTGATAGGTAATATCAAGAATTTTTTTTATCGTAATTGTATATAAATGTTTCATTTCAATATTATTAATTCTTGGGGTTTATGGTTTCAATGTTACCAAATATTTAATGTACACTTTCTTGGATTTTTCTTTCTCTAATACATTTTATATTTTTTACACATATCTTATTTTATGAGTTATATATAATTATCAGATGAAATTTTATATCATTAATCTCTCTATTATCAATATATTATTATTATAATTATTTAATATTATACCATTTATTGGTTTAATGCTTCAAATGTTTCAAAGTTGTATGAGACAGATTGGAATGTTTATGGATTATTTTAATTTTGAATGTTTTAATAATTTTTACCAATATTTCCACTCATAAACATCTTAATCACTTATTTTATGTTATTTTAAACTATTTATATATTGTATTCTTACCATATTTATTTATTTTTTATATGGATTATCTTTTTCCAACATAGATTCTCATTTAACCAGTTTCTTTTCCATGAGATAATCATGTTTCAATGAAATTTTAATTTAATATTTTATTTTCAGTGGTTTTTTATATTTCAATGATATTTTTTGAAGCTTATATTCATTGGTTAATCATTTTTTAAAAAGATTATTTTGGTAACAATTAATTTCCATGGGTTATTCATGTTTCAAATAAATTATTTTGGAAACGATTTCCATTCCATCAGCTTATAATGAACCATAGTGATTTATATTTATCTCGTTTATTATAAATGGGGTTTTCATGTTCCAATGATATCATTATAGGATCAGGTTAATTTTCATGGGTTAACCATGTGTCAGTGAATTTATATTTTTACCTGTTTCCTTTGCATTAGTGATTTATATTATTAAATAATAAGTGTTTTTTATTGAGTTTTGATGAATTTTCATTGTATTCCATTATTGGATATTGTAAATGATAGTTGCCCCTTGATAGACCTATGGGATGCTGTTATAGATTATATGATTGGTGCACCCAAATATTTCTTTGATACATTGGGTACTACAGTTAATGAAGTTATCCATATTGTTTATTCTATTTGTAAGTGTTTTGTAAGGGTTCTATAATGGTTAAATGAGATAATGTTCCAGGATACCGATATATTTTATCTTTCCTTGATGTGGGTATATAACATTTCTAATAATTGATATTGATATCACATTTTTCATCAGTGTTTATTTTGATAACTATATAATTATCCATGTTTTAATTTTTGAATTTCTAGGTATTGAGGGCTAGATTTATTTTATGATTTTATCATTAACAAAATTTATGTCACCATAAGAATATGCACTGATTTTTATTTTTTATGTAATTTTATTTTGAATTCACATGTTTACCCTTACATAGTGCTTGAGATCACCCATCTTTTGTTTCCTCTTCCCCACAATTAAAATAATTTTTTATGAAAATTATATGACCATAATTTATATAACAATGATTATGTTTATGACCTATATTAAAATATGAATAGTTGGGTTAAATGAAATAAATGTTCTTTTGATGAATTATTATTCGAATATGATAACAATTTTTTGTGTAATAGTTTTTTATTTATATAAAACTCTAACCCTAAAAGGTATTACAATAAGCAAGTAATCCATTTTTTAATTGTCATGTTTTATGGTTTTTATAGAAAAATATAGTTCACAGTTATCATAATTATTATCCTAAATGTAATGTCTTGGATTTCTTCATAGGATCCAAGAGATCAGGCTCAGGTTTGTTATATGAAGACCACCCCACACTAGTTTATGAATTTATAAGAGATATGATTCATTATTACAACAAAAACTCCCAGGGAATTCATCACAGCAAAAGGAATCACCATGTAATCATTGTAAACTAAGTTAACTGTTTATTCAATATTTGGTAAATTATCATCATGTTCTCACAGTTGTTGATTAAATGATATGAGTTAAATCTTTTAGAACCATCACACACATCATGAAAAATTAAACATGTCATAGATCTTTAGTAGTTGATAATTATTCGTCCTGACAACCTAGTTGAACCACCATTAAATCACAAACCCAGGATATCATATAAGAGAAAGGATAGTGGACCACAGTCTGGTCTCACATAAGGAGACCACAACTACTATATGAGACTCATCATCTAGGGGGATCACAATCCATATATGTGGAATTATTTATGTCATGTACCCTATATGGTATAGAGAAAGGGAACAAAATAAACCAATAAATTTACAATACTAAAGAATCAAATGGTTACAAACATAATCAAAGGTGATACACGACATGTACTTAGGAGTGCATTTCATGTCTAGAAAACCCATTATCTTACCATGTGGTTCTTCCTCCAATGGCATGTAATGCACCATATAAATATTGTGTATGTATGTATACATGGTTTATAGAAGGGATTCTAGATCCTAGACTAGGTTATTTGTCTATTCTAGTGTACTTTTGTCTGTGAAAATGCAACAAATGATTACACCAAGTCATTGAATGTAATGTTGGATGTGTCTAATAAATGGATCCTCTTGTAAACTTTTTCTATTTTAATGTACCCCATCCAACCCATACCCATTAACCCTCAAAGGTAATCATCGATCACCATCACTATTCACATGGTGTGTTACATAATCCCCACTATGTCTGATATTTTTCTCTCTACGGAATCCCCAACACTAAATAAAGGGTATTATATAGATTTTTTGACTAGATTAAATGTTGTATAATTAAGGATTTTTTAGAACCCATATTCTTATATTTTTGTTGTTCTGTGAACCACCACCTCTACAATTGTCTGTTGAATCATGGATCCATTATTGGAAAACCCATTCCATTGTTGCTCTATGGTATCATGATTTATATATTCTAAGAAAACATCACCATTTATCCATTCAAAAACACTATATGCCAAATCCTAATGAAAGAGAAACATCATTATGATCGAGTTCACCCTTAATAATTATGCATCTACACTCCTTTATTACACCCTCATTCACAAATTTCACATGTAGTATGAATATGTTTCATCAGAGAATGGTAATGAATAGATTGAATACTAGGTATTTCATGGAACCCCATTCCAAATGAATTTATGTTGAAGAAAGTGAAAATAAATGGGAGAGAAATCCAAAAACCATAAAATGGGATAAATAAACCCTTCATTTTTTGTCTCGAGCCTCATTCCATTATCGAAGAATTAGATAAATAAAGAGAGAAATATTCAATGAACAATAAATCTACCATTTCTAAAATCAATTGTTGATTCTAGGATCAATTATTCTTCATCTAATTGATCTATCTTGGACCGTGGAAAATAATGTGATGGCAATCACACAAATCAAACATCCTATATGGTGCGTGGATTGAAGACTAATAGCACATGATCCTCAATCATATCAGGACCATATTCCATATTCTACAAACCCTCTAATAGATCCTCTCCAAATGTTCCTATCATTATCTTCATTATGAATCTATCCCCATGGATTAAGGAATCGTCATCTAATTATAATGGAAATGGGTTTTGTGTCAATTTAATAAAATAAATAAATAATTTTTTTATTTTATTAATTTACTTTGAGATTACACATTACCAAAAAAAATTCAATAGATAAAATGTCAAAAATATGGAAAATTTCATGATATGAACTCAACACGGTCCTTAAAGTTGCGATCCAAATCTATATTTAAGAGTTATTCCACTCATTAGGGAAACTATGTTCATGTGATAATAATATTTTTAATATTTATGAAATATATATTTTTACCTCACTATTCTCTATAATATCATCTTTTATTAGATTTATTCACCATAAATAATCCATATAATATTTAATGGTAATCAATGGAAAACCTGATTCATTATGTTATATCATGACATGGCCTGATGGGGCCCAATCCATGACCACACCTTGACCACCTCAAATAGTCCTTGAGATGGTAACCAACACTATGTATGCATTTTAAAGACATGAGAGGAATTAGATTAATGTTCCTATATAGATAAACATGTCTCCAAGACCAAAATACTTTAAAATGTATAAAAATCGAAAAAATTATTATGTAAATGATTATCCCCAAATCAGAGTAAAATATTAATGTATTGAATTTTATAAATGGGCCACTACAAGACAAACCAAAAATTAAAGAGTTTAAATACAACATAGTATTTGAGGACTACTATAAAATAAAATAACTAAGAAAATACCTCTGTATATCTGGATAACACATTGATCCACCATCTTCCTGTAATCATTGGAAATCATGGAATAGATATTATATTCTGTATAAGATGTGACAGATGTGGGAAAATCCCATTATGGAGTGAGTATAAAAACTACTATTAAGATACCATGAAAATTATAAAAATGTATAATCAGGAATAGTAATATCAGAAAACATTAATTTGAATCAAGTAAAACCCTTAAAAAAATTAGGAAGGACGACATGACTCTAGGTGGTCTCAATCAAACTACCAAGCAAATGATTCTACTCGATGATTTATAGGGAAGGATCAATCTATAAAAACATACTATTAGAGAAATGATATCATCAAATATACTTGTTTATTTCGTAATTATCATTAGTCCTAACCCAAAAAATAGATCATTTCTAAGATGACTTTGATACTCATATTGGGTTATCACACCCATGATCATTGAGGGACATTATAAACCCAATCTGGATCAACCCTCTATATAAAGGGTCATTTAACAATGATACCTGAATCCATACATTGATATAATATTAGATAGAGGATGAACACCCTATTCATAGAGCTCACACTGAAAAAAAAAATCTGACATTGTTTATAGGAATAAATTATACAAGATCTGGATCCCTTGTCAAGGAGGTACACCAAAAAATATATCTAAAACTAATCCTCTAGAGGGGATCATTATCTACATATGTTGATGTAATGAAACAGTGTGTCCATAAAGTTATGGACCTTGGGTATACAATCCAATGATACTAGTCCAATATTCAGAAAATGAAGGGATCTAAATAGCCTCAATGTGGATACATGGTGTGAACTATGAAGTACATTACATCACTATTCAACCATTCGTTTTCCCTTGTGGTACATCCTCCCATGGAATGTAAAAGGCCGATTACACATCTTGTATATATGTATATATAATGATTATAGTTATACTAGCACCATACTATTGTTTTCTATGCAAGGACATGTTTTTAATTCTATGAATGGGAACCAACCAATGTACACCATGCCATTCCCATGTACACCCCATTATATCTTAGTACAAGACTATTCTTATATACAATAGTCATGTCTATGTACACAAAAATACAAATCCCCAGTAAACATTCAGGTACATGGTGTAAGATCCCAAGTAAGTAATGAATAATAGATATTCTTATCTATGCCTATCTATGAATTAGATAATGTTTTAGAGGCTTAAAATGAGAATAAATCTAATCTTAAGCATGGAATACACTATTATTTGTAAAAAGACTGTTTTACTGATTTTTGATGGAAAACCATTTTTAAGTCAAACTGTTGACAATTTTATAAGCTGTATTTGTCAATATAAACTTATTATTTATGATTGGGACATTTAAATTTATGTTGGATATTTTTTTGCTATTTTTCTGACAATGATCATTTTTTTAATGAATAGTGAAAATACTACATTTTACATCAAAACTACTTTTTCATATAATTTAATTATATGGTTAGATTATAGTATTAATTGTTTTTAAATTTTAAATAGAATATATTTTTACCATGTAATCCAATGGTGGTTATTGGGATTAATTTCACTTTGTAATTGGGTAAAAACTAATGCCAATCTTTTCACAGATATTGTTTCAAAAAAACCCGCTATTTGTTTTCACAACATGAATTATTTTTAAATAAATTATTGAAATTTATATGATTGGAATTTGGTAAAATGGATTCTATATTTAGAATCATAAGGTCCAAATTATGTAATTAAGAATCTTGTTTTTGGACATTATGAATAGTAATGACGGTAATTATCATTAATTATCTTGCTTAATGACTAATCGGGTAGTTAAGGATAATAAAATAATATCATAATAAAAAAATGGCCATAACATGTGTCCTAATGCTACTGGTTGTCTCATGGCCGACCATGGGATGCCTTGTTCCAAACTTGGGGACCCCATGGAATCACTTTTGTGTGAAAGTGGCTTTTTACCTTTTTATTTTTTAAAAAAGTTAAATATAACAAAGAATTTATCACCTGAGTAAAACATTTTTAATTTTTTCTAAATAATGATATCATGGATTATAAATAGTCATTAGAAATCTAAAAATATTTCCTACATAATATTATTTTTGTATAATTTTTAGACATTAAATAAATTAAATTATTTATGACATCATGATGATGCATCAATTACCTCATTATTTCACAATTTAAATAAAATAAAAAGATAATGTAAATAATAAAACCTATTGGATGAGTATATTTATAACCCTTATCACCTTATCCTCGAAATAAATCCATTCGAGACCTTTAAAATCCAAAACTCAATTGAAAATAACGTAACATTTTGTAACATTCGAAGAGTGCCCCTCCTCTCCTCTTATAAAAGGCCCCCACCTCTACCACCTTACCCACACCTCTCAAGACTTTGTCTCAGCCAAACCCTACCCATTTTGTCTCTAAACATCCCTCTATTACTTCTAGAAGCCTCACATTGGGCAGAAGTCTTCCCAAGGAAGCCATTGAGCTCAAATCAAAAAGAGTTACCTGATTTTAAGTTAATGTCTTCACTTCTGTTCTTTTGTTTTATTTTGCTTCTCCAACCCCCGAAACTCTTTTTATTCATTTATTTTGTAACAAATCCAGTATCTTCAATATACTAGGATGTTGTTATAATAATTATTTGAGCTACAGTTACACACACCTACATCTAATGGTTAAAGAACATCCTATTTCTGTGGATGGCGAATTTCAACCTCATGAAACGATGATTGTTCAACACTCCTATAACACCTTAAAAGGTGGCCATTAAGATGTCACTATATTTATATATGATATATAATATCATTATTTATTACTTAAGATTCTTTATTTTTCATTTATTCCATACCTTTATGGTTTCCATTATGGGTAAACGCGATATCTTCATTTTTGGAAGTGCGGACTACCGCCCCCTCAATGTGATTTGATTCTTTAATAACATATGTGGTACGTATAATGTATATATTTAATGATATTATATATGATATTATACTGTAATTATAATATACCTTTATATAGTTATTATTTCTTTCCATTAAATAATGAGATAGAAATGAAAGTAGCGTCCATGCGTACGTACAGCTTACCGTCTCCATGAACGGTGTGTTTCATTTCTTATCACCAAATTTAATGTCCAATTATAAGTACATATATATAATTGATATATATGATTTATTTTGCATCTAAATGAATAATATAATTCTGGAATTAAAATATACATATCTCTCATTTTGTTTTAATTCCATTAGTATGATATAGAAATGAAAGTAGCATTCATGCGTACGTACGGCTTACCATCTCCATGATTGGTGCATTTCATTTCATAACTCTAAATTATTATGTAATATTATAAATGAAATTATATTCTGTATATATATGATATATGGCATCTACATCATTAATATCATTCTTGTGATAATGGATATTTGACTACGTGAACAAATTGTAAATATAAGAAGTTCACTTTTGACTCAAGTACCAAATATCGAAAAAATGACCGTTATTAACTTAAATGATTAAATAATGTTCATAACATGATAATAAGTTATATAAAAGGAATAATTAACTTGAAAAAGTTTCTTAATCAAGTAGATATTAACTCAAGTTTATTATTCAGGACATTAAAGAACGATCGAGTCAAGTCAGACCCGAGGTAAGGGAACTTCTTATCCCAATTTCCAATCTTTGGGTTAATCTCCTACATTAAAATTATTTCATGATATTATAATGTCCTATCTTGTATTTTTACTTTCATTATGTGTAATTATAGTGAATACACATAATAGATCTATTTTATTTAAAAAATGATCTTTGTATGGGACTTCGTCTCAATCTCCTTTCATTGAGACATATTTTGTTTTATACACAACCTTCTTTTATACGGGGTATAAACCCCTTTGACTTTTACGTTTATCCAAAAAGAATCTTTTTAAACAAAGCATTTTACTAAACGACAAAAGGGAATGTTTTTGTCATACGTATGCGGCGATAAAGACTTTTCCGCCGTCGTGGCCATTATTTGAGTTTTAGCTTCCTCTACAAGCCATAATTATTTTAAAATGAAAAATAAATACCATTTTTACTTTTATTTTGTTTGGGTATTGAAAATAGATTTGATAATGTTTTTATTATATCAATGTGTTATTGATATCTTGTGATTGAAATTTGGAAATGTTATGTTTCCTTTATGCATGTTTTATGTGATACGATTTATGTTATGGTTCTTGGGCATTGATTATGATGATGGGTTGTTCCGTGATAAACTAAGGGCGGGTGAGCCCGATATAGCTCTCCAATGCATTGTGTAACGCGAAGGGGTTAAACATTAAGGTTTTTCTGAAGATATTTAGGGAATATACTGTGATGGGTATTCCAAACGTAACCATGAGGGTTACTCCCTACGTAATAATGTTATGAATGCCTCAAGTCACCTTTATGTCTTATGATTCCTCTGATTTATTCATGATTTTATGAGGCATGTTAAAATGATTTTGTTTTATGGGTAAAGTATGATATCATACATGGACTAATGTTTTCATTTCGTACTTTTATATCTCATACTGAGTTTTTATGCTCATCCCATGTTTTCGAAATGTTTTTCCTAGGTCAAAGGAAAGGTACAAGATATGATGATAGTATCACGGAAGTGTCAAGAAAGAATCCATGTTTTATTTTAAATATGGTTCCGTTGATGGGAAAAATGAATAATATCTTTTATATAACCACTTTGTTTAAATGTGGAATGTAATGCATGTTTTATGATCTAATTCTCTAAAACTCTAATCCTGAAAAGATCCTCAATGTGTATTCTTGAAGTAACTCATGATTACGTAAGTTTTAAGGCTGGGGCCTTATAGTTGGTATCATAGGTCGGTTTAGATAACATTAGGAGTTAGAATTCTATTAAATGTTTATCTAAAAAATATTTTTTTATGGTCAAATTGAAATGATATATCATTTGAAGATTGCCATGTTGCTTCATATAAGACATGTTTGTTCATAATGGTTTTCCGAAGAGGAAACCTGGAAGTTGTGCTATGAAGGTATACAGATGGAAATGAACATCTAAATCGGCATCCTGAGATGGTCAGAATCAGAATTGAACAGTTTTTTTGCAATGATGGCTCAGTTGACTCAGGAGATAAATCGTGGTTGTGTTTACTGGCTATATTTTGGTTTATTGAAAAGGTAAACAGGAGAAAGAATGTCATTTAACGGTTATTTTGAAAACCTTAAAAGAAAATAAATTGTATGGGAAATTCAGCAAGTGTGAGTTTTGGTTGAAAAAAATTTCTTTCCTTTTTCACATTGTTTCTAAAGATGGGATAACTGTTGATCCTGCAAAAATAAAGGTTGTTAAAGAATAGCCAAGACCGACTAATGTAACTGAGATTCGTAGTATTCTTGGTTTGGCTGGATATTACCAAAGGTTTGTTAGAAATTTTTCACAGTTATCTAGTCCAATGACTAAGCTAACTCAGAAGGGTGTTATGTTTATCTATAAAAAAGAATGTGATGATTGTTTTCAGGAATTAAAAAGAAGATTGGTGAATGCTCTAGTTTTGGGACTACCTTCAATGAATGGTGAGTTTGTTATCTACGGTGATTCTTCATTGAAGGGACTTGGTTGTGTCATAAAGCAAAATGATTAGGTAATTTCTTATGCTTCACGTCAGTTGAAAAATCATGAGGTAAATTACCCTACTCATGATTTGGAATTAGCTGTTGTTGTTTTGGCTTTAAAAATTTAGAGGCATCATTTGTATGGAGTAAAGTGTGAAATATATACCGGTCACAAAAGTTTAATGTATATATTCACTCAGAATGAATTGAACATGAGACAGAGGAGATGGATAGAATTAATCAAAGATTAAGATTGTACAATTCACTACCATCCGGGAAAAGCAAATAAAGTGGCTGATGCTTTGAGTTGAAAAAGTAATGCTTCATTAACAATGTTGCATTTGGAACGTGATCCTTTGGTTAATTATTTGATGAACATTGGCATAAAAGTTGTTGGTGCAGGATGTACTTCTGTTTTGTTTCAGGTACTAGTGAAATCTTCTCTATCAGACAGAATCAAGAAAGCACAGAAGCAAGATAGTGAGTTGCAGAAAAACGTAGAGCTGGTTCATAAGGGTATGTTGCCTGAATTCAACATTGATAATGATTGTGTTTTGTGATTTGGTAAGAGATTATGTGTGCCTAGTGATTCATAGTTTAAGAGAGAGTTGTTATGTGAAGCTCATAGTTCTCAGTTTTCTGTTCATCTAGGATGTACTAATATGTATAGAGATCATCGGGAGTATTACTGGTGGGATGGAATTAAAAGAGATATTTCTGATTTTACTATAAAGTGTTTGACTTGTCAACAGTTTAAAGTAGAGTGGAAGTTACCAAAAGGGATGCTTCAGCCTTTACCAGTACCAGAGTAGAAATTGGAGAATATATCCATGGAATTCGTAGTTGGATTTCCGAAGACACCTCGAGGTAATAATGCGATCTGGGTCATTTTTGAACTCTTGACTAAATCTGCTCATTTCCTTGCTATATGAGATACTTTTTCCCTAGATCAACTTTACTGTTTGTATCTTAATGAGATAGTTAGGTTAGATGGAGTTCCTCTCTCCATAGTATCTGACCATGATCACAGGTTCACTTCTAAATTTTGGAAAGGCCTTCAGAAGTCATTGGGTAAAAAATTAAATTTTAGTACAACTTTTCATCCGCAATCAGATGGGCAGTTAGAAAGAATAATTCAGACTTTGGAGGATATTCTACGTTCTTGTTCGATGGATTGTCAGGGATGTTGGTACAAACATCTTTCTTTGGTTGAATTTTCATGTAATAACAGTTTTCATTCCAGTATACAGATGGCTCTATTTGAGGCATTATATGGGAAGCAGTGTCGAACTCCAGCTTTCTGGGATGAAGTGGGTGAAAGGAAGTTGATGGGACCAGAATTGGTAGAAGAGTTGGCAAAAAAAGTTCAGCTGATATAGAAACACATGAGAACAGCTCAGAGTAGGCAGAAGAGTTATGTGGACAATAGGAGGAAGGATCTCTCTTTTGAGGTCGGTGATCATGTTTTTCTTAAAGTTTCACCATGGAAGAGTGTGATGCGATTTGGTAAGAAAGGAAAGCTGAGTCCAAGTTTCATTGGACCATATGAAATTTTGGAGAGAGTTGGATCAGTTTCATACCGAGTGGTTTTACCTCCGAGTTGGTCTCAGGTGCACAATGTTTTTCATGTTTCAATGTTAAGGAAGTACGTGCCAGATCCATCTCATGTTTTGAGTCCAGAGGTAGTTCATCTCGAAGAGAACCTATCTTATGAGGAACAACCGGTCCAGATTCTTGACCACAAGGAGCAAGTGTTACGGAATAAGGTCATTCATCAGGTAAAGGTTTTGTGGAAAAACCACATGATTGAAGAGGCAACATGGGAATCTGAAAATGCAATGAGGGATAAATACCCCCACTTATTCGGTAAGTAAATAAATTGAGGGGATGTAATTTTCTAAAGGGGGGAAGGATGTAACATCCCAAGTAAGTAATTAATAATATATATTCTTATCTATGTCTATTTATGAATTAGATAGTGTTTTAGAGGCTTAAAATGACAATAAATCCACTCTTAATCATGGAATACACTAATATTTTTAAAAAGATTGTTTTAATGCATTTTGATGGAAACCCAATTTTAAATCAATCTTTTGAAAATTTTATAAGCTGGATTTTTCAAAATAAACTTATTATTTATGATTGGGACATTGAAATTTACATTGGACAATTTTTTGGTATTTTTCTGAAAATGTTCATTTTTTTAATGAATAGTGAAAAATACTGCATTTTACATCAAAACTTCTTTTTCATATAATTTAATTATATGGATAGATTATATTTTTAATTGGTTTTAAATTATAAATAGAATACATTTTTACCATTTAATCCAATGGTGGTCATTGGGATTAATTTCACTTTGGAATTGGGCATAAACTAATGCCAAATTTTCATAGATATTGTTTAAAAAAAACCGCTATTTGTTTTGACAATGGGAATTATTTTTAAATTAATTATTGCAATTTATATGTTTGGAATTTGGTAAGATGGATTCCATATTTGGAATCAGAAGGTCCAAATTATGTAATTAAGACTCTTTATTTTTTGGAAATTATGAATAGTAACGATGGTAATTATCTTTAATTATCTTGATTAATGAGTAATCAGGTAGTTAAGGATAATAAAATAATATCATAATAATAAAAAATGGACACAACATGTGTCTTAATGCTACATTTTGTCTCATGGACGACCATGGTATGCCCTTTTCCAATCATGGGGACCCCATGGAATCACTTTTGTGTGAAAGTGACTTTTTATCTTTATATTTTTAAAAAAAGTTAAATATAACAAAGAATGTATCACCTGAGTAAAACATTTTTAATTTTGTCTAAATAAATTATCTCTTGGACTATAAATAGTAATTGTAAAGCTAAAAATATTTCCTACATCATAGTATTTGTTTTATTATTTTTAGAAATTAAATAAATTAAATTATTTATGACATCATGATGATGCAGTGATTACCTCATAATTTAATGATTTAAATAAAATAAAAATATAATGTAAAATATAAGACCTACACTTGTCAAAGACCAATTGGATGAGTATATTTCGATCCCTTATATCTTTATCCTCGAATTAAATTAATTTGGGACCTTCAAAATCCGAAATTCAATTGAAAATAAAGTAACATTTTGTAACTTTCCAAGAGTGCCCCTCCTCTCCTCTTATAAAAGGCACCCACCTCTACCACCTTACCCACACCTCTCATTCCATTGGCTCGGCCAAACACTACCCATTGTTTCTCTCCACATCCATATTTTACTCCTAGAAACCTCACATTGGGAAGAAGTCTTCCCAAAGAAGCCTTCGAGCTCAAATCAAAAAGAGTTACCCGATTTTAAGGTAATGTCTTCACTTGTGTTCTTTTGTATTATTTTTCTTCTCCAACCCCCTAAACTCTTTTTATTCATATCTTTTCTAACAACTCCTGTATCTTAAATATACTAGGATATTGTTATAATAAGTATTCGAGCTACACTTACACACACCTACATGTAATGGTTAATGAACATACTGTTTCTGTGGATGGCGAATTTCTGCCTCACGAAACGATGATTGGTCAACAATCATATAACACCTTCAAAGGTGGAAATTAAGATGTCACTATATTTATATATGATATATAATATGTTTATGTTTTACTTAGTCTTTTTTATTTTTCATTTATGGCATACCTTTATGGTTTTCATTATTGGTAAACGCGATATCTTCATTTTAGGAAGTGCGGACTACCGCCCCCTCAATGTGATATGATTCGTTAATACCATATGTGGTACGTATAAAGGATAAATTTAATGATATTATATATGATACTAAACTATAATTATATTATACCTTTATATAATTATTATTTCATTCCATTGAAGTATGAGATAGAAATGAAATTATCGTTCATGTGTACGTACGGCATACCGTCTCCATGAATGGTGCATTTCATTTCTTATCCCCAAATGTAATGTACTATTATAAGTACATATATATAATGGATATATATGATGTATGTTACATCTAAATTATGAATATAATTCTGAAATTAAAATATACATATCTCTCATTTAGATTTAATTCTATTAGTATGACATAGAAATGAAAGTAGCATTCATGCGTACGTACGACATAACGTCTCCAATAACGGTGCATTTCATTTCTTACCTCTAAATGATTATGTAATATTATAAATGCATGTATATAATTGATATATATGATATATGGAATCTAAATCATGAATATAATTCTTGTGATAATGGATATTTGACTACGTGAACAAATTGTAAATATAAGAAGTTCACTTTTGACTCAAGTACCAAATATCGACAAAATGACCGTTGTTAACATAAATGATTAAATAATGTTCATAAATGATAAAAAGTGATATAAAAGGAATAATGGACTAAAAAAAGGTTCTTAAGGAAGTATAAATTAACTCAAGTTTATTATTCAGGACATTAAAGAACGATCAAGTCAAGTCAGACCCTAGGTAAGGGAACTTCTTAACCAAATTTCCGTTCTTTGGGTTAATATCCTACTTTAAATTTTTTCATGATATTATTATGTAGTATATTGTATTTGTACTTTATTTATGTGTAATTATAGTTAATACACATAATAGATCTATTTTATTTAAAAAAATTATCTTTGTATGGGACTTCGTCTCAATCTCCTTTCATTGAGGCATATTTTGTTTTATACACAACCTTCTTTTATACGTTGTATAAACTCCTTTGACTTTTACATTTATCCAGAAGGAATATTTTTATACGAAGCGTTTTACTAAACGACAAAAGGGAATGTTTTTTCATACGTATGCGGAAACAATGACTTCTCCACCACCGTGACCATTATTTGAGTTTCGGCTTCCTCTACAAGCCATAACTTTTTTTAAATGAAAAATAAATACCATGTTTTACTTTTCTTTTGTTTTGGTTTTGAAAATTGTTTTTATAATGTTTTTATTATATTAATGTGTTATTTTTATCTTGTGATTGAAATGTGGAAATGTTATGTTTCCTTTAATCATGTTTTATGTGATACGATTTATGTTATGGTTCTTGGGCATTGTTTATGACGAAGGGTGGTTCCGTGATAAACTTAGGGCGGGTGAGCCCAATATAGCTCTCCAATGCATTGGGTAATGTGAAGGGGTTAAACGTTAAGGTTTATCTAAAGATATTTAGGGAATATAATGTGATGGGTATTCCAAATGTAACCATGAGGGTTACTCTCTACGTAAGAATGTTATGAACACCTCAAGTCACCTTTATGTCTTACGATTCCTATGATTTATTCATGATTTTATGAGGCATGTTAAAATGATTATGTTTTATGGGTAAAGTATGATATCATACATGGACCAATGTATTCATTTCGTACTTTTATATCCCATACTGAGTTTTTATGCTTATCCCAAGTTTTTGAAATGTTTTTCACAGGTCAAAGGAAAGGTACAAGATATGATGATAGTGTCAAGGAAGTGTCAAGAAAGAATCAATGTTTTATTTTAAATATGTTTCTGTTTATGGGAAAAGTGAATACTATATTTTATGTAACCACTTTGTTTAAATGTTGAATGTAATGCACGTTTTATGATCTAATTATCTAAAACTCTAAACCTAAAAACCTCAACAACGTGTATTCTTGATGTAACTCAAGATTAAGTAAGGTTTAAGGTTGGGGCCTTATAAATGTTGATCTTGCAAAATAGTTCACATAGTGTGTGATATATGTCACATAGAAAGTGATATTTTCCCTCCTAAGAAACCCTATTGAAACAAAGAGTATCCCACCAGGCCTATATATTTAGACTACATGCTATGTAAACTAGAATTTCAGGGACCAAAAATTTATTCTACTCATCATACCATACCCCCATGTTACGGAAAATCTTAATATAATCTAGTTTATGGGGTTTATCAACTCCAATCTATATAACTCATTGGGAGAAATGTTCAGATTATTTAGTATAACACACCCCTAGAGCCCTCTATCACCACTAAATGTAAAATATGGGACAAATGGAAATCCTCAGTATGATCTGGTCCACAAATGATCATCTTATATCATAGAACCTCAATCACATCCTCAATCACAAAAAATAAACCTGGTATTGATCTGTTTCATCAATCAACAGTCATGCAATGATCAAATTCCATGTAATTCATCAAACCATGGGCCAGCGGAATTTACATTCATGAGCATTAAAAATAAATAGAGGATAAATCATAAAACCAAAAATTTGAGTAAATAACCTTGTACTTTTTTTATTATTGTATTTAATATGTTGTTGATGAATTAGATGAAAATATCGGGAAGTAATTGATTTACAATAAACAAACAATAAATTAAATCATTGTTTTATGTAAGAATAAATTATTGTTCATCGAATTGATCTACATTCAACATGGATAATTAATAGGATAGAAATAAAAGAAATAAAAAAATCATACATGTTTTTTGGAGTGATTTAATATGAATACATTGTTGTATTACCTTCGTTGGGGTGATCCACAAACTCCCTTATCACATGATCCTCAATCCGATCTCGATCTGATGTCATTTTCCAATGATCTTATAATAGAACCTCTAAAAATAATCATTTAAATATATAATTTATGTGTCAAATCATATGTATTGTGTAATGGTGATGTATTTATTGGGGAAATGGGCCCCTACGTTAATATAAAAACATAAATCATTAAATTTCATTATTTTTTTAATTTTTCATGTGATTATAGTTTACTAATACTCCCAATGACAACATCCATTATGATACCCATAGGTTAAATACAATCATATAAACTCAATTATGGACTATTATTTAATATCCAACCCACTATTTATGTGTTATTACAATTATTGAAGAGAACCACATGTGTGTGATAATAATATTTTTAATAATTTTCAAAAATATATTTTAAGACCACCATGACTAGAAATCTCACATCATCCTAGTTTATAGATCTAAAAACAATCCACATTATATTATTAATTAAAATATGAAAAAATAAGTATCTTTATAGAGGAATCAATACATGAAATCAAGGAAGATTAATATACTCTATAAGTTTATCATTCTAAGAATAGCTTTGAAATTATGAATGATCTACGTGTTCTGATAACCTAATAAATTTAGTGCATTCATTTTCATTTAAGGGGGTTTTTAAATATTTTATATATTATATATTAATTCCATAATTATTGGAATTGGATATGATCCATCTCATGGAGGGATAAAATCCTTATCAATTTCAGATCCGGTGAGGGAGAACCATGTACATTATTAATCATTAATGATTATGTAATTCCGTTTACAATTTTAATTGTAATTTTTAATTTGAATACTCAGTTGTTTTCAATTTTAATCAACCTATATTTTATTTATTTGTTAATACCAATTTTAAATTCATTTTATACAATTTATTATTCAAAACTATATATGTTTAAATATGAGTAATTTAGTATTGATATTCTTAGTGATCATGGTAGTGTTTTTTAAAGGACAAATCCCATTATCATAACCCTAGGGTAAATGAATCTTGAGTGTAAGGTTCATAAAATATTAGTTTTGTGATTTTTATTGGTAGTTTCTTTAATATTCCTAAATATAATAGATGAAAATAGTTTTGGGGATCAAATATAATGAATATTTATGTATTGAAACTAAAAAAACCCAACAACCAAGGGTGAAAAATAAAATATTATGGATATCAAATAATCAATTATTTGATGATGAGTTTATCAATACTAGAAATATGGTAGAATTATTATTTTACCCATATCCTTAAATCAATCACTTATATAGTCACATTATCATTTATCTAAATATATAATTTATTTTCACTTCAATACAGTGAATATAGGACAACTTTTTATTAACGTAATAACAAGAAATTCATATCCCATACTTCCCTATATAAAATCCTAGGTTCAAGTACATAACATTAAAAAGTTTTAATATTTATCTCAACAATTTTTTTATATGTTTCTGAATAAATATAATATTTACCAATTCAATGTATAAAAATATCGTTATGTGTGAAAAATCATGTGTAGTTTTTTTATCAAAATAAAATTAGAACAAGATAGACATGATCACAAGATAAATATTGAATAACTAGTGAATGTTATATTTTGGATTTCAAAAAATTACATAGATATTAATTCAAACATAGTGTATGTTTTGAAGCCATAGTCCCTTCATTTAACTCAAAATTAATTGTATAATATTGCTAAATCATAGTGTTTTTGCAAATTCATTCTCTACTAAAATATAGATGAACATGGCTCCAATGATAGTGTCGGGAAATGATAGTTTATAGCAGTAAAATAATAATACATATAACATGTATGGTATCATTCATGGATAATAAATACTCATAATAAAATATCATTGAATAAATTATTGAATATGTTTTGAGTGTAAAAGATTATCATAAAAGTGGAGTCCTTTATAAGAATAGGTTTTCAAATTTATTTTTAGAGAAGAAGACTTGTGTTCTAATAATAGTTTAAATACAATCTAGGGATTTAAATTGAAATATTTTACACTGTTATAGTGGTTCTTCTTCATGTGATGAGATTGTAAGTTATATGACATGAATTTCAATTCCCCATACACAACATGATACCAATTAGAAGTGGGGGTGTTAAGAATATTTATGGTAGATTATACACACTTTTAAGAGTAATAATAATATTTAAATAAATATAATTAATTAAAAATGAAAATTTGAATAATAATTGGAAAAATCTGGGAAATCCAAAAACAAATAGAACCTATGAGAGGATAAGATGAATACAAATAAATGAGGTTTTTATGGTCATAGATGTAATGGAATTAGCGACTTGATAGAAGACACTATGAACCCCCATTCCTAAACACCATGTCAGTAATATATCTAGGTTCTAACCCATAAAGCAACAAAGAAGACATGAAATGGAATGTTTCCCTTGTCCATAAATACATTCATAAAGTCTACATGGGTACAAAACGACGCTCAAATATTGTGTGAGTACTAATTAGTAGGCTGATACCCACATTTTGTACATAATCCTATTTGAATATATTATAAAAACATTTATATGAAAAATAGGGGAATTAATTGATATTTTTAAAAAAATATGAATGAGACCATCCAACCCATATGCTTCAGGTGGAAGAATACTATATACAAACCTACTTCAACATGATTTCAGAAATCACTACTAAGTGGTGGACCCTCCTTATTATGATAGATCTCCCATAATTTTGAATGATTCAATTAAAAAGGTTGAATCCCATATATTATATCTCTTTTAATCAAAAAAAAACTATGGTAAATATGAATTTATCATTTAGAGAATTTTACATCTTCCCGTGGAATAATACCTTATAATGGGTAAAGTAACCATATAACACTATGTTAAACAAAAATAATTCTTTCTAGAGTTTCATACATTATTCCCTGATGAATTACTATACCAATGGTAAATTAAACATATCATTAAGATCAATATAAATTTCCCATAATATAGTTACTTATTTCTTATAATGGAGAAATACCATACCATGGGTAACGTAATAATATCACCCAGATCAACAAAAATGTTGTATATTAGAGTCGATTATGTATTCCCTAACTAAAATACCACACCAAGGGTAATGTAACTATAATATTAAGGGGTTATTTTTTCAGGTATAAATAACCAATATCATGACTCATGAGATAGTGAAATACTCCTTCAAGAAATATGTAAGAAAACATCAAGGACGAGCATGAAAAAGACCACAAAGAATTCACAACGTTAACATGTTATTATAATCCTAATTTGTTGATTTATCTAATAATTATTTAGTAATTTTTTTATTCAAAATTGATTTAATATCCCATTTAGTATGAAAAACTAAATTGAAATCATTCCAAGATACCATTATCATAATTCACTTGTTATGTTAATTTTAATTATAATATCAGTTTTCAAAAATGTTATATTTCTTGAATGGTGAGAACACCTCTCATCTGGAAAAATCTCTTAATCTATATACATTAATAATTTAATTGATCCATGGAAATCCCATGAATATGGTGTAAATTTAAACTATATATTTCTGATTTAGTTTGTTCGTGTGCATAACATGCTGATATTATATCTCTTACTGTATATACAAGAAGAATCGAAGTAGAAATTTAGTGTGTTAATCTTAAACACCGACCAAGAGATTATAGAATTTGTAGAACTTTATCAATTTACAAGTTAAATATTTCTATTTATTTGATTCACCTCAATGAAGGGTAAGTAATATTTCTACTAAATGAAAAATATTAGATATTGATCGACAATATGGATATTTGTTTTATCTGAATGGGAAAATTTGAGACACGAACGAAAAGAGGAAAAATATTCTTACCTTTCCTTTAGGGTTTATAACAGTAATATACCATGTGGTATAGATTTATATTAGAATATGATTCCTCAATGTCCTATATATAATAGATTAAATAAAGATAAGCCATGTGTGCAATATCAAAACCTTATGATACTGGTGGTTTAAAAGAACATCTGGCACAAAATATTGATGTATTGAATAATTTATTCACTTAAAAAATTCCTTGTCTCACATACATGATGAGAAAATCATATCATTATTTTAAAAAACAGGAAATAAACATTCACTTCATGATCTAGTACAATACCTTTGACAGATTTCTTGTGGTCAACCAATATCTATTTGATATTATTTTATGTCATGAATTGAAAATTCATAGATTGAAATCACTCCCACAATAGTATTATTCACCATCTCCATATTTATATACCACTAAAACACAATCCTAGTAGGTTAGAAGTTACAAAGTCCACAGTTTAAATGAAAAAAAATTGATCTTAAGGAATCATATCCAGAAAACATAATGATGGATATACCTGGAAAAGGAATATCCTTACAAACTCACCACTATAAACCATCTCTTCTTAAAGGTCTGATCCAATTCATCTCTATGGGTATCATCAAGAAATATAGCCATCATGTTTCTATGTTAAATTATCTCCACTATGTATCATCTTGAAAATTCTTATGCTTCCAAAATAATATCACAAGTGGAAATCTATTCCCTTGGATATTGATCTCAAAATGGGCCATAATACAAATCAGATTATTCTCCACGGATGTGTCAACATCTAGTTTAAAGACATAAACATATTTCATGTTAGAATTTTTTGATGAAATCTATAAGGATATGATATATGAAAAAGTTGTGAATGGTTTTATAGAACTATGTAAGTGTAAAATGGTATGCTTCTAGTATGACCCATTATACTATAGAAGGTGGCCACAAAAATTCAACAGTTTCCCACGGGTTCTGATATGGAATTTTCTTTTTCCCTAGGTACATGTGAAGAAAATCCTGATGAATAATATCAAACTATAGATGATATCATTGATGGTAATCATATGATCTTTATGGACTCTACATGGCCACTGTATAAACCCATGTATTTTACACTTATTAGTATGTAATTTTAACTGAAATATCCATTAAATAAAAACAAAGTACCAAAAAGGCATATCCTCATTAGAAGAAAAGGTACATAAAGAAACTAAAATAAATTCTCTATTTTATTCTCCATAATGAGGTTCTAAATACATTAATATTCAAAAACATCCTCATATAACCTTTAGAATACATAAAAGGATGCTGTAAGATAAACAATCATGTATGGGAATTAATATGATAAGAAAACATAACATGTGAGTTAGAGATTTACCTAGATATCATAAAATAGAAGGTACATGAGTTTTCAAATGGGATAATAACATCATGAATATTTTATCATATGATCATATAATCGTCGAGAAAGTGAATTCAATATAAAACATTACAAATCATTTGATAAGGAAAACTTCTGAGATAATATAACATGGGGGTCATAATCCCATAATGGATTACATTCACTCCCTATTCCCCTATATGACAACTCATGTGACAAAATCATTTCCCAATTCATTAGAGTTATATATTATTTCTTGAACAACTATCACATTCATAACATTTAAATTCATATGTGTTCCGTATAAGGAAATCAACCATAAGCCTTAAAGATAATAATTACCCACTGAAATTAAATGGGTTGCATAATCATATCTCATATAATAATCAATGGGAATTTTGTAGTGATAGAATTTGAGAGATGAATAGAAAGACTGTTTTACCCCATTTTTGTAAAGAAAAATAATCTATATAGATTTGGGATATAGATATATACAAAATTTAGTTCAAATCCATAACATCAATGGTTATCATTGTTGATGAAAATATCATTAAAATATTGAATTGAATATTTATAAAGAAATATACCCATTCATATTTCAGAAAACTTCCTCAAAATCCAAAAAAATTCTTTATTTTTACAAAAAAAAATTTCATTAAAAACACATGTAATATTATAAAATTATCTAAAAATAATTGTTGGTCTTGAAGGTCAATAATTCCTTACCTAACAGACTGGTTAAAAACATTACTTTCACACTACTGTAAAAAAGATACGAAGTCCCTTATTAAAAAATTGAGTAGAATAATTATTTCAAAAAAATTTATAAAATTAATACATGGGTAAAAGAATCTAATAAATAATTTTTTGAATATTATAAATATTCATAAAAATATATTTTTATAAAAAACAAATGTGAATGAAAAATGAATTTTAACTGTAGAAATTATGAAGAAATAATTTTTTATTTTTTTGAATCATTATAAGTACCTAAAAGAGTTAAATTGAAATACTATATGATAATCACATTTGTAAATATAGGAGTATAAAATTATAGTGCTTTATAATAAAATTATCAAATAATTTTCTACTATTAAAATTGATGGATGAACAATCCCAATTATATTTAGATTTAGACGTATCCCCTTACCACACTGGTAAATTTTGAATCTTATCCCCCATTAATGAATTAAATGAATTAAATATTAAAATAACATTAATTAAGTTTGATTAATAATAAAATATATAAAGTGTAATTATATTAACCAATTAAACCAAATTATATTCGTAATAGAACATGTGTCTCAAGGGACATTTTGAGATAAAACCATAACCTCAAGTCCATATTGGACATACATTCTGTGTCATTATGAATTATAAATTTATGATAGTTATTTATCTATTTTAATAACCTTTTTAAAAAAGTACTATTTCTTATATTTTCTTTATTTTCATGTTATCAATAATTTCAAACTAATTTGGGTATATTTTTCACTTTTTGACTATATTCATCTCATATTTCAAAAATAACATTGTAAATTTGACCATGTTCAAATAGATTATTTTTTCATAATATCAGGATTAATATCATAAAATAATAAGCATTTTTCTAAATCAATTACACGTTTAAAAATAATCATAAATAGTGATTATGAAAAATGAATTAATTTACAATCATGGAGATGGTTGGTCATATATAAACATAACTAACATTACCATTTTTTGAACAAACATGATGGAATGAAGGTAAGTATGTTCATATCGATCATGAATAACCATTATATTATAAATATAAAATTATTTCAATAAATAAAATTACATATTTTATACAAGTGATGCAATAACAAAAAAATTTGTCGCATCGCTTCACGCAATTATAGTCTTCCGTACAAAAGAACAATGTTATAATTATTTAATATATGGTATGGTAAGAATCTAAAATATATTCCTATGTCCTTGAGTGATTAATATTTCATTAATAATAAATATAAATATAAAATATATCATGAATAAAAACCATACTCTCGAATGATGGAAGTGTTTCCCTATTGATGGAAGAGGAGAGAGATAAATATTATGAAATGAACATAAAAAACAAATTATATAAAATATAAAAAGATTATTATATTGGAACTATTAACGAATAATTTAAATTTTCAAAATAAGTTTTAAATAGTAGACGCGTGGTGATGGTGATTAACATCATAGAAAATGAACTATTTTGGTTTTTTTATTAAGGAACTAATGATAGTATTTTGGGAAAACCAAAATACCTATAGTGTGTATAGGGATTTTGGGAAATATATATTTTTTGTTTTGGTGAAAAAATAGATTTAGAGGTGTGAAGATGTTAGTGTAGGGGTTCCCATTTATAAATTAGGAATAGTGGAATTTTTTTAATACACAAAACTGTTCAATAATTGGAAACCTCTTTCAAGACATGTGCATAAATATTTGAAAAATAAAGGAGTGGAGGAGTTATAATTCAAATTCAAACCTCTAAAATGTAACAAAAACATTTTTTATCATTTTATATCTTTTTACCTATATGGTTACCCACTATTACTATTTTAATAATTTTATTATAGTAACATGTGTTTTTACTAATTTAACTATTTATTATCACTATAAAATAATTAGATATTATTATATAATAAAAATATATTTCATTCCAAAAATTGAATCCATTTTATCAAATTTTATTAAAAAATGTGGTTTAATTTAATTTAAAATAAAACCCATAGGTGTGAAAAAATGGTATAAAAAATTCTTTTTTGTGGCATAATAATATATTACATTAACACTATGACTCGTAATATTCATCATATGAATTTAAATTATTAAAGAATGTATTATAATCTATATTTATAATTTTAAACAATCTAATGTAGTGTTTATACTAATTAACTAAAATAAAGAAACTAATGAACTTTAAAATAGTATTCCGATAAATCTGTTTTCTTTACTAAGAATAACATTATACATAAAATCATGTATAATGATGAATAATATGTTATTGACTATATTAAATATAAAAAAATTTAAATAATTATTGTATTAAATTAAAATAAAATAAATATGGGAATTTTAAATGACATTATATATTAAAATGATATGGGACCTTTACAAATTCAATCCGAAATTATCAATATTCATGGAAAAGTAAATTTTTTTAGAAAATTACCAATATTATAAACTAAGAAAATTTTGATATGCTGTTTTTAAAAATGAATTTAATTATTTATAATAAAATTTACAAAAGTTCCATAAATTATATAATATTATTTCTCACAAAATAAATAATAATCCTTCATGGAGGATATAAAATCTATTTAGAATAAAATAAAATTATTTTATGTTCAGTTCTTATATAGAATGTATTAATAAATTTATATAATTTTTTTATATTTAATATTGAATATAATTATATTTATATTTTAGTTTGTTTAAACTCAATGATGCGTGTTTAATATGCTATTTTAAGTAGTGTTTCTATTATATATCTTTGTGTTTTATTATACCAACTTAAATATATTATTTCAACTTAATTTCAATTTTTTCTCAGTAATCAAGGGTTTGAAATTTCAAAATTGCATGGGAAAAAATCGATATTATAAAAATTATTAATAAACAACCTTTTAAATGCGGTTAAGGGAAAAATGTTATTCCTCTATAATTACAATTGAATAGGATTCCAAGTAGAAGAACATCATTGATAAGTGAGAATATGGAAATGGAATAAATGAATAAATAATTATGGAGAGTGATAGTGATAATTAATCATATAAAATTGAATGATCAAGATAACGTTAAAAACACACGACCATTATTTTAGGACAAATTTAAATACCATTAATTCATTAAATATGATGTTAATAAGATAAATATTTTATTTCGTGATTTTTTACCTTTATTTGTGGTATTATATTACAATAAAAATATAGAACAACCAAAAATATACATACATGAAATCATTTATTTTCATGAATATTGTATCATAAATTTTTTTCTTCAATCAATATATTCTTAAACTCTTATTATATGTAATTAATATCCTTTATAATTTTTTTTCATTAATCATTAAAATAAACATTTATTAGATAATAAAATCCATAAAATTCTAACATTATATACCAACTATCTATAATAAAACTGAATTATTTTCAGAAAGTAAGGTAATTCCAATAATGAATATAAGTTTATTAACCTCTAAATTTCATCAAAAAAAACCTGAGGTTTAACATTGATCATCCTAGAATCAAATAAAACTATATCCAAAATAAACCCAGTAACATCAACATGAAATAAGTTTTGAGGAAAAATTATTTTGCAACCCTTCTAATTACAGATCTGAAAATAAAATATAATTCTTGCCAAACTATCTCATTTGTAAATCCAAAATGATATATGTATATATTAACCCAATAAAATATTTCCAAAATTATCATTAATAATATTAAATCATAATAATTAAAAACTATTTGATCCACTAATATGATTCTATAAATCATCCTTGAGTTTATCCAAAAAATCAATTATGAAAAAAATCATACTAACCATGAAATCACACAAGAAAATGGTCAGTAATGCACCATTATCTGCCTTTGATTGTGGGTTCAATCATCATGGCCTTGCAAGGTGTTATTGGTAATCAAAAAGAACATAAAGTGCCCTTTTTATAATTCATATGACATTCCAAAAAATATAATAAACATACTCAAAGTAAATTTAATCAATAAAGAATTTTTAAACTCTATAGTCTTATAAAAAAATTATAACTTCAAACACAATAAAATAATCATTATTTACTATAATTACATCATCATAATATACAAATCAATTTTTATATTTCGTTGATCATGTGTCTGTTCATAAAATATAAACATACCATTAAATGTTTTTTATGTCATCAGTACAAGTTATAATATTATTTAAAATACATAATGAAAAATAATTTTTGATCTATACTAAGGACATTTATGATTCTTATAACCAAAATACCATTAAAAAAAATATTTCAAAAAATTTATTATTGATTTTCAGCCCAAAAGAACTTCAATAATTACACTAAAATGATATTCATAACATAGTCCCATAGGAATTAATCCTTGTATTTGGTAATATACTCATATAATTACCATGTTACACACATTCATAATGTTTAAGGGTTAGTGGTTCCTTTGGATGAACTATATTTCACTTCATCTTGTTAACTATAACTGTCCTTCTTCTTTAAAAATTAGTTTCATTGTGGCCTTATTTCCCACACATATGGAATCTTCTAGTTCATTTATGTAATTTTACATGGAGTATCATCCAAAAATATTGACATATGGGGAATTTAATAATCATTCATTAATCAATTTTAACATTTAAAATTCAATGAGATTATATCCATCTCATCATTGATGTGTTTAGAAATTCAACTATATTCTAGTTGTTAATTTGAATTCAAGATAGCTCATTTGGAATTATCATAAGATGACTAACTTCATTTACAATTTCGTTAGGTATCCCATTAGGAATATTATTACATTTCTGACCACATGGGTTATTGGCATGATTTATAATATTATATACCTATAACGAAAAATAATAAATTAAATAAGATGATAATTCATTAAAATACGAAATGGAAACTTAAAAACATATGTAAAAAAAAATATAATTAGAAACTATAAATTGAGTTATGAGTGTCTAGTTTTTAATAGATTTTATCCAACGTAATGTTTCTTATTTGGATTTTTAACCTAATTTTTTTCAATTAATTTATAATGGCCTATAAATTATTTTCTAAATCTCTGAAAAAACATCCTTCATGAGTGACGAATGACATATAACCCATGTCCAAGTATCGTGCCCTAGGTAATGATTAAATCCAATTTCATTCTCCATTCACTAGTAGGTCACACACATGTAAAACTATACTAGAGACACATCAACTATTAGTATCCTTAAAGGGGTATAATTTAAAATAATCCTCTCAATCTATAATTAAATAAAATTCAAGGATATATTACTCTATTTAAGATTTTCTTGAAACTTATCCCTTGGGTTCTCAAGACTGTTTTCTCATTTTAGTGACCAAGGGTTATCTGAAACAATTCACTTATACCAACAATAGTCAGTCAATCCATTTAAAAAAGTTTTTATATTATTTATAACATAAACATTCCTTAAATAAAGAAATGAGGATCAAAATGTCTTATTCCATTTTGAAGACTAGGTATATAAAAAAACTATAATATAACTTTTTTTAATCTCTATATTTCGAATATAAACTCTTATCTATCCTAAATATTTATATTATTTCCTAGGAAATATATAAATGAAATGGGTGAGGAAAATGGAATGGTAAATCAATAAACATAATAAAGTATAATAACATGGTCATTAGAGTTATAACTAAAAGTCATAAATATAAACCTCGTGTGTATTAATATGTGATAACAACAAAAAAATCAAATTATAATAATATTATATAATCATAAATAAACATAAAATAATATAAAACACGACATAAAACTAAGTGAAGGAAAACTGACAAGGCAATATATCATGGTGGCCATACTCCCATAATGGATAATATTTACTCGTTACACCCCTTAATGACAAATCATGAAACTAAAATATTACATAATGCATTGGAGGGATATATAATATTTATATCTCATATCCAATTTGAATTATGTACTTTCATATTTTTACACAAAACGAGATCAATCATAAATAATAATAATAAGAATTTACATTGGAATGTAATTGGGTTGGATAATACTGTCTCATATCATAAATAAGAGAAATATTATATTGTAGAAATTTTATACATAATCATAATGAATGTATTACTATGTAAAAGTAATGAAGAATAATTTAGGTATATATTTGAAATAGATATATACATAATATAGAATAAATCCATAACATGAAAGGCTATCTTTTTTATATAAATTTCTTTAAATGATTAAATGGAATATTTATAGAGAAAAACAACACGATCACCATAAAAAACATTTTAAAAAACAAAAATATGAAATATATAAATGAAAAAATATTCACTAAAATGAAAAAATGGAATCATAAACTAGAATACTAAAATAATTTTGTTTTCATGATGGAAAATAATTCTGTAAATGTCATATAAGTAAAATAATATTACCTTTAAACTATTACAACATAGATAAAAATTAAAAAATATAGAAATTGAAAAAAAGATTCATTTAAATACATTATTTAAAAATTCAATCAATTTAAATAGTTTTTATAAAAACTGTTTTATAATTTTAAAAATATTTACGAACATATTGGTAGAAAATATGGATATGGAATAAAATACTATTTTCTAGTGAATAGAGAAATGAAGTATGTTTTCCAATAAATGATTTATCAATAATTTTTAGTTTCAAAGAGAGGAAAATGGTAAATTTTTTTAAAAATTTTAAAAATAACAACAAGACAATAAATTAAAATTTTCATTTTTATTAAATGATCATCTAATTTAATATATTTAAAATTGAAGCAAAACCAAACCCAATTAACATGATAATGAAACATAAAAAGTTACAGCTCTGGTAACGTTTCAATAATAACTCCCAAGAATTTTGTAAATGAATATTAACCTGAAATTTAATTATGTATGATGTATTGATGTTACAATATATATAGGGGTAATATATATAGTTTTAAAAATTAATTAGCTGCATAATAAAACATTTTTCTCAAAGAAGTATGTTTTGAGGCAAAACCAATACATCAAGCCTAATATATAACCTGATTTCTTTATCAAATTGTATACAATAATTTTGTTAATTATATTCATTTTTTATTACAATTTTAATTTTTATTATTACCTTTATTTTTTATCATGTTATATTTAATTACATATTCATTTAGGTGTCTGTTAGACATTTTGAAAATAATCGGCTCATTTTTCCTAAATCACATTAGTTATATGACAATGGTCAAACAGATTGTTATATAATCATATAAAGAATAATAATAATGAAATTATTATATTATTATTAATTATATTATACTTTTTTAACAAATAATGTAATTTGGTTAGGAAAAAGTAACTATGTAATGACAATAGAGATGGTTTTTTCTATAAATGAATGAGTAATCATTCCATATATTCGACGACTATGATGAATGAAAGGTAAGAATATTATAATATTTTAAAAATTTCTAATATTTAATAAATATCATGATATTTCAGTAAAAACACTTACATATACCATATATTTGATGCAGTAATAATAAAATGACTTATGTCGCTTCGTGAGCTATTAGTCTGTCGTACAAATGAACGATGTTATCAGTATTCCATAATTTCTTTGTAAATAAGTTAAACTATATAAAAATTTTCATGATTTATTTTCATTTCATTAATATAATATATAAATATTAAATCCATCAACTTGAAAAACCTGAGAGGAGATGATAGAAAACGAATTACATTGACTCACAAGGTGGAAGTATTCCTCAAACATGAAAGATAGTCTTGTTTATCATTTTTTGGAAGATGGGATGTATAAATATTATTACATCAACACAATAAAATCATATTATATTGGGGATACAATTTTATTATATAGTAATTATAGAGAAATAGTCTATTATCAAAAATGAATAGGTAAAAAGAAGGAGCAGGGTGAAGATGATTAACTATACTTAGAAGAACTTCATTCGGATTTTTTATTAAGCATCGTAGGGTTTGTATTTTTGAATGAAAAAATATTTATACTCTAGAAAATCATATTGAAAATATTTTATTGGAAGTATTGGGATGTGACAATGGATTTAGAGGTGTGGATATGTGAGGGTATGGGGTTCCCGATTATAATTGAGGATGTCTGACATGTTTCAAATCACAAAAACTGTTCAATAATGGAAAGACTATCACAATAAAAGTTCATTAGAAGTAGAAAAATAAATTATTGGATCCATTAAAAGGATGAGAAAACACTATACCAATCAAAATAAACCCATTTTAAACATACAATACCATTTATGTATAACGTTACTCACCTATTTCTTTTTTTAACATGGTAGTTAGATTTTTTACATCTTTATAATTTATTATGAATACAAAATATGATCAAATTATACTATAAATTTAGATGATTAATAATATAAAATTAATTTTCTCAAATTAAATTCATATAAGTTTAATAATATAATTTAATATAATACTCATAAGTAGGATGAAAAGCGCTTTTTAGAAAAATACATTTTTGAATAAAATGATTATTTTACATAAAACAAATGAAATTTAATATTCATTATATGTATATATATTCATAAAGATAGATTTTTATTATATATATTACATTTTAATCATTATTTTTTAGGTATTATTTTAATTTTATAAAATGGAGAATCATTTTGAAAATAAAAATAGTTTTTTGAAAAAATCATTTTTAGAAAAACAAATAAGACATATAATGAAAAAATGGTATAAATATGAATCAAATATAATAAATTTTATTAAAAATAACTCTATATGATTTATATTAATATTAAATGAAATTTATATAATAATGGGTCTTAAATTATAGAATATTTAAAAATGAAATTAGAATTTGACAAAAATCATTATTTTAAACAATGAACTGAATTTTTTTTATAAAAATCAAAAAAAATTCACCCTGTGTAAATTTTTTTTTAAAATTGAAATATTATTATCTTCTTTTAAAATATGATTTTTTATTTTTCAAAAAATATATTGTAACATTTTTTTAAATGAATAATTAAATATTTTTTTGAATAAATTTTATATCTAGTGGAATAAAATGTCTTCATTAAATTATGAGTGGTTATTAAGAGGTTTTTTATAAATCAATATATTTAATTTATATATATTTCATAAAAATATTTAATAATATTTATACACACCAATATAATGTCTAGATTAAATAATTCATGTTTATATAATAAAAATTAAACATTATATCTCATTTTTGTTTATATCAATATTACATGTTGTATATGATATTAAACATATCATTCATTTAAAATATCAAGGTGTTATTATAACCAAATTCATTTAGATATATTGGACCTACTCTGATGCCACCAATATGATACTAGGATTCATAATGGGTTACTCACCTATCAATAACCAATAATGAGTTGAATCAAATGGAATTCCCCACTAGACCATAAAATAACCTATTTTGATCAATGCAAGGGTGCAGTTATTATATGAGTACATCAAATGTTCTAGGTGATTCTTCTAAGAAACACCAATGTTAAAAACACAACCTCACATCATATCCACATGAATGTGAATCATATTTTTATATTTTACAATAGGTTTAGAATGATATGTTTTTATCTAAAGGTATTATAACCATAGAACATTCTAATATCCTTTCAAGGGTTGTGAGATGAAATGATTCAGAGTAAAATGCAATTAAAGTATATCTATCACATAATGACTACCTAGATGATCAATGGTCATGTTCCCCCTAATTGTTATTATGTGAGACACCATATTTATTGGATCCTAATTACATATACATCATCATTATAGTAAGGTGTACTGGGTAATCCTATCTTGAAATCCACAATGACATCATCCCACACCGATTTTGTAATGGGATTTGGCTGAAACAACATTGAAGACAACTAATTCTCGGCCTTCACCTATAAATATTTGAAATATATTTCATAAATTTTTTATCTTCTTTTTCATACCTAAACATCTATAGTAATCATATAGATTATGATACATGTTTTCCATTCCTTAATATACCAAACATATTGAATTCTTAAACATCCTCATCTGCTTATCACATTTTTTGATAGGGACCCATATATGACAATAGATAAGAACTAGATCCCCACATCCAAGAGACAACTATTATGGATTCTCCCCACACTCTAATTTATCCTTCCTATTTAAGTCATTTGGACTTGATAACTTCTATATTTTCATATTCTCCAGTTAAATTTTTTAAATTAAAATTAAATGTTCATCCTACTCATCCATTGTACTCCATAACACCGAGATTCGTGTCTTTAAAGAATATTATCACTTCCCCTTCATCATAATAATTCAATACATCCTTTTTTATAAATCTTATAAAAAAATAATTATTAATGATATAAACCATGAATTGAGTATAATAATTCACAAAGTAGAATGAATTTACTCTACCCTCCTCATATTCTGAAGGTTTTGGTCTCTCTAGGAAATGATATACCTAAGATTATTATATTCACTGTATATGAATAACCTCTCGTACAACAGATAATGTATCCAAAATCTATGCGTGTCTACCATCATAACCAAACCCAGATAATTAGTAGGGTAATTCCAATCATATGGTCTCATCTACATTGATCCATACATAAGAACTAAACCCTTATTAATTATAAAAATCCAGAGTCCAACTACAGATGTCTCTCACTAAATGAGATATTAAATAATATGAATATGTAATGTGATGATCAGTGATGTGGTTTTCCACCCCTTTGAATCTTATAAATCCCTATTATAAGAACCTAAAAACCATATAAAATATTCGGTAAGGCCAGAAAATAATACCTTAATGGGTGAATTCATTGCTAAATTGCATGTAGTAGTCACTCAAAACTAGAAAGTATTGAATCTTAGGAAAATTATTGGTGCAATCAAAATATTCCACATCTAAAAGCATTTCTCAATCGGCTAACACCCTATCCTTTGAGATAAAATGACCAATTAAGAATACTTTATCAATATTGACATTACATATTATATTTTGATGTAAAACCTATTCTGTATTAGTGTACTCACGATACATTAAAGAGGTTAGGAATGGAAATCTGTTGTCTATGAGTACACAAATATTTTGTCATTGAGAATCTCCCAAAGATAATATTCAAAAGAGTTAACGACCAGACTAATTATGGGAACAAATACCACCAATGTGTTCATAAGAACAAATGGAATAACCAAAAACTAATACATGCCATACATTCCCTTAAAACAAGTCTAGGGTACATCAGAATGCCTCACCAACTAATGAAGGTGTCTGGAACTCAGTTGATCATTGATAATATTGGGGCACCCATTACAAAATATAAAATACACCAAAATCTAGGATGAGGATACCAGTTTTGTATCATCATCTTGTTCAACATCGGGTAAATAACACATATGTTTGATGTACTATTATAAGTCTTAGAAAAAGGAATTAGATAAACCCAATAGTGATGTACCAGTTAAATTGTATACCTTGTCTTCTAGATATTCATACATACCATTCAAATCATGAAGCACTACTTTCTCCATTCTATATGGGGGTATAGAAACTAGCCCAACTCTTACCATTAATCCAATCACAAACATGGTTTTCAGATTCAACGGTAAGATTATTAAAAATTCATAATAGATGTTCTAAAAATGGTCTACCTCAATAGGGAAAAACTCTAAATAAACTAGGAATCTTTTTTCATTGGATTTATTTTATCATATATATTATTTTGGTAGATTTTCATGAAATTTTCATGAACATCCCCTCTCCCACTTATAAATTAACACCCCACCACTCCCCTCTCTACACCAAAGGATATTTTTGGATTATCCATATCCTATTGAAAAGAAATTTCTTATGTCCCTAGAAGTGTCTAAGAGTCCCTATCTTGATTAGGAAACCCTTATAGGGAGTCGTAATATGAAAACCTAAAGGGGATTCTTGAAGAAGAGATATTGTTATTAACCATGGGTTTTTAGATAATTTTCTCATCGACATCCATAAATTAATCATTTAATTTGATGAAATAATAACATTAATATATAATATATTCTATTATTTTTTACGGTAATGTAATAACTTATATGCATCTCCATATCCATAAATTGGGAAACAAATCTCCCAATCATATTTATGACAAACTACGTCCTCAGAAACCAATATGATTCATTTTTTATCACTAACATTCATTTATATATAAAAAGTTAGATTTAAAATATATAGATTATATTTATGACAAAATTATACTTCTATATTTATAATAAATCATCTAACTTTTTACCTACCAATCCACTAGAAAATTATAACATCGCTCGAGAATACGTGTAGAATACCACCATAATGAAATAAAGATATACATTTATTATGTTATTTTTATTTGGATAGGAATAAGAATATTATATATATGATATATTTGATATTAAAACTAATTTATAAATTGGAAAAAAATATTTAACTTTATTTCATTTTATCCATCAAGAAAATGGAAACAACTTTTATTCAAATTGGTGACAAAAAATATCTATGAACGATGTAAAGAATTTATAATATATATATTTTCTGGATGAATCTAAATTTCTAAATATTCATAATATATGATATTAATAAATTTGGGAAAGAAAAATTATCTTATGGAAATATGATGTTTGGTGGTGGTGAATTATAGTTCAAAATATTAAACTAACATAAACCCCAAACCTTGTTTGTTATAGTGACCAGACTCAAAAATCATTTGATGATCAAAGTATATCAATCTAACTAATATTTTGTTTTTGATAAATTAGATAAACTAATTTTACTTATAGATAGTTTGATAAAAATTAAAATTTTCTGGATTAGAAAAACAATTATAATAAAAATTCACATTTTAATTAAAACAAGATAAAATAATTAAAAACAAAATGTTATAATAACGCAAGAAGTCATACACAAAGCTATATAAAATGTTTGTAATTATTAAATATAATTGTTAAGGATGTAACAACTCAATAAATATGATATACATGGTTTATAAAAAACCATATAGAATGCCTTTCCACCCCAATAAATTACTCAATTCGAAGATCGGTATAATCATCATCTTATAACACCATGGAAGCTCTTGATTCTATGATTTCTATGAGATTTTTTTTCCAATTACTAGGAATCATTTGATCTCTATGATTGGTATTAACAATATTCATATCTAAAAAATCCCTCAATTACAACCTTTATTGAACACAAATTGAAAATTTATATGTTTTATATGAAATGTAAAATCCCTACAATGCATTCCTTAGTAAAAAAAATTCCTGAATGATTACAACCCATAAGAATGATATGTTCAAGGTAGTGAAATATTAAAATATGTTGAGATGAAAATTTTAATATCCTAAACTATTTAGATAATACTCATAATTTTTACGGTATGTTTTATTCTTTTTTATATTATATATGGGTGAGATCTTTTATCGAGTGAGTTTTGGAAATGTTTGGAAGGGTTTTGGTTAGTGCAATGTTAGCCCACATTTTTCCCAAACCATTCAAATAACCCCATAATATAATTCATACCAAATAGAGTGGAACTATATTATTAGTGATAAGATAGTAAAACCATGTGACAATTAAGAGAAACTGTACACCCCTTGCATATGAGTGAACTATTAAGGAGCTCGGTATGGAAAACTATACACATTTTCCCAAAAAACCGTACATTTAGAAATTAATCCCCATAAAATTTTGAAAAATAGTACTCGCCCATGAGTATGTACGAAATATATAATTAAGTATGTTTACAGATGAAAATACTATTTTTCACTGGTACATAGTAATAGTAACCTTTATAAATCCCAAGTGACAAAGTATTGGAAAAATATAATGTAACAAAAGTCGATTTATTGTTGGACATAGTATGTCAATAGAATAAATTATAACAAGAAATACCTTACATACATTTTTAGTAATTCATAATTGAAGCATACTTATTACAACATAAAACAAAACCATGATAAACCATATATTTATAGTGTCTTTAAAAACTGGGAAACATATACAACTGGTTCATAAAGCATCTACATTGTCTCCCGTTTATTTCATCATATCTAGAGTCCCTTTTGACATATCCTACTTAATACCATTCTTCATGGCATGGGGAAAATAAAACAGTCAAAAGGGTGAGCTCAAATGCTCATTAAGGGTATGCAAAGGAAATATCAATCATATAATATTCAAAAAACCATATCATTTTGAAAATCATAAACTGCAAAAGAGATCATAATATCATAACATGGGATAAATCATAGTAGTAAATGTAATCCAAATAATCCTAACATAAAACGTGAAACTTTTTTGAATACACACATAATCATAGGAAATCATTTCATATTATTCAAGACTCATTGCCAAGACTATCATAGAAGACAAAGTCCATTTCCGAACCGAGTTCACTCCTCGTTCCAGTCATGTTTCACTGAACCAGATTAACATGTCATTCCATCCATGTCTATATCATGAGATACAAAACATTACCCAATTCATTTGAAAGATATATAGGTCCCACCCATCTCATAATGAGGCCATTCTTATTTGTTCCAAAAAATAATCATAAATCATACATCATAGCACAACCCATGTAATAAAAATGGGATTCTTAAAAAACATGAAATGATGAAATAGTCCATAAATGGACTTCACAAAAATAATTCCATCATTACATAATAAAATTAATGTAAAATATATATATAAATAGAACCCTATATTATCTTAGATGGAAAATAATTTTCATAAAACACTTGAACTCCATTCTTGAGGAAAATATCCTTTCTACTTCAAATTTTTTTCCTTTCTTAACATGTCATAAAATTTTAGACTAAAAGAATTTAATTAAAAATAAACATGAAAACTTTTAAAGGAAGCTTCATGGAAATAATTTTCTTTGAAATCATAAATATCCATTCATACCGTATAAGTTCAAAAAAACATTCTTCTCGTACTTTGGCTGGAAAAGTCAAAAAGTACCTCGTACTAAAAATGACAAAAGTTTCATATCATATATTTTACTAAAAACTCACCAATGGGTAAAATTGGATTTAAAAAATTTTAATAGGATATAAATAATATTACATATTGAGGAAACATGTATTTGGATGATAAATATTCCCAAGAAAATTCTGAATTATAGACAATCTCGGATAAAAATGAGATTGTAAGATTTTCCCTTAACTTAGGTCTAATAATCTTGTACGTATCCAAACCTCCTGTATAATGATTTAAATAATCTCATTTACTTATTCAAGAATCATATTAATTATTATGATATAATATATGGTAATATTATTATCTACTTATTAATAATATTTCATTTCTACTTGTTATTCGAGTGTTCATTGCTTTATGTTCTTTTTCATTGTTTGTCAAATAAATTCTTATTCCCCTTTTTAGGTTATAGATACCTCATTTATAGAATGGTATTAGTGTAATATATATAATATATATTCATTCAATTCATTTATATAATCATTATTTAATTAATATCATGTAGAATGAGTCGCATCACACCTTTGATATGGTAGGACGTACGTACACATGAGCAAATATATCGTTCCCATAATTATATGAATGGAATTGGATTTGATGATATAATATATCATAATCTGTATCATGTTATAATAATCATATATATTAATTCATTACACCATTATACCCATCCAAGTAATGTGGTGGTGGAAAAATAGATTACACCATGGTGTGGAGATGGTATTCCGTACGTACGCACGCGTAGAGATTTCATTTTCCATAGGATGGATACAAGGATAAATAGGGTTGTTTCATATTTATAATAACATATCAGTATATTATTTATACTTTTGTTATTAATTTATAATGAAACAATTAAATAAGAGGAAGTAAAAGAAGAAAGAAATTTGAAAGAATCGGTAGAAGAGATTACCTCTTCCTTGACGTGTCAATTTTATACTTCCTCTTAGGGCACTGGAGTTTGTCTTTTGAGAAGACTGGAACCTCTATGATATAACTAGAGATTTTGATAAATGAAATGGGAAGGGATTGGAAAATCATGAAGGGTCAAAATTGTGTGAAGAGGAGAGGGAATAGTTTCCCTTTTATAAGGGAGGAGAGGAGCACCTTAGGACAAACTTAAAATATTATTTTATAACAGTCATATTCGGTGTATAATGGCTCCAAAGTGACTTATTTTGAATCTAGGTTGGGGATGGGTCGAAATAATCTCAACCAATAGGTTTTAGACACGTTTATGTTGCCATTTTAAAATTATCATTTATATTTAACTCTAAGTTAAATAATTTATCTTTTACCATGTCTTATTGTATTCTTACACTATATAGTTAATAAACTTACTATAAACTACCAATCGAACCCCAATTGGTTCATTAATTTCATATATATTATTATATAAGTCTTTTGAAAAATCCTTAGATTTTTATGAAAAGTATAACAATTAATAATATAATATTTTTTTTAAAAACACTTTTATGTCAATTTGGACAGTATTTGGTATTTTGTTTTTTTTAATTCATTAAAAAATTATTAATCCAAAAAAAATTCATCTATAAAACCATAATATGTTATATTGACCTAGATAATTAGTGTAATTCATAAAATGTCTATAATTATATTTATTTGGGTATTTATAATATCAATTATGTTAATATTTCACTAATAAGGTAATTACAATATCATCATTGTTTCATAATTAAATTAAATTATATAATGTCTAAAAATTATAATAATATACCATTTTGAATTAAATATTTTTAGATTTATAATGAATATTTATAGTCGAATTTATCTGATGTATTACCTATATTAAAAATGTTTTACTTATTGATCGTTTATTTTAACTCTTTTAACTCTTCTTTGAATTAAATAATAATAAATCTTCTAATCTAATCCAAGTGGATCTGAAGGGTAATATTTTATTCCTAAGGTTGTTTTTCATCAAATTACACTTATCCAATAGAATTAAGACATGTGTTAGGGTAATAATAATATCATTTTTACCCTTAATTACCCTATTTATTTTTAACCGTGGTAAATAAAAGTAAAAAGATACTATTCAAAAAAAATATTTTTATCTTATTGAATCATATTTGACATACTGATCTAAACCATTTCTCTCGTATTTTTGAAATTCCACTCACAGAAGAAGAAAAATTATGTTTTATTTAAATTAGAAAATTCACATAGGAGGTGGGTAAAAGACGGTAAAAAGTTCAAAAAGATTTTAATATATCTAAAATTATTATAAAATTACTCCAATAAATTACATTGAAATTATATAGGTATTATGTATCTATATCAACCTAAAATAAATTTAAATAAGATAAATAATTAAATAAAAATTTGGTTTTAAACTATAACTCAGTGTTTTTCAATATTCATCAAAAATTGAATGTTTTCAGAAAAATATCAAAAATTCACCATAACCTAATTTCGATATTCTAAATCCAAAAATTAATTCCATTTTGAATGATAGAATTTATAAAATTTCAAAAAGTGTATATTACTATTCATAACGGCTAGTTTTAATAACATATCGTCGTTTAGTGAAACTCGGTATTGCGTACAATGTAAGCTATCAAGGAAGGTTGATCTTGCATGAAACGCAAGCCAGGATAGTGTTGTGTGTATTAAAAGATTATTTTGCTGTTGCGTATAAGATAATACATAAAAACAAAATATTTCTCAAAAAATATCATGGTGGTATATTCTACAACCTTAAAAATAATTTTTCCCTCGAAATTTATCACATCATAACAAACAGATGACGATACATATCCCTCATCATATCCTTAAGTTCCCATGTAGCTTATTCTAATTGGTGGTTCCTCTATAAAACTATAACCAAGCGAGTGGACCTAATTCATAGGAATTTTTCACTATGATCCAGAATCACGATCAGTTGTTCTTCATAAGAAAGATCTTGCTCTAGCGGTACAACTTCTGAGCTTAGTACATGTGAAGGATCAGGTATGTACATTATCAGGAGAGATACATAGAACAAATTATGAACTTGAGAGAGGTTCGGTGGAAGTGCCAATTGGTAAGCTACCTTCCCAACACGATCTAGTATTTCAAAATGACCAATATACATGTCGCTCAGATTTCCCTTCATACCAAATCTCATTATTCTCTTCCAAGTAGATATTCATAAGAACACTTTATCACCCACTTCAAACTCAAGGTCTTTTCATTGGTTGTCAGCATAACTGTTTTTCCGAATCTGAGATGCACTTATGAGTTTTTGAATTGATCGGACCTTTTCTGCCATCTCATCAACAAGATCAGGTCCTAATAGCTTTCTTTCCCCAACGTCATCCCAGCAAGTTGGAGTTCTGCATTTCTTTTTATATTGAGCTTCATAAGGATCCATCTAAATTCTAGAGTGAATAATATTATTATAAAAAAATTCCACCAATGATAGGTGTTGATCCCAACCACATATGAAATCCATTTAGAATGATCTCGACATGTCTTCTAGAGTTTGAATTGTCCTCTCAGACTGACCGTCTCTCTAAGGATGATAAGCAGTGTTGAAACTCAACTCTGTATCTAGAGTATACTGATGAATTCGCCAGAACATTGAGGTAAACCACAGATCCCGATTAGATATAATGGAAAGTGATACTCCATTAAATCTTACAACTTCCGTTACATATATCTCGGCCAGCTGATCAAGAGAAAAATCTTCTCTAATAACAATGAAGTGTGCTGACTTCTTAAGACGATCAGCTATAACCCAGATTGCATTATTACCTTTTGATATTTTAGGATGCCTAGTGATGACGTCCTTAGTGATATTTTCACATTTCCCTTCTAGTATGGGTAATGGTTGTAACATCCCCTTAGACTTTGGTCTCTCATTTTTAACTTTTTGGGAAACCAAGTATAGACAGACATATTCAGCAACATCTCTTTTCATTCCATCCCACCAAAAGTACTCATTCAGGTCCATATACATCTTCATGCTTCCAGGGTGAATAGATAATGATGAAATATGAGATTCATCCAATATTTTCTTCTTTAATTCTAGGATGGGAGGAACAGAAACCCAATTCCTGAACATTATTATTTCATCATAATTAATATGGAATTAAGGAAAAATTCTCACCTTCTTTTCTAACTCTACATCTTCTTTCGGTGCCTCTTGTATCATCACATGTATATATGGTTGGAAATTCATTCTAAAAGATTAGATTTTCACTCTTCCATTATAATTCCAATATCCATCCTTTTTTAAATCCATAAATATTGGATCTTTTTTCATCCTCATCGTGGATAAAATAGCATGGTCTTGTTGACTTAATGCGGCTGCCACCTTGTTTTCTTTCCCTGGGTGGTAATGAATTGAGCAGTCGTAATCCTTAATCAAATCGAACCATCTTCTTTGGCACATATTTATCTATTTTTGTTGAAAATATACTTTAAACTATTATGATTAGTATAAATATCACACCTTTCACCATAAAGATAATGACTCCAAATCTTTAATGCAATGATTACCGCAGCTAATTCCAAATCATGAGTTGGGTAATTTTTCTCATAGATTTTCAACTGTCTGGAGGCCTAAGCTATGACCATATCATTTTTCACGAGAACACACCCCAATCCCTTTTTGAATGCATCACAGTATATCACAAACCATTCTCCACTTCACGTTAGTGTGAGCACAAGTACACTAGATAACCTTCTTTTTATCTCCTTGAAATTCTCTTCACACTCCTCCATGCAATTAAAGTAAACTTTTTTTCGAGTCAACCAGGGGATTGGATTAGATAATCATGAAAAATCATTCACAAAGCGTCGATAATATCCAGCCAAACAAATAAAACATCAGATCTCAGTTACTGTTGTTGGTCTCGACCATCTTTCGATAACCTCTATTTTTTCTGGATCCATAGATATCCCTTATTTTCAGATTATGTGACCCTAAAATGATACATTTTGAAGCCAATATTTACAGTTGGTAAATTTGGCATAAAAATTATCCTTTCATAGGTTCTTTAATACAATTCTCAAGTGATCTTCATGTTCTTCCTTGATCTTTGAATAGACAATAATATCATCTATAGAGAATACTACAAAATGATCACGATAGTATCTAAAGACTCTATTCATTAGATCCATGAAGGTAGAAGGGGCATCATTCAGACCAAATGCCATCAGTATAAATTCATAGTGTTCATACCTTGTACAAGAAGTCGTCTTTGGTATATCATCCCTTTTGACACTTAATTGATGATATCCTGAACGAAGATCAATCATAGAAATGTATTGAGCTCCACATAGTTGGTCAAATAAGTCATCAATGAGTGGGAGAGGATATTTTTTCTTGATAGTGATCTTGTTATGTTCTCGATAATCAATGAAGAATCCCATTGATCCATATTTCTTCTAAACAAACAGAATAGGTGCATCCCAAGGTGATGCACTAGGGCGTCTGAATCCCTTATCAAGATTCTCTTGGAGTTTCTTCTTAAATTCATACAACTCAATTGGGGTCATTCTATAAGTTGTATTTGAAATAGGTATAGCACCTGGTATGATTTCTTTTGAAAACTCAACTTCACAATTTGGGGGAAGACCTGGTAATTCCTACGGAAAGACATCATAAATCTCCCGTAAAATGGGTGTATTCTTAAGAAAGAGTTTCTCTCCAACCATTTGAGATAAATAACCTTCATTTATTGGAATCAAGACCCATAAGTTGGATGAAATTTCCACTAGAAGTTTATATTCATCATTTCATCGATTGATGATCATTGATTGATCTAGAATATGAAATGTGACTTTCATTCATTTGAAATTGATATGAGATCCATATAAAGAAAGCCAATCCATGCAAAGAATCACATCAAATTCCACTATAAGAAGGATCACAAGATTTTCAGGAATGACTTTCCCATGAACATCAATCGGAGAAGAATTGTAAACTCTTGATAAGACTATTGTGTAATTAGGGGTTTTCAGAGATAAATCATCATCTAATTGTTGAGGTAATACCGCGAAACCCTTAGAAAATTATTTAGAAATAAAAGAGTGGGTGGATCCAGAATCAAATAAAACATTTCCTACTTTAGTGTGGATGGTAAGTTTACCTTTCATCACTTTGTTATCGTAATCTACATCATTGATAGAAATTGCATGTGACATTCCATTGTCTTTAGCCTAAATTTTTTGTTGATGTCGATCATCATAAAAAACCCTTGGATTAGGGAATTGATTAGCATAATCTCCCATTTCATTGCACTTGTAAAATTGAAGTGAAAGAGGTGTATTCAATATAGCCTTTTCTTTGTTCGCTTCACTAGACATCTTTTTCCCATTATTTTGGCATTCAAATGCCCAATGACCTTATTTTCCACATTTGAATCATTTACTTTTCCCTTAAGTAAATTTCCTCCATGTTTCATTCCACACTTTGAGCATAAGGTAAATTTCATCTTCTTTTTAGTGTGTTATTTAGATTTCCCTTTGAATTCCATTTTCCTTTTCTTATCAAACCCATATGACTAGTATGTTACTTCAATCTCCATCTCACCCTTGAGAGAACATTGAATAATTTCCTCATAACTATTGAAGTCCCTTTTGGCTGACACCCTTCGAAGACTAGTTTTTAAGCCACTAAAGAATCGACCGATATTACTCTCAGGTTTGATAATAATTCCGAAAGCATACCTTGCAAGTCTTGTAAAATTTTCATTGTAGGTACCAACAGATTCATCATCATTTTTCTTTAGTTCATGAAAATATTTCACCATCTTTGTTAGATGAATAAGAGGGAATTAATTATTGAATTTGTTTTCTCGAACCCATTCAATTACATGGACTCAATTTCATCTCTTTGCCTCATATTCTGGATAAGATTTCACCATTGATCAGCTTCACCTTACAAAAGATATACAGTTAAGATGAATTTATCATGTTTAGAACATTGATGAACTGAAAATATCTTTTCAGTGGTACTGATCAATTGTTCACCCACTAATGGATCAGTAGACCTGCTAAATGAGGGTGGATGATGCCTGATGAAGGATTCAATATAATTTTGCTCCTTCCTTAACTCATTTGTATGTATTGCATGATTCATATCTTGATAAAGTTGTTTGAGCATGGCTACACAATTTTTCATTCCAGCTCCCATAAGGTTTGGTTTCTCAGCGGGACAATTATTTCATTTCCTGACGCATTCATCATTAACACGGTTCCTTCAGGGTCAAGCCATTGACTAAAACCAATAAGTATAGTGTGAGAAACAATAATCATAATAGGAAAACCACATAATCAAGAATAAAATTTCACACTTAAGTTCTTATCATAGGTTATTAATGGCCATTTTTGAAATACTTATATTTTATTTTATGCTTAAACATATCCTTAGGGTTCTTACTAAGGCTTTCTCATCCTAGTTTCCAATGGTTGACTATACCATTCCTCTGATACCAACTATAAAAACCCACACATTACAAAAATTATTATTAATTGTGAATTGAAGAATACTTATTACAACATATAACAAAACTATAATAGGACCGTATAGGTGTAGTGTCTTTAGAAACTGGGAAACACAAACAACTGGTTTATAAAGCATCTACATTGTCTCCCGTTTATTTCATCATATCTAGAGTCACTTTTAGAATATCCTCCTTAATACCATTCTTATTGACCATGTCAATGAAAACATACAAAAGGGTGATATAAAATGCTCAGTAAGGGAAATAAATGGAAATATCAATCATATCATAATCATAAGAACATATCATTATGAAAATATTAACCGCAAAAAGAGACCAAAATATCATAACATGGGATAAATCATAGTAGTGAAATATAATCACAATAATCCTCACATAAAACAAGAAACTTTGTGGAATACACACATAATCATAGGAAGTCATTTCATATTAGTAAAAACTCATTTCCAAGACGATCATAGCAGACAAAGTCTATTTCTGAACTGAGTTCACTCCTCATTCCAGTCCTATTTCACTGAACCGGATTAAATTTCTATTCCAGCCATGTCTATCCCATTAGAAATAAATCATTACCCAATGAATTGGAGGGAAATATAGGTCCCACCCATCTCATAAAAAACCATTCTTATGTGTGCCACAAAAATCATAAATCATACATCATAGCATAACCCATGTAATAAAAATGGGATTCATAAACATCATGCAATCATAACATAATCCATAAATGGACTTCACAAAAATAATTCCATCATAAAATAATCAAATAAATTTAAAAATAGGTATAGAAACAGAACCCTATATTATCATATATGGAAAATAATTTTGATAAAACACTTGAACTCCATTCATGAGGAAAATATCTTTTCTACTTCAAAAACATTTTTCCTTCCTTAACATGTCAAATAATTTTAAACTAAAAAAAGTTTATTAAAAATAAACGTGAAAAAATGTAAAGGAATCTGCATGAAAATAATGTTATAGGAATTCATAAAAATCCATTCATGCCATATAATTTAAAAAAACATTCTTCTCATACTTTGGCCAGAAAAGTCAAAAAGTACGTCATACAAAAAATGACCAAAGATTCCCTTAATATCATTTACTAAAAACTAGCCAATGTGTAAAATTAGATTTAAAAAAATGTAGTAGGATAGAAATAATATTTCAAATTAAGGAAACATAGATGTGGATGATAAATATTCCCCAGTAAATTGTGAAGTATAAACAATCTCGGATAAAAATGAGATTGTGAGATTTTCCCTTACCTTAGGTCCAATATGCTTTGTACGTATCCAAAACTCCTCTATAATGATTTAAATAATGTCATTGACTTATTATAGAATTATAGTATCTATTATGATATTATATATGGTCATATTCTTATCTTCTAGTTAATAATATGTCATTGCTACTTGTTATTTGGGTGTCATTTCTTTGTGTTCTTATGCGTGTTTTGTCGAATAAATTCTTATTCCGCGTTTTTGGAAATAGATACCTCATTTAAAGAATTTTATTTTTTTAATATATATCATATATATTCATTAAATTCATTTATATAATCATTATTCAATTAATATCATGTAGAAAGAGTCGCATCACATCGTGGAGATGATAGGCTATACGTACGCACGAGCGATGATATCATTCCAATAATTATACGAATGGAATTGGAGTTGATGATATAATATCTCAGAATTAGTATAATGTTATAATAATCTTATATAGTAATTCATTACACCATTATACCTATCCATGTAAGGTGGTGGTGGAAAAACAGATTACACCACGACGTGGAGACGGTATTCCGTACTTACGCACGCGCAATGATTTCATTTTCCACAGGATGGATAGAAAGTGAAATAGGGTTGTTTAATATTTATAATAACATATCATTATATGAGTGATATTTTTGTTACTACATTATAATGAATCAAAAAAATAAGAGGAAGTAGAAGAAGACATAAACTTGAATGAATCAGTAGAAGAGATTACCTCTTCCTTGACTTGTCTCTTTTATACTTCCTCTTAGGGCACTATAGTTGGTATTTTCAGAAGAACAGAACAACTATTATTTACCTAGAGATGTTGAGAGGATAAATGGTCTGGGTTTGGCCGAGCTTGAAGAACGAAATTGTGTGAAGCAGAGAGGGAAGAGGTACCCTTTAATAAGGGAGGAGAGGGGCACCTTAGGAAAAACTTAAAATATTATTTTATAATAAAGTAATATTCGGTTTATTATGGCTCTAGAGTGGATTATTTTGAATCTAGGGTGGAGATGGGTTGAAATTATCTCAACCAATAGGTTATATACATGTTTAGGTTTCCATTTAAACCTTATCATTTATATTTAACTCTAAGTTAAGTAATTTATCTTTTACCATGTCTTCTGGTATTCTTACACTATATGGTTAATAAACTTACTATAAACGTCCAATAGAACACAAATTGGTTCATTAATGTCACATATATTATTATATAAGTATTTTGGGTGAACCTTAGATTTTCATGAATAGAATAATAATTAATAATATAATATTTGTTTTAAAAAATCTTTTATATCAATTTTGACACTAATTGGTATTTTGTTTTTGTTAAATTCATAATAGATTTATTACTTCAAAAAAAATTCATATGACCAACCATAATATTTTATATTAACCTAGAATATTATTTTAATTCCAAAAGTCTCAAATTATATTTATTTTGGTTTTTATAATATTAATTATGTTAATATTTCATTAATAAGGTAATTATTGCATCATCATTGTGTCATAAATAAATTAAATTATTTAATGTCTAAAAATTATAAATAAAATACCATTATATAGTTAATATTTTTATCTTTTAATGAATATTTATATTTGAATTTATCTTATGTATTACTCTATATTAAAAATGTTTTACTTATTAAACATTGATTTTAACAGTTTTAACTCTTCTTTGAAATAAATAATAATAAATGTCCTAATCTAATCCATGTGGACCTAAAGGGTAATATTTTTTTCCTAAGGTTGTTTTTGGTCAAATTACACTTATCTAATAGAATTAGGACATGTTTTAGTGTAATAATAATATCATTTTTTCCTTAATTACCCTATTTACTTTTCACCGTGGTAAATAAAAGTAAAAATTTACTATTCAACAAAATTATTTTTCCCTTATTGAACAAAATTTTACTTACTGATGTCATTTGGGTCTCTTGGATTTTTGAAATTACACTCATAGAAGTGGTAAAATTATGTTTTATGTAAATTTGCAAATTCTCTTAAGAGGTGGGTAAAAACAGTAAAAAGTTCAATAAGATTTCTATATATCTAAAATTATTATAAAATGAATCCAATGAATTACATTGAACTTATATAGGTATTATGTATCTATTTTGACCTAAAATAAATTTAAATAAAATAAATAATTAAATAAAAATTCGGTTTTAAACAATAACTCATTGTTTTTCTCTATTCATAAAAAATTTAACGTTTTTAAAAAAATATAAAAAATTCACCTTAAGCTACTTTCAATATTCAGAATCCAAAAATGAAGTCAATTTTGAATGATAAAATTTATAAAATTTCAAAAAGTGGGCATTACTATTCATAACGGCTAGTATTAATAATATATCATCATTTTCTAAAACTTGGTATTACGTACAACACAAGCTATAGAGGATGGTTGCTCTTGCGTGCAATAGAAGCCACGATAGTATTGTGTGTAGTGAATTATTCCTTCGGTGATGCATATAACATAATACATAAAAACAAAATATTTCTCGTAAAATCTCAGGGTGTTACATAAACTACTTATTTTATTGCATTAACATTCATTTCATACAAAGTAATGCATGAAATATAATTAAAACTAAAGGACAAAATCACTCTATGATCCATTCTAATAATTTAAAATGCGAACAAAATAGGGTATTAATTTGAATCCAGAGCTAAAAATGAAATGTTCTAATTATACGATTATTTTTATCTTCATTTCTGAAGTGTTTCAAGTAATTGAAGTTGCAAAGTCTATAAGAGCATATTCTGGTTGCAATATGTCTTCAGGTTATTTATCGTATAGGTAATGCAACCTGCAGATTAAAGTACAATTATGAACATAAATACATAGAGATGAATAGATAAAGATGCCATTTATTGAAATTAATTGTACAGGAAAAAATGCTAAATCGTTTATAACTGGGTGGTATTTTATTGTACCTCAAAAATGAAGAATGTAAAAAATGTAATTGGAAAGGTACATGATACATAAACCCAAAATCGTTTATAATAGGGTGGTTGTTTTAGTACGTCTAATATGAATAATGTAGAAATTAAAAATTACAAACCATGAAATTAATAAAATTAATGTATATTATGTTTTCTGATCACTAAAACATATATTAGGAAAAGATATTACCGAAATCATTTCAGAAATCCTACAATTTAAACAAAATAGTTTGACTAAAAACTGAAACATGCTCTAAATGAAAGACCAAACTGTGCATATAGAAAAATTGGTTGTTTTGGTTGACATTGTAATAATTCCCGTCTTTATATGATACAATGCAGAATAAGAAATGGAGTTAGATTTGTCATCATTAATGTTTGTACTGTATGATAAATTTTAAAAACAACACTGAATGGTTGTAAATCAGAAATCTTCATGGTGCAATGGTCTCGTCAACTACACACTATATAGTAATCATATCAAAATACCAAATGAGTAGTAGAAAATATTTCAAATAAAATGTATCTACTGTATCAAATGCAATACACATTGCACAACAAATATTAATTTTGAACACAATAATGAGAAGTATTTGATTAGTGAAGATGTATGTTTACCTTCTGTTTCCAGTATGATATTTCGGTCTATTTTTTTAGTTTTCCTATTTCTATATCCCTTTGGAATGGTCTGTAATTCAATAGATTTACTTCTTGTAGGAATGCTGTCTGGAGACATCTACACATTATCTTGCACACCATCCTCAATATCAAAACAACGCGACATATTTTTCTACCTATATATTTTTTATAGAATAATTTGAACCTATAAACTAAAGTAGTTTAAATCAATTAAAATCAGAGCAGAGCATTAACAGTAGAGTGTTTTTTATTAGTACATAGATGTACATTGAAATAAATTTTTGATTTTAATATATTTAAAATTTAGAATACATTGCATTAATGTCGTGTGTTCTTATAGTAATGGAAATAATTTAATAGTATGGAATGATAACATATATATACCAGAGTAGAACATGTGTTCAAGGGTTTGGTATGTAATCCTGTGTCAATGTTTAATGTACCAGGAGATAATCCAACTGTTTAATGATTCTATAAGGAAATTTGAAAATGATTATATCATTAAAATTATATCCACTGTTAGAAAGACATTCTAATGAAATTCAAATATAGTTACTTGAATATAATGAATGAAACTACTCACTATAGAAGACCCACTACTTTGACCTAACTGTATATTATTGAAGACAAATGTAATGTATTATGAGTTGTTATTTTAAGAGATAATGTGTAGAAAATACAGACTGACATGTTTATGTTCTAAGCTCTTACTAAAGATGATTATGTAGTTGTCCTTATCATTCATATAAACTACTTTGTTCTATTTTTCTTATATAGAGGATGATGATTCATAATCTTGTAATATATCACATCAATTGCTAATAGAAATTTCATGTTTCTGAAGTAGTTCAATTTCTGAGGGAAACACAACTTTTCATCATCCTAATAATAAAATCCATTGGGAGTGTTAATTAAAATATTTCGAATATTTATAATGGAAAGATATAAGGACGTGGATTTCCTAGTATCAAATCCACTCTTAGTTGCACTGCGTTTTTTTATGTATTGAATTACCTGTTTTTCAAATAACACCACTGAAATAGAGTTTGTCTTGTCTGTAACCAACAGCTGAACTCTAAACCTGTTGTAATTGTTATTATGACTACACATTCAGTCTCATTTGGACAGTACATCTGAACTAAGGTTGTAGAATAATAATAAAAATAAATTTATGAATCATTGAATACATTCTCACCTCGGAGTAATTCTAGTAGGTGGGGAGTTATAGGACATGAAGAAATTGCTTCCATCTATATTATGCACTTTCTTCCTGCATGACTAGCATGATTCATAGAACCAGTTGTGGGTGCTTTGAATTTTCTAAACTATAGCCACAATTAATCACCTTGTATCCTGCAGTCGATTAATTACACGTGAATATATAATTTGTTAAAGGACAGTATTGAATAGGTTTTAATATTGCATAATCAAAATTGAAAAATATGGGTATATTTCTGACCTGTTGATAGGTTTTCACATCTAAAATGTATTTCATGTTATTCCTATATCGTATTTCCAATGTTTGGTTAGGAGTTGTTTGTGATGGATTATGTAATGGTGATGCTATTATTACCCAAAAATTGATAAAAGAATAACAATATACATGGAAATAAAGAGAAATAACATATGGGTAGTATATTTATGAAATACATATATGTAAATTATTATACTACACTAGTAAATGTGGTTACAGTGATACCTGATTCTGATGTTATCAACCATTGGATGGTTTTTGTTATAATGAATCTTTGTTTCATTAATAGTTTTTATGATAAGAACAAAGGCTGAAAGCATATTGAAGTCAGTATTATATAATTTTCTTTTTGGAGTGACATATTGAAAATAAATAGTAGAAAGATCGAGATTATTAATTGTAGATAGGAACCATACCGGTCAATCTCTTCACCCGGATGAGATATAATATCAATTTGGTATTGGGTTCTCTATTATTTTCCATGTAACACGCCATTCCAAATACAAAATTATCCCATAAGCTATAAGTAAATATCAGCCCTCTTCAGGGAAACAAAGTGACACAATGAGTAAATGTTCTATGTTATAGTAATCTAATCCAATTAGTCCAAAAAAGGACCTGCCATCTTCTAAAATAATCGAAATCATGTGGTTAGAAGTACCCATTTATTGCATTTTATGTGAGTAATATAGAACACCAATTAGTTCTAAAACATAGTATATAGATACAAAGTTACTTTCAATAACATAAGGCCGAATTAAAAGACATTACACAAATTAATTTAACATAACTTGGTAAATGGAAATGTAATTATGTTGTATTAACCACATGTACCTATTAGATGTTTTTTGAGACTTTTTGATGAATGATGACATCGAAAGACTTAAAATGAAATCTAAAAAGAGGTAGTCGTACTTCCCACGGAAGAAAAATCATTGTGGATATAAACATGATAAGACAAGGGTGTCTAGTTCCGATGTAACATCCTTGGATTGAAGATATTTGGATGTTTTGTGCAATATAGTAGAGTCCCCACCCAGCATTTTTTTGTACATAGTGATAACATAACTATTAATAATGGTACATTGAATCCTAGTTCCCTGCATACACAATGTTAAAATATTGGCTAATAACGAAATAATATAGATTACAAGGAACGATGAAAATATATATTTGTTTAGAGCGCAATTGAGAAATGATTGAAATAATATATAATGTCTTGTTGTAACATAATGTCACCTGAATGTCACAAAGTATGAGATCAACAACAATGACTTCATTGGAGTAATTAGAAGACTAATTGAACCACATAATCAACACATGAACATGTATTTGTAGTGTTTCCTCATCGTCTGGGCTATTCTCATTCAGTATGGTTATTGAGCGTGACATACTTGTAACTCTAAATAATCATTTAGTGTAAAATAAAACATATTAAGTCGGTAAATATGTGATGATAGTAAACCTAATAAATTTCCAAAGAAGAATAGAGTATATAAAAATCATTTTAAAGGATACCTAATACCGATTCGGAAATATTTCCTTGTACAAAATATTTTCTGTGTAATTTGAGGACTCATTAGTGTTACCATCAACTGCACTTTCAAATCCACGAGCCGATGTGACTCTATACACTGCAACATATAATTGAACATGAAAGTGCAATATTTTGTGAATATAATGCCCAACTAAAGAAAATGATTGACCCTGAATTTTATTAATAGTCATCACATAAGAAACTGCCAATGGATATTGTCCTCTTTGTAGTTTGAATAGTCATCTACCATCCCCGTGAGTCGTAGTTAATCTTGTAATGAATGAAAAATATCACGATAGACATCCATTTAAAACTTCGGCCCCAATTACATGTTCACCCAAGTGTGTTACTATCATACAAGTTCTATTACACAAACCAAATGATTGATCTAAATTTTATAGTAACATAATCGGATCACCAAGTAGAAGTGTAATTTTGTGTGCAGCTAACCGAGAGACGTTTATACCATTTAACATGTCAGATGAGTAAATATTTTTTGGTCTTTCTATATCATAACATGCATTGAAAACAGAGTCTGAGCTGAAGTAATCTTTGTTTTCAAACCTTGTGTGGGTCAGCATATATTCATTTACTTCTTGTATGGTGTCACAGGTTAGACCTAAAATTTCACGATCATTCAGATATATTCGGTCTCCATGTTTGCTAAAGAAACCCAGGTATGTATGGTTGACGATTACAGCTACCACGTTATCACTCTCGGAAAGAAGAAATGCTGATGGAATTTGAATGAGTTCATCACCATCATAAGGCTCTCCAATTCGTCCTTCACCAATATATGAGTGCCATTTAGCAAACTCATGTAACACAACTGCATCATGATAGCTAGTAGTAAAATGAAATCTCATGTTTTTTGTAAGAGGAAACACCCGACAGTGTTTCCAAATATACGATTACTTAACACTTGCGTAGACAATGTAATTCTTGTTTACTCCTAGCATAACAAGTAGTATTTTCCTAAAATCTCCTGCCAAGACAACTGTCAATGCATTAAATGAAAAATTCTGAGTATTGTCATTTTCGACAGTCATAATTTCCCAAAGAGTTCGGTCTAAATCCTCAAAATAGAACTTATGAATCATAGATGCGTCATCACAAATGATGAGTTTAGTCAATTGTAAAATTTCTGCTACATCACTCCCCTATTGAATATTTAATCTGAATGTTCAGTAATGGAGATTGGAATAAAGAATTTAGAATGTGTTGTTCATCCTCCAGGAAGCAGTAGTAAAGAAACTCTACTTGACGTAAATGCATGTACAATATTTCACAATGCTCGCATGAAAGATGTTAGTACTCTTTATTTGAATGTTTTACCTATGCCTCCATAACCACGTAAGAAGAAGAACCCCCCCCCCCGAATCGCTAGATAGTGAAGATATAATGAAAGACATCACCTCTTCCTGTTCATCTGAATAAAGACTGTGTAAACTGTTGTACTCTTTTATATGTGATTTTTATTGTAATTCAATTATTCTTATTCTAAATGATTTAGAGTGGTATCAAATTCAGATTCGTGAAGTGGAAAAGGAGGATATAACTGAAGTTATCTTTCATCGCTCTGTAAAATACGGTCTATTTCTCTCAAAGCATACTTATGTATCTAGTGATCATTAAGTTTCAAATCTACAATAATGTGGAATATTTCTAAATTTCAGTACCAAATAGCATTAACAAAGTCATTACAACAGTTTACTGTAAATTAAACATAACCACCACAGTGGAATTTGAAATATTTATAGAGAAACCAGTTGTATTTATGTGTTGCATTTTTCATTATTAGGAATTATTAAACAGATGCATAGTAAAATTGAGGACAAAGTAGTTATTATTATTATTTGAATAGAAACAGTGAGACATTTGTCTGCTGCAATATAGTAAATTTCACATCAATTATGAATATTGCATTAATTACTAATTACTGCATGTAGGGTCCAGTTTACAGGTAATAATAATAATTATATGAAAGTAATTTATACTTTTATAGCGGCTTACATAATAATTGAAACTCATCCATTTCGTATGAACATCTTATTAATAATGGTGGGCCTGCATTGTACTGCAATATTTTCATTAATTCTAGAGCCGAGAAGTATATCACAAAATGATAGCTAGAACACTATAGTTGGCAATGTAATGTGAATAAATGATATATGAAACTGTGGATTACTTTTACAGAATAGTGCATATTAAAATGAACGAAGAAATATTGTATTAATATTTGAACATAAAGAATGTAAATTCATTGTACTGTATTATATTAAATATAAATGAAGTAATATGAGAGAAAGATGTACAATGATTGAAAGTACAATGTAGTTAGAAGTGTTATGTGTTTAACTATTGTAGGAAAATGCGGAATATTTGTATAGAATACTAAAAATTAAAAGAGACGAAGGAATTTATGTTGAATATCTTAACATAAATACATGGATTTATTTTTATTTCAATATTTGAATAGAAATACTAGGTTTTATTTATTGAATTAAATTAATAGAAATGTTTTGGAATATATGTACAGATTATTATAGATAAAAATATTCCAAGTCATATAGTGAAGACTGAACAGTAATGTGAAGAACTACGGTGAATTTTTAAGAAGGATTACTGAATAAAATAAACAAATTAAATTATTATTTAAACATGAACAGAAATGTAGTTTGTAGTTAGTACGGAAATATACTTAATGGGAGGGATTTTTTGTACTGCAATATAGTAAATACCTCAGCAGAGTAAGATGTTTCATATTTAATTGGATGTATACAGTTTATGGTAGAAAAACTACAGTAGTTTTTCATTAATACAATGTTATAAAAAACAGAGACCAGTAACAATAATATGTTGGAATGACATAAATTGAGGCCAATAAAGCAAGTATATTAGAAAATGTCCACCTAGAAATTTTTGGGTACTAATATATGTATATAAAATGTCTTCTGATAGTATGTCTTTGGTTTCAGCCTAGAAAATATCTAGGCGAGATATGTTATTGTAGATTAACATGCTTGCAAACAATCTACATACATGTGGTCCCATTTCCCATTCTGAGACTTCTTTTATAGCTTCAACAAACTCTCTGTCATCTGTCAGTTGTCCCATATCAGAACATTCTTCTCTAAATTTACATTGAGTGTAGTTGTTTACAGTCCAGATATACTCATACAAAGTTTCACCTTTGATTTTTGTTAGAAGTACCCTCAAGTAGTAGAGTTATCAAGTGGTTTGATTCATTTAGTATAGTCTTCCAATATAGAATCCTTTTTTCTAGGGATTCCATTTTTTTTGTTGAGAGTGGAACACAAATCTAGTAGGGTACTCTGCAAAAGCTAAACCTCTTCCGTGAGGGTATATAATATTTTCTTCAAATCAAGAGATCTACATAGTTTGAGAATTTTTTCTTTGATTTAATTCATATTCAATGTTATAATTCTCTAAAAACATCACAAAATTCTATTCTGGAAAATGGTAATGTAACATCTGAACTGGTGGATATAATTAATGGATATCATATGAAAAAATCCTCCAAGATGCCTCATAAGGAGATATGTATTGACAGACAGAATGCATTTTTTTCTCATCTAAATTAGTCTATGACAAGTGTATGTTGTTCCCATCATATAGTGTTGTTGTTACATGATTTTTTCCCTTGATTATGTACCTAAACAAGTATTTGATTGAAGACGACTAATGAAAAAGTTCAACATTAAGATGAGAATGATACTTTAATAGCAAAACCGGATTGTATGGTACTACATAGAGATTATCCAAAGGAACATTATTTTTCATAATAGTATTTTTGTCATCCCTTATTTGGTAAATGACATATCCATCATCATCAATTATTGTACGTTAAAAAAAATTTAGGAAAATATGTTGCACATTTACCATGTTTCAAAAAAGGTGAAGAATTGTTCGCACCACCATAAGGGTCGTGGAGCATAAAACATTTGACATCTTTATGTAGCCTTGGGTATGCAACATTATCCGGGATTTCAGCAAAGACATACCTGTTTATAGTTGTTGGAGTGTTCAATTTTTTTTCACAACAGAGAAATAATAAGATGTTCCCATGAGGCGAACCACATTTCAAAAACTCTACGGTTTAAAAAAATACATGGAAAGAAATGTATTATAGTTAGTAAGTGAGGATATATTTTCAAATAGTGTGGATAAATGAATTTTTATTATCTAGATAGATGGGTACATGCCCTTTATTTTCCAAAGAAACAACCTTCTATTAAATCTTTCATTAGATGTTCAAGCTTAATATTGAAAACTCAAGATAGTCTTTGAGGGGAGTTTACTGGACGAAGATTATTATATTTAGGAAACTGAGTGATCTCAGGACACATTGGGTTATAAGTAATGGTTAGAAAAAAATCTGGATACACTTCCCAATTACAAATAGATATTGCATCTTGGTAATTCTGGATCATGTACCTTGGACCATGAATAATTGTTGAAGATAAAATTATGTGTTTGCTTCATGAATAACATTCTCGGTCACCTCTTATAAATTCATCTTGCAACCCATTGTATAGATCTACCCTCATCTAATATTGATTAAAGAGAATAAATTATAGTATATGAGACTCTATCATCATATAAGCTTCAACAAAAAACTATTACAATAGTCCACTTGAATGCAGTAGCATTGAGGCATTATTTTTAGAGAACTACAAGTGGAAGGAGAAGTACTCTCTCATGGTAAAATTCATTAATTTTTTACTTTCTATGAAAGGAGTCAGGTGGTGGAAAATTTTGTCAACATATCCATCACTGCCACCTATGAAAATCATGGGATATTGTAATGGAAGATATAGTGGGTACTGCTCATCAATTCAATGAATATCACCAGTTTTGGTATGAATGATTATATCACACTATTGGTTGAGATCTTCGATATCATCGATAATAATCATTGAAATCATAGAATTATTTGTTATGTTATATGTACTGGGATTTGGTTCTCTTTTTTTCAGTAGATGTAGTTTCAAATTTGGCACCTCCTGATGTTGAAGAACATCCCTTGCACTTCTAAATCGTCGAGTTGAAGCACTATTTTCATGAAGCATTTGTTGTTGGTTCTCGACTATATTGTTGTCAATATAGGTTTGGAATTTTTGGTTTTCCAAGCTGTAGGTAGTAGTTTTGTTAATACATAAATATGCCACATTGGAAAACTAGTCCATAACAGATAGGCTTTGAGATACCTAAACCTGTGAACCCTATTTTGACACTCATGTGTAGTGTCATACATATATAGTTGTGAAAGCTTTCATGGCTAACAATCTGGTGGACATAAACATCTTATACGATGGTAGTTCTTTCCATTTAATCTGAATATACATGGAGCTCCACCCTTGTTGATAGACCAATCAATATTCCCAACCATTGAAGTGAAAGAAAACATGGAGTTGTAAATAGGCATGTTTTCTTGGAATGTTCTGGTTGCTGTAGAAGTTGAATTGAAGAGAAACATTTTTAGCTACTACGGACAACGTGGTATTAAGTTCAAAGAAATCGTTCCCATAGCACAACATGCATCAAAATGTTGGTTTTGTCAGTTTCTACATTTTTTTTCTTTCATAGAACCACATTAAAGCATTACAGTTTTGACAGTCATTAGAAGGGTCTTCAATATCTGAGTATCCTGAGAGAAAATAAAAAAATGTAGCAGATGGTATTTACAATGTATAGGCAGTGCAGGTTATTTGTCTCCCATGTTGTTGTAACAGTAATGTTGAATCATTATGTAGACTAACCTGTGTTATCTGAAAACATTTTTTGTACAGAATAGCATGTAGTAACCATCTGATTATTATGAATATCACATTAAATAATTCAAAAACGATTATAGTTAGTATGTAAGAATCTTAGTCAACATACCTTTATAGTTTTTCGTATATTGGACGTCACCATTGATGCAGTCATGTGTATATGAATTTGTTAGAATGTGAGGCTTCTCAATGAAACAATTGTTTCCTACAGTTTGATAGTATGTGTATAAAACAGTATTATAAGTAAAATTTGTGTTTATTGAAGTGTGTATGTGTGTGATGTTGTATAGTTGTGTTAAAAATGACACTGAACCTATACTTGATATAGTACTATAGTCTCCATGATCAGGTCGACTAAATTTGTATCAATTGGTAGGGTAAATTGTAAAAAATGACAATCTATTAACGGTCATATTAAAATATAATTGCAGGACATGTGCTTACATGGTCAGGGAGGCTGGTGATGAATCCAACATATTGGTATATTCATTCATGATTGTTATTGAAAGAGTCATGGAAATTGTTAGATGAAGAACTACTTGGTTTTGTGGTGTATAGTGTGGTTTTCACAGATATGTGTCATCATTCTTACAAAATTGAATAAGAAATTGTTTGAGGGCATCCGATCCTTGATTTTTGTTTTTTTCTCCTGAGATAAATGTCGTCTGAGATGCAGATTGTTGTTTTACTGTAGACGATGTAGTTTGAGAGGAATAACTTAAGTTAGTATGTATAGTATTAGAAATTTAGGGATTTAGATACTGAAATGTAAATAGAATAGACCATTTATAGATAGTGGTATTATTGGCGTGGGTGTGACTCCATCTGCACCGCCATTTGTAGATATCATTGAGGAATTTCCAGTAGATTTTGACACTTTTAGTGTGACAGATGTAGATTATAAAAAAATGGGAAATATTTTGTTACATAAAGAAGTCTCAAATGAAGGTAATAGTGAACTCACAGTTGTGTCCTTCCTTCATTAGCAGTCTTCTTTGAAACCTTCCATATCTAGAGTTTGAATAGAAATGCATGTTTTCGTCAGTCATGATCACTACCTAAAGACTCAAGGAAATAGTTAGATGATTAATTTCTTGGTTGTGTGGAATACAGTGTGTTCATTGCCAATAATTTTCATCATACATACATAAAGGAATATGAGACTCTATGAAGGCATCCGATGTTTACATTCGCTTGTTTTCTTTTGCGATAAATGTTTTCTGAGCTTCAGATTGTTGTTTAACTATAGACGAAGTAGTTAAAGAGGAAGACCATAAGTTAGTATGTAAAGTTAAAAAATGAAGGGATTTAGATACTGTAATGTATATATAATAAACCATTGATAGACAATGGTGTTAGTGTCTTGTGTGTGACTCCATCTACACCGCCATTTGTAGAATGTGATTCACTTTTTAGAGTAGGAGAGAGATTTATAGATGTCATTTAATGATTTCAAGTATATGTTGATACAGTATGTGTGACAGCAGTATCTTATACAAATAATGGAAAAAATTTATAACAAAAAAAAGTCTAAATAGAAGGTAACAGTAAACTCAAAATTGCATCGTTCATTATGTAGAACTCTTCTTTGCAACCTTGTATCTATAGAGGTTGTTGGGAAATTCATGTGTTGGTTGTATATATTTATATATAAATTTCAAGGCATGAATGGTATTATTTTTATTCAATGTGAGAAGTGAAGAAAACATAGTTTAAATTGTGAATGCAGACACGAAAATGGCTAAATATGTATGTGCATAGCTTTATGTAGCTGTTAAGAAGTTATAAATGAAATCTTCCTAAAGGATTTATTGTAAACTGGAGGTAACAATTAAGGGAATTTAATTATTGAATGAAACTTGGTAATCATATGAGACATGTTTGTTAAGATTCAGTGTTTTAGAAACCCAAGAGTTTGGTAAATGGAAGTAGTTATGTAACTAATTAGTTTGCAGTTAAATAATATTGTATTACCTAAAGTAGTTGAAATTCAGTACAATGTATATGGTAAAGATATATCCATACTTGCAGTTGTTCAATACATTGTTCTCATAATATTTTAGTAATAGATGATAAAATATACTACAACATCAATGCATGAAGATGTATGTGTTCCAATATAATCCTATGTATATACACAGTGTAAATTTCAGGAGCAATAGATCTGAAAATAATAAGATGATTCATTGTTAGGAGTTATTCCTCGCGCGGTTGCTGGGTAATGTAAAATACATAGTCACTTAAATATTGTAGGTTTCATAATTTGGTTGACAACAAAAAAATAGTTACCTTTACAGAGTTATATTTAGCCACAAGTCTATAGTTGTACATAGATTCAAAGGAAGGGATTGTGTGTAAGTTGATGTTATAACCATTGGTCAACCATCAGCCGATGGAGTGGATTAGGGATTCTGATTTTTGTAGTTGTAGGTGTAGCATATGCTTGTGGTACACATCGATGTAGTAGAAGAAATCAGAAATCCCTTATCGCCGGAGCAGTGATAATAGTTGGAATCCCTTATTCGATGTTGAAGAATAATCGGTTCAGACATTGAGTGGAATTCTGACCATAGTATCATATGAAGCTGTTGTAGAATGAGATTTAGGCGGGAGGAAGAAGATGTATAATTGTGTCTTGTAAGGACAATAGTTTCAGACTATCCCAGGAAGGAGATGGTGGATGTCAATGGATAATTTCCCATGGAAGGCGTTGGAAGAGGGAAACCCTAAGTGGGTAGATGGGTGTCGGTAAGGAATTCTTTGTAGGTGAGCTATGGGAGGAATAAGATGGAATAAGGTAACCCTATGTGTGTAGTCATATGGTGATAAGTCGTTAGTGGAAGTCAATATTTGAAGGGCATGTTGGGTGTTTGGGATGCAGGTAGCAGGTAGAATGGTAAATTGGTATAATATTCTAGTGACGTGGCATAATACTGAGGGGACACGTCAGCATGGGAACACCCATGATTAGTAGATATAGTAGATATTTCCCAAACCAAAAGTTTATTATACACATTATCCACCATTCAATATATAAAATTTTCCTATAATTTTATAGAATCTACAATGGATACCCGGGCTCTTCAAACTCATTTCTTGTAGAATCAATAATCTGATGTAAGAAATCAACACCTATCATGTATCATATATATTCCATGATTGGTTCCATATCTCTCTTTTATTTATCATTCAATTTATAATGGAATGAATTTTCTATAGTCATCGATGGTTTTGATATAGGTTTTTATGGATATAGTATCCTCGAATCTTGGTCCAATGTTTTGATCATAGATCTCCTCCATTATTGTGATTTTTTCCATTCCACTTTGTATTAGGGGTTCAAATTTTTAGAGTTTCCCAAAAAAATCATGATTTTGGAGGAAGAAAGTTTAATTACCATTATATTGAAAAATATTCAATGTATTAAATTTTTATATTTCAATTTCCATTTTGGGGAATTGAATGTTATATTGAATTAATTAATTTATTCCCTCTTAGATTTTGAAATCTTTCATGGATACCATTGTACCCATTGATGATTATGAGACAATAAATTAATTGTAACTACTGCAGTGATCTAATATAATTAAAATAATGAAATTGGGATTACAAATTTTTTTATTAACATGATATGAATATGGATTGATACATGGGTTATGAATGTGGAAGCATGAAATATGATATTAGTGAATGGTGTGAACAATGTGTTGTGGTTTAGGGACTACTACTAAAAATACCCATGGGATGAAAGACTATTTCCCTAGACCCTTATGTTATATATATATTTATATCTATTTCATGTGATCACTGAGCTTTGGGATAGGGACTACTTCTCTAAATACCCACGGGGTGCCACATTGCATCTCCTCCCCACAAATGAATCTATATAAAAATGGGATTAAATAAATAATGAAAGACCATGAAATAATGGATTGTGATATTCCTACTGTGTATGGATTATAATTCTCCATGGGTCTATGTTGGCTTGATTGGTTCTAGTGTCACTATGAACCCATGGGAATATGCTATTAATTAAAGAATAGTATATTTGAAAACCTCTTAACATATCATTTTTACTTTATTATTTATACAACTATGTGGACTGTTATAGAATATATATTAATTTAAATGTCATTGGTGGTGGCCTAACATGTTTTAATCATAATCTACATAGGTTTACTGATCATTAATCAAATAGATTTTGTGTTTTCATGATAGGATAAGGCATGTTCCATATGTGATTTGGGACACGAGATGGATCATGGACGAGGGAACCATACGTGATATCATAAACCATTTTGGAGTTATAAGAGTGTATTTATTTTGGGGTATCATTTTATTCGTGATACTTATATGGAATGAAAGAGATTTATTTTGGTTTATGGTATAATTTTATTATTTTTATATTCATCATCTGATGTAGGATGATTATTTTCTATGGTATTATCATCAATGTTGATTATTATTATTTTACTATTATTTAAAAATTTCATATTATATTTTTCATTGATAAATAGTGTATAGTCTCTGAAAAAACATATTAGAATCTATTTTCTATTCAGTAGCCATTGGTATAGGGGGAGGTGATCCTGGGGTATCATAATGAACCAAAATGGGGAATTGATATATGGTACACTGGTTGAGAAGTTACAATGTAAAATAAAAGGGGTTTTTTTATTTTTGATACTATTTTGGAACGGTAGATAAGAGATTCAGATGATTTGGGCCTCAATCATGAGGTTAGATAACCCATATTTGGGGGAAAAAGTACCCAGGGTGGGATTATTTTCCATCATGTTTATTGTTATAATTTAATTTTATTTCACCTTTACCGATGCCCTTATTGTGTAGAATTACTATTTTTTAATTGTTTACCCAATTGCCGAAATGCATGAGAGTTGAGTATACATAAATCATTCATGGTAACAAGGATTTATATAAAATGAATCATTTTATACAAATGTATAAAATTATGATTTAAGAGATTACTTTAACTGAATGTTATTTTAATTTAATATTAAATTGAAAATAATGATGTGCCTCGTAAGAAATTGATAAAGTGTAAATGTAAAAAAAATTGGTAATTTAAAATGTATAAAATGCATTCATAATTTTAAAATGGAAATGTGAATGTGTTTTACCGAATGTTATCCTTGAACTAGGTGATACATGGTTGATGGAACTGATAGTGCTTTAGTTTGGATTGTGTAGCAGTATATGGGGGATGTTTTTTTTGTGGACTTATATTAACACCTAATATGTGTATGTGACAATGAATTTTAGCTTTTCCTAATACATGTTTTCAAAACTTTAAAGAAATTATTCCATTATTAGATTTCTTATATGGTAATATGAGGACAAGGTTAGAAATGTTCTTTTAGTAGTGGAATCTGATGTTCCAATAGTACTAGGTGAGGGAGCGGGAGAGAAGTTCTCTAAGAGCTTTTCTCTTGTAAGGCATTTTATGGATAGAGACCCATCGTGGGTTATGTTGAATTTATCTAACCTGGCACAAGAGGTCCAATTGTAACACCCTCTAACGTTTACCGTATTGGGTGCACCTAAGGCAACTGAGTTCTTGATTGAGTCTATCCCGATTATCATTGACCATTTGGAGACTTATGTACAGAAAAATTTCAAATTATTTTCTAATATGTTGTGAATTTCAATGAAGAGTTGGTGTGATAGTCATTCTTGTGATGAGTTGTAGGGGGAAATTGTATGGAAATGATTTCAAGATAAGTTTTTGGAAAATATTTACCCATTTCTACATGATTTGGAGAGGGAAGATGAATATATGATGTTGGCCCAATGGTGTATTTCCATGATGGACTATATTGGCCTCTTTATTATCCTACTATTATTTTTTCTTCTATTATCAGAATATGAGGAATTGACTACAAAATGTTTTTAGGATGGACTTTAATGTGATATTATACGAGAGTTGGAAATCATTCGATTGAATAATTTTTTTGAGGTGGTGAATCTGGCTCTCAAATCAGAGGGGAACCTAAAGAAGGATCCAAGAGAAATTGATGCATTTTGTTGGATGAATAGTTTTTTATTCTTAGACTAGGTATCATTTTTATGAAAAACTAAACTTTTTAAATACAAGATATAGTTATCCGGATGAACGATTAGTTACTCACTCTAGTATCCATGTATAATTCCATTAGATTTGTTGGTTATGTAACATTAATAGATAGTTTACACATACACTAGTGTATTTTTGATCCTACATTAATATGGGTCACTTGAATAAGTACTACAGAAATGCTCAAATGATGGGATTTGATGGATAATCTAGGAATAATCTATGTATTATAAGGGTGTCCTCTACCGCATATCATTCCTTATGTTTCAGTACTTATGGATTTTGAGGTTGAAGAAATGGATGTGGTACTTCATGAAATGAGTTCCCATATTAGTAGAGTGTCCCAACTCAAGGGACATAGATAATATCACAAGGAAGGGGGATAAGATAGTTTAATGCAGTTCTGCCTAAACATACAAATAGTGAGGGTGTACCATTGATATTATTAGGTACAATGTTGTATGTTTTTTATTTTTATATGGATATATTTGATATAATAGTCTATCATTATTTTATATCTACTAAACTATTTAAGGGTTTGAGTCTAATAGTGGAGTTTGTGTGCGTGGTTATGATGAACAACACAGTGTTGGGTGTACAATAGAGATACATCAAATTATGTAAGGGGTGTTCTCTAAAGATTGACTAGTGTCATTTCTGTTAGAATAATTACATATTTTAAATGAAATGTTTTGACGTGATTTTTGTTATGAACATGATTTTATCATACTAATCCCATATACACAGTTTCAGTAAAATACTGACCATTTCATCTTTGTAGGGTAATTGTTATGTTCATTGTGGAGATTGGGATATAAAGGATGATTTTACAAGGATTGTTCATCAACAACTAATAGAGATCACCACCAAAGATTGAAGTATTTTTCTAGATTATAGGGGTTATAATGAATGTTGTCTTTCAACCCATAGCGGAACAGATACATGTGATGTCTTCAGAATAATTTTTTAGGCTACCACTATAGAGAGATGCAGAGTTTACAATTTCGATCATTCCTTATGCTGAACTAGTTTCCAATCCACCTAATCGAATGTTACCTACTAGTATTAAAAAATTTAATATTAAACTGGAATTATTAATTCAATGCGATTAACCTATACATGTACACCACTTTGGGGTTATCATGTTTTTTCTAATATTTGTGGTGGGAAATGGTGGTTTGATTTCTAAAGATTAACCAGAAGATAGTGAATTAAAAGTATCAACTTCCCTATAATGATGATCTCTTTTTCCAGTTGAGTGGGTCTTGTGTTTCCCCCAAATTCAACATGATATAAAGGTATCATCAGTAGATAGTTATAATTTCTGTTATACAAAGCAGTGGATTTAGAATAAGGTATGCCCTATATGAGTTTGTTAAAATTCTGTTTCTGAGGAAGAAAAATCTATCTAGGATTATGGCCTTGATGAACTGAATATTTCACCCGTACAAGGAATAGTTTGTGGCTGTTTTGGTGGTTGAAATATTTGGGTACTCCAAGACTCATTATGATCATGCACAACATCATGACATTATCTTGAGTGCACTCATAGATCCTCGACAATAAAAAAATATAAATATAATTTTTTTATCGAAAGGATACATTTTATGGGTCACATAATTTCTATGGAAGGTGTATTAGGATACCATGAAAATTTATAGGTCAGGGTTTCTTGGGATTATTCCAAGATTGTTTCTGTATCTATAGATTTTATGGTCAGTGGGTTATTTATAGAGGTTTATCCAAGAAATTTCTCATTTGGTGACACCTATTTTTTCATGAAATAGAAGGGGTCATGTTTGAATGAGTTTTAATATGTGTGAATTATTACTCATATATGAATAACTGAATGAATACCACAGAAATTTTGATGCTACCTAATCCATGTGAAAAGTATATTATGTTTTGTGATGATTCAATTATCTTAAATGTATCAGTTTTAATGCAGAGAAAACTAGTTGTGTAATATGAATGATTTTAATTGTGGAAAAATGAATGGAATTACCATACACACAATATTGAGTTAGATGTGGTGGTTAATTCCATAAAATATTTATTTGGGTGAAATTTGTACTGTGCATACAGACGAAATTTTTTTAATACATATATTCGTAGTGGGATTTGAACACTGACATTAGAGATGGATTGACTATATTCAATCATTTTATTTTGATCTATCCAATACATTGAAGAATTGAAATTATGTTGCTGATGCTATGATAATGAAGACATAGACTCGTGTATTTTAAGAGTCCTGTTTTGAGATGAATATTATGGCCATGTTATAGGATATGTATATTGAGTTTCATGTGGGCTATGATCAAATCAACATAGTATTCTTATATATTGAGTCTAAAATTATATAATGGGTTGCGGATATGTAGTATGGGGGTCCATATTGTTTGTCCTTTAAGTAAATTATTATTTTGGGGAGTCACATTTTGATTTGACCATATATGAGGATGAGGTCATATTTGTAATGAACTACTTTGTTGAACATGAATATATGCACGAGGAGATGATTATTTAATATCATTCCACAATGTGGGTGTTGAATCCTAGTATAAAAAATTTACTCTGACCTAGTTCAACAATATTGGTGGGTACACATGAAAAGGAAGATTGTAGGTTTCAAAACACAATGCTACACCTATTTTTAGGTAAAGGGGATACATAGCAAATTGGTGGTTTTTTACATCCATTTCCCACTGTGAAATTGAAAAGGGAAAACCTTAAGATGGACTTTATCGTTTGAATTATATGAATACCACATTTGAGTTTGGAGATTTGTGTGATTGTGGATTGGTTCACAATGGTAACCAAATTCTTTTATATATGAGATAATTTTATCATGTACTAGTTAAGAGAGATGTATGTTTGGGAGTTAGTATATTTTCATGGGTTTCCATAGAGCATAGTTTTAGACCAGAAAAATGTTTTAATTCTCACTTATGGAATGTATTACAAATGTGATGGGTCCCCATGTGTTTTTGGGTATGTATTTACACCCATATATTTATTGCAAATCACAGAATAATCTCTAGGTTCTAAAGGACATGATGAGGGAACGTGTTATTGATTTTTATGGGCCTTTGGTGTATAAATTAGGGTTGTTTGAGTTCACATATAACAACAGTTATCAAGTTAATATTTATTTTTTACATTATTATTAACTTTATGGTACACTATGGATATATCTTTTGTGTTGTATGGATTCTAGAGAGTATCAATAATGGGATTGAGTCCCATACAGGAGACATCAAAGTAGTTATAGTTTATTTGGAAACATAGGGATACAACTGAGGGTAGGAAGAAGATATATTATGATCAAATTTAATGACCCCTTGAGTTTATAGTGGGTGATCGAATGTTTCCCTAGCTGTCCCTGTGATTTGTTCGCCATCAGATTCAAATAATGTAATGTTGGTTTTGTGGTTTGTTGTATATTTTTAAATTATAGAGAGGACTGGGACAGTGGATTATTGAATTGATCTTCCAAATAGTTTTATTGTTAGTCATGATGTTTTTATTATGTAACAACTTCTTCATTATCATCACAACCCTTTCATTATGATTGATGATAATGATATTGAGATTAAGGATGATGCATCCTCTGAGGAGAATCAGATTTTTGATGTGGATCATGGTGATAGAAAGTGTTGTGGGGAAATTCCATGATGAATTTCTAAGTGTTATGGAAGCACAACCATAATCAAGAGGAAACATTGAAAATGGAAAGAAGATATGTGGAAAAATTCCCTGGATCTTTTTAACTAGATATCGTTGTGATGCGTTAGACTATAGTTCTAGGATGAGATTTTATAAGTTGGGGTAATTTTATAATTTGAACTATAATGAAGATAGATAGTATATTTTTATGTATAATTTATAAAATAGTTTTATCATTTTTAGATTAATATTAATTCAGGCGAGTTCTGTATTGTATTGGAATATTTTAGAGGGGTATTAGGAATTGAATGGTCTTCGTACAACATTCCCAACCCAAGCTCCCACCCTTATAAAACCATGAATCGTAGATATACTGGAATTTAATGGATAGTACATGGTTTTTTTCAAACCATTAACCACTTAGGAGAGATCATAGAACCCATTTTTAAAGGTGCATGGTTATGTCATATGATTAGGAAAACTATACAGCTCTGCCCTGGAAACTATTCACAAAGAAATTAAACACCGCATAGTTTTCTAAAAATTTCTCAAACCCCCTACTTGTTATACCATTTTTCCACTTCTTATCTTGTCCCAATCTACCATGATTTTGGAGGATATGGAGAGGATTGTAGGGATCCTAGAACCAATTTCATGGAAAATCAATGATCTGGTGGAAGGAATCACCACCAATCACATATGTGATCTGTTCCTTATTTGGTTCCACCCTCTCCAATATTTTTCTTTCCCTACGTAAATGAATGATTTTTCCAATGATATATCTAGTTTATAACATGGTTTTTATATATCTGGGTTTTGTTGAACTTGGTCTGTGGTGTTGATCCAAGATCTCATCCACTAATTTGATTTTATACATTCAACATTAAATTGAATGTTATGATATGGATAGTGTCCATAAATAAAATTGAGGTAGGTTTTATTGTTGTTAATTCTCATATTCTTGATTATTATTTTATTTATGTAACTATGAAATTAAAATTTCACATTTGCGAAATTTTATTTTAATTTATGTTAATTAATTGATTCCGTTTAGACTGTGAAATCATTCATAGATCCTATTAGACCCATTAATTATTATGGGAACAGATAGGAATTAAAACACTTGTGATGTGACAAAAAATATGAAATGAAGAAAAATGACATTTGATATTTTTTGAATAATGGGTTATTAATATGGTTGATAAATGGTTTATGAATGTGGAACCAAAATATTTGATAATTTTGAACATTGGGATCAATGAGTTGTGGGTCAAGTGATAATACTCCAAATATAAATTGGGTGGTAGACAACTGATCAATTATTTTCAGTTAAATATATTTATTTGAATGTGATCCTTAAGTTGAGGGATAAAGACTACCATTCTAAATACCCATGGGGTTCTAGACTGCTGGTCGAGGACCCCAATATATTTATGTGAAAATGGAATTAAATGAATAATGAAATACTAGGAAATAATGGATTGTAATATTATATGATGTATTGTTCAGACTCTGACATAGACTGAAAAAGGTATGATTTATTCGGGTTCCACTGTGAATCAAGGTGAATATTTGAATAATTAAACAATATTAAATTTTCAAATGATATAATTTATCATATGTAGTTTATTTTTTATACATATTCATAAATTTTTATATTTTGTAAATTGTTTTAAACATGATTGGTGGTGGCCTCCCATGTTTTACTAACACCCTACTCGGGATACTTGATGATTAACTTGATAGACATCATTTGGTTTAGTAATGGATAATGGAAAAGGCATTATTTAATATGGATGAGGTGGGACAAGGGATGGATCATTGATGAGAGAATCAAATATGATGTAGGTACCCATTTGGGAATTCTCAATGTGTCTTTTTTTTGGTTTGCATTAGACTTTGGAAAATAATATGGAATGACATATATAATGTTTTTTTTGATGGAAAACTTTTTTTGTTTTCAGATTCATCATCTAATGTTGGATGATTATTCATTATAGTATTACATTTTTTTAATATTTGAATTTGGATATTTTTTACTTATCTATACATTATTTAATCATTAGTAAATTAGGTGGAGTATCCCAACATTACATATGATACACTCTATACTAGTCGGTATCCTCCTGTGTATGGGAGGCATGCATAAGGTCACATGATGAGCTAGCTCAGGGAATCTGTAAGTGGCTCCTAGTTCAGGGTGTTAAGAAAATGAATCTGCACCTATATACTTGAATGAACATTTATTTATAGGAAACACACCAACAGTTATATTTTTGTGAATTTCATAGTTGTTTTTAATATATATGGTTGATGTACACATGAATTCAAAACAAATACTTATTCATCTAATTTCGTTTTGATAACACCATTGCAATTCTCAAACAAATGTGTTCTAAAAAGTAGTAATAATAATTAATTTGATTATGAACATATAATTTTAATGTAATAAAACTTTTTAGATGATGAATTAAAATTAAACCACATCAATAGACATAATATCACCCCACTGATATATTAGATATCATTACACAGATAGACTAAATAATGTCATAGAGATTTATTAACTATAATCGTACTGTTGTAATAAATATCATCTCAAAAATATATTAAAAATGTTCATACTAGTAGATAAAATATATTGATATTGATAAACTCGATATTGGAATACCAATATTTTTAATATAGGTATGCCTATAGAATGGATTTTTGGTAATCCAGTGGACTCGACTTAAATTTTTCTAATGGACAATACTTATGTTATTTGATGGATTGGACCAGAATTTAATGTCAATATTTATTTGGTTAATATGTATTCTTATGTTTGGTATCACATGTTAATTTGTATAGAAACATTATAATAACTTGATGATTAAAATGTTAATAGACCATCTTTTTAATAATGTTTTGTGAGTTTTAAAACTAAGGATTTAATTGGTAGAATGTAAAAATTCGAAGAAAAAATATACCCATTATTGAAAATATCAAAATCAAAAACATAAACATAAAAAACTAATAATGTTGAAAAACATAAAATCCAATTATTCATTTGGAAACACATATCCATTTACCTTATCTATCACAAAGTTTCATTATGACATCATTTGATAAACAAACTATGTTCGGATCAAATAAATTAGACATCTTCTAAAAATTTATAACAACCTAAATAATATTTTATCTCACAAATAACATCCTCAAATAATTATCCCCAAATTACTTCTAAAAGAACATCTCCCCATTTGTGATTTTAAAAACTAAATAAGGGATATTGAAAGTATACAAATTCTTAGTAATAAAAATTCAATGTAAAAAATTACGAAATATATAAAAACATCCATAGAAAATATATAATGAATATTTATCTGAATTTTTTTTGAAAAACAAAAAATAAAATATATGAATGTAAAAAAATTCAATCTTTAATCCATTCGTAAATTATTTTAAACATTACAACAAATTAAATGTTCATTACAAAAAATATTCTTTTTTTCATCATCCTTGTGATGATTTTCATTTTATAGAAATCATATTTATTCTTATCAGCTTCTTATTACATTTGGTCCAACTTCACTGCCCATTCTTATGTAACATTAAATCTCAAAAAAAGATTTTTTTAATATTTTCATCTTTTTCTTTTAGAGACATATTCTTTATACCCTTAGCTTTAAAATATTTATCATCAGCTTCCAGAATTGACCAATTCTTCTTCAACTCAAATATTTCCTGAAGTTTAGACACTGATAATTACTTGAAATGTTTAGTAAGAACATTATTTCTAACAACATCTATTGATAACATTTAAAAAGAATCTATAATTTTAAATCTGGTAATATTAACACTATAAATTTTTATTTTATGATTAGAATTATCAATCTATATATCTTTTAGCCATTTGATTTTTTACTCATATTATTGTGGCTTTTGAATTTATATCATAATCCATAAATGATTTATCATTAATTAGAAATATCTCTAGAAACTAATTTAGTTCTTTATATTTCTATAATACAAGTGACTGCTTCTAAATATGATTGTAATGAGATTTAATATTCGGAAGGAATGGAATTTCATAAACCAAATTATTCAAATAATCAGTAATATATGTAAATCACTGTTCTCTTTTTGGATCTAAACACATTTATGGAGTATCTACTATGTCTGATGAGACATTAGACACATAGTTTCTTGATAGTCTAATAGTGCATTCAACCATTTATTTTTCTTTCTCATTAATATTTATATATTCTTAGACATATAATACATCTATATTTTTATCATACTAGGATTTTTCTAACACTAATTTATGAGGATGAAAATTTTGATCCAATTTTTTCTTATCTCACTTATTTCTCTAAGAAAAAAATATCAAAAATCATTCTTTGACTATATTGGAAAAGTTTATGATTCATTGGAATTATTTATATTTATTCATCCTCTATGTATTATATAAATGATTTGATCTAGAATATTCTTCCATTTCATTTCCTAATTTTTTTCACCTATGTATCATTATTTATGAGGTTAGATTTTCCACTCTTCTTTGAATATTTCTTATCCAATTTTTTGTTTCCTAAAATAACAATTCCAAATCCAACCAATTTTCCTATCCATTTATAAAATAGTAGTGGTACCTAAGAAGTTATAATAGTTACATATTATAGAACAGAATAAGAAATAATAACAAAAAATGACTGATATGATATTTAAATACTTATAAATGTTAAATGGAATGAATTTATTGATATTTCTCTCCAGTATTTGTAAGAAATTTTTGTTCTTCTCTCTTGAGACCATTCATAAAAATTTCAGAAAAGTTATCCTCTTTAATAATTTTATAATATTTTTGGATTTTCTCATATACATTAAATTTTTATCTGGTTTTATTTTTTACTGAAATGTTTTAATCCTTATCTAAATGAAATTTAGAATATCCAAAACTCATGTCACCTTTCTTGGTTATCAATTCATTATATACATCATCAGTCATGGTTTTACCATTATTTTATGGTTGTGGACTATATGATACTTCATTCATTTTTTACACATTATTTCAATTTATTTACATTGGCATCAAAAGAACTATTTTCTAATTTAGCCACAAACATCTTTATTTTCAGTACCAAAATGTGTTTCATCATTGAAATTTTTTCCTTACCCATCATTGGGATATTTTTTCAAATTTAAAGGGATTTATTTTAAACCTTCATCAATAAAATGATATTTACCAATATTTTTTATGAAACAAGGTAACTTAAGAATCATTAACCTCATATAGAAGATATTTATTATTTCAATTGATTATAAAATATAATTTATAAGATTTATTTTTCATATACTTATCAAATAATATTGAAATAATTTCCTGTACTTTTAACGTTTCTTGGTCTCTCTTCCTCAGTATTAAATATCCGTGAATACATAATGAAACCACCTCTACATAAAGATTTAAATATAATAAATTCCAAACATTCTCAAAAGATAGAAACATAGATTTTTTGGCCTTATTTTCCGCAAAACATCCCGACATCTCTTAAATTTTATGTGTTATTATATAGGCTTTTCCATCCTTTGGGAATTTGACTAAATAACAAATATTGTGCGTATTCATTTTACACATATCCATGAAAATAATAAATATAACAACAAAAAAATTATCTTAATTAGTCAATTAAATGTAAGAATAAAATTATTTTACTATATCTTAATAGTGATGATCAAAATATTCCTTTTCTATTAATACCTTATCCTAACCCTGAAAATGAATTACCTCTTTCAGAAAAAAATATATCTTATTGTATAATTTATTTTTTTATTAATAATTAATTAACCACTTCTTTGTTTTATATTTCATAGATTTCTCTTCTTGTAAAGACAAATAACTGGTGATACTTGGTCAGATAAATATATATATGAAAAAATGATAGACAACAAATTATATTGACCAACAATTTGAGAGATGAGGGTCATTAACAATTATAAAATATGATGTGGGATTTTGTGACCCTAAAAAAATTATAGGCATGTGTTCTACTTCCTCATATCCGATGATTTTGATTGAATTCAATAACATGATCACATGATCACGAGTTTTCTACAGAATATATAAAATTATTTATAAATTATTATTTTGTTTTTAAAAATTAACCTATTAATGGACTGATTTATTGTCTTTAAAAATAAATTGTTTTTAGAAAATTAATTAATATAACATAATTTAATTCACAACTAATCTAATATAACAAAATATAATAAATAAAATTGAAAAGTATTAAATAAAATTCATAGAAAAAATGTTAACATTATAACATAAATACATTCTTATGAAATGTTATTCTTCTTTTTTTGAAATAATTTATTATTAGAAACAGAAATGTTTTTTAACTAATTCTCTAGTAAATTTATGATTAGTAAAAAAACATAAAATTTGTGAATCTGATATATTTTCAAAAACTATATATTTGATAAATTGAAATTTTTTAAAATTTACAAATCTAAAAAAATATACAAAGAAAAAATGTCTTTTAGAGAAACAATTTTTTTGAAAATAACATAAAATATTCTACCATTTTGAAAAAGATTTAATTAATATAAGAATTAATGTAACAAATTGTTGATATGAATGTTCACCTGATATGGACCATTCTTAAAATGTATTTAATATTATTAAATCTATTAATCAAAACAATATTTTAAAAATATCACCAAGTTTTTCTTCCATTCCAATGAATTGTAAAAAAATTATCTTTTTTTGTATAACCCAACACGAAATAATGTTTTATATTTATTTTCCTTCCTCATGAGTGATGTGCGAGATTTTTACTTAAGGCAATGACACACGTCTTTCCACACAAATTATTAGTTTTACTAATTCTAATGTAATTGTCTATGAGTTTCAGAACATTATCATACCAATCAGAATAATGAATATACTCAACATTAGAAATATAAATTGTACATTTTTATTTCCAATATTTCAAAAGATATCCCATATCACATAATTTTCTTATGCTACCAAGTTTGTAATTTTGATGTTAAATAAATTAAAAATTTGAAATTAATGATTTTATAGAATAACAATATAACATATTATAATGATTTTCCCCCAAGCATTTCTACGAACATGAAATATTACCCCCATGATTATTATAATATTGGTGAAAACATATTTATTTCTAGTTATAGGTCCAGAGAAACCAATATCTATGAACAATATATTATTTTTGGTATATAACTTACCGTCCATAAGAAAATATCATATATTTGAAACCCATGACTTCCAGTATTCTGTATTATTAGATTGTAATATTTTTTGAATATACACATTACAACATTTCAATGTTTATTAAATGTGATTTATGTTAAAAAAAAATAGCCCTAAAAATTCAAAAGTATTGAAATTCTTAAAGACCATTTATTCTTCTAGTGACAACAACATTTAAAAATTAAATATAATTGTTAACTTTTCAGGACAACATAATTATTTTGAAAAAATTTTATCTATTACTAAAACCCATTAAATATACACTCCAAGGATGTCTTATTTTACAATACATCTTATAAAAATTTTCATCACCAGTGGTAATATTTGACACAATCTTCCTCAAATTAGATATTTTAGAATTTATTTTTACATATATATTCTATTCCTTAGTAGAATATTTTATAAAAGATTCCAAAAATCATTTATCAAACATGTTTTTTCATATTTTTACATATCTTATTGTTTTTAATGATATTATTTTATCAAAATTCGTTTAATCTAAATATTTTTAAATATCAATTATTTTAATAGTAATTTTAGATATTATTCAATTTTTTTCACACATTTATCATGAGGAATGTCATGTTATTTATAAATATTTAAATGATTATATTATAATAATTTTAAACTTTTAGAAACCACATTGAAACATTTTAAATTATTAATTTAATTTGAAGAAGAATGTTCTATTGTAGAAGTTGTAGAATTATTTTCATTGATATCCTGGTCAACATAATTCTTATTTATAGTAATATTTTTTATAGATTCAGCAGTTAAATTTTCCTTGAGGTAAGTAATAACAATTGGAATATAAAAAAAGGGTCAATTAATATTTTTATAATAACTAAAACTATCATAATAACATTATTATGATCTATCTCTACCACTAACAACCCATTTATGAGAAGCTCTGAAACTGTTATTTATTTTTCAAAAAACTATTCTTACAATTTTTTTCATAATTCATTTCATTTTTATGTTTTATTTTCAAATTTGTAAAATCTATTTGTATAGGTTTATATTTATTACATTCATAATATATAACTTATAAATAATCTTTTTTATCAATTCCATATTTGTGATTCTTTACATATCTGTATTAGAAATTCTTCTTTAAATGTATATTAGTATGCTCTCAGAAATATTAAAATTCAAATTTATATATTTTTTTGACAAATACACATTGATACAACCTTATCATTTTTATTCATAGAATACATTAATTATTTCATAACCTATTGAAGTACACTCGAAAAAAATATAATTTGTACCAGAAGAAACTCCTCCCAATTTTTTTAATCTTTTTTATATGACATTGAATAATCCTTCATAAGGATTAAACGTTCCAATAAGATATTATAATGTAATAAGTGTAATTATTATACTATCATCCACATATGTCATTTTAGACTCCGATCTACCAGGAATGGTCAAAATAATTCTTTCAACTAATATCTCATCAGTAAGATATACCGCTCCAAGAGATTGTAATGTATTTATAATAGTAAAAATTCATCAATTCATCTTTGTAAATATTTCACTAGTTAAGAAATAAAATTCATGATTATCAAAATGAACATAGATCTTCTAGTTTAATTATATTTTTAGATTCTAAAATCATTAAATTTTATTTTCTTCCAAATAATATTATGGACTCCAAAATATGAAATTGAATTATATATGATTCTTGTCATAGAACACATCGAAGTATACCATTATCTGTAAATCAACTAATATTTAAATTTATTATAATTAGTAAAATATGTATCATTATTCTCAGTAATATTCTTGTCACTAGTTAACATAAAAAAATCATAGCACTATAATTTATAGTGAACATATTCATTCTAATACTCTAATTCTAATAATATTTAAGACCAAATGTTGGTGGTATACATTGATTAATATTTTTAAGAGTAATAATGTTTAAACCCATAATATTATATAAATAAACTCATTTAACAATATTCACATTAGATTAATAAAAATTTATAAAAAAAATTATAAAAAATATTTTAAAACATTAGAAAACCATAGTAAATAATAATAGTAGAACATATAATTTAAATAAGTAAATATGTATTTAATACTAATTGTAGTATCGTAATAGTATATGATTGCTAAAAGAGGGGATGAATTATTGTTTAGAAAATAAAACTGGCTTAAAACAAAAACCTTCTTTTTCATTGTGATTGGACTCAAAAATCATCTGATGATAAAAAAATGAATCATACTATGAATTCAACATAAAAATATAAGTAACTAAATGATCATATAAACATTACAATAAAATGGATATTAGGAGTCCTTTGTAAAAGTAATATTTATTACATAAACAAAAAATTTAACAAATAATTGATAAAAATTAAAATGTAATGACTAAAATAATGTAAGAATGAATTACAAAAATCCATATAAATGGTTTTTACACTTCATCATTAAGAGTTATGGAAGTTAAAAAATCACGCCTTCAGATATCCATGGTTTTCAACATAACAATATTTTATGTATTCCTTGACTAGGGAATCCCTTGATTCCGTGATTGGTTTAAGATATGTCTTATAATATAATTAAATCCCTTGATATTATTATTAGAATCAGATCTGTCTTCTAATACCCTAGAAGTCCTCAATCAGCCAAATTAGTATCAATAATATTTTTATCCGTGGAATCTCTCAATCAAAACCTCGATCAGACACAACATACAAATGAACAAGTGATCTATGAAAATTACAATCCACACTATTCATTCCTTATAATATGATCTATCTACAATATTACAAATCATTAGAATTATATGTTCATGGATGAAAAATCATTAGTTGTGTTTATTTAAAAATTCATTAGCTACCAACAACTATAATTCATTTATATATATATGAATATCACATATTTTCATATATCATAGAATCTCAATTTTTTATTCCACTTCCTTGGATAATCTTTACCTGACAACTAATCAAAAAGTTCTTCAACCGATGTATTTTTTAAATAATAATTACAATGTTGTTACAATTGTATTCTTATATGTTTTAATAATTATAAATCTTATAAAAAATTTATTATTTGTATTGAATAAAAAATTATTGTTTGAGGAATTAAAATTATGTCACATCGATAGAAGAAATATCATCCCAATGATATATTAGATATTTTTGTACCATTAGACACAATATAATCAAATTTATATATTGGATATCATCATGATTATTGAATAATTATCATCACACCAATATATTATATATCATTATACCAATATATTATATATATTCATACCGATAAACTATATATCATCCTACCATTATATTTAATATATTCATACCTATAGACATGAATTTTAATAATTTATGGGACAATACTTCTATTAGTCAGACGGACTACAAATTGGTATGTCTAATAAATCATATTATTATGGAAGGAATATATTTTTATGTTAATAATAAATCTTATATTCTATAGAATATGTTTTTTATACAAATGAATTATAAAAAAATGTGTATTAAAATGTTTATAAAACATATTTCTAAATTTTTTTGGTGATTTTCAAAACAATGGGTAGGATGGATAGAATTAAATCTTCGAACACACAAATTTAATGATTACAATTCTGAATTTTATATAGAGATAATAAATATGCACAAACCAAAAATAATAAACTAGATAATTCATGAAAAATCAAATAATAACCATCTATTAAAATTATTTTAATATATAATTGTTTATAAACAAGTAATACAATGTTACAAGTAAATCATATATGATATTTAAAATATTATTACTATTATGGAATAAATTTAAAAAACCCTATATTTTTTATATTGTATGTTCAAATTTCTACAATGAAAGTTGAGTCTTTAGGAAATGTATTTGTGTCTTACTTTTATCTCTATGTGGCATAGTACATATTATACAATTGTTTCTTTTGTTTGTTGGATATAACATATTAATGAATTTTAAAATTATTAATATGGAAGTTGTGAAGATTTTCATATCCATTAATTTTTTTTTCTTTCTTGAGGATTATGAGTCAATTGTTACCATTGTGGAAAAGGTTTTGTGAAACAATTTTATTTTATATTGGGATTGTTAATTATTATGTATCTAATGATCTAATATTATAATATATCTCCCATGAAATCCATTTATTTCCATCTATATAGGTTATTTATTGAGAATACTTTACTTAATTTTATTTAAATCTGATTAAGTATAAACAAGTCAAAAAACGTTTTTTTGATAGATATAACTATTTTCCACTCTTCAAATAAAGATATTATTTCATCCATGTCCATCTACTAGATAATATATTAATGAAATTTTTTACTAATATTTTATAATTTTTGAGGAAATATTTTCCCAATTTTTAATTTTATCAATTTTTTCATAGGAATCGTCTTGTTTTTTATTGAATGTAGAAGTTTCAAGTTTTTACCTAAAAAAGTGAAAGGAGTCAATATCAACTTTAATGAAATGGATGGAGTTTTTAGACATCATCAACACTCAATTATTTAAGGATTCCGTTAAAAATTTGATGAGTTATTCTAAAATATATATTTTGACATTGATATTTTATAAGTATTTATATTTTAATGAAGTGATTTAAAAAGAGAAAGGCCTACATCCTCCTGAATGTATTAAAGATCATTTTACAGAATTTATATTCATCAATGACAATAAACATAGGGTTTTCTTATATTTTATTAGTGATATGATCAAATGGTATGATAATTTTTCTTTTTATAGATAGTTTGTGAATATGATGATGAAATATTTATGAAATCTATTTATTTTATACGGTTATGTTAGGAGGACTAGATGATATTTTTAAGAAATGATTTTCCCTTGAAATTGTTATGAAGTGATAACATGATAAATGTCTTATGATATTATGAAACACATATGTTTGGTTTTCATTATGTGATGGGTTGTTGTATTATAATCCAAGGATGTTTTTTATGTTATAACCCATGAATAGTAGTTCCGTTATAAAGCAAGGATGGTGGTTACGTTATAACCAAGGATGTGTGGTTATGTTACTAACTAAAGAGAGGGGATGATGTTATATATATTCATTGATTTGGGTAATTATGTATAATTCATTAGTTAATAATGTTATGAATTAATGAAAATTCATGTTCATAGTGTTATTCCTTATCCTACATTAATACCCATAAGGTTATGTGTGGACTCTTTTTAATGTCCATATGATAATGCATGGACTAAGATTTCATGACCTTAGATTTATGAATGAGACTAATTTCACATCCTTATCTGTATTAATGACCCTATTTATATTTATAAATATTCATAATATTTTTATATTATGTTTTTGGCACATTCTTATGTCTATGTTATGATATTTTGGATTATATTTATTTATGTTCTTTATAATATATGCCATATGAACTGGTAATATTATTTCCATGACTCAATTTAATGGTCAATGTCATGTATAGTATTGTTTTCAAATGATCCTATCATATTTTCCTACCTATATGTTTAGGTTATGTTTAATTTAAAAAATTATATCTACCATTTTAAATTAAAATAGAATAAGAGATTACCTTTTCTTATGTTTCCATTACTGATTCCATTGACATAAGTCTTAAGTATAGTATGTATTAGGATAAGATATTAATTTGATATTATAAATATTTGTCATGAAATAATAAGATAGTGTATTTAGTCTCCAAAGATACTAAACCTTCAAAATTCATGGGCATTTATTTATGAAATATCTTAAATACTCATCTAATAAGATTTTATATTTATCTGCAATGATCATGAAGCATTATAGGGGAACTTCACAACCCCAAACTATGATTTATTATCTTGTGTAACACCATATAAATATCTTTTAAGGGGTATCAATGTTCCTCCCAAACTCTGGTGCCCATCCTAATCCCCTTCCACGTGTCTGATTTTTAGTTTTCTTCAAAATCATTGGAGATAAACCATCCTATCGAAACTATGACACTATAAAACTGGGATACGATACTGGAGGAACTTATTCCTATACTTTTTACCATAAAATTACTCTATATGGTCATTAATATAAGAAAATCACCAACTTTAATGTCTATACATCCCACTACTTACCTGTTAGTAGCTGTTGTAGTGGGTCTTCATTCTACTAGAAGATGATCTATCAAATCATCCATCTAAGATTTTTTGGCTTCCACTAGGGTCCTTTGTTAGGTTCCCTTACATGATGATATACTAATACATCATGTATTCATGTTTTCTCATGTTAATGAGAATTACCCATTACTTTATCTCATAACGAATCCCATCCTAGAAATATTTGACCATAGATACCACAAACTGTACCAAATGGAGAAAACTAATCTATGTTGGTGAAACATATAGTGTATTATATCACTAAAATTCTACACTCCATTAGGTTAATGAAATTAGAAGATCACATATGGATCAACCAATATATATATAACTGTATTTGGGACATCACCTTTTAATCCTTCGAGGATATATCTTCTTTATAACTGGATTTCTCCAAAATGCCCCACTAATGATTGGATGGTCTTCATAACGTGGTCGTTTTAAGATTCACCCAAATGGTTGTTGGTGTTTCAAGGTTTTTAATGATTATCTACCATGATTAAATATAGAATTATGATACCTGATTTCCTCCATTTCCAATTAACATAGAAATACAATATATTTGGAATTCTTGGGATTGATCCTATATCGAATATAATGCATGAAGCGTATCCACATATATGAATCACATAACCCGTAGGATGATGAAGAGAAGTAGTTCATCCATTTTTTACTTCAAATAAACTTTAAGATACTGATCAATGATTTATGGATTATTCATATTACAAATATCATGAATTTTATCATCAATAAAATAAAGATGAATTTTATCTATAATAGATATTTTACTCTATCGAACAAATGATATACGAAAAGGTCAACCTCAAAGGTGAAAACAAAAAAAATATATATACAAGCTCCAGGTTATTCTTTACCTGTTGTACCTATAGAATTATCATACCATTATTGTTTCAAATTTTAATTTTATTAGTCATTTAATGGTAGTATGTTTCAAATTTTATATAGGAAGATATGTCACATTCGATAAAGATGTCCCTAGAATGAACAATTCATGTGAAAATATATTACAACATGACCATCATGGTTTATGTATAATAACCTTGTTGCATTCTCAAACAGATGTATAATCTGAATAAATGTAATCATCACAATACAATGAATCCCTCGAGGTCAAGTAAAATCAAAACTGTAATAAAAGAATGACAACAACATCAATACCATCATTAGTACATTGGTTTTCCCCATATTTGGGTTATCAACCCAGATACATAATACCATTACAATGATTTGAAATATATAATTCTCATTTATTTCTTTACAATGAATGATAGAAACTGAAAAACCACATATGATGCCACTTTTAACATCATCGTCTTGGTTCTTCCTCATTTGACTGAGATTTGTAGTTGTGTGGCCTCATGTGTCCCACTATAAATTCTAGAGGCTATCAACTAATAGTGAGGTTGTTGGGAACATAGTGGGGGAGTATACACACTCTTCTATAAAGATAAAATAATATTAGAAATAATATAAATAATAAGTCATGAGAAATAGAAAAATAAAGGGGAAAACCAAAAAAACCAAATAATATTAGAAACCATGTAATAATAAGTAGAATATTACTAAACGAATTGTTGATGTACAAAAATGTATATGAATAATAGAATAAATAAAATAAACATTGAAATCATGGACCTAATCACTTTTTTAGTCCCATCTTTATTATCCCACCCATCTATAAATAATAAAATCATGTACTTGTCCCTTTGACCCTGTCTATATTCTTGAGTACGAAGTTGTAAAAAAAAGGGTGTGACTACATCTCAGTAGAATGACACCCATGATGTAAAAATATTTAGTATAAATATATAGTAAATTAAATTAATATAACATAAAAGGGTATTAATTAAAAAAATATTCATAAAATGAAACAAAACAGCCCCCCCTTGGGCAACTGGTTGACACTCAGGTAATCTAAACTTGATTTGGAATGATTTTTAATATCTCTATAATGTGGTGTGTCATGCTATTTATATTGGATAAGCTATAATGTTAGATTGTTCACATACATATGATATATCACTCATTTAATCTCTAATGTAAAAAAATAATTTTCTCTATAGGAATTTCAAAATCAGGAGTTAATTATGTATTCCACATAGTCTAATACCACATGGTCTAATACTATACTGGGGTTAATGTTACCATCTCATATTGGGATCTATGTAAATGTCCTATGATGGATTCGATTATGTATTATCATAAATAATACCATACCAAGGGTAATGTAACCAAATCAATTGTTTACATTCATATATCTCATTCTATTGTTTCTTACGAATTCATATGGAAGAATTACGTATGGTATGTAAAGTAGCCATCTAACTGGGATCCATGAGAATGTCCTATTCCGTATTTTTTATTTCATCCCATTCTGTAATACAATAAAATATTTAAAAAATTACAGTTATTATATTCTCATACCTTATATGAATAAATAGTATCATGTGTCATTATATATTGAAATATTACCTCAGGTAACATTTAAAAAACATCTTGTGAATGTAGTCCAAGGAACACAAAGAATTAACTAGTTCAGACATGGTATTATAATCCAATATGATTATTTTAGCCAATTGAAAGGTAAAAATCCAGTTTTTATCAATTGGTGTATTCTCATTTCTAAGATAAATAAAAAAATTAATATCTCCCATGTTACCATTATTATAATTAATTTGTTAAGAAAATTATCACCATAAAGTGAATTTTCCAAAAATTTATATTTCATCACGGTTTATCACACCATTCTAGTAGTCTCAAGTCCAATTTACAATTCCATCAGACCTTAAATGATACACGGTAATAATACATATATTTTGTTATCGAAAAACTGGATTGTTGAGGCTGTTTTACTAAATAGAATGGAAATGTGATCACTCTAATTTTACATACTAGAGGAGACATAAAAAATATTTTGTGAGCTAATCTAGAAAAGCATCCTCATAAGCATAGAAAATGTAAAATTTCCTAAAATTCAATGGAAGAACATTTGAAATTACTTATTTCATATAATAATGGACAAAGAACTATTCTTACATAGGTATAAATCAAAATATAGAACAACTATTTCTTCCCATTAGAATGAACCAAATAAGACAGAGAAGAAGAAATAGAAGGATTATATCACATTATGTGTCTAGAACACCAAGATGAAAATCCTTATTACTTCATGATTGAATATGATTTATAGTGGTCCCCTTCCTAGGAAATAAAATCTAGAGAATTTAGTGACTTATCATATACACAAGATAAATGGGGTTTAATAGAACTCCATGTTCATCACAATCAAAAAATAAAATAGGGATTCACAGTGTGAATGAATCTTCTCTAACATACACTATGAAACCATACCTTTGGATTAAAACCCAAAAAATAAACTTTTAAATCCTAAATAATTTGCATTCTTTAAAATATTTTATTTTGGTATGAATATAATCCATTCATGGAAATAATGAGTTGCATGGGGCATTCCAATTACCATTCATGCCTTTGTACGATTTTAATGGGGTATACCCCAATTATATCAAATAGTGAATTCATAATTAATTGGAAAAAATTAATCTACATCAATTCTATATATCCATATCTTTGTTCTTTCACCTATAAAACACATTCATAATAGTGTAGAAGGACCTAATACTGATGTTAAAAAAATAACAACCAAAATAAATAATGTATATCTCAAAACCAAAAGAGGGACACAGTAGAAAAATAATGGATCTTAAGATATATATTAGTTTGAAAATGTATTTAACTTTTTTTTAAAAGTTAATAAATTTCAATCATATTTTTTATATTTTAATTTTATCCACTTTATGTAAAATAATAAAATGATAGATTTTTGGAAAAAATAACATGTTAAAATAAAAGAATAGTGTTTTTAAGTCACATAATTATACTCACTCAATTAACTTCATCATTACCTCGCTACTGATTTAACAAGATAACTGAATTTAAGTTATTATGAATAAATTATAACTCATTCCATCATATATGGGATGTAATGAAACTCATGATAAAATATAAAAAATGGCACTGGAATAAATGCTTCAAATAAAACATTGTTTTACTAAATAAGTTTCCTAATTCATTATATGTAAATAAATTAATCTAAATCCACTATAAGATCACATTGTAATAATATAATAAATAAGGAATTATGGAATGTGTATATCCTGAAAGAACATATTATTTGATTAGAGAGGGGAAGAAATTTATAATACATTGATGTCCATATATGACACATTCTTAGTTAAAATTGAAATTTCATGAGGTTTCTATACCTTGAAACCATATTTTGAATCTAGGAATAATATTTCCATATCTATTTTTCTTTTTGGAATGGGAATTCTATTTAATATTAAATATTAGTTAATAAAACCAAAACTATGATTTTCATTATAACTTTTATGGATTTATGAGGGATTAGAAGGGATTATTATCAAACACCAATCACACATAACATAATAATATATATTTGTGATAATATCAAATTGAACAAGTTACATATAAAAATACCTAATAAAAATGATAAAAAATATCAATTATTCCCGAAACATTTAATCACTAACATATATTATAATCTTATTATAATATCCATTTTCTCCATATAAAAATGTATATTTCCATTTAAATGTTATCTAAACATATAATTAATGTATTTATTAATAATACATAATTTATAAATTTTGAATATATGTATAATTTAATTTATTATTATGGCTAAAATTTTATAAAAAATAAAAATAAATCTTAAATATATATATTTTCCATTAAAAAACTAACTATTTACATTTTTATTATGATACTTTCGACTTATTCCTATAGTATCAAAGTACCCATGAAAAAATTTATAAAATCATTGAAAATTAATTACTCTAGGCCCAAAAATTCCTAAATAAACTATTCAATAAATTCCAAGAAAAAACCTATGAATATCATAATAATTATTCTAACCATAAATATTAATAAATTCAAAGTTTAATAAAACTAAAATTACCCTAGATAAAATATGAAAATAAAAAACATATAAAATCACTATTAAAAATAACATCTTATATTATATAAATGATAAAAACAATCACCTAAGATTCTATAAACCCATAATATGTAATATTATTCATATGAACAGATTTTAACATAACATTGTGAAATATAAAATATAAATAACCATTTAAAATTATTAAATTCATGAAATTCATGAAAAGAGTAAAATAAGAGATAAAGTGAATGAGTAAATAGATAACCTTTGATTATTTTGAAGAACACCCATGAAATCATATAAAATAATGGACAAAGAAGGTATGAAGAAAAGATGGGAAATATTATATATAATAGAGGATATTTATTAGAAGAATAGTTATATATTTTAAGGGAACAATTAAATAACCAAAATTCTAAAATATATTATAAAATAGTTTCACACTATTAAAACAACACCAAAATAGATCGAGTACCTGTTATAAGTCCACTAGGTACCTAGTGGAGACCCCAAAGCCACTAATACCTATTCTGATGATTGTGGGTACATGATGATCTCCCAAAATATTATTAGTGTCATAAAAATTTCTTAACATTATTGGGAACTAGTCCCTTAGAATTCCAAATTACTCTACATTTTATCAACTCATATCCAAATTCATCTCCAAATCCTTAAATTAAATGAAAAAATTATCTATAATAGAAACATTTGACGAATTAATACCTAAACCATGAAATATTCCACATTATGTCCAAAATAACACCCTTATCACTATAATTTGGATTAGGACCATTACATCCTACACACTATACGAATTATTATCTATTAGAAGTACTAGGGATGATATTTTTCAAATTATTTATTACCCCTAATTCCCTAAGTCCTACATTGTGGAGTCCACTAACTCATGATCATATTAGGGAAATCAGGGTCACATTTGGATTCATAGATTTAATAAGGAGAAGATATGTTTTAAGGAATATATCAAGGTATTATATAAGGTAACCATATAAGGACCTCAATAAAAATGAGGTGAAGGGGAATGGGTTCATCATTAATTGTAGTCTGTATATGGTACACATATCTATATCCTTAATATCTATAAGAATTGTTTGGAGTTTTTTATTTTTTGACTGATTTATGTTCAAAAATAAATGTTTATATTCTCATTTAAACTCACAATGTTGTTTTATGAAATATGAAAATATATATACATTACAACCACATCATGTATTTATGAATAGGATCACACCAAAAAATAAATGTCTCACTTACAAGTATAAGATTTAAAATTTGATCCAATGAACAAAATACCATTGAATTATAATATTACCGTACATTTCATGAATGAATTATTTAATTACCCATAATTAATGTGTTATGTGACTCCAAATCCAATGGAAATTTCAAACCACAATATGATATCAACACCTTTGATGTTCCATCAACTATACAATCCTCTAAATTCGACCAACACATTAGAATATATGATATCATAACTCCCAAAATGGTAGTATCCTTTGGTCAACTCATTGTAGTATATCAATTATATCAATTAACAAATTATTATTATTTATCAAAATTATCTTCCATGTTTTTTTAATTTCCATCGAAAAAATTTATTTTTAAAGGAAAATACTGGATAAATATAAAATCTGTTACTATTCCATTAATGAGAATCACTATTAGTTAAATGGAAAATTACACTTATACTTTATTATAGAAAATATTTTCTTCAATATAACTTGTGGAAAACATCCTTTTTATATATCAGACTTAATAGAATTATTTTTTTAACATGTAAGATTTTCTGATTGTATCATTGAAAGTATAATTATAAATTAAAACATGACCAAATTAATAATAACAATCATCATGGTAATAATAAGTAGTTCAAAAAAATAGATTTATTGTTATATTAATAACAATAAATAAAAAGGATGTAATTTATGAATGATATAAAAAATCATTATCAATCAAATTCTAACCACAAAAATTGAAATAATTTATGAAAATAATTAATAGAAAAATTATCTCTAATTAATTATTCTATAATTAAAAAAATTTAAAATGGTAAATTATCTATATGTAAATGTTCCATTACGGTATTAAAGTTAAAGAAACATGTTTATTAGTGTTATTCTAGCAACCATATATGTGATTTACCTTAATTAATTATTTATCCCTAAAAATGAATTGAGGGAAACAACATAAAAATTTTATGTTTTATAAAATTAATTAATCATTAACCTGGATAAAAAAATATAAAAAATTTATTTAAATTACAATGTTCCCAAACCATGGATTATTGAATATATACTAGACATGGATCTCAAAAAAACCCTTCGATACCTATAGGATTTGACATAATTATACTAGAGGGTTTCAAAATAAATATCCCATAATCATAAATGTTTCCTCATTATGACCCATTTATTAATGTTTTTAAATAATTTTTTATTGTATTACCACTGTTATTTTTCAAAAAATACCTGATTAATGTAATAATTACAGGGTTTCATGTTATTTTTAAAATATTTAGAACATTTATAAATCACAAATTTTAGTGATTTAAATAATTTTTTATCATTATGAACATTATCCTACATTATTTTGGGTGAATTTTAATGTAATTTGGTAAACATAACTTGATAAGGAGTAGAATATAGTTTCTTTTTGAATAAAATAGATTTGGTAAATTTATATTAGTTCAAAATTACATTGACATCAGTTAATATAGAAATTAATAAAGTATATAAAGAGATACCTATAAAATTTACACATGTTTGCTTAAAATCAGGATCCTATAACAATAAAATGCATGCCTTATATTCTATTTATGTTTAATTTTGGGTATCACAAATCATGTGATATTAACAAGGCCAATATGTAAACTACATCAGGGGAAAATGTAGTTTTTATGTCTATGTCAGATTCAACATCTTGAGGAAGACTATCACTGAATAATTAAAACATAAGTGTTGGTATATAAATAACTTAGAGTAGAAAATACATTCTTAATGCTCGTGATATATTGTATCTAATTTTAAAAAGTTATTTTATGATAAATAATCCAAGGCATCATTATTCTTTGTTTATAATCATATTTACCATAATTATAAAGTGCATGGCATAGGAAATTTTTTGGTGTAACGAATTGGTTATGGTAATTTATTTCTAATATATAAAAATAATATGAATGGTAATCTATTTCACCCCATGATTCAATAAACTATGTATGAATACACTAGTTTATAAGTGTGATACATGATATAGATAAATATTCATAGATATTATATTAGATTAACTCAACCTAAAGATGCATCATAAGAATTTCCCATTTGCTATATAAATTGTATTAAATATATCTGTGTGAGGTTAATGTTAATATCACTCTATCATGGAATAATAACCGTAAACCTTCATTGGAATAATTTAGTACTATCTATTATTGAGAACATTACAAATGGTCTATGGGACTTTTTTTTTATAATTATGATGAGATATTTAATATTTTCTCTCATATCGTGTTCTTTGGACATCATGATATTTCATGAAAACCCATTTAAGTGTTAAGAAACACATTTTCCCATATATATGATGTATTACGACTTGTTTTACTTATAGGATTAGAGACATGTGAATAATTCCACTATTGCATAGCATTTCCAAATCGATTAAATAGGCAGTGATATTCCCATTTGTTAATCATCTAAATAATTTATATTCCTTGATCACCAAGATAGATTTATTGAACATATGGTTTGTGGGAGAAATTATTCTAAAATGTTCTAGTATATTTTATTCTCTTACATTCAATCCTATATGGATGTTATCCAAGATTATAAAATCATTCGATAGTTTTTATTTCATCCCAATAAAAGGAAATGTTGGTTGTTGAATTTTTGATCATCCACTACTAAAATGATTGAATCAATGATTTTATCTATTTTGATGGAGCAATAATCTCTTATTCCTAGGATAATGAATCTCCCCCTTCATATATTTTTCTATTCTAATGAATATCTATTCTCTTTTCACACTTGTTTAATCTCATTACAATCTTTCTAAAATATTAATATATGTTATGGTTATCATCCTAATAAGGATTAATTTATAAAATTAATAGTTATTTTTATATTTGTATCATTCCCATTCATTTAAGAGTTTCGAGGTTTAGTAAGGAATGATCAAGGGGAATTTTTTAGTTACAAAAATTCCAACTAGTGAAGAAAATAGTTTTTATATATCATTGATTGAATTTAAAAATCAAATATTGATTTAATTGTTTTGTTTCCATCCTTTAGTGTGGAAAATTTATGGGTGATACATCTTGAATATTTATTATTGGTGGATAATTTTAATGAAAAAACCTTGGTTAGTCTAATACACTATCATTGATTTAACAATTCCAATTCATTTTTATTCAAGAAAACATATTTTGTAATATATTAATCTTTGTCAAACAAATTTACATAAACACATAAGAGAAACAAGGAGTATTTATTCTTCTCTACAAGATACCTCATGTCACAAAAGTTTTCCAGAATTAACATAGGTTAAATACTAGTTTTTATTCAAAGAACAATTATTTTTCGTAAAAAACTATCGTTATAGTCACAGAGGAAGGAAATTATTAATTATTTATTTCATGATTAATCTATTTGGTTATTTATATATTATGAATAGAAAAGGAACTGATTATCACTTCATTTTATGTAGATTATGGAAGGATTTTTAGGTAATTACAATGAAATATTATATACATTAATCATTTTGATTAATTGTTTTGTGTATCTCAAATACATTCTCCATAAAACCTAATAATTTTTCAATAATTTCTTCTAACAATGTTAATATAGGATATTTAATTTATTTGTAAGACATAACCCTTAGGGATTAATGTGTAATAGATATAATACAATTAAAATTTGGTTTTAATATTATAATCATTATATTTAGCCAAAATGGATTAATTAAACTCATCCCTAAGTTTCACTGTTTATCAGTTGATGAAAAAATAATTTCATTGATTTTAATAGTGTTTAATTTATCTTTAACATGACAGTTTTTTGTGAAGATAAAATATAATATAGAGAGAATTCCCATATTCAAAATATAGTGCATCAAATGAGTGATTTTACAATCTAAATGATTGGGGAGTTAATTTTTTGGTTGACCAATAATTAATTTTTATACAAACATTCTTATAAATATTTATGATTATAAAACATAAAAAGGAAGTCAACCCCATGATAAATTCTAGTGGAAAACTTCTATTTCAACATTTATAATTGTACAAAACACTATTATTTGTCTACCAACATCAACTCATAGTGGAAAAACAATTATTGAATTATTTTCTATGGTATTGTAGAAAATGAAAAGTATCATTTGGTCATTATTTTGGGGGATCCATAATTATATAGTTCTCATTAAAAATATTTTGGGGAATAATATATCAAAATTATTAATATATTTTATATGAAATTCCATCATAAGTAGTTTTTTATGATAAAATTTCAAGCATTACATTTCATTAGTCATAAATTAATAAAATTATTAATATTTTGAGCCATATCATGCTAAAAAATGAAAATTAATAATAACCCAAGACATTTAATATGTATTAATATTTTAGGTTTACAGTTCTACAAACACTACTATACTAAAGTGAGAGTAAGTTAGCCATCTGAATCCAACACCAAATTAGGTAATTTCATTATCTAATTAATCAAGGTTTCAAAATATATTAAAATATTCATTATAGAGATTCAAACCCATGAAAATAAAAAAAACATCCAATTTTTTTTTAAAAATAGTATCACCACACATACATTAGAAACATATCAACCACAATAATTTAATCAAGAATCCTAAATGAAATATTCATTCTGATTTTTTTAAAAAAATAAAATCTACTGAATAAATACACTTGTAGTTCTATATAACCATATTATAAATATGTATAAATACTCTGATAAAATAAATTAAAATTCCATCAATAGGAAAAAAACTAATCCATTTATATTATTGCATAATCTATTATTACAATTATCGTCAATTTTTGGTTTATTTAATTTAGATGTTTTTGTGAATTATGTCATGATTTTATAGAGAAAAAACATTCAAAACATCTAATATGGAGAAAGGTAACCATTCAAAAAAAATGTTTCTTAGTAAAATATCGTAAATTATAATTTAAAATAAATGCCAAATCCAACAACACAATTTCCTTCATAAATGATCTTATTGATGAAGGATATTTTGGATACCAAGAAAAAAAAATATTCCTATGATATTTATGATGGTGGAAATTAACATTGTGATTATGGATTCCATTAATAAATTACCCAAGTATACAAATGTATTATAAAAATACATTTCTTATGATAATGAGCTTAACTGAGAATATTATAGTATATTAATGAAGAAATGTATTTTTATTAATATTTAAATATATTTCAATAAATTTCAATGAACATAATACATTCTTTATGTCTTGTACTTTTGTGAAATCAATTTTCACTAATTTTTGTGATCCATGAGATTTGATAAATTTATTTTTTCACTATATATATATTCTTCACATCAAATTGGGGATATAAATAGAATAATAGGGTTATATAATTTTTATCCCATGAATCCACATTTTTATTTTTTCTTTTGGAAGATGTATCAGTTAAGGTGAAGGAAATGGTTTTTATTATTTAATTTTCTATTATTTGTATAGATAGATAATTTGTCATTCTTATGAAAATGTAAATTCAAGAATATCATTTTTAAAATGTCAAATAATATAATCAATGTTCTTAAATGACCACTTGAAATAGAATTCCTTGATTATTTTGGCCATTTTCAATTTCTTTCGCATTAATGTCCCTTCGAAGAAAAACATTTTTAGAGAAGTTAAAATATAAATCCAATATATTTTATGGGAATTTAAAAAAAAACCAAGATTAAAGCTCAAATTATTTCATAAATATTTTTCAAAATATTTGTTACTATTTATCATAAAACTAAGTAAATAAAATTAATTGAATTTAATAATTTTTTTTTTAATATTTCATATATGATTTCAATTAAATATTTTAATTTAATAGAAGCATTAATTATTTTTTTACAAAAAAATAAATTTGTTCCATATAAAATAGCTTAAGATGATTCCCCCACTAATATAATCAATTTTACTCAAATTAATACTATTTTTATCAAACATAATTTTTTTAAATTGATAAAAAATAATTAATATTGATTATAACAAATAATATCATAAATAAAAAACAAATAGAAATTTTAAAAATATTTTATATAAATAAAGATTCAATTAAATGAACCTTATGAGAAAAAAAATGAATAAGTCCTAAATTTTATACTCACCAAATTTAACTTGATAGTGAATTTAAACTTTTAAGATAACTCTAATGGATACATAAACCTACACAAATCACACTTTTTAAAAAGAATTCTGAAATACTATGGAATTATTTCTTACTATATAATATATATGATTTATAATGTGGGAGGCCTAATAAAATTTTCATTAATAATCATCGATGCACTCTAATTTAAATGATATAATTTAACCTATTCTAGTGAATATTCAAACCTATTTTAGGATGTGTAGTCATTTGAAAATGTTATATCAATTAACCAAAAAATTATTTTTTTTATCCCTTTTATTAATCAAATGTTTTATTATATTTAACAGGGAAAATAGAGTATTTTGTCATACATGTTTCTTCTAGTGATCTATAGGTTCTCATTTTAGTATAAGATAAAAACAAAATCAAATTCACAATCATATATAGAATGATGACATATTAGATTATGTTATTTGGATTATGAATCTCACCTAATAACATAGAAAATGATATGTTACATTTATTATATTATATGTTCTAACATACATAGTTGAATTTCTAGATGAAATTTAATTTTTGGAACCTCGTTCGCTCTTTTCAATCATTCATAAACAATTTCTAGAAAAAATTCAATTTTAAAAACATTATCATCAATTTAAAAATTTACAAATTCATGTTTTAGAAATATATTTTCATATGACATGTGATAATAGGAAAAATGAATTGATCTAATTTCAAAACATCCTTATAAACAATTTTCAATATCCTATATTTTTATATCATGTTACCTCTTTTTTTGGTCATATGAAATTCTAGAGGGGGTTGATTAGTTATTTTAGTAAGAATAATATGAGCCTTTATAGAATTATACATATATATATTATGTTTATTTTTAGTATACAAATTTTATGGAATTTGATTATTTAAATTAAGTATTCACCAAATCTACCATTCTTTTACCACCATTATAGGAGGTGAGTTTTTTAATTTTATGGGATTCATAAAATCATTTAGTGAGGATTTTTTAAAGCAAAATTTGGAAGGGAGATCAAAAATTATTTCTTAATCATGATAACATTAGATTCCTCTCATGTAAAAATCACAATAAAAATTATGGTGTTTTCTTTATCTTTTTTATAAGGTCAATTATTTTCATTTTAGTATGAAAATAATTTTTCTAAAATCAATAAACATTATCAAACCAATTAAACATATAATATGTTAAACCATGGGTTTTGAGAAGGAATATCCAAATTTATGATTCCATAATCAAAATCAATGATAATAAGAGATAAATTAATCTTCTAGAAAATAAAATTAGTGTTTTTCTGGGAGCACCAGAACATAAAATAATACATAATGTATTGTTTCATGGTTCACTTATGTTTGGTGAATTTAATTATTTTCATTTAAGGCTCATTTATTTGAGAGCATAGTCCACTTATTGGTTACTACTATGGTTACCCCCACTCAAATTAAATATCATAATTTAATTCCTAAACTAGTCACAAATTTAATTTAATATTTCCTTACCTATGGAATTTTTTACTACAATATTGGTAGGAGGTGTAGTTCTAAAGTGGGAGTTTTTCTACAACTACAATGTGGAGTTTATTTTATGTCAAAAAGAACAACTATAATATTACATAATTCTAGACATAGTTGGTATTTTTTATTATATACTCAGATGAGTTTTGAAAAATGATCCAAAAAAAATTATCTTTCATGAATCATTTCTAATTTATATGAACATAAACCCTATATAATGGTCTTATATGACATGTAATGAATTTTTGGTATAGATTTTATGGGGAAATTTATGGTTTATTTTGGATTTTTTTACATCTCATTAAAAATTGAATATATTTCTGTGTATGTTGATAAAAAGTCTATTAAGTTCGAATAATCTCATGATAGTGTCAATTTTTTTAAATCAAATATATTTTTTAAGGTTAGTGATACTATGGTTATCATAAGATATATGTGATATCATTTTTATAACTGGAGTATGGATGAATTAGTAAAAATATTGATGTACATGATTAAATATTGACACAATTATATCCATAGTACAATAGAAATGTAGATTTCTACAACAATGAGGTAAAAAAAATATTTTTACATAGAATCCAACTGGAATGAATAAACCTCATAAGAAACTATTTATTTCACTATAGGTATATTTTAATTAATTGAAAATATGTTTTGGTGTGAAACCACAAATGATTGTATTTTTTAAAACATGAAAACTCCATATTAAAGTCATCTGTTGTAATTTCTAGAATATAAATAATCTTGAAATTAATTTTTGAAATTCCATAGAAAAAATGATATGTAAGATTCAATTGAGTTAGCGAAATAATATTATCAAAAGTCATAGTTTTACAAGGAGAGGAAAATCTAAGCATAAGGAAAGGTAATTATAAAATGATGAATCATGATTTGAAACCAGATATTGATATTACAATCATGGATAGATATCATTCATTATAAGATTCCTTAAAAATGTTATGTAACTTATTATGTTTCAAAATTAATAAACTATGGTGTAGTAGAGACCTTGGGGGAAATTTACAATGATTTTTCATAATAAATTGATAGTGATTGATGATTTTACATAATAACATTACTAGGACACCCATATAGTAGCATAATCTCCTATATACCAGTCAAGAAAATTATTGGGGGTTCAAAATCACTTTTATTTATAAATATTTCATTGAATTGATTTTATACATATTTTAATCTATGAGATCAGTTGAAATATTGTTGTGGAAATGTGTGTGTGGGGGGTGGGGGCATGACTGTTTTTAAATTTTATTCTTATATATATTTTTGAATATTTATATCACTTTTAATGAAAATGAAAATTTCATTATTTTTTCTATCATTCAGAAAGATTAAATAATATATAATTATTTTTTCATGAAATTTGTTTCTGTAATTGTAAAATGGATATTAAGGAAAAATAATTTTAGTCGAACTCTTATTTTTACCTAATGGAATTGGATTGATAAACATGATCTTCAGTAACATGCAGACCATGAATATTGAACTCCTCCTGTGGAATTTCCACACTATATAATTATATCTCACACGTGTTATTTTAAAATAATTAAATTTTATTTGAAATTGAAATTTCCCATGAAAAAAAGATTATGTCTGGGTGAGATAATTCATCCATAAGAGGAATTCCATTACTATTATGACTAATTAACATTGTTTTGAGGGTTTTATGATATCATTGAATGGTTTAGTTTTTTGATATATACCATTAACTAATATTCTATAAACCTAAATCATTTCTATGAAAAATACAATATGGGTTGGTAGTTGAAGGGGGTTAAATGAATGATGGAATTTTATAAAAGGATAGAAAAGGGGGAAATTAGGTATCAAAATATTGAAAAATAAGTTACATGGAAATGTAACTCTTTGACTCCATTAACTTAGAGACCATTGTTATCTTACCACTTTGAAAAAATATACAATAGATTCATTCTAAATGATTGGATAGTTTAACAGTATTATGGAACAAGATATGTATATGATTTTGACATCATAGTTTATAAAATTTAATAATACATGTAATTATAGTGATAAATTTATTATTCATTATTTTATATCCCTAAAATAATTTATAGATCCCTTATTGTAATAATAAGAAAATGAAAACATAATTATGTTTGTGCTGAAATGATCAATAATGGAATATGTACAATAAATTCTATCGCAAAATAAATAATCCATGAATAATATGGGAGAGATAAAAAATAATCAAATATTCTATATAACTATTATTAATATTGGGGAACATATCCATTAAATATATAAGTATATAAATAATAATATTAATAAAAATAAATTTTATAATAATGATAAAATTAGAATGTCAGGAACTATAATAATTTTTTAGGTCTTTATGTCAACATACTATATTTAATTAGATAGTGTGTATTCTAAATTACCAAACTGCTTTGTCTCATAAGTCCTAACAAAAAATCAAGTGGATTTAATAGGCCCTTCCAAATGAATATTAATTCCAATGCATTCGTCATATTAAATAATAGGACAAAAATTATTTACTAAATCATTATAAAAGTTTTTATTAAAAAACTAGTAAATAAAATGTCAATATTTCATCTACAAATAAATATAAAAACAAGATCAAAATCCATCTCAGGTAATATGGTGGATGTAATCATTAGACTGTATGACCAATAAATAAATAGATTCATCAATTTGAAGTGGTATTGATGATTTTTTAATAGATCACTATAATTTTACTAGAGGAAAAATACCATTTTCATATTAGAATAACTTATTTAAAATATAAAAATTTCTATAATATTATGATAAACAATTTTCATTTAAAGTAACCATGGAATCTAGAGAAGGGGTCTTTATGGGAAAAAATAGTCATAACAGATGGAAAAGCCATTCATGTAATGAGTATGAAGACAAATAATCCATTCACTTAATGAATTTTTATAAAAAGTCAAATATTGTTACTAATGACATAAACAAGTCATTAGAGAATATTAAAAATATTATCAAGTACTTAATATGATGTAAATTAATGGAAATATTTTAATAATCATAAATAAATAGTGGAGAAGAAATTAGATGAGGCTTATGATTAAGATATGGTATAATTACTCCAACATCAACTACAACATAAAACATTCGGAATAATATTGTTTTTTATAAATAAACCCTTCCAATTTTGGAAAAATTTGATAAAAAATACAATGAAATAAACAGAATAAAATGATATATTAAATATCATGAACATAAATGTATTCTGGATATATTATATATAAGGGGATTTATATACACCACATGAATGAATCAAGTTGTGAATATGGTTTATGAATCATAAATAAAAACATGAGATGAGAAACCCCAACCTCATGTTTGATATACCCAATATGTTACTTTAACCGCTTATATAAAATATTTAATTTTTTATATATAAACTATAACCATATTCATTATTATAAAACAATATATGATCCTCTTATAACATATTATAACTTTTTGTAAATTATAATTTATTAAATCAAGGTTTCACGTGATATTTCTTTCCATTTTCAATCATGATTCAATTATGAATTTCAAATTCTTGTATATGGATCATGGTTAATTTATCTTTTACATATTAATCATGTAATTTATATATTATTATTTTATAATATCACCATTGTTATATATTTCATAATTGTTCATGTCATAAACATTATATAATTACTCATCTTGGTTGTCAAATAGAGTTAAATAAGAGGGTAATATGAAGGCCATGTTAGTAAAAAACTATTATGGTATAATGGTAAAAAAATTATTGAACATTACTTTTGTCATAATTATTATATATATTGAATTTATATATTTTTAGAACCATATATTAAAGGTAGATATTGAAAAAATATATATAAACTCATGGAGATGGTATTTTGAATATATGTAAGAGTGGTACATAATTATTCAAATATAAAAATTGAAAAATTTTAAATTTTTTTAATATTTAATGATTCATCATTACATTTGAAAAATAATTTTAATTTTTAAACCATCTTTATAACCATATCTGGGAGGGATTGATATAAAATTAATCACATTTCTTTTAAGTGGAGTAAGACCACCCATAACCAAAAGATATAGTTTTAATTCCAATTTTATAGAAAGGAGAAGGAAAATGGTTTTTGAATAACAGTAATATCATATAATTATATTGATTATAATATATTAGTTATATTAGAATAGATACAATAGATTTAGTGTAATAATAAGATAAAATAAACAATGAAAGAGTAAGAAATGATGACCATCTCTTATTTGATTAGCCTACATTTTCTTACACTTAAAGGCATCTTAGTACAGTCATCATGGACAAAAATAACCTCACGACTGACGGGAGAGAATCAATTACTGTATTATTGTATTTATTTTATTATTTTTAGTGATAAATCCTTTTGAATAGAGGGTACAATGGGGATACCATTAAAAAGCGAGGGAAATGATAAACATGAAACTAATTAAATTTTTAATTATAATTTATATTTAAATTAAGTAATGTTTTAAAAATAAAAAATATAATTTATGACATCAAAAGATTTACATATAATCATATAATAAAATTTTAATATGTTTATGTTTTATTTTATTCCTTATTTTGTTTATCCTGCTTGATAATAATTTTAAACATTAAATATGGTTACACATTATTTATATTTTATAGATCATAAGTTTTCCTCTATGATAAAAACTATCTCAGAAATAGTCTTTGTATGCCATTTTAGATCATTTCCCCCAAAAATTACCAATTTTTTATATATTTTTCATTCATAAATCAGTTAATAAAATATATTTTATTATAAAATATGATTTCTGTCATTTTTGGAATAATTCATTTGATTTTTATTAGAATAAATCAAAAGAAAAATGTAATTAGAATAAAAAAATTACATTAAAAATTTATAATGACATCCTGAATTCAGGAAACATAGTATGTCATTAAAAAATATTATTTTTACTATTTTTAAAATAATTTCTAATGATTTTTTACTGCTGGTATAGGAACTGTGTTGACATTGTCTACGTATTTAAGGTAATTATATCATAAATAAAAATTGAAAATGAGTTTATATCATAATTTTTTTTATTTTTGTTAAATTAAACTTATAGATTTGTTTATAATTTTTTTATTGAAATAAAAACACATATTAGACCTTTAAATAAATAAAGTTTCATTTTATGTTTATCCACCTCTTAGAATAATAAAAATTCTATAATTGACTAATCATGGATAAAAAATTCAATATTTTTTTAACGAGGTTGGATTTGGTGAAACCTGAACCATAAAATAAGAAATATGATTTTTATGTATTATTTTAAGACATATCTCATAATTTTATCCTCATGTACATGTTTTACCATTACTAAGGTGAACAATAATTTCAAGGGTTACCAATCGTAATTTCCAAAAATAAACGATACCTAATTAGAGAATATTAACAAAATTATTCCAAATAGTATATTATTTTTATATATTTAATTTATACCATTATAAGATATAAATATATTATAAATTGATTCACCTCACAAAAAAATAGTGTTTAGGAAATTGGGGTTTTATGCATAAACATGAACACATACAAAAATAAAATTTTATTTTTATTCAAATGAAAAATATAGTATATTTTTTGATATATTTACACTATTTAACTTCAAAACCAAACAAAAAAAAATTTTACATTTAAATTAAATTATTTAGTCAAATTAAATGACAATTTTATAAAAAATCCTTATTTTTTACTATTCACCTAAAGATCAATATATTTAGGAAAATCTCAAGCATTAATTAAAAAAATATTATATCTTTCTAATTTAAAATAACATTCCATTTATTAATATTATATTTTAAAAAGTTATAGCAATTTATTATAATATCCAAACACAAATTAGAATTAAATCATTTTCTATGAAATTGTATTTTGAAGCATAAGATAACATTACTAAATATTGAGTACTAATATATTATCTTTAAAAATATATATTTTACATTAGGTATTACCTTTATACATTTTTTTATAATGTGGTAATTCATATTCATATTACCAATTCAATAACTAGTTTATAATGGTCACAATTAAATAATCATATTTTTATTATATATATCATTTCTCTTAAAGAACGATGATACTTTTTCAGCAATATATAGAGTTTCTTATCAATATAAACATTTTATTTTGAGAATTAAATTATAAACCATTATATAAATTCTATCTTTATAATATTTTTATCTTTTTAATCAATGGTTCACTATATTAAAATAATTTTATTAAAAACCCATGTTGTTCAAAGGAAAAGTAAACCGTCCTTTAAAATGTGGTAGTGTGAAAAATAATGGTTACCTAAATTAAAAAAAGGATCCCAAAAAATATTTATAATATTGGGAAGTGAGAATATTTAATTGCAGGAGAAAATTGAAATTTTTTAAACAATAGAGAGTGATAGAAAACATAATCATTAGTATGTTAAGGAAAAAAACACTAATCAATAATGGAATAAATATTATCATCAATTCATCCAAAATTTGGGAAACATGATAACATTTTTATTTTAATAACCATTTTCTATAGTAGTGGGATTCTTTTAACATCATGATAGAGTGCATATTAACATGAGCTGACATGACTTCCTTCCATTTAATAATTTTGTTTAATATTCTTTATGATTTAATCAATTACCATATCTATCTCATATATTACTCTTTGATATAAATATTCAACGGTATTTGTTTATGTTTCAATTAATAAAATTTACATTCAATGAATTATATGATCCAATATGGGATAATGATTTATTCTTCCAATCTCAATATAAAACCAAAATGATTATCACAAGTTGAGATAAAATTAACTATGAATGATACATTATATGATGAAATAATAAATTAATAACCACATCCTCAAAAATAATACCATATGTTCAAATTAAATCATTTAAATTATAAGTAACCTTAAACCTCTTAAAAAATATTCCAAAACAAGTTAAAAACAAAACACTCAGAAAGATTTTACCATGTATTATTCTAAGATCAATTTAATATTTATATCTAAACAACCTTAATCTCTCATAATTTAAATTTCCCAAAATTTATAAACTATAATCATATAATATAAAAAATATACGAATGTTTCCCATAAATAACCTAAATAACACTAAATCAAAAATAAATTCATATATTATTCTATAAAATTAATCAATATATTTTCAAAAAATAAAATCATGTCATAACATATATTATTTTGTGTACCTTATTAATATATTGATTGAAATATAAAGAACCTCATCATAATAACATTAATAATTTAGTCAAAAAAATCAATTTACAATACCATGATAATCAATATGATAAAAATATGATCCCATGATATAAAAATTCTTTTTAAAAAAAATATCCATTATTATGTCAACATGAAATATCATATGAAACTTACTAATTATTAATAAATTTAGACGTATTTCCAAAAAATAAAAAAATGGTCATCTTTATATAATCATTTCACATGATAATCTTAAGGGTTAAAAATACCTCAAACACCTACTAAGACTAAATAAACATATCAATGGTACTTCCATAACATAAAACATTAGAAGAGTAATAATTCACATAATATAATGATAAAAATTAGGTGAATCATATTATTACAGATCAGGTAAATACCATATAACTATGGAATACATAGGTTTCCAAGTATTCTATCCTTAATTTCAATAGAACAGTTTCTGAAGAATATAAAAATTTATCCATGAATATATAGTGTCAATTATTAGGTAGGTGAGAAGTCTTCAGACTAGCCATTTTGCACTTATGACCATCAAGTTAATAAACTATCAGCCCCTTTCAAATATGTTAAACCAAGGTGATTTATTTCCATAATCTTGTCCACTATATGGTATTCATATTGTGAAGTATTTTTAATAAATCCAAACAAAATTTATAGTAAAAAATCTTTTTATTTTAATATAACTATGAGATATCTTCAAATTTTACAGCTTGGTTTTGTTCTCTAATCTATAATTTCTTAATTCTAGTTTCCATGGATCCAAAAAAACAAATGTTAATAAAAACTATTAATCCTGAACCCTAGTAATCCCTAAAAAGTGGTTATCATTCTATTTTATCAGAAGATATATGTGATATCATCTTATGTGGCTCTATTCTATGACACATTTCTATATTTATTATGAATTAAATGTTATTTTCAGGAAAATGAAACATTTAATTTATTATCATTGAATCTAGAAAAAGTCTAGTAGACTTTATTATTCATTCAATATTTAATGAAAATTTATATTTTTATGAACTCAATTGATTAAAATTTAAATTTTATTTTGTGGAATTATAACTATAACTGTTTAGGTAAAATAATTATTATTTATGGATGAAATTGATAGGATATGGAAATGTCTATACATGAAAACAAAAGAGATCAGAACCTATGTATTCATTTTTCATGACCCATCATTTGTGTCATCCTCACATTACCACTTTCCGTTGAACATCAGGATTTCAGGTACCCCCCAAGTAGAGTTTATAACAACAATTTATCGACCCTAAAACAATCATCCAGTTTCAGACTTAGAGATTTTTTTTCATCATGGATGAATGTGAAGAATTCCCCAATTCTGAAGAGGGTTAATTCATTGCATCCATTTTTGACATTGGAGTACCCAATTAAGGAATTATATAAAATGATCATGAGAAAATACTCCACTAAATCGTGATTCATCATGTACAGAGCTATTTATGGAGAATATATAGCCTTATATACTAAAATTTATCTATAACGCTCTTCCCAAATTCCCCATGTACAATTTTTTGGAAGGTTAATAGATAATATTTTAATATATGATCAAGGATGATGCATTTTTTAAATACTACCAAAAAATATTTATTTGAGAAGCCATTTTTCATATCATGAATGTGTGTCTAGAACTCAGCTGCTCATATTTTGTGCCATGATTTGTTGTAAATCATGGATAATATTTCAATTGGTTATGTCATCCAATCTGCTATTTAGAACAATCATATATGTTGAATAATCGGTTAGACAATCTAAACCTCTATGTGAAATGAAATAGCCTATGTGAGAAAAGAAACTAGGTTGTCTAATCAACTATATCATTTAAATTGATATATAAATATTCAGTTACCTAGGAAATTTGGCTACATAAAAAATATTTAAATCTAGATAATATTGTACATAGATTTTCATCAACATCAATTATATTGTATAGAGGGTAATTAACATTTGTTGATCACTCGGCTATGTGGGTAAATGTTTTTATGTAGATTATAGGTGTATGTTTGGTATTCTCTAAATAAGGATACCTAAATTATGGAACTCACATGTGAAATCCCCCAAGGAAGCTCACTTAGGCCTAAAATTTCATGAATGAATAGGGGTACATAGTTACTTTATTTATTCCATGGAACATGTTGTGTCCTGAAATAAGTGAGGATGATCTGAATGTGATTCTTAAAAAATTGGGATGAGAGATATAGATAAAATAGATAGTGGATATCTCCAATGTTGTAATATATAGAAGGAGTCACATTGGGCTTATTGATCCTACATCTTCAAATGATGTTTTGGAAGCCCTTGTTGGGAATTTTCATGGTTAATTTCAATTTCCCTATTTTTATTCACTTTTTTTATATATTGAATAATTTTGGTATTATGTTTGTAAAAACATCTAATAGGGGATGAGATTGAGCTAGTGAGAATATTTAAATTATTTAACTTTCATGTATGGAAGGATTATTACATTTTTTCTTAAGAGATTATTGTCATTTCTTTTACTTCTTGAACTTAGTAAAAGTGATTCCCGTTTTATTGATATATATTAATGTGCCATTTGAATGTTAATATAAGAAGTGGAAAGTCCATGCATGTTAAGGTCATAATATTTCTTCATTGAGTAAATCAATGCAATCTATAGTAATGAATCTTGAGAATCCACTTATCTATAGTTTTTCCTCTCAAAATAATTTCTCATCATCTTTTCAAAATATCCAACAAAAATTTTCCATTAATTAAGGTAGAAATAAAATTAAATAATATATGAATTTGGTTTAATTAAAACCATCCAATAAAATTACCAATTTTTTTATCTGAATCATATCCCTTCTACCATGTGTTTTCCACTCTCTTCACTCATATTTATTATATTATCTTCTTTCAATCCAACATCCCATTTACATCATCACCACCATTTCACATACCATAGCAAATTTTTTTCTTTAATTCAATATTTTTTTGTCCGTGATTTTAATTGGTACACCTCACACACATTTTATAAAAGTATTTCCATACGTATCAACCCCTACTCACCACTATATATGTCTTAGGTAGGGTATATTAATAATTTATTTTTCATTGGAATGGTGACAAACTAGGCCTTGAGGGAAAATATTTACATTTTTTGGAAGGGCACATGTGAACCGTAAAAAATAAGTCATTTTGAAAAGTAAGTAGTTTTAAACTATACAATCATCTGACAACCAAGATGAATTCATCACTAAAATAAAAATACATTTGAGTTACTTGAAAATAAGGACGAAATATGGATTTCAAAATCAGGAGGAATATCTAAAAATCCATAAAATGAAAACCTCAACCTGAACATAAATAGAAACCCCCACCCGTTTGGAAATGTGATAATGGATAGAGTGTGTCTTTAGATATTTCATGTAACACCACTATCAAAAAACCTAACATCCTTTAGGAATAAATGAAATATTTAATCTATGATATTACGAAGTCCAATCCATAAATGCTACCATGGATTACCCTAGTACGATTCACTGTATTTCTTTAGGGATTTCTATATCCAATTATAGGAACTTCTACATAAAGGATTGTGTAAGGATGAATGGCAATTGAGATTTTCTTCCATTTTTCATGTATGTAAATATAAAATTTTCCTTCAAAAAAATAGATGTAGGCTTGTTTAATTCTTGGGATCAATTGTATAATGAATTTTTTAATATGTTCTACCTAAGGAGAATGATTTACAAAATTTGAAATAAAATCAATAAATTCATGAAAGATGAAGGTGATTAGATCCATTATTATTTGATAGAATCAAATGGATCCACAAGTAGTTTCCCAAAAAGTAGTGTACACTATAATTTCTCATGGATACATTTTATTATAGTATCATAAAATACTATGAAACCCTATTTGACCAGTTTTTTCGAGACGACTTATCTAATAAAATAGCTAATGTGGTCATACATATCTTGAAATATTATGAAAAAAATTTAAAACATCAATTTTTTTAGGGTGTTCAATTTTTTGGAAGGAAACCATAACCACTCCCCATGTTGAAGCACAATTTTCATGTTTTTACAATGATAATTCTAAAGACATTCATAGTGAATAATGTACTCAATTTGGGAAACATGACCATTCACATTATTTATTTCCAAACATTAATATGCCAACCAAATTACTCGAAAATTATAATTTCACTGTGTATGGACCAAGGATATATATGAGATATAATACTTATATAATAACTACAGCTAAGCCTATAGGAACTACCCAAACCTATCATAGAATGATGTGGTCGTTCTAATGCATGATTCCCAATTTTTAGCAATATAATAGAAAAAATTCCAACCTCATCCTAGGGATAAGATAATGGGTTCACAAATTTTATTCAGTGGCATTTTAGAACGGATGATGGGTAGGATTGATGACAAAATAATAAAAAGTTATTTTGATAAGGAACAATAAGATGTTAGGTATAAAAGTTAAGAGTTAAAATTTAGTTTTTCCATAAAATATGTATGAGTTATAGATTATTGGAATATTCCTATTATGATTGAGTCAAATCGTAATAATAAATTATTATATCTATAACTACGAGTTGACTCCAAACTACTGATGAAGTCAAAAACCCCAAATACAACCCTAGAAAAAGTCTTGATGGATATGGAGAATAATAATTAGAAGTTGATCATTATGGAAATGTGGAAATCTCTAATAAATTTCATTTATGTCTTTTTTTACCAACCAAAAAAAATAAATATGAAACCTAAAAAATGACACTAATGAAAAATAATTTAGTTTAAAATGAGGGCTTCATACAGTTATAATTAACTATGTCCTAATGAGTTACTTTTTCTCAAATAATTATGAAGGAGAATCCAGATACCAAAATATTTTAATTTAAGAAGGATGTTAAGAACCATAATATAAATATTCCTTTTCATGAGGACCTATTTCATGTAAAATAATATATATGATCAGCCAACAATATCTATTATATAAATAAAATCATATAATAGTTCTCATCCAATCAGCACATTGAGGAGTGTGTTATTTTCCTCCAAAACATGATACCTCCCAAACAGCATGATTACATAATTTTTTCCATCCCAGAACTTTTAGTAAGAGGTTTTCCCTATTTAATTGTTTTTTTGATCATTATTTTTGTATAATTTTATCACTTGATCATTGTTCCATAAATTTAGACATGGAGTCCCAAATCCCACTTTAATAGTTTTTTACTATGTAGATTGATTAATTACCAATGTATTTGGTTAGGTAGATTAATATCTATTTGGATTAGGTATTCTCTTTATGAATACTAATTTTATCATTATTTAAATGGTGTTTGGAACATAATCCCCTATTATTCAAGAAAGGAACTTTCATTCCACGTTGGGGGGGGGGGGGGGTTCTATCAATGATTATTAAAAAGGAAAACTCATTTTTATCCTTAGTTAGAATATTGAGGAATTATACATATAAAAAAATTAATGATCATATCCCCAACAAAATATTTTTAATAGATGATATTTTTAAATCTATTTAATATACAGATGAGGATGAGGATGAGTTTTTTATAATTCTGGATGAAATCATTGAAACACATTTGTATCCTAAAAAACATTCATTGTGATTAATCATATTAAGTAAAAATATCCCATAGATAAATTCAATGGGGGAATTCTGATGACAAATAAAATAATTTTACATTGTAAAAACATAGACAACACTCAAGGAAGAATACTGTGAGAATTTTTTATGAAGGAAACATTGATAAAGAAGAAGAATTTTCCATTGTATTATTTATGAGAAATAATGAGTATCTTAGACCACCAAAACCAATGTGTTTTCCCTCTAACTGAGTTCCTCCAACAGTGAACCATAATAATTTACTATTCTATTTGAAATATTTTTTTAGGTGAAAATTAACATTACTAGTAATAATTTCCTCTAAATTTGTGAAACGTCAATAGGATACCTTTATTTGGATCTTGATTATGTTTAAATCAGTTATTGTTAAGACTATTTATGATATGAATAGTTTACGGTCATCATTAAACATGAATTTTTTTTACAAATATTCTAATTATATAAAATATTTGGATGATCAAATAAGTATCAACAAAAATATGGAAAAATCATTCTACGAATAAGTTATTAGTCTCATTGATGTTGGAATAATAATTCCCATTTCAGATAGCCCATAGTTAAAGCCTGTTAATGTGGTATCTAATATAATTTTTGTGATTGTGATCACTAATGAAAAGAATGATAAAAATCAATCATTAACTATAAAAAAGTGTAAGATCTATAATAAATATCTAATGATTCACTATGCTAATATAAATAATATTTTTTAATTAAATTGTGGGATCAAATACTAGAATTATTGGCTTGAAATGATTTCTTCTTCTTTATGAATGGGTCATGTGGTTATAATCAGATTCCGTTTTACCATTTAAGCCATGAAAAAACAATATTCACCAATACATTTGAAACATTATCTTAAAAAAGAATGAAGATGGGTTTATGTGGTGGAACATCCATATATCAATAGTTTATGAAGTCCATTTTTAGGATATGATTCATTGATATGTTGGAATTTTCCTAGAATAATTTTCAATAATAGGTTCAAATTTTGATGACTATTTGAAAACTGTTGAAAAATATTTGCAATGATGTGATCAGTGGAACCCATTCTTAAATTGAGAAAAATTTTAGTTCATGGTTTATGAAGGAATTTTGTGTGGTTACAAAAGCTTCAAGTAATTAAATAGAGGTTGATAATGATAAAATTGGTGTGATAAATTTTTTACTCTCACAAAAAATATATAATGAATTAGAAGAATATTATGTATTTTTGGATTTTACATTATATTAATCAACTATTTTTATATTATATCGAACAACATTGTTCCTATATTTATAGGTACACACCATTTTTTATCAGTAATGTCTATACTCCTCTAATTTATATAAGGAAAATCTCATTTCATCACCCATTATCATTCACCCAGATTGGAATATCCCTTTGGATAATATATGTAATTCTAGTGGCATTTATGTGGTACATATTATAGGAAAATGAATGAATGGAAGATATATATAGGTTACTCTGATTGAAATATTATTAATGAGGCTCAAATGAGTTACCCAGCTATAGATAATGATCTGTTGCTATTAGTTTATATTTAAACAAATTTAGAAAATAATTTATAGGCTATAGGGAAATTGTATTCATAGATCATTAAATCCATGAATATCTATTTTTATGAAATTAAATATACAAAATATGATGAGATGGGTTACAAGAATTTTACATACTTATCAAGGATAAATATATGAATGAAAATGTTCAAGATAATAATTTTTCTTGGATACCTAATACCCAAAATGAACACTTAATAGAGAAGAAATATTTTTTTAAAGATGAATATATTTTCACCATTTCTAAAGATATAATATAATGATTTTCTAAAAATGATAAATTTTTTATTTTGGAATAATACTTATGTACTTTTCACATAACTAGAGGAAAATATTTATCTCAAAGAATTTGAATATATTTTGGGATGATCTGATATTTTTTATAAGGTATTATGATGTAATTATGGAAAGATGTGTTCATCCGGATGAAATTGCACTATTCATAATATTATTCATTCATATTCATTGGAAGGAAACTATGGTAGTTAAGTAGGTACTCAAAAAAGTTTTCCAATTAGTATTTTACTACCCCACATTGTTTAAGGATTCTCAAAGACTTATTTTTCTAGTGTGATACATGTTAATAAAAATGAAATGTAGGTAGGAATCAAGAGAGGCCTCAAAACGTTATCTTAAAAATAATTTTTTTTTTGGAATATAATTCATGGTGCCTGTTTCTTACTCATGTTTAAATAAATATATTTTGGTTTTTGGTAAAAATGTATTGATATGAGTTAAAGTGATGTCTATTATAATAAAAAATCTTCTATTTTGATGATGATTATCTTGAAGAATATTTTTTCCAGGTTTAATGCCCCCAATGTTTTTAATATTGAAAATGAAACCCATTTCAATAATAATAAATTTTAAAATTTAACTGATAAATATGGTTATGTTCAAAAAATAGGTACAACCTACCACCTATAATATAGTGGACATGAAGAGGATTCTAATAGAGAGCTAAAACATTTGGTTAAATGACAGTATCAAGATTGAAGAAGTATTTGTCTGTAATGATTGTTTATGAATAATAGAGATATAGTACTCCCTTTAAAAACCAAATAGATATGCCTCTATATTTACTTCTTTATGGAAATTCTAGTGATTTGGTTGCAAAAAATATGTATATGTCATTTTGGGTAGTAAAGGTAATAAATTATTATTTTAATCCCATTGTGCTAAGTATGTTACTTTTATTATGTTAACTGGATGAAATAAGAAGAGAGTCATATGATAATTCCAAAATAAATAATAAATTAATTAAATATTGTCCATATTCTATAAATAAAAATATACACTTTCATGTGGGATATAAAGTATTCTTCTTTAATTCATGGTTAATGTTGTTTCATAGAAAACTCAGTTCAATGTGGATAGGGCCGTTTACAATTATTAAGGTTACTAGTAAATGGGGTAGTGGAATTAGTTAGAAATGACAACCTATCATTTCTTAGTTTACGAGTTCATTTTGAATAATTATTTTGAGGTTCTAACATGGGGTTTTTTCCACTTCCTCCTTTATAATGGATACATTTTTCTAGTCTAGAAAAAGTCTAGAAATATAGAGCTTTTTGGGAGATAGTAATTGTTTCATTTATTTAATTCATTTTTTATTATTGTCTCATGATTCATTTTTCTTGATTTTATACTTTTTTTATCATATCAGATACCTCTTTTAGGTTATGGATGTAATGCATAGAGAAGCCAACTCAGATGGAAATTTGGGGTATCATTGGTTGATCTTACATGTGAATTGCTTCTAGATCACTGAAATGTTGGTTCAATTTCTACCCATTTTCTTCCTTTCCCTGCTAGATTTTATTTATAAGAAAATTGTCTCTACTAATTTGAAAATATTCTTCATATTTCTTTATGGGTTTTAGTTACATAATATTAAAAAAAATTAACATAATTTAAGATCATCCTACATTCCTACCATCTAATTCGACGGGTGTAATTTTTTCTATTATGTACAGTCATGTAATCCCTCATAATAATTCAAAATTGCTAAACTAAATATTTCAATTGAAAATTTTATCTACATTAGGTTAAAATTTTTTAAACAATGTAGGACTTTATGTGTGGTGTATATTTAACATTTAATTATGTATGTATTCGTCAATTCTTCCAAATCAATACAACCTGAATTTTTTCATTATGCATGCACATTTGAAAATTTCAAAAAGTTTTTGATTTGTAAAAATAAAGGTTTTGGGTTTCTCTTGGTTAAATGAATATTAACATAGAGTGTTATTCCATGAGGAAAAAGTCATAGATTATTTGAGGGATTTAAATTTGTCTAAGGTTGTGATGATTTAGTGAATATTGAGTGTTTTGGTCTACTGTCATTATTAAAATAATTCACAAAAACTGGGAGAATGTTGTTTTATTTGTTAGATTCTGATGTTAGTTCAACTATAACATTTTGATTCATTAACATGAAATTGAACATATCAACATATCATAGTTAACATGGAAAACCATAGTGAGGTTACACATTGGATAGTATTATAAATCATTTTAATCTTCAGTAAATTAGAAAATTGGGATCCCATTTGTGAGTATAGAAGTCATGGACAGTAAGGGTGTTTCTGTAAATAAATTGAAATCAATAATTTTCATATATTGTTTAAAAAAACATGTATGGGAAAAATTTAAATGAAATTTTCTTATAAAAAATTATCTAAGGAAAGTGAGTGTAATATGGAATTGAAATGAACAAGGAAAAATTTGATTTATATGAAAATCATTTGAGTTGTATCAAAAAATTAGGAATGTGAATCTTGGTTTTAGGAACATGGGGGATGTTGATTTTTTTGTTCCTTTTTTTATCATCTAATTCCATATGGGTCCCTTTGGTATTAACTCCATCAACTATAATTTCAACATTTTTTGATATAGGATAGTGTTAAAATCTCACATTATAGGAATGAAATTCTTAATGGTTGATTAATCTATGTCTCAAGTTAATTTTGGAAAACAAAATTGAGCCTAGGAAGTATGTCCATCAATGTGGATTGTGATTTTTTGTAAATAAATTATTTATTTTAATTCTCTTGGAGTTAAAAGGATTAATTATGGTGGGTTTGATTTTTCATTTTCTTAAATTACATTTCAACTTAGTTTTCGATATTCTAATTATTCTTATCAAGAATGATATTTTTATTGATTATCATTGAATCATGAACCAAACTCATGTAATTTTTTGTTCATTAAATATTGAAGGAAAAATTCTATTTTTTTTAACTCAGTTGATCAATTTTTATATATCCTCTAGTGAAAACATATTAATGAATATTTGTGTAAACTAATTACCTTTTTGAAAAAAAATTATAAGATAAAAATTTGTTTAGAGGAAAAGAAAAAAATAGTAAAACCCTGCATTAATTTTCTTATACCTATTATCTAGATTATCCACACATCAACATATTAAGAGGTACATATGGAATCCATGTTCCCCTGAGATGAGTTTATAACCGATGGTTGCTAATTCCACCTCGTATTTCCAGTTTTTATTTATAGATGATTATTATTGTGGTCAAACATGAAGGATTAACTTTTTATGAAGAGGCTAAAGTAATAGTTTTATATGTCAATGACAGAGTCCCCATTTGAAGGAATCCACAAACATAACATCTCAAAATAATGTACTCATGTTTGTTTGAAATCAATGTATGCTTATATTGGATAATTTTCAATGAAATCTATTCTATATTGAAGATATAAGTCCTCCCATGTTCACTAAGAACCATTTTTTTAAATGTTAGTAGATTCTAAATTAGTAGATAATGTAAGAGGATATATTTTTCTAGACCTAAGATAACTGTATCCATTCAAGAAGAAAATATTATTTATCAAGTGGTTTATCATGAAATCTGGGGTTCGAATTACAAGGAATGATATTTTGGAAATTTAAGATTAGAGTCCAATTAGATGTGTCATCCAAGTCAACTATATCAAAAAGTCATATATAACAAATAATTCGTTATTTAAGACAATTGATCATGTGAATTTTGTTTCCAATTGGTTAAAAACACCTACATCGTTTAGTCATCTACATATAAGAAATATATATGTATACATTTGTATACATGAGGGGATTCATCAATAGAAAATGATTTGGATATGTCGATAAATGAATATGTCAATAATTGATTACATCAATCAGATTATATAAGTGATTCTATACAACTATAACAATGGTAAAAAATTCTTATAGAAAATTATATATTTGACTGTTCTTGTATGATGATCATGTTGATATGTGGAATGAATTGGAAACATATATTCCATGGTAGAGGTTCAAATGTTCAAGGATTTTATCTTATTTTAGAAATTAACACATTAGTATTAACAATAGATTATTTTGGATTTTATTTTTAATTTTGAGATCCTTTGGAACAAAAAATTGTTATTAATCATTTGAATTTTGTTGTTTTTTAGTTTGAAGAATATTACCGGGATAAAATGGAAGTTATGATTGAATAAACATTCTTTTGATCACTTGAAAATGATCAATGTTCCATCTCATGTGATTAATATGTAAGATATAATGCTGCTTAGGTATATATTCTATAATTTACATTCATTTGGATGAAAACCAGGCACATATCAGAATAACTAAAATCTATTTTAAAGCCCTGAAAATCTAAAGTAGGAATGTTATATTCAATAACGTGTATGACACATAACACCAAGCACGTAATGGAACATAATATCGCTATATTTTATAAAATATTTACAATATTAAATATTTTAAAAATATTTTATATCTTTCAATTCAAAAAACAATTACTTATTATACATTGAATTCGTCCACATGTTTTACAATAGCTTTTGTTATACACAAGATCAAGCTTTACTGAATAAGAATATATAATTAAAATATTATTATTTAATATAATAATATTTAACATTCCCATTAAATTATCATTTATGAATATTATTAACTAACATATGAATATCATTTTTTACATAAATAAAAAATGAATTAGACGGGTTAAAATTAAATAGAAAAAAATAAAATAATATAATATAAAGGAAATATTATTTTAATGTACACAAAAGAAATTTTGTCTTAAGAAATGAAATAAATTACAATTATGTAATGATATTAATGAAATATATATTTATTTTATTCAATAAAATATTTTTAATTATAATCCAAAACATTTTAAATACATTAGATAAGAATAAACAATATATTACACATAAAAACATATATTTATATTTAGACACTATTATCACCATTTCATGGGCAACCCATTTTACATCCAATTATGAAAATTATGTAAAAATTATATGTCAAAATAAATATTAAAATTGAACGAGTAAATTAAAAATTAGGTTAGGATGAATATATTGTATTTTTCTGTGAATATTCATTTTTTAATGAATAGTAAAACATACTGAATTTCAAAATAAAACTACTTTTTCATATAATGTATTTATAATGATAAAATATAAATTTAATTTAAATTAATGTTTATTTAGATGACATTTTTTTAGTTTAATCCAATTCAAGTAATTGGATTCAATTTCACATTTAAATTGACTATAAAATCATGGAAACCATTAGGATGTTTGGACTTTAAAAACATGCATTGTCATCTAATCTATGGGATTAATTTGAAATTATTTTCTACCATATATGCGACTGTAATTTTTAAAATGATACTCTATATTTGGAATTCAAAAATTAAATATGTATAACCAGGTCATCATTTTTTTTTACCAAAATTATTAGTGAATGTATTTAAAATTATTTAAAATAATTAATGTTAAATTAAACATAACAAGAGGAAAAACCATAATATTAATGCCAAAATAAAATTATAATATAATCCAAATGACATTGGTTGGAAATATTTAGACTATATCCTCCATTTTCCCTACTTTTTACCATTATATTCCTATTTAAATAAAATAAATATGGGTGGGGTTCCTTTATTTTAAAATATTACTAGTGTGCCACCCCTCCTCCATTATAAAATCCCTCATTTTCTCCCCTTCCTCTCACCCCTAATAACATGTTGGTTCAGCCAAAATCAAACCAATTCACTCTCCAACATTCTCCCCTTCCTATTTTAACCCCCATTTAGATTAAATCCCTCCAAGTATTTCTTTTGGTGTATATGAGTAATTACATGATTAAGTGGTAACACCATCCCTAAAACTCCTCTCTTTTATTTTGTTTCTCCACACCATAAAATCCTTTTATTCCATTGTAATATATAAACACCAGTATCTTAATTATACTAGGATGTTATTATGTAATGTAATCTACCATAACATATACAATCTGAAATCTTATGCATAAAAAACCTATTGTTTACTTCTATGGAGGACTACCACCTCACTAAACAATAATTGTTAAATTTCCCTTTATCGCCTCTCATGGTTACCATTATAATAAAAAATATGTTTTTATATTTTATATATATAATAATTATTATCAACTTAGTATTTTTTTAATTATTTACAACACATATTCTTATACTATCCATGACGAGTAAAAACAATTATATTGTTTATGGAATTATGGATTACTCCCCCCTCAAGATGATTTGATTCGTTCATGATATACATAGAATGTATTAAGTATAATTTTAATAAAAATATGTAATATATATTTAATATATATATATATATATTATTCTATAATTATTATTAATATATGAATACATTATTATTTTTTCTTTTAGAATGTTAAATAACAGAACGTTGTGTTCATGCGTACTTACAGACTACCTTCACCATAAACAGTGCATTTAAATTCATATCTCCAAAACATTATAGATTATTATAAAAAATTATTTATTTGATATAAATGATATTTAAAACATGTTTTAATTTCTATATAGGATTAAATTATGATATATTTATTAATAGAAACAAAAAACAATTTAAAAAATACTAGATAAACTAAGAAATTAACACACATGATAGTAAAATTAATTAATGTTTGTTAAGAAACGGGTATTGAGTCATTATAAAATTTTTATATAGGATATCATAAATATTATTATGGTTTTTAAATTAGTATTAAACTTATTTATATCCTCTATAAATGAGGAAAAGGACCACACAACAGAAATAATTTTAAGGAAACAGATTCCTCTCTCATTTTGAATCCAGGTGGCTTTCATAATTGTGATGAACATAATTTATTATATATTACACACTTTATGACACATTGATATATTGTATCATGAAATATAGTATTTTTATGGTATTTAAATGTATTATTTAAGTAATATTAAAAAATTTCCCAATTATTTTTTACTACAATGGAATTTTATTTTCATCTCTATTTACATTCCGTGGAAAATTTATTGTTTTTATGAACCTTATTTCTTAAATATGGTGTATATATTACCATTGAAATTTTATATCAAGAATCCATATATTATTATGATATTATAAGATTCATTTAATATTATACCATCATGCATCTTATGATTTAAAATGTTTCAATGTGGTATGTGACACATTGGGATGTTTAATGATTATCTTACTCAAGACTAATATTCCAATTATTTCAATGGAATATTCATTCTATGAAATTTAATAACGAATTTTAAATAATTATTTTAAATATCCTACGGTTATTTATGACCATTTTCATATATTATTACAATTTTTTCACTATTGGGGAAAAATGTTTTAGAAAATTATTCTTACAAAACTGGTGAGTATTTTTCTCTTTAGCTAGAGATACAATTTTCCTATAAAAGGCATGTATTATTAAAATGTTTTAAATTTTTTATCATATTCTAAGTGATTTAGTAAAGAAATTTTTATCGTTTTCTTCTTTTAAACATTTTTTCAATGAAATCATCTTGTCTCTTTTCCAATAAGTCATTTTAAAATTGTTTTAACATAAAAAAGATTATTTTTCTTACCTCGTACGACTTGTAAAATTATATCAACTGTAATTTTTTCAAATCCTCACTTTCATGTTTTAAAAGATTATATAAAAATAGAAAGTTCCTAAAATATATTTTCAAGGAAAAATATTTTCATATGCTTGTTTTAAAACATTGGATACTTTCCTCAAGAATGTTTTTTAAAATGCATTATTTTATTTCATCAATGAAAAGACCATATAGTTTTACTCCACTTTGGATATTGTAATTTAAACCATCTCTATTCATCGTTTGGATGGTTCAATAATGATTTTGACAAGGATTGTATTCACATTAACCTCTTTTATCAATTTCATAGTCTTCTTGAAATATTCTATCTCATATGATCATTAAACATTAAAATTTCCCCAAATTATCCATTTAATTTGTCATGGATATTATTATTTCCTAAATTATATACAATTTTACATATAGTTTATACCTTGATAGTTATTTCATTATTTTGTGAAATGTTGATTATTCTGTTTCTTATTCAATATTGATATTTGATAAGGATTATTATTTTTTGATTATTCATTATGAGTTATGATTTGGAAAGGTAAAGAACAGAGGTTCTCATACATTATATATCCTTGATGCATCAATTGGTTCTCATGAGACAATTATATTTTAAAAATTTATTGGGTTTATACTTAATTGTTTAGAAAATATTGTGAATGGTCTTGATGGTAATAGGATTTCATATACCTTAGACCTGTATTCTATTTAGAAATAATTTCCCCTTATTAGTTTCAGTTATTATTCATCCAATATATTATTCATCAATATATCTATCGATATATTTCATTTTAGTTCATTGAATAAATTGATTGTGTATTAGTTTCATACATTCCATTATTTATTTTTCATTATCTAGTTAGTTGAATGATATATCTTTCCAGTTAATATCTTTCCTTGTTGTCTATGTATTTCAATTCAGTTTGTTGATTACATTGCTTCTGTGTTTGGTTACTTACCTTTCCATATTGACTATTCTAATTGGTTAATTATTTATTCTATTATCTTTTTTCATTACTGATCATTTTAGCTCTCCTTTATTATGTGTCATTCCATTGGAATCCCAGAAGTGTAATATTAATGAAATGAATGAATTTACTACATGGATTACAATTATCGTCAAAGAAATTTATTTATTTAGAAAGAATGGAAAAAATATTTTTATTAGTGTAATTATTTTTATTACAAGACTAATATATGTATATGTTCTTCCAAGACTACTAAACTGATCATTACTGTAACATCCTGGTTCTGGATGCCACCCAGAGGCACCCCGTACCCAGTTGGTCACATGGCCTCAAGCGCATATCCCCAAACATCAGAGGCTCCCGACTAGCAGTGAGGGACTTGGGTGTGATAGTGGGGAAACTATGCCCTCGTTGGTAAAGTACACAACAGATGTTAACAAAACCAACAATAGTGGAATAAGTAAATATCCAACAACAATGGACTAGTAAATAGTGGAAGACTGAAACAATAAACCACTAGATCACATATTTATATATGAAATGATGCATGAGACATATCTAGGAAAACACCCAAACATGTCACAATGGTCGAAATTCAAACAGTACCAAGACAAGTACAAAAGAAAAGATAAACAGCTCCTCAGCATCACAATCCTAATCTTGGTCCCATGCTCTCGTGCTCCAAAGCAATCATGTACCAGAATTCAAAGGGCGCTTTCCTTTGTCCATACCTGCAATAAAATAATCTATTTGGGCCCAAAAGCTTGACCCAAACAGGGTGTGAGACTAAATCCTAGTAGTTAACCACCCGAAGATCTATTCCTAATAGTCAGTGAGCATATGGGAGGTAATAGTACCATAAGTAGTAAATAGAAAAAGTAAACAGCAGCAGCAGGCAGTAATCAGTAAGCAATAAACAGGATGATATGAAACAGTAATCAATCCACAGAACAACAAGCAGCAGTGTAGCAACCAGCTGACCATAACAGGAACCCCTCTAGTAAATACTTGCAGACATCCCCTCTGGTCCTATCCAAGATGTACACACAACCCTCTGGTCAGTTCACTCAACCTAACCCCTCTAGTTTGCTCATATGAAATTATAAGACTCCCTAAGGAAGTAGGCTCAGTCAATTATCCTTATATTCTAAGGTAGTCAGGGACTCTCTATGGGATATCATGTGGTCTAACCCTCTTATAGCCCCATGGTCTAGAAACTCTCTGAGTAAGCTCATTTGGTCAATTCCTCCTATAGTCACGGGTCTATCACAGACTCTCAGAGGAAGGTCGCTCGATCAATTCCTCCTCTAGCCGGGAATGGTTTAAGGATATTCAAACAAGTAAAGTATCTATGCGGAAGATCACTTGGTCTACACTCCTATAGTGTATAATATCCATGACTCTGAGAAATCTCACTTGGTCTATCCCCTGTAGTCTATAATAACCAATAATCTCTGAGGAAGATCACCTCGTCTACCCTCCTGTGCGTATAATATCGAAGACTCCCTGGGAAGCTCACTTGATTTATCCCTTATAGTCTACAAGAAAATGTTCTCACAGTACATTTTCATTCAGTGCATAATAATGCTATAAGGCCAAAGTAAACCTATAGAGCTACTTTGACAACCATTCTATAGAACAAGCATGTCAAGAATATCATTCCATCCTATAGTCACCAGGCATGGAAAATAGGTATAATAGCCAAAATATAACAAGACCCAAAGGTCCTAACAAGAAAAAGGCATGGGAAAAATATCCAAACTGAGTAATTATCCAAAAAAACGATCACATTACCTCTACATAATCATACAAGCAAGGTATTAAATCAATAGGGAAAACGAAAAACACACAATACACCGTTCATGAGTATTGGTGGAAATTTTCAAATAAAACTGAAAGACATTTAATGGTAAGGCACAAACCACCTACATCGGTGCTAGGAGATCAATATACTTGAACCACGAGGCTAGATTCTCCTTAGAACGGCATAGATCTACGAAAACGTACAAAACGTTCAACCCATGATATCTCAAGAAAGAAGGAAAATCATGGCATAAAACTCAATAAGAAGGAAGATCTCACTAATGTGCTTCCAATGCAATCGATGATGGTCGATTCGGAAAATAGGTGGAGGCTCGGGGGTTTGGAGTATTTTTGAGACTATATGGACAATCCTGGTCAATGAACCTGGGGAAGAAGGTGTTTAGGTATATTAAGTGCGACCCCGGTCCGTTTAATGAAAACAAAAGTACACAGCGTGTACATATAGGGTACACGGTGTGTACTTGGCCTTTCCATACATTGATTAAAGTGGCCCCCATATCGCCTCTACACATTGTGTGTGTGGCCTAGACATGGCCAACAAATGGCCTCACGTGGCAACAAGTTACATGACATGTACTTATAATGTACACGACATGAACATTGAAAATTTCCAGATTTTCCTCATTTTCTCAAAAACAACCAGAAAAGGAAAAAAAATACCTGAAATAAAAATTCAGGTTCTTATAAACATCCCCACTTAAAGAAATTCATCCATGAATTTCTTTAGTGAGGCATAGAAGAAGATACCCCGAACAGCTCCGGCCACTACGATCGTACATCGGCCACCCTCTCCCAGGTCTCGTCCTGTACCTGCCCATGCTTCCATAGCACCCATCACATGGCCTCAAACACATTTCCCAAAACTCCAGAGGTTGCCGACTAGAAGCGAGGGCCTTGGGTGTGATAGTGGGGAAACAATGCCCTCATTGGTAGACTACACAGAAGTAGTAAACGAAGCCTGCAGTAGCGGAAGCAGTAAATGTACAACAACAATGCACAAGTAAACAGTGGAAGACTAAAACAATAAACCACTGGATCACATAAGTATATATGAAATTATGCATGACACATATCTAGGAAAACATCCAAATAGGTCACAATACTGGAAATAAAAGTAGTAACATGACATGTACAAAAGAATAGCTAAAACTATTCTTAGCATCGCATGACTATGCTTGCTCCCATGATCTCCTTCTCCAAAGAAATCATGTACTAGATGTCGAAGGGCACTTTTCCTTGTCTATACCTTCAACAACATAATATTTTTGGGTCACAATCCTGACCCAAACATGGTTTGAGATTAAATCCCAGTAGGAAGCCACCCGAAGATCTGTGCCTAACAGTCAGTGAGAATATGATAGTTGGTAGTACAATAGGTAGTAAACAGTAGCAGTAGGCATCAATCAGTAAGCAGTAAACATGATGATATGAAAAATTAATCAACCCATAGAACAACAAGTAGTAGTGACGAAAACAGCTAACCACAATAGGAACCCCTCTAGGATCTACTCGCAGCCAAACCCTCTGGTTCTATCGCAGATGTACCCATAATCCTCTAGGCAGTGCACTCATCCTAACCACTATAGTTTGGTCATAAAAAATTATAAGAATCTCTGAGGAAGAATGCTCAGCCAATTCCCCTTATAGTATATGGTATTCAGGGACTCTCTGAGGGATATCACGTGGTCTAACCGTCTTATAGCCCCACGTTCTAGAAACTGTAACACCCCAAGATTTCATAGTATGTACTTCTTCAAAAAAAAATCAATAACTTGCACTACACATAACACCGAGTTCAAGCACACCATGACTTACCAAACAAGCCGTTCAAAAGAAGTTATAAATAATATTAACTAAATTTTGAACCTTATATAATCATTATAATTTTAGAATCAATATTCTGAGCTTCTTAGACATAATGTAATATCAATTCTTTTTTTTTCAGATAAAATAAGTATTTTTCAAAAATGCACTTTTACCAACATTAATAGTGAACCGTTTTTAAATACAATAATTTAAACTATTATATATTCATTTTGACTAAATAAATCTATTCTTTAGAATGGGGACATCAAAAATTTACAATGTAACATCCCAAGCTTCTACAGTACGCTTCTCTTTGAATAATGCGATAGCGTGTGCAACCAATCAAACTAGCTGTTATGAATAGTAATAACTACTTTTTAAAATTTTATAAATTTTATCTCACAAAATGGACTTGATTTTTGGATTTGAAATATCTAATTTATCTTAGGGGGAAATTTTGGAACTTTTTGGATAACATTTATATTTTGATGAATAGTGAAAATTACTAAATTTTAATTAAAAACAACTTTTTTAATCGAAATAATTTATATTGATAAAGTATGAATTTGAGTGGTTTTAAATAATATTTAAAATATATTTTTACTATTTAATACAATTTTGGTCATTGTACATCATTTTACAATTAAACCAGACAGAAACCAGTGTCAATCTTTTGATAGATTTTATCTCTTAAAAACACACTTTTTATTTTAAAAACGGGAATTAATTTTAAATTAATTTCTGCCACTTATATGTTTTGAATTCAGAAAAATGGATTCCATATTTGGAATCAGAATGTTCAAATTGTGTAAATAGGTAAATTTTATTTTTAGACATTTTGAATAATTAAATTGGTAAATATTTTATTTACCATGGTTAAAGGGTAAATCCGGTAAATAATTGTACAAAAATAATATTATAATAATATTAAATTACCCTAAAACGTGTCTTAACCCTATTTTATGATACATGGCGGACCATGGACATCTTTTGGTCGATTTTGGGACCCCATGGATCCACTTGTAAGTGATAATGACACTTTATATTAATTAAGTTTATGTAATTACAAAAATGACATAAGCACATATCTTTTAGAAAAACAATTTTTACATAGGGTTATATATGTTGGATTTTAGACTATAAATATTCATTAGAAATATAAAAATTTTTATTACATAATTATAGTTTATTTATAATTTTTAGATGTTAAATAATTTAATTTATTTATGACACAATGATGATGCAGTAATTACCATAATAGTAAAAAATTAAAATAATTGATATTATAAATACCCAAATTAATATAATTTGAGACTTTTTATGAATTAGACTAATTTTCTAGGATAATATGACATTTTAGGAGTGATTTAATTAATTTTTTTCGAAGTAATAATTCTGTTATGATTTTTAAAAAAATCAATTATTGAATAGTGTCAAAATTGACATAAAAGAGTTTTTAAAATAAATATTATATTATTAAATGATATTAAATACATAAAAATATAAGGTTCGTCCAAGAGACTTATATCATGATAGGTGTATCATTAATGGACCACTTGGGGGTCTCTTGGATGTATATAGTAAGTTTATTAACTGTATAATATAAAAATAATAAGTGGCATGGAAAGTGTCAAACTAATTAACAAAAAGTTAAAACTAAATGATAAGGTTAATATAATGACCCAAACCTGTCTAAATTAAATTGGTTGAGTGGTTTCCGACCCATACCCACATTAACATTTAAATAATACACTTTGGAGCCATTAGAAACCAAATATGAATTTATAATAAAATAATATTTCTAGCTTTTCCAAAGGTTCCCTTCACCCCTCTTATAAAAGGGCACTCCTCCTTCTAATTATATCACACCTTCAAAGCCTTTTGGTTCTGCCAAAACCTTCCCAAATACTCTATAAACATCCCTCACTAAAACCTAAAGGCATTCCATTAGTCATAAATCCAACTTAAGGAGACCTTTTGATCAAATAAAAAGGAAGAACCCGAAGAAGAGGTAATGATTTCACCACCCTTTTCAAGTTCCATTCTTCTTCCACTACTTCAATCATTGTTATTACCATTATAAAATAATAAATCCAATATCTTATATATAATGTGATGTTATTATAAATATGATACATCCATATTTAGTATTCTATCCACCCTTTGAATAACATGTCACCATACGTGCGTACGTACGGCTTACCATCTCCACGTCGGGGTGTAATTGATATTCAATAAATTATTATTTGGACGGGTATATTAATGATGTGTAATTCATGAAAATAATAAATATAACATGATAATTATTCTGTATATATGATATACCATCCATTTATATATTATTTTAATAACAAAAGAATGATATTGTCGCTCGTGCGTACGTACGGACTACCGTCTCCACGAACATGATGAGATTCATTCTCCATCGTATCCATTCAAGTATAATTATCATTTGATGATTAATAATAGTATTTAAGGACGTGATAAAATTCTTGATATCAATAAGATACAACATATCCATAACAAACACAACTTATGTAACAAAACATATAAAATAAAACGAGTAAGTTAACACCTGAAACGACGATAATTCTAAGATATTATTAACAAAGCAATGTTAAAAGATCATATATGATATCATATTAATGTATATGATTCTTGAATAATTTAATAACAATTATTTCAACATTATACAGGAGTTTAACCTACCCCAAACCAAGTAAAAGTACAAGGTAAGGGTTTATTTCACAATCTCTTCGTTATCCGAGGTTGTTTATACGTAATTATCTATCAGGATCTCTTTATCATCCACATCCATGTTCCTTAAAAATGTATTTAAAAACATTTTTACTATTTAATAGACAATGGGTTAAAGTAATTTATTCCCTTATGTGTTTTGGAAGGAATCTTTCTGTCGTTTTCCAAACAAGGCACTTTTAACCTTTTTGACAAATTTAAGGTATGAATGTTTTTTTTAACTTATACGGTTGGTGTGTCTATTTACCACCATTATAAAAATCTTAAAAGCTTACATTACAAGCTTATAAGAATATTTTCAATGTAAAAGTTTTATTCTATAATTATGTGACTTTTAAATGATTTCAAAATGAATATTTTAGGATTTTGAGAAAGGTACTCTTTATCAAGATCATAATTTTTAATGTTTTAAAGATTTACCTTTCTAAATATTTTGAATTAATGTCCATGTTTTCAAAATGATTTTAATGATTTATTTATATGGAAAAGAAGGTTTTGAAACGATATTTATTTTCAAAAGTTTCAAAGTGGTATGGGACACTTTGATTCAAAAATCTCTTTTAAATTACTTCCTTTATAAATGTGTGACTTTTCAATGATTTCGAGAAAAGAGATATTTGTCTCAAATAGTTTTTATTTCATCTATGTAAACATCCTTTGATGGATTTTAAGATTATTTTAAGTTGATTTATTATCATACAAAACTTTTTTATTGTATTGAAGGTTTTGTGATATGTTTTACTGTGGATGTGTTATTTTTATACCATTCATGGTTTATGGAGAAAGAATTGGCATTTCGTATGCTAGTTTTAATAAGAATGTTTATGTTATGTTTAAACCTTTTCATATGGGAATGCATTGGACATAATAAGGGAAGGGTGGAGCCCGCTATAGCTCTTGCTCCTTGATGAATCTGTAGGTCTAATGAGACAAACTAGTGTCTTGGCACAAGGATTTGGAAAAATCTTATTTATAGTCTTGGCACGAGGCCTTGGCTATGTGGTTATGATTTTCTGGCATTATGCATTCCATCATTATGAATGTGGTTGTTGATATTGCATGTGATTATTCGATTAGTAGAATATCCATGTGAATAAGTAAATGGCATTATTTCATTTTATTTTTTCCAAACTATGCTGAAGTTCAAGTTTAAAAGGCTTTTGTTTTAGTAATACATTGCCTTAAATGTTTATTCTTATTTATGAATGTTTTTGCTATATTGTTATCCTTACTGGGAATTTGAGCTCACCCCTTTTCTATGTTTTATTTTCCCCAAGATGTGACAAAGTAATTTATGAATGACCTGCAGGGATAGTATGAGGGGATAATAGTGTGGAATCTGGAAACTATATTATTGTAGTTTTCATTTTATAAAGTAATGTAACTTTATTAATTTATCTAGTTATTCCAAGGATACTAAACTAATCGGTCTTTCGAGATTTGATCTTCCATGTGATCATGCAAATGTTATGTAATAACGCACCGACTCTGGGTAACTGGGGTCGGGGCGTTATAGTTGGTATCAGAGAAAGTTTAGTACAAACCATAGAATCTAGATTTAGATAAACCTTTATTAGAGCACATAGAACTAAGATGTACATTGAGGATTAATATAGAAGAACATCCTAGAATTTTGGTATTTTACGGATTTTTTGAGTTTTCCGAGAAATACATCCCTATCTGGATATGAGCAGGTAGAGGCAGCTCTAGCACAGATGTACCATGGGGTAAAACCCTAAAACACTGCTTTGATCTAGACTCGAACGGAAACTGGTGCACGCCAACGGGTCTTGCTGCACTCTTGGTTACAACACTCCCAGGGGATATGCTTAGGAAAACTCTCATTTTCTCTACAAATCATTATAAAGGGTTTATGAGTATATAATTCCTTAGAGGAGACATTTTTATGATTATGGATTATATCTACAAACTATTTAATTTATGTTATGTGTTTTACAAGTTTGGGATTAGGTATTGTTATTCATAAACTAATCTAGTGTATGCCATTGTTTATGTAGCACCCCGACCCTAGTTACCTAGAGTTGGTGCATTATTAAATAACATTGTCATGATCACAAGAAAGATCAAATCTCAAAATAGAGATTGGTTTAGTAGCCTTGTAAACACTAGATATATTCATAAAGTTTTTCATTACATCAGAAAGTGAAAAACTACTACAACAACATATTGTCTCCATAGTCCACACTATTATCTTGTTATTGTATCCCTGCAGTTCATTCATAATTTACGTCTTCACATCCTGGGAAAAATAAAACATATAAAAGGGGTGATCTCAAATTCCCAGTATGGATAACAATATAGCAGAAACTTTCATAAATAAGAATAAATATTTAAGGCAGTGTATAACTAAAACAAAAGCCTTTTAAACTTTAACATCAACATATTATGGAAAAAATAAAACGAAATGATGCCATTTACTTATTCACATGGATATTCTACTAATAGAATAATCACATTCAATATCAATAACCACTTTCATAATGATGGAATGCATAATGCTAGACTATCATAACCACATAGCCAAGGCCTCATGCCAAGACTACAAATAATATTTTGCCAAGGCCTTCTGCCAGGACACTAGTTTGTCTCATGAGACCTATCGATGCATCAAGGAGCTATAGCAGGCTCCACCCGTCACATATTAAGTCCAATGCATTCCCATATGAAAAGGTTTAAACATAACATAAACATTCGTATTAAAACTAGCATAAGAAATGTCAATACTATCACCATAAACCATAAAGGGTATAGAAATATCATATCCATAGTCAAACATATCACAAAACCTTCAATACAATATGGATGTTTTGTTTCATAATAAATCATCTCCAAATAAGCTTAAAATCCATCAAAGGATGTTGACATAGATGAAATCAAAACTCTTTTTAGTGAAATATCTCTTTTTATTTTTAAATCATTAACAAGTCATATAATGTAAATAATTTTCTTTAAAAATATTATTATAAGATTGTAAGGGAAGCTTTGACGATTTTATAATGGTGGAAAATAGCCGCACCCGCCGTATAAGTTCAAAAAAAACATTCTTACCTTAATTCTGTCGAAAAGGTTAAAAAGCACCTTGTTTGGAAAACGACGGAAAGATTCCTTTATAAAACTCTTTAAAAAAGTCAAAAAAGGGTATAAATTACTTTAACGCATATTCTCTTAAATAGAAAAAGTGTTTGGAAATACATTTTTAAGAAACATGGATGTGAATGATAAAGAGATCCCAGTAGATTATTATGTATAAAAAACCTCGGATAATGAAGAGATTGGGAAATAAACCCTTACCAATTTACGAAACATACAACCCATGAAAGAGGTACTATACAATGAATATTTAAATACACATAAATTAATGTGTATTACACAAAGAATACAATTATGGGCAGTACATACACCACACAAAAGGTAATAATGGCAATATGGCATGATTCTCACAGAAATAAGGAGTGAGATGAAAACCCCTTACATTGTACTTTTCCTTAGTTTGGTGACGGTTAACCTCCTGTATAATGGTGAAATAATTTTTATTAAATTATTAAATAATCATATACATTAATATGATATCATATATGATCTTTTAACATTGCTTTGTTAATATTATCTTAGAATTATCGTCGTTTCGGGTGTTAACATACTAGTTTTCTTTTATATGTTTTGTTATGTAATCCATGTTTGTAAATGATAGGTTGTATCTTAATCATATCCAGAATGATATCAAGTCCTTAAACATTATTTTTAAATCATCAAATTATAATCATACTTGAATGGATACGATAGAGAATGAATCTCATCGCGTTCATGGAGACGGTAGTCCGTACGTACGCTCAAGCGAAAATATCATTCTTTTGATATTAAAATAATATATAATTGGATGTTATATCATATATACAGAATCATTATCATGTTATATTTATTATTTACATGAATTACACATCATTATTATACCCATCCAAATAATAATACATTGAATAACAATTACACCACGTCGTGGAGACGGTAAGCCGTACGTACACACGTATGGTGACATGTTATTCAAAGGGTGGATAGAATACTGAATATGGTTGTACCATATTTATAATATTATTACAGTATATAGAATATAATGGATTCATTATTTTAGAATGGGAAAAACAAATAAAGAATATGTTGAAGAATAAAATGAATTTGAAAAAGGGTGGTGAAAACATTACCTCTTCTTCTGGTTCTTCCTTTTTATTTGATCAAAAGGGCTCCATAGGATGACATTATGATCAAAATATGGCCTCTAGGTTGTAGTGAGGGAAGTTGAGAGAGTAATCGGGCCGGGTTTTTCTGATCCAAAAGGATTTGAAAGTGTGATGAAATGTGAAGGGGGAGGGCCCTTTTATAAGAGGGGTGAGGGGGACCTTTGGAAAATCTAGAAGTATTAATTTATAATAAATAAATATTCGGTTTATAATGGCTCCAAAGTTGATTAATTTTAGGTTTAGGTGGGGATGGGTCGAAAACCACTCAACCAATAGAATTTAGACAGATTTGGTTTACAATATTAACCTTATCATTAAGTATTAACTCTATGTTAATTAGTTTCACTTTTACAATGTCTCTTTGTATTTTTATATTATATGGTTAATAAACATACTATATACATCCAAGAGATTCCCAAGTGGTCCATTAATGATACACCTATCATGATATAAGTCTCTTGTCCTAACCTTATATTTTTAGGAATTTAGTATCAATTAATAATATAATATTTATTTTTAAAACTCTTTTATGTCAATTTTGACACTATTTAGTAATTGATTTTTGTGAAACTCATAACAGAATGATTAATTCGAAAAAAGTCCATTAAATCAATCCTAATATGTCATATTAACCTATAAAATTAGTTTAATTTATTAAAAGTCTCAAATTATATTTATTTGGGTATTTATAATATCAAATATTTTAATTTTTCACTATAATGGTAATTACTGCATCATCATTGTGTCATAAATAAATTAAATTATTTAATGTCTAAAAATTATAAATAAACTATCATTATGTAAGAAATATTTTTTTCTTTATAATTAATATTTATAGTCGAAAATAAAACATATATAACCCTATCTAAAAATTGTTTTTCTAAAATATATATGCTTATGTCATTTTTGTACTTATTTTAACTTAATTAAAATAAAGTGTCCCAATCACCTAAAAGTGGCTCCATGGGGTCCCAAAATCTACCCAATGATGCCCATGGTCGGAAATGTATCCACCAAATGTTTATGACATGTTTTATGGTAATTTAGTATTATTATAATATCATTTGTTAACCCTTATTTACCGGATTTACCCTTAACCATGGTAAATAAAATATTTACCGAAATAATTATTCAAAATGTATAAAAATAAACGATACCTATTTACACAATATGGAAATCCTAATTCCAAATATGGAATCCATGTTTACATATTCAAAACACATAAGTGGCAAAAATTAATTTAAAATTAGTTCCTGTTGTTAAAACAAAAAGCGTGTTTTTAAGAGATAATAACTATCAAATGTTTGACACTTGTTTATGTCCGGTTTAATTGTAAAATTATATAAAATGACCAAAATTATATTAAATGGTAAAAATATATTCTAAATAAACTTTAAAACCACTCAAATTAATAATTTATCAATATAAATTATTTCAATTAAAAAAGTTATTTTTAATTAAAATTTAGTAATTTTCATTATTCAGCAAAATATAAGTGTTATCTGAAAAGTTCCAAAATATCACCCTAGGCTAAATTATACATTCCGAATCCAAAAATGAAGTCCATTTTGAGAGATAAAATTTATAAAATTTCAAAAAGTAGGTATTACTATTCATAACAACTTGTTTGATTTATTGTGGTGTGTGTTAGAACTCGACGTTGCGTACAACACATGCTACTATATTATTCAAAGGAAAGCGTACCGTGGAATCTTGGGATGTTTCATTTTAAAATTTTGATGTCCCCATTTAGTCAAAATGTTTAAAATATTGTATTTAAAAATGGTTCACTATTAAAAGTTGGTAAAAGTGCAATACTTAAAATAAATTTGTTCTTACATTATGTCTAAGAAACTCATAATATGGATTCTAAAATTATAAAGATTATATAAAGTTTAATATTTAGATAATACTATTCATAACTTCTATTGAACGACTTGTTTGGTAAGTCATGGTGCGCTTGAACTCGGTGTTGCGTGTAGTGCAAGTTATTGAATTATTTGAAAAAATAACACACTATGAAATCTTGGGGTGTTACATTCTACCCTCCTTCAATAAATTGTGTCCTCACAATTTGAAATTGTTCTTAGAAAATAAAAGGTTGAAAAAATAGAAAATATCTTTGTGGGAAAACCAACATTGGAAATTGGGTTACAAAAATTTAGTCTTAATATGAGGAAAAGAGAAATGAAAGGGTCCCCACCAAATTATGATCTCGATTAGGAGAACATTGGTGGAAATTGGAGACATATAATTGGAGGGAAAACGTAAATATTTATAGGTAGTGATTGAGGCCTTCAATCACAAACAAGTGTAAAATTGATGTCCTTAAATTCATCAATATATGATGATTTGAAATACCATTGGTTCACCAAAACATAGGGTATTAGGATAACACATTTTTGGTTTTAGGATTCCTTAAATAAAGTATAAGAAATAACTTCTTCATAGAATAAGAGAATAAGAAAAATATATTCTTGACAAGTAGAGTTCCATACCTTTACTAATTTCTACCACAAACTCATCTTTCACTCTAAAAGATAATAGAAAGTAAAAAATATATTCTATTTATCCTATTCTTATAGGGTTCCAAAAAAACGAATTTAAAATTCATCTACCAGATCTATTAAAAAACTAAATTATTTAATCTCGGGCATCACGTGGGTCAGTGGTAGGTGATACACCCTTGTTAGCCTTTGGTTGTGGGTTCAAGTCTCATGTCCTTGCCGGACGTGACGGGTTGCCGCCCAACCTCCAGGTTGTCCTTTTATGGAAATCCAAAATAATCCAAACTAGAACTATCCAAAATACTTCAGTCCAAAATTTATTAGGAAGTTAAACACAATAAAGAACCTTATTTCCTCGTAATAACATGTGAACACCTTCATCATGTATTCTTTTAAAACACTGCAACATCCTGAATTAACATAAAACCTTATTGATTACATTCATGATCCCTTATTCCTTAAAGAATAATAGATATACTCCTTCAATCCAAAAATGTTTTAAACCCCAACAATGATGGAATATACAAATCATTAATCATTTTCAATGTAGTCAATAATATCAAATATAATTTATCCAAATCAATCATGTATTATTCCAAAATCACTACCTCGGTGTTAGAACTATATTATGGTTTATCATTCTCTCTACCATATATTTTCCAAATATTTATCCTGCTATTGAGTCACTTTTCATTGTTCCACACAATCTCAAGTCCTTAATGAAATAATACTTCAGTATAATACTTATATACTCCATAATTATTATAACAAGTACATTGTTGATACAATAGTCAAATGACATAATCAACATAAGAACTCTAATCATTCCTATTCATCTATGGTAGTATCATAATTTTATTATTATCAAATAGCATCATTTGTGGCATAGTCTGATGACTGGGACATAGGTTCATGTAGTGTCCAAACACTTTTCAATTGAATCATTTTACATTTGAAACCATTTTCTTACCCTTGTAGTCACGTACATTGTGACCTTTTCCTTCACACTTATAACAAACTACCATTCCTTTCAGGAAAGTTCCAGGGTGTTTCTTCCCACAAATAATACATATGGGAAAATTATTCTTTTCCCTATTCCATTTATCCAACTTTCTCTCTTCCATCCTTTTATTCTCTTGCTTCCCTTCAAAGCCAGAGGAATCAGTAAATTCTTTACATATCTTATCAACACATGATATTGTTTCTTTATATGATGATAATACATGGGAGACTATTTCTCTTATAAATTCTGGCTTAAGACCATGAATGATATGATAATTCATTCTCTCCGGATCATGTGCATTGCTGGAGTTCTCATTCATTCTACTGGGTGCCATTTCTAAATAATGGCATACACTAGATTAGTTTATAAAAAACAATACCTAATCCCAAACTTGTAAAACACATAACATAAATTAAATAGTTTATGGATATAATCCATAATCATAAAAATGTCTCCATTGAGGAAGTATATACTCATAAACCTGTCATAATGGTTTGTAATGAAAATGAGAAATATCCTAAGCATATCCCCCAGGAGTGTCGTAACCAAGAGTGCAGCATGGCCCGTTGTCGTTCACCAGTTTTCGTTCGAGTCCAGCTCAAAGCGGTGTTTTTGGGTTTTACCCCTAGGTATATCTGTGCCAGAGCCACCTCTACCTGCTCGTATCCAGACAGGGATGTATTTCTCGGAAAACTCACAAAACCTCTACAATACCAAAATTCTAGGAAGTTATTCTATACTAATCCTCAATGTCCATCTTAAATCTATGTGCTCTAATCAGAGTTTATATAAATCTAGCTTCCAAGGTTTGTACTAAACTTCTCTAATACCAACTGTAACGCCCCGACCCCAGTTACATAGAGTTGGTGCATTATAACATAACATTGACATGATCACAAGAAAGATCAAATCTTGAATGACCGATTGGTTTAGTAGCCTTGGAAACACTAGATATATTCATAATGTTTATCATTATATCAGAAAGTGAAAAACTACTACAACAACATATTGTCTCCAAAGTCCACACTATTATCCTCTTATAGTTTCCCTGTAGGACATTCATAATTTACTTCTTCACATACTTGGAAAAATAAAACCTATAAAAGTGGTGAGCTAAAATTCCCAGTAAGGATATCATTATAGAGGAAAATTTCATAAATAATAATAATCATTTAAGGCAGTGTATAACTAAAACAAAAGACTTTTAAACTTGAACTTCAACAAAGTATGACAAAAACAAAACAAAATAATTCCATTTACTTATTCACATGGATATTATACTAATCGAATAATCACATGCAATATCAATAACCACTTTCATAATGATGGAATGCATAATGCCAAAATATCATAACCACGTAGCCAAGGCCTCGTGCCAAGACTACAAATATGATTTTGCAAAGGCCTTGTTCCAAGAAACTAGTTTGTCTCATGAGACCTACCGATACATCGAGGAGCTATAGCGGGCTCCAGCAGTCATATATTAAGTCCAATGCATTCCCATATGAAAAGGTTTAAACATAACATAAACATTCGTATTAAAAATAGCATACAAAATGTCAATACATTCACCATAAACCATGAATGGTATAAAAATAACATATCTATTTTCAAACATATCACAAAACCTTCAATACAATATGGAAGTTTTTTTTCATAATAAATCATCTCCAAATAAGCTTAAAATTCATCAAAGGATGTTGACATAGATGAAATCAAAACTATTTTTAGAGAAAAATATTTCTTTTTATTTTGAAATCATTTAAGAGTCATATAAAATAAAACATTTTCCTTAAAAACATTCTTATAAGCTTGTAAGGGAAGCTTTAACGATTTTATAATGGCGGAAAATAGCCACACCCGCCATATAAGTTTAAAAAAACATTCTTACCTTAATTCTGTCGAAATGGTTAAAAAGCACCTTATTTGGAAAATGATGGAAATATTCCTTTATAAAACTCTTAAAAAAATTCAAACCAGTGTATAAATGTCTTTAACCCATATTATTTTAAATAGTAAAATTGTTTTTAAATACATTTTTAAGGAACATGTATGTGGATGATAAAGAGATCCCAGTAGATTATTACGTATAAACAACCTCGGATAATGAAGAGATTGCGAAATAAACCCTTACCAATTTACGAAACATACAACCCATGAAAGAGGTACCATACAATGAATATGTAAATAGACATAAATAAAAGTGTATTACACAAATAATACAATTATGGGTAGTATATACACCACACAAAAGTTAATAGTGGCAATATGGCATGAATCTCACGGAAATAAGGAGTGAGATGAAAACCCCTTACATTGTACTTTTCCTTGGTTAGGGGTATGTTAACCTCCGGTATAATGGTGAAATAATTGTTATTAAATTATTCAATAATATTATACATTAATATGATATCATATATGATCTTTTAACAATGCTTTGTTAATAATATCTTAGAATTATCGTCGTTTTGGGTGTTAACTTACTCGTTTTCTTTAATATGTTTTGTTACGTAAGCAATTTTTGTAAAGTATAGGTTGTATCTTAATCATATCCAAAATGATATCAATTCCTTAAACATTATTTTTAAATCATCAAATGGTAATTATACTTTAATGGATACGATAGAGAATTAATCTCATCGCGTTCGTGGAGACGGTAGTCCATACGTACGCACGAGCGACAATATCATTCTTTTATATTAAAATAATATATAATTGGATGGTATATCATATATAAAGAATAATTTTAATGTTATATTTATTATTTACATGAATTAAAAATCATTATTATACCCATCCAAATAATAATTTATTGAATAACAATTACACCACGTCGTGGAGACGGTAAGCCGTACGTACGCACGCATGGTGGCATGTTATTCAAAGGGTGGATAGAATAATGATTATGGTTGTACACTATTTGTAATAATATTACAGTATATAGTAGATACTGGATTTATTATTTTAGAATGGGAAAAATAAAGAAAGAAGAAGTTGAAGAAGAAAATGAATTTGAAAAGGGTGGTGAAAACATTACCTCTTTTTTGGGTTCATCCTTTTTATTTGATCAAAATGGATCCTTAGGTTAGCTTTATGATCAAACTAAGGCCTCTAGGTTGTAGTGAGAGAAGTTGAGAGAGTAATTGGGTAGGTTTTGGCCAAATCAAAAGGCTTTTAAGGTGTGAAGTAATGAGAAGGGGGAGTTCCCTTTTATAAGAGGGGTGAGGGGCTCCTTTGGAAAAGCTATAAGTATTAATTTATAATAAATTCATATTTGGTTTCTAATGGCTCAAAAGATGATTATTTAAAGGTTAAGGTGGGGATGGGTCGAAAACCACTCAACTAATAGAATTTAGACAGTTTTGGGTTACTATATTAACCTTATCTGTATGTATTAACTCTAAGTTAATTAGTTTCACTTTTGCAATGTCTCTTTTTATTTTTATATTATATGGTTAATAAACTTTCTATATACATCCAAGAGACCCCCCAGTGGTCCATTAATGATATAAATATCAGGATATATGTTTCTGGGCAGATCCTTAGATTTTTAGGAATTTAATATCAATTAATAATATAATATTTATTTTAAAAACTCTTTTATGTCAATTTTGACACTATTCAATAATTTATTTTTTTGAAACTCTTAACAGAATGATTACTTCAAAAAAAGTAAATTACGTCAATACTACTATGTTATATTAACCTATAAAATTATTTTAATTCAATTAAAGTCTCATATTATATATATTTGGGTACTTATAATATCAATTATTTTAATTTTTCACTATTATGGTAATTACAACATCATCATTGTGTCATAATTAAATTATATTATTTAATGTCTAAAAATTTTAAATAAACTATAATTATGTATGATATATTTTTATCTTTCTAATTAATATTTATAGTCGAAAATCCAACATATATAGCCTAATTTAAAATTGTTTTTCTAAAAGATATATGCTTATGTCATTTTTGTACTTATTTTAACTTAATTAAAATAAAGTGTCCCTATCACCTACAAGTTGCTCCATGGGGTCCCAAAATAGACCCAATGATGACCATGGTCGGACATGTATCCACCAATATGGTTAGGACACGTTTTAGGGTAATTTTGTATATTTATAATATTATTCTTTAACACTTATTTACCGGATTTACCCTTAACCATGGTAAATAAAATATTTACCGAAGTAATTATTCAAAATGTCTAAAAATAAAAGTTACCTATTTACACAATATGAACATCCTGATTCCAAATAAGGAATCTATTTTTCCAAATTCAAAACACAGAAGTGGAAGATATTAATTTAAACTTAATTTTCGTTTTTTAAACAAAAAGCGTGTTTTTAAGAGATAATAACTATCAAAAGATTGACACTTGTTTATGTCCGGTTTAATTGTAAAATTATGTACAATGAACAAAATTATATTAAATGGTAATAATATATTCTAAATATACTTTAAAACCACTCAAATTCATAATTTTTCAATATAAATTATTTCGATTAATAAAGTTATTTTTAATTAAAATTTAGTAATTTTCACTATTCTTCAAAATATAAGTGTTATCCGAAAAGTTCCACAATTTCACCCTAGGCTAAATTAGACATTCCGAATCCCGAAAGTTAATTCCATTTTGAGATATAAAATTTATAAAATTTCAAAAAGTAGGTATTACTATTCATAACAGCTAGTTTGATTGGTTGTTGTGTGTGTTAGAACTCGAAGTAGCGTACAACACACGCTACTGTATTAATGAAAGGAAAGCATACCGTGGAAGCTTGGGATGTTTCATTTTAAATTTTTGATGTCCCCATTTAGTCAAAAATTTTAAAATATTGTATTTAAAAAGGGTTCACTATTAAAAGTTGGTAAAAGTGCAATACTGAAAATGAATTTGTTCTTACATTATGTCTAAGAAACTCATAATATGGATTCTAAAATTATAAGGATTATATAAAGTTTAAAATTTAGTTAATAATATTCATAACCTGTTTTTAACGGCTTGTTTGGTAAGTCATGGTGCGCTTGAACTCGGTGTTGCATGTAGTGCAAGTTATTGAATTATTTTGAAGAAATATTACACTACGAAATCTTGGGGTGTTACAGTTTAGAAATTGCACCCAGTAGAAGGAATGAGAACTCCAGCAATGCATATGATCCAAAGAGAAAGAAGGATCATATCTATCATGGTCTTAAGCCAGATTTTTATAAAATATATATTCTCCCGTGTATTATCATCATATGAAGAAATAATATCATGTGTTGATAAGATAAGTAAAGACTCTACTGAGTCCTATGGCTTTGAAGGGATGTAAGAGAATAAAAGGATGGAAGAGAGAAAGATGGATAAAGGGAAGAGGGTAAAGAAGAATTTTCCCATATGTGATAACTGTGGGTAGAAACACCCTGGAACTTGCCTGAAAGGAATGGGAGTTTTTTATAAGTGTGGAGGAAAATGGCACAAAGTACGTGACTACAAGGGTAAGAAAATGGATTCAAATATACAATGCTTCATTTGCAAGGAGTTTGGACACTACACGAACCTATGTCCCAGTCATCAGACTATGCCGCAAATGATGCTATTGGATAATAATCAAGTTATGATACTACCACAGATAAAGAGGAATGATTAGAGTTCTTATGTTGATTATTTCATTTGAGTGTTGTATCAACAATGTACTTGTTATAATAATTATGGAGTATATAAGGATTGTACTGCAATACTATTTCATTAAGGACTTGAGGTTGTGTGGAACAAAGAAGAGTGACTCAATAACATGTTAAATTTTTGGAAAATATATGGTCGAGAGAAAGATAAACCATAATATGGTTCTGATACTGAGGTAGTGATTTTAGAATAATACATGATTGATTTGGATAAATTATATTGGATATTCTTTACTACCTTGAAACTGATTAATGATTTGTCTATTCCATCATTTTTGGAGTTTACAACATTTTTGGATGGATGATGTATATCCAGCATTCTATATGAAATAATTGAGCATTAATGTAATCAATATAGATTATGGTAATTCAGGATGTTTCAGTGTTTTAAAAGAATACATGATGAAGGTATTAATATGCTATTACGGGGTAAAAAGGATCTACATTATGTTTACCTTCCTTATAAATGTTGGACTGTGAGTTTGGATAGAATTATTTTGGATAATTCCAGTTTGAGATTAATTTTGGATTGCCATAAAAGGACAACCCGGAGGTCGGACGACAACCCGTCGCGTCTGGCAAGGCCGCGAGACATGAACCCACAACCGAAGGGAGACAAGGGTGTATCACCTACCGCTGGCCCACGTAATGTCTGAGATTAAATAATGTAGTTTTTTTAAATGATCTGGTAGATGAATTATAAATTCGTTTTTTAGAACCCTATACGAATAGGATAAATATAATATTTTTTTATGTTCTATTATCTTTTAGAGAGAAAGATGAGTTTGTGGTAGAAATTAGTTAAAGGATGGAACTCTACTTGTCAAGAATATATTTTTATTATTCTCTTATTCTATGAAGAAATTAATTCTTATACTTTATTTAAGGAATCCTAAATCCAAAAATGTGTTATCCTAATACCCTATGTTTTTTTGAACTAATGGTATTTCAAATCATCATAGATTGATGAATTTAAGGACCTCAATTTTAAACTTGTTTGTGATTGATGACCTCAATAACTAGTTATAAATATTTACGTTTTTTCTCTAATTATATGTCTCTAATTTCCACCAATGATCTCCTAATAGAGATCATAATTTGGAGGTGACCCATTCATTTCTCTTTTCCTCTTATTAAGACTAAATTATATTAACCAAATTTTTGATGTGGGTTTTCCCCACAAAGATATTTTCTGTTTACAAACTTTATTTTCAAAGGAGAATATCAAATTGTGAGGACACAATTTATTTAAAGAGGGAAGAATGTAACACCCCAATATTTCATAGTATGTACTTCTTCAAAAAAAAAATCAATAACTTTCACTACACATAACACCGAGTTCATGCACACCATGACTTTCCAAACAAGCCGTTCAAAAGAGGTTATGAATAGTATTAACTAAATTTCGAACCTTATATAATCTTTATAATTTTATAATCTATATTATGAGCTTCTTAGACATAATTTAATAACAAATTCTTTTTTTCAGATAAAATAAGTATTTTTTAAAAATGCACTTTTACCAACATTAATAGTGAACCCTTTTTAAATACAATATTTTAAACTTTTATATATTCAATTTGACTAAATAAATATATTTTTTATAATGGGGACATCAAAAATTGTCAAGGTAACATCCCAAGCTTCTACGGTACGCTTCTCTATGAATAATTTGTTAGCGTGTGCAACCAATCAAACTAGCCGTTATGAATAATAATAAATAATTTTTAAAATTTTATAAATTTTATCTCACAAAATTGAATTAATTTTTGGATTTGGAATATCAAATTTATCCTAGGGTGAAATTTTGGAACTTTTTGGATAACATTTATATTTTGATGAATAGTGAAAATTACTAAATTTTAATTAAAAACAAATTTTTTAATCGAAATAATTTATATTGATAAATTATGAATTTGAGTGGTTTTAAAGTATATTTAGAATATATTTTTACAATTTAATACAATGTTGGTAATTGTACATAATTTTACAATTAAACCGGACATAAACCAATGTCAATCTTTTGATAGTTTTTATCTCTTAAAAACACGCTTTTTTGTTTTAACAACGGGAATTAATTTTAAATTAATTTCTGTGACTTCTATATTTTGAATTTGGAAAAATGAATTACATATTTTGAATCAGGATCTTCAAATTTTTTAAATAGATAACTTTTACTTTTATACATTTTGAATAATTACTTCGGTAAATATTTTATTTACCATGGTTAAAGGGTAAATCTGGTAAATAATGGTACAAAAATAATATTATAATAATATTAAATTACCCTAAAACGTGTCTTAACCCTATTGGTTGATACATGGCCGACCACGTACATCTTTGGGTCGATTTTGGGACCCCATGGATCCACTTGTAAGTGATAATGACACTTTATATTAATTAAGTTAATGTTACTACAAAAATGGTATAAACATATATCTTTTAGAAAAATAATTTTTACATATGGTTATATCCATTGGATTTTAGACTATAAATATTAATTAGAAATATAAAAATATTTCCAACATATTTATTGTTTATTTATAATTTTTAGACATTAAATAATTTAATTTATTTATGACAGAATGATGATGCAGTAATTACCATAATAGTGAAAAATTAAAATAATTGATATTATAAATACCCAAATAAATAAATTTGAGACTTTATCTGATTTAGACTAATTTTTTAGGATAATATGACGTGTTAAGATTGATGTAATTAACTTTTTTCGAAGTAATAATTCTGTTACGATTTTTACAAAAATCAATAATTGAATAGTGTCAAAATTGACATAAAAGAGTTTTTAAAAAAAATATTATATTATTAATTGATAATAAATTTATTAAAATATAAGGTTCGACCAAGAGACTTATATCATGATAGGTGTATCATTAATGGACCACTTGGGGGTCTCTTGGATGTATATAGTATGTTTATTAACTGTATAATATAAAAATACAAAGTGGCATGGTAAGTGTCAAACTAATTAACTAAGAGTTAAAACTAAAATATAAGGTTAATATAATGACCCAAACCTGTCTAAATTCTATTGGTTGAGTGTTTTTCGACCCATCCCCACCTTAAAATTTAAATAATACACTTTGGAGCCATTAGAAACCGAATATGAATTTATTATAAAATAATATTTCTAGCTTTTCCAATGGTGCCCCTCACCCCTCTTATAAAAGGGAACTCTTCCTACTCATTAGATCAGACCTTAAAAGCCTTTTGGTTTGGCCAAACCATGCCAAATTACTCTGTCAACACCCCTCAATACAACCTAGAGGCATTAATTTAGTCAGAAAGCCAACTGAAGGAGCCCTTTTGATCAAATCAAAAGGAAGAACCCGAAGAAGAGGTAATGATTTCACCACCCTTTTTCAAGTTCCTTTCGTCCTCCACTACTTCTATCTTTGTTATTACCATTATAAAATAATAAATCCAGTATCTTATATATACTGTGATGTTATTATAAATATGGTACAACCATATTTAGTATTCTATCGACCCTTTGAATAACATGTCCCTATACGTGCGTACGTACGGCTTACCGTCTCCACGTCATGGTGTAATTGTTATTCAATAAATTATTATTTGTATGGGTATAATAATGATGTTTAATTCATGAAAATAATGAATATAACATTATAATTATTATTTATATATTATTTAACATCCATTTATATATTATTTTAAAAACAAAAGAATGATTTTGTCGCTCATGCGTACGTACGGACTACCGTCTCCACGAACGCAATGAGATTCATTCTCCATCGTATCTATTCAAGTATAATTATCATTTGATGATTAATAATAGTATTTAAGGACTTGATATCATTCTGGATATGAATATGATAAAACCTATCCATAACAAAAATGTCTTATGTAACAAAACATATAAAATAAAATGAGTAAGTTAACACCCGAAACGACGATAATTCTAAGATATTATTAACAAAGCAATGTTAATAGATCATATATGATATCATATTAACGTATATGATATTTTAATAATTTAATAAAAATTATTTCAACATTATACAGGAGGTTAGCCTACCCCCAATCATGGAAAAGTACAAGGTAAGGATTTATTTCACAATCTCTTCATTATCCGAGTTTGTTTATACGTAATTATCTACTGGGACCTCTTTATAATCCAAATCCATGTTCATTAAAAATGTATTTAAAAACATTTTTACTATTTAATATACAATGGGTTAATGTCATTTATACCCTTATGTGTTTTGAAAGGAATATTTCCATCGTTTTCCAAACAAGGCACTTTTAACCTTTTCAACAAATTTAAGGAAAGAAAGTATTTTTTAACTTATACGGCGGGTGTGGCTATTTACCGCCATTATAAAAATCATCAAAGCTTCCATTACAAGATTATAAGAATATTTTTAAAGTAAATGTTTTATTTCATAATTATGTGACTTTTAAATAATTACAAAATTAATATTTTAGGATATTTTGAAAGGTACTCTTTATCACGATCATAATTCTTAATGTTTTAAAGATTTATCTATATAAATATTTTAAATTAATTTCCATGTTTTCAAAATTAATTTAAGGATATATTTATCTGGAAATGAAGGTTTTGAAATGATATTTCATTTCAAATGTTTCAAAGTGGCATGGGACACTTTGATTCAAAAATCTCTATTAAATTACTTCCTTTATAAATGTGTGACTTTTCAATGATTTCGAGAAAAGAGATATTTCTCTCAAATAGTTTTGATTTCATCTATGTCAACATCCTTTGATGGATTTTAAGATTATTTGAATTTGATTTATTATGATACAAAACTTTTGTATTGTATGGAAGGTTTTGTGATATGTTTTACTGTGGATGTGTAATATTTATACAATTCATGGTTTATGGAGAAAGTATTGACATTTCGTATTCTATTTTTAATACGAATGTTTATGTTATGTTTAAAACTTTTCATATGGGAATGCATTAGACTTAGTAAGTGACGGGTGGAGCCCGCTATAGCTCATTGATGCATTGGTAGGTCTCATGATACAAACTCATGTCTTGGCACAAGGCCTTGGAAAAATATTATTTGTAGTCTTGGCACGAGGACATTTCTATGTGGTTATGATAGTCTGGAATTTTCATTCCATCATTATGAAAGTGGTTATTGATATTGCATGTGATTATTCGATTAGTAGAATATCCATGTGAATAAGTAAGTGGAATTATTTCATATTATTTTTTCCAAACTATGTTTAAGTTCAAGTTTATAAGGATTTTGTTTTAGTTATACATTGCCTTAAATGTAAATTATTATTTATGAAAGTTTCCGCTACATTGTTATCCTTACTGGGCATTTGAGCTCACCCCTTTTCTATGTTTTATTTTCCCCAGGATGTGATGAAGTATGTTATGAATGACCTGCAGGGATAGTATGAGGGGATAAGAGTGTGGTCTATGGAGACTATATTATTTTTGTTTTCATTTTATGATGTAATGTAACTTTATTAATGTTTCTTGTTATTCCAAGGCTACTAAACTAATCGGTCTTTGGAGATTTGATCTTTCTTGTGATCATGCCAATTTTATGTAATAATGCACCGAATCTGGGTAACTGGGGTCAGGGCATTACATAAAATCTCTGAGGAAGCTCACTCGGTCAATTCCTCCAATTGTCTCAAGTCCATCATAGACTCTCTAAGGAAGATCGCTTGGTCAATTTCTCCTCTAGCCTGGAATGGTTTAAGGAAATTGAAACAAGTAAAGACTATCTCAGTAAGATCACTCGATCTACCCTCCTGTAGTCTATAATATCCAAGAATCTCTGGAAAACTCACTCAGTCAATCCCATGTAGTCTATAATAACCATGACTCTCTGAGGAAGCTCACTCAGTCTACCCTCCTGTAGTCTATAATATCCTAGACACTCTGGGAAGCTCACTCAGTCTATCCCTTATAGTCTATAGCTCCAGGATCTCACATTCCCATGTCGGTATGTGCATAATTATGTTATATGGTCAGTGTACACCTATAGATATACTTGGCTAACCATTATACAGAACAATCATGTCAAGAATATCATTCCATCCTATGGTCACCAAGCATGGAAAATAGGTATAATGGGTAAAAGGTAAAAAGACACAGAGGTCCTAACAAGAACAAGGCATGTGAAAGACATCCAAGCATAGAAATTATCCTCAAACATGATCAAATTACATCTATATAAGAATACAAGCAAGACATGAAAACAATAGGGCAAAACAGTAAACACACAATACCCGGTTCATGGGTATTGGTGGACATTTGCTCATAAAACACAAAGTCATCGAATGGTAAGGCAAAAACCACCTAACCTGGTGATATGAGATCAATATACTTTAACCACGAGCCTTTATTATCATTATAACGACATAGATCTACAAAAACACACAAAACATTTAACCCAAGATATCACGAGAAAGAAGGAAAATCACGGAATGAAAGTCAAGATGAAGGAAGATCTCACTGCTACGGTTCTATTGCAATCGACAACAGTCAATTTGGAAAAAAGAAGGAGGATCGGGGGCTCAGAGGATGTTCGGGGTTCTACAGACAATCCCGGTAGAAGAACCTGGAATATAAGATGTTTCTTTTGATTAGGTGCAACCCATGTCCATTTAATGAAAAAAAGGAAGTACACTGCGTGTACATATAGGGTACACGATGTGTAATTTGGCTTTCTGTGCTCCACTTTATAAGGCCTCCACATCACCCCTAAACATAGTTTGTGTGGCTTGGACAGAGCCAACAAATGGCCTCACGTTGTAGCAGGGTACACGACGTGTACTTTGAAAATTTCCAGATTTTCATCTTTTTCTCAAAAACGACTAGAAAAGGAAAAACATACTTAAAAATAAGATTTGGTTTCTTATATTTACATCAGGGTTTTATTCCATTTAATCATGCTAATGTAAATTATTACAGATACTGACTTCGAGCTATCCAGGGTAAAGTCGATAAAGTTGGAATTATAGTAAGTATAGTATCCACCTTTGGAACTTGATTTCAGAAAACATAGATTATAGAACATAATTATAATAAAGAATTTGAATATATGTATGGATGAAAATCATATAAATTTGGTAAATTATAGAATATTTTAATTTTCTTAGAAAACCAACCCCATATGGACACTACATGTGGATGTTGTTCTGACACAAATGTACTTATGAGTAATAACTTATACTTGGTGTTCCGGTACTAACTTAGGGTATCCTGGTAAACAATAATAGTCCTTAAAGAACACCTCGATTGACATTATTTGTGGATATTATTAGGATAATTTATCTTTTCATCTAAGTCCACTATGAATAATTTGAGTGTATACTGATAATGAATGATCAAGGTTAAACCAAATGTGTTTTTTATTAAATAAATGGTTTTCATGATTTATATATATATTATTTATTATTATGGTTCAACCATAGAATAAGGATAGAATATTTTGATGAAGTATTTTTGGAAATAAATAAATAAAATGTAGAATTATTTTACCAGGGCTATTTTTTCTATATGAATCATCAAATGTTTAAGGAATATGATTTATTTTAAGAGAATATTTTATAGTGGAAAACATTATTTGACGAATAATTACTTTACATTTTATATATGTAGGTATAAGGGTGTTGAAAAACTTTAGGGTTCATAATTATAGAAATAACATCATAATAATAGTCAAATAAGACTACTATACTTAATAAAAAATATTATTTTATTGGAATTATTGTTTAATAGTTTATTTAAAGATTAAATTTCAAGGATATCAATTAGATTTATTTTTCAAATTATATTAATTTGGTTTTATAAAATGAAAACCAATAATCTAGGTGATAAGAAATCAAATCATACAAGGACATGGTACTTGAACCCGTGACCGAAGGATGAGAAGTGTTTCTCACAAACCACAGAACTATGAAATGTACTGGTTAATACATATTAGTTTTTAGTTAAATTATTTGAATAATAAATAATAATTATAATCTTTTTGTATCACTTTTTAGTTTTGGTTATTAATATATTGTGAATATTGACATTGGATAATATTTTGAGAAAAATAGTTATACCTATCACTATTTTATGGATTTAAGATCAATTACATTTTTTCGTTATTTTGGGATCGAATTAATTTTTGGATACCAATTTCTTGAGTTGAGGGTAGAATTAGAATATGATCAAATCACCATATAATGTATGTATTATAAATATGAAATTGAATCCTATGAAGTGATAATATTGCATTATAATTTTAGTTAGAAAAATAATTACACAACATTAAGAAAATGACTAAAAAATGTGTTGTCCTAATACCTTAATTTTGGTTGAACCAATAGTCAATTATATCATCACGAAAATATGGAATTGAGTCCAACAAAATTCAAATGATAATTCACTTTTTTCTGATTTATGTCCTCATTCACACTTTATAAATAATTATTCTTTTCCTCCACTTTTGTATCTCCACTTTCCACTTCTTTTCTCCTACTTATAAACCTAGTTACATGTTAGTCTACATAAACTATACACTTCCTGCTCTCTCATTTCTAGAGGATTCCCTAATAACCCATCTGGTCATGTGGGTTTTCTATAGAGGAAATATTAGACAGTCTATTATCATGATATATGATAAATTTTGGGGAACAAATTTAGTTAGGGTGGGGATAATGTGACACCTATAAAATCTAAATTAGAAATATTGTATTAAATATTGTGTGTGAACCCTAACAAGAAAATGTGTAATGGAATATAATATCATTATAATTAATAATATATTAACTATTATAAATAAATTATAAATATTTTATATCTCTTAATGCATGAAACAATGATTTACCTTATGTTTTATACACCATTGAGTTTCTTCTATAAATTGTGTTATATGCAAGACTGAGTTTTACTAAAAAATAATATATTATTAAATTACTATTAGTTAATATAAAAATAATTAATGTAGTCATTAAATTAGGGGTTATGAATATTATTAACTAACTTATAAATATATATGTTTTAAACAAATTTTAAATGAATTAATAGGTTACCAATTAATTAGAAATTTAGAATATAACCCAATTGAATATAAAAAAATAATATTTTTCTGATCCCCAAAAAAAATTATTAATAAACAAAATAATTTAAAATTAGAGAATTATATAAATGAAATATATATTTAATATAATCAATCATAGTTTTTTTGATAATCATCCAATAGATTTAATGGACAGAATATATGAATAAACTCACTATTATACATAAAAACCTTTATTTTTATTGAGAAACTTTTAAATCCTTTCAATGTAGAACCCCTTGTAAATTCACTTTTTCACCCTTTTATAAATCATAAATTTCAAAATAAAACTAATATTTTAAATTAGAACATAAAAATTATAATACGGTGATTTTTTTTGTATTTTTATTTGATGAATCATTTATTTATAAAAAATAAAATATTCTGAAATTAAATTCCAAGATACTTTTTTTATATAATATATTTATAAGGGAAATGATATTTTTAAAACTTTAAAATTGTTAATTAGATTATAAAATTTTCAATTAATCCAATTTTGGTCATTGAGATCAATTTTTCTTTGAAAATGATAGTAAAAACAAAGCTGAATTTTGAAATTTTTACATTAAAACACAAATTATTATCCCTTATCGGGGATTTATTTTAATTAAATTTCTCACAATTATGTGATTTTAATTTTTAAAAATAAAAAATATATATTAAATTAGTAAATTTTATTACTTTTTATGGTGTAAATAACATTTTTGAGGAAAAATATTATTTAATGTTATTAAAATTAATTACAATGATTAAGGTGAAATATATCTTAATACAAGACAAAATCATAACCTTAATGAATCATTCAAACATTAATGATGTAAAAAATAAATTTTTATTTTTCATTCTGACTGTATCCTCCCACAGATAAAATATAGAATATTATTTATTCCCCTTGAAATAAAAAACATGTGTGGTATTCCATTTTTTAAATAAATTATAAATATTCCACCCCACCTCCATTATAAATAGACTTCTTCCTCCAACTTCATCATATCTATCAAAACTATTTTTTTTGGAAAAAAAAACATCCCAAGTCAGTCCCAAACATCCATCCTTCCTCTTTAAAGCTTCCATTTGGTATAAATCCCTCCATGGATGTCTTTTGGTGATGACAAAAAGAAGTTACCCATTTAAGAGGTAACACGCTCCCTCAAACTCCACTCTTTTATTTTTTTCTCCACTACATAAAATATTTTTATTCCATTGTATAATAAAAAACCAGCATCCTAAATATAAATTTTTTTTTATTTTAATGATTATACCTTTACTTACACACAAAACAAATTGGTAAGGAATATAATATTTACACGTTGAGCGGACTACGGGCTCGCTAAATGATGATTGTTTAATTTTCTTTTACCGACTATCATGGTGGAAATTATGATGGACCTTATATTTTTATATTATACATATGTAATATTTATTATATATTTATGATTCTTTTATTCTTTTACAAATACATATTCTTAAACATTCTATTTTGTGTAAAAAGGATAACATCTTTCGTGGAAGTGTGAACAACAACCCCCTCAAAGCGATGTGATTGATTCATTCTATACATTAAATATATCTAGGATAATTTGAATAAAAATATGTAAAATATATTACATATATATTATTCTAGAATTATTATATATATTTCTATCATTTACACATCATATGTATTATATGACGAAGAAATGAATGTAGCATTCCTGCGTGCGTAGAGACTATCATCTCTGTGAATGGTGCATTGAATTTATTATCTCAAATTCATTATAGATTATTATAAATACATATCTATTGAATATTTATGAAATTAAAATAATGGTTTTCATTCTGGAGTTGATTAAAACATGATAAATTTAATAAGAAAAAAAATATCAGAATAAACTCTAGAAACTGGGAAATTAACACCAAATATAGTAAAATTACAGATAGTTTGTTAACAAATAGTTAATGGGAAATTATAAAAATATAATTAGTTATATTTTAAATATTATTGTTGTTATGGTATAATTTAGTAGCATATTTTTAACCACTGTGTAGGAAGATAAATACCACACAACAGAAGTAAAGTTAAGGTAATGTATTCATGTATCATTATCATTCCGTGAGGCATAAGTAATTGTTATGCACCTGAATTCTTATATATGGTGATCATACGTCCACATTGATATATAATATCATGAATTACATTATCATCATTGTATTTATATTTTTTATTTGATTATTATTACCTTTGTGTCTTCTAATTTAGTTTTCACTACATTAGTAAGAGATTTTCTTCTCAATTTACATTCCATTGAGACGTAATTATTATTATGCACATATTTTTTTAAATGGTGTAAATATAGAATTTTAAAAGAAAAATTTTTAAACCTATTATTAAAATTATATTATATGATTAATTTATTATCAATACGGCATGAGTCTTATGATTTAAAATGATTTAAAATAGTATGTGACACAGTGGGATATTTAATGATCCTTTTTCTCAAGACTAATCCAAATGCTCTTTCAATGGAATTTAAAATCAAGAAAAATATATAAACATTACTCAATTATTTTTATTTATTATGAGGATATTTATTAAATTTTTCATGAATTAGTACCATTTTTTCACACCCTGGTACTCAAAATGTTTTAAATTTTTTTTTTAAAAAACTCATCATTATTTCTCTCATTAGTCATATTACTTATTTTCATTTAAAAACCATGTTTTATTGATAAAAATTTTATTTTTTTAACATTTAAAAAATATTTATTAATGGAATTTTACCCCTTTTTTAAATCACACATGTTAACACATGAATTTTATAGGCCCTTACCTGACAAGTCAATTTGAAACCATTTTACTATATAAAAGGAATATTCTTTTTACCTCATACAACATGTACTGATTTATCCACCATCTTTTATTTGAAGACTAATTTTAAATTTTAGAATGTTTATTTATAACGAAAATATTTTCAAAAGATATTTTTAATGAAAAAACTTTTCCAAAGTTTTTTCTAAAAGTATAGGATATTTTCCTCAATAATATTTTTAAATTTTATTCTTTCATTTAATCAACAACAAAACCCCTTTATTTTTAATTATTATGAGTTATTTATTAATACAATATTTATTATTCTTCTGGCTGGTATATAATTGATTTAACCAAGTGTAGTTTTCAATTTCACTTCCTTGATTCATTTTTTTGTCCTCCAAAACTATTCAAACTTTTATGTTTTGTGAATATTACTGCTTCCTATAAATATTAATTTCATTTATCAAGGATATTATTATTTCCTAAACTCTATAGTATTTTACATATTGTTTCTACATTTATTGTTATTTATTTTTTTGGTGAAATATTGATAATTCAATATGGATAATTTATAATGTATATTATTTATTTTATTTACAAATAATAGGAATTAATTGTAGTGGTAATGATAGGGGGATCCAAAACATTATATAGCTATATGATACCTCGACATGTTCTCAGGAGACAAATACATTGTGAAAATATGATTGGGTTTTAACCCACAGTATTAAACAACCTTTTGATAGGTCTTTCCAGTAACATGTTTTCATGTTCCATAGATATGACATCCATGTATAAATGATTTATCTCCTTTAGTTTTAGTTATTATTCATCCATGAGATTTTATGTCGACATATCAATGGATAAATTTCATTTCAGTACATTGATTAAATGGAATGTGATTTATTTTAATAACATGAAATATTTATTTTCCCAACCTAGTTATTTGAATTTTTTTATTTATAGTTATTATATTTATATATTGGTTGTGTAATTCTGATCAATTTATTGATTACACAAAATGCTTGTTTATTAATTAATCTTTCCATATTGACTATTCTAATTGAATAATCATTTCTTCCACTCTATTTTTTCCTAACTGATCATTTGATATCACTATTATTATGTTTTATTCCCCAGGAATCCAAAAAACATAGTAGAGATGTTATGTTGGGATTTCCTATAGGAATTAGAGTTATAATTGAAGTTATATTTTTATTTATAAGGAAGGGAAAGAATTATGTTGTAATTATTGTATTCATTTGCAATGCAAGACTCATTTATGTACCTTTTTTACCAGTATTACTAAAACGGTTGGTCCTTCAGGGATTGATTACTTCTAATCATACAAATATAAATGATAGTAGACACCAGAGTTAGGCTATCTAGGGTCAGGTCACTACATGCATTATATTTTATATAATGTGATATACATTGGAGTATATATCACCTGTGATCAATTGAATGCAAATGATATTACTGCCAATTAATAAAAAACATACCTAAGTTACATGTTAGATTATCATTCTTTTTCAAGTTTTTTTACAATAATAGCCCATAATTAATGGTAATATAACAACATAAAAATATATTATTTTTAATAAAACTAATTTTTTATTGTAATGGAATAATAGATGATGTGTAGAAATCATCAATCATAAATAGTGTTATCTATTATTGAACATATATTGTAGAATACTATGTAAGATTACAGTAGATGTGATAATGTTCCTTGATGTATAGTCTCTAGAATAATAAAATCCTATAATGTTTGAATAATGTGAATTAATATTAATCTCACACTTTTATTTGAAACTCTATGTTTGAATACATATTCATGGAATTTTAATATGTGTTTTTAGATTAGTTTTCAATAATTTTCTATATGAGTACTCTGATATCAAATCTACTATATTCGAATTTATTATTCACTAAAAATAAAACATTAGATTGATTAGTGAGAGAATAAAGTTAACAATCATGGAACATAAATGAATATATATAATAACCTCTGAAGGATTAATATACAAATAGATAGGATTGGGAATATTCTAAATGATATTCAAAATTATATTTTCTTTTATCGAGGATTAAATCTTCGCTACATATAAACTAGTATTATTATACCCCTTATATCATTCTAAAAACATAATGAATGTGTTTAGAAAGAAGTTATCATCTATAAAAGATATATTTATATTCTATTTTGACATGTATGATTAGACACATATGAATAATTAAATATTTTCATTTTTTGGATAAAATTAAGTAAAGGGGTAATCGATTCCCATGTGGTGTCCATCATATTCATTGTAGGATCATGTGACCCATGCATTATGTCTTCATCCCAATGTATGTTTTTGGACATATTCTCCCTGGTTTCCATGTGTAATTATATCAATATTTCACTCCAAGGTGGATCATATAAGAGTACTATGAATCATTACATAGAGGCCATTTAATCCCAACAGAAGGGAATGAATGTTATTGGTTTGGGGATCATCCAAATTTAAAGTCATTGTAACCTTTCCTATAACTAATGTGATTAAACTATGCACCCATATGGTTATTATAATTATAATTAACATGTACGTCAATTTTTAATTCCACCGAATATCGCCTCTCATTCCATTCTTGTTAAATTACTCTAGTTCATGTAACTACGCTTGAAAATTGTGTTTGTTATAATTATTAATGTATGATATTTACTTATTATTTCTTATTTTGGACTCATAAATCAACTATATATTCTTAATTTCTTCTCTTGTGATGGTCTATAAGGTTCAAGACAGTTTTATAAAGGGTTCATGATCACCTAGACAAGGTGAATTATGTTCACATGTTTTTTTCTAGAATTCTCTACTTCATATAGATTGACAATCGATGATTTGAATGAAATGTATGTTCCCATTACTGAGGAAAATTGAATATTGATCCATTAGTATAAATTATGATATGGTGAGTGTGTATGGAAAATAACTATTGTGGACCTCACTATTATCACAATGATTTTAGAACATTAATTTCACTAAATGCTACCCATATAGATTTAATTATTCATTATGAACAACATTAAAATATATAAGAGAGAAACATGTAGGGTGAATTCATCTTCCAAATATATACTAAGTATAATTCCCCAACCCCAGTTACCCATAGTCGGTGCATTATTACATTACATTTTCATGATCACAAAAGACCACGTCTCGAAAGACCGATTAGTTTAGTAGCCTTGGAATAAATAGATACATTCATAAAGTTTACATGACATCATAAAGTGAATAACTACAATAACATAGTTTCCATAGTCCACACTCATATCCCCTTTAGACTATCCCTATAGGTCAGTCATAAAATATTTCTTCACATCATGGGAAAAATGAAACATAGAAAGGGGTGAGCTCAGATTCTCAGTAAGGATAACAATATAGCAGAAACATTCATAAATAAGCATAAACATTTATGGAAATGTATATATAAAAAAATCGTTTTAAATATGAACTCCAGCATAATATGGCCGAAGTAAAATTAAATAATTCAATTTACTTATTCACATGGATATTCTACTATTCGAGTTATCACATGAAATATCAATAATGAATTTTATAATTATATAATGCATAATTCAAGACAATCATAACCACGTAGCCAAGGCCTCGGGCCATGACTACAAATAATATTTTTTCAAGGCCTCGTGCCAAGCCACTAGTTTGTCTCATATGACCTACCGATGCATCGAGGAGCTATATTGGCCTCCACCCGTCACATATTAAGTCCTATGCATTCCTCATATGAAAAGGTTTAAACATAACATAAACATTCCTAATAAAACTAGCATACTAAATTTCAATAATTTCTCCAAAAACCATGAATGGTATTGAAAATAACAGTTCCACAGTCAAACATATCTCAAAAACTTCAATAAAATATGTTTATTTTGTATCATAACAAATAAACTTCAAATCAGCTTAAAATCCATCAAAGGATGCTGGCATAGATGAAATCAAAACTATTTGTGAGAAATACCCTTTTTTAAATCATTTAAAAGGCACATAACTATAAAATAAAGAATTTTCTTTTAAAATATTCTTATAATATTGTAAGGGATGCTTCGACCATTTTATAACTGTGTAAAATAGTCATACACTCCGTATAAGTTAAAAATACATTCTTACCTTAAATCTGTCGAAAAGGATAAAAAGGACCTTGTTTGGAAAAAGACGGAATGATTACTTTTTAAAAAAGTAAAACAAGGGTATAAATGACTTTAACCCATATTATGTAAAATACTATGAATGTTTTTAAATACATATTTTTGAAACATGGATGTGGATGATAAGGAGGTCCAAGTAGATAATTATGTATAAACAACCTCAGATAATGAAGAGATTGTGAAATAAACACTTACCTTGTACTTTTCCTTAGTATATGGTATTTTAACCTCATGAATAATAGTTAAAACATTGTTATTAAATTATACAAGAATGATATACAAAATTATGATATCATATATGATTTTTAACATTGCTTTTTTTAATAATATCTTAGTATTATCGTCGTTTCGGTTGTTAACTTACTCATTTTCTTTAATATGTTTACTTACATAAGCCATGTTTTTTGGGGATAGGTTTTATATTATTCATATCCATAATGATATTAATCCCTTAAACATTATTTTTAATCATTAAATAAAATTTATTCTTGAATGGATATGATGGGGAATGTATCTCATTGCGTTCGTGGAGATGGTATTCCGTAATTCGCACGAGAAATAATATCATTCTTTTGATATTAAAATAATATATAATTGGATGGTATAAAATAGATAAAAAATAATTATCATGTTATATTTATTATTTACATGAATTAATCATCATTATTATACCCATCGTAATAATAATGTATTGAATATCATTTACACCACGACGTGGAGACGGTAGGCCGTACATACGCACGTATGGTGACATGTCATTAAAACGATTTATAGAATAATAAATATGGATATACCATATTTATAATAACATCACATTATATTGAAGATACTGGAGTTATTATTTTATAATGGAAATAAAAAATAAAGAATAAGTGGAAGAAGAAAGGAACTTGAACAAGGGTGGGGAAAACATTACCTCTTATTCGGGTTCTTCCTTTTGATTTGATCAAAATGTGATACATATGTTGTCTTTATAACAAAATAAAGTCCTATATGATGAGTGGAGGATAGTTTAGAGGTTATTTGGGCAGAGGTTGTCCAATCCAAAAGGCATTGAAGGTATGAATAATTGGTTAGAATTGGTGTCCTTTTATTAGGGGGAGGTGGGGCTCTTTAGAAGAAACATAATGTATTAATTTATAATAAATTCATATTCGGTTTTAATTGCTCCAAAGTGGATTATTAAAAGTATAAGTTGGTTATGGATTGAAAAACACTCAGCCAATATATTTTAGACAGTTTGGTGTCACTTTAGTTACTTTATCTTTTAGATTTAACTCTTAGTTTAATCGTTTGACATTTACCATGTCTCTTTGTATTTTTATATTATATAGTTAATAAACATACTGTATACTTCCAAGATACCCCCAAGTGGTCCATTAATGATACACCTATCATTATATAAGTCCTTTGGCCGAACATATATTTTTAGGAATATAATATCAATTAATAATATAATTTTTTTTTAAAAAATCATTTATGTCAATTTTGACACTGTTGTGTTTTTTTTTGACAAATTCATAACAGCATTATTACTTCGAATAAAATTCTTGTAACCAATAGTAATATGTCATATTAACCTATAAAATTATTGGAATTCATAAAAAGTCTATAATTACATTTATTTGGATATTTATATTATCAATTTTTTAATATTTTACAAATTAGGTAATTACTGCATCACGATTGCGTCATAAATAAATTTAGTTATATAATTCTAAAAATTATAAATAAAAAACAATTATGTAGTAAATATATTTAGCTATATAATGAATATTTATAATCCAATTTATCTTATGTATAACCACATATTAAAAAAAATTTAGTTTCTAAACATTGTTTTTAACTCTTTTAACTCTTCTTTGAATTAAATAATAATAAATGTCCTAATCTAATCCAAGTGGAACAAAGAGGATCATATATTATTAATATGGTTGTTTTTGGTCGAATTATACTTATCCAATTGAATTAGGACATGTGTTAGGGTAATAATAATATCATTTTTACCCTTAATTACCATATTTACTTGTAACCGTTGTAAATAAAAGTAAAAAGTAACTATTCACCGAAAATTATTTTTATCTTATTGAACCACATTTTACTCTTTTATATTAACCATGTCTCCCAGATTTTTATAATTCCTCTCATATAAGCGGTAAATTTATGTTTTATTTGAATTTTCAAATTCTCCTAGGAGATGGGTAAAAGACGGTAAAAATTTTAATAAAATTTTTATATGTCTAAAATTATTATAAAATAACTCCAATGAATTACATTGAAGATATATAGGTATTATGTATCTATTTTTTCTAAAATATATTTAAATAAAATAAATAATTATTAAAATAAAAAGTCGGTTTTAACCAATAACTCAGTGTTTTTCACTATTACTCAAAAATTGAATGTTTTTAAAAAAATACCAAAAATTCACCCAAGGCTAATTTCGATATTATGAAATCAAAAATGAAGTCCATTTTCCAATATAAAATTTAAAAAAATTTAAAAGTGGGTATTACTATTTATAACGGCTAGTCTGATTGGTCACAGTGTGTTAGAATCTATAAATTGTGTAAAATGCAAGCTATTGCATTATTCAAAGGGAAACATATCGTGGATGCATGGGGTGTTACATTCATCCCTCCTTCATATAATTTCGTCCTAGAAATTTCTAGAATACTACATCATGAATAGAGTTGGGTTGTTCTTCATCATAAGTTCCTCAGGTTCCCACGTTGCCTCTTCCGTCATATGGTTTCTCCATAGAACTTTTACCAGACGAGTGGTTCGGTTTCTCACAACTTGTTCTCATATATAAAGAATCCCGATGGATCTTCGCAATAAGGTAGATCAGGTTCCAGTTCTAATACCTTATAGGTGAGTACATGTGTTGGTCCAGGCATGTATTTTCTCAACAGTGATACGTGGAACACATCGTGAACATTAGAGAGATTTGGCGGTATTTCCAAACACTATGCAACATCCCCAATTCATTCTTGAATTTCGAAAGGTCCGATGTACCTGGGACTCAATTCAACTTTCTTAACAAAACGTATAACTCACTTCCATGGATATACCTTTAAGAAAACATGATCTCCTATAAAAAATTCCAAATCCTTCCTCTGATTATCAGCAAAGCTCTTCTACCTACTTTGAGCTTCTTTGATGTTGTTTTGGATTACCTTTACCTTTTCAATCGTTTCCTCCACCAGTTCTGGGCCTAAGAGTTTTCTTTCACCAAGTTCATCCCAACAGGTTGGTTTGCGACATATCTTTCCATATAACGCTTCATATGGTGCCATCCGAATACTTGATTTGAATATATTATTATTGGAAAATTCTACCAGAGGTTAATATTGATCCCACATACCCTGAATGTCAAATGAGAAAGATATCAACATGTCTTATAAGGTTTTAATAGCCCGTTTTGATTGAATATCTATTTGAGGGTGGTAGGCAGTGCTCAAATGAATTTCAGTTCCATGGCCTTCTGAATACTCTTCTAGAATCTTGAAGTAAAATGGAGATCACGATCAGAAACAATCGATAGGGTTACTCCATGAAGTAACAAAACTTCATTAATATATAGTCTTTTTAGACGTTCAAGTGGTGGTTCTTCTCTTATAGTAAGAAAATGTTCTGACTTGGTAAGATGATCAACAATGTCCCATATTGCATTGTTCCGTCTAGGAGTCTTCGGTAGTCCCATGAAAAAGTCCATCATGATATTATCCCATTTCCACTCAATTATGGGAAGAGTTTTCATGACCCCTCCAGGCTATTTCCCTCCAGATTTCACTTGTTGACAAACCATACATCTTGACACAAAATCAGCAATCTCCCTCTTCATGTTGTCCCACCAAAAATTTTCCTTCAAATCTCTATTCATTTTGGTGCACCCATAGTGTATAGAGAAATTCGAACTATGAGCATCATCCAACAACTCTCTTTTTAGATTAGGTATATTGGGAACACAAAGTCTCTTCCACAATTTCAAAATTCCATCTTCATACACAAAGTCACTCAATCCCACATCATTCACAGCTTTAATAATCTATTTAAACACTTCATCATTGGTTTAAAAACTCTTAATCCTTTCTAGTAAAGATAGTTGGGCATCCATCTGAAAAAGTATTGATGTTTCACCTTCCATGGTGATTCCCATATCCATCTTCACTAGATCCATGTATATAGGATTTGTTTCAACTCTCATCTTGTTCAAAACACCATGATCCTTTCTACTCAAAGCATCTGCCATCCTATTTTCCTTCCTCGGGTGGTAGTGTATCGTGCTATCGTAATCCTTGAGTAATTTAAGCCACATTCTTTTCCTCATGTTGAGTTCTTTTTGTGATAAAATATAATTCAAACTCTTGTGATCAGTATAAATCTCACATTTCTCACCATAGAGATAATATCTCCATATCTTCAAAGAAAATATTACAGAATATAACTCTTGATCATGAGTAGGATAGTTCTGGTCATGAATTTTTAGTTATCTTGATCCATAGGCAATAACTCTATCATTCTGCATAAGGACACAACCAAGTCCTTTCTTCGATGCATCACTATAAATAACAAAGATATCTTTTCCCGATGGTAGAGTCAATATAGAAGCTTTGAATAATCTTCTCATAAGTTCTTCAAAACATTCTTCCCGATCTTTTGTCCAAACAAATTTAACCCCTTTATTTGTGAGCTTCCTTAATGGGTTACCCAATAGGGAAAAGTTCTAGATGAAACATCGATAATAACCTGCTAAACAAATAAAACTGTGTACCTCAGTTATACTCGTTGGTGATGGCCATTATAGGATTGCTTTTGTCATAAAATGGTCAACGGAGATTCCATCCTTAGAGAAAATATAGACAAGAAAAGAAATCTCTTGAGGCAAGACTTCACACTTGCTAAATATGCCTTATATTTCATGTCTTCTCAAAGTCTACAGGACAATACCTAAGTGATTTTAATGATCTTTGTAGCTTTTGGAGTATACCAAGATATCATCAATAAATACCACTACAAAGTCATCAAGATATTATTTGAAAATTTGTTCATTAGATCCATGAAAACAGAGGCTGCATTTGTCAGCCCAAAAGGCATTAATATAAATTTGTAATGCCTGTACGTAGTTCAAAATGCTGTTTTCAGAATGTTTTTCACCTTCATAGACAAATTATTATATCTAGAACGAAGGCCAATCATTGAAAAATATTCAGCTCCATGAAGTTGGTCGAATAAATCATCAATGCGAGGTAGGGGATACTTGTTCTTTATTGTTATAGCATTGATCTCCCTGTAGTCAATATCTAACCTCATAGATCCATCTTTCTTCTTAACAAAAAGGATAGGGGGTCCCCTTGGAGAAACAATATAGAGAATAAATCCCTTATTACTCAATTCCTCTAGTTTTTTCTTTAGTTCAATTAATTACACAGTGGCCATTCTATAATTGGTCTTCGATATAGGCCTTGAACCATGAATTAAATCAATGGAAAACTCAACTTCTCATTCTGGAGGATGTCTAGGTAAATCCTTTGGGAAAACAACAACATATTCATTCACAATAGGTACATCCTCTATTTGAACATTCCTTTCCTCACCCACTGTTATTTAATTCTCTTCCTCCCATATAATGGAATATAGATGAGATACTGGAGGTGGATCTAGATAAAAACTAGGTGGTGATGATTTTGCTCTAACGATAAGGTGTTACTTATCATTATCATCAAAATTCATAACCTCCTTTTTACAAAAAATCATATATTCTTGTTCTGAAATCCATTCCATATTGAGGATTATATCATACTCAATCATAGGTTTGATGATGAGATCAGTAGATAAGGAACATTTAAATGCTCTAATGGGAATATATTCACAAAACATTTTTGAAATGATACTTCCATAAGGAGTTTTAACTGAAAACTCTATTGTCAAATCAAATAGAAAATATATAATTTTCTTAGAAAACTTGGAAGATATGAAACAATGCAATGATCCAGAATCAAATAATGAATTTGCTAAACTTGAGGAAACCATTAAATTACCTGCCCCTATGACTTTCGGAGCTTCAACCTTAGCAGTAGTGATAGCATAATCTTAACCTTGATCCCTTGGCCTTTTCTGAGGTATGTTACCCTGACGATTAAGACATTCCTTTTCATAATGACCCATCTCCCAGCAGTTGTAGCACTGAACATCGATATCTTCTTTCTTCCCCATGCAATCACATGCTTGGTTGCCTTTTTCAACACACTTGTAACAGACTCCCATTCTATACAAGAAAGTACCGGGGTGTTTCTTCTTACATTTACTACAGGATGGATATTAATATTTTCCCGCCATCCCCTTATTTCCATTCCTAGAGTGATCTAAAGATCTCTTCTTCTCTTACTTTGCCGTAAAGTCTTAAGACATAGAAATTTCATTTTCTGTCATGATATCACACGAGACAATATCATCGTATGATGTGAAGGATTGTGATACTAATGATCGACGGAGAAATTGTTTTAACCAATCAAAAAAATGATCAATATTACCTATTGGGTTACGTATATAATCTCCAGCATACCATTATAACCTTGTAAATATATCCGCATACTTTGAGACATTCTCATTCTCCTTTTGTCTCATACTCATAAATTTCATTTCCATATCTGCTCGATGGTCACGAGGAAAGTATTTTTCTATAAAAGCACTTTGAACTCTCTCCATTCCATATTTTATATTTCATTATCTTCCTTTTTGTTTTGTATCAATGACCACAATTGATCAACATCTCCAGTGAGGTGATAAACTGCCATGATAACTTTTTCCCTTTCACTACTCCCCAAAGCCTGAAATATTTTTTCTAAGGAATTTAACCATTGCTCAGCTACTAATGGATTGGTACTCCCATTGAATGTTTGTGGTTGTTTCCTCATTAAGTGGTCTAACATTTATCCTCCACGCTATGGAACATGGTGCTCCATATGGGTAAGGTTTTTATTCATAACCTGAGTGAGTTGTCCCAGTATGGTGAGTAGCTGATCGGCATCAATTTCATCACCAGCTCCACTATAATTATCTTCAGATGGAGGGAAATCCCTAAATGGAGTGTGTGCATTGATACAGTTTTCATTCCTTCTACTAGGCACCATTTCTAGACAATGGCATAAACTAGATCAGTTTATGAATCAAAATACATAATTACATACTTGTAAAACACTAAACATAAATTGAACTGTTTATGGATATAATCCATAATCTTGAAAAAAAAATTCTTTGGGGAAGTATATACTCATAAAACCTTCTTAGTGGTTTGTAAACAAAATTAGAAATATCCTAAGCATATCCCCCAAGAGTGTCGTAACTAAGAGTGCAGCAAGGACCCTTGACGTTCAGCAGTTCTCGTTCGAGTCTAGCTCAAAGCGGTGTTTTTGAGTTTTACCCCTAGGTAAATATGTTCCAGAGTGGCATCTACATGCTCATATCCAGACATGGATTTATTGCACGGAAAACTCACAAAATATCAGCAATACCAAAAATTCAAGGATGATCTTCTATACTAATCCTCAAAGACCATCTTAGTTCTATGTGCTCTAATCAGAATTTATCTAAATCTAGCATCCAAGGTTTGTAATAAACTTCCTCTGATACCAACTGTAACGCCTCGACCCCAGTTATCCAGAGTCAGTGCATTATTACATAACATTGGTATGATCACAAAAGATCATGTCTCGAATGAACGATTAATTTAGTTGCCTTGGAATAACTAGATACATTTATAAATATTACATTACATCATAAAGTGAAAAACTACAATAACATAGTCTCCATATTCCACACTCATATCCCTAGAAGAATATCCCTATAGGTCAGTCATTAAATTTTCTTCACATACTGGGAAAAATAAAACAGTGAAAGGGGTGAGATCAGATGATTAGTAAGGATAACAATATAGCGGAATCATTCATAAATAAGCATAAACATTTATGACAATGTCTAACTAAAACAAACACCTTTTAAACATGAACTCAACCATAATATGACAGATGTAAAATTAAATAATTTCATTTGATTATTCACATGGATATTCTACTTGTCTAAGAATCACATGAAATATCAATAAAAAATTTCATAATGATGGAATGAATAATGCCAGACTATCATAACCACATATCCAAGGCCTCATGCCAAGACTACATTTACAATTTTTTCAATACCTCATTCCAAGAATCTATTTTGTCTCGTGAGACCTACGGATTCATCGAGGACTATATTGGGCTCCACCAGTCACATATTAGGTCCAATTCATTCCTCATATGAACAGGTTTAAACATAACATAAACATTCATATTATAACTAGCATATGAAATGTCAAAAATTTCTCCATAAACCATGAATGGTATTAAAAATAACACATCCAAATTCAAACATATCACAAAACATTCAATACAACATGGAAGTTTTGAATCGTAATAAATAAACTTCATATAAACTTAAAATCCATCAAAGGATGTCGACATAGATGAAATCAAAACTATTTGAGAGAAATATCCCTTTTTTAAATCATTTAGAAGTACCATAATTATAAAATAAAGAATTTACTATTAAAATATTCTTATAATCTTGTACGATAAGATTCAAAAATTTTATAACGGCGGAAAATAGTCGCACACGCCGTATAAGTTAAAAAGGCATTCTTACCTTAAATCTGTCGAAATGGTTAAAAAGGAACCTATTTGGAAAACGAAAGAAATATTCCATTATAAAAAAATAAAACAAGGGTATAAATGGCATTAACCCATATTCAATAAAATAGTAATAATTTTTTGAAATACATTTTTAAGATACATTGATGTGGGTGATAAATAGGTCCTAGTAGATAGTTACGTATAAACAAACTCGAATAATGAAGAGATTGTGAAAAAAACCCTTACCATGTACATTTTCTTAGCTGATGGTATGTTAAACTCATGTATAATAGTGAAAACATTGTTATTAAATTATACAAGAACCATATACATAATTCTGATATCATATATGATCTTTTAACATTTCATTTTTTAATAATATCTTTGTATTAACGTCGTTTCAGGTGTTAACTTACTCATTTTCATTAATATGTTTTGTTACATAAGTCATGTTTGTTGTGGATAGTTTGTATCTTATTCATATCTAGAATGATATCAAGTCCTTAAACATTATTTTTAATAATCAAATAAAATTCATTCTTGATTGGATACAATGGGGAATGAATCTCATCGCGTTCATGGAGACGGTATTCTGTACGTACACTCGAGCGACAATATCATTCTTTTGATATAAAAATAATATATAATTGGATGTTATATCATATATAAAAAATAAATATAATGTTACATATATTATTTACATAAATTACAAATCATCATTATACCCATCCAAATAATAATGTACTGAATAACAATTACACCACGACATGGAGACGGTAGGTCGTACGTACGCACGTATGGTTACATTTGTCATTCAAAGGATGGATAGAATACTAAATATGGATGTAACATATTTATAATAACATCACAGTATATAGAAGATAATATAGTTATTATTTTAGAATGGAAATAACAAATAATGAAGAAGTGTAAGAAGAAAGGAATTTGAAAGATGGTGGTGATAACTTTACCTCTTCCTCAGGTTCTTCCATTTGATTTGATTAAAAGGGCTACATAGGTTGGCTTTATGACTAAAGGAAGGACACTATGATTAAGGAAGGATAGTGTAGATGGTATTTGGGTGGAGTTTGGCCGAACCAAAAGGCTTTGATCGTATTAATAATTTGTTAGAAGTGGTGTCCTTTTATAAGGGGGAGGAGGGGCTCTTTAGGAAAACATAAAGTATTAATTTACAATAAACTCATATTCGGTTTCTAATGGATCCAAAGTGGATTATTCAAACTCTAAGGTGGGTATGGGTCGAAAAACACTCAACCAATAGATTTTAGATAGGTTTGGGTCACTATAGTAACCTTATCATTTAGATTTAACTCTTTGTTAAATAGTTAGACATTTACCATGTCTCTTTGTATTTTTATATTATATATTTAATAAACATACTATATACTTCCATGCAGCCCCCAAGTGGTCCATCAATGATACACCTATCATTATATAAATCCTTTGGCTGATTGTTAAATTTTTTGGAATATAATATCAATTAATAATATAATATTTGTTTTAAAAACTCTTTTTTGTCAATTTTGACACTATTCAATATTTTGTTTTTGATAAATTCATAACAGAATTATTACATCAAATAAAATTTACATAAACAATAATAATATGTCATATTTAACAATAATATTATTTTAATTCATAAAAAGTATAAAATTTCATTTATTTAGATATTCATAATATCAATTATTTTAATATTTCACTAATTAGGTAATTACTGCAACACCATTCTGTCATAAATAAATTAAATTATTTAATGTTTAAAAATTATAAATAAAAGACCATTATGTAGGAAATAATTTTATATTTCTAATGAATATTTATAATCTAATTAATCTTATGTATAACTACATATTCAAAATTATTTAGATATTAAACTTTCATTTTAACTCTTTTAACTCCTCTTTGAATTAAATAATAATAAATGTCCTAATCTAAACCAAGTGGATTATAGTGGTTCATATTTTATTCCTATGTTTTTTTGGCCGAATTTAACTTTTCCAATAGAATTATGACATGTGTTAGGGTAATAATAATATCATTTTTACCCTTAATTACCCTATTTACTTTTAACCGTGGTAAATAAAAGTAAAAAGTTACTATACACCCAAAATTATTTTTATCTTATTGAACCACGTTTTACTCCTTGATATTAACCATGTCTCTCTGATTTTATAAATTTCACTCACAGAAGCAGTAAAATTATGTTTTATGTGAATTTGAAAATTCTCTTAGGAGATGGGTAAAAGACAGTGAAATGTTTAATAAAATTTTTATATGTCTAAAATTATTATAAACTGACTCCAATGAATTACATTGAACTTATATATAGGTATTACAGATCTATTTTGACCTAAAATAAAATTAATTAAAATAAATAATTATTTAAATAAAACGTTGGTTTTAACTAATAACTCAATATTTTTCACTATTCATCAAAAATTGAAAGTCTTCAAAAAAATATCGAAAAATTCACCCTAGGCTATTTTCGATATTACAAATCCAAAAATGAAGTTCATTTTGAATGATGAAATTTATGAAATTTGAATAGGTGGGTATTAAAATTCATAACAGCTAGTTTGATTGGTCATGGTGTGTTAGAATCTAGATATTGCGTATAATGCAAGCTATTTCATTTTTCATAGGGAAACGTACTGTGGAAGCTTGAGGTGTTACATTAAGTCACACCACATTAGCATGTTTCCTAAAAATCGAAGAAACCCTTCCTGACCAATCAATGAAAGTTGTGATATTTCATACCTAACTACTCAAACATTCACAGTAACTTTTGTTACCACTTGAAATAGTATTATAATGACATTTTATGTAGTAATTATAAATTCATGATGTTACCCTATATTTTATACTTCAAATACGTTTAATATTAATATGTCCCATTGGTCAATGATCTTATTTCTCTACCATGATGACATTTTATAGTGACCCAAACATATATACCAAACACCCAACATTATTCCATGTTTCTATAATACCTTAAGAGAAACTCTTGATCACTCGAGTTTGTCTACTAGAAAAATTGATTAATATTTTACTGGAGGGAGATGATTTTACATATTTTTAATTATAAACTAATATAAATGAAAACAAACAAAATCTAAAATGGAATAAATTACATAAAATAGAATTCCATAACTTGAAAAACGTTTAACTACAAAAATAAGCCTTTAAAACCCATTTCAAAATTCATTAAATGATCTATAGATTTTTGTTCCCAGATCACATGTAAAACTTGTTGTTATAACATATATGATGAATTTAAATGAATTCATATAGACGAATTTTAGTATTTATATGAATCTACAGTATATACCACAATATTATATGTTCACAAGAGTTGAAATTCATGTTTGGTGAATATTATACTCAAAAGGTATCTACTAATGATCCAACATAATTAGAATACACTCTACAGTGTTTATTATATAAATATACCCATTACATTAATTAATAAATATAAAAAATAATTATGTAGTGTTATTAGTTAGAGAATAGTATAAGGGTATAATTAAGAACCATATGGATGCATATCGACTATAATTAATTACACCTTATACAAATGTGGTCCATAACTAACATTCTTACAACTTACCTAGTAATAAGCTCTTTATATTACAAAGTATATGAAGTAATGTTTTCCTTACCACGGTGTAATGCTCAATAAAATATTTTCATGGCTGTGTAATAGAATAAAATACCATCAAAATTCGAAAGTGTATACTTGGGTTATGACCTATTGAACTTCCCCACAAAGGTAGGTGAAAGATTATATTAGTTTCTAATCATTCTTAGAATATCCAATTAATTTTTCTATATATAATCCATACTAGATTCTTATTTTTATAATGGAAAAATTCTACATTAAATAATGATTGTATCTATTAAAGGGGAAGCCTCCCATAACACAACATCAAAATTTATATAAATCTAAATTATTAATATAATATATGAAAAAATGGTGAATATATAAAATTAGTATTAAACATTACATTATTATTATATATAAAAAATAGAGTTCTCAATGCAATTAAATTTAAAACTGTATTATTTTCCCTATCATTTAAATAAAACATAACACCATATTACACATGATAATAGAATAACACATCTGTATCCAATAAATATTTCATTATAGAATCATAGATCATATAGAGATAATATTCAAATCACTATGATGGTTATAAAACATCATTTAGATTATTACACTAAATATGAAAATTGTTTAAACCTAAAATCATATAATATAGAGAAATTTATTGTTTACTATTTTATAATTATCAGTGGGTCTAACACTACAATGAGATAAAAATAGCACAACAGTGTAAAATAAAATAAAATATATTGATTAAGGAATTATTCAAAGACAACACATAATCTTAATTAACAATTTTTAAAATAAAATGTTTTACTTGTGTTGAATTTAATATATTAACAAAAAATGATAGTTCATTTTTTTAAAGGATTTCATATTTAAATTCTATTTTATAAAAACATATGTTGATGTAAAATATTAAATATTAGTATAGGTTTAAACAATAAAATTATATTATTTTTGAAACATATTGATACATATGATTTATGAGATATTTAATTTCATTAAAAAATGTTACATTTTAATTATTAAGTATAAAACCAATTTAATGTTTTTTATTTTACTGAAGAGATAGAAGTAATAGATTTTTTATAGTAAAACACATTGTTAATAAAAGAATAGGTGTTTCTAAATTTCAATTATTATTTACACAAAAATAAAAGATTCATTATCTCACCAATGATCCAACAACTTATGACAATATATGTTTGTATCATTGAATTATAACTCATACATTCTAAAGTATAAAGTACCATTATTTTTGATAAAATAATACAAATAATATAGTTGATTTATACAAATAAAATAATTTGACACTAACCCTTCTTCTCGATAAATCTAAAATTTAAATATACTATTCCCATAAATATTTTATGTTCATATGGGTTTACTAGGAATACATTGATGTTATTTGAAGTGTCTATCCAATGTAAACAAGTTAATGGATAACATAAGGTGATTAAATTAAACTTTTAATGTTTTATCCTAGGGAAATTAAATTTATGAATCCTAAATATCCATAATGTATTTAAAGGATTATTTTAAAAAAAATTATATTAGAATAAATACATAATATACAATAAATAGTTCCATAATAAATATTAATCATATTTTTAAAATCTTAAAATTATAATTTATAATATAATGTTTTTAATTTGATAGTTATGTTCAAGTAAGAAAATATGTTTTTATTGTAATGTTTTATTTAATATTTAACTTTTGAATTCAATTTATATGCCATTTTTAGAAAATTAAAAAAAAATAAAAGATATATTTGATCATTAATTAGAATAAAATAGGTTCATATAAATCCATGTGAAGTCATAAGTATTTTCAAATGGGTTTTATTAAAACATCATTAAATTTTTTTGATGGTACTTCCATCATATAGAAATTGTAATGTAGTTTCTAGTAAAATCATATATTGGAATATGTGTATTCAAAACAAGAAATTGTGGAATCAAGATTGGCGTGGTCATTTTTCACACCATGTTATTTAATGTAAAATTTGGACTCTAATATGAGGGGTGAGCCTCACACACATATTTGTAAACCCCCTTGTAATTTTCTATTTCTGTAGTCTTATTTAAATAAATTTTAGGGGACCAATCATTTTTCGTTCAAAACATACTTTCCAAAACATTCATATAGAAAAATATATCAAGACTAAGAAATAAATTTAGTTAGAATATCACAATATTTATTATAGCCGTAAATTATTATGAACAACCACTAAAATAAAACCTAAAGGATCCTAAAAGAAAATAAAAAATTATTAAAATATTAATAAATATTCAAAATAATGAAAAATATATAGAATAGTTAAAAAAATTATATAATCATTGTATGAGTACTCTCATAAATCATACATGATGAAGTTAACGAATAAGAATATATTTCACGATAAATTTTCTGCAATCGAAAATATAAAATAATATTTAATGTAATGAAAACTAAGAAATGAATAAGAGAGGGGTGTAGTGATAGAATGAATATGCCTATCATGAATTTAGCATGAAATTCTCCTGTGATAGAACATATAACTAATATTTTAATAAGGTTTTATATAAATAGGGTAATATAAAATTGAATAATGTATATTGACTAGAAAAATTATAATTATTTTGATGGGAAGAAATAATGAATTAAAAGTGGTAAAAAATAATGAAAGAATAAAAATACTAAAAATTTTGATAAGTAATTAGATTACTAGTATCAGTCACTCACGCTATTCGTGGTACAACTAAACTATATAAAACATTTTGATGTTCATCAAGTAGTCGACAACCAGCCACTATGTACAAAATTGAACTCATTATTCTAAACTATTTGTGGAACCAGTCCAATAGAAGATAAGAAATAATATATGAAACTCAATCCACATCAAAAAATTATTTGGAATTTATTTTCATGTGACCAAATCAAATTTAAAATGACATAAAAATTCTATTTATCATGGAAAAAATTAAATCTTTCACACTCATACAACATAATGATTATTATATAATACATTATTAAACCGTCAATAACTATAATTAAGAAATTATTCATCGTACTAGCCTCACTAATAATGGAAAATTATTTTCTGAATCTGACTTGAAGTTGTTTTATTCTAAATATAATATCCTTTCTATCAATTATTTCTGCTATAATGTGGAATTTAATGAAAAGTTATAGGATTTTAATGTTATTAAATCATATATATGCTTCAAAATTGTGCATATGAAAATGATACATGTTGTAAAAATTGAATTTATATTTTAATTGCATATAATATAAATCTATTCACCCATACACCTTCTACTCTATATTCAAAAGTTTATGGAATTTACATTTTATTTCTTATCAAGGTTCATTTCCCTTCACATAAGGTGGACGTTTTAGAGACGAATTTTTAAAATAATTTTTTTTATTATTAATGAAATGAACATAACGAAGGGACGTTAAGGGCCTTGCACCCCTATGTGGGTTATTATAATATTTTTAATCATGTTTCTAACAATATATGTTTTTATAAGATTTATGTTAGGATAATTTAATGAGTGGATCATTAAATGTTTCATTATTTATTATTTTATAATTACACATCTTGTAAATTAACTATTATTTGTAATATTATAGTTAATAAAATATTATATTTAAATATTATCTAACTCTTAGAATGTTAGAATTTATATTTTTTTTAATTAAACAACTTGTATCAATAATTTTAATAAATTGGCGAAGTAAAAAAATATAATATATAAGTTAACTTTATTTAATCATTATATTATCATTTTTATTAAGTCAAAATTTTATTCTCTTACATTTTGGGATGTTTTCAGGTTAAGAGCTTGAGATAATTAGGCCATAACACATACATAACAAAAAAATAAAATTTGTAATATTTTGATTAGTATAGATTATTTTCATAATATAAATTTTTTTAAATAATTCATGCATTAGTTTCATGTAAAATCTATACAACTTTCAACTAGACATATTCATTTCTCATAACAATCCTTAATGCTTATAAAAAACATTTTAAAATGAGGAATGAGTAAAAAATGCTCACTAAGGGACATAAAAATGATATAAAGCCATTTGAACAGTGAGAAAAATGTAAAATTATATAAAATTTATCATTACCATTATTTTTATTTTAATTTATGAAATGAAACACTTTGTCATGAAAAACAGACGATCTTTCTTTAAAATAATTAATTAAAAACCCATATAAAGTAATTTAAACCCCCTTATTTGTGAATTAGAGAATAATATTAATTAGAACATTCAAAAACCTTTATTTTGAATAACCATATGACCTAAATCTAATATAATGACCATACTATTTATTTGAGTTCTATAATGGGGGTGCACTATTCGTATATTTTATATCAGACATGATGGATTTTCATGACTTTTAATGGTGACCAATAATTCTTATAAGATATATCAGGATCACCTAGGATATATAATGGGGATAAAATATTTTTATAGTCTATATCAGGGTCACTTTTTTTAATAATCTACAGACATACCATATCATGAATCAAAAAATTCCTTATAAATTGATTTAAAATATTATAAACTTATTTGAAGGACAATTTCAGAAACTATTTTTTATAAAAAACAAATTTTTATACCAAAATACACAGAAAAAAGAAGAACACTATTTTTATTTTTTGAATGAATTATTTATTACAAAGTAATATAGAAATGCAATAATTGAAATGGGGGCAGAAAACTCATTATTAATGCATTCTTTAACAATAGAACATTCTTTTTTCATTTGTCAAAACATTTTTCATAAAATAGGTAAAATGATTCCTTTTGAAAACATTTGAAAATAAATTAAAAATAGATATAAAATGTAATTTATTAATATTTTATGAATATAAATGTTTTTTCATAAAATCATTATACTAAAATATGACATGGGAAATGAAGAGTTTGGTGGAAAACATTAAATTTCATTTTATTAATCATAAGTATCTTATCACATTGAAAATATTTGAATCATAATACCGAAGAAAGAATAACATAAAAAACTAAAAATAAATAAAGGATATGTATACTATTTATATAACATGACCAATTGGTTATAAAAATACCTCATAAAATAGTATAGTTGTATAATAGTAAAATACGCCTCAATGAATTTTGATTGAGATATAGTCCATTACATGAGTCTAAATTGTCACATTTGTGTTTATATTTCTCAATAATAATGATATTATAATTATTTAATTTAATGGGAATATTTATAATTTTTTAGGACATTTACTTCATTTATTAACATTTTTTATATTTTTACATAATTGATTATGTTTACATCAGACGTCTTGACCATATTAATTTTATTGGTCAAAAATTAGTATTTTATGATTTCTATGGTAAAAGTGGTTAGTATTTAATAATATATAGAATAATAATAATAATAACATAATTCTGATTTTTAAAAATAAATTTTAATTTAAATAAAAATTATGAATGTTGGTTTTTATAAATGAATAATTTTACAATTATATAGATGATAGGTATATGTATCCATGATAAATGATTCCATTTATATAAAATCATTATGAAAATGAGTTAAGTAATGTTATTTCTTCTCATAGTGATAAAAAATCTTATATACAATATTATTCCATTAAATATACTTATTTTTTCATTCTTGTGTAGTGGTTATAAATAGAGAGTCACATAATTTTGTGAAGGCGGCAGTCAACATAGATATGAACAACGTTAGCACTTTTTTAGTACGACACAAGGAATAAAATAAAATTATATATATAATATTTTTATAATTATAAATATGAAATTAATATCAAAATTATTTTTTTAATATCACATATATTAATTCTATTTTTTATTTATTACATTCTATGTAATTTTTTTTAAAATTAATCACATCGCATCATAATGTGGTAATTCATTGTACACATGAAAAATGTTATTGTACCCCCTATGAAATAGAATGTTAAAAAAATATATATGATATAATGAATCCATTGTTATAATTGGTTCATAAATACCACATATATATATTATCATCCATTATTTACACTTGCGAGATTAGGTCATGGAAAAACAAATGACATCAATTCATGAGGTGGTAGTCCACTAGGCACACGAAATAAGATTTTGTAATCCATTTTATGGATGTGGATATTTTTTATGTTCTGTAATTATTGTAAAATCATCCAATTATATTTTAGATACTATTATAATTATATCATTTTGATTTAATAATAATGTATGGAGTTGTTGAAAATAATTATATAAAAATTATTGTTGTAGTATGTTAAATCATCATAAGGTACAATCCTTGTGTTTTCAAAAAAAAAAATTGTTTTTATTTATGCACAAAATAAAGCTCCAATGATGATGTTAAGTAATTTTAAAGTGATCTTATTAGGTATTGGATGACATAAAATGCTTTATCGTGTTAGGAAGAGAAGAGATGTTGTGGCCTTTTATATGTGAGGTGTGTGGCACAACAGTAATCTTTAAAAAATATTCAATCATACCCAAGTTTTTATCATTTAAAAAAATTAAACAATGATCCATTATAGATCTTATAAGTGTTTGTGTTGAGATATGTCCATAAAGTCGGTGTTATAAAAATATTCATGTAATTTTAACCCATATCATTTTAGTTTAACCCAAGATAAACCAATGTTTTTCTTAACTAAGGTAATTAATTTTTACTATATGATTTGGACAAAACCATAGTTGAACATATTAAATATTTTAAACTAGGATGATTAATAATATGGAATCCATTATTCCAAATTCAATTAATGGAAGTTTAATTTTTCAATTTAAAAATAATCCCACATATGCGATGAGAATGTGTATTATTAAAGAGAAAATTATCCATAGTTTACAATGTTGTTATATCAGAATTAAAAATAAAAAATAAAAATGGAATAAATTGTATTAATAGAAATTTATTTCAACAATGTTTACATTAAAAAAATTTAAAATATAATTTTACTTATAAATAAATTGAAAAGGGGGAGTTTTCATTTAAAAATTCAATGTTTTTTCATGATTCATCAAAAAAGGAAAATTTTTTGAAAAATAAATAAAATTAACCATAGGATAATTTTGATATTATGATTTCAAAATTTATTTTTTTTCATTTAAATTTTTTCAAAGTGGTAAAAATAAATTTTAATTTTTTTTCAATTTGTGACTAAACCTCCATTTTGAAAAAAAAATATTTTTTTCTAATAACTTTTCATTTTCCTTCAAATGATTTCAATTTTCTTTCTAAAAAATAAATTAAAGATAAATTTTTATAAACTATAAGTTTTAATAATTTATTTAATACTTTTTTACCCACAATTATAATGATGAAGTGATAAATAAAATAATAAATAATATTATCTTAATAATATGGCATGTTTTGTTTCAACATGTTATTTCATGTCCCCCATGAAAAACATAATTTTATGTGTATTTAAATCAATTAGAGAGTTTTAATTTATATAAAGACAAATATATCTTAAATTTAATTGCTGTAATAATTTTTATGAATGCTAATATATGTTGCATACACTTTCATACATAATTTTATTTATTTAAAATCATGGGGTGTCACATTCTCCCCCCATTTAATTAATTTTTTTCTAAATTTGAAATTTATCTTGGTATTTAACTGAGAGATACCTAAAAATACATTGATTGTAAATCCTCCTCATATAATAGTTTAATAAAAGTTCCAATTAATAAGGGAGAAAAGAAATTACAGGGGTCATATGTAATATTATATAAATCATATTCTATGTAACAGAATATTAGTGGAAAGTGATTATATGGAAATATAATAAAATCGTAAATAATTTTATAGAGTGATTGAGGTAATAAATCCCAATAAATTAAATGATAAATATAATGATAGGGGCCACAAAATCGTAAATTTTTTTATGATCTAACAGACAATATGATTTATCAGAAATGCAAGTAAAAGGATAATTTTTTTAAATTCTTTTTTTATGGTTTATGAATTCATTCACTGTACAATAAATTAAGTAATATGGTTACAAGATACATTCCTATTTCATAATCACAATTTCTTAATTTGGTTTTACATTGACCAATTTCTAATTCAACTCTTAATCCATGAAATTAACATCCAATGAAACCTAATTTTATTCCCTAAGAACAAAAATTAATACTTATTGAATCATAAGAACCATAAATGAGAGAAAAGTCATTTTTTCTATCACTAAATATTTTCTAAAACCCATTTGGTTATCACAATATATATATTTAAATTAATGTATCTAAAAATATAAAATTTGACACCATCTGTTAATCCATTAATATTAATTTTTAAAAATATTTTACATAATACATTTCTATATTAACCAATAAATTACATAGGCCAATGGTTGGAGCCATTAACTGATCATACTTTTGAAATGGGTTCAAGCCATTTGGCCTTTCTGTATGTGATGGGTTGTGATCCAACAAGCACGTTTTCATATTTCATAACCCTATTAATATAAATCAAATAATGTTCCAATAAACTATTATGGACATCTTCGAAATTAAATAAAACATTTAATAACATTTTTAATTTGGTTTTAAATACAATCTATTTTTCAAAAAAATTATAATATTATTTTACAATTATTAAAATGTCATTAATGATCATATTATCAATAAATATTTTCAATACCATCAATCATATCTCTATAAAATGTAATGAAATTATTCTTAAAATATATTTTCTACTGAATTATAGATATATATGTTATATCAGAAAACCAAATAAAAGTCAAAAAAAGTATTTTCATTACATAATACATAAAAACATGGGGCCAAAAAAATTAGCTTCTGATCAACATTCAAATAATACTAAGCTCCGGAGTTATGTCATCATTTCTCAGATATCCCAACATCAACTGTATTTGTGACAAATTTTTTTGATCCCCTCTTTACTGATATAATAGATGATCTACACCGACAATAAGTAAATAAGCACACATTATTTAATAATTTTCCACCTCATTAACGGAATAAAATCATCACGTTGACTAGATATTACTTATATAGTTCATATATTATTCATGACACTTTTAATTATAGTAATGGGTCATGTGACCAAACTCACCACATAAGTAACACATTTTATATCATGAAAAACATTCCCCTAAATCTGTTATACCACTCTTTGAACATGTTTAGGAATTACCTAATATATTTTTTTATTGGTTGTTTCTCCATTTTATTCAACTTTTACCACATCTTACTCATTTTATCTCATATAACATGATGTTCAAAAAATCCAATATCAACTTTCTCAACATAATGAACAACTTTATCTTATAATTTCATTTCACATGTTGAAAACTATATTCATAGGTTTGATTATAATAATGATAGAAATCAATAAATTTTATTATCAATACCTCAAAATAATTCATTATGTACCTGGAATACCATGTAAAAGTTTCTTCATATTCAATCATTGAACCTTCATATGTTTTCCTAAATTACATGAATTTTTACCAATCCAAATCTGAACAAACATAGGTAAATATTTATATTGGAAAATACTTTTATGTTTGTTCTGTTACATAGCATAGATATCATCTTTCTCCCTGTTATTCATAATTGATGTAGACCATTGATCAATTAAAACATCAAAAATATTAAATTTAAAGAGTTAACTTTTGATGTTATGAACATCCCATGAATTTAGTTATCTTTTAATGGGATTGATCTATCCTTTTACCACAGTTTCTAATGATCTATTGAAATATTGGTGACTTATTCTCATAATATGATCCATTATAGACATGTAATGACACAGAAGATTAGGATCCTATAAACCATGTATACCAACACCAATTATAGCTTGTGTCAACATATTATTCACAATACCAAACTATTCTATTCCAATTGAAACCATCTTGGGATATTAATTTGGAAGTATATTTCCTTCATTGTGCCTTCCCATTTTGTCTCCCTTGTTTCCTCTATAGAAAACTATTATAATCAGACATAGTTTTGGTAAAGAAAGTTAGTAATCGTAAAATGATATATTATCTTAACATACCTATAATGTATTATAATTCAACGTATGCTATAAAAAATATCCTAACAACAAAATATTTCTAATAAATCCTATGATACCAACTATAAGGTCCCAAACATAAATATCATATAATCTTGAATTTAATTTCATGAATTAATTCTATTATATTTTAGGATATTCTCTGGGTTAGTGTTTTAGAGATTTAGGGAATATCCTATTAATAAAAACCTATCAAATAGAAAGTGTAAAATTATTATTAGTATCCATTTTCCCATAATGGAAACCATTTAAATTAATGATTGTTTCATTTATAAGGAAAATATCTATGAAAATCTACATGAATTTATCCATTCCCTTAACAATCCATATATTATAGGAAAAACATTTTAAAACAAGGGATGAGAAAAAAAAATCTTAGTATTCAGAACAAAAAATATAAATAAAACCATTAATATAGTGGAAAATGGGATAAATCACAGAAAATTAATTTTTTCCTTCAATTTTAATTGAGTATATAAAATAAACACATTCACATGAAACACACACACACATAATATTATCATAAAAACCATTAAACCATATCAATCAATTTGAAACACCTTATTAGTAACATAATGAATCAAATTCATAAAATCATTTCATTAACATTTTAATTGGAATGAACATTAATCAAACAACTAATATAATCATTACTCAATACATTATGAATCTACAATGGGGATCACCCTTCATATAAGCTATATCGAGGTCACCCAATTCCAATGAGCTATAATGGGTATCAATCCTTTTTATAATCTATTTCGAGATCAATAATGAGCTATAATGGGGATAAAAACCTCATATAAGCTATACATGACTCACTTATTTTATATATTTCTCATGTATCATATCAGGAAAAATACACTTTCATCATAAAACCCATTGAATAACTTCTCTAAACCCATATGAAACAAAATTTCAGACAATAATACAATGAAAAAAAATTACAATACATAAATACCCAATTAAATAGAAGTAGTGTTTTATATTAAAAATATATGAAATGTGTAAAAGGAATCCATAAATCAAATGATGGCCAAAACGGTGGAAATGTCCCAATGTTTGTGTATGCTATGAAAATAACATTCAATTATTCATTTTTCAAAAAGTTTCTTATTAAAAATATAGAAATATTCCTTTTTAGAACCATATAAAATAATGTTACAAGAGAAAAGATATTTAATTTATAAATCATTTACGAGAAATTTAAATATTCCAATTTTTTTTAAAAACATCAAAATGTAAATAAAGGATTTCGATGGAAAACATTATTGATATTTTTTAATTAAAATACCACTATCACATTCTAAATATTTTTATAATAATTCCCATGAAATAATAACATTTCAAATATTATAAATACCATGATAATATAAAAAATATTCATATAACATGTCAATGTGGCTGTATATGCACCTTATAAGAGTGTATAGGAGTATAATAAAAAAATATGACTCAATGAAAGAAAATTAAGATGAAACCTCTTAACATGAGTATGACTCCTCACATGTTCCATTCTTTTAATAAATAACAAACCTATGTAAATTATCCTCAATATGGAGAAGACTTTTCAGTATTTGTATTATTTTAATTTCACTTATCTCCTTGTTGTGTAGATTTACATAACCAATTATGTTTACGTCAATGTTCTGATCATATTCTGTATATGCGTCAAGAAAGCCATTGGTAGGTTTATAATGGTCAAAGGGTTCATTATTTTAAATTGTCTAGATTAATTACCATTAAATAATTAATATATTTGTAAATCAATAATACTTTTAAGACCAATCATAAAATTTTGTTTTAAAAAATGATGTACATTACGATCATAGAGAGGGTAGATCCACTACAAAAAATTAGGCAATCAGCGACCACCATTGGCGATCGCTCATTGCCTATAGAGACCAGTCAACGACTGCCAATGGAGATCAATTTAGGCTCATCCAGTAGGCCTACTATGAAGTCCATTGGGGGTCGTTGAAGAAGGGCGAAAATCCGGCCTATAGCGACCGCCCGACAGTCACTGACCAATTTCTCAGCCGAACAAAAGCAACTGCCACTAGCGCTCACTATTTTGATCCTTGTCTGAGCTACAGCGACCTCCAGTGGTGTTCGGTGTTCTGATGCTTGGATGAGCAGTAACGACCTCCAATGGATGACACTATCCCTATGACTTTTTTTAAAAACAATTTCACAGTTCCCAAACAAAAAAAACATTGTAAAAATCATAAAAAATAACAAATTCCAAACAATATAAACATCAAGATAATCATAAACAATTAATGATCGACATGCTTCAACGATCCAAATCCTTTTTAATCTTATGCTTCAATAAAACTACAATAAGATAAAAAAACAACTAAACAAAACAAACGTAAATTAAACATATTTATTCACTTAATATATATATATATATTATAAAATTAAATCTAACATCAAATTATGATTTCTATAATAATATAAAACCCCCGATTTAAGAGATGTTATAATTGTTTGAATTTTTTTTTCTTGTTTTAAAGCCTTTGATTTATCTTATGGAAGTTTTTTATGCTCTAAAATGGAATGCTCTCCACCCATACCGCATGAAACTATTCAAAACAGCATATTCGGTAGTATTGTGCACATCGTACATCTGATTGACATGTCGTCTCCTCCTGCAATTCATGAATACTATTCCTATGGTTTTTGTCTGATATCAATTCATTCTGAACACGTTTTCTCTAAATTTGACAATTACAAGTCATTTTGGCGTTTTATGACTCTGGAAAAGAATTTCCAATCAGTGTAGTCAAACAACACCTCTGATTGATGTGTCTTCTACCCAACCATTTCACAACTCACACCATGGTTGTTTACGTAATATTTCATTGCATTCTGAGGTTGTTCAACTAGTTTTGACAACCCAACGCGCCCTTTTAGAGTGCGCTGAACTGTTCAAAATAGGATATTCGGTCGTACAGTCCACACGACACACCCGATTGATGTGTTTTCTCCTCCTACATGTCAAAAATTATATTCCTATGGTCTTTGTTGGATTTCAAGTCATTCTGAGCATGTTTGAATTGAATTTGACCATTACACATAGTTTTGGCATTTTATGACCCCAGAAATGCGTTTCCGGTCGCCGCGGTCAAATGACACCTCAGATTGATGTAAAATCTACCCGACTATTTTATAATTCACTAAATGGTTGTTTTTGTATGATTTTATTGCATTCTGAGGCTGTTCGGATGTTTTTGAACCCCCAACGTGCCCTTTTAGAGCTCGCCAAACTATTCAAAACAGCATATTCGGTCATACCACACACACTGCTCATCCAATTGACATGTAGTCTCTTCCTACATGTCATTAATACTATTATTAATGTTTTCCTATGATTTAAAGTCATTCTGATCATATTTTCTCAGAATTCAACCGTTGCACGCCGTTTTGGCTTTTTATGACTCCGGAAATGCGTTTTCGGTCACCGCAGTCAAACAACTCCTCCAATTGATGTGCTATCAACCTGAACATTTCTAAATTCTAACCAAAATTGTTGACGTATGATTTCAAGACATTCTGAGCCGTTTGACTAGTTTTGACCACCCAATGTGACCTTTTAGAGCACGCAAGACTGTTCAAAACATCATATTTCGTCGTACCATGAACACCACACGTCCGATTGATGTGTCATATTCTCCTACATGTCACAAATATTATTCCTATTTTTTTAGTGTGATTTCAAGTCATTATGATCCTGTTTTCCTTGAATTTGACAATTATAAGTTGTTTGGGTGTTTTATGTCTCCGGAAATGTGTTTCCAGTCCCCGCGGTCAAACGACACCTTTTATTGACAAGACATCTTCCATAACATTTAACAATTCACACAATGGTTGTTGTAGTATTATTTCATGGCATTCGTAGGTCGTTCCTCTAGTTTTGACCACCCAACACGCCCTTTTAAAGCGCACCAAATGTTTCTAAACAACATATTCGGTCGTACTGTGCACACCGCACGTTTGATTGACGTACCATATCCTCCTACATGTCAAGAATATTTTTTATATTGTTTTAATTTGATTTAAATTAATTATCAGAAAATTTACTTTGAATTCGACCATTACACGGCTTTTTGGTGTTTTATAACCCATGAAATGCATTTCTGGTCACCGCGTTCAAACGATACCTCCGATTGATGTGCCCTCTACCAGACCATTTTACAATACACACCACAGTTGTTTTTGTATGATTTAATGTAATTATGAGGTCCTTCGACTGGTTTTGACCACCCAACGTGCCCTTTTAGAGCGCGTCAAAATATTCAAAATAGCAAATTTGGTGGTACCGCGCATACTGCATGTCTGATTGACGTGCAGTATCCTATTACATGTGATGAATAATCTTATTGCTTTTGTGTGATTTCAAGTAATTCTGAGCACGTTTTCTCAGAATTCGACCGTTACACGTCGGTTTGGCATTTTATGACTCCAGAAATGTGTTTCCTGTGACCAAAGTCAAAAAACATCTTTGATTGGTGTTCTGTATGCCCGATTATTTGACAATTCACACCACGATTATTGTCGTATGATTTAATGGCATTCTGAGGTCGTTCGGCTGGTTTTGACCATCCGACGCACCATTTTAGAGCACACAGAACTGTTCAAAACACCATATTCTGTCATACCACACAAACCACATGACCTATTGACATGTTGTATGCTCCTACATGTCACGAATATTATTCCTATTGTTTCTGTGTGATTTCAAGTCATTTTCAGCATGTTTTCTCTTAATTCGACTGTTACATGCCGTTTTGGCATTTTATGAACCCAGAAATGTGTTTCCGATCTCCGTGGTCATATGAAACCCTTGATTGACGTGCCTTCTGCCCTACCATTACACAATTTATATCACAGTTTCTGTATAAATATTTCATGGCATTCTGAGGTTGTTCAACTAGTTTTGACCACCCAACGTTCCCTTTTAGAGAACATTGAACTCTTCCAAACAACATATTCGGTTTTACCGCGCACACCGCTCATTTGAAGAACGTTATGTCTCCTCCGATATGTCATGAATAATATTCTTATTTTTGGTGTGATTTCAAGTCATTCCAAGCACATTTTCTTTGAATTCGACCGTAACACGCTGTTTTGGCGTTTTAAGACTCCAGAAATGCATTTCTGATCACCACGGTCAAAACACACCTCTGATTGACATGTTGTCTTCCCAAAAATTTCAAAATTCACACCACAGCTGTTGTCGTATGATTTCAAGGAATTCCTAGGTAATTATTCTTATTTTGACCACCCAACATTCCTTTTTAGAGAGTACCGAAGAGTTCAAAACACCATATTCGGTCGTACCACGCACACCGCACATCCAATTGATGTGATGTCTCCTCCTACATGTAAAGAATATTATTCATATATTTTTTGTGTTATTTAATGTCATTCTGAGCACGTTTTCTCTGAATTTGACCATTACACGTTGTTTTGGCATTTTATGGCTCTAAAAATGCATTTCTGGTCCCCATGGTCAAAAGACACCTCTGGTTGATGATCCGTCTGCTTGACCATTTCACAATTCACACCACAATTGATGTAGTATGATTTCATGGCATTTGGAGGTCGTTCTGCTAGTTTTGACCACCCAACACGTCCATTTAGAGCGGGCCAAACTGTTCAGAACAACATATTTTGTCGTACTGCACACACTGCACATCTGATTGACATGTCGTCTCTTCCTACATGTCAAAAATATTATTTCTATAGTTTTCGTGTGATTTCAAGTCATTTTGAGCACGTTTACACTGAATTCGACTGTTACACAGTGTTTTGGCATTTTATATCCCCAGAAATGTGTTTATGATCACCGTAGTCAAATGACACATTTGATTGACATGTCGTATACCTGAACATTTTAAAATACACACCACAGTTGTTGTCGTATGATTTAATGGAATTTCGAGGTCGTTTGGCTAGTTTTGACAACCCAATGCGCCCTTTTAGAGCACACTGTACTGTTCAAAACAGTATATTCAGTTGTACCGCGCACACTGCTCATCCGAATGACATGTCCTATTCTATTACATGTGCTGAATAAAACTATTTCTTTCATGTGATTTCAAGTAATTTTAAGCACGTTTCACTGAATTCGACTGTTACACTTTGTTTTAGAATTTTTTTGACTTCAGAAATGTGTTTATATTCACCGTGGTCAAATGAAATCTTTGATTGATTTTTTGTCATCCTAACCATTTCACAATTCACACCATGGTTTTTGGCGTATGATTTAATGGAATTCTGAGGTCGTTCAGCTGGTTTTGACCAAACAATGTTCCCTTTTAGAACGCGTGAACTGTTCAAAACAGCATATTCAGTTGTACCACACACACTGCACATCTGATTGACGTCTCGTATCCTTATACTTGTCACAAATATTATTCATATTGTTTTTATATGATTTCAAGTCATTCTAAGCATATTTTCTTTGAATTCAACTATCACATGCTGTTTTGGAATTTTATGACCCTAGAAATGCTTTTCCTGTCACTACGGTCATATGACACCTCTGATTGACGTGTCGTCAGCTTTACCATTTCACAATTTACATTGAAGTTGTTTTCGAGTGATTTCATGGCATTCCAATGTCGTTCAGCTTGTTTTGAACACCCAACACTCCCTTTTAGAGCACACCAAACTATTCAAAACATCATATTCGATCGTACCACGAACACCACACATCTGATTGATGTATCATCTCATTCTATATGTCACAAAAAATATTAATATTGTATTCATATGATTTCTAGTCATTTGGATTACTTTTTCTATTATTTAAACCGTAACACATCATTTTGGATCATTAGGACTCTAGAAATGCGTTTCCAATCACCACAGTCAAACGACACCTCCGAATAACATGACGTCTACCCAAACATTTTACAATTCACACCATGTTTGTTTTCGTATGATTTAATGTAATTCTGAGGTCATTCGGCTGGTTTTGACCACCCAACAAGCCCTTTTAGAGCGCGCCAAACTGTTCAAAATAGCATATTCAGTAATACTGCGGACACTGCACATCTTTCTGTCTCCACCTACATGACATGAATATTATTAATATTGTTTTTGTGTGATTTCAACTCATTCTGAGCACATTTTCTCTGAATTCGACTGTTAAATGCCGTTTTGTTATTTTATGACTCTAGAAATGTGTTTCCTATCACTAAGGTCAAAGGTCACCTCTGATTGACATATTTTTTACCCCACCATTTTTCAATTGACACCACAGTTGTTGTCGTATGATTTCATATCATTTCGAGGTTGTTCGACTAGTTTTGACCACCCAACACACACTTTTAGAGCGTATCAAACTGTTCTAAACAAGATATTCGGTCGTACCCCACACTCTACATGTCCGATTGAGGTGTCATATTCTCATACATGTCACTAATAATATTCCTATTGTTTTCTTGTGATTTCAATCCATTCTGAGCATGTTTTCTCTATATTCGACCATTACACGCCTTTTTAACATTTTATGACTCCGGAAATGCATTTCCAGTCCCCGCGGTCAAACGACACCTTAAATTGATGTGTCGTCTCACCGACCATTTCACAATTTACACCACAATTGTTGTCGGAATATTTCATTGCATTCCAAGGTCATTTGGCTGGTTTTGACCACCCAACGTGCCCTTTTAGAGCACGATGAACTATTAAAACAACATATTTGGTTGTACCGTGCACACCACACACACAATTTACATCTTGTCTCCTATTACATTTCATGAATAATATTCCTATTATTTTGTGTTATTTTAAGTCATTTTGATCATGTTTTCTCTGAATTCGAGTGTTACACTTCGTTTTGGCATTTTATGACCCCAAAAATGGGTTTCCGCTCACCACGGTCATACGACACCTCCGATTGATGTTTCGTCTACCCAAATATTTCACATTTTACACCACGGTTATTGCCCTATGATTTCATGCCATTCTGAGGTCGTTCGACTGGTTTTTACTACCCAAGGCGCCCTTTTAGAGCACACTGAACTGTTCAAAACAACATAATGGGTCGTACTATGCACACCGCATGTCCGATTGATTTCAACCACCTCTTATATGTCACCAATAATATTCATATTTTTTTCGTGTGATTTCAAGTGATTCTGATCATCTTTGATCTGAATTCGACCATTACACACCGTTTTGGCATATTGTGACTCTGAAAATACGTTTCCTGTAACCACGGTCAAACGACACCTCCAATTGACGTTCTGTCTACCTGAATATTTCAAAATTCACACCACGGTTGTTTTCGTATGATTTCATGGCATTCTGAGGTCGTTCGACTATTTTTGACCACCCAACGCGCCATTTAAGAGCACATTGAACTATTAAAAAAAGCACATTCAGTCATACCACACACAACGCACATCCGATTGACGTTCTGTCTCCTCTTACATGTCACGAATATTATTCCTCTTTTTTTGTGTGATGTCATGGCATTTTGAGTATGTTTTCTCTGAATTTGACAGTTACACGCTGTTTTGGCATTTTATGACTCCGGAAATGTGTTTCCAGTCACCGCAGTCAACTGACACCTCCAATTGACGTGCCTTCTACCCAACCATTTCACAAATCACACCATGGTTGTCGTCGTATGATTTAATGGAATTCAAAAGTCGTTCGACAGTTTTTGACCACCCAATGTGCCTTTTTAGAGCGCGTCGAACTGTTCGGAACTGCAAATTCGGTCGTACCACACACACCACATGTCCAATTGACATTATGTCTCCTCCTTCATGTCAAGAATAATATTCATATTTTATTTGAGTGATTTCTATTAATTATGAGCATTTTTTCTCTGAATTCGACCATTACATGCTATTTTGGCGCATTTGAAAAGCATGCATGGTGTGATCAAAACTAGCCGAACGACCTCGGAATGCCATGAAATCGGATGACAACAAAGGGTGGGTGAATTTTGAAATGTTTGGGCAGAAGGAAATTCAATCTAAGATGTCATTTGACCGTGGTGACCCGAAGCACACGTCGTGTGTCATAAATGGCCAAAATATGCGTTAAATGGTCAAATGCATACTGATGGAAATTGGCACGACTAGAAAACATATGAAAACTCCCTAATTATTATTTTTCAGGTGTACAAGTAGAAAACCCCTCATTTAGCCTCGTGGTTTGCATGACACAACTGAATATGCATTTTAGGTCTTTTTCATGCTTGAAATGTGCGCGTGGGGGATGTCTAGTGGGGGGGCTATCCGGGGTGGGGGCGTTGTCCGGGGGTGGGGGATGTCTAGGGTGGGGGTTTTTCCAGTGGTGGGGGCATATAGACTAATTGGGCTAATGGCCAATTGGCCTACTGGTGTAATGATCAATTATCCTAATGACCTAAAGGTCAATTTTCCTAATGCCCCAATGTAAAATTATTCCATTTACCAATTCACCTGATGTACTAATGCTATAATGGCATTGTGTCCTAACAACCAATTAGAATAATGACCTATTGTCTAGTTGTTCAATTGAAATAATGGAATAATGGCCTAATGGCCATTTTTCCAACATCCAATTGGACAATTGGCCAACTAGCTAATTTCCCTAATGGCCTAATAGGCTAATGGACATTTGTTCTAATGAACAAATAGTCAATTTTCTTAATGAATTACTTGGTGTGGGAGGGAAGGGGGATGTCCGGTGGTGGGTGGGTGGGGGGGTTGTCCCATGGAGGGGGGGGGGATTTTTGGGGTGCAGGGGGGGCTGTCTGGGGTAGGCCAGGGGCCTATAAATAGTTAAACTGAGCTCAGTCACCAAAAACAAGTTCTATGGTTTCTATTAAGAATCACATGTTGTTTTTTCAAAACTATTCATAGAACAAGAAATTGAGAACATTAAAGAATAAAATGAACTACAAATATCCAAATAATTATTCAGTTTCATAGTTACTTCTCAATTACTGCACACAAACATTGGATATGGCCAAAACACATATGATACCCCCAAATATATAAAAAACTCACTAGTAACCTATCCTAAACATCAATAACAACCACACCAATAAAAAAAGAAACACTCCTCTTGAATATGATTTGTCATGCGTGGTCCTGACTGCTACCTCCATCCGGTGGGCCAGGGGCCTACAACAATAAAAATTATTTATATTTTCATAACAAAAATAATAGATATTAAATAAATAAATATAGTATAAACCGGAATCATATGATCCCATCCACCATCACCTGGACACACATATTCCCACAGTGCTCTAGCCTCAGCGATCAATTGTGCATTTACCTCCTCAGAAGTGCACAATCATGCCTTGAAATCTGACAACAACAGTGTCATCTGAGTAATAGTAGGAATGAAAACCACATCGCAGGATACTATAGAATGATGAATCTGTGTTCCAAAGGTCAAACTATATCCATGCGAGTCCTGACCAATAATGCGATGAAGGATCACATCCCTTCGAATGGGAAGTTGTCGTTGGTCCTATAACAGATGTTCTAACTCATCTTCAAATTCATCCTATGAAATGTTTAAATATATATATACATATATATGTTAATATACAGATTTTTTTAAGTATTGGTACAGAGTACAATCACTTACTTCCATTGCTACAGCATCTGGATCATTTCGACCACAAGTCCTCATCCACACCAACATTTTATCAGTCGGTGAACCATGCTCCTGTAACTGTATATAAATATAATATAAACACAAATAAAAATTAATTAATAAATTAAAAAATGAATAATAAATACCTCATGTCGAATCTGAGACACTTGATGGGTCCCAAGCATGTGAGGTGGTCCCTACAACGCTCAATTCACAAAATAGCATGCTGACACCTCCAACATTAAATTAATTCAAATTTCAAAGAAATCACATATTCATGAAAATATATATACCAAAATAAATATAAAAATGGCAACACCCTCAGTCGACCAATATGCAACTATATCATGCCACTGAGCCAGGAGGACACCTCTCGAGAATTTTTCTAGAATGACTGGGGCACCCACATTTGGAACACAGTCGTTCATCTTGACTTTGCCGTTATAATATTTCCACATCTTACAAAAATTGCTCATACAAACAGGCCAAAACTCATCAGGGCATACTTTCATGTTTTTCTATTAATGAAAAATATCACATATGTTAGTATTGTTTATACATAGGGAAGAATGTCAAATGGTCTTCTTACCTGATCTTCCCTTCAAAGATGATCTACTGTGTCCTAAGGGATAGAAGCCCAGCCAGATGTGGTCAATGGAAATTGATGTGGGAACATATGATATGACCCAGATGACGAATGAATGCAGGGGCATTCAATCCCATAGGATGAAATAGCTCATAAAAGGAAACATCAAACCTCATGTCGGAATTCCATGAAAAAATGCCATGACCAGGGCCTCTCTTGTGTGAGGAAGAAGCTGTCAAGTCTCATCCCGTTGAAAACAATTTTATATATAATTTGATAGATGTTATAAATATATATATTTGTGTGTGATTTTCAATTACATAAAAAATATACGCAATTACATTCAAACATACCTCGACCCTGAGACATTGATGGCTCAAATGAATGATGTGGATCTACTGCCACTCCCCCTGACATGCATGTAGTCATTGAAAACATTAGTAAGGAGACTATCCAATGTGTCCAAAAGATAAATTGGACTTTTTAATAAAAAAATAAAACTTGTACAGTTGTTAATCATTCAAAAAGGGATTGAATAATTAATTGTGAATGGATTTTCAAAAATCAGAAATTTAACAAAATAGATATAAAAATTATGTAAAAAACAAATCAATGCATAGCCAAATTTCAGATTGAATTAATAAAAATTCAAGCATCACATGATCCAAATAAAGAATACCTCATTGTGAAGATACACCGACAATAACATGAAGATACCAAAATAGAAATGACCCTTAATATTTATAAATGAATAAATATCCAAAAGTGAGGATTGTAACATAAAATGATTTATAAAATTGTTAGATAATTATTGATATCCTAGGACATTCAATACTGAATAGCGGAAAAACAATTATACCATTCCTTAAGCATGAAAATATACCATTTCACCTTCAAAGACCACTCTAACCCAATAAATATCTACTTTACATTGAACTACGGTATGTTGATGAAGCTGTTAGGAAACAAACAGAACAGTCTCAGGTTCATCGTGGTCAAATAAAAACACTAGTCGTTGGGACATTTTCACAACAACATGCCAACTTGGATTCGAAGATAAAGTAAAGAAAAATACTTGTTCCGCTTGTGATGTCAAAATAAAAGTTTCATTATCAACTCGTTCATTTCTGTATAACATATAGTTTAAATTCACCAATGAAAACTGATACTGATCGACATTACATCCATGTACTAGATCAACCCAATAACACTTTAACAAGATGTACTTAATCTTCCGTTCATATAAAAATTCAATGATGTCTATCCATTGACCATAGTAATAAACAGAATCATTAAATGGACAACTAATTCCACTGTTTTGTGTGGCTCATTTGTTGTCAACATCTTTAATGCAAAACAGAAAACCCTTAGCATCTATAGATTTAAAAAAGACCCGTTATAGGTGGACCCTCATCCTGTTGGATAAATTCTTCAATTAGCATGGGGTCCCCAAACTCCCTCAGCTTATGAACCTAAATAATTAATAGAATTCAATAATGATTTGTGCAGAAATAAATTAGTATAATAATACACTAATAATGAAAATCAATTTATACGTTCATAATCATTGAACCAATAATGAAATATCGCATAATGATATTGTTGAATTTGATACTCAACCGAACATTAAATTTCTTATTTCCTCTCATTAATGTGTTTCCTGCAAATGATAACACGATGTTTAAATGATCAAAATATACAAAAAAAACATATAAAAGTTTAACAATAAATGTGATATGACACTTACTGCATTACTGGAGCAACTGATGGAGTATTGAACAAGATATATCGACGCCCTTGTGTCCACTTGATGTTGTCAATATCAGATATGGTTACGTATCCTAATAGACCATCATTTATCCAAGAGGGATTATCTAATTTAGTTTCAACATCTGTATGATATTCTGCCCAAAAAGTTGTACACTCATCCATCAAATAACCATTGGCAATTGATGGCTCTGGACGAGCTCTGTTGCGTACAAATCGTTTTAATGTACTCAAATACTGCTCAATATGATACATCCACCTGAATTTCACTAGACCCTCACCCATTACATCATCAGTTAGTTGCACTATTATGTGGACCATAAAATCGAAAAATGATAGGGGAAATAGTTTCTCAAAGTGACAAAGCATAAGTACAATTTGGTCTTACAAAATTTTTAAATCACTCATTTGTTGATTTCTTAAAGAAAGATGTCTAAAAAATTACTCATCTTAATCAATGGCTGACAAAATTAGGGGATAAACAATCACAAATTGTGATTAGAATCAACTACTGAATTATTATGTGATTGTCATGAAGTTTCAATCCTTGCAATGTCCTGCTCGTCAGATTCAAACACTTTGAAATATTAGAAGAGAAACCATCAGGCACCTTAAGTATCTTCAAAATGGAATGAAATGTCTCTTTCTCCTTTATAGTCATCGTATACTTTGAAACATGCATATATGGATTGTTTCCCTCACCTAACTACAAATGATACTATTTCATTAAACCCATTTCTTCCAAATTACGATGTGTATTAACATGGTCCTTTGATTTTCCACTGACAACTAAAATGGTCCACAATATGTTATCATAAACATTTTTTCAATGTGAATTAAATCCAAATTATGACATAACATGTTAGTTTTCCAAAACTGATGACTATAAAAAAAATTTCTTTTTCCAATTGTTACTACACTACCTACCCGCAACTCGAATATTATGTAATGGATGAGCCACCAAATCCTGAATTTCATATACCACGTGGATGTTTTATTCCTCAATCTGCAATAACATTTGGACTCCTATCATGATCATTGGTGCTGGGTTGAACTCTCTAGAACCATCAAATGCCACTATGTCCTTTCTGAACCAATGATGAGGTGGGAGAAAACATTTGTGACCCATGTTTTCCCATTTTTTGGAATGATTAAGCCATACATATTTCTTACATTTATTACAACATGGGAAAGAAAATTCCCCTTTCGAACTCCTTCTGGATAAATTTCCATAAGTTGGGAAGTCATTGACTATCCACAATAATGCAGCCTGTAGTTTGAACATTTAATTCGTTTCACAACCACAAATCATCTCACCATCACCACATAATTCATTCAACTCATCAATCAATGGTTGAAGGTAAACATCGATCTTATCCCTTTATCTTTTAGGCCCATAAATAAGAGAGTCAATTAATAAAAAAAAAATTTCATAAAAATCCATGGAGGAAGACTATACAGAACCAACACCACATGCCATGTGTAATGAGATGCACCAACCATAGACTTAAATGGATTTAAACCATCTTCTGCCACACCCAATCAGACATTACAAACATATTTGGAAAAAACAAAATGTCTCTTATAAAAATTCTTCCATGCATGAGAGTCTACCAGGTGGGTTAACATATCACAATCATGAAATCTTTCTGCATTCCATCTCATTAAATTAGAAACATTAGATGACATAAAAAATATTTTCATCCTCAGTTTAATGGGAAAGTAACGCATTTGCTTTATAGAAATCGGATTCCCCTGTATAGACATTTGACATTGATGAGTCTGATTTCCCCTATTCTCCTTCCATATGGTAGTGCCACAAATCATACAAATATCTAAATGGGAAGTTTCCTTTCTAAAAAACATATAGTTGACTGCACATGCATCTATGGTATCATATATAAAACCTATGTTCTCTGTCAACTTATGAGCATGGTAATATGACTCGGGAATCATAATGTCAATAGGAAGAACATTTTTCAATAACACCAACAACATGTCGAATGATGTGTCTGACCACTGATTCAAAGCCTTCAAATGAAATAACTACATGATAAATGGAAATTTATTGTAATAAGTAAATCCATGATATAATTCTGTTATTTCAACATCATGTGATTTATAAAACCTCCTCGAATCATGATCTTCACCAGAGAGAAGATTTATCTCACCGGTCTCAAGATTCTAGATTTCAATACCTTTAGGATCCAACCCACATACCATTTTAGTACGCATTTCATGCATTGGATCATTCATCCTTAGATCAAAATCCATCCGAACTGCATCTGTATTTTGACAACGAACATATTATTCTCCATGATGAGTCCAAATCTAATAATTTTTAAAAAATCCATTAACGAATGGGTGCTCCCTCACAGTATCTCATTTTTATTGATATCTGTTAGCACATTTTCTACATGTAAAACTAATATAGTCACTTTCAAATCCTTTAGTGAAGTTAATAAACTACATAATTCCATTGAAATATTCTCTTGAAGTTCTATTTGGAAGATCAATCCAACTCTTATCCATAATAATATCTGTATAATAGAGATTTACAGAAGACATATTACATTCTTTTCTCATATAAAATATATTTAAAATAAATAATAACCAATTACTTATGGACCATTTATACAAAAATCAAATTATATAAACGAATAATAAAAACAAAAATAGATAATGGAATGTATGTGAGATCCCATGTCATTTCATACCTCATTATGCTACAAACATGGAAGGGAGGGGAGATGAAGGTGGTGATCCAAGGGAGAGGAGAAGCCGCAAAGGGGAGCCAGAGCCGGAGACGGTGCGGTAAGGGAGGGGACAGGCGGCGGCAGTGGCAGCGAGCCAGAGGAGAGGAGGTGGTGAGGTGGTGATGGTGTAGGAAAGGCAGTATGCTGAGGGAGGGGATAGAATACTGCAGGGAGCTAGAGTGGACGGGTGGCAGTGGTGAGGGGAAGAGAAGCGGTCGTGCGAGGAGGGAGGGGACTGGGTGGTGGTGGTGCTGCACGGGAGGGGGATGGTGAGGGAGGGGACGGGCGTTGATAGTTCGGTGAGGGAGGGGATGATGAGGGATGACACTAGGGATGGTGAAGATCTGGAGCAGAGGGAGCCGAAGGGATGGGGGATGGGCAGTGAAGGGGTGGAGGGAGGAGGGTGGAGGGCTGAGGGGGTAGAGGGAAGAGGGGGCGGAGGTTGGAGGGCGGAGGGCGGAGGGCGGAGGGCGAAGGGAGGAGGCTGGAGGGCGGAGGGCGGAGGGCGGAGGGTGGAGGGGGGAGGATGGAGGGTGAAGGCCCTAGGGCGGAGGCCGGAGGGTGGAGGGGGCATGGCCCAGAGTGGGCTGAGGGCGGAGGGTGGAGGGCGTAGGGTGGAGGGCGGCGAGGGGATGAGCGGTGAGGGGTGGAGGTCAACGAGGGGACATGTAGTGAGGACGGAGGACGGAGGGAGTCATGGGATAGGTGGAAGGATGCGGGAAGGGTTACATGAGGGATGGTGGTGGGGGCGCCGAAGGTTTTTTTAAGGATAGAGACCACCAAAGGATGTTTCCCATCTCAGGGGGCTCCAAAGCCCATTTCTATATTAGTTATCATATGTACGCATTAGTAACATTTCCAATTTTAGGAATCATTATGGAAATAAGGTATTTAATATTTTATAATTATATAAAAATAATATATCTATATACCATTTTATATATTTAAAAATAATTCTATATATCATCCATGTGTTGTGGGGTTGAAAAGTGGGCCACATCGCTTCATGAAGGCGGTATACCACAAAAACAACATTATCACATTTTGTGAGTGAAAACGTGAGAAATTATATTTTATATTATCACATCATAGTGATAAATATGTCATTGTTATCATTATTATGTATCTTATATAACATATATTCATTACTATTATCCTTATTACCTTCTATTAAAATATTTAGTGAAAACGAATCTCATCGCTTCACGAGGTGGTAATCCCTTGTAAACACAAACAACGTTATCATATCTCCAATTGAATGAAATATAGAACGAAATATATGATATAATGTCTCTAGAAGAATTATTATGTTATAAATATCATATATATATACTTTATATCAACTATAATACCAAACCACATGATGTGGTAATGGAAAAATGAAGCACTATGGTTCACAAGGTGGTAGTCATCTTTAAACATGAATAATTATTTTATAGCCCAGTTGATGGAAGTTAAGCTGATAGTAAGTTTGAAAATTATTATAAAAAAATTATTTTATTACACTTTTTTATTATATCTTTATAAAATAATAATAATTTAAAAATTTATAAAAATATATAAAATAAAAATTCTCATGGAAGAATGTTAACTCTTATTTTCGCATACTCCTTAGGTTTTCACTAAAAAGATTCCTCAGATGGGTTTCATCCTAAAATAAAGCATATTTGATGAGGGAATTTAATTTGGGATTTTATTTTGGGAGGGATTGGATGAACCAAAATGGGTTTATGGTGTAAAGAAGAGAGGATATGGGAGGCCTTATAAAATAAATTTGTGTGTCACACTTGTACTTTTTTGAAAATTTTTAATCATAACAATGTTTTAACAACAAAAAAACCTAAATAACGGCCCATTAAAAAATGGGATAAATATTGTAGAAATATGTCCATAAAAGTATTCTTTTATAAGGTAAATGGTCATTTTTAACCCTTATCTTCTTAACTAAACTCACAGTAAATCTATTTTTAATATAACAATGTTAATTAATTTTTACTATTTTCACAATTAATTTTTTTCTTAATTTGAGTTAACCTTATTAGAAATTATACATTATAATGATTCGAAATATGTGATAAATTTATAAATATTCTATTTACATATGTATAAAATTGTAAAATTTAAATTAATCATGCAGACTTGATAAGAAAGTGGGTTTTCTAAAAGAAAATGTTCAAATATTTACAATTTGTTGGTATGAAACATCATTATAAAAATGATCAAAATGGACTAAATTAGATTAATAGAAAATAAATTAATCTAAATTTATATTAATTAAAATTAGAAACATAATTTAACATTATAATAGACTTTTAAAAAGCTAGTTCTCAATTTAAATCCACTATTTATTGAAAAATGGAAATTTCAGAAACATACAGAAACTTCATCCAAGGATAAGTTTTATATTATTATATAAATAATAATGATTATTTTTTGAAATCAATTTGTGAAAAGTGGTAACAATTAATTTATAATTATTTTTGAACATAGTGACTAAAAGTTTGTGTCAAAAAAACAATATAGTATTTTTAAAAACATATCTTTTCCATTCAAATGGACATAATTTTATCTCTAATCTATAAATAATAACATATCCTTTATACACTATATATTTTTTAAATTTATTTAGATAAATTCATATCTTACATTATAGCATCTAGATGAAAACAATCAGATCAATTAATAATATTTTAATAATATGTCATGTTTCCTTTAAATTCATTACTACTTGTAATATAAGATAAACAAGATGATTAATTTCATGAATAGCATTGAAGAGATTGAATTTGTTTAAAAAAACATAATATAAAAAATCTTGGTGTTATATTTTATTTTAAGGTTGGGGTAATGTTATGGATATGTTATCGAACATAATTTTTTTCATCTACTATTATTAAATTTTACATATCATAATTTTCAATAATTATTTACAATAATACAATATTCTTCATAATGAAAAATGACACATACAGATAATTACACAAATAGTATGATATTACATCAGTTTTTTTAGAAATTTATCTAGTTTGATGATATGTTTTTATTGAGTATTTTCTTATATATATAATTCAAGTATGTAATGTTAATAATATTCTCATGGGAGGAATTAAATTACACGTATAGAAGAGTGGAAGAATTTTTCCATGTGAAAATTCTTACATATAATAGTGACATCAATGTAAAAATATTTTACATTGGGAATTAATAATGGATACAGAAAAACGTATCAATTATTTATATCTTAATATAATATGAATCAATTTATGTAAAAGTAAATATGTTATTCATTCATTTTCCAAGGATATAAATGGAAACACATTTATTTTAACTATTTTTTATACACTCTTAAATGTAAATATGTTATTCATTCAATTTATGTAAAACCCAACCTAAAGGATCTACCTTAATCCATAAATGGAAAATTTGATAATTCCTTCACCTCATAATTAAATTGGATGGGGAAAAACTTTTTTTATCTATTTTGTATACACTCTTAAAAGAAAAGTGGTTAGGATTATTCATATAATAGCTCATTAGGTTTTCTCTTGTAAAATACTTTGTTATATCTGTTATTTGAAACTCATGTTTTAGTTTTCACAACCACGATGACAAATATTTAACTATAATGAGTTTTCGCTCAACATAAAATGTGATATTACATTTTTTGGATTTATACTAATGAATTGTGTGTAAAATGAGAAGAATTATTATCATTTAGATTCATACTAATATAAATTTCCTCGTGTTATCACCCTTTCAAATTATTTATACACTTTTCACAATCTATGAATTGAATTGTATATACTTCAATTGATAATTATTATAATCCATCATATTCCACAGTACCATTTAATGTAACATATTATTTAAATAATAATAATGGTTCCCTTTTTATATTTCCATCTCACTGTCTTGCTTCCACAGCATAATATCAACCTGTTTCCTATAGGGATTGTTTTGATTTACAATATTATCTATTAAATACAATTCATATAAGAGTCAAACCAATGTATATATTGGTTATTTATATTCTTTTGTGAATTTGTTTATCTATTTTTTTCGATCTAGTCATTATATATATATTATAAAAATTGTTGGAGAAATTTTTTTTATAGAAAAAAATAGGTTAAATGATGGTTGAATTCCTAAATGAGAACAATACAATGAAGTAAATTAACAAGATTACTAAAAATAAATAATTGGGTCTCATAATAGGTATCTAAACATTGATCATTGGAAGAATATAAATATATATATATATATAAACTGATTAATACTAATTATATAACTTTTTTGGATGGAGTACATATGTTTTCAATTATAAAAGCATGATTAATAAATATTATCCTATTAATAGTAATATTTGTTGTTATATATGTGCATGTATTATTAAAAATTATATTTGAACAAATTTTCATGAAAAAAGTAATGCATTAAAAATAATATAAGAATATAACTATAATTATTGGGGGATGGGTATCAAATTTTCATTAAGGAAAAAATAAAACATCCATGAAAATTTTCTTCGGGTTGGTAAGTATTTTGATTGGAATTATTTCTTTTGGAAATTATTTGAATGATACCTTGTTGGATGGGAGATTTTTCTAATTAAACATGTCATGTATCATACTAATAATGTTACAATTGATGAACGAAATATCCTCAATGAGTTATTTTAATGAATTTAATTTCTTATTCTTTTTTATAAGATTCGGTTGAAGAACATTAAGAATAATGCTATGGATATGAAATCATGGGCCTGATTCACTCGTATGTAACCAAACTCGGTTGGCCACATGGATTTAAGCATGCCTCCTCATACAACATAGGTTATTAAATAGTGATGTGTGTTCATGGTGGTACAGTTTAGAGGCCATACACTCATCATCAATGTGCATGAAATTAATAAATAAAAATGATTTCTGTAGAAGAAAAAATAAAACGAGCAATAAAGTAATAAAAAATTAATTAATTAATATAACATAGATATAAGTAGTAGTGCTTCCTCCCCAACCTGAAAATAGCTTATAAAAAATGAATGTTCTACCGTAGAGTGACTCATAATGATCTATATAGAGTGTCTCATAAAAACCTTTATTATAAATAAACTAGTAAATAGGTCAATATGTCCCCTATTAACATAAAATAGGAAAATTTCATGAATCAGAAACTCTAACACAAGAATAGTATATATAGATGGATTATCAATGTAGCAATGGTATGTTGTTACTAAAAATAACATTGGAAAAAAGCCCTAAATAACCCCTTTAAATAAATAGAAGTGAACAATGAATCATTTCCTAATATTTGGGAGCATGGATCACCATGAAGGTTAATGGTCTCTCATTACAATAACTCTGAATGTTCATCCATTGAGAATGTTTCATGGATATGAAACAAAATGGAATCCTTCATGTCCCACACCTTTATCACACAAATGTTGTCACTTCCTCACTATGTATTTAATAATCCCATGAATAAAGAAATAGTGACCTCATCCAATTTCAGCACTGCGATGGGAAATAACTACGAAAGGATAGTTGAATGATGTTTCTCTTTCTTTAAAAAATTTGAGGTAGAACATTGATTAAAAAAACATGTAATTTCTCATTTTTATTCCATCAAGGCAATTATGACATCATATATCATGATAAATATTATAATGTCTTGTATGAACTAATCGTTTTGAAGAATGATATTCTATTTAAAATTCTTCTTTCATATTTTTAGGAAGCTAGAGACATCCACTACCACCAATCTGGGCAAGGTAGTCGCCTGTATTTATCAGCACTAACGGAAAAGCGCTGATAAAGGGTACATTTTTCTACACTTTAATTATCCCTTTATCAGAACTTTTCTTAGAGCTGATAAGGTTTATTGTATACATTAAATAATAAACACATGTTATAACTATATATATATATAATTAAATAATTATAAGATTAATAATAAATATATTTATTATATTTATAAGATTTATTAGATTTATTAATTCATTATATTTTTTAGATTTATTAATATATGTGTGTTTTTTCCAATTAATTGGGGTCAATGAATATCATGTGTATATGTTATGATATCATATATGTGCATGAATAATGTTCATTTATTCATTGTAATTACATATCACGTTGATGTGATATTGATTTATAATTCATTATTATACCCATATAATATATATGTTCTAAAAAATCTACACTTATAAATAAAATTACATTATATATAAAATATATATGTATATTTTATTGTATTTTCAATGATATATATATATATAAATATACCTTTCAAATAATTTTATAAGTATTAATAAAGATATATTTATTTAGAGTTATAATTATTAATAAATATATATTTATTAATAAAAAATATCATTTTAAATAAAAATATAAAAATATAAACAAATTATTAAATTTATACATTTATCAGCCCTTTTATTAGCACTGATAATGTATGGATTTATCAGCGCTACGAAAGTGCTAATAAACACACACCTTATCAGTGCTAAAAAATAGCTGATAAAGTCCTACCATTATCAGCATTAAAAATGAGCTGATAAAGTTTGTCTTTATCAGTGCTTTTCATTTTAGCGCTGATAAAGACCCCCTTTGTTAGCACTTTTTACTAGCGCTGATAAAGGTCCCAGTGGGATTTATAAGTGCCACCGGGTCCTCCTCCTCCCCCTAATCCTGTCAAGCTTTCACGGAAGCCCTACCCTGCGCCTCCGCTTTTTCCTCCTCTCTGCCGCGGCCTCCGTCTCCTCCTCCTCTGCGGCGTCTGGCGCCTCATTCTCCTCCTCTAGTGCATACTTATCCTCCTCCTCCTCTTTCTACAGCTCCACCTCATTGCACACTGTCAATCGTGGAAGCCCTACCTTGCACCTCGGCCGCTGCCTACTCTCCGCTGTCGCCTCCTTCTCCTCCTCCTCATCTTGTCGCTGCTCCTCCTCCTCCTCCACCGTGGCTATTCCTCCTCCTCCTACTCTACCACGAATCCTCCTCCTCCTCCTCCACCGCGACCTCCTTATCCTCCTTCTCCACCTCTACCTCCTCCTCCTCTTCCTCCTCCTCCAACTACTCTGCTGACTCCACTTCCTCCGCTGCCTCCGCTACCTCCGCTTTCGATGCCTCCTCCTCCTCCGCCACCGGGTCCTCCTCCGTAAGGTGAGTAAAATTGAATTTTCATGAATTAATTATGTTTCAATTTAGTGTCAATATGGAGATTAATTATGATTTTTTGTGATTCTTGTGTGTTATGCCTTTGTGTGTGACACATGTATATGTGGTTGGTTACTTGTTTGATCTTTATTAGCTCTCTACACTATAGCCTTGTGATATAAACCTGAATACATGGGGTATTCTTTTTAATGGTTGTTACACTAGATTAAGATTTCACTCCGTCTAGTGGCACTTAGTATGGATGTATTTCTGATTTTGGATACTAACCCATAGTTAGGCTAGGTAGGGTTTGAACTGTCCATGTTTGTGAATTAATGTCATCAAGTGAGGCATTCCAACAGGATGAGACATATGTTTAGTATGCTCTATATTGTACACTATTCTCCTTGGGTTCGAAAAAAATGAACCATAATAGGGTTTCTGCCTATTGCTACCCAGTACCCACTCTCTCTAGGTTGGGTCATATACCAATTTAAATATCACATCCTTTCTTATAACATAATAGTGCCACCAACCTCTCACATTGTGTGTGATTCACATATCCTATAATTCCACCACAATGTTGCTGCTCCACTCTCACTTACAGTGGGTCTCACAATCACATCACATAAAAAACAATTTGAGGAGGGAGTCTCTATAGACAGCCTCTCAAAAAACTACTCCAAACCAATACTAAGTGATCCCCATTTCTATATCTCACAACATATTATCATACAAAAATGATCTAAGGAGGGAATCACAATATCAAACCTCTATCAAAATTCAAAATGCACCATCAATAGGTGGATCCCATGGAAGTCCACACCAATCAACTTTGACCAATTCCTTCTCACTCAAATTAAGGTCCTACCAACACCTTATCACTGAAAAAAAGGTCATCCATCTTGCCTCATTCCACAAAACATATAAATATTAATCTAAGGAAGGTATCTAGATAACCAACCTCATGTACTAGCTAAACCACATCATCAATCAGTGGGCCCCATGGATAATCATACTTAAACTAGGTGAAAGTCATATGAAGTCCTAATCTCTTAATCGGTATGACCATAAATGATAAAAGTCACCATCATTTAGCCTTGCTTAAAAATATCCTTAAAACCATATTGGTTATACTTGAAAATTATTCCCAACCTATCAACATTATAATTCCTCCTATAAGGGAATCTACTAGGATCTACAAACCTAACCCATCTCTACTCATTGATACCAAGACACACACATCTCTATATGGTAATGTCACAACCCACATGCTATACTTGATCTAGGCCTCGATAATCTAGTCTCTATAATCTTCTAATTCCCACATTATTACTCATTAAAACTAAATAATTACCATTCTAACAAACTCAAACTAAGAGCCCTGGATACCCTATGCTAAGTCATCCAGACTATTACCATGAACCTGACTTAGTTACCATATCATATCTCCCCTTCGAGATCTCATAGTCTAATTATAAGGAAGAAATCCTCTATGTCACACTTCACCAATCACTATGTGGAATATCCTACTCATCACACACAACATGACTCTTATATATCCTTAAGAGGGTTTTCCCCATCACTCGTGAGATGTAAAACTATATTTTCCATCTTCTTTAGGCCTAAGACTCAAATACCTACTCAAATAGCCTTAGAAAAACTAACTAGGATATTCAAATATCACAAAAAACCCGATACTCTAATAAAAACAACTAGAATCCTCACCTCCATGGATACATAATCTCTGGATGATCATAAAATCACAAACATTCAATAGAACCCTCACTCTATCTCTTGGTGGATCAAAAACACCCCATTTATTTACCTAGGTTGCTCTTGATTTCTATCTCGTTCACTGGATCACATATTCTCTTGAATAAATGCACAATCATGCATAAATTGGAAAATGGTTTTGTATTATAGGGTCCACCTACTTCAAAAATGGAGTAACACCCTCACCAAGATCAAGTCATCCTCATCCAGTACTATAAATGCCTTATCTAATCTTGTACCAATGACTGAGACCCAATCAAAAGGAAAAATTCCCAAATAATTAATTATAGAGTCATATAATTAATTATTCACCTTAATATAATTAGTAATAATATTTTAAAATATTACTGGGAAACACAACACCACCTAAACCACACAAAACATGGTGCGTTCATCATACGAGGACAACCTCTAGCCAATACAATCAAAATATACAACATCTGAATCGATTTGAAGATGATATATTGAAATCATCACAAAAATCCATGTTAAAATCAACCCAAATCATAGGGAAATAAAGGATAATATTTTGGATGAATTATGTGGGAAGAACTCACTAACTCACTATAAGAAACTCGCAAGAACCACCCTTCATCAAGGGTGATCAAAGAGAGGAAGAGAATGGATGAATCCCAAGAACCACCAATGATTTTCTATTAATGAGCACGCCCCCACCAGTTTTTAAGTATCTAATTTTTTTTCTAAATTATACTCATATTAATTCTCCCCTAACCTCTATACCCATCCTTTGGATTTCAAATAGGATGAATATAAATAAATAATGGATGAAAGCCAATCGGTTGACAAAAGTGTATGAATAAGGCGTGAATGAGTTTATCAAGATTGAAAAAGATCATGCATATGACCCATCTAAAATCCTTTGGACGTGTTTATGCTATTGTTGTTCAAAAATATTTAGTCTAGAGGAGTTGGATGAACACTTGATCTATCACATAATAGATCTGATTTATACATGTTGGAATAAATAAGGGGAAACAACAAATGTAGGTAGTGGCTGGGATAAAACTACATTTTATGGATTATCTTATATGATTACAAGTATGAACAATGAAGATGACCGTATGGAGGATGTGATTACAGATGTGAATGATGATGAAGATCGTATTGAATAAATTACAAGGACCATCGAAGATGAACTTCATGATTGCCCAAAATTGATTGAGAAGTTAAAAAGTTGTGCAAAGACGCCATTGTATGCTAGTTTCACTAAATATATAGCACTGTCAACCGTACTAAAGATGTATAATTTGAAAGCAAACAATAGGTGGAGTGACTCTAGTTTTACTGAACTACTTTCTCTACTGAATGACATGCTCTCAGAAGATAATGAGCTCCCGAGCTGAACATACGATGCCAAACGAATGCTACGCTCGACGGGTATGATCTATGAAAGAATATACGAATGCTCAAATGAATGTATACAATTTCTCATGGACCAAAAATCACTTAAATAATTCCCAAAGTGTGGTGATTTTCTATACAATAAAGATGAATCCAGTCATACTAAAGTTGTTTGGTACTTTCCATTCATTCCAAGGTTTAGGCACCAATATGGAAGTGAGGAGATTGCAGGACAATTGACATGGCATGTAGATACAATAATTAATGATGGGATACTATGTCCCCTGGTAGAATCTCCTCAGTAGAATTGAATTGATCATGAGTATCCTGAAATTGGAAATTAGTCGAGAAACCTTTGACATGTGTTATCCACAGATGGAGTGAATCCTTTTGGTTTTCAAAGAAACAGTCACAGTACATGGTCAGTTATGTTGGTAAATTATAACATACCATTATGGTTATGCATGAAATGAAAATACATCATGTTATCTATGCTTATATTTGGACCAAAACAACTGGGTAATGATTAAGATGTTTATTTAGCTCCATTGATCAAATATTTTAAATAATTGTTGGATTCAGCTGTTACATTGTATGATGCATACAAAAATTAATATTTCACTTTCAGAGCCATGTTGTATGGTATGATAAATTACTTCCTTACTTATGGAAGTTTTTCAGGTTATAGAATTAACAGAAATCAAAGTTTTCCCATTTGGAAACAAGGTAGAAAATCAATTATGTTGAATCATTCATCGAAAACAGTGTTTCTAGGACATCACAGATTTCTACCCCGATGACATATGTACCGATGTTCGATGAAATCATTCAATGGAAGTTCAAAAGAACATACAACACCGTCTCCACTAACAGACGATCAATTGTTTGAGAATGTTAAAAATGTCGACACCAATTTTGGTAAATTGACTTCAAAAAACCTTACGAAAATCTGTTGAAAAAAGAGAATAGTTTTTTTGAATTAACATACTGGAATTTTCTTTATGGTAGACATTTTCTTGATATTATGCATGCAGAAAAAATTTAATTGATAGTGTCATTAGAATCTTACTAAATACACCTAGAAAAAAAATATGGAATTAGGTCTAGGTTGGACATGGTTGAGATGAGAATACAAGAAGAGTTGGCACCAGTGAAGGGTGAAAAATGAACATTTCATTCTCCTACTGCACACACTCATTCAGGCAGGAGAGATATCAGTTTTGAAACTTCTTGAATATGGTAAATGTTTGAGAGGGGTATTCGTCAAATATCAGGAACTTCATGTCAAAGAGATCTTTGAAGTTAAAAGGTCTGAAATCACATGACTTCCATGTTTTGATGAAAGATCTCATTCATATTTCATTACATTGTATTTTTTCCTAGAATGTCTTCCATACATTAACAAAACTGTGTTTCTTCTTCACAGCTATATGCTACAAAGTTATATACCCGGTGAAATTGCCATCTATGGAAAGAGAAATTTCCTTCTTATTATGTGAATTAGAAATTTTCTTCCCACATTAATTTTTTTGATATGATGGTTCATTTGATGGTCCACTTGGTAAGAGAGATTCAACTATGTGGTCCTGTACATTACAGATGGATGTACCCCATTGAACAGTATATGATGAATTTGAAATGGTACGTCAAAAATCGATGTGGGCTAGTGGGTTGTACTACATAGCGATATATTGTTGAGGAAGTCATTGAATTATTTACCGAATACATATCTGGTGTGGAAAGCATTGGACTACCGAAAACTCATCACACTGGGAAGCTTGAGGGTGAAGGAATTTCTAGAAGACCAGTTGTCACAATCAATATTACAGATTGGGAGCAGTCCCACCATTATATTTTGAATAAAAATTTCAACGTTGACCCATATGTTGAAACCCAAAAAGAAATTCATAGGCATTTTAATCCATCTAGGAATGAAAAATGGATTTTAGATACACATAATCGATAGTTTATAGGATGATTTCAAGACAATAGTTTTAAGAATTCTGATGAAAGTCTAGAGTCAATTTTAGACCAACTTCGATGGCTAGCTGGGGGACCAAGTGTGTATGTATTATCTTCTAATTATTATGTAGTAAATGGTTATACATTTTATACTAATGAACATGATGAAGAAAGTACCATATAGAATAGTGGGGTTATACTTGTGGCAGAAGCGATGCATGTTTCCGGTGCTAAGGACAGAAATCCAATTTATGCGAATATTTCATACTTTGGCATCATCAAACAAATATGGGAGAGGGATTATATGGAATTCCAAGTTCTGATTTTACAATTCAAGTGGGTTGATAAAAGGAGTTCTGTTAAAATAGATGAATTTGGATTCAAGAATGTTGATTTTAGTAAGGAATGGGAGAAATACGAACTGTTTATAATGTCATCACAGGCAGTGCATGTATTTTATGTTCCAGATCCCGCTAACCTAAATTGGTAAATTGTTCTGTTATTGACCAAAACAACTGATGTGTCAGATGAAAATTCAATGGAGATGACCATTTAATAGGGACTTGACAATCATTTCACAGTAATCCCAAATTAAATGATGCTTTGTATGTAAGAGGATACCACAATGAAGGGATATGGATAGTTGATAGAGGGGTAAAATCCCTCCAGCCTTAAAAAATATATTTCAATAATCAAGTTATTTTTTTTATTGTAATATTGATTGTGTTACATTATGTTATTATCTGTTCACTGCAACTTTTATGTGATATAAATTTAATGTAAAACCACTTCATAAAATAATGAATTCTGCACCAGCTAATGCACCCAATCCCGAGACACAACAGTTTTCTCAACATGTTGTAGCTAGTCCCACTACTGAGGTACAACAGGTTTCTCAACCTGTTGCAGCTGGTCCCACTATTGAGGTACAACATGTTTCTCAACCAATTGATGCTAGTCTAACAGCTGAGGTACAACTAGTTTCTCACCCTATTGTTGCTGGTCCCAATGCCGATGCTAGCACTTCGGAGAAACATAATGATGATGCTGAAACTATGGAAATGGTAGGAAATAAAACCCCGACAACACAAAAAAAAATAGGTGCACCATAGTTTGAATGTTTTAGCCAAAATCCTTACGGAAAAATGAAAAGGGCATCAAATATGAGGTGGGACGGAATAAGTGAGGCCAACATGTAAACCCCGCCAAAGCCATGTATAGTAGCTACATTGGAATAGTCACTTGGAAATGTGTTCCAATTGATATAGAGTTGTGGAACCATGTTTTCAGCTGACAGAAAACATTAATGTGGGAAGTTATTATGTTAACATTATGATATCATTTATTTAATTTATTAAAATAAAATACTGAAATATTGACTAAAACTACATCATCTCTTGCAGAGGGCATTTATAGTAGATGTCTTGTAAAATGAATATTTATTAAGACTGGTAGGAATGGTTCAAAGAGGCTTTCATACCATTTTAACAAAATATCATCTGAAAGATGCTGATTGGAAAATCAAGCCACACCCACCTCCTCTTTATGAACACATGATATCCCAAGGAGAGTGGGAAACGTTTTGCAACAGTCATGCAGAGCAAACTTTTCAGGTATATTGTGTTTGGTAACACGTTTTTTAATGTTTCTTGTATTCATCACTTTGATTGAAAATTTTTTATTTGTGAAATAGAAACTGAGTGCTAAAAATAAAGAACGGGCAGCAAAACTAGCGTACCTTTACCATAAAGCAAGGATGGGGTAAACTTCAATTGAAAAACAATTGGTACACATTTTAAAAGTAGTATAATACTTTTATGTGACATAAAACAACATTGTAACTGGGCTTCTCTGTTTACATGCAGATTGATGAATCAAAATCCCGATCCACGTCCACCCCATGCCCTTTTCTATGGAAGGAGGATAATTTTAATAAAGAGGGGAAACTGGTAGATGAATACTCACAAAAATTATAGGAAACATGTGTAAGTATGACATAATATAAATTTATTTTTCTTTAAATAACTATTACATAATAATAATTAATTATTTTCCAATATTTTCTATTTGACATAGTCATAGGAATCGACAACACCCGCACCAAATGCATGAATACTTTTAGCGGCCTTGAAATAGCCAGAACAATATGGTCGCATTAGAGGTGCAGGTTTTGGGGTGACACCCTGGACATATTTTCATAAAAAAAATACGTGGAACAAACTAATGAAATGAAAAAAATGAGAGATAGACTTTCTACCCTTGATGAAAAATTCCAAATTTAGGGAGAGTTGCTAGAAAAATTAATGGGGTAGAGGCAAAGAGAATAAAAAACTCAAGAACAACTCTCCCCACCTCCCACCAGAATTGAGGCGAGCCATTCCACTCAATGACCTGACTTGCCCGAGGTAATAAATGTTCTAATATTTGTTTCTGTGAAATGTGAATCACATAGACATTGATAAATTTCATGTAATAATATTCTACAGTGTGAAAATGACTGTGATTTATTTCTTTTAACTCCCACCAGTCGCCTTGTAGTGAGGGCTACGGTGTTCAATATGCAGAATGACACGCTACACTCCAGGCCACTTCCAAACCGTAATTTCATAGTGTTGATAGACGTAGATCATGAGCTGAGCACCGATCTACCCATTCCAAATGACGATGACAAAATTCATATGGTGGAAAAAGCTATTGTACCATTCTTTGCATGGCTATCGAATCTTGTAAAAAACATGTTGACCAGGAGGTATTCATTTCCAATTCATTTTTCATGTTGAACCTTTAACATTTAATTAAAAAAGCGCTGATCTAATGAATGTTATTACAGAAGGACAAAAGGATGGAGGTAAAAGGAAATAACAACAGAAAAGGTTCAACCAACTGATCAAAATTATATATTGAGGGAACCTTCACCCCGCCCATTATATGTCCACATTAAATATCATTGCTATCTCATGAGGATACGAAAATGAAAGGTGGTAATAATCACACAATTTTTTGTGAAAAAGATATGTTTGGAGAGGAAACATTTGATTTCATTAATGCTGACGTTGTAGCTAAAATCATCACATACGATTGGCTAGGAGCCTCAGTTATAATGTATACATGAGGAATGTTTTCATGATTTGATTTTACAGAAGCTGATATACTCTGATAATTATTATAAGTTCCTAGCCTTAAACCTTACTTAATCTTGAGTTATTACAAGATTAGACATTGAGGATATTTTCGGGTTTAGAGTTTTAGATAATTAGATCATAAAACTCGCATTACACTCCACATATAAACAAATTGGTTACATAAAGATAATATTATTCATTCCCAAAAATGGAAACATATTTAAAATAAAACATGGATTATTTCTTGACACTTCCTTGAACCTATCATCATATCATGTACATTTCCCTTGACCTGTGAAAAACATTTCAAAAAAAACTTGGGATGAGCATAAAAAGCTCAGTAAGGGATATAAAAATATAGAAAGGAAACATGGGTACATATATACATAAGAATGAAATCACACATTACCCATAAAACATAAGCACTTTAACATACCTCATGAAATCATGAATAAATCATAGAAATCATAATGCATAAAGGTAACTTGAGGCATTCATAACATCCTTACGTAGGGAGTAACCCTCTTGGTTACGTTTGGAATACCCATCACAGTATATTCCCTAAATCGCTTCGGAGAAACCTTAACGTTTCACTCCATTGCATTACCCAATGCATTGGAGAGCTATATTGGGCTCACCCGCCCTTATTTTATCACGGAACCACCCATCTTCATAATAATGCCCAAGAACCTCAACATAATCGTATTACAAAAAACATTCATAAAGGAAACATAACATTTCTATCTTTCAATCACAAGATATCAATACAACACATTGATATAAAAACATTATGAAAACCATTTTCAATACCAAAATAAAAGAAAAGTAAAACATGGTATTTAGTTTTCTTTTAAAAAGAAGGTATGGCTTGTAGAGGAATCCGAAACTCAAATAATTGTCACGGCGGTGGAGAAGTCGTTGTCGTGGCATACGTATGACAAAAAAATTACCTTTTTTCGTTTAGTAAAACGCTTCGTATAAAAAATATTCCTTTTGGATAAATGTGAAAGTCAAAGGGGTTTATACACCGTATAAAAGAAGGTTGTGTATAAAACAAAATATGACTCAATGAAAGGAGATTGAGACGAAGTCCCATACCTCGGGTCCGACTTGAATCGGTCGTTATTTAATCTCCTGAATAATAAACTTGAGTTAATTTCTACTTGTTTAAGAACCTTTTTCAAGTTCATTATTCCTTTTATTTCACTTATTTCCATGTCATGAACACTATGTAATTATTTAAGTCGTTTTAACGATCATTAGTACTTGAGTCAAAAATAAACCCTTTATAATTACCTGTTGTTCATGTATCAATTATATCCAGAATTATAATCATTATGTATATATCATATATATCCAGTATATACATGCATATATAATATTACATAATCATTTAGAGGTATGAAATGAAGTACACCGTTCATGGAGACGGTAAGCCATACGTACGCATGAATGCTACTTTCATTTCTATTTCGTATTTTATAGAATGGAATCATAATGATATAAAGGTATATTATAATTCCAGTATAATATCATATATAATATCATAGTTACATCCTTTATACGTCCCACATATGGTATTTAACGAATCAAATCACTTTGAGGGGGCGGTAGTCCGCACTTCCTTAAATGAAGATATCGCGTTTACCCATAATGGAAACCATAAAGGTATGACCAAAAAGAAAAAAACAGAAGCTTAAGGAAAACATAAACATATTATATGTCATATATAAATATACTGACATCTTAAAGGTCACCTTTTAAGATGTTAAAATAATGTTGAACAATCATCGTTTCAGGAGGCATAAATTCACCATCCACAGAAACAGTATGTTTGTTTACCATTAGATGTAGGTGTGTGTAAGTGTAGCTCGAATCCTTATTATAACAACATACTAGTATATTGAGGATACTGGAGTTGTTATAAAAGAAAAGAATAAAAATAGTTACGGGGTTGGAGAAGCAAAATAAAACAAAAGAACTCAAAAGAAGACATTACGTTAAAATCGGGTAACTCCCTTTAGTTTGAGCTCAAAGGCTTCCTTAGGAAGACTTCATCCCAATGTTAGGCTTCAAGGAGTAAGAGAGGTAAGTGTAGAGTCAAAATGGTCAGGGGTAGGCCGAGCCAAAGGCTTTGGGAGTGTAAGTAATGAGGTAGAGGTGGGGGCCTTTTATAAGAGGAGAGGAGGGGCACTCTTAGAAAGTAAAGATAAGTTACTTTATTTTAAAATGAGTTTCGGATTCAAAAGGTCCCACATTGAAATAATTCTAGGATAAATTGATAAGGGTTCTAAATCCACTCATCCAATTGGTTTTTTCCATGTGGAGGTTTTAGATTTTACATTAATGTTCCATTTTATTTAAATCGTTAAATAATGAGGTCATCGCTGCATCATTATGATGCCATAAATAATTTAATTTATTTAATGTATAAAAATTATAAAAAAATACTATAATGTAGGAAATATTTTTAGCTTTCTAATGAATATTTATTGTCAATATTCTGACTTGTATAACCCCATATAAGAATTGTTGTAGTAACATAACTCATGTTTGTGTCATTTTTACTTTAACATTAAATAAGAAGTTATTTATGTCATTTCCCAACCAATGTGGCTCCATGGGGTCCCCAAGATGACCCATGGCTTTTCTTGGTCAGCCATGACACATCCAATGAGGTTAGGACATTTTTCAAGCTCATCTCATACTATTAAAACATTATTTTTACCTTAAACTACACAAATTACCACTAATCGCGATTAAAAACATAAAAGTTACTATTCAGAAAAAAATTATTTTAATCTCATTGAACCACATTTTACTTCTTAATGACAACCATGTATGTCGGATTTTTTAAATTCAAAACAAAATGATGGCAAAATTTCATTTAAACAGAAAAATCAGTTTTTATAAGTACCACTTAGTGGTTTCATTATTCATCAAAAATTGAAGTTTTTCAGAAAATTACCAAAAATTCACCCTAAGATATATTTGATATTCTTAATTAAAAAATTAATTCTATTTTACAAAATTCAAAACATATAAGTCAAATTAATTAATTTAATAATTAATTCCGCTATCATGACAAATAGCGTGTTTTAATGAAACAATAAGTATCAAAAGATTGATACCAGTTTAAGTCCAATTTCAAAATGAAATTTATTCCAATGACCAACATTGTATTAAATGGTAAAATTATATTCAGATTAAACTTTAAGACCAATTAAAAATATAATCTAACCATATAATTAAATTAAATGAAAAAGCTGTTTTGATGTAAAATGCAGTATTTTTCATTATTCATTAAAAAATGAACATTGTCAGAAAAATACAAAAAAATTATCCAATGTAAAATTCAATGTCCCAATCATAATGAATATGTTTATTTAGACAAATATAGATTATAAGATTGTCAAAATATTGATTTAAATAGGTTTTTCCATCAAAAGGCAGTAAAACAATATTTTAAGAATATTAGTATATTCCATGCTTAAGATTGGATTTATTTTCATTTTAAATCTCTAAAACACTATATAATTCATTAATAGACATAGATAAAAATATCTATTATTCATTAATTACATGGGATGTTATGTCCTTCCCCCCTTTAGAGAATTGTGTCCCTGCAATTTATTTACTTATCAAATAAATGGGGGTACTTATAACTCATTTCATTTTCAGATTCCCATGTTGCCTCTTCCATCGTGTGGTTTTTCCAAAAAACCATTACCTGCTTAATCACCTTATTCTGTAACACTTGCTCACTATGGTCAAGAATCTAGACCGGTTGTTCCTCATAAGCTAGGTTCTCTTCCAGCTGAACTACCTCTGGACTCAAAACATGAGATGGATCTGGCATATACTTTCTCAACATCGAAACGTGAAAAACATTTTGTACCTGAGATAAACTCAGAGTGAAAGCCAGCCGGTATGCAAATGATCCAACTCTCTCCAGAATTTCATATGGTCCAATAAACCGTGGACTCAACTTTCCTTTCTTACCAAATCACATCACACTTTTCCATGGTGAGACTTTGAGAAAAACATGATCACCAACCTCAAAAGAGATATCCTTCCTCATGTTATCTTCATAACTCTTCTGCCTACTCTGAGCTGTTCTCATGTGTTTCTGAACCAGCTGAACTTTTTCTGCCATCTCTTCTACCAATTCTGGTCCCATAAACTTCCTTTCACCCACTTTATCCTAGAAAGCTGGAGTTCGACATTGCTTCCCATATAATTCCTGAAATGGTGCCATCTTTATACTGTAAGGAAAACTGTTATTATATGAAAATTCAACCAAAGAAAGATGTTGGTCCCAACTTCCCTGATAATCCATAGAATAAGCTCGTAGCATATCCTCCAAGGTCTGAATTGTTTGTTCTGACTGACCATCTGATTGAGGATGAAAAGCTGTTCTAAAATTTAATTCAGTACCCAACGACTTCTGAAGGCCTTTCCAAAAGTTAGAAGTGAACCTGGGATCACGATCAGATACAATGGAGAGAGGAACTCCATGTAACCTGACTATCTCTTTAGGATACAAATGGGAATGTTGATCTAGGGAAAAAGTATCTCGTATAGTATGGAAATGAGCAGATTTAGTAAAGCGATCAACAATAAAACAGATTGCATTATTATCTCGAGATGTCTTCGGTAATCCCACAACAAAGTCCATGGATATATTCTCCCATTTCCACTCTGGCACTGGTAAAGGCTGAAGCATCCATTTCGGTAACTGCCGCTCTGCTTTAACCTGCTGACAAGTCAAACACTTCACAGTAAAATCAGCAATATCTCTTTTCATTCCATCTCACCAGTAATACTCTCGCAGATCTCTGTACATCTTAGTACTGACAGGATGAACTGAAAACGGAGAACTATGAGCTTCACATAACAACTCTCCCTTCAACTGTGAATCACTAGTCACACACAATCTCTTCCCAAATCTCAAAACGCAATCATTATCATTGTTGAATTTAGGCAACATACCTTTCTGAACCAGCTCTACCTTTTTCTGCAACTCACTGTCTTGCTTTTGTGCTTGCTTGATTCTATCTGATAGAGATGATCTCACTGATACCTGAAACAAAACAGAAGAACTTCCTACACCAACAACTTCGATGTCAAAGTTCATCAAATCCTTAACCAAAGGATCATGTTCCAAACGCAACATTGCTAATGAAGCATTAATTTTTCGACTCAAAGCATCAGCCACTTTATTTGCTTTTCCCAGATGGTAATGAATTGTACAATCATAATCCTTGATTAATTCTTGCCACCTACTTTGTCTCATGTTCAATTCTTTCTGAGTGAATATATACTTTAAACTTTTTTGATCGGTATATATTTCACACTTTAATCCATACATATGATGCCTCCAAATTTTTAATGAAAAAACAACAGCAGCTAATTCCAAATCAGGTGTAGGGTAATTTACCTCATGAGTTTTCAACTGACGTGAAGCATAAGCAATTACCTGATAATTCTGCATTAGGACGCAACCAAGTCCATTCAATGAAACATCACTGTATATAAAAAACTCACCATTCCTGAAGGTAGTGCCAAAACTGAAGCATTCACCACTCTTCTTTTCAATTCATGAAAACAATCATCATATTGTTTTGTCCAGATAAACTTAACACCCTTCCGAGTTATCTTAGTCATTGGACTAGATAACCGTGAAAAATTTCTAACAAACCTTCCGTAATATCCTGCCAAACCAAGGAATCTACGAATCTCAGTTGCATTTGGGGGACTTGGCCAGTCTTCCACAACTTTTGTTTTTGTAGGACCAACAGTTATCCCATCTTTAGAAACAATGTGACCAAGGAAAGAAATTTGTTGCAACCAAAACTCACACTTGCTGAATTTCCCATACAATTTCTTTTCTTTTAAGGTTTGCAAGATAACCCTTAAATGTCATTCATGCTCTTCTTTACTTTTAGAAAACACCAAAATATCATCAATAAATACCACCACAAACTTATCCAAGAACTCATGGAAAATTCTATTCATTATGTCCATGAATACAGCAGGTGAATTGGATAGCCCAAAATGAATTACTACAAATTCATAGTTGCCATATCTTGTACGGAATGCGGTCTTTGGAATATCTTCCTCATTTACCTTCAGCTGATGGTACCCTGATCTCAGGTCAATCTTTGAAAAATACTGAGGTCCCTGGAGCTGATCAAACAAATCGTCGATATGAGGCAAAGGATATTTGTTCTTAACAGTGATGTTATTAAAGGCTCTATAATCAATTCAAAGTCTCATTGAACCATCTTTCTTTTTAACAAAAAAGACAGGAGCACCCCATGGTGATGTGCTAGGTCGTATGAAACCTTTCTCTAATAAATCTTGAAATTTCTCCTTCAACTCTAAAAGTTCAATTTGAGCCATTCGATAAGGTGGTTTTGAAATTGGCTTAGCATCATAAACTAATTCAACAGTAAAATCAACTTCCCGATCTGGTATTATTCTCAGAAACTCATCAGGAAAAACATCAGGATACTCATTTACCACAGGCACATCCTTAATCTGAACAGTTCGTTTATTTTCAACGATGTGTGAAAGGTAACATTCATTTGTATCTTTTACAAGTTTCTTAGCCTCTTGATAAGTTATCAATAGTAAGTGTTCATTCCTGTACACAAACTGAAAGTCTTTCTGAAAAGAAACTTCTTTAGCTCTATAGTCAATCTTAGCATGGTAAATAGAGAGCCAATCCATACCCAGGATAACATCAAACTCTACTATAGGTAGAACAATAAGGTTTGCAAGTAGGTTCTTTCCACAGATAAGGATAGGACGATTCTTATAAATTTTTTGTGCCTCAACATTCCCCCCAGGTGTTTTTACCAAAAGTTCAGGAGTCATTTCTTGAGATGGTATTCCCATTTTACTAGAAAAGGTTTCAGAGATGAAAGAATGTGTAGACCCCGAATCAAAAAACACACTGGGATAATCTGAAAAAACAAACAAAGTACCTGATACAACTTCATTTGATGGCCCGACATCTGCTGAAGTAGTTGCAAAGGATTTCACCACCCCTTTCTGCTTGTAGTCTAACTGCTTCCCATCACTCACGCTCTTTTTCGGACAATCATTTTCATAGTGACCCATCTCATTGCACTTATAACATTTCACTAACTGTAAATCAAATTTGGTCTTACCTTCACCTTGATCCTTTTCATTACAATCACGAGCCTTATGTCCCATCTTACCACATCGGTAGCACTTTCCAGAATTCCGAAGACATTCCCCAGCATGCCTTTTTCCACATTTAACACAAACTGGAAACTTAGATTTATTACCATCAGACTTTTTTGAAGAATTCTTACCTTTCTCTTGCCACCTCGGTCTCTTCTTCTGTTGGCTGTTATAGAACACTTGGTCATCGGCAAACTCCATTTCCACCTTCTTAGCACATCGAACAAGCTTTTCATAACTTTTAAACTCACGAGAAGCTAATGCCCTTTGATATTTTGGCTTTAATCCTGAGTAAAAACGATTGATTTTCTATCAAGGTCTCAGATACAATTTCGAGCATACCTTGCCAATCGAGTAAACATTTCTTCATAGGTAGCCACTGAGTCTTCCTCTTGCATAAATTCCAAGAATTGCTTTTCCAACCTAAGTCGAACAGCCTTAGGAAAATACTTCTCAAGAAACATACCTTTGAATTCATCCCAGTCGAGAGCATCAATCTCATCAACGTCCCTGATATATTTAACCATTGACCACCACTGATCTGCTTCACCCTCCAAACAGTAAATAGCAAGACTAACCTTTCGATTGTCTGAACACCCCATGACATCAAAAATCTTCTCCAGTGCCTTAATCCACCCCTCAGCTAGAACAGGGTCAGATGATCCCTTGAATGATGGGGGATGTTGCCTCATGAAATGTTCCACCACTGACATGTTCCTCTATGGTTGATCTGGCTGATCTCGTGAATGGATACCACCGCCATTTATCGCTTGAGTCAACTACGCTATTACTGCAAAAAACTGTTCAGTTCCATTTCCGACCATCTCAGGATGCTGATTCGGATGGTTATTTCATTCTGTATGCCTTCCTAGCACTACTTCCCTATTTCCTCTGCGGAAAACCATTCTGAACAAACATGTCTTAGATGAAGCAACATTGTAATCTTCAAATGCTATATCATTTAAAAAAAATATTTTTGGATAATCATTTAATATAATTCTAACTCCTAATGTTATCTAAACCAACCTTTGATACCAACTATAAGGCCCCAACCTTAAACATTACTTAATCTTGAGTTATTACAAGATTACACATTGAGGATCTTTTCGGGTTTAGAGTTTTAGAGAATTAGATCATAAAACTCACATTACACTCCACATATAAATAATGTGGTTACATAAAGATTGTATTCTTCATTCCCATCAATGGAAACATATTTAAAATAAAACATGGATTATTTCTTGACACATCCTTGACACTATCATCATATCATGTACCTTTCCCTTGACCTGTGAAAAACATTTCAAAAAAAACATGGGATGAGCATAAAAATATCAGTAAGGGATATAAAAATATGGAAAGGAAACATGGGTACATATATACATAAGAATGAAATCATATTTTACCCATAAAACATAAGCACTTTAACATACCTAATCAAATCATGAATAAATCATAGAAATCATAAGACATAAAGGTAACTTGAGGCATTCATAACATCCTTACGTAGGGAGTAACCCTCTTGGTTACGTTTGGAATACCCATCACAGTATATTCCCTAATTCTCTTCGGAGAAACCTTAACGTTTAACTCCTTCGCGTTACCCAATGCATTGGAGAGATATATCGGGCTCACCCACCCTTAGTTTATCACGGAACCACCCGTCTTCATAATAATGCCCAAGAACCTCAACATAATCGTATCACATAAAACATGCATAAAGGAAACATAACATTTCCAACTTTCAATCACAATATATCAATACAACACATTGATATAAAAACATTATGAAAACCATTTTCAATACCAAAATAAAAGAAAAGTAAAACATGGTATTTATTTTTCTTTTAAAAATAAGGTATGGCTTGTAGAGGAAGCCGAAACTCAAATAATGGTCACGGTGGCGGAGAAGTCGTTGTCGCCGCATACGTACAAAAAAACATTCACTTTTGTCGTTTAGTAAAACGCTTTGTATAAGAAAGATTCCTTTTGGATAAACATGAAAGTAAAAGGGGTTTATACACCGTATAAAATAAGGTTGTGTATAAAACAAAATATGCTTCAATGAAAGGAGATTGAGACGAAGTCCCATACCTCGGGTCCGACTTGACTCGGTCGTTCTTTAATCTCCTGAATAATAAACTTGAGTTAATTTCTACTTGTTTTAGAACCTTTTTCAAGTTCATTATTTCTTTTATATCACTTATTTCCATGTCATGAACACTATGTAATTATATATGTTAATAACGGTCGTTTTAACGATCATTGGTACTTGAGTCAAAAATAAACCCTTTATAATTACATGTTGTTCATGTATCCATTATATCCAGAATTATAATCATTATGTATATATCATATATATCCAGTATATACATGCATTTATAATATTACATAATCATTTAGAGGTAAGAAATGAAATGCACCGTTCATGGAGACGGTAAGCCATACGTACGAATGAACGCTACTTTCATTTATTTTTCATATTTTATAGAATGTAATCATAATTATATAAAGGTATATTATAATTCCATTATAATATCATATATAATATCATAGTTCCATCCTTTATACGTCCCACATATGGTATTTAACGAATCAAATCACTTTGAGGGGGCGGTAGTCCGCATTTCCTTAAATGAAGATATCGCGTTTACCGATAATAGAAACCATAAAGGTATGTCCAAAAAGAAAAAAACAGAAGCTTAAGGAAAACATAAACATATTATATATCATATATAAATATAGTGACATCTTAATGGCCACCTTTAAATGTGTTAAAATAATGTTGAACAATCATTGTTTCGGGAGGCATAAATTCACCATCCACGGAAACAGTATGTTCTTTAACCATTAGATGTAGGTGTGATTAAGTGTAGGTCGAATACTTATTATAAAAACATCCTAGTGTATTAGGATACTGGAGTTGTTACAAAAGAAAAGAATAAAAAGTGTTTAGGGGGTTGGAGAATCAAAATAAAACAAAAGGACTCAAAAGAAGACATTACCTTAAAATCGGGTAACTCCCTTTGGTTTGAGCTCAAAGGCTTCCTTGGAAAGACTTCTGCCCAAAGTGAGGCTTCAAGGTGTAAGAGAGGGAAGTGTAGAGACAAAATGGGCAGGGGTTGGCCGATCCAAAGGCTTTGGGAGTGTGGGTAATGAGGTAGAGGTGGAGGCCTTTTATAAGAGGAGAGGAGGGGCACTCTTGAAAAGTAAAGATAAGTTACTTTATATCAAAATGAGTTTCGGATTAAAAAGGTCCCACATTGATATAATTAGAGGATAAGATGATAAGGGTTCTAAATCCACTCATCCAATTGGTTTTGGCCATGTGTAGGTTTTAGATTTTACATTAAATTTCCATTTTATTTAAATCGTTAAATAATGAGGTCATCACTACATCATTATGATGTCATAAATAATTTAACTTATTTAATTTCTAAAAATTATAAAAAAATACTATGATGTAGGAAATCTTTTTATATTTCTAATTAATATTTATAGTCAAAAATATGACTTGTATAACCCCATATAAAAATTGTTTTAGTAACATAACTCATGTTTGTGACATTTCTACTTTAACATTAAATAAAAAGTTATTTATGTCATTTCCCAACCAATGTGGCTCCATGGGGTCCCAAATTTGACCCATGGCTTGTCTTGGTCGGCCATGACACATCCAATGAGGTTAGGACATGTGTCATGCTCATCTCATAAGAGTAAAACATTATTTTTTCCTTAAACTACACTAATTACCACTAATCGCGATAAAAAACACAAAAGTTACTATTCACCAAAAAATAATTTTAATCTCATTAAACCACATTTTACTTCTTAATCACAACCATGTATGTCTGATTTTTTAAATTTAAAACAAAATTATGGAAAAATTTCATTTAAACGGAAAAATCGGTTTTTATAAGTACCACTTAGTTGTTTCACTATTCATCAAAAATTGATGTTTTTCAGAAAATTACCAAAAATTCACCCTAAGCTATATTTGATATTCCAAATTCAAAAATGAAGTATATTTTAAAAAATTCAAAAACATATAAGTAACATTAATTAATTTAATAATTAATTCCCGCTGTCATGACAAATAGCGTGTTTTAATGAAACAATAACTATCAAAAGATTGATACCAGTTTAAGTCCAATATCAAATTGAAATTTATTCCAATGACCATCATTGGATTAAATGGTAAAATTATATTCAGATTAAACTTTAAGACCAATTAAAAATAAAATCTAACCATATAATTAAATTAAATGAAAAAGCAGTTTTGATGTAAAATGCAGTATTTTTCATTATTCATTAAAAAATGAACATTGTCAGAAAAATACCAAATATTTATCCAATGTAAAATTCAATGTCCCAATCATAATGAATATATTTATTTTGAAAAATATTGATTATAAAATTGTCAAAATATTTATTTAAAAAGGGTTTTCCATCAAAAGGCAGTAAAACAATCTTTTAAGAATATTAGTGTATTCCATGCTTAAGATTTGATTTATTTTCATTTTAAACCTCTAAAACACTATATAATTCATTAATAGTCATAGATAAAAATATCTATTATTCATTACTTACTTGGGATGTTACATCCTTCCCCCCTTTAGAAAATTGCATCCCCGAAATTTATTTACTTATCAAATAAATGGCGGTACTTATCCCTAATTGCATTTTCAGATTCCCATGTTTCCTCTTCCATCATGTGGTTTTTCTACAAAACCTTTACCTGCTTAATCACCTTATTCTGTAACACTTTCTCCCTGTGGACAAGAATATGGACCTGTTGTTCCTCATAAGATAGGTTCTCTTCCAGCTGAACTACCTCTGGACTCAAAACATGAGATGGATCTGGCATATACTTTCTCAACATCGAAATGTGAAAAACATTTTGTACCTGAGATAAAATCAGAGGTAAAGCCACCCGGTATGCAACTGATCCAACTCTCTCCAGAATTTCATATGGTCCAATAAACCTTGGACTCATCTTTCATTTCTTACCAAATCGCATCACACTTTTCCATGGTGAGACTTTGAGAAAAACATGATCACCTACCTCAAAAGAGAGATCCTTCCTCCTGTTGTCTGCATAACTCTTCTACCTACTCTGAGCTATTCTCATGTGTTTTTGAATCAGCTGAACTTTTTCTGCCATCTCTTCTACCAATTCTGGTCCCATCAACTTCCTTTCACCCACTTCATCCCAGAAAGCTGGAGTTTGACACCGCTTCCCATATAATGCCTGAAATGGTTCCATCTGTATACTGGAATGAAAACTGTTATTATATGAAAATTCAACGAAAGAAAGATGTTGGTCCCAACTTCCCTGATAATCCATAGAACAAGCTCGTAGCATATCCTCCAAGGTCTGAATTTTTCGTTATAACTGCCCATCTGATTGAGGATTAAAAGCTATACTAAAATTTAATTTAGTACCCAACGACTTCTGAAGGCCTTTACAAAAGTTAGAAGTGAACCTGGGATCACAATCAGATACAATGGAGAGAGGAACTCCATGTAACCTGACTATCTCTTTAAGATACAAACGGGAAAAATGATCTAGGGGAAATGTATCTTGTATAGCAAGGAAATGAGAAGATTTAGTAAAGCGATCAACAATAACCCAGATTTCATTATTACCTCGAGATGTATTCGGTAATCCCACAACAAAAACCATGGATATATTCTCCCATTTCCACTCTGGCACTTGTAAAGGCTGAAGCTTCCCTTTTGATAACTGCCGCTCTACTTTAACCTGCTGACAAGTCAAACACTTCACAGTAAAATCAGCAATATCTCTTTCATTCCATCCCACTAGTAATACTCCCGCAGATCTCTGTACATCTTATTACTTCCAGGATGAACTGAAAACGGAAACTATGAGCTTCACATAACAACTCTCTCTTCAACTGTGAATCACAAGGCACACACAACCTCTTCTCAAATCTCAAAACGCAATCATTATCAATGTTGAATTCAGGAAACATACCTTTCTGAACCAGCTCTACCATTTTTTGCAACTCACTATCTTGCTTCTGTGCTTGCTTGATTCTATCTGATAGAGATGATCTCACTGATACCTGAAAGAAAACTGAAGAACTTTCTGCACCAACAACATCGATGCCAAAGTTCATCAAATCATTAACCAAAGGACCACGTTCCAAACGCAACATTGCTAATGATGAATTACTTTTCCGACTCAAAGCATCAGCCACTTTATTTGCTTTTCCCAGATTGTAAGGAATTGTACAATCATAATCCTTGATTAATTCTCGCCATCTACTTTGTCTCATGGTCAATTATTTCTGAGTGAATATATACTTCAAACTTTTGTGATCGACATATATTTCACAGTTTACTCCATACAAATGATGCCTCCAAATTTTTAAAGCAAAAACATCAGCAGCTAATTCCAAATCATGTGTAGGGTAATTTACCTCGTGAGTTTTCAACTGATGTGAAACATAAGCAATTACCAGATAATTCTGCATTAGGACGCAACCAATTCCTTTTAATGAAGCATCACTGTATATAAAAAACTCACCATTCCTGGAAGGTAGTTCCAAAACTGGAGCATTCACCAATCTTCTTTTCAATTCCTGAAACAATCATCACATTCTTTTGTCCAGATAAACATAACACCCTTCCGAGTTAGCTTATTCATTGGACTAGATAACCGTGAAAAATTTCTAACAAGCCTTCGGTAATAGCCTGCCAAACCAAGGAAGCTACAAATCTCAGTTACATTTGGGGGTCTTGGCCAGTCTTCCACAACTTTTGTTTTTGCAGGATCAACAGTTATCCCATCTTTAGAAACAATGTGACCAAGGAAAGAAATTTGTTGCAAACAAAACTCACAGTTGCTGAATTTCCCTTTCAATTTTTTTTTTCTTTTAAGGTTTTCAAGATATACCTTAAATGTCTTTCATGCTCTTATTTACTTTTAGAAAACACCAAAATATCATCAATAAAAACCACCAAAAACATATCCAAGAACTCATGGAAAATTCTATTAATTAAGTCCATGAATATAGCAGGTGCATTGGTTAGCCCAAAAGGCATTACTACAAATTCCTAGTGGCCATATCTTGTACGGAACGCGGTCTTCAGAATATCTGTCTCCTTTACCTTTAGCTAATGGTACCCCGATCTAAGGTCAATCTTTGAAAAATACTGAGGTCCCTTGAGCTGATCAAACAAATCGTCGAAATGAGGCAAAGGATATTTGTTCTTAACAGTGATGTTATTCAAGGCTCTATAATCAATGCAAAGTCTCATTGAACCACCTTTCTTTTTAACAAACAAGACAAGAGCACCCCATGGTGATGTGCTAGGTCGTATGAAACCTTTCTCTAATAAATCTTGCAATTGATCCTTCAACTCTAAAAGTTCCATTTGAGACATTCGATAAGGGGGTTTTGAAATTGGCTTAGCATCAGGAACTAAGTCAACAGTAAACTCAACTTCCCGATCTGGTATTATTCCAGGAAACTCATCAGGAAAAACATCAGGATACTCATTTACCACTGTCACATCATTACTCTGAACAGTTCCATTATTTTCAACGATGTGTGAAAGGTAACATTTATTTCCATATTTTACATGTTTCTCAGCCTCTTGATAAGTTATCAATAGTAAGGGTTCCTTCCTGTAAACAAACTGAATGTCTTTCTGAAAAGAAACCTCTTTAGCTCTACAGTCAATCTTAGCATGGTAAATAGAGAGCCAATCTATACCCCGGATACCATTAAAATCTACTAGAGGTAGAACAATAAGATTTGCAAGTAGGTTCTTTACACAGATAAGGATAGGAAGATTCTTATAAATTCTTTTTGCCTCAACATTCCCCCTAGGTGTTTTTACCAAAAGTTCAGGAGTCATTTCTTGAGATGGTATTCCCATTTTACTAGAAAAGGTTTCAGAGATGAAAGAATGTGTAGACCCCGAATCAAACAACACACTGGAATAATCTGAAAAAACAAACAAAGTATCTGATACAACTTCATTTGATGGCCCGACATCTGCTGATGTAGTTGCAAAGGATTTCACCACCCCTTTCTGCTTGTAGTCTATCTGCTTCCCATCACTCAAGCTCTTTTTTGGACACTCGTTTGCATAGTGACCCATCTCATTGCACTTATAACATTTCACTAACTGTAAATAAAATTTGTTCTTACCTTCAACTTGATCCTTTTAAATACAATCACGAGCCTTATGTCCCATATTACCACATCGGTAGCACTTTCCAGAATTTAGAAGACATTCCCCAGCATGCCTTTTGCCACATTTATCACAAACTGGAATCTTAGATTTCTTACCATCAGACTTTTTTGAAGAATTCTTACCTTTCTCTTGCCACCTCGGTCTCTTCTTCTGTTGGCTGTTATAGAACACTTGGTCATCGGCAAACTCCATTTCCACTTTCTCAGCACATCGAACAAGCTTTTCATAACTTTTAAACTCACAATAAGCTAATGCCCTTCGATATTTTGGCTTTAATCCTAAGTAAAAATGATTGATTTTACTATCAAGGTCTCGGATAAAATTTGGAGAATACATTGCCAATCGAGTGAACCTTTCTTCATAGGTAGCCACTGAGTCTTCCTCTTGCCTCAATTCCAAGAATTTCTTTTCCATCCTAAGTCAAACAGCCTTAGGAAAATACTTCTCAAGAAACATACCTTTGAATTCATCCCAGTCGAGAGCATCAATCTCATCAGCGTCCCTCTTATTTTTAACCATCGACCACCACTGATCTGCTTCACCCTCCAAATGGTAAATAGAAAGACTAACCTTTTGATTGTCTGAACACCCCATGACATCATAAATATTCTCCAGTGCTTTAATACACCCTTCAACTTGCACATGGTCAGATGAAATTCTGAATGATGGGGGATGTTGCCTCATGAAATGTTCCACCACTGACATGTTCCTCTGCGGTTGATCTGGCTGATCTCGTGTATGGATACCACCGCCATTTATCGCTTGAGTCAAATGCGCCATTAGTACAACAAACTGTTCAGTTCCAATTCCGACCATCTCAGGATGCAAAATCAGAAGGTTATTTCCTTCTGTATGCCTTCCTAGCACTACTTACCTGTTTCCTTGTAAAGACCCGTAAAATTCAAGGGAAATTTTTTCTTAATTGTCTTTAGAATTTTACAAGAGCGCGGTTTCAGACGGCACCTGATTCCGAGGCCCGGAGTGCCCGGAATTAATTTCCGAAGTTTGGCTCGGGTACGTTCAGTGAACGAACGAGCGGGAATTCCTAACTTTTGATCCGGTGCTCGGAATTGAAATCCGAGGGCACCGATGAGCTCGCAACGCCGATATTCGCTTAAAGAGACCTTTTCGGGAGTTACATTTGTTGCGGGTTGAATGTTAATTTTAGGGGTTTTTAGTTTGAGTTAAATAAAATTTGTTTAGAACAAATTTTATTATAACTTGTTAAAAACCTACCAAAGGAGGTTGGAAGTGGGACCCACACCCACTTAACCTCCCTTGGGTGGATTAAGTGTGGTGGGGCCCACACGAACCCCTAAACCTTTCAAATCCTCCCAAATCCTTTAACGCCTCTTTTAATGGCTTAAGTAACTTAATTAATTATGGGAGTTAACCCTTTTTGAATTTCAAACTTTTGAAATTCTTGTGTGTTTTGTAATAATAAAATAAGATGTTATCTTATTTTATTATGGGTTGTTTGTTTGTCTCCTGGAGAACTTTTGAGAGCTTCTTCTTCATCTTCAAGCTCTGACGAAGAACGAAGAACGCCCAAACTCCGACGAAGAACGACGCCTCTCTTCTTCGTCCTCGGTGTCAACAAGAGGGAACGCCGCTTCCTCCTCGGACCTTCTTCGTCGGCATACGAAGATTCGCCAACGACGTATCTCTTCGGGCATAACTCTTCGTCATCGGATTTGACGAACGACGACCGCGACACCCGACCTCCGCGACGCCGTCTTCTGCGGAACGTTCTCAATCTTCGAACCTTATACCCGAGGTAGGGGTTGTCGAATTCATTTTGGTTTCCTTATTTTTATTCTTGATCGTGATTTTAGCAAGACTAACGTGAGGCTTGATTTATTTTAAGTTGCTTTATTATTTTAACGTGAGGGGGGCCGGACCGCACGAACACGGCCGAACCCCCCCCCCCCTCCATCGTTCTTGTTTAATCTTGCGGATGGAAGCAAGTGGGGTGGTGCCGTCGCACCACGCGGATGATCGTGCTAATATTTTACGCGGCGCCGTCGCGCTACGCCGAGGAAGAATCTTCAAGAACGCGACGCCGTCGCGCCGCGTTGAAAGGAATCAAGGCATGGCAAAAGGGGCGCGGTGCCGTCGCACCGCGCCGGACGACGAACACCGCAGCCGGTTTCGGGCCGCGGCGGGACGAGAAGACCGCGGCCGGTTCCGGGCCGCGGCGGGACGAGGAGACCGCGGCCGGTTCCGGGCCGCGGCGGAACAGAAGACCGGCAGCCGGGCCGCCGGCGTCGGAAGCCGAAGAGGGGACCGGAATTTTCCGGTCCCGTTGGAGAAAACCGGCCGGCCAGCTGGCCGGCCGGATGTCATTAAAACCGGGGGAATTAATCCCCCGGCCGTCCTAATAAATCCCCCCTCTTTAAGAGGGGGGCGGTTCCATGAAAGGGGGGCAGCAGCCCCCCGGTTTAATTCAACAAAACCGGCCCCCACGTGGGGGCCGTTTTGTTGCAAAGGCGCGGCACAAAGGTCGTGCCACCTTGAAGAAGCGGGGGCTTAGCCCCCCGCGAGCCACCCTCGTGCGGCGCCAGGCGCCAGCCGCCGCGGGCCGCCGCCGCGCCGCCGCTCCGCCGCCGCCCCGGGGGGGGGGGGGGTCGGGCCGGGTCGGCCCGGACCCGGACGCCCCGTTTCGAACCAGAATTGGTTTTTGGACCATAACATGAGCCTCGGACCTCCGATCGACGAACTGTCAGCGGCAACGCGATCCTTGGATCGAGACAGTCATTTCGGTATATCTCACTCAGGGTTTCGGATTACTTTGTGTTCGGCCAGGTTGGTTCGTTCACGAAACCAACCGGGATTTCGGAGCGGAAACGCTCATATCTTGAGCTACGAACGTCCGACTGACGCGCCGTCAGTCGCGTTGTGTTCCTCTTAGTGAGACGGATCTTTTGGCATACTCCGCCCGAGGTTTGGACGCAGGTGGAGTATGGTCGGGTTGGTTTTGCCTTAAAAACCAACCGGGCCCCGGAGACGAAAATGCCAATAACTCTCAGACCGGGCGTCCGATCGACGCGCCGTCTGTTGCGTTGAGTTCCTATTGACGATACGGAACTTTTGGATACATCAACTCTGGTCTTTGTGACAGTTGATGTATCAGCCTCTCGGCTCGTGGAGCGGACCCTCCGAACGAGCTTGCTATGTGCGGGAACCCTAGTGCTGGCTGCGACTGCTACTACTGCTACGACTGCTACTGTGACTGCGACGACGACAGTACAGAGATCCTGTGTGGATTCGACGACGACGACTACAGCACTCAGCGATCCTACGTGGATCAGTGCTACAGGTCCTATGTGGGCCCGATCCTGTGTGGGTCCTTGCGCTCAGCGGTTCTGTGTGAGCCAGCGCCTACAGGTCCTGTGTGGGCCCGATCCTGTGTGGGTCATTGCGGGGGTTAGTTACCTATCGATCCTTCGTGGGTCCGACGACTTAGATGGATCAGTGATCATCTTTATCGTCCTTGAAGAAGTATACCTGTGTGAGCTGAATCCTATTGCTTTCCTGTGTGGATTGTGTTGCGCATTCCTGCGTGGATTATGTTTTGCTTTCCTGTGTGGATTGTGTTGCGCAATCCTGCGTGGATTATGTTTTGCTTTCCTATGTGGAATACGTATACTTTCCTGCGTGGACTGAGTTGTACTTGGGTTCGGACGTTGGAGCGTATTTTTTAATTGATTACTTAGGTATATGTATGGGCATATACCTAAGCAGTGTCAGTTGTTACTTCGTGATTGTACTTTTCTTCGTGGTTTATCCTTTGTGGATTTGAGAGACCTTCAGGGGTCTCGGGGTCCCTACTGAGTAGCTTATACTCACCCCTGCACGGGCTTCGCCCGCACTACGTTGTGTTGGTTGCAGACGACGGACAGCGTTGACCTTAGCAGAGGCTTGTAGAGCGGGACGGTACCCGGAGGAGGACCACTGGGCGGGACGTGCACGGAGCGGATGGCGGGACCCGTGGAGCAGAGGAGCTATCTGTACCCACCCTTCAGGTGGGATTTCCAGTGGACAGCTCAGAGTAGTGGCTTTTACTTTTCAGTTGATGTTTTCCCTTTCGAGTTTTACTTTACTTTCAGTTTGGGTTTGTATACTGGCCCTTTTACTTTTCCGCACTTTCAGTAGTACTCTGCTTTTGTTTAGTGTTTACTTTCCGCTTGCTTACTCTGTGGTGCTTGTATTACTTTTCAAAGGCAATGCCTTCCCTTTTTACTGGGATTTACGCCTTGGTGCTAGTCGCCAGCCCCAGGCCTATGGAAGGCGGGCTTGGGGTAGTCACGGCACAGACCCCGAGGGCGGGTCGTGACAAATTTGTATCAGAGGAGTTCGGTTCTACCGCGAACTCTGATCTTTTCTATGTGAAGCAATAATGTTTAGCGTATTGAGTTTGGATATCAGTCCAGGGAGTCCAGTGTTGGTGCGGCGGCCGACGTATCCGTACACCAGGACCCTGACTTCTGATTTCCGACTTAATGCATGAAATCATTGATTGCGTGAGTGTTTCAAAGTTTTCTTTGTGATTACTTATATCAGCTCACCAGGTATACTGTTCTAACCGTGGCACACCTGTTTCCTTTTCAGGATGGCCCCACGACGGCAGCCAGCTAGGGTTCCGAGAGTCGAGAGAGACGACAGCCCACCGAGCGACGAGGCCTCGGTGCAGGGCCCTTTTCCAGTAGTGCCACCGGCGGTAGCCTTACCCGCCGATCCCCCGATGCTTCCAGCAGCAGCCGCTGACGATGCACGTCGCCTCAGCATACTGCATGAGTTTCAGCGACAGCGACCGCCCAGGTTTCGCGGGGAGACGGATCCCCAGGCAGCAGAGGACTGGCTGGAGGCAGTGGTTCGAGTGTTTAGGCTATTGAGGACACCAGCAGACCTCATGGTGATCCTCGCTGCGAGCCTACTACACGCAGCAGCAGGACGATGGTGGAGCTTGATGCTCCAGGTGCACGATGAGGCATCCCTACTATGGACGGACTTTGAGAGCCACTTCCGCTCAGAGTTCGTCCCATCCACCCTTCGTGCGGTGCGTATCCAGGAGCTTCTACAGCTGCGGCAGGGCAGCATGACGGTCGCTCAGTACTCGGCGAGATTTACCGATCTCTCGCGCTACTCGACCGACATGGTACGGGACCCATTCTTCTGGGCCCGGACCTTCGAGCAGGGTTTGAGACACGAGATCGGGGCATCGCTGATCTCCCTCAACATACCGACTCAGACAGGAGTACTGGAGCGGGACCTTCTGATCGAGAGCTTCCTTGCTGAGTCTACACCAGCACAGCGACCCACCGCAGGGCGGCACGTGGCAGAGTCATTCGCAGCAGGCAGTCGGCGGATGACTCAGGGGTCCAGACAGACCAGACCTTCGGGCAGACGACCTCAGGGCACTGGCTCAGCAGTGCGGGGCACACAACGCGGAGCCAGTCTTACGAGAGGCAGACAGTGCTACTCGTGCGGCGGGCAGGGCTACATGGCTCATGACTGCCCGACCCGCCGTGCCGAGGAGCAGCAGACGGTTGATGGACCACCGAGGCAGAGGCAGAGGGTCGACCGTGGCGGTCCGTAGGGAGGAGGTGGACGAGGCAGAGGAGCTGGACGAGCAGCTGGTGGTGGCCGACGCTTTGAGGCTCTACCACCACCACCACCAGGAGGTCCACCCCGACCACAGGGAGCTGGCGGGCAGCGACAGGCACAGCTTCAGGCAGCAGAGGCCTACGACCACGGCGCACCCGAGATGATTCGAGGTACTATCTGTGTCTATTCCACCCTTGCTGCAGTTCTTTTAGACACAGGAGCGAGTCATTCATTCATAGCCTCTGCCCTTGTTCGGAGCTCGGAGATTCTGACAGAGCCGTTGGCTCGATCCTTACGGCTAGAAACTCCTACGGGAGCAGACTCGACGATTACGCACTGGTGCCGGTAGTGTGAGCTTACTCTAGGAGGCGAGAGCTTCGGCTGGGATCTTCTTGTAGCAGCGTCGAGGCCTTACGACGTCATCTTGGGCATGGATTGGCTATCTACGGTCCATGCACAGATTGACTGTTTTAGGCGCAAGGTGCGATGTGTACGCACCGACGGGAGCAGGTTCACCTTCACCGGTGAGAAGGGAGCCTTAGCAGCACAGGATGGACTTCCACGAAGGAGAGGACAGCCCATCACTCATCAGTTGGCTAGCCTTATCCTTGGAGCAGTTGACGTGCAGAGTCCTGGTTTTCCTGCAGTGGTGGATCAGTTTGCGGACGTTTTTCCCGACGACGTTCCAGGGCTACCTCCTCGCAGGGAGGTAGACTTTTATATTGACTTGTACCCCGGGACAGCCCCGATATCCACTCCAGCATATCGGATGGCCCCCTCCGAGCTTCGAGAGCTACGGGTACAGTTGGAGGACTTGCAGGGCAAGGGGTTCATCCGACCCAGTGTTTCACCCTGGGCTTCACCGATATTGTTCGCCAAAAAGGCGGACGGGAGTTTGCGACGTTGTGTTGACTATCGTCGCCTGAACCAGGTGACAGTGAGGAACAAGTATCCACTACCGAGGATTGATGACCTCTTTGATCAGCTCAAGGGAGCACGGTGGTTCTCGAAGATAGACCTCAGGTCAGGCTATCATCAGCTTAGAGTCAGAGACGAGGATGTGCAAAAGACAGCCTTCAGATGTCGGTATGGCCACTATGAGTTCTTGGTTATGCCTTTCGGTGTAACCAATGCTCCAGCAGTGTTCATGGCTCTCATGAACAGGATCTTTCAGCCATACCTCGATCGGTTTGTCGTGGTCTTCATCGACGACATCCTGATTTACTCTACGACAGAGGAGGAGCACGCCTATCACTTGCGAGTTGTTCTTGACACACTCCGAGAGCACCAGCTTTATGGTAAGATCTCGAAGTGCCAGTTTTGGATACGTGAGGTCCACTTTTTGGGACACGTTATCTCTGAGGCGGGAGTTGCAGTCGATCCCGCGAAGATTGAGGCTGTGTTAGCATGGGAGCCACCCAGGAGCGTGACTGAGGTTCGGAGTTTCTTGGGACTAGCTGGATACTATCGGAGATTTGTGCCGAACTTCTCCAGAGTTGCGGCATCACTCACAGCTTTGACGAAGAAGGGGAAACCCTTCGTGTGGTCAGACAGATGTCAGCAGAGCTTCTAGGAGCTGAGACAGAGATTGACTAGCGCACCTATCTTGAGGTTGCCTGAGGAGGGAATAGGGTACGTAGTCTACTGCGATGCATCAGGGACCGGACTCGGATGTGTTCTGATGCAGGAGCGGGCAGTGGTCGCCTATGGATCACATCAGTTGAGGCCGCATGAGCAGAACTACGCTACCCATGACCTGGAGTTAGCAGCAGTGGTCTTCGCTCTGAAGACATGGCGACACTATCTGATGGGAGAGCGCTTTACAGTCTTTTCCGATCATCAGAGTCTCAGGTATATCTTCTCGCAGAAGGACCTGAACCTGAGACAGCGGTGTTGGCTCGAGTTCCTCCAGTACTATGACTTTGAGATAGTCTATACTCCTGGGAAGGGGAACGTAGTAGCCGATGCCCTCAGCAGGAGGACGGGCATTCAGCTACTCGAGGAGGCGACGGAGCAGCTAGCCTCTTTGCAGATATCCTTCGTGGATAGAGATGGAGCAGTCTTTCTTCAGTCTCTCACAGTCACTCCTCCACTACTACAGCGAGTCAGGGAGGCACAGCATGGGGACGCTGACTGTGAGACACGGCGTGCACAGATATCCTCGGGACAGGCACCTGATGGTTTCTCCCTTGAAGCAGAGCATGACATACTTTTCAGAGGACGTACCATGGTACCAGACACTTTGCGAGAGGAAGTGCTGAGGGAGTTTCACACTTCTCCTTTAGCGGTACATCCTGGAGTGGAGAAGATGTACCAGGACCTCAGACGACAGCATTGGTGGCCGGGTATGAAGAAGGCTGTGGCAGAGTTCGTTTCTCGATGCCTCACCTGTCAGCAGGTGAAGGCAGAGCATCAGGTACCAGCAGGCTTGGTACAGCCCTTGGAGGTTCCGGAGTGGAAGTGGGACGGCATATCTATGGACTTCGTGACTGGGCTTCCACGCACTTCCAGAGGTCACGACTCCATCTGGGTGATTGTTGACCGACTCACCAAGTCGGCACACTTCTTACCCATCAGAGAGCAGGGCTCAGTGGAGAGCTTGGAACGTCTCTACGTTCAGGAGATTGTGCGGCTCCACGGCGTTCCATCATCTATCGTTTCCGATCGAGATGCCCGCTTTACTTCCCGGCATTGGAAGGGGTTACAGGAGGCGTTCGGTACACATCTACGTCTTAGCACAGCTTTTCACCCTCAGACGGATGGTCAGACGGAGAGGACCATTCAGACTCTCGAGGACATGCTCCGTGCATGTGTCCTCGACTTTGGTCGTAGCTGGGAGGACCACCTACCCTTGGTGGAGTTCGCGTACAACAACAGCTACCACTCCACCATCGGGATGGTACCGTACGAGGCGTTGTACGGCCGACCATGTAGATCTCCTTTGTGCTGGACAGACCCTGGGGAGTCAGCACTGGTGGGACCGGAGATGGTCCAGGCCACGACAGAGAAGGTCCAGGTCATCCAGGAGCAGATGAGGACAGCTCAGAGCCGGCAGAAGTCATATGCTGACAGGAGGCGGAGGCCACTGGAGTTCGAGGATGGCGACCACGTCTTCTTGCGGGTCTCACCTCGACGTGGTATTCGGAGATTTGGCCGAGGCGGCAAGTTATCTCCGCGCTTCATCGGACCTTTCCAGATTCTCAGCAGGATTGGCGAGGTGGCTTATCGCCTGGCTCTACCACCTCAGTTGCACCGGGTGCACGACGTCTTCCACGTATCTCTGCTGAGGAGATACGTGCACGACCCGACGCACATCATTGACCATGGGGAGCTTGACGTTGACGATGGGGCGACCTTTACGGAGGTCCCGATGGAGATAGAGGATCGACAGGAGCGGGTCCTGCGTGGGCGATCGATTCCTCTTGTGCGCATCAGATGGCAGCACGGGAATCTCTAGGAGAGCACATGGGAGCGGGAGGCTCAAATGCGTGCTCAGTACCCTCATATGTTTCCCTAGTTTTTGATGTATCTTTACGGGGACGTAAAGCCCTGTGGTGGGAGTAATGTAAAGACCCGTAAAATTCAAGGGAAATTTTTTCTTGATTTTCTTTAGAATTTTACAAGAGCGCGGTTTCAGACGGCACCTGATTCCGAGGCCCGGAGTGCCCGGAATTAATTTCCGAATTTTGGCTCGGGTACGTTCAGTGAACGAACGAGCGGGAATTCCTAACTTTTGATCCGGTGCTCGGAATTGAAATCTGAGGGCACCGATGAGCTCGCAGCGCCGATATTCGCTTAAAGAGACCTTTTCGGGAGTTGCGTTTGTTGTGGGTTGAAAGTTAATTTTAGGGGTTTTTAGTTTGAGTTAAATAAAATTTGTTTAGAACAAATTTTATTATAACTTGTTAAAAACCTACCAAAGGAGGTTGGAAGTGGGACCCACACCCACTTAACCTCCCTTGGGAGGATTAAGTGTGGTGGGGCCCACACGAACCCCTAAACCTTTCAAATCCTCCCAACTCCTTTAACTCCTCTTTTAATGGCTTAAGTTACTTAATTAATTATGGGAGTTAACCCTTTTTGAATTTCAAACTTTTGAAATTCTTGTGTGTTTTGTAATAATAAAATAAGATGTTATCTTATTTTATTATGGGTTATTTGTTTGTCTCCTGGAGAACTTTTGAGACCTTCTTCTTCATCTTCAATCTCTGACGAAGAACGAAGAACGCCCAAACTCCGACGAAGAACGACGCCTCTCTTCTTCGTCCTCGGTGTCAACAAGAGGGAACGCCGCTTCCTCCTCGAACCTTCTTCGTCGGCATACGAAGATTCGCCAACGACGTATCTCTTCGGGCATAACTCTTCGTCAACGGATTTGACGAACGACGACCGCGACACCCGACCTCCGCGACACCGTCTTCCGCAAAACGTTCTCAATCTTCGAACCTTATACCCGAGGTAGGGGTTGTCGAATTCTTTATGGTTTCCTTATTTTTATTCTTGATCGTGATTTTAGCAAGACTAACGTGAGGCTTTATTTATTTTAAGTTGCGTTATTATTTTAACGTGAGGGGGGCCGGACCGCACGAACACGGCCGACCCCCCCCCCCCTCCATCGTTCTTGTTTAATCTTGCGGATGGAAGCAAGTGGCGTGGTGCCGTCGCACCACGCGGATGATCGTGCTAATATTTTACGCGGCGCCGTCGCGCTACGCCGAGGAAGAATCTTCAAGAACGCGACGCCGTCGCGCCGCGTTGAAAGGAATCAAGGCATGGAAAAAGGGGCGCGGTGTCGTCGCACCGCGCCGGACGACGAACACCGCGGCCGGTTCCGGGCCGCGGCGGGACGAGAAGACCGCGGCCGGTTCCGGGCCGCGGCGGAACAGAAGACCGGCGGCCGGGCCGCCGGCGTCGGAAGCCGAAGAGGGGACCGGAATTTTCCGGTCCCGTTGGAGAAAACCGGCCGGCCAGCTGGCCGACCGGATGTCATTAAAACCGGGGGAATTAATCCCCCGGCCGTCATAATAAAACCCCCCTCTTTAAGAGGGGGGCGGTTCCATGAAAGGGGGGCAGCAGCCCCCCGGTTTAATTCAACAAAACCGGCCCCGACGTGGGGGCCGTTTTGTTGCAAAGGCGCGACACAAAGGCCGAGCCACCTTGAAGAAGCGGGGGCTTAGCCCCCCGCGTTCCACCCTCGTGCGGCGCCAGGCGCCCGCCGCCGCGGGCCGCCGCCGCGCCGCCCCAGGGGGGGGGTCGGGCCGGGTCGGCCCGGACCCGGACCCCCCGTTTCGAACTAGAATTGGTTTTTGGCCCATAACTTGAGCCTCAGACCTCCGATCGGAGAACCGTCAGCGGCAACGCGATCCTTGGATCGAGACGGTCGTTTCGGTATATCGCACTCAAGGTTTCGGATTACTTTGAGTTCGGCCTGGTTGGTTCGTTCACGAAACCAACAGGGCTTTCGGAGCGGAAACGCTCATATCTTGAGCTACGAACGTCCGACTGACGCGCCGTCAGTCGCGTTGTGTTCCTCTTAGTGAGACGGATATTTTGGCATACTCCGCCCGAGGTTTGGACGCAGGTGGAGTATGGTCGGGTTGGTTTTGCCTTAAAAACCAACCGGGCCCCGGAGACGAAAATGCCAATAACTCTCAGACCGGGCGTCCGATCGACGCGCCGTCTGTTGCGTTGAGTTCCTATTGACGATACGGAACTTTTGGATACATCAACTCTGGTCTTTGTGACAGTTGAAGTATCAGCCTCTCGGCTCGTGGAGCGGACCCTCCGAACGAGCTTGCTATGTGCAGGAACCCTAGTGCTGGCTGCGACTGCTACTACTGCTACGACTGCTACTGTGACTGCGACGATGACAGTACAGAGATCCTGTGTGGATTCGACGACGACGACTACAGCACTCAGCGATCCTACGTGGATCAGTGCTACAGGTCCTGTGTGGGCCCGATCCTGTGTGGGTCCTTGCGCTCAGCGGTTCTGTGTGAGCCAGCGCCTACAGGTCCTGTGTGGGCCCGATCCTGTGTGGGTCATTGCAGGGGTTAGTTACCTATCGATCCTTCGTGGGTCCGACGACTTAGATGGATCAGTGAACATCTTTATCGTCCTTGAAGAAGTATACCTGTGTGAGCTGAATCCTATTGCTTTCCTGTGTGGATTGTGTTGCGCAATACTGCGTGGATTATGTTTTGCTTTCCTGTGTGGATTGTGTTGCGCAATCCTGCGTGGATTATGTTTTGCATTCCTATGTGGAATACGTATACTTTCCTGCGTGGACTGAGTTGTACTTGGGCTCGGAGGTTGGAGCATATTTTTTAATTGATGACTTAGGTATATGTATGGGCATATACCTAAGCAGTGTCAGTTGTTACTTCGTGATTGTACTTTTCTTCGTGGTTTATCCTTTGTGGATTTGAGAGACCTTCAGGGGTCTCGGGGTCCCTACTGAGTAGCTTATACTCACCCCTGCATGGGCTTCGCCCGCACTACGTTGTGTTGGTTGCAGACGACGGACAGCGTTGACCTTAGAAGAGGCTTGTAGAGCGGGACGGTACCCGGAGGAGGACCACTGGGCGGGACGTGCACGGAGCGGACGGCGGGACCCGTGGAGCAGAGGAGCTATCTGTACCCACCCTTCAGGTGGGATTTCCAGTGGACAGCTCGGAGTAGCGGCTTTTACTTTTCAGTTGCTGTTTTCCCTTTCGAGTTGTACTTTACTTTCAGTTTGGGTTTGTATACTGGCCCTTTTACTTTTCCGCACTTTCAGTAGTACTCTTCTTTTGTTTAGTGTTTACTTTCCGCTTTCTTACTCTGTGGTGCTTGTATTACTTTTCAAAGGCAATGCCTTCCCTTTTTACTGGGATTTACGCCTTGGTGCTAGTCGCCAGCCCCTGGCCTATGGAAGGCGGGCTTGGGGTAGTCACGGCACGGACCCCGAGGGCGGGTCGTGACATTCCTCTACGGAAAACCATTCTGAACAAACATGTCTTAGATGAATCAACATGGTAATCTTCAAATGCTATATCATTTAAAAAAATATTTTTGGATAATCATTTAATAGAATTATAACTCCTAAATTTATCTAAACCGACTATTGATACCAACTATAAGGCCCCAGCCTTAAACCTTACTTAATCTTGAGTTATTACAAGATTACACATTGAGGATCTTTTCGGGTTTAGAGTTTTAGAGAATTAGATCATAAAACACGTATTACACTCCACATATAAACAAAGTGGTTACATAAAGATAGTATTCTTCATTCCCATCAATGGAAACATATTTAAAATAAAACATGGATTATTTCTTGACACTTCCTTGACACTATCATCATATCATGTACCATTCCCTTGACCTGCGAAAAACATTTCAAAAAAAACATGGGATGAGCATAAAAAGCTCAATAAGGGATATAAAAATATGGAAACGAAACAAGGTACATATATACATAAGAATGAAATCATACTTTACCCATAAAACATAATCACTTTAACATACCTCATCAAATCATGAATAAATCATAGAAATCATAAGACATAAAGGTGACTTGAGGTATTCATAACATCCTTATGTAGGGAGTAACCCTCTTGGTTACGTTTGGAATACCCATCATAGTATATTCCCTAATTCTCTTCGGAGAAACCTTAACAATTTCACTCCTTCGCGTTACCCAATGCATTGGAGAGCTATATAGGGCTCACCCGCCCTTAGTTTATCACGGAACCACCCGTCTTCATAATAATGCCCAAGAACCTCAACATAATCATATCACATAAAACATGCATAAAGGAAACATAACATTTTCAACTTTCAATCACAAGATATCAATACAACACATTGAAATAAAAACATTATGAAAACCATTTTCAATACCAAAATAAAAGAAAAGTAAAACATGGTATTTATTTTTCTTTTAAAAAGAAGGTATGGCTTGTAAAGGAAGCCGAAACTCAAATAATGGTCACGGCGGCGGAGAAGTTGTTGTCGCCGCATACGTACGACAAAAACATTCCCTTATGTCGTTTAGTAAAACACTTCGTATAAAAAATATTCCTTTTGGATGAACGTGAAAGTCAAAGGGGTTTATACACCGTATAAAAGAAGGTTGTGTATAAAACAAAATATGCCTCAATGAAAGGAGATTGAGACGAAGTCCCATACCTCGGGTCCGACTTGACTCGGTTGTTCTTTAATCTACTGAATAATAAACTTGAGTTAATTTATACTTGTTTAAGAACCTTTTTCATGTTCATTATTCGTTTTATATCACTTATTTCCATGTCATTAACACTATGTAAATATTTAAGTTAATAACGGTCATTTTAACGATCATTGGTACTTGAGTAAAAAATAAACCCTTTATAATTACATGTTGTTCATGTATCCATTATATCCAAAATTATAATAATTATGTATATATCATATATATCCAGTACATACATGCATTTATAATATTACATAATCATTTAGAGGTAAGAAATGAAATGGACCGTTCATGGAGACGGTAAGCCGTACGTACACATGAATGCTACTTTCATTTCTATTTCTTATTTTATAGAATGGAATCATAATGATATAAAGGTATATTATAATTCCAGTATAATATCATATATAATATCATAGTTCCATCCTTTATACGTTCCACATATGGTATTTAACGAATCAAATCACATTGAGGGGGCGGTAGTCCGCACTTCCTTAAATGAAGATATCGCGTTTACCCATAATGGAAACCATAAAGGTATGACCAAAAAGAAAAAAACAGAAGCTTAAGGAAAACATAAAAATATTATATATCATATATAAATATAGTGACATATTAATGGCCACCTTTGAAGGTGTTAAATGAATGTTGAACAATCATCGTTTCGGGAGACATAAATTCACCATCCACAGAAACAGCATGTTCGTTAACCATTAGATGTAGGTCTGTGTAAGTGTAGCTCGAATCCTTATTATAACAACATCCTAGTATATTTAGGATACTGGAGTTGTTACAAAAGAAAAGAATAAAAAGAGTTTAGGGGGTTGGAGATGCAAAATAAAACAAAAGGACTCAAAAGAAGACATTACCTTAAAATCGGGTAACTCCCTTTGGTTTGAGCTCAAAGGCTTCCTTGGGAAGACTTCTGCCTAAAGTGAGGCTTCAAGGAGTAAGAGATGGAAGTGGAGAGACAAAATGGGAAGGGGTCGGCCGAGCCAAAGGCTTTGGTAGTGTGGGTAATGAGGTAGAGGTGGGGGCCTTTTATAAGATGAGAGGAGGGGCACTCTTGGAAAGTAAAGATAAGTTACTTTATTTTAAAATTAGTTTCGGATTAAAAAGGTCCCACATTGATATAATTCTAGGATAAGGTGATAAGGGTTCTAAATCCACTCATCCAATTGGTTTTGGCCATGTGTAGTTTATAGATTTTACATTAACTTTCCATTTTATTTAAATCGTTAAATACTGAGGTCATCGCTGCGTCATTATGATGTCATAAATAATTTAATCTATTTAATGTCTAAAAATTATAAACAAAATACTATGATGTAGGAAATCCTTTTATCTTTCTAATGAATATTTATAGTCAAACATCTGACTTTTACAACCCCATATAAAAATTGTTTTAGTAACATAACTCATGTTTGTGTCATTTTTACTTTAACGTTAAATAAAAATTTATTTATGTCATTTCCCAACCAAAATGGCTCCATGGGGTCCCCAAGTTGACCCATGGCTTTTCTTGGTCATCCATGACACATCAAATGAGGGTAGGACATGTGTCAAGCTCATCTCATACTATTAAAACATTATTTTTACCTTAAACTACACTAATTACCACTAATCGCGATTAAAAACACAAAAGTTACTATTCACCAAAAAATTGTTTTAATCTCATTGAACCAAATTTTACTTCTTAATGACAACCATGTATGTCGGATTTTTGAAATTCAAAACACAATGATGGAAAAATTTCATTTAAATGGAAAAATCAATTTTTATAAGTACCACTTAGTGGTTTCACTATTCATCAAAAATTGAAGTTTTTCAGAAAATTACAAAAAATTCACTCTAAGATATATTTGATATTTCGAATTAAAAAACGAAGACTATTTTACAAAATTCAAAACATATAAGTCAAATTAATTAATTTAATAATTAATTCCCGTTGTCATGACAAATAGCGTGTTTTAATGAAACAATAAGTATCAAAAGATTGATACCAGTTTAAGTCCAATTTCAAATTGAAATTTATTCCAATGACCACAATTGGATTAAATGGTAAAATTATATTCAGATTACACATTAAGACCAATTAAAAATATAATCTAACCATATAATTAAATTAAATGAAAAAGAAGTTTTGATGTAAAATGCAGTATTTTTCACTATTCATTAAAAAATGAACATTATCAGAAAAATACCAAAAATTTATCCAATGTAAAATTCAATGTCCCAATCATAATGAATATTTTTATTTTGACAAATATATATTATAAAATTGTCAAAATACTGATTTAAAAAGGGTTTTCCATCAAAAGGCAGTAAAACAATCTTTTAAGAATATTAGTGTATTCCATGCTTAAGATTGGATTTATTTTCATTTTAAGCCTCTAAAACACTATATAATTCATTAATATACATGGATAAAAATATCTATTATTCATTACTTACTTAGGATGTTACATCCTTCCCCCCTTTAGAAAATTGCGTCCCCGCAATTTATTTTCTTATCAAATAAATGGGGGTACTTATCCCTCATTGAATTTTCAGATTCCCATGTTGCCTCTTCCATCATGTGGTTTTTCCAAAAAACCTTTACCTGCTTAATCACCTTATTCCATAACAGTTGCTCCCTATGGTCAAGAATCTGGACCGGTTGTTCCTCATAAAATAGGTTCTCTTCCAGCTGAACTACCTCTGGACTCAAAACATGAGATGGATCTGGCATATACTTTATCCACATCGAAACGTGAAAAACATTGTGTACCTGAGATAAACTCGGAGGTAAAGCCACCCAGTATGCAACTGATCCAACTCTCTCCAGAATTTCATATGGTCCAATAAACCTTGAACTCAACTTTCCTTTCTTACCAAATTGCATCACACTTTTCCATGGTGAGACATTGAGAAATACATGATCGCCTACCTCAAAAGAGAGATCCTTCCTCCTGTTGTCTACATAACTCTTCTGCATACTCTGAGCTGTTCTCATGTGTTTCTGAATCAGCTGAACTTTTTCTGCCATCTCTTCTACCAATTCTGGTCCCATCAACTTCCTTTCACCCACTTCATCCCAGAAAGCTGGAGTTCGACACCGCTTCCCATATAATTCCTGAAATGGTGCCATCTGTATTCTGGAATGAAAACTGTTATTATATGAAAATTCAAACAAAGAAAGATGTTGGTCCCAACTTCCCTGATAATCCATTGAACAAGATCGTAGCATATCCTCCAAGGTCTGAATTGTTCGTTCTGGCGGCCCATCTGATTGAGGATGAAAATCTATACTAAAATTTAATTCAGTACCCAACGACTTCTGAAGGCCTTTCCAAAAGTTAGAAGTGAACCTGGGATCAGGATCAGATACAATGGAGAGAGGAACTCCATGTAACCTAACTATCTCTTTAAGATACAAACGGGAAAGTTTATCTAGGGAAAAAGTATCTCGTATAGCAATGAAATGAGCATATTTAGTAAAGCGATCAACAATAACCCAGATTGCATTATTACCTCGAGATGTCTTCGGTAATCCCACAACAAAGTCCATGGATATATTCTCCCATTTCCACTCTGGAACTGGTAAAGGCTGAAGCATCCCTTTCGGTAACTACAACTCTTCTTTAACCTGCTGACAAGTCAAACACTTCACAGTAATATCAGCAATATCTCTTTTAATTCCATCCCACCAGTAATACTCCTGCAGATCTCTGTATATCTTAGTCTGCAAGGATGAACTGAAAACAGAGAACTATGAGCTTCACATAACAACTCTCTCTTCAACAGTGAATCAGAAGTCACACACAATCTCTTCCCAAATCTCAAAACGCAATCCTTATCAATGTTGAATTCAGGCAACTTAACTTTCTGAACCAGTGCTACCTTTCTCTGCAACTCACTGTCTTGCTTCTGTGCTTGCTTGATTTTATCTGATAGAGATGATCTCACTGATACATGAAAGAAAACAGAAGAACTTCCTGCACCAACAACTTCGATGCCAAATTTCATCAAATCCTTAACCAAAGGATCACGTTCCAAACACAACATTTCTAATGAAGCATTACTTTTTCGACTCAAATCATCAGCCACTTTATATTCTTTTCCCAGATGGTAATGAATTGTACAATCATAATCCTTGATTAATTCTAGCCATCTACTTTGTCTCAAGTTCAATTCTTTCTGAGTGAATATATACTTTAAACTTTTTTGATCGGTATATATTTCACACTTTACTCCATACAAATGATGTCTCCAAATTTTTAAAGCAAAAACAACAGCAGCTAATTCCAAATCATTTGTAGGTTAATTTACCTCATGAGTTTTCAACTGACGTCAAGTATATGCAATTACCTGATAATTCTGCATTAGGATGCAACCATGTCCTTTCAATGAAGCATCACTGTATATAACCAACTCACCATTCCTGAAAGGTGGTGGCAAAATTGGAGCATTCACCAATCTTCTTTTCAATTCCTGAAAACAATCGGCACATTCTTTTGTCCAGATAAACTTAACACCCTTCCGAGTTACCTTAGTCATTGGACTAGATAACCGTGAAAAATTTCTAACAAACCTTCGGTAATAGCCTGCCAAACCAAAGAAGCTACGAATCTCAGTTAAATTTGGGGGTCTTGGCCAGTCTTCCACAACTTTTGTTTTTGCAGGATCAACAGTTATCCCATCTTTAGAAACAATGTGACCAAGGAAAGAAATTTTTTTCAACCAAAACTCACACTTGCTAAATTTCCCATAAAATTTCTTTTCTTTTAAGGTTTGTAAGATAACCCTTAAATGTCTTTCATGATCTTCATTACTTTTAGAAAACACTAAAATATCATCAATAAAAAAAACCACAAACATATCCAAGAACTCATGGAAAATTGAATTCATTAAGTCCATGAATACAGCAGGTGAATTGGTTAGACCAAAAGGCATTACTACAAATTCATAGTGGCCATATCTTGTACGGAACACGGTCTTCGGAATATCTGCCTCCTTTACCTTCAGCTAATGGTACCCCGATCTCAGGTCGATCTTTGAAAAATATTGAGGTCCCTGGAGCTGATCAAACAAATCGTCGATATGAGGCGAAGGATATTTGTTCTTAATAATGATGTTATTCAATGCTCTATAATCAATGAAAAGTCTCATTGAAACATCTTTTTTTAACAAACAAGACAGGAGCACCCCATGGTGATGTGATAGGTCGTATGAAACCTTTCTCTAATAAATCTTTCAATTGATCCTTCAGCTCTAAAAGTTCAATTTGAGACATTCGATAAGGGGGTTTTGAAATTGGCTTAGCATCAGGAACTAATTTAACAGTAAACTCAACTTCTCGATCTGGTATTATTCCAAGAAACTCATCAGGAAAAACATCAGGATAATCATTTACCACTGACACATCATTAATTTGAACAGTTCCTTTATTTTCAATGATTAGTGAATGGTAACATTCATTTCCATCTTTTACAAGTTTCTCATCCTCTTGATAAGTTATCAACATCAAGGGTTCATTCTTGTACACAAACTGAAAGTATTTTTGAAAAGAAACTTCTTTAGCTCTACAATAAATCTTAGCATGGTAAATAGAGAGCCAATCCATACCCAGGATAACATCAATCTCTACTAGAGGTAGAACAATAAGGTTTGCAAGTAGGTTCTTTCCACAGATAAGGATAGGAAGATTCTTATAAATTCTTTTTGCCTCAACATTCCCCCCAGGTGTTTTTACCAAAAGTTCAGGAGTCATTTCTTGAGATGGTATTCCAATTTTACTAGAAAAGGTTTCAGAGATGAAAGAATGTGTAGTCCCCGAATCAAACAACACAGTGGCATAATCTGAAAAAACAAAAAAAGTACCTGATACAACTTCATTTGATGGCCCGACATCTTCTGAAGTAGTTGCAAAGGATTTCACCACCCCTTTCTTCTTTTAGTCTAACTGCTTCCCATCACTCAAGCTCTTTGTCAGACACTCGTTTTCATAGTGACCCATCTCATTGCACTTATAACATTTCACTAACTGTAAATAAAATTTGGTCTTACCTTCACCTTGATCCTTTTCAGTACAATCACGTGCCTTATGTCCCATCTTACCACATCGGTAGCACTTTCTAGAATTCAAAAGACAATCCCCAGCATGCCATTTTCCACATTTATCACAAACTGGAAACTTAGATTTCTTACCATCAGACATTTTTGAAGAATTCTTACCTTTGTCTTGCCACCTCGGTCACTTCTTCTGTTGGCTCTTATAGAACAATTAGTCATCGGCAAACTCCATTTCCACCTTCTCATCACATTTAACAAGCTTTTTCATAACTTTTAAACTCACGAGAAGATAATGCCCTTAGATATTTTGGCTTTAATCCAGAGTAAAAACAATTGATTTTACTATCAAGGTCTCAGATAAAATTTTGAGCATACCTTGCCAATCGAGTGAACCTTTCTTCATAGGCAGCCACTGATTCTTCCTCTTGCCTCAATTCCAAGAATTTCTTTTCCATCCTAAGTCGAACAGCCTTAGGAAAATACTTCTCAAGAAACATACCATTGAATTCATCCTAGTCGAGAGCATCAATCTCATCAGCGTCCCTGATATTTTTATCCATCGACCACCACTGATCTGCTTCACCATCCAAACGGTAAATAGAAAGACTAACCTTTTGATTGTCTGAACACCCCATGACATCAAAAATCTTCTCCAGTGATTTAATCCACCATTCAGCTAGCACAAGGTCAGATGATCCTCTGAGTGATGAGGGATGTTGCCTCATGAAATTTTCCACCACTAACATGTTCCTCTACGGTTGATCTGGCTAATCTCGTGTATAGATACCACCGCCATTTATCGCTTGAGTCAACTGCGCCATTACTGCAACAAACGTTTCAGTTCCAATTCCGACCATCTCAGGATGCTGATTCGGAAGGTTATTTCTTTCTGTATGCCTTCCTAGCAGTACTTCCCTGTTTCCTCTACGGAAAACCATTCTGAACAAACATGTCTTATATGAAGCTACATGGTAATCTTCAAATGCTATATCATTTCAAAAAAAATTGGAAAATCATTTAATAGAATTATAACTCCTAAAGTTATCTAAATCGACCTTTGATACCAACTATAAGGCCCCGGCCTTAAACCTTACTTAATCATTAGTTATTACAAGATTACACATTGAGGATCTTTTCGGGTTTAGAGTTTTAGAGAATTAGATCATAAAACACGCATTACACTCCACATATAAACAAAGTGGTTACATAAAGATAGTATTTTTCATTCCCATCAATGGAAACATATTTAAAATAAAACATGTATTATTTCTTGACACTTCCCTGACACTATCATCATATCTTGTACCTTTCCCTTGACCTGTGAAAAAAATTTCAAAAAAAACTTGGGATGAGCATAAAAAGCTCTTTAAGGGACATAAAAATATGGAAAGGAAACATGGGTACAGATATACATAAGAATGAAATCATAATTTACCCATAAAACATAAGCACTTTAACATACCTCATCAAATCATGAATAAATCATAGAAATCATAAGACATAAAGGTAACATGAGGCATTCATAACATCCTTACGTAGGGAGTAACCCTCTTGGTTACGTTTGGAATACCAATCACAGTATATTCCCTAATTCTCTTCAGAGAAACCTTAACGTTTCACTCCTTCGCGTTACCCAATGCATTGGAGAGCTATATCGGGTTCACCTGCCCATAGTTTATCACGGAACCACCTGTCTTCATAATAATTCCCATGAACCTCAACATAATTGTATCACATAAAACATGCATAAAGGAAACATAACATTTCCAACTTTCAATCACAAGATATCAATACAAGACATTGATATAAAAACATTATGAAAACCATTTTCAAAACAAAAATAAAAGAAAAGTAAAACATGGTATTTATTTTTATTTTAAAAATAAGGTATGGCTTGTAGAGGAAGCTGAAACTCAAATAATGGTCACGGCGGTGGAGAAGTCGATGTCGCCGCATACGTTCAACAAAAACATTCCATTTTGTCGTTTAGTAAAATGATTCGTATAAAAAAGATTACTTTTGGATAAATGAGAAAGTCAAAGGGGTTTATACACTATATAAAAGAAGGTTGTGTATAAAACAAAATATGCCTCAATGAAAGGAGATTGAGACGAAGTCCCATACCTTGGGTCCAACTTGACTCGGTCGTTCTTTAATCTCCTGAATAATAAACTTGAGTTAATTTCTACTTGTGTAAGATAATTTTTCAAGGTCATTATTCCTTTTATATCACTTATTGCCTTGTCATGAACACTATGTAATTATTTAAGTTAATAACGGTCGTTTTAACGATCATTGGTACTTGAGTCAAAAATAAACCCTTTATAATTACATGTTGTTCATGTATCCATTATATCCAGAATTATAATTATTATGTATATATCATATATATCCAGTATATACATGCATTTATAATATTACATAATCATTTAGAGGTAAGAAATGAAATGCACCGTTCATGGAGACGGTAAGCCGTATGTACGCATGAACGCTACTTTCATTTCTATTTCGTATTTTATAGAATGGAATCATAATGATATAAAAGTATATTATAATTCCAGTATAATATCATATATAATATCACAGTTACATCCTTTATACGTCCCACATATGGTATTTAACGAATCAAATCACTTTGAGGGGGCGGTAGTCCGCACTTCCTTAAATAAAGATATCGCGTTTACCCATAATGGAAACCATAAAGGTATGACCAAAAAGAAAAAAACAGAAACTTAAGGAAAACATAAACATATTATATATCATATATAAATATAGTGACATCTTAATGGCCACCTTTGAAGGTGTTAAAATAATTTTGAACAATCATCGTTTCGGGAGGCATAAATTCAACATCCACGGAAACAGTATGTTCGTTAACCATTAGATGTAGTTGTGTGTAAGTGTAGCTATAATCCTTATTATAAAAACATCGTAGTATATTTATGATACTGGAGTTTTCACAAAAGAAATGAATAAAGAGTTTAGGGGGTTTGAGAAGCAAAATAAAACAAATGGACTCAAAAGAAGACGTTACCTTAAAATCGGGTAACTCCCTTTGGTTTGAGCTCAAAGGCTTCCTTGGAAAGACTTCTGCCCAATGTGAGGCTTCAAGGAGTAAGAGATGGAAGTGGAGAGACAAAACGGGCAGGGTTTGGCTGACCCAAAGGCTTTGGGAGTGTGGGTAATGAGGTAGAGGTGGGGGCCTTTTATAAGAGGAGAGGAGAGGCACTCTTGGAAAGTAAAGATAAGTTACTTTATTTTAAAATGAGTTTCGGATTCAAAAGGTCCCACATTGATATAATTCGAGGAGAAGGTGATAGGGGTTCGAAATACACTCATCCAATTGGTTTTGGCCATGTGTAGGTTTTATATTTCACATTAACATTCCATTTTATTTAAATCGTTAAATAATGAGGTCATCACTGCATCATTATGATGTCATAAATAATTTAATTTATATAATGTATAAAAATTATAAAAAAATACTATCAGGTAGGAAATCATTTTAATTTTCTAATGAATATTTATAGTCAAAAATCTGACTTGTATAACCCCATATAAAAATTGTTTTATTAACATGACTCATGTTTGTGTCATTTTTACTTTAACATTAAATAAAAAGTTATTTATGTCATTTCCCAACCAAAGTGGCTCCATGGGATCCCCAAGATGACCCATGGCTTGTCATGGTCGGCCATAACACATCCAATGAGGGTAGGACATGTTTCAAGCTCATCTCATACTATTAAAACATTATTTTTACCTTAAACTACACTAATTACCACTAATCGCGATTAAAAACATAAAAGTTACTATTCACCAAAAAATTATTTTAATCTCATTGAACCACATTTTACTTCTTAATGACAACCATTTATGTCCGATTTTTGAAATTAAAAACACAATGATGGAAAAATTTCATTTAAACGGAAAAATCAGTTTTTATAAGTACCACATAGTGGTTTCACTATTCATAAAAAATTGACGTTTTTCAGAAAATTACCAAAAATTCACCATAAGATATATTTGATATTCCGAATTCAAAGATGATATCTATTTTAAAAAATTAAAAACATATAAGTCACATTAATTAATTTAATAATTAATTCTCGCTATCATGAAAAATAGCGTGTTTTAATGAAACAATAAGTATCAAAAGATTGATACCAGTTTATGGCCAATTTAAAATTGAAATTTATTCCAATGACCACAATTGGATTAAATGGTAAAATTATATTCATATTACACTTTAAGACCAATTAAAAATATAATCTAACCATATAATTAAATTAAATGAAAAAGCAGTTTTGATGTAAAATGCAGTATTTTTCACTATTCATTAAAAAATGAACATTGTCAGAAAAATACCAAAAATTTATCCAATGTAAAATTCAATGTCCCAATCATAATTAATTTGTTTATTTTGACAAATATAGATTATAAAATTGTCAAAATATTGATTTAAAAAGGGTTTTCCATCAAAAGGCAGTAAAACATTCTTTTAAGAATATTAATGTATTCCATGCTTAAGATTGGATTTATTTTCATTTTAAGCCTCTAAAACACTATATAATTAATTAATAGACATATATAAAAATATCTATTATTCATTACATACTTTGTATGTTACAATTATTACTAAATACATTTCATATTTTTCATAGGCGTATATATGAAAAACAATTAAAGGTATTTGTCTGTGAATACAAATTTGTACTCATTAGTCCTCACAGCATGTATACACAACAAAAAGAAATATATTCCAATTATCATGCTGAATTAATGTCAAACCTTCTCAGAACGTTTCAATGAAAAATTATGACTGAAGGAATCTTTTTAATACCAATGTTTTAGGGGGAAAACTCTACATTTTTATTATATCAATTATATTTCCATTTTGACCTTTACTTATTCATTTTTTAGGAAGCATTGGATGCTCATTAAAGTAAATTTAGATACTCCAAATATTTATTTTCTGAATTCACTGCATGGATATCCAAAAAACCAACCACACATGATGGTGATTGTCAATTTGTAATACCCTAGATCCAAAATTTTAGAACTAAATATCTAGTTAACTATTTTAAATTATCTTTTAATGAGGATTCTTTTATGATAGGCTGGTGTATGAATATCATCTAAAGGCTGGAATGAATCCAGGGCATAAGGAAGATAAGGTACAAGAGATCTACAAATGGACAACTATCAGGGTATATATAATTATATTCAAATATCCAAATACATGTCAAAAGAGATTAATTATTTTTCTCTATGTTTCTATAGTGTCCGAAACAAACAAATAGAAAGGACTGCGGTTTTTTTTGTAAATTAATGAAAGATATCATATTTCATGAACAAACTAGTATCCCTGAAGAGGTATTTTTTAAACTAATTACTAGTTGATTTAAAATATTTATTAATCCTTTTTGTATTTATATTTTTTCAGTACTACTATGACTATTGCAAAAACTCTTATTCACACGATGATATTGATGTGTTTTGAAACGAATGGGCAGCATACCTGATGGAAGAATGTAAACAATTAGGACAATGAAGGTGAATTCCTACTTCTTATGTTATCATTATATGATCATTGATATCTCTGTTGTTAACACTTATTGAGTATATATGATCACTATTTCTTATGTTTCATATCCTTAGATTATGAAAAATGGTTTTAATAATGATTTGAGTTTCTAGTAATGAAAACTTAAAGAGAGACTCTTATGAACTACTAACATACGAAAAACCAAGAAAATGCGTTCGGATTGTTTTGATACATCATGAAGACAATCCATGAGTCATTTGTGATGTGTAAGAATCAAATGCACCTCAATCCGACACATGGTGTGACTGGTATGGCTTAAATTTTCTGATATCAGTTTAAAATTGACATTAAATTTAGAAAACAACACAACCGACATATAGAAAACTGAGAAAATGCATTCGGATTGTTTTGATACATTAGGAAAACAATCTATGAGTCATTTTTGATGTGTGTGAATCAACACACATCAATCCAATGTACGATGTGAATAGTATGGCTAAAAGTGTCTGAAATCTGTTTAAAATTGACATTATCTTTAAAAAACAACACAAGTGATATACGAAAATCCGAGAAAACACAAGTGGACTATTTTTATACTTTAGGATAACAATACATGAATCATTGTTGATGTGTACGAATCAATCGTACCTCAATCCGACGCACAATATGACTGGTATTTCTAAAAGTGTCTGATATCAGTTTGAAATTGATATTAACTTTAGAAAATAACACAGTTGACATACAAAAAACCAATAAAACACGTTCAGATTGTTTTTTTACTTTAGGAAAATGATCCATGAGTCATTTGGGATGTGTAAGAATCAACCTCACATCAATCCAATGCATGGTTTGACCGGTATGGCAAAAAGTGTTAGATATCAATTTAAAATTTACAAGAACATTTGAAAACAACACAAGTGACATACAGAAAACAGAGGAAACATGTTCATATTGTTTTGATACATTAGGACAATGATCCATTAGTCATTTATGATGTGTAAGACTCAAACACACCTCAATATGATGTTGGGTGTGACCGGTATGGCTAAATGTGTCTGATATCAGTTTGAAATTGACATTAACTTTAGAAAACTACACAAGTGACATACGGAATACTGAGAAAACATGTTCATATTGTTTTGAAACTTTAGGAAAACAATCAATGAGTCATTTTTGACATGTAAGAATAAACTGAACATTAATATGATGCACGGTGTGACCGGTATTGATAAAAGTGTCTGATATGAGGTTGAAATTGATATTAACGTTAGAAAAAAAAAATGACATACGGAAAACTGAGAAAACGCGTTCAGATTGTTTTGATACTTTAGGAAAATGCTCCATGGGTAATTTTTGATGTGCAAGAATCAACCAAGCCTCAATCTGATGCACGGTGTGACCGGTATGTCTAAAAGTGTCTAATATGAGTTGGAAATTGACATTAACTTTAGAAAACTACCCAGGTGACATATGAAAAACCGATCCAACGTGTTCGGATTTTTTGGATAATTTAGTAAAATTATCCATGTGTCATTTGTGAAGTGTTAAAATCAAATGAACCTCAATCTTATGCATGGTGTGATCGGTATGGCGAAAAGTGTCTGATATCAGTTTGAAATTGACATTAACTTTAGAAAACAACACATTGACATATGGAAAACTGAGCAAACACATTCGGTTCGTTTTGATACATTAGTAGAACAATCCATGAGTTATTTGTGATTTGTATCAATCAACTACACCTCAATCTGATGCACGTTGTGACAGTTATGGCTAAAAGTGTCTGATATTAGTTTGAAATTGAAATTAACATTAGAAAACATCACAAGTGACATAAGGAAAAATGAGAAAATGAATTCGTATTGTAGTTATAATTTAGGAAAATTATCCATGAGTCATTTTTGACGTGTACGAATCAACCGCACCTCAATCTGATGCACGATGTGACCGGAATGTCTAAAAGTGTCTGACATAAGTTTGAAATTGGCATTAACTTTAGAAAACAACACAAGTGGCAGATGGAAAACAAAGAAAATGAGTTCATATTATTTTGATACATTTTGAAAACGATACATGGGTCATTTTTGATTTGTACAAATCAACCAAACCTCAACCTGACACATGGTGTGACCGTTATGGCTAAAAGTGTCTGTTATAAGTTTGACATTGAAATTAACATTAGAAAACAACACAAGTGACATACAGAAAACTGAGCTAACACATTAAGATTATTTTGATACTTTAGGAAAATTATCAATGAGTCATTTGTGACATGTAAAAATCAACTGTTCCTCAATCTGATGCACAGTGTGACCGGTATGGAGAAAAGTGTATGATATCAGTTTGAAATTGAAAATATATTTAGAAAATAACACAAGTGTCATATGGAAAACGGATCAAACACATTTGTATTGTTTTGATAATTTAATAAAATGATCCATGATTCATTTGTGATGTTTAAGAATCTACAAAACCTCAATCTGATGCATGGTGTGATTGATATGACTAAAAGTGTCTGATATAACATTGAAATAGACATTAACTTTAGAAAAAAACACAATTTACATATGTCGAACTGAGAAAACACATTCAAAGAGTTTTGATACTTTAAGATAATGATCCATGGGTCATTTGTGATGTGTAAGAATCAACTTCACTTCAATCCGATGCATGGTGTGACCGGTATGGCCAAAAGTGTTTGATATCCGTTTGAAATTGACATTAACTTTAGAAAACAACACAAGTGACATATGGTAAACCAAGAAAATGCATTCGGATTGTTTTAATACTTTAGGACAATGATCCATGAGTCATTTGTGACGTGAATGAATTAACCACACTCAATCCGATGCATGGTGTGACCGGTAAATCTATTCATTAGATATTGAATTAGTATTTATTAGATGAGATAAGTCATCCAAAAACATATTGATTTTAAATTATTTCCTTTAATTTTGATCAGATTGAAAATATTTGAGTTTATCATTTCCATATTTTAGTTTCAAATTTCTATATTAATGTATTATTTCATATTAATGTTTTAATTTATTTCATTATTGTATTACTAACATAATATTTGTTTTCTTTTGTAGGTGATTTTTTTCCTTGAGTTCGGATGCTTTGTTCGGCAAAAAATAACGTGGATGAAATTTTTTGAGAGAGGATCATGGATATCAATGGATGAAACGTTATGGTTTATAACAGTTGTTGGATAATTGTAATTGTAACCTTCTAAAACAATGTTTGAAATGTATATAGTAGTGTGTTTTTTGTATTCATGATGTTAAGTAAATGTATATATCATTGTTTGTCAAAATATTGTGTGCTTTGTGTAGTCTTTCGGTACTTGGTTCGTGTGCATGTGATATTTTGTGCAGGTGTGTAGGTGTGTAGGTGTGTAGGTGTGCAGGTGTGTAGGTGTGCAGGTGCTGGTTGTGCAGGTGTAGGGGAAGGTCCCTTTATCAGTGGTTTTATGAGCGCTGATAAAGGATTCCAATAGCAGCGCTAAAAGATAGCTGATAAGTGTCCATATTATCATCTCTCAAGATAGCACTGAAAAAGGAACCCCTTTATCAGTGCTAGAAATGCGCTATCAATTCCGACGTAAATAAAGCGGGGGTCCCCTTTATCAGTGCTAAAAACTCCGATAAAGGGGTTCATTTATCAGCGCTAAAAAATTCCGATAAATGGGGTCCTTTATCAGTGCTTTTTTATTGCTAATAATGGTGGCTTTTATCAGTGCTTTTTGGAGCGATGATAAAGGGGACAACCGCTTTATCTACACCAGTATTAACAGTGCTTGTCTATCCCTAATAGAAGGCCAAGTTGTAGTAGTGATATCCATGTCTATACATGATCTCAACCTCATCAAAAATAGATTACGATGGTGAGCCGTTACTAGAAACAGATTAAATCATGACAACCCCATCAATATTTGAATAGCATATCATCTTCACTTGATTTAGATGTGTGGAATACACAAATAAATCCAATATTAAAGTATTTCTATGATAGTCTAGAACAATTAGATTCATTTCATAAAGATGTGTCATCAACTTCCACTCACAACATGATTCTTGAACATCATTAATTTGAGTATTTCTTCTTAGAGAGTTAAAAACTATAAGTTTCATTCCTATTGTGTAATTAAGATTAATATTAAAGTATTGTTTATATTCAAACTACCTCTCCTATAAAAAGTTCATGTTGCTTATATAGAATATGAATTTGGGGATTTTATGATCCATGTATACAATGAACAACTCTCTCATAAAGTAATTCTTATTATAACATATGTTATAATAAATGACTGATTACTCGGGATTGTTCATTTAAAAATTACACTCATGAGGCATAAGCATTTGAGTCTCATACACCATGAATCATTCACTTTTCATGAAAATATGTCACAAACAACCATATGATTCATCACAATTAATTGTATAGAACCTTCTAGGATCATCTAAAATAAGTAATAAAATTGATTTTATACTTATGTTTTAATTAATTAAAGTTCTTCTTATAAGAATAATGCCATGAAAACATGAAACCCTTTTGGGTCAATCCCATAACAGGTGATACAAAGATTGAAATGATATATAATAATGTTTATAATAAATGGTTGTCCACGTGATACATGGTATATCAAATATTTTCTTGAGATTATCCAAGGAAACAATAGCTATCTCCTTCATTGGATCCACAAACACTCTTGATTCTTATATAATGTGATAGATGAAGTGATCTTTATTGATACAAAATTGTAATTTTGTGATATTGGAATATATAAAATTACCTTTTACTCTAATTATAATGATTTCATGTCTTTTGGCATGGTAATATTGAGTAGGAAAATACAAAAAGTTTTAATAAATTAAAATGATCACAAAATCATCTATAAAATGGTGGAAAAAATTATTCTTGAAGGAAATAAAAAAGGAAGGTTTGTTCATCTAATTGAAACACATAGCCCAATAAACATATAATCTATACAATAATTGTAATTTAATACAGGTAATATTTTAGTTTTTAAATCACACATGATGATAGAAAGATCTCAAATAGATTTTTTTATAAGTCCATACATGCTCGAAGCAGATCAAGGAGATATTCATTCTGTGGAAGTGGGTACAAGGAAATTATTATAAGTTGATTCAACTTCTTGTAATCTATAAAAACATAGTGTAATGTCATTATTATTTTATGAAATTATAGGATTACACAAAATATAATATCAGTTCCATAAAAATATATGGTTTACAAGTCCTTCAATTACATTTTGAGTTCTTGATGCTCATTAAGATAAAATTTATATAGAGGAATACATACTGGTTCTACTATAAAAATAATTTCAATTGTGTATGCTACCTCTCTCTCAATAGGTATCCATGAAAAAGAATCATGAAAAAAATCTCTAAAATAATTACCCACTAAAGTATGCATACTTAATATTACACATCGATCAGTAATAAAAAGACTATAAATCTAGGAAAACACTTCACAAAAACCATTATTTTAAATAAAACAAGATGAATAATCTGTGACATTGATTGAACCATTAATTAGATGCATTAACTCCATAGCCCAATCATCTTCAAAAAAAATCATGAAAAAAAATCATGGAAAATTGAATAGAAACCCTTCTAGAATATGACCTAATGTTGATCTAGTTGTGTAAGAACAACCCATTATAAAATATACTATCCTATAAGCTTAGAAAATTATATCTTCATCCTCAATTTATGATTTCTGTTGATATGTTAATAGATCAAATGTATATCCTATAACATGAATCAATTTCCCTAGGGCAACCATCCCCCAAAATTGTATGAGGTTAATAATGATGGAAATCACATGTGAAATATATCATAGTTGTCATAGGACATGGATGCATCTTCATATAATCCAATGGTAATAGATAACCCTCACAAATATAGTCATGAATGGATAGGGTGGAAAAAACATGTGTTACAATAGGATGATCCACAGGTGGCACTACATGTGGTTCATGTCCCAACACCTTAGGATCAAGGTCATCACCACCTTCCAAGATCTCTATCCATGACCATCATGAAGAATTATATATATAATTAAAATAAAACACATAAGAAATATATAAGGGAAATAGGATACTTATAGGGATTAAAATAGGCACAATCTGTTACTATTCGATCAAAACAATATCCCAAAAATGCTCTACTAATGTTAGGTAAATTGTGAGATTCACCATTATGAATATAAGTTCTCTTATATGGGGTGTAAATTAAATTTATTAAAGGAAAAAACTATTTATGTAATAATTGAAATAACCATTTAATATAAATAATTTATTTAAATATATTTAATTTTTATATTTCATACATAATGGTGTAGTTAAAGACCATTTCATTCCCATTTTATAAATCCCTATACATTAAGAGTTATAATTGGGAGGTCATGTTACTATAACTATAATTTTACATATGGTGTTAGAATTTGTTTATATGACTCACGATGGATCCATTATATATATCACCATTATAAATTTATATAGCTAGAATAATATATACTACACTAGGAACCTATTTAATAATAACCAATTAAATGACCTTGTATATGTGATAATGGTTCAATAACACAACCATGTAAAAATTGGTCAGATAATGTAAAAAAATTTCTTCTTGAAAAAGTGGGTTCCCTAGACCCATATTTATCATTAATTTTGATTACAATTTCATGTGTATAGTTATATATGCATGTTGTACACATACCATTATAGTGTATAAATTTATAAATCCACTATTCAATTAGTAATGTTCGTAGATTAATTTTTATATCAAAATGGTATACAGATCTGGGGAAATAAAGAGAACATGGAGATACTATAAAATTAATTTTAAATATATTTCCTATGGTCTATAAACATTATAATAACATAACCAATTATATGTTCTACTATCATTTTTTGGGGGCTCATAACTACTATTAATTCTTCTCATGCATATTGCACTTAGCGATCTCATGTAACCGAGATCATACAGAGAGAACTGACAATAGGAACATGGCATGTTTTAGGTGTAATTATTTGTTCCTATATTCAGAAATGTGTATAGATATCCTTAATTTTGATCATTATCATTGTGTTCTATTTGATCAGGTAATATAATGAAAGTAAAAAACCATGTAAATTAAATCATGGATAGGTAGCTTGTTTTGTGTTTTCCATTGGTGTTTTGGTATTGGTTGCACGAAAAAATAGATTTTTTTGATTCAGAGTTGAGGAACTAACATATATTTGGGCTGATTTATCAGGATGGTAGAACATTCATTAATTATTGTCCAATGTATTTGGAGGGATGTCTGTCTAGATAGATCAATAAAACATAATGAAATAAATGATGATGAAACATGTGTGAACCCTTATTTTTGAGAAATCTAAAGTAAAATATACTATATTATAGTATGTGTTTGGAGGATTGGTGTCATAGTTATCACTACTACTTATCACATAAGTGGAATTGATGGGTTTCTAAAATCTTCTCTTGGTATATGAATAATATTAACTACTTTTGAGATAATGTCCAAGATGGTTACACACATCAGATAATTCAAGAATCTTCTATATTCTGGTGAATAGTTGTATCGAATGTGGTAGGGCCATCATATCATTTGAGAGCTTTAAATGTTTATAGAACACCAATTAATAAGTAAATTCGCTATTATACAAGTTAAGAATAATATTATTTTTATTTATTTATTAAAATTATCTAGAAGTATTTAATTTAATATAAGAAAAAGTATTATTTGAACCAATATTATTTTCATATTCCAAGTTCATTTAATATTATAGGTAATTATGATTCATTCTAAATGAAACAATTTTATTTCATAAAATATTTAACATATATTACTAATATGTTATAAGATAAAAATATTATTTATGATAAAGTATAGTTCATCACGATTATTTATATATTTCATATTTAATGGGATTTTATTTTATGGTCCAGGGAACCCATCAAAATTTTTTAGTCCCACTCTATATAAGCAGTAGGGAGACTTATTTCATTAGTGTTGGTCATTATAAAAAAAATTTAGATTCTCTCTCCCCTCAATGCTTTTAGAGAGAGTCTCTCTCCAATAATCAATATATGTACTTCTTCGAAGATCGAAGGGAGGGGATCATAGTGATATATGTTATGATGAAAGATTCATTGGAGCTCCATGATAGCACTACAAATTTGACATATGGTGAGTGTTTGGATTCTTGATATATGACTGGATGATCTATAGGGGGTTTACTTGAGATCCATCAAAAAATAGGCACGGATGACGATATGCATTCATGGGATCTTCTATTAGAAATGAGGTACATGTTATATTTATGTTTAATTATATATTTAATTCAAGAAAGATCCTTGGGACTGTAATGAGGAACATATTACCAGAGAAAACTTGTTTTGTTATCCTGGAGATGATTTTTTTAAAAAATACCCATCCCACTGGCATAAATTTTGAATCCTAGTACCTTCAATTAGTATTAGAGGGGTCACATAAGTTATCTATGAAAATAAAAAATAAAGTGCATTAAAATTTATTTTCATTAAAATTTTGTATAGAGTATTAAATCAGTCCCAATAAATTTGTCCAAAGTTCAATATGATCTCAGATGACTGAGTTATAGATATCTGAAAAATTTAATGTATCATTTTCAGTTTTCTTTTGGGGTTTAAATTTTTTAAAATATATATTTTTTTAATATGTTATTATAAATGTTGTAGAATTTTTATTTGATTGAGATGGATTATGTAACACCCCGAGCTTCCACGATACGCTTCTCATTCAATAATACAATAGCTTGCATTGTACGCAACTTCGAGTTCTAAAACATCGCGACAAATCAAAGTAGCCGTTATGAATAGTAATAACCACTTTTTAAAATTATATAAATTTTATATTTCAAAATGGACTTCATTTTTGTATTCCTAATATTGAAATTAGCCTATGTTGAATTTTTTGTAATTTTCTAAGAACTTCAAAATTTTTATGAATAGTGAAAAATACTTAAAACAACTTTTTTAATCAAAATAATTCATAGTGATAAATTATACTATTGAGGGGTTTTAGAGTATAATTAGAATATATTTTTACCATTTTATCAAATGGTGGTCATTAGAATTAATTTAACATTGAAATTGGACATAAACAATTGTCAATCTTTTGATATAAATTGTTTCTTAAAAACACGCTATTTGTTGTGACAGCGGGAATTAATTATAAAATTAATTAATGCAACTAATATGTTTGGAATTTTGTAAAATAGACATCATTTTTGAATTCGGAATATCAATTATAGCTTAGGGTGAAATTTTGGTCTTATTCTGAAAAACTTCAATTTTTGATGAATAGTGAAAGCACTAAGTGGTAGTTAAATAACTGATTTTTCGTTTAAATGAAATATTACCACTTCTGTGATTTGATTTTCAAAAATCCGACATACATGGTTGTCATTAAGAAGTAAAATGTGGTTCAATGAGATTATAATAATTTTTTGGTGAATAGTAACTTATTAAGTTCTTAATCGCGATTAGTGGTAATTAGGGTAGTTTAAGGTATAAATAATACTTTAATAATATGAAATGACCTAGACACATGTCCCAACCTCATTGGTTGAGTCATGGCCGACCAAGACAAGCCATGGCCTAACTTGGGGACCCCATGGATCCACTTTTGTTGGGAAATAACATAAATTACTTTTTATTTAATGTTAAAGTGAAAATGACACTAACATAAATTGTTTTACTAAAACAATTTTTAAGTGGGGTTACACAAGTCCAAATTTTGATTATAAATATTCATTAGAAAGCTAAAAAGATTTCCTACATCATAGTATTTTTATTATAATTTTTAGACATTAAATAAATTAAATTATTTATGACATCATGATGATGCAGTGATGACCTCATTATTTAACGATTTAAATAAAATGGGAAGATAATGCAAAATCCAAGGCTTACACTTGTCCAAAGCCAATTGGATGAGGAGATTTCTAACCCTTATCACCTTAGACTCGAATTATATAAGTGTGGGACCTTTAGAATCCGAAAAGCATTGTGAAATAATGTAACATTTCAATCTTTCCAAAAGTGCCCCTCCTCTCCACTTATAAAAGGCCCCCACCTCTCCCACCTCATTTACACTTTCAAGCCATTTGGCTCGGCCAACCTCTGCCCAAATACTCCCCCAACATTCCTCCCTTACTCATAGAAGCCTCACTTTGGGCAGAACTCTTCCCAAGGAAGCCTTTGGCTCAAATCAAAAAGAGTTACCCGATTTTGAGGTAATGTCTTTTCTAATGTTGTTTTGTTTTATTTTTCTTCTCCAACCCCTAAACTCTTTTTATTCATTTCTTTTGTAACAACACCAGTATCCTCAATATACTAGGATGTTGTTATAAGAATTATTTGAGCTACACTTACACACACCTACATATAATGGTTAAAGAACATACGGTTTCTGTGGATGGCGAATTTCTGCCTCACGAAACGATGATTGTTCAACACTCATTTAACACCTTCAAAGGTGGCCATTATGATGTCACTATTTTTATATATGATATATAATATATTTATGTTTTAATTATGCTTCTGTATTTCTCATTTATTTCATACTTTATGATTTCCATTATGGGTAAAACGCGATAATTTCATTTTAGGAAGTGCGGACTACCGCCCCCTCAAAGTGATTTGAATCGTTAATGCCATATGTGGGATGTATAAAGGATGGAGTAAATGGTATTATACACTATATTATACTGGAATTATATTATACATTTATATCATTATGATTTAGTTCCATTAAATATGAAATTGAAATGAAAGTAGCGTTCATGCGTACGTACGGCTTACCGTCTCCATGAACGGTGCATTTCATTTCTTACCTCTAAATGTTACGTAATATTATAAATGAATGTATATACTGGATATATAAGATATATATGACATCTAAATCATGAATATAATTCTGGATATAATGGATATTTCACCACATAAACAACTTGTAATTATAAGAAGCTTATTGTTGACTCAAGTACCAAAGATCGACAAAACGACCGTTATTAACTTAAATAATTACATAATGTTCATATCATTGTAATAAGTGATATAATAAGGATAATGAAATTGAAAATGGTTCTTAATAAGGTAGATATTAACTCTAGCTTATTATTCAGGAGATTAAAGAAAGGTCAAGTCAAGTCGGACACAAGGTAAGGGAATTTCATAACCCAACTTCCATTCTTTGGGTTAATCTCCTACTTTCAAATTATGTCTTGATATTATTATGTTGTATATTGTATTTATACTTTCTTTATGTGTACATATAGTGAATACACATAATAGATATATTTTATTTAAAAATGATCTTTTAAGGTACTTCGTCTCAATCTCCATTCATTGAGGCATATTTTGTTTTATACACAAATTTCTTTTATACAGTGTATAAACCCCTTTGACTTTTACGTTTATTCAAAAGGAATCTTTTTTATACGAAGCGTTTTCCTAAACGACAAAAAGGGAATGTTTTTTTCCGTACTTATGCGGCGACAATGACTTCTCCGCCGCCGTGACCATTATTTGAGTTTCGGCTTCCTCTACAAGCCATCATTTTTTTTTTAATGAAAAATAAATACAAAGTTTTAACTTTCTTTTATTTTGGTATTGAAAATGGTTTTGAAAGCATTTTTATTATATCAATGTGTTGTATTGATATCTTGTGATTGAAATTTGGAAATGTTATGTTTCCTTTATGCATGTTTTATGTGATGCGATTATGTTATGGTTTATGATATGTTTAAACCTATTCATATGAGGAATGCATTGGACTTAATAAGTGACGGGTGGAGCCCGCTATAGCTCCTCGATGCATCGGCAGGTCTCATGAGACAAACTAGTGTCTTGGCACAAGGCCTTGACAAAATCTTATTTGTGGTCTTGGCACGAGGCCTTGACTACGTGGTTATGATAGTCTGGCATTATGCATTCCATCATTATGAAAGTGGTTATTGATATTGCATGTGAATATTCGACCAGTAGAATATCCATGTGAAGAAGTAAATGGCATAATCTCATTTTACTTTTGCCATATTATGTTGAAGTTCATGTTTAAAAGGCTTTTGTTTTAGTTATACATTGCCTTAAATGTTAATGTTTATTTATGAAAGCTTCCACATTATTGTTATCCTTACTGAGCATTTGAGCTCACCCCTTTCAATGTTTTAATATTTTCCAGGATGTGAAGAAGTATTTTATGAATGACCTGCAGGGATAGTCAGAAGAGGATATGAGTGTGGACTATGGAGACTTTGTTATTGTAGTTTTTCACTTTTTGATGTAATGAAAGACTTATGAATGTATCTAGTGTTTCCAAGGCTACTAAACTAATCGGTCTTTCGAGACTTGATCCTTTGTGATCATGCCAATGTTACGAAGTAATGCACCGACTCTGGGTAGCTGGGGACGGGGCGTTACAGTTGGTATCAGAGGCAGTTTAGTACTAACCTTGGAAGCTAGATTTAGATAAACTCTGATTAGAGCACATAGCCCGAAGATAGACTTTGAGGATTAGTATAGAAGAACTTCCTAGAATTTTGGTATTATAGAGATGTTATGAGTTTTCCGAGCAATACATCCCTGTCTGGATACGAGCAGGTAGAGGCGGCTCTGGCACAGATATACCTAGGGGTAAAACCCAAAAACACCGCTTTGAGCTAGACTCGAATGGGAACTGGTGCACGACAACGGGCCTTGCTGCACTCTTGGTTACGACACTCCCGGGGGATATGCTTAGGATAATTCTCATTTTACTTACAAACCACTATGAAGGGTTATGAGTACATACTTCCTCAAAGAAAACATTTCTTTTTATGATTATGGATTATATCCATAAATAGTTCAATTTATGTAAAGTGTTTTACAAGTATGGAATTATGTATTTTGATTCATAAACTAACCTAGTTTATGCCGTTGTATAGAAATGGCGCCCAGTAGAAGGAATGTGAACTCCAGCGGTACGTATGATCCAAAGAGTAAGAAGGATAGTATCTTTCACGGTATTAAGCCAACATTTCGAAGGGAAATAGTCTCCCATGTGTTCTCAACATATGAAGAAATAGTATCATGTGTTAATAGGATAAGTAAAGAATTCTCTGAGTCCTATGGCTTTGAAGCGAAGCAAGAGATGAAAGGGATGGAAGAGAGAATGATGGATAAAGGGATGAGGGGAAAGAAGAATTTTCCAATATGTGGTAATTGTGGGAAGAAACATCATGGAACTTGCCTAAAGGGAATGGGAGTTTGTTATAAGTGTAGAGAAAAAGGACACAAAGTGCGTGACTGCAAGGGTAAGAAAATGGTTTCAAATGTACAATGCTTCTTCTGCAAGGATTGGGGACACTACGCAAACCAATGTCCAAATCATCAGAGCATGCCCCAAATGATGTTATTGGATAATAATCATGTTATGATACTACCACAGATGAGGAGTAATGATTAGAGTTCTTATGTTGTTATTAAAGATTTTTTTTAATTTGAGTGTTGTATCAATGATGTACTGGTTATAATAATTATGGAGTATATAAGGATTGTACTGCAGTACTATTTCATCAAGGACTTGAGATTGTGTGGAACCAAGAAAAGTGACTCCACAGTAGGTTAAATTTTTGGAAAATATATGGTTGAGAGAAAGATAAACCATAATATGGTTTTGATACTGAGATTGTGATTTTGGAATAAGACGTGATTGATTTGGATAAATTATATTGGATATACTTAACTTCCTTGAAACTGATTGATGTTTTGTATACATTTTTGGATAGAAGGAGTATATCTAGTATTCTATAAGGAATAAGGGATCATGGTAATTCAGTATGTTTAAAAAGAATACATGATGAAGGTGCTCACATGTTGTTACGTGGGATAAAGGATCTTCATTATGTTTACCTTCCTTATAAAATTTGGACTGTGAGTTGGACAGATGTATTTTGGATAACTATTAAGGTTGGAATGGATTAAGTTGAACCATGGATAGTATTGTTTAAGGTTAAAAAATTTATGAAGATTATTTTTGGAATATTATGATACTATAGTTTTAGGAAAAGGACAACCTGCAGGGTGGGGCATAACCCGTCGCGTCGGACAAAGCTGCAGGAATCGAACCCACAATCATAGTGCGACAGGCCTTTATTTCCTACCACTAGCCTACAGGAAGTCCCCGATTATTACAAAATAATTTTACTAATCTAAATGGTATGTGTTAACATTTGGAACCTTATACAATTAGGATAAGTATAATATTTTTGAGTTCTATTATCTTTTGAGTGAAAGATGAGTTGAAGGTTGAAACTCTAATGTCAAACACACATATATATATATACCTATCTCTTATTCAATGAATAAATTAATTCTTAAACTTTAGTAAAGGGATATTAAAACAAAAAAAAATGTGTTATCCTAATAACTTATGTTTTGTTGAACTGATGATATTTTAAATCAACATAGATTGAAGGCTTTGAGGCCCTCAATTTGACAGTTGATTGTGATTGATGACCTCAATCACTCCCTACAAATATTTACGTTTTTCCTCCAATTATATGTCTTTAATTGCCACCAATGTTCTCCTTATCGAGATCATAATTTGGTGGTGACTTTCTTATTTCCATTTTCCCTCTTATTAAGGCTAAATTTTATTAACCTTATTTCCGATGTGGGTTTTCCACAAAGGTATTTTCTATTTTCAACCTATTATTTTTAAAGAAAAATATCAAATTGCGAGGACGCAATTTATTGAAGGAGGGGAGAATGTAACACCCCGAGCTTCCACGATACGCTTCTCATTCAATAATACAATAGCTTGCATTGTACGCAACTTCGAGTTCTAAAACATCGCGACAAATCAAAGTAGCCGTTATGAATAGTAATAACCACTTTTTAAAATTATATAAATTTTATATTTCAAAATGGACTTCATTTTTGTATTCCTAATATTGAAATTAGCCTATGTTGAATTTTTTGTAATTTTCTAAGAACTTCAAAATTTTTATGAATAGTGAAAAATACTTAAAACAACTTTTTTAATCAAAATAATTCATAGTGATAAATTATACTATTGAGGGGTTTTAGAGTATAATTAGAATATATTTTTACCATTTTATCCAATGGTGGTCATTAGAATTAATTTAACATTGAAATTGGACATAAACAATTGTCAATCTTTTGATATAAATTGTTTCTTAAAAACACGCTATTTGTTGTGACAGCGGGAATTAATTATAAAATTAATTAATGCAACTAATATGTTTGGAATTTTGTAAAATAGACACCATTTTTGAATTCGGAATATCAATTATAGCTTAGGGTGAAATTTTGGTCTTATTCTGAAAAACTTCAATTTTTGATGAATAGTGAAAGCACTAAGTGGTAGTTAAATAACTGATTTTTCGTTTAAATGAAATATTACCACTTCTGTGATTTGATTTTCAAGAATCCGACATACATGGTTGTCATTAAGAAGTAAAATGTGGTTCAATGAGATTATAATAATTTTTTGGTGAATAGTAACTTATTAAGTTCTTAATCGCGATTAGTGGTAATTAGGGTAGTTTAAGGTATAAATAATACTTTAATAATATGAAATGACCTAGACACATGTCCCAACCTCATTGGTTGAGTCATGGCCGACCAAGACAAGCCATGGCCTAACTTGGGGACCCCATGGATCCACTTTTGTTGGGAAATAACATAAATTACTTTTTATTTAATGTTAAAGTGAAAATGACACTAACATAAATTGTTTTACTAAAACAATTTTTAAGTGGGGTTACACAAGTCCAAATTTTGATTATAAATATTCATTAGAAAGCTAAAAAGATTTCCTACATTATAGTATTTTTCTTATAATTTTTAGACATTAAATAAATTAAATTATTTATGACATCATGATGATGCAGTGATGACCTCATTATTTAACGATTTAAATAAAATGGGAAGATAATGCAAAATCCAAGGCTTACACTTGTCCAAAGCTAATTGGATGAGGAGATTTCTAACCCTTATCACCTTAGACTCGAATTATATAAGTGTGGGACCTTTTGAATCCGAAAAGCATTGTGAAATAATGTAACATTTCAATCTTTCCAAAAGTGCCCCTCCTCTCCACTTATAAAAGGCCCCCACCTCTCCCACCTCATTTACACTTTCAAGCCATTTGGCTCGGCCAACCTCTGCCCAAATACTCCCCCAACATTCCTCCCTTACTCATAGAAGCCTCACTTTGGGCAGAACTCTTCCCAAGGAAGCCTTTGGCTCAAATCAAAAAGAGTTACCCGATTTTGAGGTAATGTCTTTTCTAATGTTGTTTTGTTTTATTTTTCTTCTCCAACCCCTAAACTCTTTTTATTCATTTCTTTTGTAACAACACCAGTATCCTCAATATACTAGGATGTAGTTATAAGAATTATTTGAGCTACACTTACACACACCTACATCTAATGGTTAAAGAACATACGGTTTCTGTGGATGGCGAATTTCTGCCTCACGAAACGATGATTGTTCAACACTCATTTAACACCTTCAAAGGTGGCCATTATGATGTCACTATTTTTATATATGATATATAATATATTTATGTTTTAATTATGCTTCTGTATTTCTCATTTATGTCATACTTTATGATTTCCATTATGGGTAAAACGCGATAATTTCATTTTAGGAAGTGCGGACTACCGCCCCCTCAAAGTGATTTGAATCGTTAATGCCATATGTGGGATGTATAAAGGATGGAGTAAATGGTATTATACACTATATTATACTGGAATTATATTATACATTTATATCATTATGATTTAGTTCCATTAAATATGAAATTGAAATGAAAGTAGCGTTCATGCGTACGTACGGCTTACCGTCTCCATGAACGGTGCATTTCATTTCTTACCTCTAAATGTTACGTAATATTATAAATGAATGTATATACTGGATATATAAGATATATATGACATATAAATCATGAATATAATTCTGGATATAATGGATATTTCACCACATAAACAACTTGTAATTATAAGAAGCTTATTGTTGACTCAAGTACCAAAGATCGACAAAACGACCGTTATTAACTTAAATAATTACATAATGTTCATATCATTGTAATAAGTGATATAATAAGGATAATGAAATTGAAAATGGTTCTTAATAAGGTAGATATTAACTCTAGCTTATTATTCAGGAGATTAAAGAAAGGTCAAGTCAAGTCGGACACAAGGTAAGGGAATTTCATAACCCAACTTCCATTCTTTGGGTTAATCTCCTACTTTCAAATTATGTCTTGATATTATTATGTTGTATATTGTATTTATACTTTCTTTATGTGTACATATAGTGAATACACATAATAGATATATTTTATTTAAAAATGATCTTTTAAGGTACTTCGTCTCAATCTCCATTCATTGAGGCATATTTTGTTTTATACACAAATTTCTTTTATACAGTGTATAAACCCCTTTGACTTTTACGTTTATTCAAAAGGAATCTTTTTTATACGAAGCGTTTTACTAAACGACAAAAAGGGAATGTTTTTTTCCGTACTTATGCGGAGACAATGACTTCTCCGCCGCCGTGACCATTATTTGAGTTTCGGCTTCCTCTACAAGCCATCATTTTTTTTAATGAAAAATAAATACAAAGTTTTAACTTTCTTTTATTTTGGTATTGAAAATGGTTTTGAAAGCATTTTTATTATATCAATGTGTTGTATTGATATCTTGTGATTGAAATTTGGAAATGTTATTTTTCCTTTATGCATGTTTTATGTGATGCGATTATGTTATGGTTTATGATATGTTTAAACCTATTCATATGAGGAATGCATTGGACTTAATAAGTGACGGGTGGAGCCTGCTATAGCTCCTCGATGCATCGGCAGGTCTCATGAGACAAACTAGTGTCTTGGCACAAGGCCTTGACAAAATCTTATTTGTGGTCTTGGCACGAGGCCTTGACTACGTGGTTATGATAGTCTGGCATTATGCATTCCATCATTATGAAAGTGGTTATTGATATTGCATGTGAATATTCGACCAGTAGAATATCCATGTGAAGAAGTAAATGGCATAATCTCATTTTACTTTTGCCATATTATGTTGAAGTTCATGTTTAAAAGGCTTTTGTTTTAGTTATACATTGCCTTAAATGTTAATGTTTATTTATGAAAGCTTCCGCATTATTGTTATCCTTACTGAGCATTTGAGCTCACCCCTTTCAATGTTTTAATATTTTCCAGGATGTGAAGAAGTATTTTATGAATGACCTGCAGGGATAGTCAGAAGAGGATATGAGTGTGGACTATGGAGACTTTGTTATTGTAGTTTTTCACTTTTTGATGTAATGAAAGACTTATGAATGTATCTAGTGTTTCCAAGGCTACTAAACTAATCGGTCTTTCGAGACTTGATCCTTTGTGATCATGCCAATGTTACGAAGTAATGCACCGACTCTGGGTAGCTGGGGACGGGGCGTTACAGATTATTGTTAATATATACTATTTTAGAAAATACATTGCCCATAATATTGTTTTTCATCAATAGAAAATTTCTAAATATTTTACTTAAAATAAGAACTATTTTATTTAACAAATTTTATAATATATGGATGTAATGTATAAATTTTTCATTACATTTAAATAATATAAATGGGTCAACTCAATTTTGGAACATGTTATTTTCATCTGTAAAAATAATTACAAGAGAGTTCAGAAATCTAAAATATAGGTTACGTATTCTTTTCAAATAACTGAAAATAACAATTTTTTTAGTGGATTTTAGATTGCTGTTCTAGGACCCCCTGTCCACCTCCCTTGTCACGGGAGAGACACATCCTCATGATAAATAAACCAACCTCCCATAGGGTTACCCATGATAAATAAAACTTCTCCCAATCCCGAGACAACTTCACAACAATGAGGATAGATACCCACCACCTCCTCTATGGAAAGCCCCACTACCAACACCTGGTGTATCCTTGTATCCATGACTAAAGCTGGATACTCACTCCTTATGTGTAACATTCCTAATTTCTAGACAAACATGGATTACTCCCCACAACTTCATGATATAGGTGCCTCCTCATCCCTTTATTGAGTTCGGGCAGAGCCGCACATGGGTCATCGACTCCATGGCTACATAACATCCACCCTAAGATCCTCCCACAACTGCTCGAATCCACACGCCACCCCAACTCAATTTCAAACTGCCATGGTGATTTTATTATGATGCATCATCATCCTAGATTTCTAGATCCACTACCCCCACTCTCCCACTCTCCACTAATGAAACCTTTTTTATGGAAGACCCACCATAACCAACACCACCTACCCCAACTGAATAGGGATGATCCGGCCAGAACTAGCACATTCTCCAACAAACATCCATAACAGTTATCTTCTGACAACCATGAGTTGTGAAAGGTAATCCTTACCTCAAAATTCGATGGTTCCATAGTCCCTGTTTGACCCAAACAGCCATGACATGGGCCAAGGTTGATCGAATCGAACCTGAATGTCCCAACATTGGTCTTCACAGGCCTGAACACCTCTTCACAGGGTCTAGACGACCCTTAATGGGAATGCTTTTGTTTTTCCAGATGTGTTTCAGCCTTCATGGTGTTTCAAGTCTTGGGATAATATAATATAGTATAATTAATTATTTAATTTTAATATAAAATTAAATTAATTGTAATTTTAATTTCTATTTAAAATAATAATGTTAATACGCAGAATAATTAATAATTTTTTTTAATTAAAATAAGATAATTTATTTTATTTATTTTTTAATTTAAAATTAAATTAATCACAAGAACATATTGAATAATATAATTTTATTTTCTCCAATAAATTTAATTTAATTTAACACAGTCAAACATAAATTATATTAGATTACTTTTTATCATATAATAATGTAAATTTAATTAATTGTCATGAGAGATGGTATGTCCATGTGAATGTCTCTTTTATTTGATTAATTATTTAAAATTTCATGTGATGATTGTAAATAATTAGGCTAGTCTACACATCATCATTTTTAAGATTTATATATATAAGGGGTGCACTTCCAAATTTATATACTTTATATTGTGCACCATGTCATGCATGTATACTTATACATTTCATGATGGAACATTTAGATGTTGTCCTCACCAAGATGATGATAAATCTAGACGAGAAGTGGATGCACAGGGTGGTGATGAGTTGCACTATGAGTCATGAGAAAACTCAGGTATGATACTTCTCGGTCATGGTTGCTCCATTGAGTTTAAATGGATCAACCATTTTTATATACTCAAGATGATTTTGGTTGTCAATTTAATTTTTTATTTTTTAAAAATTTATTTATTTTAATGACAACAATAAGACACCGAAAATAATAAAAAAGAAAAATTCATAAGGAAGTGATTAATGTTTTTATATAAATTATCAATTTTGTGATTTTGACAGTATATATTGAACAAATTAATATAAATTTATTACACTCATCATTAAAAATATAAAAACAATCTTGATTAAAAAATTCACAAAACACCTTCAATCATTTTGTGTTGAACAAAACTTGGTGCCTTGGGAGCTCTTCAAGAGAAGTTGAATATTCCTCTTATTATCGAGGAGATTTTGTGTGGGTGATGGGTCAACATAAAATAATTTAGAATCAACGAACTTGAATAATCCAACATGCAACAAATTTAGAGTAATTTATTTAGAAAATCAATATTACTATTTTGAAAGGGGAGACTTCACAAAAAAATCAAGAAACCATGATTTAATCTGTTTTTCAAGTAAAATGAATAACTTTAACATTCCATGTAGTGGAATAACCATTATTTATAGACAATTAGGAAAAATTCAAGGTTCCTTTATGCTAGAATAATCAAGATAAAATGTATTCCATTTCTAGTAAAGAGGGTTCCTTGTATTGGATAAAATTGTGGTAGAAATTTAATGGTTTATTTAATAATCAAATATGGTCTAAATTGAACGTAATGATAAAAGTACGATCTAGTAGATTTAATTAATATAAATTTAAATGTAACACCAAAATATAGACTAAGATTATCATTGGAAAATTAACGTGTCCAAACTGGCATGAGATTAAAATTTTATCACATGCTCTTTTCCAAATTAATAGTATTTTGGAAACTCAAGGTGTTTATGTCCCAATTTCAATAAACCCAGAACAAAAAGAAAGGGGGTTACAAATTATTAAAGGATACCCATGTATTATGAATTTTATTGTAACTTCATAATGATTTTATGAACTTACGATGTTATTTGTTGGTACAACATGAGGTCATATATGATTTCACATGTAATATCATTTTGGAAAAGAATTCAAGGAGAAACTGAAGTGAGATATGAATGCATGACATTACACTTTTTATGTGAAAATATGAAAGGTGGACAAAGATAATTCACGACATACCATTAATAAAAAATTATTGACCATATAAAAATTTTATATTATTAAAAAACCAATAGTAATAGGATGAAAATGCTTCATTATCTTTTGGGAAAGGTTACCCAAGTAGATATGAATTTAAAGAATGTAATTATTGTTGTGAAAATGTTGAAAGAGAAGGAAATAATGAAAATAAAATGTTCAATGAAAATGGTACATTCACAATGTATTTTATGGAATGAGGTTTTACCCAAGAGGTTATTTGCATCTCATGACATGAAATAATATTTACAGAATTTCAATTGTGATGAACTGAGTTAAAGAATCAATTATCTGCATCTTCATTATGTATATTCATCAACATTAATTAAAGATTATATTTTAGATATTGGGTTTTAAATAAAATATTCCCATCACATATATGTTTTTAAATATATTAACAAATACATTTTTGAAATGTTACTAGAAGAGAGGTGTGTTAACTAAGATTTTGAGACAGGGTGGTTCCTAAGTCAGTGGTGAGAACTATACCACTTTTAATTTCAATGTGATTGATTCTAGTAAATATTTTATCTGGAATAAAAAAAATTCTCTCATGTGTCCTTTATATCAAAGAATAAATTATTATAGTTTATAAATTATATTTTTTCGTGGTGTTTCGTATATAACAAATAGTTCAATGGTACCTGAATCATAAGAAATACTTTATGAATATATAATATAAGACCTATATATCCAATTATGGAATGATAATTATAAATAAAGTAAAAATAAAAGTGGACTTCATGGATATATTCAAAAAAAATTTAGAGTCATTGGATCTAGAAACATTTGTATTATTGAATTATATACACATTTAGTTTCGAAAATGAATCCTTTTTAAATAATGGTATGCTTGAATGCTTTCAGAATCAGTTCATCTATAGAGCAAGAACTATTCGAAGGGTAAGATAGTCATAAAAATTCTTCATTATATTCCTTTAATGTTTTATTATGAAATGTATATGTGATGTATGGTATACACATGGTTATAAAATAGTCGTATTTTCTAAAAGGATTACAAAATAATACCTTGAACAAGAATTCAGTGATCAATGTAGCATCATGTAATTCAAAAATTCACATTACCTAATCACCAAAGCTATGATATTAATAAGAAGGATCAAAATTGAGCAATACATGTTTATATTTATGAAAAATATATATCATGGATTAATTCATAAATTCACATTTCTTTATTGGAATCATATTCAAAATGTATTTAAATATATAATAATAGTTTAAATATATATTCATTACAGAAACATCCATTAAATTTCAGGTTGTGCTATAAAAATAATGGTGATTTAATTTAATTATATTCCAACTAAAATGATAGTGGATATCATATCAGTTATAGAATAATGGAAAAACATTATGTCATAAGAACATTTGATTACATAAAAACAGTTTTGTGAGGATATAACCAAACTTGCATCAATAAAAACACAATGTGCATCTATATTAACCATCCTAATGACTCTATGGATATAATAGAAATTTATGTGATAGAGAATTTATAGTTATGTTATAGAATATATTTATATAAATGGTTACACATCTATGTTATAGATAGTAGGAGCTAGAATGACTTGGTTTTAGACTAATCTATGTGATGTACAACTAGTTGACATAAGAACACATTCAACAAAAGAACTGGAAGAGGTTTTTTCCAAATATACCTACATTAAAGGAAGGATAAAATGATTGTGATTGTTTTATTTTCACCATTGAAGTTTACACATTATTCATGGAGAATAATAAATCCTATAAGTAAGAATTATATGGAATTTATCTAATATATACAAGATCAATTTAAATTCCATAGTGTATTCAATCTATCAAAATTAACGGGGCTTATAATTTTGAATATTTAATGGGTAATTCAAGTAAAATGATAACTGGATGGTACATATATGGTACAAATTAGGCATAATTGTTTATATGATGTCATTATTCCAAAATCTGTTATAATTTAACTTTTAATAACAACTTTCTATGATCATTTTATTTTGAATTATATGTCAAAACCACCAATCATGGAATTTTCAAATACGAAAAAGCTAGAAAGGGATGGTGGCATAATATAATTAAAATTATGGTTTAATGATATTGAAATCTAGTTCATATATAAATTTAAGCAGAATGATCATTATGAAATCATTAGGAATGAATCAATTTCATGTGTCTACTAGAGGATAATGGGAGTGACATAGGTTTTCAAGTAAAATATGGTTGGTAAGATATGGAAATCAGATATTTCAATTATATTTAGTTAAGACCCTAATGAAATAAAAATCCAGTGGTGTACGTAATATACCAACTATAATGCCCTGACCCCAGTTACCTAGAGTTGGTGCATTTTTACAAAACATTGGCTTGATCACAAGAAAGATCAAGTCTCAAAGGACCAACTAGTTTAATAGCCTTGGAATAAATAGGTACATTCATAAAGTTTACATTACATCATAAAATGAAAACTACAACAATATAGTCTCCATAGTCCACACTCTTATCCCCTCATACTATCCATGTAGGTCATTCATAAAATATTTGTTCACATTCTAGGAAAAATAAAACATAGAAAGGGGTGATCTCAAATGCCCTGTAAGGATAACATTATCGCAGAAAGATTCATAAATAATCATAAACATTTAAATAAATTTATAACTAAAACAAAATACTTTTAAAATTGAAATTAAGCATAATATGGCAGAAATAAAATAAAATATTGACATATACATTTTCTCATGGATATTCTTCTAGTCGATAATCACATGAAATATCAATAACCTCTTTCATTATGATGGAATGAATAATGCAAGACTATCATAACCACATAGTCAAGGCCTCGTGCAAAGACTACAAATAAGATTTTGTCAAAGCCCTGTGCCGAGACACTAGTTTGTCTCATGAGACCTACTGATGCATCGAGGTGTTATAGCAGGCTCCACCGGTCACATATTAAGTCCAATGCATTCCACATATGAACATGTTTAAACATAACATAAACATTCGTATTTAAAATAGCATTAGAAATGTCAATACATTCTCCATAAACCATGAATGGAATAAAAATAGAACATCGACAGTCAAAAATATCACAAAACCTCCTATACAATATGGAAGTTTTGTATCATAATAAATAAACTTCAAATAAGCTTAAAATCCATCAATGGATGTTGACATAGATGGAATCAAAACTATTTGAGAGAAATTTATTTTTTTTAATCATTTAAAATTCAAATGATTATAAAATAAAACATTTAATTTGAAAATATTATTATAATCTTGTAAGGTAAGATTAGACGATTTTATTACGGAGGAAAATATCCACACCCACCATATAAGTTAAAAAAATATTCGTACATTAATTCTGTCGATAAGGTTAAAAAGAACCTTGTTTGGAAAACGATAGAAAGATTCCTTTATAAACATCTTATAAAAATTCAACAAGGGTATAAATGAATTTATCCCATAGTCTTTAAAATAGTAACAGTGATTTGAAATACATAATTAAGAAACATGGATGTGGATGATAAAGAGGTCCCAGTAGGTAATTACGTATATACATCTCGGATAATGAAGAGATTGTGAAATAAACCCTTACCTTGTACTTTTCCTTTGTTGAGGGTAGGTAAAACTCTATTATAATAGTTAAATTTTTTTTATTATGATAAAAAAGAACCATATACATAATTATGATATCATATATGATCTTCTATTAATGCTTTGTTAATAATATTTTAGTATTATTGTCGTTTCGGGAGTTAACTTAATCATTTTCTTGTATTTGTTTTGTTACATAAGGCATGATTCTTATGGATAGGTTGTATACTATTCATATCCATAATGATATCAAGTCCTTAAACATTATTATTAATCATCAAATTAGAATTATACTTGAATGGATACGATGAGGAATGTATCTCATCGCGTTTGTGGAGACGGTAGTCCGTACATATGCACGAGCGACAATATCATTATTTTGATATTAAAATAATGTATAATTGTATGGTATATCATATATACAGAATCATTATCACGTTATATTTATTATTTACAGGAATTATAAATGATTATTATACCCATCAAAATAATAATATATTGAATAACAATTACACCATGACGTGGAGACGGTAGGCCGTACGTACCCACGTATGGTGACATGTCATTCAAGGGATGGATATAATACTGAATATGGTTGTACAATATTTATAATAAAATCAAAATATATATAATATAATAGAGTTATTATTTTAAAATTGGAATAAAAATTAAAGAAGAAGTTGTAGAAGAAATGAACTTGGAAGAGGGTGGAGAAAACATTACCTCTTCTTCGGGTTCTTCCTTTTTATTTGATCAAAAGGGATTGTTAGGTTGGCTTTATGATCAAAATAAGGCCTCTGGGTTTAATTGAGGGAAGTTCGTAGAGTATTTGGGCAGGTATTGGCTAAGTCAAAAGGCTTTGAATGTGTGAATTAGTGAGAAGGGGAGCGCCCTTTTATAAGAGGGGTGAGGGGCACCTTTGGAAAAGATAGATATATTATTTTAAAATAAATACATATTCGGTTTATAATGGATCCTAAGTGGATTATTTAATGTTTAAGGTAGTGATAGGTCTAAAACCACTCAACCAATAGGTTTTAGACTGGTTTGTGTCACTATATTAACCTTACCTTTCAGTTTTAACTCTTAGTTAATTAGTTTAACATTTACCATGTCCTTTTGTATTTTTATATTATATTGTCAATAAACATACTATATACATCCAAGAGACCCCCAAGTGGTCCATTAATGATACACCAATCATGATACAAGTCCTTTGGCCGAACCATAGATTTTTAAGAATATAATATAAAATAATAATATAATATTTCATTTTAAAAACTCTTTTAAGCAAATTTTGACACTATTGGGTAATTTGTTTTTGATAATTTCATAACAGCATTATTACTTCGAAAAAAATTTATATAACTGATACTAATATGTCATATTAACCTAAAATTATTGTAATTAATAAAAATACTCAAATTACATTTATTTTGATATTTAGAATATTAATTATTTTAATATTTCATTAATTAGGTAATTACTGCATCACCATTGTGTCATAAATAAATTAACTTATATATTTTCTAAAAATTATAAATAAAATACCATTATGAAAGAAATATTTATATATTTCTAATTAATATTTAAAATATAATTTATCTTATGTATAACCCTATATTAAAATTTTTTTAGTTATTAAACATTGATTTTAACTCTTTTAACACTTTTTTGAATTAAATAATAATTAATGTACTAATCTAATACAAGTGGACCTAAATATATTTTTTTGTTCCTAAGGTTGTTTTTGGTCGATATACACTTTTACAATAGAATTAGGACATGTGTTATGGTAATATTAATATCATATTTACCCTTAATTACACTATATACTTTTAACCGTGGTAAATAAAAGTAAAAAGTTACTATTCACCAAAAATTATTTTCATCTCATTTAACAAAATTTTACTCTTTGATATTAACAGTGTCTCTCTAATTATCGAAATTCCACTCACAGAAGCAGTAATTTTATTTTTTTTGTGAATTTGTAAATTCTCTTAGGAGATGGGTAAAAGACGGTGAAAATTTCAATAATATTTTTATATATCAAAAATTATTCTAAACTAACTCCAATGAATTAAATTGAACTTTTATAGGTATTATGTATCTGTTTTGACCTTAATTAAATTTAAATAAATACTTATTTAAATAAAAATTTATTTTTAATCTATAACTTAGTGTTTATTCACTATTCATCAAAAATTGAATGTTTTCAGAAAAATACCAAAATTTCACCCAAGGCTAATTTCAATATTAGGAATCCAAAAATGAAGTCAGTTTTTAAAGATAAAATTTATAAAATTTAAAAAATTTGGTATTACTATTCATAATGACTAGTTTGATTGGTTGTGGTGTGTGTGTTAAAACTCGAAGTTGCGTAAAACACACACTACTGTATTATTCAAAGGGAAGCGTACCATGGAAGCTTGGGGTGTTACACCAACCAATGTTCTAGGGAACTAGATATATTGAAGAATATCCAACAGTTTTCCAGAACATGTCAATCATAAAAATATTGAACTGGTATAGATAAATATTACCTAGAACAATTTTTTAGATAATTATTAATAATTTCACATATCATAAATATCTCCAAGAATACATTAAATGGAATAATAGGAGATTAAGTGGTGAGTTGAGTACAATAGACTTCAATGATGGATCAATCACACATGAAAGGATATGTACAAAAAATTATATTTCCAAACTATCCTCTAGGGTAGGAAAATATTAGTTATATATAGGAGAACAACAAGGGAAAATGTAAAAAACTATCCAAAATTACTGAAGTGATTACAATCGATTGGTACCTGATATGTAGAGAAAAAGGGATAATAATTTTTAGGGGACATAAACTTGTATTCTATGGATCAATATAATTTTATATCACAGTTAGGCTAATTTAATGTGAAAGGGATTCTCTTTCAATCTAGTGGTATCCCTAACTACGAACATAGAGTAAGTTTGATGATTTTTAGGAAATTCTGTATTAGTGAATAAAATTAATTATTTGTTCATGTTCTTGTAATTTCACCTAGTAACTATATTTTTTATTAAAATGATTCACCTAAGGTATTGTGCATGATGAAACGTTTATTCAGTGGAAAAAATTTAATATGCATGGGGTTTACACCACATTAGAAATTTTAATCATGGATATGAGGCCATTCATAGTATAATAGACTAAAAAAGAACACATCGAATACACATAACCTAATGGTTAACTCCATAGATACATGATATTAATCATTTGATATGTTATAAAAATTGTTAGAAAGTATGCTCAAGTGAATGTGGTCGTGTTGTAAAGTGAGTGTCCTAAAACCAAATTTATCAGAAATTTTTATTTCCATTTCATGTATATTGATCGATATGCATGATGTACACATACCCTTACATTGTTGAAATATCAAAATCAACTATTTAAATGGTAATGACCATAGATTAATGTTCGTATCAAAAGATTAAAATAGATATCAGGTTATAATGATAACCTTGAGATACTATGAAATTAATCAAAAATATATTTTCAATGGTACAGATATATCATATTGAATTGAAATAGTGGATTTCCAACTATCGTGTGTTGGCTGATTATATGAATTGAGACTTATTATCATGAATGTTTCTCTTGGTGATTTTCCTTGATGATATCATGAAGAAATACCTATATATAGATACACCATGTGTTTAAGGTGATATTCGTTGTTCTATTTAGGAACATGTGTATTGGTATACATACAAGAGATAATTATCAATGTGTTTCAGTTCATCATGTACATTAATTCAAGGAAGAAACAATGATATTGGAATCATGGGGAGGTGTCCTATGTTGGATTATTAATTGGTGGTATGTAATTGGTGGAATAATCAAGATATATTTTATCACTTAAAAGTTGTGGATGCAATATATCATGGTCTTGGTGGATTAGAATGGGAGTATCATCATAAATCATTTGAAAAGGTAGTTTGAGGTCAGTCTATCAATTTATATTCCCAAATAATAAATTAGGAATGGATGAAGACAGAATTGTTCTTAATTATTAATGAGATATCAAAATACATATAGATTATAATACACAGTATGTGTTTATATGTTCATTTTCATTACAATGAATACTTATTATCCCATTAGGGGACTTTATGTATACCTAAAAAATGTTCGGGGTTTATGAATAATAGTTAATGTTCTCGACATAAGGTAATATATGGTCACACACAATATTATATTCAATAATCTTTTTTATTCTAGTGAATAGGTATATATGTCATGTTGAACCCCAAAAATAGGTCTTAGATTTGTCTATGTTTATCAATCACCTATTAATAAATATGGTCATTATTATTCTGGTAAAGAATAACTAGATTGAATTTATTAACTAATACTACTTAAAAGTGATTTTGTAAATATGAGGAATAATATCAACTAAATGAATATTATTTTAATTTTACAGATTTGTTTGAAATTTGTGTGAAATATGAGTCAAGTTAAATGACTAGGTTTTATCACATAATACATTGTATATATATTACAGGTGTTTGATAACATATAAAAATTCTAGAGGAATGATTTTAGTTCTTAATAATTATATATATATATATATATATATATTTCTCATTTATTTGAAATTTTGTTTCTGAGGTCACGGAATGTAACACCCCAAGATTTCATAGTATGTACTTCTTCAAAAAAAAATTCAATAACATGCACTACACATAACACCAAGTTCACGCACACCATGACTTACCAAACAAGCCGTTCAAAAGAGGTTATGAATAGTATTAACTAAATTTTTAACCTTACATAATCCTTATAATTTTAGAATCCATATTATGAGCTTCTTAGACATAATGTAATAACAAATTCTTTTTTTCAGATAAAATAAGTATTTTTCAAAAATGCACTTTTACCAAAATTAATAGTGAACCCTTTTTAAATAAATATTTTAAACTTTTATATATTCAATTTGACTAAATAAATATATTCTTTAGAATGGGTACATCAAAAATTTACAATGTAACATCCCAAGCTTCTACGGTATGCATCTCTTTAAATAATGTGATAGCGTGTGCAACCAATCAAACTGGCTGTTATGAATAATAATACCTAATTTTTAAAATTTTATAAATTTTATCTCACAAAATGGACTTAATTTTTGGATTTTGAATATAAAATTTATCCTAGTGTAAAATTTTTGAACTATTTGGATAACATTTATTTTTTGCTGAATAGTGAAAATTACAAAATTTTAATTAAAAACAACTTTTTTAATCGAAATAATTTATATTGATAAATTATTAATTTGAGTGGTTTTAGAGTATATTTAGAATATATTTTTACCATTTAATACTATTTTTGTCATTTTACATAATTTTACATTTAAACTGGACATAAACGAGTGTCAATATTTTGATAGTTTTTATCTCTTAAAAACATGCTTTTTGTTTTAACAACGGGAATTAATTTTAAATTAATATCTGGCACTTCTGTGTTTTGAATTTGGAAAAATGGATTCCATATTTGGAATCAGGATGTTCAAATTGTGTAAATAGGTATCTTTTATTTTTAGACATTTTGAATTATTACTTCATTAAATATTTTATTTACCATGGTTAAAGGGTAAATCTGGTAAATAATGGTACAAAAATAATATTATAATAATATTAAATTACCTTGAAACGTGTCTTAAACATATTGGTTGATACATGGCCGACCATGGACATGTTTGGGTCGATTTTTGGACCCCATGGATCCACTTGTAAGTGATAATGACACTTTATATTAATTAAGTTAAAGTAATTACAAAATGACATAAGCATATATCTTTTAGAAAAACAATTTTTACATAGGGTTATATATGTTTTATTTTAGACTATATATATGAATTAGAAAGATAAAAAGATTTCCTACATAATTATAGTTTATTTATAATTTTTAGACATTAAATAATTTATTTTATTTCTGACACAATGATGATGCAGTAATTACCTTAATAGTGAAAAATTAAAATAATTGATATTATAAATACCCAAATAAATATAATTTTAGACTTTTTATGAATTAGACTAATTTTATAGGATAATATGACATGTTATTATTGATTTAATTAACTTTTTTAGAAGTAATAATTCTGTTATGATTTTTACAAAAAACAATTATTGAATAGTGTCAAAATTGACATAAAAGAGTGTTTAAAACAAATATTATATTATTAATTGATATTGAATTCATAAAAATATAGGGTTCGGCCAAGGGACTTATATCATGATAGGGGTATCATGAATGGACCACTTGGGGGTCTCTTGGATTCATATAGTATGTTTATTAACTATATAATATATAAATACAAAGTGGCATGGTAAGTGTCAAACTAATTATCTAAGAGTTAGAACTAAAAGATAAGGTTAATATAAGGACCCAAACATGTATAAATTCTATTGGTTGTGTGTTTTTAGACCCATCCCACCTTAAAATTTAAATAATACACTTTGGATCCATTATAAACCGAATATGAATTTATTATAAAATAATATTTCTAGCTTTTCCAAAGGTTCCCCTCACCCCTCTTATAAAAGAGAACTCCTCTTTCTCATTATATCACACCTTAAAAGCCTTTTGGTTCCGCCAACCCCAGCCCTAATACTCTATAAACTTCCCTAAATACAACCTAGAGGCATTAATTTAGTCATAAAGCCAACTTAAGGAGCCCTTTTGATGAAATCAAAAGGAAGAACCCGGAAAGAGGTAATGATTTCACCACCATTATTCAAGTTCCTTTCTTCTTCCACTAATTCTATCTTTGTTATTACCATTCTAAAATAATAAATCCAGTATCTTATATATACTGTGATGTTATTATAATTATGGTACAACCATATTCAGTATTCTATCCACCCTTTGAATAACATGTCACCATACGTGCGTACATACGGCATACCGTCTCCACGTCGTGGTGTAATTGTTATTCCATAAATTATTATTTGGATGGGTATAATAATGATGTGTAATTAATGAAAATAATGAATATAACATGATAATGATTCTTTATATATGATATACCATCCATTTATATATTATTTTAATAACAAAAGAATGATATTGTCGCTCGTGCGTACGTATGGACTACCGTCTCCACGAACGCGATGAGATTAATTCTCCATCATATCCATTCAAGTATAATTATCATTTTATGATTAATAATAGTTTTTAAGGACTTTATATCATTCTGGATATGAATATGATACAACCTATCCATAAAAAATGCGACTTATGTAACAAAACATATAAAAGAAAACGAGTAAGTTAACACCCGAAACGAGGATAATTCTAAGATATTATTAACAAAGAAATGTTAAAAGATCATATATTATATCATATTAATGTATATGATTCTTGAATAATTTAATAACAATTATTTCAACATTATACTGGAGGTTAACCTACCCCCAACCAAGGAAAATTATGAGGTAAGGGTTTATTTCACAATCTCTTCATTATCCGTGGTTGTTTATACGTAATTATCTACTGGGATCTCTTTATCATCCACATCCATGTTCCTTAAAATTGTATTTAAATTTTTTTTTTACTATTTACTAGACAACGGGTTAATGTATTTTATTCCCTTATGTGTTTTGAAAGGAATACTTCCGTCATTTTCCAAACAAGGCACTTTTAACCTTTTTGACAAATTTAAGGTAAGAATGTTTTTTAACATATACGGTGGGTGTGGATATTTACCGCAGTTATAAAAACCATCAAAGCTTCCATTATAAGCTTATAAGAATATTTTCAAAGTAAATGTTTTATTTTATAATTATGTGACTTTTAAATGATTTCAAAATGAATATTTTAGGATTTTGTGAAATGTACTCATTATCAAGTAATAATTTTTAATGTTTTAAAGATTTATCTTTCTATATGACTTAAATTAATGTCCATGTTTTCAAAATGATTTTAAGGATTTATTTATATGGACACGAAGGTTTTGAAATGATATTTCTTTTCAAATGTTTCAAAGTGGTATGGGACACTTTGATTAAAAAATCTCTTTTAAATTACTTCCTTTATAAATTTGTGACTTTTCAATGATTTCGAGAAAAGAGATATTTCTCTCAAATAGTTTTGATTTCATCTATGTCAACATCCTTTGTTGGATTTTATGATTATTTCAAGTTGATTTATTATGATACAAAACTTTTTTATTGTATTAAAGGTTTTGTGATATGTTTTACTATGGATGTGTTATTTTTATACCATTCATGGTTTATGGAGAAAGTATTGACATTTCGTATGCTAGTTTTAATACGAAAGTTTATGTTATGTTTAAAACTTTTCATATGGGAATGAATTTTACGTAGTAAGTGATGGGTGGAGCCCACTATAGCTTCTCGAGGCATCGGTAGGTCTCATGAGACAAACTAGTGTCTTGGCACAAGGCCTTGGCAAAATCTTATTTGTAGTCTTGGCACGAAGCCTTGGCTATGTTGTTATGATAGTCTGGCATTATGCATTCCATCATTATGAAAGTGGTTATTGATATTGCATGTGATTATTCGATTAGTAGTATATCCATGTGAATAATTAAGTGGAACTATTTCATTTTATTTCTTACAAACTATGTTGAAGTTCAAGTTTAAAAGACTTTTGTTTTGGTTATACATTGCCTTAAATGTTTATTATTTTTTATGAAAGTTTCCGCTATATTTTTATCCTCACTGGCAATTTGAGCTCACCGCTTTTCTATGTTTTATTTTCCCCAGGATGTGAAGAAGTAAATTATGAATGACCTGTAGGGATAGTATGATGGGATAAGAGTGTGGACTATAGAGACTATATTATTGTAGTTTTCATTTTATGATGTAATGTAACATTATTAATGTATCTAGTTATTCCAAGGCTACTAAACTAATCGGTATTTCGAGATTTGATCTTTCTTGTGTTCATGCCAATGTTATGTAATAATGCACTGACTCTAGGTAACTGGGGTCAGGGCGTTACAGTTGGTATCAGAGGATGTTTTTTACAAACCTTGTAAGATAGATTTAGATAAACTCTGATTAGGGCACATAGACCTAAGATGGACATTGAGGATTATTATAGAAGAACTTCCTAGAATTTTGGTATAGTAGGTATTTTGTGAGTTTTCTGAGAAATACATCCATGTCTGGATACCAGCAGGTAGAGGCGGCTCTGGAAAAGATGTACCTAGGGGTAAAACCCAAAAACAAAACCGCTTTGATCTTGACTCGAACGGGAACTGTTGCACGACAATGGGCCTTGTTGCACTCTTGGTTACGACACTCCCGAGGGATATTCTTAGGATAACTCTCATTTTCTTTACAAATCATTATAAAGGGTTTATGAGTATACACTTCCTAAAAGGAGATATTTTTATGATTATTGATTATATCCATAAACTATTTAATTTATGTTATGTGTTTTACAAGTCTGGGATTAGGTATTGTTATTCATAAACTAATGTAGTGTATGCCATTGTTTAGAAATGGCACCCAGTAGAAGGAATGAGAACTCCAGCAATGCACATGATCCAAAGAGAAAGATGGATCATATCTATCATGGTCTTAAGCCAGAATTTATAAGAGAAATATTCTCCCATGTATTATCATCATATGAAGAAATAATATCATGTGTTGATAAGATATGTAAAGATTCAACTGAGTCCTACGACTTTGAAGGGAAGAAAGAGAATAAAAGGATGGAAGAGAGAATGATGGATAAAGGGAAGAGGGAAATGAAGAATTTTCTCATATGTGATAACTGTTGGAAGAAACACCCTGGAACTTTCCTGAAAGGAATGGGAGTTTGTTATAAGTGTGGAGGAAAAGGGCACAAAGTACGTGACTGCAAGGTTAAGAAAATGGATTAAAATGTACAATGCTTCATTTTCATGGAGTTTGGACACTACAAAAACCTATGTCCCAGTCATCAGACTATACCGCAAATGATGCTATTAGATAATACTCAAGTTATGATACCACCACAGATGAAGAGGAATGATTAGAGTTCTTATGTTTATTGTGTCATTTGAGTGTTGTATCAACAATGTACTTGTTATAATAATTATGGAGTATATAAGGATTGTACTGCAGTACTATTTCATTAAGGACTTTATATTGTGTGGAACAAAGAAGAGTGACTCAATAGAAGGTTAAATTTCTGAAAAATATATGGTCAAGTGAAAGATAACCCATAATATGGTTTTGAAACTAAGGTAGTGATTTTAGAATAATACATGATTGATTTGGGTAAATTATAATGGATATTCTTGACTACCTTGAAACTGATTAATGATTTGTCTATTTCATCATTGTTGGAGTTTCCATCATTTTTGGATGGATTAAGTATATCCAGCATTCTATATGGAATTAGGGAGCATGAATGTAATCAATAAGGATTATGGTAATTCACGATGTTTCAGTGTTTTAAAAGAATACATGATGAAGGTATTAATATGATATTACGGGGTAAAAAGGATCTGCATTATGTTTACCTTCCTTATAAATGTTGGACTTTGAGTTTGGACAGAAGTATTTCGGATAATTCCAGTTTGAGATTAATTTTGGATTGACATAAAAGGACAACCCGGAGGTCGGGTGGCAACCTGTCGCGTTCGGCAGGGCCGCGAGACTTGAACCCACAACCGAAGGGTGATAAGGGTGTATCACCTACCACTGGCCAACGTAATGTTCAGGATTAAATAATGTAGTTTTTTTTAAAATATCTAGTAGATGAATTATAAATTTGTTTTTTTGGAACCCTATACGAATAGGATAAATAGAATATATTTTTTATGTTCTATTATCTTTTAGAGTGAAAGATGAGATTGTTGTAGAAATTAGTTGAAGGATGGAACTCTACTTGTCAGGAATATATTTTTATTCTTCTATTATTCAATAAAGAAATTAATTCTTATACTTTATTTAAGGAATCCTAAAACCAAAAATGTGTTATCCTAATACCATATGTTTTGTTGAATCGATGGTATTTCAAATCATCATAGATTGATGAATTTAAAGACCTCAATTTTACACATGTTTGTGATTGATGAACTATATCACTCCCTATAAATATTTACGTTTTTCCTCCAATTAAATGTCTCTAATTTCCACAAATGTTCTCCTAATCGAGATCATAATTTGGTGGTGACCCATTCATTTCTCTTTTCCTATTATTAAGACTAATTTTTTTAACCAAATTTTCGATGTGGGTTTTCCCCACAAAGATATTTCTGTTTTCAACCTTTATTTTCAAAGTAGAATATCAAATTGTGAGGATGCAATTTATTTAAGGAGGGAAGAATGTAACACCCCATGATTTCATAGTATGTACTTCTTCAAAATAAATCAATAACTTGCACTACACATAACACCGAGTTCAAGCACACCATGACATACTAAAAAAGCCGTACAAAAGATATTATGAATAGTATTAACTAAATTTTGAACATTATATAATCCTTATAATTTTAGAATCCATATAATGAGCTTCTTAGACGTAATGTAATAACAAATTATTTTATTAGATAAAATAAGTATTTTTCAAAAATGCACTTTTACCAACATTAATAGTGAACCCATTTTAAATCCAATATTTTAAACATTTATATATTAAATTTGACTAAATAAATATATTATTTAGAATGGGGACATCAAAATTTTACAATGTAACATCCCAAGATTCTATGGTACGCTTCTCTTTGAATAATGCGATAGCGTGTGCAACCAATCAAACTAGCCATTATGTATAGTAATACCTACTTTTTAAAATTTTATAAATTTTATCTCACAAAATGGAATTAATTTTAGGATTTGGAATATCGAATTTAGCCTAGGGTGAAATTTTGGAACTTTTTTGATAACATTTATATTTTGATGAATAGTGAAAATTACTAAATTTCAATACAAAACAACTTTTTTAATCGAAATAATTAATATTGATAAATTATGAATTTGAGTGGTTTTAAATTTTATTTATAAAATACTTTTACCATTTAATACATTGTTGGTCATTGTACATAATTTTACAATTAAACTAGACATAAACCAGTGTCAATCTTTTGTTAGTTTTTATCTCTTAAAAACACGCTTTTTGTTTTAACAACAGGAATTAATTTTAAATTAATTTCTGCCACTTCTGTGGTATGAATTTGGAAAAATGGATTCCCTATTTGGAATCAGGATGTTGCAATTGTGTGAATAGGTAACTTTTATTTTTAGAAATTTTGAATAATTACTTCGGTAAATATTTTATTTACCATGGTTAAAGGGTAAATATGGTAAATAATGGTACAAAAATAATATTATAATAATATTAAATTACCCTAAAATGTGTCTTAACCCTATTGGTTGATACATGGACGACCATGGACATCTTTGGGTCGATTTTGGGACCCCATGGAGCCACTTGTAAGTGATAATGACACTTTGTATTAACTAAGTTAAATTAATTACAAAAATGACATAAGCATATATCTTTTAGAAAAAATTTTTTTACATAGGGTTATATATGTTGGAATTTAGACTATAAATATTCATTAGAAAGATAAACAGATTTCCTACATAATGATTTTTTATTTATAATTTTTAGACATTAAATAATTTAATTTTTCTACATGTTCGCAAAATTAAAATTAAAGTTGTAAATATGGAATTGAAATGGAAAATAAAACACTTAAATTAATATATAATTATAAAAAGGTTCTATTTTCACTTCATATCACTTGTTTTTAGGTGATTTGGGTGAATATGTATGGAATGGTAGAAATGTATTGAGTATGTGAACTTGTAATGATATTTTGGTCTGAGATTTTGATTCTAAATCAAATGTGACTTTTTTATATTCCAATCCTAAATTTACAAATATTTAAAAGAATATTTAAGAGTTTTGTGACAGTTTGGTGCCTACTAGAGGAGAATATATGAATTTAATGAAGGATCATAATTATTGGGTTCAGGTGAATATTGAATTTGATTTTGATATTCCAAATCATACAGATGAAAATTAGAATTAAGAAATGAAAATTATATTCTAATGAATAATTTTTCTACATCAAATGATGTCCTTAACCCTGTTCGCATACACCCATTTTGTGTTAGCAGTTCAACTAACTGCATAAACAATATTTTTATTCAATTATGATTAATTCTAAAATATGATGAAGAGATAATGATTCAGGGAGTATTTTTAGGGATTTATTATTTTTCATTGAATATGATTAATTAAAACTTAATCCTCCCATTATATCTTTTATTTTAGAGAACATTTCTTAATATCATAATAGAAGTGTCAATCGTAATGAGAGATAACTCTATTTGTACAAAATGGGGAATTTATCCTTATTATATGGATGATTTTTTGAATATATTTTTAGTAGAATATAATTCATGTGAATTATTTTTGGAGACTAAGAATTATGATGAAGGTGTGTTTATGTATGGTTGAATAGTTTATAATACATAGGATATATTTTTTGGATTAATTCATTCCATTATATTTGGATATGTATTTTTACAAACTTCACAACAAAATGGTCTTATGAAATAGATCCATGGGACTAGGCTCACCAACTACTAAGGTGGGTGACTGAACAACCAATTATATTGTATTATACATTGAACAGAGGATCATGACTGTAAATCTATAGTGTGGGAGAAAAATATATCATGATCATGAAAATGTGCGCATGAGAACATGATTACATCCTACTGTGACTAAAATGGGGTTGGGGAACACCATAGTGGTAGGAATGTGAATATTCTAAAAGTCAACCCCATATCCAAGGATGAGTGATGGATGTTGCATCCAAGATTATTAACTACCTGAGATCACAAAAAGGTCTAATGTGGGATCAATAGTGTCACACGCTATAAATTTTAAATATATGGAAGTTGGAGAAATATATGATTCCTAACAAATTAAAAAATATACATTTATACATCATCATCCATGAATTTTTTTATTTTATCTACATTGTAAAATCATACATTAGGATTCTTAACCCAATGCTACAGAGGTTAATCTGACAACATGAACTACTATATATTTTTCATGTATGATTATGAAATGAAGATAGAGTGCCCATTTATACTTTCCACAAGACGATGTTGAGGATATACTGTAAGATGGTTGATGGAATCACCATACCATGTGGATAAACTGTGTGAGTTGTGTTAATTTAAAAATAAAAAATCATAATAGATGACCTATATCAAGATACCATGCCTTTTATCATCCATAAAGATTATTATGATTCTACAACATCATTAAATTTATAAGATACCACATAAATAATCAACCTATCATGCAGTGATGATATTGTGAGTGAAATTATCAAGAATTCATGATTAATATTTGAGACATAGAAATAACAACACTCTATCTCATACCACAGAAAACATAAAGGAACACATGTGTTTATAATGTGATGTTTGAAGAACCCTACCTCTGATGATTCTATAATTATTAATATTTTCATTTAAAAGATTACTAAAAATATAAAAATGAAAAACCAATAATTATTGGTCTTTGAATCATTGTTTTGATACATTTATTCATGAAATATATGTTTCATGAATCATCTATGGAAAAATTACCCAAGATATGTCCTTGAAACTTTATTCCATATATTATTTTTATAATTTTTTGTATAATAATGGATGATGGAGGTGTTTGATACTTATGTAAAAAATGAATTATTATTATAGTATATGTGTGATATTCATGAGACTCATATGATTAAATGATGGATATTTTATAATTGTAAAAAATTTATGAAGGATGAATTACATATCCACAATATAAATTAATAAATAGGACCTGAGGGTAAATGTAGTATAAATCGAAAATTGTATAATAAAGACACTACATCCATATGTATTTCCTTGTATATAATCCATACTAGGAGGTAAAATTAAATTAGTTATCTGTTACAATTCAAGATTTAAATGAGGCTTTTAAAATTCCATGAGATTTATTATGGAATTTTAAGTGATTGTTTTTAAAAAATTATCTGGATTTATCAACTAAATATTTAATATATTTATCAATGAAAATATTAGATTTAATTGAGATTAATTTATAGAGACTAAGAACAATTACATCTCCCAAGATTACTATAATAATGTATGTGAATGAATTCACAAGATATTTATTTTGGTATATATTCATGAAAGTGATGATGTTGGATTTTTTAAGTGATTCTAAAAAAGTATTATATTGATGTTTGATACACAATGTGATTTATATGAAATACCACATTATTTCATGAGATGTAGTGAGAAATTAGGAATGATCCATGAGAAATGGATATGAATACATGAAGATATCTTGGTTTATATTATGCTACAAATAGTGACATAACATAAAGAACTATTTTATTTATGCTTTGGAAGACGACAAAGATTTTGTTCTATATGAAATTGTAAACAACAATCGAGGGGTCTCAGGTGTGTTATACAACATTAATAATCTGGGGAAAGATGTAAAGTGTGGTGTAGTATAAAGATCATTTTATGGGATTCATGATCACATGAATGGATGTAACATTAGTAAGGTATGATAAAATTCCATTATAACCATTTATATTAATATTGTGAGAATATATAAAGAAGTTGAATCACTGGTTGATGTAATGAGTAGGCTCATATAGAGACTAATTCCTATAAATCATTATGGTCAATTTCATTATTTGGAGGATAATTTGGGTGAGGTTACAAGGGGCATGAAGAGTGGATCGATGATTTGAGCAACCAGAAAGATTATTTATATGTAATGACTCATAAAAATAAATATGTGATAAAAAATTAATCTTACCCAACATAGTGGATTTACCATATCAGGTATCTAAAACTGGTATTAGAGGTATCATGGTTTCTCCAAAATGATTAAAAAATTATTATTTTTAAATATAACAAAATTTAATTCTAAAAATTGTATGTCAATTCCTTTTATGATAATGAAATTAATATATTGAGGAACAAAATTATTTTATATCTAAATTCACAAGGCCTTGAGTTCAATGATGTGGTAACATTGGATTTTTCATCACTCATAAGAGATACTCCAATGAACTACTCTAAAAAATAGAGTCCGGATGTATATAACAAAGAATGACTCAAATATCACCTCTATATCCTAATGTCTAAAATATCTTAATGGGAAATTTAACTGAAAAATCGATATAATATATTTTTTAAAATTAATATGAATGTAATTTAATGACCATGTAATCCAGACATAATATTTAGAGATCCATGTTTTAATACAATTTAATGGATGACGAGGAGATAATAGAAGACTATTTCATGTGGATAAATTAGATATTGCATAATACTATAGGATTAATAGATACAATGAATTATTTAACTATTGTGAATAATCTAATGATAAAATTACATTTAGATTATAATTAGATATATAATTCATTGAATAAATAATATAAATATATCTTGATAAATCTCATAATACAATTCTCTATTAAGAGAACTTAAAACGATTGGGGTTTTGGAATTGTGAAAACGGATAAATAGATTTTAATGTTAAAAGAGAAAAAACATTGAAGAACTATGAGTATGATACATATAAAAAGTTTTAATAGGATAATTATGTTGAATATAATGAATATAGGATATTTAAACTTATAATATAAACGTTGGAAGAAAGGAAAATGGTAAGTACACATTAAGACATCAATTAAGTATTTGTAAGTGTAAATGTGTTTACCAATTATCCCCAAAAACTATATTGATGAATAATACTAAAAAATTTGTTAGATACCTTATAATATGAATCATTATAAAATATATAATTATTTAGCTAAAGATGTGAAATATATAGAAAATGATTTTCATGGAATATAAGGATTCTATCAAGAAATGGCAATACGATTCTAACAAGTATAAAGAAAAATGGAAACCCATGGGAATGTATTGAGTAAAAAGACTATGGTACATGTTGCTATCTCAAAACCATAATTTTTAAATTATAAAAAATCAGATGATCCAAAAAGAAGTAATAAAGAATGAGGGGAGGCATATACTAAATACATTTGATTGAATAAACATGTTGAATGTCCTGAATGAAATATACATATTAAGAAGAAAATTATGAAATTAGATAACTAAGGAAGAAAATATGTTTAGTAATAGAGTAAAAATATAAAATAAATCATTAAATGAATGTTTTTTATTTCATGAAAATATAAAATAATATAGGAAATCAATGACAATATTACCAAAAAGTAAAAATACCTAAAAGTTGAACAATTTTGAGGAATTTTTTCTAAAATTAACATGAACAATATAAGAAAATATTATGATAATTATGTTTATTTTTAGTTTTATTCATCTAATTATATCATGGAATCATGTATTAATATTATGGTACATGATGTTATTAATTATTCTAATGATTTGGAATCTATTTTATCTATTTTTACATGTTCAGGAGCAAACAATATAATAATATTGAATAATAAAAATCATAAAAACCCCCATTAATTTCAAGGAATTGTAACTATGTGGTGAAAATATAAAACACCTCAAGATAAATGTAAAAACAGAAGATACAATATGATATGTAAGAAATAATTTTACCCAATTGTCAGATGGGAAATGATAATGACATAGATTCATATGTTATTTCGATTATTGAGTAAAATTAAGTAAAAAGTAATATTATTTCTGGGACAACACCTCTTTCGCTCACAATTTCATTGAACTAAGGGGGATAAATTATGAATAAATAATAATTTCTTTTTGAATGAATATGCATTCCAGTCGTATATCAGAGAGGCTTTTTACTCAAAAAATTCAATAGTTTGAATGACAACTTTTTATGAAGTGATCTGTAGGGTCATTATTCTAAAAATTACATATAAAATACTTCTATAATAAAAAATAAATGTTTATTAAGTAATGAATAATAATGTAAACCCAAAAGGGATCTAAACAATATTTTAAATCAAATTTATATCATAATTATCGTGTAGACAAATCATAAGAATCTTGATATGATAATGGAATTATGGAGGAATTGTAGGTAGAAATAAAAATTAGGTCCATTATATTAATTAATTATAATAAGGACATATTGAATATATATTTATAGTTTATCAACTAATACCATAAGGAAATAAATGAATGAATATACCATATCATGAAGTGTGCGATTTTACATTGGATTTTAAATATGAATCTCCATTTATGAATACTTTCTAAAGGGAAATGGAGGCCATGTATTCTATAAATAACGATAATCATTTTGAAGGAGTTAAATGATAAAAACATCCACTATTATTAAGGATTTAATTAAAAAAGATTCATGATTGTGTTAAAATTATCTTCCTTGATAAATATACAATGGATAAAATAAACCCCACCTACATTTATTATTGTTTATTTGATCAAATATGATATTAAATAAAGGAAAGCACGTAGTTGAGATTAGAGAGGCATTAAAAAAATAAATAAATGATAACATATCATCCATAGAACTTGTTTTATTCCATGATAAACACAATTTGAGAAGTAAAACTCTATATTATTCATACATGATGATATAGAAGTTAAAATAAACATTTTTATTGAATCTATAATTTTGGAAAAACTATAAAATTGAATGTTGAGGTATCCTAATATTTTTTATGATCCATTTAATAAATTATACCAATTTTTCTTATAATGGTTGTGTGTTGGTTGATGTGAGAAATGGGAAGTTATACAGCTTATAAATGAAATATATCTAAGTGTTATTTTGATCATGAAAAGATTTGTTATTTCATGAAAATATATTTGAACAAACACTAAATTAAAATACTATAATCTTTATATCACATTAATGTGTATTTATGGAAACTATTGGTCATTAAATTTATACAATATTTTTTATTACACTTGTTTATCTAATATATACTTAGTGTTTTCCATCTAAAGGAACATTGTTATGTTAAAAAGGTGATATTATCACTATTACAGAGTTGTTAATGAACTGATGTCGTAAGGGTGAAGAATACATTATATGGATAAAAATTAGATAAGAAAATTTCAATATTATTTTATTTTGTTTGATTTCGAATAATGAGAATACTATAAGCTCACACATTAGGAATATGTTTATTGAGTTTCTGACAATAAACACAATGGGGGATGCTAATGTGATTGATGAGGTTTTATTTTTTCAAAATATAGTAGGATTTTAATATGTGTTTTTTATTTGATGATGCTTTGAGGATTTTTATAGATTCACTAGTGGGAATTTGATGTCATGAATGCGATCTCAATAATACCTTTATATCAAGTTTTTGGAGAATTTTTCATAAATCTATAATACATGAAATAATAGAAATTAGAGAAATCATTATTTGTTAAAAAGTTGTATTTCATTCTTTATAGGTGGATGTTGTTGTTAAGGTATTTGAAGATGAATATATATGTATAAAATAATTTTGAGAATTTAAATATATTTAATGGGAGTATTTTAGGATTCTTTATGAATTTAATATTCCTTGGGGTTGATTTATTTCATGAAATATTTTTAAGAGAATTTAATATTTATTTCTACCTACTTTTAATAGAATATTTATTTAAATAAAAATGCATTGGACTAGGAACTACCCCTATTGAGGTGGGTTTAAAAAAAATCATATCTATGTGGATTTGAATGGAGAATCGATACATTCATGCAAATAAATGTTTGAATATAGTGCATATGTGAATGTTGGTGTTAATATCAGTATATGGGGTGACCTTGGGTTCACATAATGGTGTAGAGTACACAATGGTTTTAGGTGTGTGAGTGTTCCTCGATCTGACAACATTGTTATGGCTGAGTGGTGGTAGTGGATTGCATTCTTATTAAATACATTCGAACAAAAATTAATGTTTTTATTTGTAACACTCGATTTACACACTATAAATTTTAAATATACTGTTTGTTATGACATAATTGAGGCTTCAAAATATCAAAAATCACCATGTATGCACCTTTAACATGTTTCATTTGGGTTTATCATTAGTAACACAGTATATGTTTTGTATCTGAAGTATATGATACAATGTTAAATCTGATAAACAATTCTAGAATACATTCATAATGAATTATTATGTTATGGAGATATACAAATTGTACATGCATACAATACGAAGGATGATAATATTGACCATGTGATAGTTGTTGGATCGTCAACACCTGGTAGTACTATAGTGTTATTTGAGTTGCAATAAAGATATCAAACATCCCACATAATAAGTCAAAATCTAATATAACTCTGGTTGACTATTTTGAAAGGGATAAATCTGACACATGATAAAATAATGATGTGACCATATGAAGACTCGAGCTACCATGATAGGATGCTACCATGAGTTAGGTGTTCTACCAAGGATGAAGAAGATTTTTATTGTTGTTAGAACCATGAGGAATCTGAATTCATGTAACACATGATAAAATTATTCTATTAATCATGTGATTTTTGAAGAACTCATTCTATTTTGATTCTATAATGATCCAACCAATCATTTAAATGAGGATTCCACAAGTAAAATTGAAAATTGACAATGAATATTGATTACATGATAATTTTTATATATGAATACAATAAAGAGATGTTCCACCAATCATCTATAAATGAAATCATTGAGCCCTGTCTATAAAATCTAGTTCCACAACATGGAATAATGATACAAAAAATAAAATAGACCTTGTGAGGAGTTTAATCCTATGGAAGGAATTCATCAAGCTCACAATAGATTCATGATATTAATTCTAATCATATTATTGAATAATTAAGAACTAGTATTATATAGAATGTATGAAACATGAATTTAATTTAAACTATATAATATATTGAATAATACATGTGTATTTATTTATTATACCTAAAGTAGAGTAGAATCAAGAATATGCATCCAAAAATGATTGATGTAAAATCATGCATACATGGAATTTAAAAGTGTCACGTTAAGAGAAGATAAATATCCATTTTTAAATAAGTGTTTAAACACCTTAGTATTATATTTAAAAGATTACATAACATGTATTGATGTACAATGTAAATTTTTCAACAAACACTTATGTCGAAATTTTGAAGATATAATAATTCATAAATGAGTTTGAATGACGATGAATCAAAAGAATTCCATTATAAAAGATTATTGGACTCATTAATGTTAATCAATATACATGATTTTTTTATATTCATATAGATATTATGTTGGAAAATTATATTTGAGCGTGATTCGAATAATTTTATATATTTAGGTTAGAGACATTGGGAGATTAACATGGAATATCTTATTACATTATGAGTGCACTTAAGGAATGATGAATAATCTAGGAGAACCAAATTTTAATAAATAAAGATAAAAATACAAATATTTTTTTATAAGATTATGTATAAGTCAAACCAATATTCAATGTGGGTTGTTGAAGGTACTGAATATCATGTTTTGTGCGTGACAGTCAACACTACATGGGAGAAACGAGTAGTGTGAGACATAAACTAGGACCCTTGAGAGGATGAAGTGTGACATGTAGTATACAGTTCATCTAGATGGTTGAAAAATAAAATTATTGGTTGAAATTTAATCATGGTGTGATGCTATACTATTGAGACCAAATATATCAATAGTGTTTTAATATCTAAATAGGAATAATAAATCATTTTTAAGGTGTATACATACATTTAGGCCAAACATTGTAACTTATTTTTTTATTAATTTACATAAAACATCATTCATGCGATCTTGTGATAGCGAATATATTTGAAATTAGGATTTAACTAGACAGAGTGTCTGAATTTAAAATAATAATTTATAAAAGAAATCTATTATATATTCACCCCTACCACTATCAGTGACATCTTTATATATAATATTTATACTCCCATAGAAGAAATGGGATGATCCCTTGATGCAAATTCCAATAAGACACTATTTGGTGACTTCCAAAGAGGATATATATATAAGATGATATGTATAAACATTAAACAATATTTTACAAACAAGAGATAATACGAAAACCAGTGATCTATAACATATCATATACAGAAATCATGATCCCACAAAAATAAATAGGATAATGAAGTTCTTGTAATATATTAATTATTTAAAAAATGAACTATAGAAACAACTAGGACTTTTTATCACCAAAAACTACTCCTACATCATTATAAAAAAGAACCTAATAGGTCAAATACCTATTCTATACATCTCTGAGGCCCCCTCCCTATGATTCACATTCATGGTATAGAAAAAAATATCCTAATTTATAATTAAAATATCCTCAAAAAAATATATCCACTCATTTTCCACTCACACATCTCAATGTCAAAAATATTATAATACCATCCCTTCACTCCATATGTGGGTTGAGTAATAATAATCACAACATCACCTCTTAAATACAAAAAATCTCCAATTGGAATCAAGAAAAACAACCTAAGAAATTAATATAACTTCATAATAAAGATCATACCACATTTATAACTTCATAATACTAGAGCAGTAGGGTATCATGAAAATGAAAGATGTAAACTACATGCATTATTATTATAATGAACTAACACCACCTCAAACCCATCACCACATCATCATTAAATCTGTGGGTACACCATATGCCTTTACCACAAAATTCCATATCATACCATTATCAAACCATCAAAACTATTATACAAATGAAAAGGGAGTGGGGAGGTATGAACAGTAAACCATCGACCCGTAGAAACTCATATGTTTTGGAAAAAATATGGAACTATAATTTTTTCATATATATAAAATCCCCAAATTATGTGTGATGATCTTAAAATAATTGAGAAAATATAACAAAAATAGTCTCACACTGACCCCATTCTTGAGGGTACAAACAAACAACCTAAATAAAACATGTTTATTCCAATTATTCACCACCAGCAACAACCCATAACCATCACTTATTGTTTAACCAAAACAAGCCAATAACCATAAAAAAATATCCTTAAAACAACTAATTCTTCTCATTTAGTCATTCATTTACAAAATTTAGGATTTAATTTTTTCAACTAATATTTTATTTGGTAAGAAATTTATGTTAAATATTTTATTAAAAATTACATTCAATAATACCCCACGATTATTCCATTAATATATTATTGATTTCAACAACTAATATTTCAATTAATAACCAAATCCATGAATTTAAGTGTTTTTACATTCATGTTTAAGTTTAAATTCAACTATTTTCTTTTATTCCAAACATATCTGTACATTAAATATTATTAATTTGATCGCATACTATACTCCAAGGAATCATTAAAATACATCAAATCTTATTAAAATTAGAGGACAATTCACCCAACTAATGATAATAAAAAACAATCATAAATCTATCCATAAATAACACATCATCTAAGATCAATATCACTCATGTTTGGATTATTGCATCATCCCATTCAAATAACATCAATAATAATTATTCCTTTATATTTTGTGTTTCTAGTATACTGGAAAAAAATTCTGGAAAAAATAAAATATATAAATTAAAATACACTAACAAAAACATTTTTCAAAAAAAATCTATGAAATATGAATTAATACATTTCTTATTAAAATATAGAGTCATCAATAAAATTACTTCCATAAGTTATATATACCCATTACTATAATATTTTTCTTTAGTTATTCGTTTTATTTTATTTATGATAGTTGTAGTGGGGAAAAAATAAAATAATGATGAAATATGAATAAAATAAATTCCCAATACATATATTTTAAAGTCCAATATTTCATATTATTATATATTTTATATTACATTTTATCAATTATAAATGGAATTTAATGCATCATAAATTCACAGTTTTAAAAAATAAATGAGATAGAGGGTCATGATTCCCACTAATTGATTCAAGAGGAATGATCTTGCAATTCACATTGTTTAAATACATTAATGATGAGGATGAATAATTTAAATAATTCATAGTATTGAATAATTATTATGATGAGGGATAAAAAATAATAATAAGGAAGTCTCAATCCAATATTTTGAGAGTTTTATTTGAAGTCATCTTCCTTGAAATAATTAATTTTAATATAACCATGAAGTTTCATGTTAAAAAAGTGATCTGGAAACACAACCATTGAATTATAATAATCTCCCAAATATCACACATATTAATAATAATATTAAATAGCCCTTAACATCTAATAAAATATATACCATGATGTAGAGGTGCAGTCTGAGCTAGTTTAACCTACCTTGATACGAAATAAGTCATAACAAATTCTAGAACATTTTTTTCTCAAATCTCATGTTAAAATCAACACCTCATTGACTTTCTCTTAAACTCATCATCAAACCAATCAAAATAGATAAATGAGTTTGTTAGAGTTGTCTCTATTTGACAAAATTTTTATTTAAATGAGATAAGTATTCGAAAATTTCTTGTTAAACCATTTGACATATTGTGATGCACTATAGTATCAATCTATTCCTCGCGTAAGGGTAAATGTTATTTATATGACATAGTTTTAACCCATGTTAATGTAATCTATATTAACAATACAAAAAATATTAGCCTAGACACCTCTATAGAATTAGAATCACCCTTCATAATGCCCCCATGACTATTTCACTCATTATGAAATCCTAATCACCACACAAAAAAAACCATAAAGATAATAAATTCCCAAAACATTATCCAAAATGATATTCCCCTAATTCACTCCTTCATGGAACTCAAAGGTCCAACAACTAAACGAATTCTATAGTGGGGGTCATCCATAAGATGGGAAAAATAATATTTATAATTTAGTACATCACCAAACTATCAAAAAGGAAATGATATGTTCCAAAAGGATCTATTAGATTATACTACATCCATCTCAGAATATTATCTTACTCGAGAATAAAATCAAACACAAAATAAAAGTGAAAATAATGTCTTTGAACTACTATAAATGAAACATAATTGTGCTATTTATATAACCCAAACATAAAAACCAACTAAGAATGTTTGAGAGATTATAAATAGTTAAATAAATCATTTTTAAATTCTTTATGAGATATAAATCTCAAATAGAGGTAGTGCCACTAGGAAAACACAAATTTTAAACTACTATTCACACCCTAAATAAAAAAATTGCAAATAACTATCATTCACATATCAATCATAAAAAAATAAACATTAAACTATATCATATATATACAAATATAAATATTATTTATAACATCCCTTGGATAACTCAACCTTACATTTGACTATACAACATATTAACTACTACATACTAAGACAAAATATTACTTGGAAGTGGGACCATGATTGACCCATAAAAAAATCACATCAACTATCATTATACAAAACCCCTAGATATCATGATTTCATGAGCCCAATTTTATATTAGTGTTCTAAGAGGACGAAATTCTCAATTCACAAACTTGTTTTATGAGCCTCATCTTGAAGCACCTCTTCCAAACATCCCATAATGATTGCTATAACGGAGAATGAACTCTTTATTAGCTAATATAATGAATTCATCATAGGATAATCTCTTTGTATGACAGTGATATATAATAAATAGTGTACACACTACCCTATAATGAATATCCACCACTAGAGAACATAATAACTTAATCAACATCCTTGTAAACAAAATATAGACCTCGACTTATTCCATCCATTCCAAAACTCTATGATACATTGATACACCTTGGTAAAATGAAACATTTCATTGTATATATTTTATTAGAAACCGAACCGAAGACTCTTTATCATTACATTCAAATGAAACAATATGGTGATGTCCAATCAACATATCTTCAAATAAATTTCAAAATTAATTGGATTATTTAGGAAAATCTTTTCACAAACCCTAAATAGAGAAGGATCCATCAAAGAACATTTTATAAAAAACTATTAATAACCATACAATGAATCATACACATTTTACATGAAACCATCTATCTATCATAGCCAAAACCATTCCTCTTGACAACTATAGTGTCCTCATAAACATTAACTAAGCTATCTAATGTTATCGAAACTAACATGGAAACCAATTCATAAGAAATAATATATTTTCCATATTCACCCACTAAGAATAAAAATGAATACATTTCCATAAAAATTTATTCATAGAGATCATGCTTCAAATATAAATATTCATTTTTATTATAAAATCTATGAACCATATTATGAGGAAATTTTAATCATTGGAATATATTTAAATGAAATATTATTTTTTATAAAAAAAAGTACATTTCTAAACACTTTTGAAAATTTTATTTTACACATATTAAAAGAAAACCCCAAAACTATGTGAGGAAATATTATTCATACATGTTAATTATAGTTTGATTATATCTAGAAAAAAACATCAAACATCAAAAAATAACTCTGAATAAGATTCTCAAAACAATCACATTTACATTTAAATCAATTTCCTTGAAACATAGTATAAATATGTTACCTGATACTCAATCCTTTTAAAATTATCTTTCTTAATATGATAATAATGGTTTATTTTATAAATTATTTAAAATGTAACATTATATACATTAAAAAAATTAGAAATACTAATAAGATATTATGGAATAATGAATAGAATTGTCACAACATGACCTACTAGGCCTCCTCATTTCCCAATAGTGAGATGATATTGGAACACTAATCCAAACTCAATTAGGATAGGGGATGGAAACTAGTGTGGAGTATGTATCAGGTGATTCGATTTATCATCCTATGTTTATGAAAGAACACATCCAATATATCATTAGACAAATTTCAAGTAGGAATAATTAATACTGAAGCCTCTAATGTGTAATAAAATAAATTCAACAACCTTTATGTAAACATTAGAGTATATAAATAAATCCAAGTACTAAGAGAGGATAAATACACACCTAAAATGTGTTGTGTGTATCAACCAAAAAGTATTATGAGGATGAACGTGATGGACCAACTTGTGATATGAAGAACTAACCACCATAGGTGGTCAAAATATTCTGTAATATGAATGTACCACGTAATCCAAGTCCACTATAGTCTCTTCTATGATACCTTTCATCTGAATATGTCTTGAAACACCTATAAAAATTTCATATAAGGTAATATATATACATACATATTAATATAAATAAAATGTATCAACAATAATAGGATAGTAATCTAAACCCAACTAAAAATAGATGGAAAATGCTAACCTAAATATACTCCTAATGGTGAATCCACATTTGATGAGATATGAATATTAGTCCTCAGATTTAGATATGAATGATGCCTTTATTCAAATATCAATCGTATAGTGTTTTATTAAATCAATATTTCCAATGGAATGACCTGATGAAATAATTTTGGACCAACACATCATGAAAATATTCCTCAGTATACCGAATACTAACTCGGATAGAGGTCCTTATATCCACCGATGCATGATGAAAGGGGAGTAACTACTTCACAGAGAGAGGAACCATGATCTAGTAATGTGGAGGAGTGTTGAATAAATTTTTAGAAATTATATAGGGGTCCTACACCTTAAAAAACCCAAATGTTAGAGGAGTAATGAACTGAACATCACCCAAATGATCTCACTCGATCCATTTCATTGGACAACATCATCAGAAAAATAATCTCAATAATGTAAATTTTTTCTATATCATTTATGCCAAATCCAAGGCTATAGTTTATTCATACAGGGAATTCTACATGGAATTGTCTACCAATAGGTCCAAATCCGAGTCCAACATAAGAATATAGAGCTTTTAGATTATGTTTATAAAAGAACCCGACATTTCCATAAAGAGAACATGGAATCAATTCCAAATCCCATCCCTTACCTTGTATTTCAACCATATGTAGAATTTAAAAACCCATGTTCATTATGTGATATAAGAGAGATGAAGTGTGTTGTACCTCCTAGGATCATGGGGGTTTCCTCCACTCAACATTGGTCGTATACAGATTTTCTGTCAAAAACCATGTTAGAACAACCCCATGGCATGTGATATTTAAATTGTTATCAAGACCAATAAATTAGAAAACATTTTCTAAATAGAATAATTTTATAATAAAAATATTTTTTTTGGGTTTTCTTATATTGTAAATTAAATCTCCCATATCATCATTAATTTTACATTTCGGCCACAAATCCCTCAGGAAACTCTTATAACATGTGTTGACCATCATCATGGCTCAACAAATTGATATATTTGTTCCCTTATCTTCATGAAAACCTACCATCATTTTTCCTCAATGAAATATACTCACACTAGTTAGCAAACCTATATAATTTTATCCTATTTTTGATTTCTGTAATTAACAATACTTCTCATTCATTGTATAAAACATGCTTCTAAACAAACTAAAATAATAAGTTAACACAATGATCATATTCCCAATTAAATTTTTACCCATATATTGTCTAAAAATAGGTTAAATTAAAATCAATGAATAATATATGTATAATGGTGGTTAAAATCCATTAAATATAAATATTAATAATCATAGATGGAAATGATAGGTTTGGACTTCATACTCTGTAGTATAAAAATATTATCAATATATAAATACTATTAAATTTATGAATTTAACTGGATTATAAATGGGAAATTTATTAGTAGATGTTAGGAACTAACATGTATTCTTAAAAAAATCCCATCATTATAAAAATAATAAAAAATAACCACCTCAACAATTTATTGATGATTTGTGAAAAACATGATCACTAGTGATGTCATTGAAGAAAATTTTATATTCATTATCAATTCTAAAATTACCTGTGATCTCAAGATGTCGATCATTTATTTCTTCAAATTTCAATCAGAGAAGGTCTATCCCCAAGGTGATATCTTCCTAAAAACTAAATATCTAATAATTATGTAGACCACATTTTAAATTATAAAAAATGTAATGATATATGGGTTACTTCAAGGATAAACCTTTAAAACAAATAAAATTAAGTTAATAATTATTTTTCATTTTAATCATTGTGTTATAGAACATTATTCTAAAACCTAATTTGTAAGAAACAGTTGTAAAATCTAGGGAAACAACCCATTATATATTCTACCATAATCTTTATATTCTCATATAAATATATAAATAATCATACAAAAATTTTAAAAAAAATATGTGTGCAAATTTTTTAATGAAATATATGTAATATTTATAATATACTATGAAACCCATAACACAATAAAAACTAAAAAGCTAGATATATATATGTATAAAAATACAAAAAGTGTCTACAGAAAATAGTTTCATTAAGTTCTCGGAAATATCATGTATTTTCGCCTAAAAACAAAAAACCAAACCAAAATAGAGGGGGCTCTAGTCTCATATCTAACTCTCACACACCCATTTGAATTCTCAGAAGATCCAATGAATCCAAAAAAGTCACACTTATGGGATAATCACCCATGAAAGATCATATTCAACACATCCATTGGGGACATCGAGTACTCATAAAAATTTTCATCAAATTAAACATCCTACTCACATGAGTGATTATTGTGTTATAATTCATGCACATATTCCCTCAATTTTTTAAAAAGGATGAAATGATGAACTAGATTATATTGTATTGGAATTACTAGGACATAAGAAACCTCTTTAACATTTCTCATTATTTTAAATTGACTGATAAACCTTGGGGATGAATTTCAGACTTACCTAACCTCTGAAAACCACATCATGTTGTGACCTTTAGGAACACATATTTTTTCAAAATGTCCACATGTTTCATTACATAAAACTATCTCAAATAAAAATAGATTATAAAAAAACTACTACTAAATAAAATTACAATTTAGTAGAAAAAGTTATATACCTACCATGTTTTATCTACCAATAATGTGGCATTACAAACTCAATATCTTATAATTTTCATGATTTCTAAAATTAAAATAATTAGACTATTGAATTTTTACAAGAATGGATGAATAGAAAACCCCAGAAAAGATTGAATGTAAGGAAACATAAACTAGTGTTATTTTTTAAAAATATTAAACTCAACCAGAAGTGTGAAAGAAATCATAAAATTTTTTAGGAGATCGATTGGGGTAACTATTTTTTCCCTTTAACCCCATCTAGAATTACCTATGTCGACCAAAATATCAAAATATGAAATCTATATCAACATAAGCACCATAAAATAAATATCATTTCAGAAGATAATGTTTATTACGACTCTCACTCCCAAACTCCCCTCAAATAAATTAGATTTCATCCCCAAGAAATCACCGCTGAATCGGGGAACTATAGAATATATTTCAAATATGGCTAAATATAAGAAGAATTGAATATAAACACCCCACATGAAAAAATTAATTAAAAAATCATTGACACATTTCCCATTCCTAAAATCTCACACCATCATACATAACCTTTCTACACATACTCATCCTCATGGACATGATATAGTTTAAAAATGAAGAAGATGGAATAAAAATGTATATTAAAAATAAATTATATAATTTAATAATGGAAGACTTATTTTTTCATATTATGTAGTTACATATGACATACTAGTCTAAAAAATGAACAAGGAAATATAAAACAAATAATAGATATATGTAATCCCAATTGAAAATGAATACCTTAATGCTTCCACTCTCACCTACTTAATTTTACATATATATTAACTAAGGATTACAACATTATGTTTCCTATCAATTTTAGTGCATAGATATCATGTCTCTATTGATAAATAGTCCAATGATATCTCTTATTTATCTATTATATGTCATTTATGTTTTTTCATTATCAATATCATGTATCTCACAAAATAATTATCCATTTAAATATCATATTTTATTCATGGAATCCAAAGGATATAATCCACTTATGTCTTCCATGATATATATAATTCATCAGCATCACTTATCATTATATCATTAGATATTAGATATATCTCATCACCCTTCATTATTATTGGATCCCATCGACCCCCATCAAACAGCTCCAGATAATTTCATTAATCCATTGAAATGTGTTTTCTAAATTCTCTCTAAATGATATCTAGTATATCGAAGATAAAATGTTTTAAATAAATTTTATATCTATTTTATATATGTAGTTTTGGTGTAATTGTTTTCTTATATTGTGAAATGTATCTCATATAATTAAAATGCATCGTAGACACAATATTGAGGGTAAGAGAAAATATCCACAAAACATCAGACCACAATGAAATCTAGGACATCATGTACATAAGAAACCACTTCTTCTTGGCTTCTTTACCTCATATCCTCATCAAGTACCAATATAGTGGCTTACACTTTTACCTCCCTTATTTTAGTCATTTTTCTCCATTTTCAAATATTTTTCATAAAAAAACATATAAATATTCCCAAATAAATATTAATAAAATCTATGAAACCCTTGACAATGAATTTAAAATAAATTTGATAACCAATTGATTTATATTTAATTTTTTCATTATATTTTTTCATCAAATCCCAAAATAATTGAACCTTACTTTTTATAAATCATTTGTGTACACTCAAAAAACATAGTCCAACCATGATAAATATATTCAAATTTCATTTCCAATAATGAAAAAAATTACATATGGGTATTAACAACATTATTTAATCACATAATAATATGAGGTAAAATATTGATTTTTCATTAAAACATATCCTCTATATATTTCATATTCTCCAACGAAATTGGTGGATCATTCCCTAATATACATTCATATTTCATAATCTATAATTACTAAGAATCTCTCACATAATTTACCTCACATTATAAATTTTCCTCTCATCTCCTAATTTATATATTTATATAATATTATACTTATAAAACAAATAAATGAACATATCCATAATCATATATTTGATCCCAAATCACTATATTATACATTAAATGATCACAAATAATCTTGAGGGCTTAAAAATAACGATCAAATGACTAATATTCTTAAGTGTTTTTAGTTAATTTATGTAAAAATAATTCATAATGTATGTTTGACACATAATAAAAATACATGATAATTAATGAAAAATTATAAATAAATACTCATATTCATTATACAATCTACCCCACATCAACAAACACAATGTAATTTGTTGAAAAATTATTAATACAGTTAAAATATCCATATGAGTTTTATATCCTACCAATTTAATTTTTTAATATTCATTATTTGAATTGTCTCATATCCAATCTAACTGAAATTGATCAAGAACATAGAGATGAACCAAATAATTATAAATAAATGTTCACTTAGAAATGAGTAAATAATTTATTTTATACTGTAGTTGTAGAAAACATATGCACTATTTTAGTTATTTGGAATATTTATAGACTATTTGATTTTAAATACACCAAACCATCATAATATTTTAAAAATTATTCCATGTTCGTTGACCATTCATATTTTTAATATCACAAGATTTGATAATTATCAATTAACAGAAATTTAATAAATAATTAATACACCCAATTTTGTTGTACCTTATAAAGCCCATTATTTAGAGCATCCAAGAGAGGTAAAATAATAAGAATTTTTCATTTTCCAAACCTAAAAAAAATCAACAAATAATTCAATAGAAAAATCATTTACAAGAAAATCTATTTCATAAAAATACCATGACTAAAACCATGCTCATCGAACCACCCACAAAAAGTGTCACCATCACCCACCTTCCACTTATGGAATACGGTGGTGTAATAAAGGAATATATATCAAGACCCTAGTAGTATTAATCTGTATATTTTGGTAGATATTAAAAATATTTTTAGAAATAACATTTTCATTATCCCATTATAAATGATAAAATATAAATTTTTTATAAAAAATAAATTTTTGTAGAACAAAACAGAACATAAATTTTGTCGAAAATATATCATATCAATAAAAAAACTATTTTGATAAATTATATATTTTTTAAAAATATTATATATTAATAAATTATTATTATTAAATAATATCTATTAAATATAAAAGGTAAAATAAATTTTTATGTCGAAGGCAATTGTTTTTTGGATCTGGGAACTTTTATGGTAAAAATTTCAACCAATGTGGATTATTAATTATAAAGTGTAAATTATGATACCTATAGATTAGTATTTATATTATTTATATTATTTTTGAAATCATATATAGAAATTGTTGAATGGTGATGTAATGGCCCAGACCTCTCCGGCCCATTCCTTTGTCAAAAAGAAGGTCATAAAGTGTTCTGGAGGGTAAAATGAACTTTTCCAACACTTTTCAGAATTTTGAAACCACACACCATGTAGTGTGAGTACATGTTGTGTACCCCCTCACAGGGTATATACCGTGTTAGAGCCGTTTACTTATCGTGTGAAATAAATGGGTACATGCCGTGTGCCCCATACTACACACCGTGTAGTCCCTCCCCGTGTACGTGTTACCCTCAAACCGTGTGTTGACCAGTCAACGACCATATGTTGTGTTGGAGACATGTCCTTTCCATGTTAAATAAATGGGTACATGACGTGTGACCCATAATAATCTCCGTGTATTCCCTCCCCATGTACGCGTTACCTTCAAACCTTGTTTTGACCAGTCAATGGCCACATTCTGCGTTGAAGGCCGTGTTGGAAGCCACGTGGTGACTGTGTGAAATGGCCGAGTACACACTGTGTACCATAAATTACACTCCATGTACTTTTTTTTCTCACCTATAAATGGAGGGGTCCCCACCTCCTTTTGGACTCACTCCTCTCCTCCCCTTTCCCTCGAGCAGAGCTCTCCCAAGAGACTCAAAAGATCTTTTCTTCCATAACATCTTTGTCCGAGCTCCAATTTACGATCCGTCAGCGGCCATGCGATCGTAATGAAGAGGCAGAACTTATGAGGATGGATTTTTCACTTTCCTTTCATCCTTCCTTCCCAGCATCCACCCAAGGAGGTTTTTATGGGTTTTTTCAGAAGCGACGGATGCCGACAGACGTCTTCTAAAGTTGATCTGGGGGAGCATTGTTATCAGAACCTGTTGAGTTAGTTATATTACCTTCGTCTCTCTAAATTGTGCATCATGCAGGGTGGGTGTCCTCTTGGTTATGTGAAACACTTTTGAACCAGTTTAATGATGATAATAATTGGCTTATATAACGGGGTTGGGATGTTTGTGATTACTGTTACATTATTTTTATTATATACTGTAATATTATGTTGTGAATTGAATAGGCTTATGCCTACTAAAAATCATGGCCATTGGGGGACATTGCATGCACAATTAATTGTTTCCATATCTTTTCTAGACCATTTATGGATGGAATCTTTATGGAATGTGGAAATTGGTTAATCACGTAAAGTTGGCAAATTAAATGAAAATATGGAACCCTTGTGTGATCACCCCAATTGAAAAAAACTTAAATAATAAACATATGGGTGCTTTTGGGGTTAATTTATGTGAAGGGGGTGTTTTTGTGGGTTTTTGTGGATCGGGTGAGCATAGGGGATGCGGTTGGCTTGGTTGTGGGTTGGTGTGAATGCTATGTTAGTGATGGGCAGCGGGGAAATGATAAATGGTATCAAGGGGTGATGATGTATGGTGTGGTTGTGGTTATGGTGGTTGGCAGAGGGGATGCAGGGTTGGTTTTGAATGTGAACGAACTATGGGTTGTGAATAATAAATAAAATGTGGACGAGTTAATGAATTTTGGGGCATGGTAATAGAACAGAAATAATAATCAATGGGATTGGTTGGTCAATAAGAAGGGACTTATTGTGTTTCTTGTATTTTCTTAACTTGATTTGTGGATGGAAGGGCTATGTTTTATGAACGTTTGATATGGTTGATGGCAGTTGATTGCCCAGTAGTTATGGAACTAATAAACTGATTCTGTTGAAACATGAAAACCTAAATGGGGTTGGGGTTGTTTTTGGTATGCATGCTTCGTAGTAGCAGGGTCGAGGCACGTGATCAGTTATCTGATTGGAAGCCATAGGATGGGCTGAGTTTTTGGTATATATATATATATACCGTTATCTTTGTGTTTTATCACACCCCACCCATGTTGAGCACTTAGTGCCGAACACTCCCATTTCATGGGAGAGGGTGTTTTTCCCTTTTAGATACTAGCTCATTCATGCTCCTTCTTTCCTAGGTTGTGATGGCTTGAGGTGACCATACACCTAAGACACTTCGGCTAGGTTTCGATTGGGGTGGTTTTAGCCCAATACTCATTGGGCATGTTTTACTGTTTCCCAAGAATCTTCAGGATGAGGCCCAGGTGTGTGCGGGTGGGATACGTGGTTGTGAGGCCCAGTTGTGTGAGGGTGGGATACGTGATTGTGAGCCCCAGGTGTGTGCGGACGGGATGTGTGGTTCTTGAGGCCCAGGTGTGTGCGGGCGGGATGCGAGGTTGTGAGGCCCAGGTGTGTCTGGGCGGGATCTGTGGTTGTGAGGCCCAGGTGTGTGCGGGTGGGATGTGAGGTTCTTGAGGCCCAGGTGTGTGCAGGCGGGAAGAGTGTGGAAGCATCAAGACATTCTCCATTAGGAAGAGCAGCTAACTAATTGGAAATGGTGCGGGGTACCCAATACTCTGGTTGTTATATAATACTACTACCTATTGTTTTGTGTTTTGGTGAGCGTGGTTGGTGAGGTTGGGTGGATAGAATTCCTTAATAGGTTTTGGTTTCTTCTGTTGTTCTCACGGGACATTAGGATGTCTCCACACTTGTGCACAAGAGCTTTAGGTTTCCCTACTGAGTAAACTTGTATGCTCACGCTATGTTTACTTTCAGGTTTCCAGGAGGACTACCAGGGTCATACGGGACCCTACTAGTCGGGACAGTTGGAGTTGTTGGTGTTTCTATACTCTTGTTTCTTTTGGTATTGTACTTTTGAGCTTTCTTGTACATGTACCTTGATTCAAAACTATTTAAACATGCATGTGGGATTGGTTTGGGTTTATTTACTTGTCTTTAATTTATTTTATTTTGGTGGTGTACTCATCCTATTTCCCGATCTTAAATAGTAAAAAGTGTAATTCCTCCCATATTTGTGAAAACTCATACCCTTGGTGCTAGTCACCACTCCGGGGCCTACTAGAGGCGGGACTCGGGGGGTCATTATCTCCCTTCCACTACTTCCAGCTCATGAGGGGAATCTTTGGTGGGAGGGGGTCGTGAAAGAATGATTTCTGAGGTGATGGTTAAGAGATAAGATAGAGTTCAGGGTTAGGAACAGTGAGGATTACATGGGATGGTAGGGAAACAGTGTTGATTGATCATTGGTGATTGACATAGGCTAGGGAATATCGGCTAGGACACGGTATTTTAGGGCCCCCCGTGATCCGATGCAAGGAATCAGAGCCTACCGAACGACCAAGTGAGACTGTATTGATTACAGGGTAGAGACCCCAGGTAAGGTACATGCATCATCATGATTGTTTTTTAATTGATTTGGGTGTTCTGGGAATGAAATTGAATAAAATGATAAAATGAAACCTTGAGAAATTCTTTGTTACTTGGGATTAGGCGATCCTTGTTTACCATAGAGCTATGGAACCTGGACGTCGTCCTCCGGTGACTCAGACCGCCGAGGCCCAGCAGATTCAGGTGGTCGATCAGTTGAGGATTGACCTAGTGGGGGAAGATAGCCAGTGGCAGAAGACTCTCCATTTTTCTAGAGGCAAACCCTCAAGAAGTATGAGGGTAGTACTTCAGATACAAAGATGGAGGGGTTGCTTGAGGAGCTAGGGATCAATTTTACCTTGATCTATGATTCGAGGGAGTACTGGGTTCACCTAGAAGTCAGTCAGTTGAGAGGTGCGGTGCGACAGTGGTGGACGTTCTACCTCAGAGAAAGGATAGAGGCAGAGGTTCAATGGGCTGTCTTTGAGAAGGAATTCTGAGAGGAATTTCATTATTCTATGATCAAGGTGGAGAAATGACAGAAGATACTCTCCATCCGACAGGGAAGTATGTTAGTACGAGAGTTGGGGATCATGTTTGAAGATCTCTTACGCATTGATCCAGATCTCTTTCTGGATGAGGAGTCTCGGGTGGGACGTTTGGAGGAGGTGCTTCGTCTTTCGCTGAAGTATGCTATCACCCCCTTCACCCTTTCTATGTACATGGTAGTATAGAAGAGGCCATAGGCTGTAGAGAGGATGCACTCGCAGGGAGGTGCACTACATGTGGGAATCCAGACAGGTTCGTCGAAGGAGAAGGCAGTAAGCAGCAGGACTCCTGCGACGGGACCTTTTAGGTTCAGGCCAGTGGGGATCAGGCCCGAGCAGTTCCAGTTCAGATCTTCAGGTCCTCATCCCTTTTTCACGAGCCCAGGAATAAGTTATTTTTCTTGTGGAGGTTTTGGGAACATTAAGAGTTGGTACCTGACCCAAGAAAAGTACGGTGGAGGTGGGCAGGTTCTGCGCCCACCTCAGCAGCACCAGTAGTCGGAGAGGCCCTTCCAGCAGCAGCATGACCATGATCCTCCGACGGTAGACTTTGAGGGAGGAGGCTGACCTCAGGGTGGTCCTCGGGGACCTCGACCAGGGCGTGGTCGGGGAGGTGGATGACATCAGAGAGGCAGAGGAGCTGGGCGTGCACAGTTACACGCAGCAGAGTTGGCAGCTCAAGCAGTACTAGAGGTGGTGCGAGGTAGGATTTGTTTGTTCAACACTCTCGTTTCTGCTTTGTTTGATTCAAGATCTTCTCACTCCTTTTTTTCACCCAATATAGCCCATGCTTTTGATCTAGATGTAGAGAGACTTTCCGTACCCCTGGTGTTGAGTACACCAGTTGGAGGACCGACCATCGTATCTTGTGTTTGTCGGGGATGTTGGCAGACGTTGGGACTGCATCAATCTAGTGAGGATGTTCTTTTTCTACAGATGCACCCATACGATGTCATCCTAGTAATCGACTGGTTGTTTTATGTTAGTGTTGTTATCGAATGATTTTGAAGAAGAGTCATGTTCTTCGACGTGGACGGGAAATGTGTATCTTTTGTTGGCGAGAGGAGCTATCATGTGGGAAGTCAGCATGTGAAGCCTCTCCTTTCCTTGTTAGGCGGGTTATCAGTGGTTTCAGTTGATTCAGAGATGATGGATGTCCCCGAGTTTGTTGGGGAATTACTTGATGTTTTTCCCGAGGAGGATGTGACTCTACCCCCAAAACGTGAAGTTGAGTTTGTGATAGACTTACAACATGGTTCCCATCTGACTTCAATGGCCCCTTATTGGATGGAACCTTCGGAGTTGCGGGAGTTGCAGATTCAGATTGATGATCTGATGGAGAAGGGTTTTGATTGACCTAGCGTGTCGCCATGGGGTGCTCTTGTTTTGTTCGTGAAGATGGAAGATGGTGGAATCAGGTTATGCATAGACTACCGATGGTTAAATCAGGTAACGTTCAAGAAGAATTACCCCCTTCCAAGGATATATGATCTCTTTGACCAGCTGAGGAGAGGAGGTTGGTTTTATAAGATTGATCTACAATCTGGATATCGTCATCTGAGGGTGAATGACAGTGACATATCGAAGACGGATTTCAGGTGCAGGTATGGGCACTTCATGTTTGTAGTGATTCCGTTTGGAGTTACGAATGCACCAGTTGTATTAATGGGACTTATGAACATTTTCTTCTGAGAGTGTCTAGACCGGATCGACATTGTGTTTATCGATGACATCCGGATCAACTCAAGATCAGAGGAGGAGAACTTTGAGCATCTCAGGGATGTCTTAAGAAGACCATCGACACCACCAGCTTTATGGGAAATTTTTGAAGTGTAAGTTCTTGACACAAGAAGTACACTTCCTTGGGCACATAGTGTCTCATCATGGAGTTTCATCGGTCCCGTCGAAGGTGGAAGAAGTTGTTTCTTGGGCAGCCCCCAAGAGTGTGGCAGAAGTTTGTAGTTTCCTAGGGTTAGTAGGTTACTATCGAAGTTTTGTTTCGGAATTCTCTCAAGTTGATGCTCCATTAACATATTTGACTAGGAAGAACCAGGTCTTTCTATGGAGCGAGCAGTGCCAGAAAGAATTTGGAAACCTGAAGGAGAAGTTGGGCAGTTCCCTAGTACTTAGATTTCTAGAGGGAGGGTTGTTGTATGAGGTGTTTTGTGATGCTTTTGGCCTTGGTTTGGGGTGATTACTAATTAATAAGAATGGTTTGATCTATTATGGGTCTAGGCAGTTGCGCACTCACGAGCGTAACAATTTCACCCATGACCTGGAGCTTGTAGTAGTAGTGTTCGCACTGAATTTGTGGCAACATTAACTCTTTGAGGAGTGATTTCTGGTCTTCTCAGATCACAATAGATTACGTTATATCTTCACCCAATGTGACTTGAACTTGCGACAACGGAGATGGGTTGAGTTTCTCTAATACTATGACTTCGATATCTCCTACACTAAAGTTAAGGGTAACGTTGTGGATGATTCCTTGATTAGTATGTCTCATAAGGAAGTGGTTTGGGAATCCACTGATTCTCAGAAAGAGATGGGAGAGTTGGCCACCTTCTACATGGATTCAAGGGTAGAAGGTGTTTGAGGCTGTTCGTTTCAGATGACGGTGCAGTCCTCCTTGTTCCAGCGGGTGGAAGATTCTTAGTGGGGGGACTTCGAGGCAGAAGCAAGGTGGGATCGTGTCGATCAGGGAAACACTACAGAAGGATAGTCAGAGGATAGCTGACATCGGATGTTTTTCCATGGAAGTTTGTTTGTCAGGAGGGGATTCATGAGGGAGTTCTCTATGAGTTCCATAGCTCAGCCTTGGCGGTACATTCGGGAGTTTCAAAAATGTACCAAGGCCCGAGGGAACAGTTTTCGTGTCCTAGGGTGAAACGATCAGTGGCAGAATTTGTGGCTAAGTGCCTAGTGTGTTAGCAAGTAAAGGCTGGACACTGTGTTCCCAGTGGTTTGTTTCATCCATTAGATGTCCCCGAGTGGAAGTGGGATGATATCTCTATGGACTTAATCATAGGACTACCCAGATCTTAGGGAGGTTATGATGCTATCTGGGTGGTGGAGGATCCTCTAATGAAATCGGCTCACTTCATAGCAGTTATGGAGTAAGGCCTGGTGAGTACCTTAGCATAGAGGTACGTGGATGAGGTGGTGTGTTTTCATGGTGTTCCAAAGAATATCATCTCATACTAGGATACACGGTTTTCAACACAAGTCTGGAGGGGGTTACAACATGCTTTTGGTACGCAGCTACGCCTTAGCACTGCATTCCAACCCCAGACCGATGGGCAGACAAAGCAGACTATCCATACATTTGAGGACATGTTGCAAGAATGAGTTCTAGATTTCGGAGGTTCATGGGTACAACACGTGACTTTAGTAGAGTTTCCCTACAAAAACAGCTTCCACTCTACTATTGGCATGGAACTGTTTGAGGCATTGTATGGAAGACGATGTCGTTCACCCATTTACTGGGCAGAGGTTGGTGAGACAGGTGCTCTTGGGACAGAGGTAGTGTAGAGGACCACAGAGAAAGTCCATCTTGTACATGAGAGGATGAAAGAAGCTCAGGACCGATAGATTTCCTATGTTTATCGTAGGAGGAGGCCCTTGGAGTTCGAGGTGGGAGATAATGTGTTCTTGATGGTTTCCCCTCGATGGGGGTAGTAGAGGTTTGGGAAAGGGAACAAACTCTCACCTAGGTTCATCGAACCATTTGAGGTGTTGAGGCGATTCAGCGAGGTGGCATATCAGCTAGCCATGCCACCTCAGTTGGATAAGGTTCATGAAATCTTTCACGTCTCCCATCTATGTTGATACATACACAATGGCTCTCATGTTATCGATTGGGTAGAGTTAGATATCAGAGATGACAAGACCATCGAATAACGACCAGTTAGAATCAAGGATCGTAAAGAGAAGGTGCTCCGTTGATGATCCATTCCCTTTGTTCATGTGTTGTGGAGGCATGGAAGTCTCAAGGAGAGCATTTGGGAGAAAGAGGCTCAGATGCACGCTGAGTACCTAGAGTTTTTTTGACTTGTTTTTACTTTGTTCTTGTGAGCCTTGTTTTGATGTTATACTTTGTACCTTTGATATATGGAATTCTTGGCTTGTCGGTTATGAGACCTTTTGTTTCCTTGTTCTTTGGAAGTGTGTACCATGTCCGAATCTGTGGAAAAAGGGATAAACCATATCCTTAATCGAGGCACATTAATGCTGATGTGATTGAACCCGCGCAGGCAAGTCAGTGCCGCCTAAAGTAGATAATATCTCTACATAGGAGAAACAATTTCCCCAAACCACATGTTCGAGTATTGTGTTGGTTGTGTGGTTTTGGGGGTAGTGCAAGTTGAAAAATCCTAATGTATGAAAGTGGGAAGACCCAATTCTTAATAGAGACACATTAATGAGAATGTGATTAAACCCGTGCAGGTGAGTCAGTGCCACCTAAAGCTGATAATATGTCGACATAGGAGAAGGAATTCTGAACACATATGATTAGGTTTGCTGGATGGGTTCCTGTTATAACGAGGGCCCTAAGTGGTATCTTGTTAGGTTCCTCTAGGATGGATTTTGAATTCTCAAGGACGAGAATGTTTTAAGAGGTATCTAATGTAATGGACCGGACCTCTCCGGCCCATTCCTTTGTCAAAATGATGGTCACAAAGTGTTCTGGAGGGTAAAATAGTCATTTCCCACACTTTTCAGAATTTTGAAACTACACGCCATGTCGTGTGAGTACACGCCATGTACCCCCTCTCCAAGTATACCCCGTGTTGGAGTCGTTCCCTCGCCGTGTGAAATAAATGGGTACACGTTGTGTGCCCCATACTACATGTCGTGTAGTCCCTCCCTGTATATGTGTTACCCTCAAATCGTGTGTCGACCAGTCAATAGACGTGTGCCATGTTAGAGTCGTGTCCTTGCTGTGTGAAATAAATGGGTACAAGAAGTGTGTCCCAAACTACACGTCATGTAGTCCCTCCCCTCATACGGGTTACCTTCAAACCGTGTGTTGACCAGTCAACGACCGTGTGCCATGTTGAAGGCCGTGTTGGAAGCCACGTGGTGACTGTGTGAAATGGTCGAGTACAAGCCGCATAGCATAAAGTACATGCCATGTACTTTTGATTTTCTCACCTATAAAAGGAGGGGTACCCTACTCGTTTCCCACCCACTCCTCTCCTCCCCTTTCCCTCAAGAATAGCTCTCCCAAGAGACTCTAAGGCTCTTTTCTTCCATAACTTCTTCGTCCGAGCTCCGATTTACGATCAGTCAGCGTCCACGGGATCGTAACGGTGAGGCGGAACTTCTGAGATTGGATTTGTTGTTGTCCATTTTTCCTTTCCTTCCCAGTGTCCACCCAAGGAGGGTTTTCTGGGTTTTTCTAGAAGCGATGGACGCCGATGGACGTCTTCTAAAGTTGATCCGAGGGAGCATTGTTATCAGAACCTATTGAGGTATGAATATTACCATCGTCTCACTAAATTGTGCATCATGCGGGGTGGGTGTCCTGTTGTTTATTTGAAACACTTTTTAACAGGTTTAATGAAGATGATAACTGGCTTATATAATGGGGTTTGGAATTTTGTGATTACTGTTACATTATTTTTTTATATCCTGTGATATTATGTTGTGGATTGAATAGGCTTATGCATACTGAAAATCACGGTCGTTGGGGGCCTTTACTTTTTCAATTAAATGTTTCCCTATCTTTCTAGACTATTTATGGATGCAAACGTTATGGAATTTGGAAATTGGTTAATCACGTAAAGTTGGAAAATTAAAGGAAAATCTGGAACCATTGTGTGATCACCCTGGTTGAAAAAAACTAAAATAATAAACATGTGGGTGTTGTTTGGGGTTAATTTATGTGAAGTGTTTTTTTGTGGGTTGTTGTGGATCAGGTGAGTAGCAGGGATGCGGTTAGCTTGGTTTTCGGTTGGTGTGAATGCTATGTTAGTGATGGGCATCGGGGTTGCGATAAATGGTATTAAGGGGTGATGATGTACGGTGTGGTTGTGGTTATGGTGGTTTCCAGCGAGGCTGCAGGGTTGGGTTTGTATGTGAACGAACTATGGGTTGTGAATAATAAATAAAATGTGGAAGATTTAATGAATGGTGGGTCTTGGTAATGGAATGGAAATAATAATCAATGGGATTGGTTGGTCAATTAGAAGGGACTTGTTGTGTTTCTTGTATTTTCCTAACCTAATTTGTGGATGGCATGGATATGTTTTACCAACGTTTGATATAGTTGATTTTGGTTGATTTCCCATTAGTTAAGGAACTAATAAACTGGTTCTATTGAAACATGAAAACCTAAATGGGGTTGGGGTTGTTTGTGGTATGCATGCTTCATAGTAGCAGTGCCGAGGCACGTGCTCAGTTCTCAAATTAGAAGCCATAGGTTGTCCGGAGTGTTTGGTATATATATATATATCTGTATCTTTGGGTGTTATCGTATCCCACCCTTGTTGAGCACTTAGTGATGAACAATCCCATTTCATGGGAGTGGGTGTTTTTCCCCTTAGTTACTAGATCCTTTCTGATCTTTATTCCCTAGGTTGTGATGGCTTGATGCGACCTTAAACCCAATACGCTTCAGGTATGTTTCTATTGGGGTGGTATTAGCCCAAGACTCTTCAGGAAGGTTTTACTGTTTCCCATGAATATTCGGGATGCGGCCTAGGTGTGTGCGGGTGGGATACGTGGAATAGAGGCCCAGGTGTATGCGTGCAGGATATGTGGTTGTGAAGCCCAGGTGTGTGTGGGTGGGATGTCTGGTTCTTGAGGTGTTGGTGTGTTTGGTCAGGATGTGCGGTTGTGAGGCCCATGTGTGTGCGGTTGGGATATGTGGTTGTGAGGCCCAGGTGTGTGCGGGTGAGATGTGTGGTTCTTGAGGCCCAGGTGTGTGCGGGTGGGAAGAGTGTGGTAGCGTTAGGAAGTTCACCATTAGGAACAGTAGATAACTAATGGGAAATGGTGCGGCGTACCCAATACTCTTGTTCTTATATACTACTACTGCCTATTGTTTTGTGTTTAGGTGAGCGTGGTTGGTGAGGTTAGGTGGATAGAACTCCTTGATAGGTTTTGGTTTCTTCTGTTGTTATCATGTGATATTATGATATCTCCCCACTTGTTCATGAGATCTTTAGGTTTCCCTACTGAGTATACTTGTATGCTCACCCTACATTTACTTTCAGGTTTCCAGGAGGACAACCAGTGCTGTGCCAGACCCTACTAATCGGGACAGTTGGAGTTGTGGCAGTTATTGTACTCTTGTTTCTTTTGGTATTGTACTTTTGTTCTTTCTTGTACTTGTACCTTGTTTTCGAACTATTTAAACATTCATGTGGGATTGGTTTGGGTTTATATACTTTTCTTTCCTTTATTTTCTTTTGGTGGTTGACTCATCCAATTTCCCGATCATAAATAGTAAAAAGGGTAATGCCTCCCATATTTGTGAAACCTCATACCCCTGGTGCTAGTCGAAACTCTGGGCCTTAATGGAGATGGGACTTGGTGAGTCATTATCTCCCTTCCACCATTTCCAGATCAAGAAGGGTAAATTTAGTGGGAGGGGGTTGTGACAGGTGAATTTTTTATAATTTTCTAACATTGTCGATTTCTTGGGTAAAAAATAAATATATTATAATTATATTTTATGCATTATAACATCCTAAGACCCTAAATGTGATGTTATAAATAATATTATGAGTATCTATGACCAATATTATTTCTCACATAAAAATTTATTTTAAAAAAACTATTTGATTGATTTTTTAAATCATTAATGAATTATACAAATCTTTTATTATATTTCATGGGTATAGAATATATTGTTTTTAAAACATACTCACTTCCACATAAATAATGAAATTATTTTAAGTATTTCCGATTTTACACTTATAAAATAATTAAATCCATATACCATTGTAGAATCAATGTTAGAATCCATGGGATGGTTTCTGGACTGAATTAATTTATTTTATAGTGTTCTACACTTTTGTTTTGAAAATAATTAACAATCATCCTATATTTTTCTATTAAAATACACATAACCACCCATTACACATCACCCAAAACCCTTTAATCTTATTTTTTATCATCCCTTACCTATATAAAGGCATCCCATGGTGTTAGAATTATCTTAAGAAGCTCCCTATATTCATTTAGTTGTTCCATAGAATGGTATAGGATCCTCTCCTTCTCCTCTTTTTTCAAGAACAATGTCTATATTATTCTTCTTATTCCAAATAATAAATTTGGTGAAGTGTTTTTACATTCCAAATATTCTATAATTATTATTCCATTATTATTAGATACCCTTTTAATTTCATTAAACCCTTCTATTAATCATTATATACCCTTATTATGCTGTTGAAATTATCCACCTATTTTTCCATGCCAATTTTTTTTGTAGTGAATACTCACCCCCATTTCAAATAATTGATATTCACCAAGTTGTACCTATATTATATTTGTTGGGTAAAATAATTTATTTATACCTCACTCTTTATTATTGGTACTAAATGTGATGAAGTATAGGCAAATGTTGAGTGATATATATTGAATACTTATGCATGTACATGATATTAATGTGAATTATGTGAAATGTTTCTATAGAAATAAAATGCATTGGGTAATATTTATATCTCATGTGATTACATGTATGGTTAACGTTTGGTTATTCTATGAAATAAAGGAAATTATTTCTCAATGGTTATCCTTTACATATACTTATGATGTCATTTTTTTGTTATTTCCTTATTTCCATGTTTCCCCTATGGTATCATCTTATACCATGCTTCTATATTCATGTTTATGATTCTCATTATTCATTTGTCACCTGATATGCCTATTTAATCCCAAATTCTAATTTATGTTTTTAAAATTATATGATTATTCACACATAATGATTTATTGCTCACCCATTTTAATGTATATCCCCTTATTATGCCATGTAGTTTTAGATTATAAAATGAAATTTAATGGGAATGGTGTAGACTATTAAATAATGTAATTATATCATTATTGGTGTAATTATTCTATGTACCCAATATAGTAGGCCTTATGATATATTTGGGTTTTATTATGTTTTATCCTTAGACAATTAGTCATGATGTAATTTAGGTTAATTCTTTCATTTATCCTAGTTGGTATTATATAAAGGTCTATTTAATTTTGGGGACTCAAATCAGAAATTTATATTTATTACCTTTGTTATAAAACTAAACATATAAAAAAATCCCTATATTTTGATAAGGTATAGAGTATGTTGTTTCTAGGAAAAGGAATCCCAATATTGATTGTTGATCCAAATGTGGATTTTGAATAGTTATTTCCTAGTTTAATAATGCTGAAAAGGAAGCATAGAGGTGGACATGATCATCACATAGTTCCCAACAATGAGACAGTATGCACATCTAGTTAAACACTCCCATGGGAAATACTATAGTAAGGTATCAATCTCATTATGAACAATTATGATATTATATAAATTCACCTATGATTTTCTATTTAAAAATTTATAATGGATAAATTTTATTGGAACCTAAATGTTCATAACATATGGAATACATGTCATTGATGAGTGATCCATTTAATATTCATGTATTTCCATTTATATCATCAATAATTTAAAAATAATAATCTATAATTTTTCTATATCTTTTTTAGAAATGGTTTAAAATGAAAAACCAATTCAAAAACCTAGGTGAAGGTCAATGTGATGACTTTCCAAATGTTATCCTTAACTTCAGAGATATGAATTTGGGGTCTTTAAGAAAATACATTATTAATTAACACATGTTTTGAATTAAATCATTAATCAGGAGAAACACTTGAATCCCACTAAAAAGAATAATTTTTAATTGGGACCATGATGTGATAGAGACCTCTAAATATTAAAATATTATATAATACATAAATTATATAAAATAGATCACCTACATAAAAATGATTTCCTCTATCCTGAAATTCTTATAGAATTATATGGTTATATTAGTTTTTTATCATTTGGATATAAGAAGCTAATCAATGATGGATGTATATAAAAAAATCCATTCAAGGTTATAGAACTGATGTTGTGGGAATAATTCAATAAAAAAATTTAAATAAGTGATTTCATTTCACTTTAAAACTTTAAGGAGATATATTTCCCCTAACCTAAAGAAATATAATTAGGTATCCATCAAGATTTATGAAGGTAAATTCACATAACATCCATTATACACCATTGAATTATTCATCTCTAATGAATTTTTATTTTACCACTTTTATGGGGGATAAAGGTGGATTGATGTACAATTGCAGATGATTGAGATTATAACATATATGAGGAAATTGAATAATGTAACCTTATAGTTGAAATAAATATCATTGTATCTCATGGGTCTCATTTTTTTAGGATATGAATATGTTAACATATTTTTTTTAGTTTAATGATAATGAAATATTCTAGGTGTAATAAATTAAAACATCACACTTCTCAAATTAGAAATTCAGAAAAAATTTCATAACATATCCTTATGTATTCATCTATGAATAATTATGATGTATATATATTTAATGAAAAAATATTGGTCGGATAACCTAAATGGTATGATTATGAAATTTTATGAATATTATTTGTCTTTGAATAAGTCGATTATAATTGATAGAAGTCTAACGGTATGATGAAACCATTTCCAATATCAGTATGGAAATGGGAAAAAATGTATTTCACTACTGGATCCCTATGACCTATAAATGAAATAACACCTTCTAAGTTATATTCGATCACCTTATCATGTTAAATTATTTTATTTCTATCAATTAAGATTTATCTCATGACCAAATGGACAATATATACATATAAAAAGTGGTACTACTACATTATATGCTAATATCTATTGTATTTAACAATGATACATGGTTAACCTAAAGGAATTGGAAAATAATTTACAATAGTTGGGTAAAGAAATGAGATTCATTAGGACTTATCCTCATCAGATCGATGGTTAGTCTAAAATAACCATTCTACCTCTAGAATATATAATGATCTCTAATCCAATTGAATTCCATAGATACGAGGATTAAAAAATTCACTATGTAATGTTATCACATACCAGTTGTTTCAAATAAAACTTTCAAAATGAACCACATGATTACCTATATGGTACGTGGTGTAAAACTCTAACATTCATCAATTTTGTTAGAGAGTGGAAGTGGATGGGACCTAATTTTATATAAGATTTTATAGAGAAGGTTCAAAAAATTTGTTATCATAAGAAATATATAATCAAATAGAGAATTGATAAAGACTATCATAGATGAACATGGAGTTTGAGTTTGGACATACATTTTCCATTATATATTTCTATTGAAGAATTTCATAAGGATTGTAGTGGAGGGAATGGACATTCCATGATACAATATCCCATTCATGATCATTAGTCATAGTGGAGTGGGGTATTATCATCTTGTAATCACTCCAAAACTATCTCATTTACCTGATGTCTTCCATGTATCCTTATATAGGATTTAAAGACCCAAATATTTATAAATTGAATTCATTTTGGAATGAATAAATACCTTATCATGTAAATAGTTATAGAAAAGACATGAATAACAATAATTAAATTTTTATAATTATATTTTTTTGGATTTAAATGTTTGTTTTACATCAAAACCATTGATTGTACATATTTTTTATATTGACCATTATGATTGGTATATTAATGGATATAAAAATGTCAAACTGAAAAGGGAAGAACAAGATATGACCATGACCAGTAGGATTATACCGTGTGAAGATTATTTATAATTGATTCGATGAAGATAGTATTACTGGTATTTTTAGTTACCAATCCCAAGTTGAGAGTTGACCCATTTTTATTAATTTAATAATTAATTAAATAAAATATATATTAATAGAAAAAATTATTAAATATTTTATACTAGCCATATAATATAATATAATTTCATAAAGTCAAATGCAATTTTTTAAGGTTCAAAATAGTTGTTATAAAAAAAATATTTGTCAATAAATTAAGTATATTTTTATAAAATATTATATTCTCATATTTATAGAATTATTTTTGAAATCAACATATTCAAATTATCATATGGTGAATTTTTCATATTTCATTACACGGTCGAATTTTTTTCTAAAAATTAAATAATGTATAAATAGATGTATTATATAATGAAATCATATTAAGACAAAAGTGGTGGAATATATTCCATAAAAGGATTCCACATCCAAAATTATGTTTCCCCTTCAATTCCATACATTTTTAAGGTATTTTTTAATTTATAAACCTATATTAAATCCTCCAAAACCTATATTATATTTAATGTTTTTAAAGTAATTTTATTATAAAAGTGACTGACATTCACACCACCATTGGAATTATTTATAATATTTCATGTTATTATATTTTAAAATAAATTAATACAAAACCCCTTTAAAAAGCCACAGTACAATTTTTGGTTTTATTTACATAATCATATAGTTTCCAAAAAACAATGCTTGGAAATTAACAAATACTTCTTCTTTATTTATATATATATATAACCCAATAAACACCAATTAATCATCCCTCAAAACCCTTATAGAAAGAAATTACATGTCATTTTTCTCTATATAATCCCCTCACATTGTGCCCAATCTTTTAATAACTTCAATGGAATCTTTTTGAACAACCCTCTGAATGTAATGGATCCTCTTCTTCTCCACATTATTCATGTAACTTCATTAAAATATGGATTTTTCTCTCTAATTGATCATGTTAGGATATGTTTCATAAATAATTGTTAATATACTTATTATATCTTTATGATTAGGTACCCACTTAACATTCATTTAACCCTTTCATGAAACTTTTTTTATACTCATTAAGCTACAGAAGTCATTCTACATTTTTTTATTCATATCATTTTGTTAGTGAATACCCATTATATTTTCCACTCAAATGTATTATACTAGTTTTAATTATACATCATTTAAATATAACATTCATATATATTAACCACACTCCATAATATATTGGTGAAATGTAATTACTAGAATAATAAGGTTGTATGATCTATGAGGGACACATATTCATGTACGAGATATGAATGTGATGGGTGGTCCAAGAATTATATTTCCCTCAAATATATGGGTAATTATATATTAAGATGAGCTTCCAAGTATGGTTTATATGATGTTATCATAAGAACATTATGTTATTTTATTTGGGTTCTCATCCCTGAATAATGTTTATGAAGTCACGTTTTTTGTTGTTTCCACATTCAAAGGATGTATTTATGTTATCATGTTATATAATACATCATTGTTCAAGAATGGGATTCTTAACCATTTTATAATATCTCTATATTCTAATTAGATCACATGTAGTAATTTACCACTTGTTATTTGTTGATTATTCCCTTACAAGACATTTCTTTTCACCCTATCTTATGTATGCCCCTAGGTTATCTCGTTCAATTTTAGAAGAATGATTAAATTTTAGGTGCATAATATAGATTTTTAAAATAATATCATTTTAATTTCATCTCATGTTGTAATTAAATATACCTAATTTAATAAATACACTATTAGTCACAATATAATTGGATTTTATAACATAAAATATTAAGTAATAAATAACTAAATAAAGTGTATTATAGATATGTTTCTTCATAGTTAGTATCTGAGAAATTTCTAGTTATATCTAGGAATAGGACATGAAAACTCTAATAAAATCCATTGGGTTCAGTATAAACATAGAAAAACATATTTTAATTTGGGAAAAGTTTATATTATGTAGTCTACATGAAAGTAAAATTCTAATGGATTCTAAAATTTGATGTGGCTCTCACACAAAGGTAAATAATCGTAATAAACCTAAATGGGTGTATTGAGCTGGACACAATAATAACCTCGTCATAAAAACAGGCCTTTATTCACACCTAGTTTGACACATCTAGGTGATATTCATTGTATAATTAATAATCTCTTTATTAGTAATTATTATGGAAAAAATCACCTATGATTTTAGGATTGAAAATAAATCATGGATAACATTTATTTGAATTTAGAAATTAATAGGTTAAAGAATATTTGTCATTTTTGATTGACGCTTATTATTTTCATGGATTACTAATCATATAATTAATAGTTAAAAACACACACGAATAATTTTACTAGTATTTTAATTCATTGGTAGAAAATGGATGAAGAGATTCAAGAACCGTTGAGAGGAAAAAATTAATGCCTATCCAAAGAAGATTTTGAACATTATAAGAGATAAAGTATGAGGTATTTTTATAATTCAAAATGATTTATAAAAAATTCTTGTTAACTAATGGAATATAGTTAAATTTTGAATCCTGAGAAATAATAAGGGGATAGCATCTCAAGGAAGTTCTTGTGATAATGGTGGTAAAGTATAGAAGATTCAACATCTTAATTATTAAATATATGGAATGTGGAACCAATATAAATTTTTAAATGTTATTAAAAAATGTTTAATTTGTAGGAAATAGGGATTAATATAGAAAATTATTATGGGAAAATTAATATTTTTATTAATATTATAGATGGAAATGAAGATCAATCTATGGTATTATTAGCAGTTATATGTTGTAAATGACGAGAATATGGACATTGTCAAAGAAAATTATCTACTTGAAGGGATGACTAGAATCATGAGGTAAAAAAAACTCATAGAACACATGAATATGGAAAATACCATGTTGAAATGGATCATGAGGAACCAATCACATGTATCCTCTAATCTAGAGTTCTGTTTTTTTTATTATTTCAATTCATGCTATATTATAGTCTCTTATATTTTTTGTAGTATCTCCGAGTAAACACCACATATTATATGATATCATTGAGGAAGAACAATTTATATTATTATTGAAATAAAACTTATTGTTTATGTGAATGTTATTGAAAATCATATCATTCTATCATTAGTGTAATTAGATTCGTTATGAGTTATAGTTTACCTTTTCATTTATATATCCAATATAAACTTTTGAGAGAAGGAAACCATCATCCTTGTTGAAATTCACCCAATGATGCTATTATAGTGCATGGATGATGTTTAATATTCCATGGTACCAAAATCTCAGCATTTATATTATTCTCTTGTACGAAATTTTATCTAACACATATATTACGAATAAAAAATGATATCATTTATTACTTGAATTTTTTTTGGGAATTCATTGATGTGTTTTATAAATAATTTATAGCCTTAAAACAAGCCATGAGGTAGAGATCTAAAAGGATCTCATAGTTAATAAATTGAAATATCCATGACTCTGTATAGAATGTTTATTTCTGAACATGATTATATGAAGAAATCATTATAGTATAATCAGGATATAGGGTTTATATTCCCATGTGCTTTATCAAAGGGTGCACTAATCCTCTTCGTCAAAAAAAATTATGAGTAAATGTGACACTTAAAGGATTATCATAGATCAAAATGATGATTATATTGAACAAGTATAATATTTAATGGATTGGTGACTTATTTGATCAACTATATAGAGAACAATAATTCTCTATGTTGGTTCTTCCATCGAGATATTATTTAGTAATTTTGAAAGAAAGATGATATACCGTAAAATTAATATCATGAAATAGAAAAGAAATATGAGAACATAATGATAAAATTTGGACTCACAAATTGTCACTAAATATTCATGGACCTAATTAATAGTGTTTTTAGGGACTACCTCAAAAAAATTGGTACACATTATAAATGATATTTTCGAATACTATATGAAAATTTAGGATTGTTGGAAGTATTTTAATTCATTTCCCATTTTACTGTGGTTGTAAAATTTAAATGAAGATGTCATTAAATGAGGGTTTTGTTTGGATAAATTAGCTTTCTTGGGTTTTGTAATCCCTAACAAATTTTTATCTATAAATACTTCACAAAAAGGTTAAATTAGAGGTTTATCCATAACAATAATTATGATTGATATATGTTGTTTTATTTTATTATCTAGGTACTATCATAAATTTTTTTGAAATATTATAATGATTTTCAATCCCACTAATCAATCATACTATGAATTAAATCATGTTTTTATGTACTGATAAATGAAAAAAAAATCAATGTGTTGAATTGGAGGATAAAGAGTCAATCGGTTCACACATTTCCCACTGGCAGAGATTGATTTTTCTTATACATTTTTGTATCCAAAATTATAATGGGTTCTGTACCCATGAAATTTAACCAATTGATTTCATATTCCTCTAGTCAATTAATGTTTAATGAGTAGATTTACCCTATGAATGATCATCAATTTTCTATAGTTATATTCATTATTAATATTTTTACTCAATATCTCAATAATTAAAAGTGTGACATATATAATAATAATAAAATACTAAATTATGTATTTCGACAATAGGTTATTAATATGCTCGATCTATGGTGGTAAAACTAGATGAAATATGATTTTTCTTTAACCATTTCCATCACATGAATTTAAACAATTTGTCCAATTCTCATAGTATAAGGGATCTAACAACCCTATCCAGGATGATGACATCAAGGGATCCAATCTTCTTGGACATGAAAAGTATGCACATTGGAATCATAAAAGGATATTCATTGTACCTTTACAAAATAAATACCCAACCATTCATTCTCAATAAAATCAGGGAAGCCAATAATTATGATCAGTTACTAAAGAAGTGTGTAAAGAATATTATGGGGATTAACTTTTCTAAAGATACATTAATATGTATTGGAACCCAATTATTCATCTTTTAAAACCTATCACTGATTATGAATCTTCTGGATGCATCACATTTCTCATATATCTCTATTCATTAAGGAATCCATATGTTTTATAAATATGTTAATCAAAAATTATATTCAGATAACAGGAAGTGGAATATATAGAGGTTGTAGCTCAATAAATGGTATGATAAAAAGTCAATGTAAATTTAAGTAATTATAAGGTGATGATGCAACCATTGCCTATACTAGTATCAAAATGTGAAAATATGATCATTTTTTTGACAGTTGGACTCTTCAAGGACACATAATAGAAATAATTCCATCTTGGTGGTAGTGGATCACCTTACAATTTCGAAGCATTTCATTTATATTGAGGAATATTTTTCCCTTGAAAAAATCTCTAATATATATTTGAATTAAAGGGTAGTAGTACATGGAGTTTCAACCTCTTCATTAGGTTGTCAGGATATGAGGTGTTCCTTGAGGTTTTTGAAACACTATAAACATGATTTGGATACAAAAATGTTCCTTAAAACAATTTATAACCCTCAAATTGATGGATCATCTAAAAGGAAAATTAAAACATTCGGTGGGGGGTATGTTGATATCATGTGAAATATAATTCCATGGATGTGGGGATTAACACATTCCCCTATTGTAAATCTCATATTAAAATAGTTTCCATTAAATCATTCAAATGTATCTTCATGAGGAACTATATTGTATGATTTTTAAGAAGTTGAGATGCTTGGAGGAAGTTGGTAGTAGAAGATAATGGGACATGATATTATCAACATAAGTAAATAAAAGGCTCAAAACATCATCATAATATGAAAACCTCAAAATGTTGATAGAAAAAATATGCAGAAAATCATTGATTAGACCTTCAGTTTGAGGTCAGAGATATCATTTTCTTTCATATTTCACGATGGAAAAAATCCATGAGGTTTGGAAAGAAAGAAAATAATTTTATTAAACACATTGATGCCTTTTAAATACTTAATAAAATTAGAATGGTTTCTCATCAATTTATCCTCCGACATAACCTATCTCAATTACATGATTTGTTCCATATATCTGTTTTAAGGAAGTACATAAAAGACCCCTCACATGTATTGAATCCAGAATTTGTACCATTGGATAATGATCTTTCTTAGGAGTACCATCCATTTAATATCGTAGATCCTAGTTAAAAAGTACCATGAAACCAAAAAAATCAATAGTTCAATGTTCTTTTTCGAAACCACAAGTTCAAATAAGCAATAATAGAAATAATTGGTGATGATACCGATTTACAATAAATTAATTATTATATTAAAATAATTATTTAAGGATGAAATTTAATATGGAGGGGTGAATTAAATGATTCCATATTTTATAAATGGTATTCAATTTTTATATAAATTTCTTCCATATCATGTAATATTTCTATAGAAAACACATGCACCACATTGTTTACTTTTGGAAAGAGATAATATTCAGGATTTAAAAAACTATTAATAATATTAATCATTGATAATATAACCACCCTAGACTGTCCATTATTATTTTTATATTAAGGGTTACGAAAATGTCCAATAGATAAATTTGGATTAAGTAAAGGGATCGACTTATAGGATAATACCCTGTAAGAGACATTTATCAGAGATTTTGAAGGAGACATAATCCTGGAGAATTTCCCTTGACCAATACTGATATAAGATCCAACCACTGTAATATGAGTGAAATATTTTATAGGATACTTTTAATCTCATCATATTCACATTTGGAACCATGTCTTCTAATCCAGCCTAATAAAATTTCACTCTCACACACTATACCCATATTAAATTTGTTGGTGTAACAAATCAATATGAATATAGTCCCAAAAAGTTTGAATTTTTTATTTTTTTAATAAAACAATAATTATATATATTCCATTTTAATATATTTATATAAATTATTAAATAATGTTTTTGTTAGAAATTAAATTTTGATACAATAAAACACAAACTATATTTTTTGGAAATATATTTTTCATAAAGAAACTATTTTTTATGAATTTAAAAAATTTATGAAAAACTGATACTTTAATAAATTATTACTCATATATAATACTTATAAACTATAAATTAAGATGTAATTTTATGAAGTCAAATGTAATTTTTATAATAGTTAGAAAAGATTTATTGTAAACCCCATATATATTTCATTAAATTTGGATTTTCTATTTAATAAAGTAAAATATAATATAAAAAGTGTAGTTTTGTTTATTAAATATTATTTCTGATATATATATATATGTCTAAATAATCAAACAGTAAATATTTGAATTTTTTTTACGCTCATATTTTTTTGTAAAATTAATTACAATAAAATTGCATAGTATTTTTTATGATATTGTGATGACCGAAAATTGTTTTATTATTTTACATAAAAAATATCCATGAACAAAATAATATTTTCCATTTAATATAATGATGTTTTGATGTTATTTTATAAATTTTATAAACCCTTAATAATCTTCTACGATGAATATTGTATTTTATTGTGTTAAAATAAATTAGTTATAAACATGAATCCCTTACACATTCACAATCAAAATATTTTAATGTTTTTAGTTATTAAACATATTAAATAATTAATTCCAATAATCATTGGTATACAAAATCTGAAATAAGATGTTAAAGATTTTGGTTCTCTTTACATTATCACATATAGCCCAAAACCATGGTTTAAAAAATATTAATGAATTTTCCACCTTTTATCAATATAAAGCCACAGAACGTCCAATTATACATCACTAAAAAACATGGATCACAGAATTAGTCTTTTATTCCCATACAATTTATTTCATATGATTCCCATATGACCTTAAAAATATCCTCTCAAACTATTAGATTCATCCTTTCAATGTAAGGGATCCTCTCCTTCTTAAGATTATTCTAGAAAAATCTTTATATTATGCAAATTATTTTCTAATTATTCATGATAGGATTTGTTTTCAAAAATCCTTAATAAATTATTTATGATATAAAAGGGATTATATACCCATTTCCTTCTCATATAACCTATCATAGAATCTTTATGTGCCCCCGTTACACTGCCGAAATATTCTTGTGATTATTCATTCCATTATTTTATATAGTGAAAAACTACTACCATTTCTACTAAATGGAATTCATCTAGTTGAAAAAAGCCAAAACCTATTAGGTACTTACATGTATTTAACCCACAATACTTAATCATTGGGTTAAATATTATTAAGGAAATCATTATTTTATCAGATCTACGTGGCACACTAATCGGTTTACATGATATGAAAGTGACAGGTGGGCTCGGAATTATATATCAATCTATATCATTGGGAATCATTTTTATCTCATGAAATTAATATATTATTCATTTGAAGTTATCATAATAACAAAAATTATTGTTTTTTGTGTTTATCCTTGACTTATATATTTGATGTAATGATTTACGGGGTTTTCACATTTATATGGTTCCTTTATAATAGCATGAACCATCAGGACTCATTGTTGAATATTTTTAATCTAACCCATATTATGTTACATTTTTATAAATCATGGATAACAAGTACTTCATTATTTCATTCTATGATTTTATTATTTCATTAATGAGATTTATATATGACCCATTTCTTATATACTTCCCCTAGTTATCTCGTGAAATTTCATCTGAATGATGGAATATTAGGATTGTTTTAGGGATGTATTTAATAATTTTGTTCGCTGTTTTTTCATTTTAATATGATATGTACATAATTTACAATATACACTATGCTTAAAGATCATTTAGTATTTTTTTAATGAGTAACTTTAATTAATAAATCAAGACATAAAGTGTATTAATGATATTGGTTATCATAAAATATGTATATAATAAACCATTCAAATTGTATTTAATGATTATGTGGTACCATTGGAGAATAATTATTTATATGAGTAGCAGTAGGTGGAGATCCTAGATCATATATATAATTTTCTATGAATCCATAAAAATATCTTTGTCCAATTGGTTTGGTGTGACCACATGTTTGTGGAAGAAACATGTGAAATGATAAAGGTAATGAAACAAAATTTACCTTATATCTTTCAGTGCATGAATTGAATGTTTCAAGGGGTAAATTTCTATAGGGGGGATAATTTATGGTCCATAAGATTAATAAATAAAATTTCACTTTTTAAATGAATAAATATCTTACAAATTAATATATTTATAGAATAAACATTCACTAATTTGGTTATTTGAGATATTTATAGTATATCAAAATTAAAAGACCATTATGCATCATAAAAGTTAATAATATAGTCATTGTTCAATTACAATTAGGATTACTATATTTAATTTTTTTTGATAAAGTCCTATTTATAGTAATTAAATAATAAATGGCCTTATCTAGAAGGGTTATACACTATGAAGCCCATTTCTCATTGTTTACAAGAGAGATGGCATCATTCATATTTCACCATGACCAAGCCAAATCAATGATTTAAAAACTAAGGAGTGAGTGATGTAATTAATTCAAATATTTAAACCAAATTTTGTTAATGGACCAAACCATATTTGATGAACCACCCCTTGAATGTTTCACCACCCAACACCATACCCTTAGGGTGTGCGCTGGTGAAATAAAGGGTGATGTATATCATCCCTAGTAGTATGAATTTTTATATTTTCATTTTTAAAAAAATATTTTCTTATTCAACCCCATAAACATTACATTATAATTTATTAAAAAATAGTATATCTTGAAAATTAAGGTTTGTTATTGTGAAACACAAATTGATTTATTTGGAAATAAATATTCATATTATACTCACTCTTTTGATGAATTCCTAAATTTTTATAATGATTTATATTTTAAAAATAATTATTATTAAATACAATTTATTATATAACAAATATAAAATAAATTTAGGAAATTCATTTTAATTTTATTTATGGTTTAGAAAAATGTTACTAAAAGAACTGGTATCTTTCAATAAATATGGATCTTTGAATTAATTGTCTAAAATTGGACACATAAATAATTGATTTTATAAAATAAAAATTACTTTTAAAAATAATAACATTGAAATTATTCTATTGTGATCTTTTCATTTATTTTCTAGTCAATTGATTTTTTTAATTATTTAATAATGTATAATTAAATGATATGTATTACAAAATCATAATTCCAAAAAATGATGCAATAAATACAAAACATATTTCAAATGATAAGAAATATTTCTCAACATTAATAATTCTTCTTTATTTAATTTTATTTATTTATAAACCCATAATGAACCCTGAAAAATTTATATTATATTTTTAGGGTATTGAAATGAATCCTTTATAAACATGACACACTTCCACATCATCAATGGAATTATTTTAATGAATTTGTTTCCTAGATTTATAAAATAATGAAATAAACTCTTATTTAGAGTAATAAATGGGAGAACCTATGGGATGATTATATATTTGGATTAATTTATCATATAAAATCCAAAACCTATATTTATATATTAATAATTAATTGTTATCTATTTTTTGATAAAAAAACAAACATACTCCCATTCATTTTCACTCAATACCCTTAGAGAATTCATTAAATCTACCATTATTTATATAGAGTACTCCAATGGTATTCCCATAATCATATGAAACTTTTATAAATCATATATAATAACCATTTTAGTTTAGTGGATCCTCTCCTTCTCCTCTTTATTCAAAGGCCATCAATTTATTATCTCTTTTGATTCCTAATATTTCATGATGGGATAAGTTTCTAAACATATCATTTATAGTACATATGAAATCCTAGTGCGGAGTGTCCCCATTTACTCACTTTAATCCCCTCCATGAATCTTTATGTACCCCCTTCATGCTACAAAAATTAACAAATATTTTTAAATACAAAAAGAAAATATATTTAAATACATCACCATTTCTACTCTATGGTATTCACCTAGATTCACATATCATCTATTTTTTGGGGATATCAATATATTTATCCCACACTCAATAATCATGGGATTATATTGGATGAAATATTATCCATTTTAAAGTTATATATTTTGTAAACATATTCATTTACATGATATGAATGTTAAGGGTGATCATAAAATTATATAACCCTACTTAGCATTAGATAATGTTTTAATAAAAGGATATTCCGTGTATGGTTCTAGGGGGTTCATTATACACATAGTAGTTTATGTTGTCTCATTATTTAGTCTCGATTCATTATTTTGATGATATTTTTTATGTTGTTTCCACATTGAGGTGTTTCTCATATATTATCAAATTATATCCTCTTTCGATGTTCATGGTTATGATTCTAATCCCTCTTAAGGTTTCTATATATATATTTTTTATCACATGTACTTGATTACATTATTCCATGATTTTATTATTTCCATAAATAGATTTTTTAGATAACCCCTTAATTACATATGTCAATTGGTTATCCCATGCAGTTTTAGAAGGAAAAATAATTTTTATGGTCATGATGTGGAGTTATAAATAATGACATTTCATCCATGATCATGTTATTGGGCACTATACCTTATTTCCCAAATACATTAAGCATAATGATGTTCTGTGATTTCATTAATTACACCATTATGTAATAAATAATAAAATAAATTATATAAAAATATGTGATATCATAATCCTTAGTTAAGAAATAGGGATTCTTGAACCTTTAAAGAGAAAACCTAAATTTTTTAAATTTTTTAAATTTTTTTAAATTAATCTTCTACCAAATTTTTCCATTATTTTTTAATAAGGGTTAAATATAACAGAAATGAATGATAAATCATAAAACATTCCTCATATCCTAGGAAATCATCTTGTGTCTATCATTTTACTAAATTACATTCCTTCCACTGAAAATAATCTCACCCCACCTGTACTTGAGTCATTAAATATCATGAAAAATACTAATATTATGGGTAAAATGGATAGTATTGGCTTGTCATACGAATCATTCCTGTCAATGATATTCATGGATTTTATGGGAAATTAATTTTTATATGTAAATGTATTTCTCAGTGATAATTGATTAACAATAAATATGCCTTGATCATAAAATGTTATTTTTATTGTGATATTTTTAACAAGATCTGATTTAAATTTATAATATTTTTAATTTAGCAAATACTCTAAAAAATTGGGATTTTAAATAAATTTAAAAAAAAAACAGAACACTCTTGAGAATGGTAATGAGAAATATCAAAAATTACTATTGTAAAAGATAATAATAATAATAAAAGAAATAAAATGAAAATTATAAATTTAAAGAATGATAAATGGAATGAAAATTATTCAACATAAATCAAAAGGTCCCAACAAATCATGATTAATGAAATCAACACCCCTAACCATACCTCATATCATAATCCCACCATATCACACAGTAAACTATATCAACATTTAAATCTAAAAATTTGAATCATGTGATTCTTAATATATCTGTTAATAAATGATAAAAATTGTATAAATATTTAAAATTAGCGAATGAAATTTTAAATTAAAATAAATTTCTTTTTAAAAACATATATGTGGGGAAGATTAAATTAAAAAAATAATATATCCCTTTTCTTATTGAAGCTCTTATCTTATTTAACATTCCATTGTCTGTTTTACATCATAGACCAATACCATATAGTGAAAATTCATTATAAATGAATTTAAATGCCAAATGTATTGAAGGAGACTGGTACCCTATCTTTCAAATACTAAATAAATTCTAAATTCCTATATATAACTATAAAACATAGTTATCTTCCTGCCAAAAAAAAATTTGTCATTAATTTTGACCATACAACTACGATCTTGTAACAATAGTATTATATATAACTATATTTCATTTATTTAACTATGATAAAAATTATAATTAATACTATGTGGATCTCCTATTTCTCAATGTTAAGTATATTTGATAAAATTTTATTGTGAAAAAATGGATTGGATAACCCTAGATATTGTAAATGTAATTATTGGTGAATCAAAACCTAATTCTACTCCATGTGTTCCTCAAATTTTATATTCACCTCCTCCCGATACGGTTCATTCCCAAATATTGGATCTTATATATTGTAAGATACTTCATACCTATCCTTTTTCTCAACGGCTGTAGAGAAGAACTCATGAGACGTTTTTAAATTATCATAAAAAGTAAGAGTCATGTATTATTCTATATCACATTCTCTACTATTTTTGGACATCTATTTCGGTACTTCATCATCATTGGATACATTATTATTTATTTTATTATATTTTTTTACCATTTATCCAATAAATTTACAAGTTTCAAACCGCCATTGAAGACATAATGCTTCTTTTTGAGTTATACTTCTATATTCAGATGCAATTGTGTTACTCAAGATTAAATTTCATACACACATCCTTAGATTTGGATCATCTATTTGAGTAAACAATTTATTTATTATATAGATTTTAATGATTAATTTCTTATTTCATGTGATCTATAATCATTATTTCACATGGTATCACAATACAAGTACACCAAATCAAGTAAAATAAATCAAAATTAAATAACAAAATTTTAAATCATTACACTTAGAAGTGGATGAAAAATGTATTAACTAACAACTGAATATATAAGAGTATATCACCCCAAAGAAAATATCATAAACATTACCATTAACATATCTATCATTACATAATATAGTTTAAAAATATTATATAATAACAATATAATAAGAAAACAAAAAATTAAAAAGGAGTAAAATAAGTTATGTAAGTCTCATGGCTGAACAAATGAGGAAGGGGGACTAAAAACTCAAACTCATGGATTCATCATGATTTCTAAAAAAATTACTAATGATTGTGTATTAAAATAACTAACATAAAAAATAAATGGAATGGATGAGATATGAAATTGAATCTTGTGAAGGTTTCATAAAAATATATCTACACATCATTAATTGTGAATAAAATCATACCTCTTTCAATTAGAACCCATAGGGTAATATGTTTTTACTCTAAACCTAAATGTGAAAAACATAATACAATAAATTTCTTTCAATATGAAATCATTAATAAACTAAATTTCACTAAAATAATTTACAATGTATAATATAGAGTTAATGTTAGATCTCACTCACCCATTATACTAAAATATACATTATTTTATCCACAAAAAACATCTCAATCGATAGTCACTAGAGGATTGATTATAAATAAGGTATAATGAAAAAAAACTTAAATTTTAACACTGCACTAGAAAATCAATATTAACAAATATTGGTTCACACCCCATTCATCATATTTCAACCCTTCATGTGAATCCTATAAACTCATACCCACTCTCACTATCATTTAATAATTAATAAATTTAAAATATGGATTATAAATTATATATATAAAATGAATGCTGTTATGTAGTAAAAAATTATTTAATTTTATTTTTATAAATAATTTATATTTATAATATTATTTTATAAAATGAAAAGACAAAAACAAATAATTTTTTTTGGAACCCTATTAGTCAATGTGAACCCTTCTCTATCCATTCCAAAATCCATTACTCGACTTCAATCATCGATTATAATTATCCCAAAAAGGTTTATAATCCAATTTATGTACTTATATTATATTTATTTATATAAAACATATAAATATACATCATATAAGTCTTTTTTAACTTGGTAATCATTTCCCTATATCAATCATGTGCATCTCTCTAAATTATTATACCCTTGAATCTCACATGGTATGTATGCACTCCAAATCATATAATCCACTTATATAACCATTGATTTTTGTACTTTATTTAAAAAACATATCATTATTTCATTTGATCAAAGATATATCTCCTTGCCTTTAATTATTGTTCCGCACTTTTAATTGGCCTACAATAGCAGTAGATAAATGCATTAATCTATATGCAAATGTATCCAAAAGATTTCACTAAACAATTATTGATATATCAATGAGATTTAGAGATGACAATATTTTAGATCCATATGAAATCTATATATCTAATTATTATTAATCTTCTTATATGATGATCAGAATCTAATTAAATCAATCTGTTGTGTGGAAATAATACTGCATCCTCAGGAAAATCTCTATCATGACCTAAACCTAATGGAATCTCTGAGACCTCAATGACATAATAAAATATGTCACCATATCATATTGACCTCATATTCACCTTATATAGAAAAATGTGTTCATACCCAAAGATATCCTTTATAACTTTTATTTATATTCATTACACATCATTTTTCTGGAAAATCATTTAAATGTTCCCTTCCGATTATAAATTCAATCAATAAAAAGAAAACATAATAATTGTCAATTAACCTCTAAAATATAAGTATTAGTACTAAAAAAATGCAAGTGGAAATTATGTTATGTTTTTTCCATACTCATACTCGAAGATTCTATAATATTTTTTGGGATGGAATTTCTACTAAACCTTAGATGTCTTCATTCAGTAATAAATAACATGAAATTTCACTATTAATTCTGGCACATGTCATAGTCCCGAAGGTGATAACTCACAAATCTTTATCAATCAAAATTTTGACCTATATTCTATCTTTTACATATATTTTAATTGTGTTAGGATTGTAGTACAGTTATAGTAGTTTTTATAAGAAAAATCATCCAATTAAAAGTGATATTGTGAACTCTAATTCATGTAAAACTCCTTTGGCCTTCTAAAATCAACTAAAAATAGAATGGTTCTCTATGTCTATCTATAATTATAGGAGTGAAATATAATTCTCATTCATACCAAGAGTAGGAATTCGTTGTAAAATCCTCCTCAAATGTGGGACATGAAAAGATAATCATTGTTATAGAAAATCATCTTCGGATCCCTGTGAAGTCTGATGATCTTTTCCATATATAAGCACCCCAAACACTAAATATAACTCTTCTAATAGATATTTAGGAACTGAGATGATCTGTTATGTTGATCAACATCCACCAAGATATATGAAAGGAAAATAATTATTCTCTAATAAACTATAACAAAATCCAATGTTGTACTATACTTATCCGATCCTTGAATCTAAAGAGGTTGCTTTAATATTCTCATAAAAAATGTTCTTCTTTAACCATATTACTTTCGAGGCACCAAGAAACAAAATTTACAAAATTTATCCACATATATATTAATAAAAACAACCAATGATGGTTCTTGTACATATTCTCCTCTCCAAGATGTACCACAATAGGGGGAGGTATGGTAATCCCTCGCAACCTTATAATTCAACATGATAGGAAGAATAGTACATCCTAAAAAAGGATGACATGCTCCCCACCTAGTAAAAAATTCACAAAACATTCCTCATTATATCTGACCACATAGAAATTCAAAATACATGTATTTTAATTTAATTTATCTAACAACAAAGGGAATATAGGGAGTAACTATGTTTTCCTAGAGTTATGTTTTTCCGATATCTTCTATAAAGGGTCTCCATCAAAGAGGCAAACTACTCTAATTCATCCTCCATCAAGTGACACTATTATTTTAGGCCAAGGCAAACTACCACTGTGTTTCCCTTTCGTAGAATATAGACTATCTCGAAGTCATTTTTATGTTCGAACTGTAGTAAATTCCCATGTTATAAGATAATAGTTATCTTGGAACAAATATTTCTCAGTCATTTTGTTTCATAGTAAACCACATAGTCCTCACTCAGTTGATAATAAGTCAACATCTTCAATGGAATGAATAGTACATATAACTCAAAATTTTGGATCTTAATGATTATATTATAGGGTTTTACATGCCTCAACCTAAAAGAAATCATGATCTACCGCTATATAAAAATGTACATGATCCTATCTCTAGTGGCATAATAGAAACCAAAATTCTCCACACACTCATCTTGTATTCTTGATATAAGAGCACCTATAATCCACATAATTTAATCCTAAAAGGATCAAAACATCACTTGGTCAAGTTGAATAGATTACCCATGAATTTCAATGAAAAAGGGGCCTCGATCCCAGAAAAGATTTTAAAAAAAATCTAATAGCACCATATCAATATGAAAAATCTCCACACCTATCATACACTCAAGGGTGGTTTCCAAGATATAACTAACTTTATTTTCACATGTGTCCATGGATATAAAATGTTCAATGTTTTCATTCCCATATAAGTGAACCTTTATATTATATAATAGATATGTTAATAGTTTACCATATACATTGTTATTATAATGTGAGTCCATGTCCATCAATATATTCCATAAGTTTCCCTCAATTAAATTAAATGTATATAATAATTTATTCAATTAAGACATCCACAAATCATTTGGGGAAGGTATAAATGATCTTATTCATATTTCCAATGAATAAAATAGGAAAATACATAACACAAAAGAGAATCAATGGGAACTCATAGTGCTTATGGAGAAATTGTATTTAATCATTAGAATATCATCCTTGAAAACCCACATATGGTCATAGCAAGAACATAGATCAGTAATCAAAAATCAGTTAACCCAATTTAATTGTTCTTTGTGGTAATTGATCATGGGAAATGGGTACGTATTTATGTTTGTTACCTAATTAAATAATTGAAAAAAAATATGTAGTCTCAAACTCCCATTGGCTATCAGGAGAAACAAAACTAAAGTAGCCAAGGAGGGCATTCTAGGTTTGATAAAACCCTTCCCTTGATGGTCCTCCTACTATAGACTTAGCTCATAGAATTCAACATGGTACATTATATATAGCATAGAAGATTTAAATCCGATCATAGTATTCATTTCAATGGATAAACTAATATTGTGATGTGATGGAACTCCAAAATATAATATAGGATGATATCCATGTAAAAATAATATATTTTAGGATTCCATGTGTCTAAATAGATTACCACACAAGGGTTAATTCTTTTTAACTGATCATAGAGAGATTGAAGCATCATAATAATGATCCCAACTCTTTTTTCATGTAGGTCATTCTCACCCCTGATATACTACCACATATCACACACACAATGAAATATAACTATTCTAATGTGACATAATATCTATGAATAAACCATTTATAACTAGTCTATAAATAAAATGATATCATAAAATTTCATTACAACAACAATGTGGTCTCATGTTGAACTCTCTTTTTTGAATTCTAGCATTATCAATTGGTAATTGTTTGGAATATAAGAAATGCACTTCTATAAATATTTATACACATGATGAGTTAAAATATTACAATAATATCCAATACATTCACAATGGTTTCAAAAATTAATTGAGTAATTGTAATTATGTCTACAAGTACTAGATATAATGTATATAATATGAAATATCACCACAAATATTCTCATGAAAATACTTATAACATAATTCCATATCCAAAAATATAAAACACCCTCTTATACAAGGTCTTTAGAAAGTTCTTGGATAACCTTGAGGAGGTGTTTTTAGTAAATCATAACATTTTCCTCCCCCAATATATCCTACTCTTGTGGCTATATTATCCCCACATTCAAAACCACTACCTGAACGAACACCTTGTACACCATTGCGAGTTTCAAGATCATGATAATTCATTTTCCCCTATATTATGTCTACTATTATACCCCCATATAATATTTATCAGTTTTATAAGTTTTGATCATTGTGACATCAATCATCTTATGATTAATAAAATCCATCTCTAGAATACATAGATCCTTTACACAACCATCATGCCAAGGATCCGCTGGTATATGTCGATACATGAGTTTCAAAACTATTTTTAGATATCTATGTCTATCATCTCCATGTATGTGAATCCTAAAATGCTCCATGATGTATACTCCAATCTATAAGTATTTAATGCCCCTCTTCAAAGAATCTTTCTTTCACCACATACTAATTTAGCACAATGAAATAAGTGGGAATGTATAGAGTGGCTACAAAATATCATATGAGACTAAATATACCACTAAAAAACATCCATTAATAGTGTTTTCAATCTCTCACAATGAGAATAGGGATGTTCATGAGGTAATTGAACCACGATCAACACTCCACAATGGTCATCTCTTTTACTGAAACATCAAAAACATCAAAATGTGTAATAGTTCATGGTTGAAGGCTATTAATGCTCATAAAACAAGAACTAAAACACATCTCATGAACATAACACATTACTATGGGTCTGGGTGACCAAACTCCAATAGTGGCACATCAGAATTTGAATAACATAGATTTTATGTGCAACAATCTATTCAGTTAGTGTATAAATGATCAAGAAAACTCAAAAAATATATTAATGGAAATACTCCAATTTCTAAGGGTGTATATCACAATGAAACCAATGTAGTCCCTTTGATATAAATTCATATATTCCATTAATACATCACTCATCGTCATACAATCAAACTAGAATAGAGAATGGAAGAACAATATGATATTAATTAGTTTCAACTACTATAGGTTGGCATTTCGACTTATCATCACGGGAAATTATTTCTCTCTGATCTTCTATATAAAACTACTAATAGATAGGTCCCTATATTATCACCTCATCATATAACAATTCGTCTTGATGACCCTATCGTAGTATATTATGTTATTGTCATCATGGATACATCATTAATGTTAACAAGACACACCACATTTAAATTCTTATATCATGGGAGTGTACTTAAGGAATAAATAAATTTCAATTACCTATTAAAATATAAAACATGTACCCTAATATTTTCCATAATAGGTTCCTCATAATTAAATTTGAATAATAATTTGTTCAATGTCTTGTTGTATAGATACATTGGTGGCTTCATAATCATTTTGTTTCGTAGATGTAATTCCAATATCAGGAAACCTTAAACCTATTTTCCAATATTAAATAATAAATAATCAGAACACATATTTCTCTAAATAAACATCATTAGTATATACCATATTTAACACAACTCTATCATCATTCAACCCATTGGGGCCTCTCCTAAGATAATGAGAAGATGAGAGTGACAACACCTGCACTCTTCGAACTGACTTGGGGATGTAAAATAGAATTATGATATCATATATCAAAAAATTTGAGGCCACAACATATAGTACCTATAAAAATTAACTTATGATAATAAAGAGTGCATGTATAATAATAAATTATTACACAAATATGGTTTAATCAAAAGCATACAAAAATTTCTAGGTTAAAATCAGAAAAAAAAAATTTACATTGAGGGTAAAAATACAATCAAATATACATGAGAAAATTTCAACCTAAATGTCTATTTAGGATGAATGATACATCCTTGATGATGATCTCAATAACTCTGCATCGTGCATGGTTACCACTTATAGGTACTAATAATTTCCACAAACACTATCTCCACGAAATTCTCTGCTAAGATCCCAATCATCTGCAAATGCTTGACATGTGTGGGAAAATCCCATGTAGTGGTGAGTATATACATACCCGCTAGAACACCATGAAAAACATAATAGAAGAAATAGAAAAATTATATAATAAAAATCTGGAATAAAAAAGGGTAAGGACACCCAACATAGATATGATAATAATAAATAATCCGTTGTTGAAAAAATTAGATTTTTTAACTTCTCAACTCGGTAATAAAATGGATTTGTCCATAGCTTCAGGATGAAATTTTTTCCCAATTCTAGAGGCACAATGAAACTTCCATATAAATGAATGGAGGTCTATCACCTCCCTAGTGGATACATCAACTTAAGGGAGTTTAGACTATAGTGAAGTATAAACTCTCCATGCATGGTCGATAATGATGAAGTACAAAATTCATTGAAATAGAACCCAAACCACTCTGATTTGTGGGAGTAACTACTCTTATAGTAAATATAAACCCAAAATATATAATAGATAGGGGATCATCGACCCTAGTATAACTATGACAATCACACTCATACTTTAACATTCTCTAAGAATCACTGAACAATGATTAATGACCACCTCACCTAGTGCAACATCTCTAATTCTAATGAAAAGGACCCCAATGAATTTTATATTTTATTATTCATGTACTATAATAATCATGGTTCAAAATTTGATCCCCAATGAAAAATTATTGGAAGTAGAGGAAGATTATAAAATATATGACCGGTTTTTTAGGATACATGTCATGTATTTCTATGACCATCCATATCCTTGTCGCATTTCCCTATATATAGTGTGAAGACCCATGTACATGTGTTTTTACATAATATAAATAGTGATTTGGACCAGCAATTTTCCTAGGTGTTTATTTATCTGAACATGGTTCAGAATTCTATTGTACATCACATGCCATTTTGTTCTAATCACAAGATGTGTGCTATTTAACATGACATTCATACCAGACAATATCATAAAATTGACTATATGATGTTTTTTCTTTGAAGGACATGAAATGTATATTGTTTTCTCAATGATAGTATAGTTTCCCTCCTAGATTGTCTGCATTTTTTATTTATACAACATCTTCCACGAATCATGCCAGAAAGGTCCAAAACCAGAGTTGACCATCATCATGTCTAAGTCAAAATTATTACTATGATTGTTCTATGAAATAAAATCGAACATCATTATCCTCTAATGATATCAATAATTATGGGTTAACAAAATCATCATCTATAATAATATTATGAATTACCTCAATCAATATTGGTCCACTTTCAAACTACACATCAGTATTTGGGGCAAACAACACAAATCCATGCAAACAACATTAAAATTAAATATTAATTTTGTTTCATGAAATGGATGAACCACATATATAAAAAATACCGTTTATGAACACCCATAAAACAGATGGAAAGATCCAAAAAATGGAATATTAAATAATTATTTTTCATTATGTTCGATTTATATAACCGTAAATTATTAATAATGAATTAAAATTTTCAATATATATATATAATGATAAAAAAATTAAATTAAATGTCAATGGAAAAGATGACATAATTTTTAGTTGTTAAGAGTTAACTCATACTAATAATAAAAATCAAACAAGGTAAAAATCCCAAAAAATAACCCAACTAAAGAATATATCAATCATTATTGAAGATTTAGTTCACTAGTGATTTAATTGTAGAATCCAATTGCCTCTTTGATCCTTCCAAAATTCCCCACGATCGAATGACATTGATCCCTAATTCCTAATTAATATGGCCATATATGGTCTTTTCCATGGTGATGTCCCCTCAATCTTCTATTCTCCTAGGAAAATGTGCATAACCTTAGTAATTTTCGATATACTGAATTATATATGTTCTACCTCTAGGTAGGTATTTATATATAATATTAATAATTAATTAATTTTATTCACATTAATCTTCTCATGAGAACACATCATCTCAAACCCAATTTTTTTTAATCTTATACCATTCCATATGTAAACCTCACTTTCAAGATACAATCATGATCTGTAGAAGACGTTGAATAATGGGAACCCATTTGTTTTGAAAAGATGTACGTTCACATTTATATATATTTATTATTATTAAAATATTAATTAATATGTCCTATGAAAGTCAAAACAACATAAAAACTGTAAAAAAATCCCATATTTATATTTAAAAATGTCTAATGTGTCCAAATGTTAAAATAAGGTTCATTTCAAGAATGACCAGAATACTATATGGATCATTATTTTATTTTTTGTTAATCCATATTTTGTTTGTGTGATACCTATTTTTTGTTGAGGATCAGATTCATTATATATCTATCTAAAGCTCTTTAATTATCCAAATAGATGTTCATAAAGGGGTAAAAGAGGCATTAGCAACATTTATTATTGGTATGGGGGATAGATATCTATTTTTTTAAGAGGCATGATGAAGAAAAATTTTACAGCACAATTATAACTAACCATATTCATTCACCATAACACTCTTTCATGGTTAATCATGGTGTGTCAAACCACACAATTGGGGTCACCCAATAATGAAAACCCAATGTTTCATTACAGATTCCCCACACATGATTTTTGAATAGTTTTAATGACCATAGACCTAATCAACATGTCGTGATAGTTCATAGATAGTGAAAATATCATGGTTAGATAATGGTTTGGAAAACAATAATTTTATAGCATGAATGCTATTAAAAATCCTAGAAACACCTCTTTTCTCATTTTTTCTGTTAAAATTGAAAACACTTAATTACCCTCATTTTAAAAATATCAGTGTTGTGACTAACCTCTACCTCTCTGAGCTAACTGATAGATCACATTCATCATACATTTAATTATATCTTCATTGGAAATATTGTATCCCTCTTAGTATGTATTGAACTCCCTTTTCTTCCCCCTTTAGCTTTTCTCTCCATCTTTTTCACTATTTCTATGAAACCAATAATAAAATATTTTCAATTTGTATCCCTGGTATACAATATTCACTCTTTATAAAATAAATCTAAGATCAATACTAGATAAGGATTCTATTATTGGAATATGTTAGATGGAATACATGTTTTCTCTAAAGGTATTTTATTTTATAATTTTTTTGTTGTTGTACCACAAATAAAATTTCATATGTCTTTCCCTAGAATTTACAATTCCATTAATTAGTATCTAAAATTTTTTCTATATGTGTTTTGATGCCATTGACTATGTTATAGATTGATGAATTCAATATAAAGTACCAAATAGGGTGTGTTACTCTAAATTTCCATAAAAACCATTATACTTTTTTGAAAACACCATCGAGGTGTTTTTTGTTTTTCACTTGTAAAATTAATAGTTAAATTAAATTCAGTTATTTGTAACATGTAATATATAATTCACATGACCCAATTTGATAACTTTTAATTTAAATTAATAATTGAATGATTTGAATTATTAAATTAAATGATTATATCCTCTAGACCTTGATTAGTTATACAATGCCTCACTATGACTATGGACTATGTTAACACTTATAAAGGCATGACCTACCTGGTGTAAGACATTGATTCAATACCTATAATTCCTTTTGAAAACTAATTGGAATCAAACCAATTCATTGATGTGACCTCGAATAAAGGATAAAAAATAGGCGTCATTCAATAAATTAGTTACGTGAATGGATCGACAGGACAATGATTATTCACTTAAATACTCTAGAAATTAGAATACATTATATTATCTCGTTGGATTTGGATTGATATCCACAAAAATAATCCCGCTTAGATTATCTCCTTGGATTATAATAATATCTAACCAAAAATTACATTGGACTTTACCTTGGGCTCATTTAAAAACATTTAATGTGAAATATCATGGATTAACTACTTGTATAATAGTCATAAAACATAGTATAACATTTTAGTTAATCAATGCGAGTGGGAATGACCTTCTATAGCCATTAATGTTGTTGGTCACTCTAAAATCTTTTATGATTTTTATATTTGGTCACCTTGTCTATGTTCCATGGGTTCCATACCAAATTAGATGGCTATATACCTAGAGACATTAACATTAAGATCAAGTAGGTGGGGTCTACTAAGTACCTCACATGGAAACTTATCACAAAATACAATTATTTATTTAATGTCCATTATTTTTTATAACTAAATTGTGATATTTATTATATTAATATAATTAATTTTATATAGATTCAATTTTATATAGAATACTATGTTTTATTCCATAACTATTTAGGCCTCTATTTGGAATCTGAGTATATTACATGGATACCGAAAATAATAAATTGATGTTCCCAAATTTGGACACTTTATTTATTTATATGTCTACATTGATGAATAAGGATATTCAACTTCTTGGTATGATCATAGGGATGGTTTATTTGGTAATTTTCTGTCTTTTTTATATAATGGTAAAATATAATTGGCTTGTTTATATGTCTTCCTATTTTTACTTTTATACGATCATGAAATTATCATTATGTGATCTTATTGTTTTTATGACTATTTATAATTATCTTTTTGGTTTGTTTCTCACAGTATTTCCACTATCTATGATACATCATCATCATTATTTCTTATTCTTACACATTATTAATACCTATATCCTTTACTCAGAAAATTAGGGTATATTATTTCCATCATACCATTATACACCATTTTTACTAGTTGGTTTCCTCTACCCTACGGGGAGTCACACTTGATGACATTTATCCCTCATTTTAATTTACTTATTTTTTATCTTGAATTCTGATGTCATGATGTGGTCTACATTTTTTTTTTGATGTTTCTCATTGTTGTTGGTTTATAAAAAATATATTAGGATGTGTAAAATATTTGGAATAAGGTTTTATTGGGAGTAGATAACAAATGTTTATGGGAGAATCCATGTTACCAAGGATGAGATTTGTTGTGAAATTCATCTACTATAGGTATTATAATTTCACCATTGTGTGATGCCCATGATTTATGTTGATTTTTATGATTTTTTCCATTGGGAAAATATGGAAGGGGATTATTTATGAATTCTTCATTATAGGCACATAGCTCTATATATGTCATTCATATGATATGCCATTCATATATTATTTCATGATTACATATTTCATAAATTATCATCCTTGATTTCTAAAAAAATATTATAATGTTTATTTTTGGATAAGAAGGAATTAATTAGTTACCCTATGTTTCTAAATTAATCTAAATTGATATTATAATTACAATATAAATAATATTTCACCTATATATTGAAATTGATACCATATATAACTAAACCTTACTATTTAAAACATAAAATCTCTCATTGTAACATAGTTATAGTCATAGAAATTTAGATAAAATATCTCTTAAAATGAGGTTATTATACAATCCTTCATTCAACTCTAAGATTAAATTTACTTGTTGATTTTTTTAGGTATTTAATAGGAATTATAGATATATTCCAATATGATGACTATATATCAATCACCCAGAAGGGGGAAACAACCATGCACTTGAGGCGGGGTAAGAGAACAACTAAAAGTTCTAAAAGGGAACCCTATGGTTGTAGCACATGTTATACCATTATTATGAAACGATTCTTAGCTTGGAGAGAGTTTTCTAATTCAATTGTATACTATAGATAGGGTTTCACAACCTTCACCCATGTTGATAAAATTAAATGGGATTTCCAATAGAATCACCAACCTTTTTTTATATGGGAAGGATATACATAAGATGTTGACTCATGGATTGAGGTTATTAGATCAATATTTAATAATTTTGAGATACCTCCATTGTGGAGGTTGAATGTCAAATTACATATTCTACAATGATCTTACTAAAAATGATGGGATGTTCTTACCAAGGAAGATTAATATTGAAGAATGTTCTGGAAATATTTCAATATTGCCTTCATCATCTAAATTTTATTAGATACCCAGAAAACCGATTGATAAGGGGAATTCATTTACATGGAATATAGTATTGTTCATATAAAGGAATAAGAATATTTCTTTACTAAGAACCATATGTATGCAACCACCCTTTTGGTTGATGGGCTATCTAGGGAGATGAACTTTGAGGACAAGCTCACGTAACAGTCATATTGTGATCACTATAAGTTACATGATACACCACCAGTGTAAAATATTTTGTCACATAAAGATCATGTATTATAGTGACCGAGTAGAGTGAAGAGTATATATTATAATTATCTATCACCAAGAATTTTCAAGTATATTTCCACTAGTCCCTAGTGGGACAAGATATTCACTAGATCCAAATTACGGAATTGGATTAGTGGTACCACAATAGGTTTTGATCTAGAGTTCCACTAACTGTATAGGATAAAAAGGTGGATGATGTTGAGGATTACCAATATATTATGAGATGCTTAAATAGTTTGGAACATCTTATGGAGGATATGTTAAATCTCAGTTCCATGGATTAGGTTTGTTTCATTAATCATAATCATGACTAATGTAACAGAGTTTCATCTCAATTATGGTGAGACGTGTGATCCTAGTCACAATGATATTATTTTCTTCCTAATTGATACTGAAACTTCACAATCATTTATATCCGTATTTTTAATGTAATACATTGGTATAAATATTATGTGCTTTTTTGTAATTTCTTTTGATACACCATCTATAGTAAGTTCAGAAATTACTATACAATGACTGAATTATATTCTAAAGATAGTCGATTACAATTTCTTATGGAACCATTTCTTTAGATATTATTGGATTTGAAATTATTCATCAAATGGTCTAGTCAATAACTTATCATGAAAGTAATGATTTTTATTGTCTGAGGGTTTCCTCATCACTCGAGGGTGGTAGCTATAACAATAATGGAGAATGGTATGCCTAGGAAAGTGAATCTAGATGTGATAATCCTATAAAAGGAAGATCGAAATATTATATTAGAAATCATTCGCTAAATAATATAGAAGTATGTACAGTAGTTTTCTTCCTCTAGTATTAGAATAATGAAGATATTTTTCCATTAAATAATATTCATGGATACCACTAGAGAGTAGAACAATTCACCATGAAATATGTTACATGTTCCTAAATAGTGTTAATATAATTATATAAGATAAATTCTACTAGGTTTCTAGATTATTATAAGATTTTGGACAATGTTGATGTTAATGGTTTTATATGAAACATTGCATATCTTTAGGGTTTCCTTGTGATTTTTTCAAAATCATCAGATGAAAATCTATGGCCATTTTAGTATTAATAAGTGTGGAATCATTGTATAATTAATAAACGGTTACCACTTGCTCAAATTGAAAATAACATTGATTATTTTCAAGGACCACAGGTCTTCATGATGATTTATTTGAGATTAAGTTATCATTAGATGCAATTTTAAATCCCATTTGTACCACATATGACATTCTGAATCATTTAAGTCTTATATATGTATTTTTTTATGTGGGAAAATCTAAAAAACCATGTATTTGATTTCATGGCCTTTAGGAATCGTGTTTTACACCATTAACTTGATTCTTTTGTGGTCATTTTGATGTCAGATATACTGGTTTATTATTATATTAAACATGAACAATCCAAACACTTAGACATCATATTATGCACAATATTAAAACATTGTTACTTTGACCTTCTTTCAAAATTTACCTTTTTGATTGATAAAGCCCACTTACTAGGTCACATTATATCAGGAAAATAATTATCTATATATCTAAAGATGGTAAAAGCGATTGTTTTAGGGGAGCATCACAAGATCATCTTTGATATATGGAGTTTTATGGGGCTATATATTTACCATTAGTGTTTTATCCAAATAATTATTTTCTTATAGCACTTCATAAATGATTTAAAATGAAATGTGTAGTGTTTTTATGGTTTCTTGTTTGTGAAAAGGACTTTTTAGAGTTAAAAAATGAAGTCTGAGATCGTTTACATTCCATATTTTAACTAATACAAGAAAATATTACACATTTTGTTGTTATGTATTTGGTATTATGTATGGAGAGGTTTTTATACAAGGTAAATAAGTCTTAGAATATTAAAAATGTCATCTTTTGCATCAGGAGAATAATTACCTTACATTACACCTCGAGTTAGATGCTATTGTTCATGATTTATTTTACTAATCATATTTCTTTCTAAGGGAATGTTTTATGGTATACAGAAACATTAAAAGAGTAGAATTCATATTCTATCAGCGCAATGTGAAAGTTATAAAGTGAATATATTATTAATACTATTATAATTGTGTGTCATGTACCTGACCCGATTCAATCATATGTAACCAAAAATGGATGTCTATATGGAACCAAGAACTCCTCCACTTATTCTAGAGGCTTCCAATTAGATGTGAGGTAAAAGGGTTTATTTAAGGGTAGACTCTTACCTCTTGTTTGAGTAGAGCATAGTAGTACAAGAGGGAAAAAAGAAGATAAAAAATTATATGTTAATTAGAGGTAAATCAACCAAATATAAAATAATGATAAATAAAATCAACATCCCAGAAATATAATAAAATTTGGTGATGTCCAGATACTATAAAAAACTAAAAATATGAATATATAAGTGCATGCTATATGGAAATAAACAAAAAGTCAAAAATGACAAACTCCAAATGAAACCCAACACTGTTCTCAATACATTAATTCAATAGACCACCTTACCTCATGCATCATATATCCAAATAATAACTATTTGTTTTGTCCCAACATACAACCATGATGTTTTTCTATGTACCAATCAAAGAACAGATATATAAAAACAATGATTTTTATTTCCCATTAATTCATTATATATTACCTAATTTTAAATTCACTATATCCATGATCATTGAAAAGTATATTTTATTTTTGGAATTAGGTACATTATATAAATAATTAAAATAAGTAATAAAACATCTTTACTAACAACCTCCAGAAAATGTTCATAAAATTCATTTGTACTTAAAACTGCATGGGATAACCGGAGGTTATATATAAGAAAGTGGTGATATATAAATACTAGTAATGAAATAAACAAAGTATAACCTGAATAAAATAATCCATGTTATACAATAGGCTTACAAATGGGGGATACAAGTATTAGTTATATAAACATGAACAATGAGGCATTTTATATCATTATAATCTAAAAAGAAACATGGGAGATGTGGTAAGAAAATAAAACACTGGATCATTATCATATGTCAAGTCTAACATAGAAAATATAAGGAAACAAAAGTATTAAAAAGGTATCAGGTCCACTGATTGTACCTATATGACATATCATGATACTAAACATTACCCAATGCATTGGAACAGTTATAATTTCGGGCACACCCATCACATTCATTTAATTATCATGCTTATGTGTTCCAAATTGTTCATAAAATATGGATTAATTAATAATCAATTTTTATTCCACATTCTATAAGTTTTGAATATTTACAAGTATGTACCTATTCAAATGTGTATATGTGCATAAATGTGAATATTCATGCAATCAAATATGTATAGTAATCACTGCACAATTTTTTTGGCATTGAAAATCATGGTGAAATTTCGATAGTAAAACAACATCACAAAAAATCATAAAAAAGGTGGATGATGTTGAGGATTACCAACATATTATGGGGGATATTTAATAACATATCTCATCATGAAAAAAATAATATTATATACATAAGGTAAATAAATTACTTGAATAATGAGGATAAAGGAAAATTTCTTTTACTATATATTGACATGGTAACAAGAGTAAATAAAGGATACTTGGAGTCATAATGGGAGAGAAAAGGGGAAGCTGGAAAATCATAAATAAAATCTAATTTGAGGTGAATATGGAATAAAATATCACAACATGAACAAAATGGATATAATAAGCATAACATAAAATAAGTACTTGAATACAAATGAGAAAAGGAAAATCCCTTTCTTAATTTAGGTATAGTAACGACATAGGTGGTGGTAAAAATAATGGAGGATAAATGATATCACATTCAAAAAAAAATTAATGTAAGAAAATTTTTATAACTTAATAGAGATATATTAAATTTATGTTAAAATGACTAATTTCAAAGGAGGTTCTTAGATTAAAAATAGATTAGGGGAATACCTTACTTGAGATTGTGACTCTAAATTCGTGTTGGGGGGTTCTTCGGTGATTGGGGGAGCCTTTGGAGAACTATTGATAATTGAGAGAGGATTATGGATGTGGAGAAAGATGATTTAGTGACTAGAAATTGGAGCATGCATTGATTTATATTGGAAAGAAAATAATTTATTTGTTATTTTGGTTTTGTATTCCACAAAATAGAAATACCAAACCAAGAAATCATCCAGTGGTTTTGTCACAAGGGTTATTCCAAAGGGGATTAGTTTTAATTACATTATAATGAAATGGTACGATCATAATTAATTAAGTTCCATTATTATGTTTAGGTGATTCACAATGTTAACTAGAAGATTTTAAAACATTGAAATATATTATTGGTTTCAAGGGATTCATAATGTATTTATAAAGTTAATAAAATAAACTTAAAATGAAATTATTTTAAATAAAAGAAAAAAATTGTTCATTGATACCATTTACTATATTTATTTCATCACTTTTTAGACATTATGATGTCATAATACACAGTGTATATTTATACACTATTTGATTTTTATAATAAAATTAGACTATATCATAAAATAATGAATAATAATGTTCCATAATATAAATGGTATCATTCCAATAATAATATAAATTTTATCTAATTATTTTCTAAATATATTAATTTTCTCTTTTAAAATAAAATTTATATTTATTTTGAAATATTGGGTTTTCTGATAATAACATTTTTTAACCCTTATAAAAATTACACTATAATTTAAAAAAGTTATACTACCATTTATAATTATTTAAAATTATAAAATAATAATATTTTAATCTATTATTATTTATTACAAAAAAATTGTTATTTTATGAGAATAAGTTCATTAATATAATTTGATGATTACAGAAATATAAATATTTTTGTATTATATTATCAAAATAAAAAACAGTTTTTATGTAACAATATTAGGAAGAAAATATATCCATTGTATGAGAGGACATATTGTATACACACATATCACTAGGTTCTTGATTAAATTACCTTTAATACACCCCAAAACACCCTAAGAGGATGTTTCATGACAATAAGACATTCATGGGGTGGTTCGACATACATGGTTTAGATCATAATCTTAATATTCTCGAACTTATCCCGTCAACAGTTTTTCTCATTATTAATTTGTTGGATATCGGCTCGGTCTTGGTCAAGAGAAAACACCAATGATTTTATCTCCCTAGGATTCTCCATCTAATGTGCTTCATAGGGAACGCTCCAACTATTTGAGTACATCAATTTTTTGTCTTTGTCAAATCTATTCGTTAAACCTCTATATATAAAAGGATCAATGGATCATTATTCAATGGGTATAATATAAATTGTAATGATTCATTACAATCATTTAAATCCAATAGAATAAAAAATATTGATAATTTCATTTTTTTTTCAAACCATATTTCATAATACATCATTTAATTAAAATAAAAAGTTGGATTTTATTTATAAAAGTTGGGTTGTTAACATCATCCCCCCATTTGAAAATTTTCCCTTGAAATTTTCATTTCCCATAAATATAATAATAGGGTAACTTTGTTTCCTCACTTATTATGATTCCCACTCCACATATTCAGTAATTTGGTTCCTCCATATTAAATTTAAAAGGTTCATTGTCTTACTATGTAGAAATTTGTCTCTATTATCTATTATTTTCAACAACATCTCTTCAGAAGAGAGATCATTATCTAATGGTACCACCAATGTATTGAGTACATGTGAGGATTAATGTATATATTTTCTCAAGAAAAATACATTGAATACAACATGTACTTGAGATTGTTATGGTGGTAGTGATATTCATTAGGCCACAACTCAAATGAAATCATGGATATCAAAGGTGGAGATGTATCATGGACTTATAAGCCCCCTCTTCCCAAATCTCGTCACTTTCTTCTATAGAGATATGTGGAGGAACACCATGTCTCCAACATCAAATATGGATATTGTTAATTATTTTAAGGATAGAATTACTATTGAATATGATATTCCTTGATGTGATGTTGAATGGTGTTATCATTTTCCAATATTTACATATACATTTCAGGACCTAGCAGTTTGTGTTCCGCAACAACCACCTAGAATGTAGGTGCTTTGCACCTCTTCCCCTAACAATAATCATAAAGAGTCATTTTGATGCTCGAGTGAAAACTAAAATTGTTTTAGAATCCAATAAGAGGAAGATGTTGGTATCATCCTTCACTGAATTCATCTCATCATGTCATCAATGTGTCCTCATGTGTCACAATAGACTACTTAGATTATCCATCAGTTCAGGGGTGATAAGAATGGTGGAAGACCAGATTAGTGTTTAGATTATCTTACAGAATTTTCTATAATGTGGAGATGAATCTTGGATTATGATAGGTTACAACTGATAGTCGAACTCCATGAGGCCTTAGAAATTATCTGATTTAAATCCTTGAGTGTTTCTCTATAGAGAAGTCCTCTGTAATTGCGATAAATTGAGTAGTTTTTTATAATGATCTACAAAAAAACATATTGCATTATTTTTCCTGGATGTATTTGGTTGTCTGATGAAAAATTATATGTTCATATTTTTTCATTTCCATGTTGTTTTGGATATTTTTTACATCATTCCATTGGACTAATTCCTTTAATCAGTCACTTTTTTACATACCTTCCACTTTTATGTATATTCAGAGATTTATTTCTTCATATTGTCCCACCAATAATGCTCTAGGAGTTATAGACACATATGTTTATCTACCTCGGTTAATATAAAATTCTAACTATTTATATAATCCATGAGTTCCTTATTTAACTTATCATATTGTGGTACACATAGACATGAAAAAATTCTCACAACTCCTTCTTCATTACTATTTATCATTGAGGATTTCACTTTTCTAATGGTTTCCACATTCTTTTGAATTCCATATCATCTTTTTAAAAACCCATTAACCTCTCTAGAAGAGATGGATGAGAAATCATTTTTGAAAGGATTGATGGTGTTCTATTCTTTTTTATTCCAATGTCGAAGCTTCCCAAATCTAATAATATTAGATCACTCTCAATTCTCACCAATGATAGAATTCATGGATCCTTTCTTAATAGATCATATACCACATTATTCTTTTTCACATTATGATAGTGGGTTGAATATTCATAGTCTTCGATCATATCTTAAATATTCATTTGAGAACATTTCTCTACTTTTGTGTGAATATATACTTTCAGCTTTTTTGATCCATACATTTTTCACACTTGATTACAGAGATATAATTCCTACATATTTTCAAATGAAATATCACAAAAAACATCTCTAAATCATGATTTGATTATTTCTATTAATGAAATTTATAACTTCAATAAGGATAGGAAAAGGTTTTTTCATTCAATGTTAACATGCAACCTAATCCCTTCTCTAAAGAATCATTGAATACTAGAAAAAAATTATCCACTTGTGGGTTGTGTACGAAAATTGTAAATTATGATATACTTTTTTATCTAGTTGAATCTCTATTTTAATTTATAATTCCAAGAAAAAATTATACCCTTCCTTTCTATCATGGATATAGGTTTTTAAAATCACAACATGATTCACACAAATCGATGATAACACACATCTCACCCAAGGAAACATCATATATCTGTCACATATATTGGGGTCGACCATCCTTCAATTGCTTCATGATTTTTAAGGTCCACATATTACTTATTTATTATAATTATATGGATCATCTATGAGTCTTCCTTATTCTATAACTCACATTTAATGTTCATTTCATAAGGCGTCTTCTTTTTCACAGTCTTTGGAATAGTAAACAGATACATCTCGTACTCCTCCTTACATTTTGATTATTTTTTAATATCATATCTAAATACTACCACAAACTTGTCATGGTAATCATTAAAGACTCTTTTCATCAAGTCCATAATTATTTGTGGAGTATTCTTTGGTCCAAATGGAATCACAAGGAATTCATAGTTGATGTAGCTTATTCAAAAAGTATTCTTAGGGATATTCTTATTCTCAATGTTAACATGGAAATATCTGTAATGAAGAACCACCATTGAAATATATCATGCTCCACGTAGATGATTGAACAATTCATCATACCATGGATGATTATACTTATTCATAATTATATTAGTGTTGAACATACGATAATCATACCAATGACGCATTGATCCAACTTTATTCTGGAAAAAAAGGAATAGTTCACCCCATAGTTAAGCACATGGGCATATGAATCCTTTATCCATATTATTTTTTACTTTATTTAATTATCTCCTCATGTTCCAAAATATCCACTACATATGGATTCTTGGATAAGGGTAATTACTTTAGTATAAGATCGATACAAAATTCAACATCTCGGCTAGGAGGATGACCCGAAATTCCTCAAGATACACATCAGCATAGTCTCTGACAAAACAATTTCTTTGATGATTGTTATCTACATAAAATCAATCATTGGATCTTGATAACAATGATAATGGGGAAATAATATCCATTATTTAGATGCTGGTGATTATGTAATTTCATCATCCTCCTTACACTTCTACAGAATGAGTTGTCGACACTCAATAGGGACATTGATTTATTTCTTGAGAGTTTTTTTACCACTACATAGGGAAAGACAATCCATACAAAAAATTGTATAAACCTACTTATAAAGTTCATATAATAATGTAAACAAGGTCTTTTATTCTAATAACATTGATATAGTTGTAGTTATATACATAGGATGAAATAATTTCCCCACTCTCCATTTTCACCGAATGCTCTACATCTAAGATTTATGTTGGTTACTGGATAGTTCTACTACACATTAATGATATGAAATAGTGTGTAAAACTATAGGTGACAAGTATGTTCAATATTATTAAATGAATAACTATCATACATGTCACAAAATTATTATTGGGATCCACCTCAACAAAAATGTTGAAAAAATATCATCGTTGTTGCCTTAGAGGTTGTTGGTTGTCTCAAAAAACCATGTCTTAGGGAATTATTTTGGAAAGATCCACTTTTCAATATAGTTGATGTATTGAACAACTATTTAAGGGTTTACCAGTGAATTACTTTCCTTCATCTCATTAATGGAATTCTATTTTTTGGTATTTCTTAGCTATGTTTCTTTCCTCCCCACTCCTAAATCATTTCGTCATTCTCCTTAGGTAACTTATTTCCACACCATTGAAAAGTAGGATATTGAAGATTTTTTTCACTGCTATATTTCACCATCAATATTCCAAAAAAAAAATTCCACATTCTACTTCATATTCCCATGATACCCTTGATATTCTGAGATATCTTTTTGTAATTTTAGGGAACATCAGACAATTTCCACATAGAAATCAATGTCACATATCGCCAGGGATTTTCGTAGAATAGGTTTGAGAAAACCAAAGAAGTTAAAGACCTTGAATCTGTGGCTAACAACAATACCAGGGTTGTTTCAGGAATGTATTATGATATTATCTTCAAACTCACCCATATATTTGTTGTATTTTTTTGAGGGTTAGGAAATCACTTTCTATTTTATTTCATAGAGTGTAAGTAAAATATATATTGAAAATATTTTTAAGGATTCCTTACACTCAATCTCTTTTATCTCTTACATAGGATTCATATTATTTATAAATGTCTCCAAATGACCATTTACACCAACCACACAGTAATGATCCACTATATCATTATCTTTCTCAAAACATTAAAAGATATCGAATATCCTCTCAATGGAGTTGATCCATTGTTCTATGATTAAGGGGTTAGATGATCCATTGAATGTTGGATTCCATTATCGCATTAATCCCTCCATAGTATATTTTTCTATATTAGGCGAGTTTTGGCACTCTTCTTGAACACATATTATTTTCACTACTAGTGCAGCTAAAATAGTATCATCAGGGAGATCGCAATTCCTACTCCCATCGGGTTGGGTATCTTGTAGGAGCGACCATCAAATGACCTATCAAATTGATTGTTTACATGATTCCTCATATTTCATTCCATTGACTATAGTAAAATGAAAATTTAAGATGATTACTTTTAAATAATTATGAACATAAAGGGGAATCCAATTATATAAAAATTATAACATTTAAGTTTTATTTCTTAACATATGAATTTATATGCTTCATTCTATGTTTTCCATGATCGGTTTCCTATCATATAGTCTTATGGGTATTTTTTTCTCAATATAGTGGTTCATAATGAACAAATGAATTTACTAAAGAATATCACTTATGAATGTCAAACTAAGTGCACATTAAGGACTTTTTTATTATACTAGGTTACACTGAGTCCGGCCAAACACACCTTTTCTATGTTGTTAGCCCTATGTATATATTTTCTAGAACCACGTTTACTTTTTGTTTACATATAGGGATGTATATGATTGATAAACCACAAAATATATACATATAATAGTTTAGGTATGCTCTGTTATACATTTTCATATCCCAAACTAATTCAACACAGTTTCTTAATTCAAATCCAAAAAATTACCAATATTTTCCTTTGATACCAACTATTGCAACAATACTCTTTATATCACATTAATTCATAATTTGTTAAACAATATTACACTTAATACGACTTTGATGTTCAATAATCCTAGTTTCTTTTGAAATTAGTTACATTACGTAACAACTTAAAACAAGGATGAAATTATCTTTATTGAAAACATTTTTAAAATGTTCATAATATACCTTCATACTTAAAACTGTATTAGAAAACCTGGTGACATAAAGAAGAAGTTGGTGAGATGTAATGCCCAATAATAGAGAAGACATGGATTAACAAGGTAGAAATAAAACTTTATTGAAAATAGTCATATAAATGGGTAATAAAAGTGTCTGAGTTATAAACATGAACCTTGAGAAAGATATATCATGATAATAATAAAGGAAACATGGGAAATGTGGAAAAACACAAAACACAAAACACATCATTATAATTATAATTCATTGAAAAATAATAAGAAATCATGAATGAAAAATTCTATAAAAGGAATAATGTTTACTTCCTATCCCAACATGACATATCACGATACTGAAAAAATCCCAAATAATTGGAACACTAAATAATTCTCAGTGCACTCGTCATTTTTATTTCATTCTCATTGTTAAGTGTTCCATATATATCATTCAAAAATGATTTATTCATAAAATTATTTTATTCAATGATGAATGAGGTTATAATAAATACATGTATGTCCGATTTAAATGAATTATATGTTTATAAATATTAATATCTTTTATAATAAATGGTTATGGAATTAAATATACAATATTTTTAGCATGTATTATCATGGTGAAATTTTGGCAGTATAAAAACATCACATAGAAATTCATAAATTGGGTTATTGAGAGATATAAGGGTCTATAATCATTTGAACATAAATTTTAATGTATGAAGGATAAGAAATAACATATACCATTAGAAGAAAATGAAGATAAAATACATAATCTATATAAGATACTTCAATAAATTGGAGAAAGGAAAAAATCCCTTGCAAAATTTCATAATGGAAATAGCTGTAATTAAAGGGACATACGAAGATTAATTAGAGTGAAAATGGGAATATAATTATTTTTCAATCCAATAGAGAACAAGTGGAATATGGAATAAAAAATCCAAACATTTACAAATTGGATCTAAGAAGTATAACATAAAATAATTGCTCGAATGGAAATGATGAGAGGGAAATCCATTATGGAATTTTGGATTAGTAATTACTTAGGTAGTGGTCAAAATAAGAGAGCATAAATGATATATCATTCATACAAAAATATTTTCACAGTAAAATATTTTTTAGAAATGAAATTTATTATAATATTTTTAAATTAAAAGGGATATATTTAAAGGATGATCTTGAATTGAATGTATAGAGCAGTAATCCCATACATGAGTGCGTGACTCCAAATGATTTTGAGGGGATTCATAAGATCTTCTGGGGTACATTAGGAGGACAATAGTGGGTAAAGGGAAAAATATAAATTGGCTCAATTAATTTTGAGTGAACAAAAATTGGATCATTATTGGGATTGTATAATAAATTATGGGGATTTTTTTGTTATTTAGGTTTTAGACTCTGCAAAATAAAATACCCACAATCAAAAACTATACCGTGGGTTTTTTTCATAGTTTAATCCAAATGGGAGTATTATTCATTAATTTATATTTGTGAGGGTCTAAAATAACAAAATAATTTCCTTGTTTCTGTGTAGGTGAGTCACACTATTAAAGAAATGATTTTAAAATCCCAAAATTTGTTAATGTTTTAAGAAAATTCATAATTTCATTATAAAATTAATAAAATAAACATAAAATAAAAATATTAAAAAATGAAAACATATATATTGTTTTGGAAACAATTTATTTTATTTATTAAATCAATTTTCAGTCACTATTATTTCATAATAAACAATGTATATGTACACAACATTGAATTTTTTTTATGGAATTCGACTGTCTCATGAAATTATGTAAAATTCACCATTAGATAATGTTAATATTTTTATTAAATAAAATTAAGTATATTTAAATAATTTAATAAAATATTAATTTTCAATTTGGAAAATAAAATAGAAATTTATTATGAAATGATTGGTTTTCTGAAAATAATAATTTTTAAAACTGTATAATAATTACATTTAATTCATAAAAATCATACGATAATATATATTTAATGGAAATTTTTTACTAATTTTTTTTAAATTATTTATAATTCCAAAAATAAATAAGTTAATGACAATAAATTATTTATGTGAATATGAAAATAAACCAAAAATACAATTTCACTTTTATAGTATCATAATTATAATAATTTATAAACTAACAATAATTGTAAGAAAAATATCAATAGGCTTATCAAATGACAATTTACATACGAATATTGATAGGTTCTCTATACATATCTCTTTAATAAACATAAAAATTCACTAATACTAAGGTAGAAATGTGTGATAATTCCATGGACTGGTTAAACATTCATTGTTTTATGTTGTGATCTCAATGGGATTGAACTTCAAACATAAATATTTTCTCTAGTCCATATGTTTCTGGATATTGTCCTCAGATTGGTCAATGGAAAATACAATTAATTCTGTATCCCTCGAAAGCTCTAATAAATGGGATTTATAGGGTACAATATTACAAGTTGAGGCCATCACATCTTTTATATAAGTCAATTGGATGTATTACAACTCTACATTTTATACTAATCATGTCCTCACTATTCAAAAGCTATAATATGAGTGATAATTATACTAAATGTTCATTTCAATCCAATAGGATATAATAAACTAGAGAAATATATTTTCATCCTATAAATATATTATCTAATTAGACATTAAATTTTACACAATGTGGTAATATTATTTATAATAATTTAGGTCGATATGAGAATAGTTCCTAAAATATACAAAGTAGAACATATCCAATGGTGTCTATAATAATTATAGTTTACAAATATAAATATACCATTGTGTTGATAAAATGATAAATAATAGATTGAGAAACTAATATAATAACCATGTCATGGTTGATTTCATTGCGGAAATCCTGACTAACTATACCTACTTCAGCCTGTGATATATATATATCTTAATAGGTACGATGTAAATATTTACCGACCATTAATATGATAAGAGTTTCCATTTGATAAAACTAATTATGTAGGAGCCATTGTGAATCCAATTCTTCCATAACCATAGATGGTCAGTCAAGCAGACTATAAAAACCATCCAGCCTATCCAACGGGATGTAAGTGTAATATAATCAGTAATCCATTGAAATTCCACTACAAAAATGTCCTCAACCGATTCTATGGACTACTTATATTGAAAATCATAGAATAATAATTACCGGAGACAATTTTGCTAATCCATGGAGTCACAGGCCTAATGACATCAAGGTGAATCTAGGGAGATATTCCATGTAATTATTATTTTTAGATATATCTGTAAAATGATTCATCAATACTACACTAAGGAATTAATATAATATTAAGAAAAATATATAATTCCAATGTAGTATCTCCCTTGGAAACTGGTTTATAATTTTTTTTGGGTTTCATTGAGTTATCAAGGCATTCCCTCATAAATCCAAGGCTATCTCAATTATGACAACTAAATTAATAGGGGAATTTACCAAAATCAATTGTAATAATATATTAATAATCAGATTCCATTTTTGAATCCATGCCTCATTACAATTCCATTTAATTCAATTTTTTTTCATTTATGAATGACAATGCCGCATAAGGGAGTTATTATATTTTAATAATTATAGATATAAATTTTAACGTTCCATGTGAATGTACATTACATTTCATATTAGTAATATTCATTTAATATAACTTAACTAAATTCAAATTTTTAAAATTCATGGCAGCATGTAATAGGATTTAGGGATCTTTTATATGTAATATATCACAAAGGGGGAGATCCATTATGATGTTCCAACCACCGACAAGATCAATGGGTATCATAAGATGGTCTAAGACATAGTTACCATGTCCCACGACGTTGTTTTATAAATAAATTTAATATATAATGCATGAAACATTGATTCTCTATGAAACAACACATTGTTATGAACTGGCTACTATTCACAATTTTTTCGCTTCAATATTCAGAATTTCAGAAAAAATTATACATAGTTGCATTCAGTATGATATTCAGAGTCTTATAGAATCAAATTTATTGTTTTCAATAGTAACATAGTGTTATGAATAGTGACCTACCCATAAAAATAGTAAATGACCTATATAAATAGTAATTTACCATTATGAAAAGTATTCTTACCTGTGTATATATAAATAATATGTAGGCACCTTTTAAATGAAATAGAATATTTTATAAATTAATAATTCAGTGTTTGTATTTGTAGATTTTTAATTAAAATTCTTCATGAAGTAAATTTATATAGAATAAAATTACATTTTAAAAAATGCGTTCATAAATAAATTTTTTGGGTACTATTATTTTAATATATTTTAAAAAACATAAATGATTTTTCCCAGTAATATAAAAATCAGTTTTTGGTTTGAAAACTGAATTTTTGAAATAAATAATGATTTTAATTAAAAATTAAATTTGTCATATTTAAAAAACTATTTTTATAAAATGGAGTTCATTTTTTTATTCTCCACATAAAAAATGGATTGGGAGATTTTTTGGAATTTTTATGAAATAATTGAATTTTTGGTAAATAGTAAAATTTGATATATTTTAAAATATGCAAAATAAATGAATTTCTGCATCATACATGAGTCATGGATGAGCTAATTTTCTATTGATTCAAACTCACATGCACATATTAATATTTTTTTTCATTGAATAATTACTATCTTTTGTCTTATTGAGAAATAATAAACTAATTATTAAAATATTACAAAAACCCTCCTCTTTACTATAAATCCACCCACACTTCCCTCTTAACTTCACTTCTATCAATCCTTTTTCCTTGTATAAATTCATCCCAAATATCCTACCATTATCCTCCCAAAAGTCCATAAGAATCTGGTTCATAAAATTTCCAAATACTCTCTCCTAAAGAGGCTCTCAAGGAAGATTTATTCTTAGGAAAATTCCACCATTCAATTCATTTACTTTCTTTTCAAGTTCCATTGTTTTATTTTCTATCCACACGTACTCTAATCTAAATGTTATGATAAATCCAGTACCATAAATTTAATATAATTTTTTTATTATTATGGATTAAGTTATTATCATCTCTATTTTACCATTCTTTTAATCTAGTAGTAAAAAACATCATCTGAGATGTGGTAATTTTCCATATTCAAGGGTGATGGGTTGTTTATTTCTTTTACCATCATTAATTCCGGTAATTAAACAATTATTATGGTTTAAAATTACTGTAATATATTTATTATGTCTTGTCTATGTTTATGTAATCTCTTTTTACACATGGTTTTGATTTATAAAGAAAAATGTGTTGGTTGTGTTAAAAAACCATGAATTAACCCAAATAGTTATCATTAAAAAATTTATATAATTATTTATCTGAACACCATGTATCCAAATGTACATTAAAACTATTTAACCATATCTATGCTCAATTATAACCTATAACTACATTTCTATGAAACAATCCTCATTTTACATGATTCTCCATTCATTTATATAAGTATACTGATCATGAAACAAACTTACTCAAAAAATGAAATTGAATATATTAACACATACAAAAGGACATGAATGGAATTTATAAGGTTATAATAAATCAATTACATTATGATAATTTTCTGTACTTATTAATTATTAAACCTAAATTTTATTATTCATGTCATTAAGATTAAGTCAATAACACCTTCAAACTTAAGGTATGGGTTTCCTCATGTCACATCCATTTTTGAGAGGTATTAGTTATTCACTGCTATTACATGTGTATGGTGTATGTATACTTCCAATTGAAGAATCATATAATTAATTTCTTTAATTTTAGGGTATTCATTGTATCATTTTATGATTATTATTTTTGGGGGATACATATCGATTAATTATAAGTTTGTATGGGATTTCTACTAGAACATCCATTTATTCTTGAAGATCATGGCATTTATTTCCAGCCACCTCTCCCAAACCAAGTAACCAAGGAAACACCAAAAAAAATATGCGACAAGACAATTCATCTTTTATAAATTACCACAAAAAATTCCATCTTGAATATCAATACACATCAAGGAAACCAAAACGGTGGAACTTCCATCCAACTCGTTCACCCATTCCTACTAGTGGTACTTTCCACCCACTTATCCTTTGATGGTGGTCCCTCCATCCACTATCCATCCTCTTTTTATAGTGGTATTTCCCTCTCACTTCCACACAACATTCAAACAATCCATAACCAAGCATATAACCCACCCAGGCCATAAAACATGCAAATAACCACTTCCATCAAATTTCAATTCACTTCTCAAAATCTCTCATTTATTGAAATCACCATTTACATCATTTTTTATTCCAGACCATTTTTCAATAAATCATCATCTTTATTGAAAACCATTTTCATCAACCATTTCCACAAATCAATTACAACAACCCATTTTAATATCTAATTTTTTTTAAAATCCACAACAAGTGCATTTCACCACAACACCCCCTATTCCCAATAATCCCTAAAACATTACCAATGAATTTCTAACCAATTTATCACATCAAAACCTGATTAATTTTAAGAAAACCAAATTATTTTTAACAAAAAAACCACTAAATATAACCAAGTGGAGTTAAGAGGTAACTCACATACCTTTAGGGTTCTCAAGAATTCGACCCACAAGAAACCATAACTCAAATCCAGAGAACACAACATCGAAACCAGTTGAGATCCCCTTCCCCCGAAGAAACAACCTACAATCCACCATGAATCCTCTTCAAAATGCTTCCACCTGGTGTGGGAGATCACCTCCAGCTTCTGAGAACACAAAATCCCTAGTGAGGCTCGAGTGGGAGAAGATTTGGAGTGAAATGAGGCACCCCTGAGGGAGACCATATATAAAAACCTTATTTTTTTGGCCACATAGTTATCTTGCACAGTTTGGAAAATAATCCGCTAACTATGAGCAAGCCAATACCTTGAGAGTGGGGGTCCTCATTATTGCCCTGCACAGTTTGGAAAACCATGCACATGATGTGCAAAGGGTATTCTCTCCCCCTGCACTGTTTCATGGAGAATCCTTAGGGTTTCCCCTAGCTGTGTTCAAATTGTGTGCCCTTAAAAAATCCTCCAAACATATTCAAAATCACTCCATGCTCTCTAAACGACCTCCTTGATAATTACATGCACATTAAACACATAATAGGCATAAATAGAAGCTACATACCACAAACTGAGGCTGCTACATTCTCCCATCCATTGGACTTTTCATAGTCAATAGTGTCCCATGGTCTTCTTGTAAGGATTTCAAAAAATAAAGATTTGAAATATGGATCTCAATATAATACAATTGAAACTTGAACACCATGCCACTTTACCACCTCATAGATATAGATTATTAAGAGATCATCCACCGTATGACATTCATGAATCGAGATAAAATGTGCCAACTTTGTGATTCGATCCATTATAAACCATATGGAATGGTGTTTCTGGACTGTTTTTGGAAGACCCGTCACAAAATCCATTTTTATCTTCTCACATTTACACAGAGGGATGGGTAAACACTATAACATGCATACTGGCAGTAGATCCTCTGCATTGACTTGCTGACAAGTCTAGCATCTCGAGAAAAACCTGCCCACATACATTTTCATACCATCCCACAAAAACTACAATTTTCAAGCCTTATACATCTTTTTAATTCCATTATGGTCACCCAAACTAGAATGATTATAAGCCATGTGATGTTCCTCTTGATAATCCACAGGTACCACTATCCAATATTGAACAGGAAAGACTGAATTCATATTCAGTTCCCAGTTCTCAATGGTCTCCCCACCATTGAGATTCAACATCATCTTGACACATTTAGAATTAGATTCATGTGACTCTTTAACCATACCAACTAATTCAAGGGAAAAAGAAACTAGAAAGATGACTGTTCTATCAGACTGGTCCTCAATTTCTAATCACATGTCGTCTATTACCGACTTCAACCTCCACTGATCTGATAAATGTTTCACCTCTCGAGCATATGATTTCCAACTTAATTCATCTGCCACCAAATTTTCCTTACCCAGGGACTACATTAAGTTGAAATAAAACATCTGGGGATATTTTATCCATCCCCTTCACCTCATGGTCAAGTATATTTTTTAGAAGATCTTCATCCAGATCTTATAGTCAGTAGACACTGTAAATGTCTCAGCAAAGAGATTGTGACACCACATTTTTAAATCATGAACCAATGACGACAACTCCAAATCATATTTTTGGTAGTTTTTATCATGAAACATTAACTGTCATTATCTATATGCATCCACATGATCACTATTCATGGGTACACACCCCAACACTACTCTCAATGTGTCACAATACAACACATACCATTTCCCTAGTTATAGAAAAACCAAGATTGGTGCTGATGTAATGAGACCCTTTAGATAATCAAAACATTTCTAACACATCCCATCCCATTCAATTGGTATGTTCTTATTTTTCAAAGCTGTCATCAGAGAAGCCAATTGTGGAAAATCATGATCAAATCATCGATAATATCTAGCTAGACCAAGGAAGCTTCATATCTCAAAAAATGTTCATTGGTGGTTTCAAAGAGATAACCACCACTATATTTTCTGGATTAATAGGAACACCCCTTTCAAAAATAACATGGACAAGGAAATGAACCTCCTATATCCAAAAGTTAAACATTAATAGTTTTTCAAACAACAGATGATCCTTCATGATCCCCAATACGATATCCAAGTTCTTCTCATGATTTACCCTTGTCCTCAAATACACCAATATAGCATTGAAAAATACCACCACAAAAACATCCAAATATCCCTGAAATATCTGATTCGTCAATTCTATGAACACCACTGGGGCAGTTTTTAGACGAAAGGGAATAACCCTATATTCATAGTGGATATATCTTCTTCTAAAATCTATTTTTTGGAATATCCTCTTTCTGTACCCAAAGCTGATGATAACATGATCATAAGTCAATCATGGAGAATCACTAAGCTCCCCTCAAGTAGTCTAAAAAACATCAATGTGTGGAAGTGGATATCGATTCTTTGTCATAACCTGATTAAGTCTACGATAATCAATATTGATCCGCAAAGTTTCATACTCCTTTTTAAAAAACAAAACGGGCGTTGCCCATGGAGATATACTAGGCCGGATGAACCCTTTTTTCTCTAACTCTTTCAACTACACTTTTAGTTATTTTAATTCTACTAGTTCAAATTGTTATGATGGATTGGAGATAGGACAAGTCCCTAGAATAGATCATTCATAAACTCCACTTCCCTCACAGGTGAAAACCCTCAAATCCTTCAAGAAATACATCCATAAACTGATCCACGACTACCGGAAGAACACTCTACTCAACACCTTCTCCTACATCCAATGAAAAATCCCCATACAATTATGATATCATGCCAACCACTGGTGCCAACAAGCTTGTTGCACCCTTATTCTCAATCTTCTCCCCCCTAATGTGATGTATCACCCAATCCTGCATCACAAAACAAATTGTTCGGGCATAACAGTCAATGTGGTCCTTAAAATTTGTTAACCAATCCAATCCCAATAGTATATCCCACACATCTATCTTATGCATTGAGATGTACCATGTTAATTTAATGTCATCCACAACTATGAAACACGCTCTACAGAGGAAAGCATTGAAATATATTATACCCGAAAGAGTTTGTAGTATCAAAACTGGAATCATTTCCTCTATTATGCCCAAGATAACAAAGATGTGAGAAGCAAAAAAAGGAAGCTCCCATATCAAAAAACACATTCATCATCAGGAAAATTAAAAGAACCATACCTCACACCGTGGATGATGCCGACTGATTATCCACGACAACCTACTTAGCTCTAAATTACTATTTTCATTCCACACTCTACTCTTTATTTCCCTACCGAGGTTTCGTGGTATTTAGATAATCACCATGACCCACTATATAGTATTGTTGATGGGTATGCTGCAGCCTCGTCCCATTAATTTATAACACCCTTGCAACCCCTGAGAAGTGTCATAGACACCCGACCTATATCATTCCAACAATACAACTAAATTATCTCCATATTCTTCTAATTATGACATGCTAAAGGTTGTGTCATAGAATCCCACTTGATGTCGCTCATATAACCACACTGAAAACATCCCAGCTTATTCTGAGGCATCAGAGAAAGATTCACCGATCATGTAGTTGGATTCTGATTCATACTCCCACCAAGTAAATAAGTGTCCCGCTTCTACATGATCCCATAATTTGAGTTCCAACTATTCCCCATGGGTAATAATACACTTCCTTTGCTCACGGCCCCCAAAATCCCCCTTTAGGCCACTGAGGATCAATTCAATAGCTCTGTATAATCATCTATACAGAACACTGCTATTTTTCACCGAATGTCCTGCCTCAAACCAGCTTAGAACATATGTGCTTTCAAGGATGTAATACATGCCACCTCAGGTACAAACCTCACTCTGTTCATAAACATAGCTTCATACTCCATTATCGAAATGTTATCTTGTTTCAAATGGATGAATTAAATTTTTTGCTACTTCTTGAATGTATGAGGTTGAATTTTTTGTTAAAAAATCCTCAATTCTGCCCCATGACATAGCATGGACTATTCTAGATTGAACTACCAACTCCCACCACTGAAGGGAAAGATCATCCAACATATATGTGGCCAAATTTACTTTCAACTTTATCGATATATCCAATAATTTGAAAATATTGTTTTTTCTATTCCACCATGCTTCTTCCCTCTCTATCCCTGAATCATACCTAATGATGGGTGGATTATTCCTTTGGAACTGAACCACATGAATCATATTCCTTGGTTCATCCTCTTTTTTTTCACTTCTTAATGTTTAGAAAGCTTTTACTATACAATACAGGTGTTTTTGGTTCACCTAGGGCTCAGGTGAAACCACATTTTCAACATCCTCCCCTGGTTGGTCTCTATGAGGCTAACCCGGTGCAAATTCTATCAATACCGAAACAATCATATGTCCTTATATTTTAGCAACATATTATTCAAAAATTCTAGTTCAATTACTCTAAAACTATCACAACCATCCTTTCAACAAGTTCACATTTCCCATATTTCACTATTATGAAAAAATCACTATGTTTTGATAATCTACCCATTTTCGAAATACCACCAGTTTTCGTGTTTCCAATCCTTCCATTTTGAAACCCATTACATATTTCCAATATCAAAACATTCATATCATACCATATTTCATTATACCCTAAAAAAATATTACTCTTAGTGGGAATTAATTTCTACCATGCATTCCATGCTCATCTCATTGGCTACACCCATGACAATGAGATATCCAATGCCTATATGTGTCTCCAACCATTTATGTATCCAACGTACTGTTAACCTGATGTTCATCATAAAAAGGATATCTATGCACTTTTATTCTTTTCATTCCATGTTCCAACATTCCTATGCCATGCTACCATCCTGATATAATGAATAGACCATAAACATGGGTAAAAACCAAGAACAATGATAGGCACCAAGGATTTTACAATTGACCCGACTAGAAATCAAAGTAGTGAACATACTGATACCACTTGTAACATCTCATCCCATTCCATTGACTTGAGAGGGTGGTGGAATGCTACATGACCTTATGTTATGTTCCCAAGGCACGAATGGCTGGAAATAAATGTCAAGGGATTCATGAATCATTGGGGATTGATTTTGTATTATGAAAAAATCAACCAACCAAAAATTCCACTAAAAAAAATATATGATTCTTGACAACAACACATCGAAACCCATATATTACTAATATAAATCCATGTTGTTCTATAGTACAACCCAAAACCAAAACCAGAGTACTATGTGGAAGACTAAAAAAGAGCACCCAAAATAAATCAAGACACACTCCACAAATCCACACCATGCTCTATGATCCAAGCACCCACACATCTTCCAAACATCACCAAAATACACTATCAATGAGATTCTTTACCTTTACATGTAACCCAGAATATGACATCTACAAAATCACCCATGTTCCAAAGCATGGGGTGATTACTAAATCTTAGTAGATTTTCCCGAAATGGCTTCCCTACACACTCCATTGGGATAAAACTAATAGAAATTTTATATATAGAAGTTTATATAAAATAATGTCAAGTGTGACCCATACCATAAGTCAAACAAAACCTTACCACACCACCTCACCCAAACCATGAAACCAAGGGAAAACTAGAAAAGACAACATGCCACAAGACATTTCATCATTTACACATTAGCATAAAAATTTCCAACTTGAAAAACAATGTCCAACAAGGCAGCCAAAATGGTGGAACTTCTATCCAACAAGTTCACCCATTCCTACTATAGGTATTTCCCATGCACTAATCATTTGACAGTGTTCCCTACATCCACTATCCTTATCCCTTTTATAGTGGTACTTCCTACCCACTTCCACGAAAGATTCCAACAAACCATAACCAATCATATAACCCACCAATGCCACACAACATGTAAATAATCACTTCCATCACATGTCAATTCAAATCAATAAATCACTCATTTATTTAAATAACCATTTATATTGTTTTTCATGTGAAACCATATTTCAATAAAACAAAATATTTATTGAAATCTATATTCATAAACCACTTCAAAAATCAATCCCTGCAACCCATTTTAAAATCAGAATTTTAAAATCCTTAACAAGGGCATTTCACAACAACACCCCTTTTTCTGAAAAAATCCCAAAACATTACCAAAAAATTTCCAAGCAATTTCTCACATCAAAACATAACTATTTTTATGAAAAACAAATTAATTGTAACAAAAAACCACTAGTTCTAACCAAGTGCAGTCGAGAGATTATCCAACAACCTTTAAGGTTCCTTTGAATTCGACCCACTGGAAACCGCACCTCAAATCATGTGAACTCACCACAAAACCGCCCTATATCTCCTACTCTAGAATAAACCAGCTCGAACCCACCAAGAAACCACTTCAAATATCATCTAAAACGTGTGGGTGAGAACCTCCACCCACTGAGAACCCAAATTCAGGAGATAAGATTTACTGGTTGAAAATTTGGAGTGAAAAGAGGTACCCTTGAGGGATAATAGATTTAAAACCCCTATTTTTATGTGGATGCACGGATATAACACATGATTTTCCAACCGTGCTCTAACTGTACACAAGAAACTGCCACAAGAGAGGGGGTCTACAAGGTTGCCTCACATGGTTTGGAAAACTGTTTATAGGCCATGTGAAGGCTACTATCTCCCCCTGCATCGTTTTTGGGAGAATCCGAATGATTTCCACTAGCCATGCTCAAACTGTGCACCATTAAAAAATCCTCCAAAATTATTCAAAATCATTAGAATCTATCCCAAATTCTTCCCAAATAATTATATGCACATTAAACACATAAAAGGCATAAATATAGGATACATACCTCAAAATGGTGGTGCTACAAATGTGTTGGACATTATAGGTGTTTGGTGGGACTCGTTATAGACCATTGTTACATCGATATGTCTCATGTGGACAAATATTGTAACACCAAGATATTTTATGAGAAATTGTTTGTTTTTATGTATTATGTTATACGCAACACCAAAGGAATCATCCACTTCACACAACATTGTCTTGGCTTTCATTGCACACAAGATCAACCATCCTCGATAGCTTGCATTGTAAACAATACTCTGTTTCACTAAACAATGATATGTTATTATAATATTATTAAATCATGCTGTTATGAATAGTAATGCCCACTGTTTGAAATTTTATAAATTTTAACTTTCAAAATGGACTTCATTTTTGGCGTCGGAGTATCGAAATTTTCATAGGGTAATGTTTTGGTATTTTTCTGAAAACATTCAATTTTTGATGAATAGTGAAAAACACTACGTTATAGTCGAAAACAGTGTTTTTATTTAAATAATTATTTATTTTGTTTTATTTTATTTTAGGTAAAAATAGATACATAATACCTATATAAGTTCAATGTAATTCATTGGAGTCATTTTATAATAATATAGATATATAAAATTTTTATTCATCTTTTTGACCGTCTTTTACCCACCCACCTCCTAGGAGAACTTGAAAATTTACATAAATCTTAATTTTACCACTTCTGTGACTGGAATTTCGAAAATTCGAGAGACACAGTCTATATCAAGGTGAAAAATCTGGTTCAATAAGATAAAAATAATTTTTGGTGAATAGTAACTTTTTTCTTTTATTTAGCACAGTTAAATATAAATATGATATGTAAGGGTAAAAATGATATTATTAATACCCTAACACAAGTCCTATTTCTATTGGATAAGTTTAATTCAACCAAAAAAAACCTTTGGGATAAAATATTACCCTTTATGTCTACTTGGATTAGATTAGGACATTTATTATTATTTTATTTAAAGAAGAGTTAAAAGTGTTAAAATCAATGTTTAATAACTAAAACATTTTTAATATAGGGTTACACAAAGGATAAATTCTACTATAAGTATTAATTATAAGATAAAATGATTTCCTACATAATGGTTTTTTATTTATAATTTTTAGACATTAAATAATTTAATTTATATATTACACAATTATGATGCAGTAATTACCTTATTAATGATATATTAACATAATTGATATTATAAATACCCAAATAAATGTAATTTGAGACATTATATGAATTAAACTAATTTTATAGTTCAATATGACCAGTTTTTATTGATTTAATAAACTTTTTTCTAACTAATAATGCTGTTATAATTTTCTCAAAAATCAATTACCAAATAGTGTCAAAAATGACATTAAAATGTTTTAAAAAAATATTATATTATTAATTGTTATTATATTGCTAAAAATCTAAGGTTCAGAAAAATGACTTAGATAAGGTTATAAATATAAATCATGAACCACTTTGGGTTATTTTGGCTTGTTATAGTTTGTTTATTAACCATATAGTGTAAGTAAACAAGAAGACATGGTAAAAGTTAAATTATTTAACTTAGAGTTAAATCTAAATGATAAGGTCCAAATAGTAACCTAAACTTGTCTAAAACCTAGTTTTTGAGAGTATTTCTACCCAAACCCACTTCAGCTTCGAAATAAATCAATTTGGAGCTATTATAAACTGAATATGACTTTATTATAAAATAATATTTGAAGTTTTTCCTGTGTTTCCCCTCTCATCCCTTATAAAACGTCAACTCCTCCCTCTCATCATCACAAAATTTGGAGCCTTAAGGCTTGGCCAACCCCTACCCATTTCCCATATCAACATCCCTAGAAACATACTAGTGGTCATGTTCTTCTTAAAAGGCCAATCTTAGTGCCCTAAGAGGAGTTTTCAAAGAGGCGTGTAAAAGAAGAAGTAATATCTATTACCAATTTCTTTCAAATTTATTTCTTCTTCTATTTCCTCTTATTTAGTTGTTTCATTATTATGTAATAAAATCAGTATCACTCATATACTTATATGTTATTATAAATATGAAACTACCCTATTTCACCTTCTATTCATCCGACAGAAAACAAAATCATTGTGCGTGCATACGTATGGAATTCCGTCTCCACGTCGTGGTGTAATCTGTTTCCCACCACCACTTTACTTGGATGAGTCTAATTGTGTAAATAATGACTATATATTATTATTGTAATGATATATTGATTCTTAAATATTATACATACACTTCAATATTAATCCACGATCATGGGAACGATATCATCGCTCGTGCATACGTACGGCCTACCGTCTCCATGAAGTGATGCGACTCGTTCTACATGATCATAATTGAATAATGATTATAAAAATGAATTTAATGAATAAAAATTATATATATTAAACTAATATCATTCTTTAAATGATGTATCTATATCATAAAATGAATACTATGAATTTATTCAACAAATCACGCATAAGAACATAAAGCAAAGAACACCTGAATAACAAGTAGCAATGAAATATTACTAATAAGAAGATAAGAACATGACCATATATGATATCATAAAAATGAATATTATTATATAATAAGTCAATTTAATTATTTAAATCATTATACAGGAGGTTTGGATATGTACTAAGCAAATCAGACCTAAGGTATGGGAAAATCTCATAATCTTATTTTTATCCGAGGTTGCTTATACTTCAGAATTTACTAGGGCATATTTATCATCCACATCCATATTCCCTCCATATATAATATTATCCTTATAAAATTGTTTAAATACAATTTTACATATTAGTGAATTTTTAGTAAAATATATTAAAGGAATCTTTTGTCGTTTCAGTACGAGAAACTTTTTGACTTTTTTCGGCCAAAGTACGAGAAGAATGTTTTTTAACTTATATGGCCTAAATGGATTTTTATGATTTCCTAGAACATTATTTCCGTGAATATTCCTTTACAAGTTTTCATGTTAATTTTAAATCAACTTAATTTAGTTTAAAATTGAAAGACATGTTAAGGAAGGAAAAATGTTTTTGAAGTAGAAAGGATATTTTCCTCCAGAATGGAGATCAAGTGTTTTATGAAAAACAATTTCTATCTAAGATAATTTATGGTTCTGTTTCTATCCTAATTTGTCCATTGATTTGATTATGTTATGATGGACTTAAATTTATGATGTCCTTTTATGTTATATGGATTATGTTATGATGTCATGATGTTTAAGAATCCCATCTTTATTAAATGGGTTATGCTATGATTTATGATTTTGTGGTACACATAAGAATGGATTCATTATGAGATGGGAGAGAGCTATATCTCCCTCCAAAGCATTGGGTAATGATTTATATCCCATGACATAGACATGGCTGGAACAGAAAGTTAATACAGTTCAGTGATACAAGACTGGAATGAGGAGTGAACTCAGTTCAGAAATGGACTTTGTAGGTTAAGGTAGTTTTGGAAATGAGTCATGACTAATAAGAAATGATTTTCTATTATTATGTGTGTTTTCCAAAAAGTTTCATGTTTTATGTAATTATTATTGGGATTACATTTCACTACTGTGATTTATCCCATGTTATGATATTATGATCTCTTTTGCAGGTTATGATTTTCAAAATGCTATGTTCTTTTGAATATGATATTTCCTTTGTTTACCCTTACTCAGCATTTGAGCTCACCATTTTTTATGTTTTCTTTCCCCAGGTTAGGAAGAAGGTTATTAAGTAGGATATTCCAAAAGGGACTCTAGATATGATGAAATAAATGGGAGAAAATTTAGATGGTCTATGAACCAGTTGTTTATGTTTCCCAGTTTCTATATACACTATAACTATATGGTCCTTTCATGGGTTTGTTATAGGTTTTAATATGTATGCTTCAATTCTGAAGTAATAACCAAGTCTATAAAGTATGGGTCGTTATAGTTGGTATCTGAGGAAAGGTATAGTCATCTTTTTGAAACTACGGTGTGAATGCCTTAGTAAGAAGCCTAAGGATATGTCTAATAATAGGAAAAAAATCTTAGTGTTTTAGAAATGGCCATGAAAAATCATTGATAAGACCTAAGGTCGGAAATTTTATTACTGATTATGTTGTTTTCATGTTATAATTAGTGTGTCTCACACTATTCTTCTTGGTTTTAGTCGGTGGCTGGAACCCGAAGGAACCGTGTTAATACGAAATGCGATGGACAATGTAATGATTGTCCCCTAAGAAACCAAATGTTATGGGAGCTTGAATGAATAATCTTGTAGAAATTTTCACACAACATTCTCAAGATATGTATCATGTAGGAATTCTAAACGAGCAAAGTAAGGAGAAACATTATATTGAATCCTTCATGAGGCAGTGTCCACCCTCAATCACTGGGTCTACTGATCCATTAGTGGCTGAACAGTGGATTAGTACCACGAAAAAGATATTTTCAGTTCTACAATGTTCTGAACATGATAAAGTCATCTTAGTAGTATATCGTTTGGAAGGTGAAGCTGATCAATGGTTGAATCTTATTATGAATATGTGGAAAAGGGATGAAAATAAGTCCATGGAATGGGATGAGTTCATGAACTTATTTTTTAATAAGTACTTCCCTCGTATTCTTCGAACAAAGATGGAGAAGGAGTTTCTTGAACTGAATCAATAGGATGATGAATATGTTGGTACCTACGAAGAAAATTTTACAAGACATCCAAGGTAGTATTACAAAATTATTATCCAACCTATGATTAAGATCAATCAATTCGTTAGCGACTTAAAACCAAGTCTTATAAGGGAATTATCCATAAGGAACTTCAATAGCTATGAGGAAATCGATCGATGTGCTCTCAAGGTTGATATGGGGATTGGATTAACCCATCAGTCATATGTGTCTGATAAGAAGAGGAAAATGGAATTCAAAAGAAAATATAAATATCATAGTAAAAAGAAGATGAGTTTTCCCTTATTCACAATGTGTGGAAAGAAACATGGAGGGAGTTTTCTTAAAGGGACAAGTAAATGTTTCAAATGTGGATAATTAGGTCATCGGGCATTGGAATGCAGCATTGATGGGAAGAAGATGTCTAGTGATGCGAATAAAGAAAAGGCTACTCAGAGTTCACCTCCTACACTTCAATGATATAAGTTCATGGAAATGGGGAATTATGCTAATCAATTCCCTAATCCAAGGGTTGTTGATGATGATTGATTCCAACAAAATCTTAAGTCCCAAGACAAAGGAAATTCATATGTAATTTATATCAGCGATGTGGAGTATGAAAACGAAGTTGTGAAAGGTACACTTACCATCCACACAAAAGTAGAAATTGTTTTATTTGATTCTGGATCCACCTTATCTTTTATTTAGGAAGCATTTTCTACGGGTATCGTTGTATTACCTCAACAATTAGATGTTGAGTTAGCTATGACAACCACTAATGGCAAAAATGTTGCATCAAAAGTTTACAATTCATCTCCGATTGAAGTTTTTGGGAAAGTGCTTTCTGGAAATATCCTCTCCCATGCATTGATGACTAATTTGAACAACTACGTAGAGCACAATACTTTTCCAAGATTGATCTTAGTTCAGGGTATCATCAATTAAGGTCCAAAAGGGAGGATATACCAATGACGGCTTTCCTTACATGGTATGGACACTAGGAGTTTATAGTGATGCCATTTGGCCTTACTAATTCCCCTGATATCTTCATAAATCTAATAAATAGAGTCTTTAGAGACTATCTTGATCAGTTTTTTGTATTCTTTATAGATGATATTGTTTTTTATTCAAAGAGCATGGAAGAACATAAAGATCACTTAAGAATCATATTGAAGACCCTTAGAAAGGAGAATATTTATGCCAAATTTAAAAACTGTGAATTTTGGCTTCAAAAATTTTTATTTTTGGGTCACATTATCTCAAGATAGGGGATATCTGTGGATCATGAAAAAAAAGAGGTTATCGAAAGATAGTCATGACCAACAACAGTAACAGAGATCCAAATATTTCGTGGTCTGACTGGATACTATCGACGTTTTTTAAAAGATTTTTCTTGATTATCTAACCCAATCACTAGGTTGACTCGAAATGTAGTTAAGTTTGTTTCGACGGAGGAGTGTAAAGATAATTTAAAAGAGTTAAACGAAGGTTATCAAGTGCACCTGTGCTCACACTGCCTTGTAGTGGAGAAAGGTTTATGATATTCAGAGATGCATACAATAAGGGACTGGTGTGTTTTCTCATGAAAAATGATATGGTGATAGATTATGCCTCACGATAGTTGAAAATCCATGAGCAAAATTACCGAAATCAGGATTTGGAGTTAGCCGTGGTAATCTTTGAATTAAAAATATAGAGGCATTATCTTTAAGGTGAAAGGTGTGATATTTATACTAATAATAAAAGTTTAAATAATTTATTTATACAAAAGGAGATGAATATGCGACAAAGAAGATGGTTGGAGTTGATTAAGGACTAAGACTTCTCAATTCATTATCACCCTCGGAAAGAAAACAAATTGGAAGATGCATTAACTCGACAAGACCATTCTAGCTTATCCCTAATGGGGGTCACAAAATATCCAATATTTATGGAGATACAAAGGATGGATCTTGGAATTATAATGGAAGGAGAGAAATATTATCTTTCTATAGTGAATGTTCATCCAACTATACATGTAAAGATTAAAGAGGAACATAAATAAGATGTAGAGTTACAAAAGAAGGTGGGAAATGTTCCTAAATTCAACCTTGATTGTGATGGGATAATAAGGTTCAGGAATCGGGTTTTTGTTCCTCCCATCCCAGAATTAAAGGAGTTGCTGAATGAGGCTCATAGTTATTCATTCTCTATTCATCCCAGAAACACAAAGATATGTAGAGACCTAAAATAGTTCTTATGGTGGGAGGGAATGAAAAGATATGTTTCTGAATATGTCTCTCAATGCTTGGTTTATCAGCAAGTTAAAGCTGAGATACAGTAGTCTAAGGGGATGTTACAACCATTACCTATACCTGAATGGAAATGGGAAAACATCATTATGGACTTTGTCACCGGAATTCCTAAAACATCCAAAGCCAATAATACTATCTGGGTTATAGTTGATCGTCATACAAATTCGGCACACTTCATTGCTATTAGAGAAGATTTCACTCTCGATCAGCTTTCCAGGATATATGTGAAGGAAGTGGTAAGATTGCATGGATTACCACATTCCATTATATCTGATCAGGATATGAGATTTACCTTGATGTTTTGATGAAGTCTTCAACATACATTAGATACAGAGTTAATTTTCTGCACATCTTATCATCCTCAGACAGATGGTCAGTCTGAGAGAACAATTCATACTATAGAAGATATGTTAAGAGCTTGCTATATGGATTTCAAAGGTGGTTGCGATCAACACCTACCATTGGTGGAATTTTCTTATAATAATAGCTTCCACTCTAGTATTAAGATGTCTCCTTATGAATCTCTCTATGGAAAGAAATGCAGCACTCCATCTTGCTGGGATGAAGTTGGGGAAAGAAAGCTTTTAGGACCTGATCTTGTAAATGAGATGTCAGAAAAGGTCAGATCTATTCAACAACACATAAGAGTTGCTCAGAGTTGAAAAAAATGTTATGATGACAATCGAAGAAATAACCTAGAGTTTGATGTGGTTGATAAAGTGTTCTTACAAATATCTCCTTGGAAGGGAGTAATGAGATTTGGAAAGAAGGGATAGCTTATACCTAGGTATATTGGTCCTTTTGAAATACTGGACCGTGTTGGGAAGGTATATTACCGATTGGCGCTTCCACTGAATATTTCTCAAGTTCATGATGTGTTATATGTATTTCTCCTGAGAAAGTATATACTTAATCCATCACATGTACTATGCTCAGAAGTTTTACCACTGTAGCGTGATCTTTCTTATGAAGAACAATCGATAGAGATTCTGGATCGTAGTGAAATATTTCTACGGAACAAGACCACTCGCTTGGTTAATGTTTTATGGAGGAACCACCAATTAGAAGAAGCTACATGAGAGCTTGAGGATATAATGAGGGAGAGGTGTCCTCATCAGTTTGTTACGAAATGACGAATTTCGAGGGTGAAATTCATTTTAAGGGGGGTAGAATGTAACACCCTGATATTTTAGGAGTAATATTTTGTTTTTATGTTTTATGTTATAAGAAACACCAAAGTAATCTTCCACTACACACAACACAATATTGGATTGCATTTCGTGTAAGAGCAACCTTCCTCGATAGCTTTCGTTGTACGCAATACAAAGTGTCACTAAATAATGATATATTATTTAAATATTATTAAAATTAGATGTTATGATTAGTAATACCCACTTTTTGAAATTTTATAAATTTTATATTTCAAAATGGACTTCATTTTTGGATTCGGAGTATCGAAATTAGCCTAGGGTGATTTTTTAGTATTTTTCTGAAAACATTCAATTTTTGATGAATAGTGAAAAACACTAAGTTATAGTTTAAAACAGAGTTTTTATTTAAATATTTATTTATTTTATTTAAATTTATTTTAGGTAAAAATTAGATATATAATACCTATATAAGTTAAATTTAATTCATTGGAGTGATTTTATAATAATAAAGACATATAAAAATTTATAGAAATTTTTTACCGTCTTTTACCCACCTCCTAGGAGAATTTGAAAATTTACATAAAACCTAATTTTACCGCATCTGTGAATGGAACATTGAAAATCCAAGATACACGGTTAATATCAAGGAGTTAAATGTGGTTTAATAAGATAAAAATAATTGTTGGTGATTAGTAATGTTTTACTTTTATTTACCACGGTTAAAAGTAAATACGGTAATTAAGGGTAAAAATGAAATTATTATTACCCTAACACAAGTACAAATTCTATTAGAGAAGTGTAATTAGACCAAAAACAGCCTTAGGGATAAAATATTACCCTTTATGTACACTTGGATTAGATTAAGACAATTAATATTATTTTATTTATTGAAAATTTAAAAGAGTTAAAATCAAAGCTTAATAACTAATAAAATTTTAATAAAGGGTTATTAATAAGATAAATTCGAATATAAATATTAATTGGAAATATAAAAAGATTTACTAAAAAATGGTATTTTATTTATAATTTTTAGACATTATATAAGTTAATTTATTTATGACACAATAATGATGATGTAATTACCTTATTAATGAAATATTAACATAATTGATATTATAAAAACCCAAATAAATGTAATTTGAGACTTTTTTCGAATTTAAATAATTTTATTGGTTTATATTAAATGTTATTATTTATTTAATTAACTTTTTTTGACTAATCATGCTTTTATGATTTTCATATAAATCAATTACCAAATAATGTCAAAATTGACATAAAATAGTTTTTAAAACAAATATTATAATATTAATTGTTATTCTATTCCTAAAAATCTAAGTTTCTACCAAATGACTTAATATGGTTATATATATTAATAATGATCCACTTGGGGTTATTTTGGCTTGTTATATTACGTTTATTAACCATATAGTGTAAGAAAACAAGAAGATACTGTAAAAGTTAAATTATTTAACTTAGAGTTAAATCTAAATGATAAGGTCAAAATAGTAAGATACACATTCCTAAAACCTATTTTATGAAAGTATTTAGACCCCAAACCACTTTATCTTTGAAAAAAATCAATTTTTAGCTATTATAAACCAAATATGACATTATTATAATATAATATTTTATGTTTTTCGTAAGGTGCCCTTCTCCTCCCTTATAAATGGGCACCTCCACCCTCTTCTTATCACACAATTTGGAGCCTTAAAGCTTGTTCAAACCCTTCCAATTTCCCTTCTCAACATCCCTAGAAACATACTAGAGGTCCTGATTTTCTTAAAAGACCAATTTTAGTGCCCTAAGAGGTTTTTTCAAAGAGGCGTGTCGAAGAAGAGGTAATATCTATTACCGATTCTTTCAAATTTATTTCTTCTTCTACTTTCTCTTCTTTAGTTGTTTCATTATGAATTAATAAAATAAGTATCACTCATATACTGATATTTTATTATAAATATTAAACAACCCTATTTCACCTTCTATCCATCCTATGGAAAACTAAATCACTGCGCGTGCGTATGTACGGAATACCGCCTCCATGCCGTGGTGTAATCTGTTTTCCACCACCTCCTTACATGGATGGGTATAATGTTGTAAAGAGTAACTATATATGATTTTTGTAAAATAATATTGATTCTGAAATAATTTTCATACACTTAAATACAATTCCACGATCATGGTAACAATATCATCGCTCGTGCGTACGTAAGGCCTACCATCTCTACGATGTGATGCGACTCGTTCTACGTGATCTTCATTGAATAATGATTATATAAATTAATTGAATGAATAAATATGATATATATTTCACTAATACCATTCTATAAATGAGATATCTATGTCCTAAAAATAATACTAATAATTTATTCGACAAAGCATGCATTAGAACATAAAGCAATGAACACTAGAATAACAAGTAGCAATGAAATTTTACTAATAAGAAGATAAGAATATGACCAAATATGATATCATAACAATGAATAATATTTTGTAATATGTGAATGAAATTATTTAAATCATTATATAGGAGGTTTGGATATGTACGCAGAAAATCAGACCTAATTTAATGGAAAATATAACAATCTCATTTTTATCCGAGATTTCTTATACTTCAGAATTTACTAGGGAATATTTATCATCCACATCCATGTTCCCACAATATGTAATGTTATCCTTATAAAATTGTTTAAATCATATTATAACTATTGATTAATTTTTATTAAAAGATATTAAAGGAATATTTTGTTGTTTCAGTATGATATCACTACCACAAAAATTGTTTTTCGCTGCACCCCCCCTTTATCAGCACTTTTTTTAGCACTGATAAAGGGACCCCCTTTATCAGCGCTTGTTTAGTAGCGCTGATAGGGGGCTTTATCTGTGCTTTTTTTAAAAGCGCTGATAAAGGGTCGGCTTCAAAAAAAATTAAAAATATATACTAATATATTAATATATTTATATATTTATATTGATATACAAATATAATATATAATTTTTAAATATATTTTAGATAAGTATAAATGTCCATTTACACTTATTATACTTAATATATAAGATATTTAGTGAAAATGGCTTCTTAAAAAATTAAAAAAATATTTTTAATTAATAATTTTCTAATCATTATGGTGTAATAGTCATTAAATAACAATTTGAAGAATAAAAAAATTTAAAAAATTAAATAAAGATCCAAAATATGTTGAAAACGCAACTCAAACTTCCAACGACCATAACTTTTGATCCGTGTGTCCGTTTGAGCTCTACCACATATAAAATCAAATCCTGTGATGAGCTCTACGTCGCTGTGTTTCAGGGAACCCGAGTCAAGGAATTTCTGTGGCCAAAAGAGGCCCAGAAGTCCTCCAAAACTGATTTCTTAGTCAGGGTACCCCGATTTTTTAACATTTTTGTGGATTTTCAGCCTCGTTTAAGGGGCTATTATTGGATTATTTTGGTTCGTTCTGAATTTATTCCAAGTTATTACATTTATATTGAAATTATGTCTTTGAAATTTCATCATTTTTTATAATAAACTGCTATTTATAATCAAATATATAAAAATATAATCATATTTTTTATATATTCACAACTAAAAATTTAATTATAAATATAAATAATAAAATATATTTACATATAAAAAATATTTGATTTATCTAAATAATAACTAACATACATTTTATTTATAATAAAAACATATGAATATTTATATACCTATATATTAATCTAACTATATATATATATATATATTAATATAACTATATATATATATATATTAATCTAACTATATATATATATATATTAATCTCATAAATATATATATATTTATATAACTACATATATATATATATTAGTATTACTATAAATATATATATTAATATCTCTATAAATATATATAATAATATCACTATATATATATTAATATAACTATATATATATATTCATATTACTATATATATGTTAATATAACTATATATATGCTAATATAACTATATATATGTTAATATAACTATATATATATATATTAATATAAATATATATTACTATACAAATAAATATAACTTAATATATATATATATATATTAATATAACTATATATATATATTAATATTACTATATATATTAATATAACTATAAATAAATATTATAATATAACAATATATATATTATAATATAACTAAATATATATTATAATATAACTATATATATATTATAATATAACTATATATATATATTAATATAAAAATAAATATAACTATATATATATATCATTAATTGGAAGGCAAATCAAAATAAAGTAGTGGTAAAGGTTTAGGCGCGCAGGGGAGAGGTCTTGAGTTCAAATCCTGGGGGAGGCAGGGGCACGCGCACATGGGGGAATATAGCAGCAAGCGCTGTTAAAGGGTGAAGGGGGTGCACGGGGTGCGTGGGGTGTTGTACAGGGGCAGAATAGCGCAGTTAAAGGGGGGGGGGGGGGCTCAAGCGCTATAAAAGCCCCCCGATTGGCAGTATTTTTTAATATTTTTTTTAAATTTTTTGAATTTTTTTTAAATTTTTTCAACTTTTATTAGTTATTTTTTAAAATCACTGATAAAAGGGTCCTTTATCAGTGCTAAAACGAAAGCGTTGATAATGTAAGGGCTGATATAGGACCCCTTTATCAATGCTAAAAAGCACTGATAAAGGGGTACTTTTATCAGCGCTTTTTTTAAGCGAAGATAAAAGGGGACTTTATCAGCACTTTTCAGAGAACTGATAAAGGGGAATCCCCCTTTATATTCACCAGCTTTATCAGTGCTTTTTCTAGCGCTGATAAAGGCCATTTTTAGCACCGATAAAGGCCATATTTGATGTAGTGTATACTTTTTGACTTTTTCGGCCAAAGTACGAGAAGAGTGTTTTTTAACCTATACAGCATGAATGTATTTTTATGATTTCACATAACATTATTTCCATGAATATTCCTATACATGTTGAAAAGTTTATTTTTAATAAACTTCATTTAGTTTAAAATAGTATGACATTCTAAGAAAGGAAAAATGTTTTTGAAGTAGAAAAGATATTTTCCTCAAGAATGGAGTTCAAGTGTTTTATCAAAATTATTTTCCATATAAGATAATATAGGGTTCCGTTTTTATCCCTATTTTTCCATTGATTTGATTATGTTATGATGGAATTAAATTTCTAATGTCCTTTTATGTTATATGGATTATGTTATGATGGCATGATGTTTAAGAATCCCATCTTTATTACTTGGGTTATGCTATGATTTATGATTTTGTGGTACACATAATAATGGTTTCATTATGAGATGGGAGTGACCTATATCTCCCTCCAATACATTGGATAATGATTTATATCCCATGAGTTAGACATGGCTAGAAGAGCAAGTTAATCCGGTTCAATGATACAGGACTGGAACGATGAGTGAACTCAGTTCAGAAATGGACTTTGTCCGCTAAGATAGTCTTAGAAATGAGTCTTGACTAATATGAAATGATTTTCTATGATTATGTGTGTTTTCCACAAAGTTTCATGTTTTATGTAATGATTATTGGGATTACATTTCACTACTGTAATTTATCCCATGTTATGATATTATGATCTCTTTTGCAAGTTAATATTTTCAAAATATTATGTTCTTTTGAATATGATATTTCATTTGTTTACCCTTACTAATCATTTGAGCTCACCCTTTTGTATTTTTTCTTTCCCCATGTCAGGAAAAAGGTTATAAAGTAGGATATGCCAAATGTGACTGTAGATATGATGAAATAAATGGGAGACAATGTAGATGATTTATGAACTAGTTGTTTATGTTTCCCAGTCTCTAAAGACACTATAACCATACGGTCCTTTCATGGTTTTGTTATATTTTGTAATAAGTATGCTTCAATTCGGAAGTAATAACCATGTATGTAAATTATGGGTCGATATAAATATGTTCTTGGCATGTGGCCTTAAAAAAATCGATATTTAAGGTCATTGCACAAGGCATTGACTGTGTGGTTATCATGTCATGTATTAGGCATTCACTAAATATGAAACTAGTAATTTAATGTTAATGTAGTTATTTAACTAGTAGAATACCCATTATTATGGTTTACTATGTCATTATTTATTCAGATCTTATTTCTAACATAATGTGTTCAAATATATTTTTAATTACATGTGTTTTTAGTTATTCAGAATGCCAAATGTTTTTGTATATGGTATCTTCCACTATATTTATTACACATAATAAGAATTTGAGCTGACAAAATTTCTTTTGATTCATTTTCTTAGCTTATGAAGAAGTTTATTATGATTGAACATTTGGGATAGACATATATTTGTGGATTTTACAAATAAAACTTATATATTGTATTTCATTTCAAATTGTAATGTTAAACCTACATATGTATCAATGATTCCTAAAAAAATAAACTAATCCATTCTTTGGGATAAGTGATTCTTGTAATCATTCGAATTAAATGAAATAATTCAATGGCTTCGTGCAACTAGGTTCGGGGCATTACAGTTGGTATCATAGAATGTTTAGTATAATAAAATGGAATCTAGATTTAGGAAACATATATTTTGAATATACCGTAAAATATTATTTGAGGATAAACATACAATAAGATATTTTAATCATGGTAAGGATTATATTATGTGGTTATTTTTACCAAATAAATCACTATCTGGATACTACAATTAGTGGTGGTTCTGGCACATATGTACCTATGAGTAACAACTTTGACAAGGAGTTTTGGGCTTGATTCAGGGTATCATGGTACATGACAATGGGTCTAACTGCACACCAGGTTTGATAATCCTAGGGGATATGCTTAGGATAATTCATATTTTCATTAAAATCCCTTAAAAAGTATTTAAATGAAAATTTATCCTCATAGAAAAAAAGTTTATGATTTTGAGATTTGTAATGAATAATTTAAGCTATGTATTATTTAATGTTTATATTAATCATTTTTATTCATAACCTAATATACTATTTGACTTTATATAGAAATGGCGCATAGAAGAAGGAATGAGAATTTCACCAATGAACATGATGCAGATAGTAAGAAGGATCATATCTCTGATGGTCTTAAGACATCATTTCAAAGGAAGAAAGTCTCCCAAGTATCCTCATCATATAAAGAAATAGTATCTTGTTTTAACAAGGTATGTAATGAATTATTTGAGTCCTATGGATTTGGAGGGATGAAAAAAAAGAAGAGGATGGTAGAGAAAAACATAGATAAAGGGAATAAGTGAAAGAAGTGTTTTCCTACATGTGATAATAGTGGAAAGAATCGCCATGGTAAATAATTGAACATAATGGGGGTTTGTTATATGTGTGGGGAAAAAGGACAACTTTTTTTTATTTCAATTATTATTAAATTGTTTCAAATTTATTATTTTTCAACTATAAGGAAATGGGACACTATGTGATTCAATGTACCGAGAAACAAAGGAATATTCCCCAAATAATGTTACAAGATAATGATCAAGTCATGTTATTACCACCGATGTAGTGGAAGGATTAGAATTGTTCATCATGATCTATTTTCATGGAATATTTTATCCATAATTTACTGGTTATAAGAATTATATAATATATGTGGATTATACTACAGTAATATTTCATTATGTATTTGAGGTCATATGATAAACAGTACCACTGAAAGGATTCTCAGTATCAAGTTAAACATTTGTAAATAATATATTTGGTGAGGGAAATAAAATCCTAAATATATTCCTTATGTTTATGATAATGAAGAGGAAATGATTGATTTGGATTAGTACTGACTACCTCAAATAAAATTAATTCCTTGTCGACAAGTGGTCTATTCTATCATTGATAGAGTCTACATCATTTTTGGATATAAAAAATACATATAATAGCATGTGTAAGGATGAATGTATGTTTACCATAAGGTTTTAAGGTAATTTTAGTTATTACCACATTTCAAGAGGATACATGATTAAGATATTCACATTTTTTAATGTGATAATTACAGATTATTCTTATTCATTAAAGGAAAATATTAAATTAGATGCATTAAGCAGGATGGATCATGGAGTTATAAAGAAAATGGGGATTACCAAGGACCCCATGTATATTGATCTAGAAAGGATGGATATGGGAATGACTCCAAATAATTTGATCACTATATTTTGGAACGTTAAGCCATTTTTGAGAAATATTAAGATGATAATTTGATGAGGATTTAGATTTTAATGTCACCACATGATGCAACCTGTTCTAAGAGATATAGTAAAGATAGTTCACGACACAAATAAAGGATAAGATTTTCATTTTGAAAAAGAAACATATATTTATACTCTTATAGAGCAGAGTAATTCCTCAAGAATATGAAATAAGTCTTAATTTTTTTTTTCATATTATCATATATTTTTCAGGATATCAATGAAATTTTTCATAATTTCAGTTTATGGTATTGTGGTATGTTCTTTTATTAGATAACGTTATTTATCAATTGGCATCATAACAGAATGGATTTATTATTCTTCCATGACCATTTTTTCCAATCAAATTTAATATTTTTTTAGTAACCAATACATTTCACTTTACCTCTTATTAAGTGGATATTTTAACCATATTTCTAATGAGGTTTTCACACAATGTATTTTTCAAGTATCAATAATTTACATTCAAAATTAAATCTCAAAATTTCGAGAACAAAATTTTTGTAAGGAGTGGAGAATGAAACACCCTAAGGCTTAATTAATAATTTTAATATAGAATCCAAAAAACACTGAGTCCTTAAGAAAAAAAACCTTGTTATAACTTATCTAATAGACATATTTTTTCCACTTCAGGGTTTTTAATTTAAAAAAATGGACATTCATGGTTTCATTTAGAATGATATTTGGAGTTTGATAGTAACCATATATTTTTTAGTTAATAGTTACATAACATTTTGAATAGTGACATATCCTTACAAATTTTACCATGACCCATTTGAATAGTAATGTTCCCTTATTAATCAAAACTTTACTCATTTATGTTTAAATAAATGTTAGTCAGCATATAAAAGAAATTGAATATATTATAAATTAATAAATATGTGCTGGTATTTTTGTAAATAATAATTCTTAAATTAAAATTTTAAAATAATAAATATATTTAAAATAAAATCAATTCTATTAAAATTTGTTCCTAACTAAAATTTTTAGGTACTATTATTTTATGATAATTTAATTAGACCATCAACAATTTATTCGTGTATTATAAAATCAGTTCTGATTTTAAAAATATATTTTACAATTAAAAAATGATTTCAATTAAAACATAACTTTCCATATTTTTTAAATTTATTTTCATAAAATTAATTTCATTTTTGGATTCTGGACATAGAAAAATGTTTAGGTGAACTTTTTGTATTCTTATGAAATATTATAATTTTTCCTAAATACTGAAATTCTATAAATTATAAAATATGTAAAATAAATGAATTTCTACATCATTCTTATGTAATTTCATTGGTAATTTGACATTAGTTCAAACATTCATTCACATATTAATTTTTTTGGTAATGGGATCATCACTATTTCTTGTCTTATGGAAAAAACTAATATTTAAAATACTAAGAAATCCCTTCTCTTCTCCACTATAAAAACCTCCCACACTCCCCTCTTCCCTTCACTCATCTCATGCCATGTGCCTTGTCTAAATGTTTCTAAACACAACTAAGAATATTTTTCCCCACATTATGAAGATCATTTTCTCATAATGAGACCAAATCATCTCCCCTAAAGAGTCTCCCAATAAATATTTATTATAGTGGTAAATTCCCCTTTTCAATTCATTTAATTTTTTTCAAGTTCCTTTGTTTTTGTTTTTGTCCTCAAATCTCCCCATTAAAATGTTATGAACACTATATTAGCATAAATTTAATTTATTTTTGTAATTCTAATGAAATAATTTATTATCATCTCTTCTTTTCAATTATTTTATTCAAGTAGTAAAAAACGCCATCTGAGATTTTAAAATTTTCTACATTCGAGGATGATGGGTTTTCAATTTCATTTAATATCTTAAATTATGTCAATTAAACCCTTATTAATATTTAACCAGAAAATTATATATTTATTATCTCTCATATATTGTTTTAGGATCATTTGTTTCTCATGGTTTTGATTTATAACGAAAAATGAGTTTGTTGTGTTAAAAATCCACCAATTAACCCAAATGGTTATCATTAAATAATTTTAATAATGATTCATCTTCACTCTCAGTAACCAAATGAAATTTATAATGAATTAAATTTATAGATTTTCAATGATAACATATCACATAAATCCTGGAAATCCATCCTCATTTTACAAGATTATATTTTCTTGTTTATAAGTGCACTAATCGTGAAACAAACAAACCCAAAAAATGAAATTGAACCTCTTAAACCCTAAAAAAGGACATGAATGAACTCAATAATGATATAATAAATCAATCTATTGTATAGGATGTTCTGTAATTATTAATTAACTATGCTAAATGTTGATTATTCTGGTCGTTAAGATCATTTGGAGAACACATTTTTATTTAAGTTTAGGGATTCCTCATCTCACTTCCATTTTTGGGAGATATTCATTATTCACTACAATTAATTTTGTATAGTGTCTACATAATTACCACTGATATATAATATCATTAATCTACTTATATAAAGATCATTCAATGTATCATTTTAAGATTATTAATTTCGGCACATACGAACCGATTGATTAAAGAGTTGTAAGGGATTTCCTCCTGAACCTCCATTTTCAATCGAGTCACTTGTATTAAATACATACCGAAATTAAATTATTATTTAATCTTATATTATTATAATAAATTCATTATTAATGTTCTATATATTTTTTCCAACCATAATACTTCTTTATTTTGTTGTGTTTTACATTTTTTTTAAAAATCATCAAAATAATTATTCCACCATGCAATCCCGATTCAATGAATATCTAAAATTATTACTTATTTGGAAGTTCACTCAATAATATTATTTAAGAACTATTTATCTTTCCAAAAAAAAATATTTTAACATGAAAATTCTAATTTTTGTTCATTTCTTTTCTTATGAAATAAAACATGCCTTTGTGCTTTAAAATGCTTAAATATTTTCCTTATACCAGTCTAAAATGTATTAATTCTAAAGATTCTTTAAAAACCCTTTTAAATTATATCACCACGAGAAGACTCTTTTTTATCCAGAAATATGATTTAAATGATCGTAGCTTTTATTTTCGGGGATATAAATGTTCACAATCTAATTTATGACAAATAAAAATTATTTTCCAAAATGAAATCTTCTTTCCAAAGAAGAATGGATTTTTCTCACCTCACTTTAACTTTTTTTAGATATATGCCATGTTAAACAATTATTCCTTTCATGAGGTGTATGTGACCCCCCTTAATATATCATATCAAGAGTCTTCTTCTTCTTATGATATTTTAGGGGATTATTATTTGAATGTTTCATGGTGGTATGGGACACATTGGAATGTTTATGTATTGTTTCCTCACGAATTTTTCAAAGGTATCATTTATAACAATATTTATTTATGTCAACATCCATTTCTGAAACTGTTATTTCATATGGTTTTAAATATTATGATATCATCTTCAATATTTCATTAATAGTTTATAATCAGTTTGAATCTGGATGTTATATCATGATACAATTCAACAATTTACCTGATATGGTTAGTTATTATGTTTAATTCATGAGAAATTTTATTTTAATTTTATATGTTAGTTTAAATATGAATATATATGTTTTTATTGTTAATCCCCATTCATAATTACAATTCATTGGACATAGTATGTGGTGGGTGGGGCCTACTATAGAACCTATATTCATCGGTAGGTCTCATGAGACAATCTAATGTCTTAGAAAGATGCCTTGAAAAAATAAACACTTACGATCTTCATACACTACCATGATGGTGTAGTTATGATGTCTCCAATGATGAATTCCCTTATTATGAAATATTTAATTGAAAGTTAATGTGGGTATTTTACTTTTATAATACCCATGATTATACTTTATTATGAAATTATTTATTCATATCTTATTCATTCCATATTGTGTTCATGTAAATTTTTAAAGGCATGTGTTTTTAGTTATTAACCATGCCTAATGTTTTTGTTTTTGAAATCTTATATAGTATATCATACCATTATTGAAAATCTTAGACCACCAAATTATTATATTTCATTTTATCAAGACCTGAAGAAGTATATTATGAATGACCTATAGAGATAAAAATAGAGTTTTGGATGTTCCCAAAAAAAATATATGGTTAATTTCATTTCACGTATTATAGTCAAAAATATGTATGTATTTGTTTTTCCAAACTACTAAACTACTTAGACCTTTAGGAAACACCTTTCTTGTAAGCATGCTAATGTAATGTAATAATGCACCAGCTCTAGGAAACTGGTGTCATGTCATTACATCCCCCATTTAAATTAATATATTTATTAAATAAAAATAAATTCATGGGGATTACATTGTGTAGGAAAATGAAATAGTTTGTAAACATGAGATAATTTGAGGGAAACTGTATAGGAATCCATCCTTATAATGGTAGCATAACACTCAACTAGTATATAATTATGATATAACCATGATCATAAAAAATCACAAGAATATATGTGTTCACTGTTATTAGGGGATATTTGATATCTTATAAATAGTTCCAATGATAGTGACATAAACATAAAATAGAGGGTAATATATTATAACTCTTGTTGGCGCACTTATAATGTGACTGTTGGTGGTCTGATTAGAACCTAGAAGGAATACATGATTCAAATCCTAGATTGGGAAGAGGGGGGAGCTCTAATGTAAGAGGGTTAGTGTGCATGTATGATAAAGAAAATTAAGTGAAATTATTTAAGTAATGTGTTGAAAAAAGTTAATTTCTTCTACTATTTAAGATGAACATGGTTTTCTAAACCATGAACCAACCATGCTACAACACTGTCTAGGGGAACCACCCCCTTTATGCATAGGTGGACTCTTAGAAAACCCATATACTAACCATTCATCTAAAATCAATCGTAGGTATGATGTTTCTTTCTTGTCCATGTGTCCTCCCTAAAATGGTTTATTAAATTGTGATCAGTTATATGTGTGTCAAAGATGTGCCACATGGTTACTACGAAGTGTACAGAAAACATGCACCTCATACAGATTCTATAAAAACTATAGCACTGGGCTCCAAAAAATCAATGGATTCCCCTAATACCTCCCTTCATCATTTAAGTACATGTATAAGGATGAAAAAGAAAAATAAAATTGAAACATAAATGATATATTGCAAATTTAAATTCTAAGATATTAAAACCTCCCATTCTATAAATTAATCATCTATAAGACTCCCTATTGGTCATTGATCCACATTTGAGAAACGTTCTAGCCACTAAACACGTACAACATTCTCTTTTCCCTAAGTCATGTATGAAATGATTCCATTCTTCTATAACCCCAAAAATAATGGAATGGACCTTCCTTAGATATCCTTCATGCTTTCATCGATAATATTAGTAGAGTAATCTTTAAAAGAAAAAACAATGTTTAACTCAATATATTTATGATCAATGATATGCGACATGTCTGAAAAGTAACAATGATGTTGAGACACATGGAAGACATCATGCATGGCTCAATACCATTTAGATAACTACAATTTATGGGATTCCATCATGAATCTATCAAAAATCTAAAAGGTATTGTCATAATAAAGATATATCTTACCATTTTTTGGAATCCATCTATGCCATAGTCTAGGATAAACTCATTAGAATTCTTGATACATGACCTCTAACACAAGAGGTTATTGATATTCATTTGTATACACTTAATTACTAGAAGAAGTTGTAGCCATTAACTTCTCGAAAATATATACACACTCAATGGTTTCTAGAACTAGATTGTGTCAAATGAGTACTACCTACTATACCTATAAATATCACTAAGTTTTACAGGATATAAAACTATAAACAGACCCATAAGGATCCATTTGCATGATCATTTGAAAGATGATATTGTATAAGAACACTGTTATTGGGATGTGTTTCTTTGAATAACCTCCATAGTCATTGAAAATTTCAGTAAGAGTTTTTATCTAATACATCTATCATAATCTTAATTTTCCCATCACTCTATGGGTGATAGGATTTACTAAAAAGTACCTATGAATCTAGATCCTTCTTCAAACCTATTCAGAACCATGAAATAAAGTGAGGATCTCTACATGATATGATATTATTATGGATACTATGTAGTCTAATAGTCTCAGAGATGCAAATTTTACCATTTTAATCCACAAATAAGGTATCCCTCATTGGTTAAAATTTAAAAACATTTGGTAGCCTATCGACAACTACTCATAGCGAGTCACTTCCTTTAGGGGATCTCATTGATTTAGAAAAACACTATATGGTGATTTCAACCCATATCCCTAATAAAAATGGAAAAAAATTTAATATCCATGTTTTTCACATGTTTAAAACCATCACCAGAATTTTAGTGGAACACATAGTATCATATCCCACCATATTACTTTCATCCCTAACAACCAATATAGATGACATATGTCATAGTATATCTTTTTAATCTGAGGGAGTACTATAAATCTATAATCCAACAATTCTCACATCAATTCCTATCATACATCTCCCAAAACCAATACACACCAGTGAATATTAAATATCACAACCCCGTCATTGATTTAACATAGTGGTGGGCCCTCATCTAAGACACCCTTCCTTAGGACTAATCCCACGGAGGGTGAAATCTGTCTCATGATCACATTTTCTATTATTTAAGGGTTAAATACTAAATATATAGTAAAATGATTCATGTGATGTTCCATTCACTCTTAGAGAATTTTTGAAAATAGGACCATAAAAGTCTACTCAGTATTCGCCTCATGAACTTCCTGTGTTAGAGCACTCAAGATTAGATCATCGTCCCGAAAATTTCCCTTCTGAGGAAAATAGTCAATCTCAAAATCAAATTACTAATGGTATTCAAAAAACAATAACCATCTGAGATTTATGAAACACTAAATAATGATTTATTTATGGATTTTGTGGTTCATATATAACAATAATTGTTTTCCCAATAAATAGTTCACCAAACAACCCAATGAGTGAACTACAACTGCTAACTCAAGATCATGATTAAGATAATTCATGTTTTGTATCCTTAACTATCAGGACCCATATACCATGAATCGATCTTCCTACATATGTTTTTATGCCATCCCATTATCTGATGAATCATAATAAAAAGTATAACCTAATCCCATCTCTAGAAGTATCAGGATCCCTACTGATGATAGTCTCCCATTCTACTCTTGAAAGGATTTATCTCATGCTATAGTCCATGTGATCATGACATCCTACTTGGTCAAGAATGTATTTGGTTCTTCTAGATTAATTTAATCCTAATGGAAAAGCCTATAATATCCATACCACCCCAATTATGAATGTATGTAATAACTATTTTAAGGATTTTCAATGTACACTATAACTCTAACCTTCACTTGGTCTACATATACTTCTTCCTCTAAGAAGATGTGATGCAAGAAGTGCGCCTTCTAAATATAAAAGTTGATGTTTGTGACATTATCAATCAAATGGGTCTATATTATTGTTTTTGGAATCGTATAATTATTTTGGGAATGTTTTTGTTGAATATATTAAAACACCATGATTCCAACCATAAAAACCACATCAAATGAAAACGTAAGTAGTTATAAAACATGATTATCTAGAGCCATGAAAATAAGGTGTGTCTTCATAAACCCAAATGTATTTTCTAGATTCGCAAAATGGATTAATATTTTAATATTGTTGTACATGGTATTTTTAATGGTCTAACATGCACATGATTATAGACTGAAGTCATGTCAATCCTCATGAAATCCATAGATCCTCATAGTTAGTTTAACTGATCATCTATATGAGGTTTTAGTTTTCAGTTCTTCACTGTAAGATGATTCAAGAGATGGTAATATACAAAAATCATTAGGTTATCATCCACCCTCATAGTGAAAGGCACATGTGAACCCCATGGATACGTACTGGGTTATATTAAACCCTTAGCTACTCGTTCTCCCTACTACCTCTTGAGCTCCAATAACTTGTTAGTATCCATTATTTATGGGATAATGGATACTTATTATTCTCCTCAAACTATATGTATATTAAGCTCTATCTTTATTTCTAGAGGTAGTCTCAAAAATTCATTAGGAATTACATCCCTGAATTGGATGGAGTGTTCCCTATTAATCTATATAGTTGCTAGAGATCTGGGTATTCACTCTTCCAATCCAACGACTCTCTAGTGTAGATAGAATCTACTAGAAAATCAATTCTCCCAAGTTAACATGAGTACCACATTTGAGTGATGGGAGATACACCATTATATTTTCAAAATTGACATTGGTTTGATAAAGAAAATTATATTCATATTAAAATAATGTGAAGTGCTTGTAATAAAATTTTGTGAACTTATATTAAAGGCTACTAGGATCATAGCTCATACTATTGATGAAATAACACCTTGACCCATAGGTATAGGTTCTACTATGTATATATGGCTTGACCCATTTACAGGGGCTACAAATTGACTACATGGTGTTGGTACACATAGTTGGAACTACATATAAAGTGACAATAATCCTCATCAATTCCCCCCTCCATGGAATGTATGGCTATTGGTACACCAACACCCAGCCTGACGGGGTTATTCCAATCGTAATCTTGAGGATGGAGTTCAAAAAAATCCACACCAACTACAAAATGATATTAGGATTTAGATGATTATATGAAGATATGACAATTTAGAAATGCTCAGTATTTAACCGAATCTCAGTCACTTGTAGGCGTTACATGAATTTACCCTTGAAACTGATGGAATATAATAGAACTTCGAGTGTATATACCTCAATTTCCAATGCTCTATCGATAACCCTCTAGACGCCACTTCATTCTATTGGAGAAACTACCCTACAATGTTACTGAAACTCCCAACCTTGTAGCCTCAACATCACTCTATATTCACTCAATAAAACTGATATAGTTCACGATCGAGGAATTTATATTCATTTATAAGATTTTTTACCTAATATCAAATAAAATACATGAACCTATGATTAATATGTCTCCCATTAGATGACTCATCTATGAAAAAATAGGCGCAATGATTTGTATCACAATTAAATGGGTTGAATAGTCTATAGTAAAAATATTTCCTTATACTATGACCATTAAATATCCCACCCAATATTCATAAAGGATATGTTGAAATGAATCAATCATATAAGTTATATTTTAAATCACCACATTCCATTCCCCAATAATTATTTGAATGATTTAGAACATCCCAATAGTGTTTTGAAGAACTAACAATAATTTTGTGACACTCATATTTTAAGGTGACTCCAGATGCCAGACGATAGATATCATGGCCACCATCAATTATTCAACACCTTATGTGACACCATCCCCTTAAAAATTATTTTTTGTAGCTATTAGAATTACATCATCAACTCTAAAAGAATATTTGAAGGTCACGGATATCCCACTAAAGATTGTACTAAGAATAGAATTATCTTATAAAAATGAGTGTGAAAACTCATATAGTAAATAAAATGATGTAAAACGTGAGGAACCACAGATAAAACTATTTTTTTCTTAGTTCCCACCACCTGAAGAGCATGGTCACCGCCCCATTTTTTCTATATAACCTAAAGATATAGTGGATGAATTTATCTAAAATTCCCTAGGCAGTGCTTTGGAACGCGATTAAAAGGATTAATAACTTCTAAAAAAATACCAATAATGACTCCATACCCAAGGAAATAATATCCATACTACTCAAGGCCTATGGTCAGAGTATTAGTTAGACATCAGTTTTTAAACTTAGGGTTTTCTGGTATATGATGTTTCAATTACATGTTATAATAGAAAAAATATTTAAGATGTAAATGGAAGCCCATTTATTCGAAACAAGTTTTATTTAAATTTTATAACTCAACAGGTCATATGTAAATTGTATGTATATATATATATATATCAGGGTCCAGTTTGATCCTTCTAGATTTAAAAATTTATAAATACCCATGCATTATAGTCAAAAAAGGACGAACATATAAATGAAATAATGTTTTTAGATGATCCAGTTATATGTATCACCATTTCCAATTTATAATGTCATATAAACTCTTAGAATTTCAATTTCAATCTATTTAATTACATCCAACTGATGTTTAAAGTCATGCGATCAATAGATCATTGCTCAGACTCAATTAAATTTTATAATTATGGTGAATCAGTAAATATATATGGGAAAAATTGTTTTAGTTGATGAAATAGTGTTAATTTGTAACACCCCAAGCTTCAACTATACACTTCTCTTTGAATTATATAGTAGCGTGTGTTGTACGCAACTTCAAGTTCTAACACACAATACAACTAATCAAACTAGCCGTTATGAATAGTAATACCCAATTTTTGAAATTTTTTAAATTTTACCTTTCAAAATGGACTTCATTTTTGGATTCGTAATATAAAAATTAGGTTAGGGTTAATTTTTGGCACTTTTCTGATAACTTTCATATTTTGATGAATAGTGAAAATTACTAAATTTTAATAAAAAACAACTTTTTTAATTGAAATAATTAATAGTGATAAATTATAAATTTGAGTGATTTTAGAGTATAATTAGATTATATTATTACCATTTAATCTAATTTTGGTCATTGGATATAAATTCACAATTAAACTGGACATAAGTAAGTGACAATCCTTTGATAGTTATTATCACTTAAAAACACGTTTTTTATTTTAACAACGGGAATTAATTTTTAATTAGTTACTGCCACTTATATGTTTTTAATTTTAAAAAATGGATTTCATATTTATAATTAGGAGGCCGAAATTTTTTAAATAGTTATGTTTTATTTTTATACATTTTAAATAATTATTTCGGTAAATATTTTATTTACCATGGTTAAAGGGTAAATCCCGTAAATAAAGGTAAAAACTAAAATTATAATAACAATAAATTACCCTAAAACGTGTCTTGACCTTATTTATTGATACATTTTCGACCATGGGAATAGTTGGGACGATTTTGGGACCCCATGGAGCCAGTTGTAGGTGACAAGGACAATTTATATTAATAATGTTAAAGTAAATAAAAAATTGACAGAAGCATATATCTTTTAGAAAAACATTTTTTACATAGGGTTATATATGTTATATTTTCAACTATAAATATTAATTAGAAATATAAAAAGATTTACTAAATAATGGTAACTTATTTATAATTTTTATACATTTAATAATTAAATTTATTTATGACACAATAATGATGCAGTATTTTCCTTATTAATGAAAGAATCAAATAATTGGTATTATAAAAGTTATAATAAATATAATTTGACCGTTTCAATGACTTACACGAATTGTTTTGGTTAATATTACATGTTAGGATATCTTAAATTAATTTTATTCTAATTAATAATGTTTTTATGACTTTAACAAAAATCAATTGTTGAATAGTATCAAAATTTACATAAATGAGTTTTTAAAAGAAATATTATTTTATTAATTGATATTATATTCCTATAAATATAAGGATTGGCCAAAGGACTTATATCATGAAAGTTGTATCATTAAGGGACCACTTTGGGGAATCTTGGATGTATATATTAGGTTTATTAACAATATAATATAAAAATAAAAAGTGACATGGTAAATGTCAAACTAATTAACTAAGAGTTAAAACTAAAAGATAATGTTATTATAATGAACCAAACCTGTATAAAATCCATTTTTTGAAATATTTTCGACCCATCCCCACCATATACATTTAATAATACACTTTTTATCCCTTAGAAACCGAATATGAATTTATTATAAATTAATAATTAATATTTTTCCGAAAGATCCCCCCTCCCCCTTATAAAAGGACACCACTTATAACCAATTATTCACACCTTAAAAGCCTTTTTGTTCCACCAAAACCATCCAAATGATTCTATAAACTTCCCTCACTTCAACCTAGGGGAATTATTTTGATCATAAAGCCAAACTATGGAGCCCTTTTGATCAAATCAAAAGGAAGAACCCGAAGAAGAGGTAATGTTTTCACCAACCTCTTTCAAGTTCCTTTCTTCATCATCTTCTTATTTCTTTGTTATTTTAATTATAAAATAATAACTCCAGTATATTCTATATAATTTTATGTTATTACAAATATTGTACAACCATATTCAGTATTGTATCAATCTTTTGAATGACATGTCACCATACGTGAGTACGTACGACCTACCGTTCCACGTCGTGGTATAATTGTTATTCAATGCATTATTATTTGGATGGGTATAATAAGGATGTGTAATTAATATAAATAATAATTATAACATGATAATGATTCTGTATATATGATATATCATCCAATTATATACGATTTTATTATCAAAAGAATGATATTATCACTCGTGCGTACCTACGGACTACTGTCTCCACGAACGCGATGAGATTCACTCCCCATCGTATCCATACAAATATAATTATAATTTTATGATTAAAATACATTTTAAGGAATTTATATCATTATGTATATGAATAAGATACAAACTATCCTAAACAAACATGACTTATGTAAGAAAACATATAAAAGAAAACAAGTAAGTGAACACCTAAAACGACGATAATACTGGGATATTATCAATAAATCAATGTTAATAGATCATATATTATATCATAATATGGTATATTATTCTTTTATAATTCAATAACAATTATTTTACCATTATAAAAGAGGTTAACCTACCCTGAATGAAGTAAAAAGTACAAATTAAGGAGTTTCTTATCTCACTTTTAATTTCGTGAGATTTCCATTGTTCAACACTTATTTATTGCATGTGATGTGTGTACTGCCCATGTTCTTATTCATTGTGTATTATACTTTAATTCATGGATATTTACATCATCATTGTATGCTCCTTATTTCATGGGTGTATGTTTCATAAGTTACCAAATCAATAAGGGAATTTGAAATTTCAATTTCCACTCATTCAGCATTACGCATAGTTCATTGACTATTTTACTCCAATATTTTGTGTGGAATAACTATTCATTTTCTCATGTCATAAAATCCACTCCCCTTTCCTTGGATATACTTTTGATACACATAATCACTCAATTGATAAATTCTTAAGTCATTGGTATTAAATTGATAAGAGTAAATTTTACTCAATCTCCATTTGTTGAGTTAAACATCCAATTCGTTGGTGTTGTTTTTATATGAATATGTGTGAATGTACTTCTATTGTTTTACACTGAATATCCAAACATATTTAGTTTTTTTATATTTTTCACAAATAATTATGTTATTGATTTATCCTTAACCTAAGGATACGACCGTTATGAGATATTTCATCTCAATTTACATTTCATTGAGACTCCTTTGTTGTTATACACCAAATCACTTTTCTGTAGTGTATATAATGTTCTCTAACATAATATATCACAAATCCATTTATTCTCATTTTATTAAAAAGTTTGTATTCCCTCATTTATTTGTATTCACGTGTCTCTATTTTGGTTAGGAACCCTAACTAAAATATCATTTTAAAATGTTTTAATGATTTTTTATTCTAAATATTTCTCATTAATGTCCAGGTTTTAAAAATGGTTTAAAGGATTTATTTATATGGACATTAAAAATTTCAAATAAAAATTAATTTTAAAGGTTTAAAAGTGGTATGGGACACTTTGACTCAAAAATATATTTTGAATGGCTTCTTGAAAAATAGTTTGAATTTTAAATGTTTTCAAGAAAAAGAGGGATATTTCTATAAATAGTTTGATGATTATATTAATCTAGGTCAATATCCTTCATTTTTCTCGATTGTGGTTAATATTATACAATACAATCTTCTATATTGTATCGAATGAGTTATGTTTGACTGTGGATGTTCGATTTTTATACCGTTCATTGTTTTTGGTTATAAGTATGGACATTTTGTATGCTAGTTTTAATAAGAATGTTTATGTTTATTTTCAAACTTTTCATATGAGGAATGCATTGGACTTACTATGTAACGGGTGTAGCCCTCTATGGATCCTCGATGCATCAGTTATTCTCATGAGACAAACTATTGTCTCAGCACGAAGCCTTGACAAAATATTATTTGTAGTGTTGGCATGAGGCCTTGGATATGTGGTTATGATAGTATGGAATTATGAATTTCATCATTATGAAAGTGGTTATTGATATTTCATGTGATTATTCATCTAACAGAATATCCATGTGAATAAGTAAATGTAATTATTTAATTTTATTTCTGCCATATTATTCTAAATATCATGTTTAAAAGGCTTTTATTTTAGTTATACATTGAATTAAATGCTTATGATTATTTATGAATGTTCCCACTATATTGTTATCCTTACTGGACATCTGAGCTCACCCATTTCTATGTTTTGTTTTTTTCCAGGATATGAAGAAGTATTTTATGAATGATCTGTAGGGATAGTATGAGGGGATATGAGTGTGGACTATGGAGACTATGTTGTTGTAGTTTTCATTTAATGATGTAATGTAATATTTATGAATGTATCTAGTGATTCCAAGGCTACTAAAATAATCGGTCTTTCAAGACTTGATCTTTTGTGATAATGCCATTGTTATGTAATAATGCACCGACATAGGGTAACTGGGGTCGGGGCGTCAGAGTTGGTATCAGAGTAATTTTAGTAAAAACCATGGAAACTAGATTTAGATAATCTATGATTAGAGCACATAGCCCTAAGATAGATGTTGAGGACTAGTATAGAAGAACTTCCATGAATTTAGGTATTGTATAGATTTTTTGAGTTTTCCCTGCAATACATTTCTGTATGGATATGAGAAGGTAGAGGTGGCTCCGGTACATATGTACCTATGGGTAAAACCCAAAACACCACTTTGAGCTAGACTTGAATGGGAACTGGTGCACGAAAATGGGCCTTGCTGCACTCTTGGTTACGACACTCCCAAGGGATATTCTTAGGATAATTAAATTGTCTTTACAACAAATTCGAAATATTTTAATATAAGATGAGAATAAATGACCTTGTTTAATCCTAAGGTGTTTCAAATTGAGAATATGGTGTCATGATATTCTCGAAATCATTTTATGAATATTGTTACTCACACAATTCTTTATGGTTTTAGTCAATGGCTGGAGTCCAAGGAAGTGATATTAACATTGATAATAATGTATAAGGTTAGAACGGTGGTGGAAATGAGCAACAAAAAGGAATGTCGATAGGAATAAAAGATATCTTGTTCATGCCAAATAATTTTTCCAAATATATGATCAACAACATATATATTATCCAACTCCTGGACTCAATAAAGAATAGAAAGGGTTTGAATGATAAGATCTCTTGTAGTGGATAACATGGAGAAAAGAATCCTAAATTTCTATCATGCAGGAAATCTGAAAGGAGACATCCAGGAAAGTGTCTCAACTGAACAAAGATATTCTTTACATGGAAGAATGAAGGGCATTAATTGAAGAATTGTCGAGAAAAAATGAAGAGTTCTATGGAAGAAAATAAAAATGATCCCAAGAATCCATTTACAGTATTTTGATGTAAATGTAGGGGACATGGCCATTACCCGAGTGAATTCTATATTTAGTAGGATATTTTATTTTTCAAAGAAAAATATATATGGAATTAAATGGTTGGAGAAATGTTTAAAAGTATTAGTGATCCATGTTGATGGGATTACATTAGAATAATTTTCTCTTGTATTTGTAACCCCATAGTTTTCCACGTGAGAATTATATTTGAGGAAGTCTTTTCTTTTCCAAAGTGGATATAGTTATGAATAACCATTTGGTTTTATATGATCATTGGGTTTGAGGAAATTACATATTATTAAATTTTGGGATGAAAATGCATGGTATGAGAAAACATTTCTGGTTGAAATTATGTTATTGATATTTTGAGGAATTTATCTCATTTTGATAATGTTATAAAGTATAGTTTTTGAAAAAGGACAACACGCAGACCATGTGACAACCCGTCGTGTCGGACAAAGCTGTGGGAATAAAACACACAATAAATGTGCGATTGGGATTTATCACCTACCACTGGACTATGTGAAGTCCCTCTTTAGTGTGACTAATTATTTTTAGTTAAATGATTTTATAGATCACTAATAAGTTGATTTGGTTCTTATTTCTTATTAAATGAATACACATAGTATAGGAAAATGATTTGGTGATTAAATGATAAATGATATTTTGGAAGATGTTCACTTTGTTGGAAACACTATATTCCCAAGAAAAATAGAATACTATGGGGTTTCATTTGAGGAGTAATGGTGGATTTTTATCTATCTTTTTATTGTGGGTTTATAGTGATTTGGGTTATTTATGGAAATGATTAACCTATAATAGAGAATATGTGATTAGGTTAATCACTTTTAAGTATGTGACTTTAAGAGTAGTTTATGTCATTTAGAGGTACAATTTAACATGGAAGACTACATAACCAAATTATTCTATGTTTAGTGTTTCAATATTATTTTGGATTATATTGAAGGATATTAAGGACAATTGTTTATTGAATGATATTTATTTAACATGGGGGTATTGATTTTAGAAATTAAGATTAATATTTCTTTCTCTAAAGAAATATACTTTTGGGGGATCATCAGATCTTATACTAACTATTTTGGTTTTGATTAATCTCTAAAGACAAGGTAAATATAAAGTTTATCCTTCGTGGATCATGTGATTCTATAGAAGTTTAATCTAGCTCTTCCAGTGTGACAAGGTCTTCTTGAATACTCATCGTTTTAAAAAATGAGTTAGTGGTGGAAATTTATTAAAGAATGAAACTATACATAAAAATTAGGTATATCTCTTCATTTTCATAGTCAATCTTGTAAATTAATTCCTCATCTGTATGTAATGTAACTTAAGAAAAAATTTATGTATACTTTTCCTAATGGGAAACTAATGACCGTTTGTCCCATCACAAGTTTGTGGTTTTCTTGTTGTCAACTTTCTCCTGATTATGTTTTTTATCCCTCTCCATCATAACTTGACACTTAGTTTATCCTCCATACACATGTTTTTCTACATGGAATCCTAATAGAGGTTATCTTCGGTGGCCTTGGTGACTCTATTTCTGTCTTTTAAAGTGATAGTTTTATTGACTCTTTTTCTGATGTGGGAATTTCCATTATATTCCCAAGACCAATTTTAAAAATTACCAGGATGTAATTTAGTGATTGAGGAGAGAATGTAACACCCCAAGATTCCACTGTATGTTTCTCTTTGAACAATACAGTAGCGTGTGTTGTATGCAACTTCAAGTTATAACACACAACAAAACCAATTAAACTAGTAGTTATGAATAGAAATACAAACTTTTTAAAATTTTAAACATTTTATCTTTCAAAATGGACTTCATTTTACGATTCCTAATATCTAATTAGCTTAGGGTGATTTTTTGGTACTTTTCTAATAACTTTCATATTTTGATCAATAGTGAAAATTGCTAAATTTTAAATAAAAACAACTTTTTTAATCGAAATAATTAATAGTGATAAATTATTAATTTGATTTATTTTATAGTATAATTAGATTATATTTTTAGCATTTAATCCAATTTTTGTCATTAGATATAAATTCACATATAAACTGGACATAAGAAAGTGACAATGTTTTTATGGATATTATCTCTTAAAAACAAGCTTTTTGTTTTAACTACTGGAATTAATATTAAATTAATTACTGCCACTTCGGTGTTTTGAATTTTGATAAATGGTTTTCGTAATTTGAATCCGGAGGTCCAAAATTATTAAATAGGTAAATTTTATTTTTAGATATTTTGAATAATTATTTCGGTAAATATTTTATTTACCATGGTTAAAGGGGAAATCTGGTAAATAAGGGTAAAAAATAATATTATAATAATTATAAATTACCCTAAAACGTGTTCTAATCATATTGGTTGATTTATTTTCGACCATGGGAATCATTGGGTCGATATTAGGACCCCATGGAGCCACTTGTAGGTGATTACGACACTTTATATTAATTAAGTTAAAGTAAATAAAAAAACAGACATAAGCATATATCTTTTAGAAAAACAATTTTTACATTGGGTAATATATGGTATGTTTTCAAATATAAATATTAATTAAAAATATAAAATTATTTTCTACATAATTATATATTTTTTATAATTTTTCTACATTTAATAAATAAATTTTTTTATGACACAATAAGGATGCATTATTTTCCTTATTAATGAAAGAATCAAATAATTGGAATTATAAAAGTTATAATAAATATAAATTGAACGTTTTGATGCCAAAAACGAATTTTATTGGTTAATATTACATGTTAGTATTTCTTAAATAAATTTTATTCTAGTTAACAATTTTGTTAATACTTTAACAAAAATCAATTATTGAATAGTGTCAAAATTGACATAAATGAGTTTTTAAAACAAATATTATATTATTAATTGATATTCTATTCCTAAAAATATAAGGATAGAAAAAAGGACTTATATAATGATATTTGTATCATTAATGGACCACTTGGGGGCCTCTTGGATGTAAATAGTATATTTATTAACTATATAATATAAAAATACAATGTGACATGGTAAAAGTCAAACTAATTTACTAAGAGTTAAAACTAAAAGATAAGGTATATATAATGACCCAAAACTGTGTAAAATCTATTGGTTGAAACTATTTAGACCCATACCCACATTATAATTTGAATAATCTACTTTGGATCCATTATAAACCGAATATGACTTTATTATAAATTAATACATTATGTTTTTTATGAAGATCCCCTCATCAACCTTATAAATGGACACCAATTCTAACCAATTATTTACACATTAAAAGAATTTTGGTTCATCCAAACCCAACCAAGTTATTCTCTAAACTTCCCTCAATTCAACCTAGAGGCCTTAGTTTGATAAGAAAGCCAACCTATGGATCCGTTTTGATCAAAACAAAAGGAAGAACCTGAAGAAGAGGTAATGTTTTCACCGCCCTTTTTCATGTTCCCTTCTTCTTCATCTTCTTCTTTATGTGTTATTTCCATTATAAAATAATAACTCTGGTATATTATATTTTCTTTTATGTTATTATAAATATGGTACAACCATATTCAGTATTCTATCCATCCTTTGAATGACATGTCACCATACGTGTGTACATACGGCCTACCATCTCCACGTCGTGGTATAATTGTTATTCAATAAATTATTATTTGGATGAGTATAATAATGATGTTTAATTAATGTAAATAATAAGTATAACATGATAATTATTTTTTATATATGATATACCATCCAATTATATATGATTTTAATATCAAATGAATGATATTATCGCTCATGCGTACGTACAGACTACTGTCTCCAAGAACGCGATGAGATTTATTTCCCATCGTATCCAAACAAGTATAATTATTATTTTATGAATAAAAATAATTTTTAAGTAATTGATATAATTCTTTATATTAATAATATACATCCTATCCTTAACAAACATGACGTATTTAACGAAACATATAAAAGAAAACGAGTAAGTTAACACCCGAAACGACGATAATACTAAGATATTATCAACAAGTAAATGTTAAAAGATCATATATGATATCATATTAATGTATATTATTCTTGTATAATTCAATAAAAATTATTTCATCCTTATATAGGAGGTTAAATTACCCTCAACGAAGGAAAAATTACAAAGTAAGGGGTTTCTTATCTCACTTTTAATTCTGTGAGATTTCTATTGTTCACCACTTATTTATTGCATGTGGTGTGTGTACTGCCCATGTTTGAATTCATTGTGTAATATAATTTAATTCATGGATATTTACATCATCATTGTATTATCCTTATTTCATGGGTGTATGTTTCGTATGTTACCAAATAAATAAGGTAATTTGAAATTTCAACTTCCACTCATTCGGCTTTACGCATACTTCATTGATTATTTTACTCCAAGATTTTGTGTGGAATCACTACTCAATTTCTCATGTCATAATTTCCACTCCCCTTTCTATGGATATACTTTTTATACACATAATCACTCCATTGATAAATTCTCATGTCATCCGTATGAAATTGATAGGCGTAATTTTTACTCAATCTCCATTTGTTGAGTTAAACATCTGATTCATTGGTGTTGTTTTTAGAAGAATATGTGTGAATGTCTTTTTATTGTTTTACATTGAATATCCAATCATATAAAGTTTATTTATATTTTTCACACATAATTATGTCGTTGATTTATCCTTATCCTAAGGATACGACCTTTATGAGAGATTTCATCTCAATTTACATTTCATTGAGACTCCTTTGTAGTTATACACAAAATAACTTTTATATGGTGTATATAATGTAATTTGACATAATATATCATGAATCCATTTATTCTCATGATATTACAATGTTTTTATTACCTAAATTATTTCTATTCAAGTGTCTCTCTTTTGGTTAGGAATCCTAACTAAAATATTATTTTAAAATGTTTTAATGACTTATAATTCTAAATATTTCTCATTAATGACCATGTTTTAAAAATGGTTTTAAGGACTTATTTATATGGACATTAAATTTTTAAAATAAAAATTAATTTTAAATGTTTCAATGTGGAATGGGACACTTTGATTCAAAAATATATTTTAAATGGCTTCTTTAAAAATAGTGTGACATTTAAATGTTTTTCGGAATAAAGGGATATTTCTATCAATAGTTTGATGATTATTTTAATCTAGGTCAATACCCTTCATTATTCTCGATTAAGGATAATATTATACAATACAATCTTCAATATTGTATCGAATAAGTTATGTTAGACTGTGGATGTACGATTTCTATACCATTCATGGTTTGTGGTTATACGTATTGACATTTTTTATGATACTTTTAATACGAATGTTTATGTTATGTTTCAAACTTTTCGTATGAGGAATGCATTGGACTTAGTATGTGACGGGTGGAGCCTTCTATAGCTCCTCGATGCATCGGTAGGTCTCCTGAGACAAACTCGTGTCTCAACACAAAGCCTTGACAAAATCTTATTTGTAGTCTTGGCACGAGGCCTTGGCAACGTGGTTTTTATAGAATGAAATTATGCATTCCATCATTATGAAAGTGGTTTTTGATATTGCATGTGATTTTTCGACAAGTAGAATATCCACGTGAATAAGTAAATGGTGTTATTTAATTTTATTGCTTCCATATTACGCTAAAGATCATGTTTAAAATGCTTTTTTTAGTTATAAATTGCCTTAAATGTTTATGATTATTTATGAAGGTTTCCGCTATATTGTTATCCTTACTGGACATTTGAGCTCACCCCTTTCTATGTTTTATTTTTTCCGAGGATATGAAGAATTATTTTATGAATGATCAGAAGGATAGTATGAGGGGATATGAGTGTGGAATATGGAGACTATGCTATTGTAATTTTCAATTTATGATGTAATGTAATCTTTATGAATGTATCTAGTGATTCCAAGGCTAATAAACTAATCGGTCTTTCGAGACTTGATCTATTGTGATAATGCCAATGTTATGTAGTAATGCACTAACTCTGGGTGACTAGGCTCTGGGCATTACAGTTGGTATCAGAGGAAGTTTAGTACAATCCTCAGAAACTATATTTAGATAAACTCTGATTATAGCTCATAGCCCTAATATAGATTTTGAGGATTGGTATAGAAGAACTTCCAAGAATTTTGGTATTGTATAGATTTTGTGAGTTTTCCATGCAATATATCCCTGTATAGATACGAGCAGCTAGAGGTGTCTCCTATACATATGATCCTAGCTGTAAAACACGAAAACACCACTTTGAGCTTGACTCGAACGGGAACTGGTGCACAACAATGGGACTTGCTGCACTCTTGGTTACGACACTCCCGAGGGATATTCTTAGGATAATTTAAATTTTCGTTACAAACCAATTGGAAGTATTTTAATATAAGGTGAGAATAAATGACCTTGTTTAATCCTAAGGTGTTTCAAATTGAGAATATGGTGTCATGATATTCTCTAAATGATTTTATGAATATTGTTACTCACACAATGCTTTCTGGTTTTAGTCAATGGTTGGAGTCCAAGGAAGTCATAGTACCCTTGATAATGATTTACAAGGTTGGAACGGTGGTGGAAATGAGCAACAAAACGGTATGTTGGTCAGCGTAAAAGATATCGTGTTCATGCCAAATAATTTTCGAAATATATGATCAACAAATTATATATAATACAACTCCTAGACTCAAAAAAGAAGAGAAAGGGGATGAATGATAAGAGCTCCAGAAATGGAGAACATGGTGAAATGAATACTAAATTTCCATCATGCAGGAAATGTGGAAAGAGACACCCAGGAAGGTGTCTCAACTGAACAACGATATGCTTTATATTTAGGAAAGAATGGCATAAATTGAATAATTGCTGAGAAAAAATGGAGAGTTCTATAGAAGAAAATAAAAAAAGTCCCAAGAATCCATTTATAGTCTTTTTCAATAAATGTAGGGGACCTGGAAATTAACTGAGTGAATTCCCAATTCAATAGGATATTTTATTGGTCAAAGAAAAAGCTAGGTGGAAATAAATGGTTAGAGAAATGTTCAAAAGTATTAGTGCTCCTTGTTGATGGGATTAAATCGGAAGAATTTTCTCTTGTATTTGTAACCCCATAGTTTTCCATGTGAGAATGATATTTGAGGATGTCTTATATTTTCCCTTGTGGATATAGTTATGAATAACCATTTTGTTTTATATGATCATTGGGTTTGAGGTTATTACATGTTATTAAATTTTGGGATGAAAATGAAAGGTATGAGATAACATTTCTGTTTGAAATTTGGTTATGGTTATTTTGAGTAATTTATCTCATTTTTATAATGTTATAAAATATATTTTTTGAAAATGGACAACACGCAGACCGTGTGAAAACCCGTCGCTTTGGACAAAGCTGTGGGAATCGAACCCACAACAAAAGTGCGATTGGGATTTATCGCCTCCACTAGATTATGAGAAGTCCCTGGTTAGTGTGACTAATTATTTTTAGTTAAATGATTTTATTTATCAATATTAAGTTTATTTGGGATATTATGTATTATTAAATGAATACACTTATGATAGGAAAATTATATGGTGATTTAGTGATAAATGTTATTTTGGAAGATGTTCACTTTGTTGGGAACACTATATTCCCAAGGAAAATAGAATACTATGGGGTTTCTTTTGAGGAGTAATGGTGGATTTTAATCTACGTTTTTATTGTGGGTTTATAGTGATTTGGGTTATTTATGGAAATTATTAACCTATAATAGAGAATATGTGATTAGGTTAATTACTTTTAATTATGTGACTTTAAGAGTTGTTATATTATTTAGAGATACAATTTAACATGTAAGACTACATAAACAAATTATTCTATGTTTTGGGTTTCAATATTATTTTGGATTATATTGAAGGAATTTAAGGGAGATTGTTTATTGAATGATATTTATTTAACTTGGGGGTATTGATCTTATAAATTAAGATTACTGTTTCTTTCTCTAAAGGAATATAATTTTTGGGGATCATCAGATCTTGTACTAACCATTTTGGTTTTGATTAATCTCTAAAGACAAGGTAAATATATTGTTTATCCTTCGTGGATCATGTGATTCTATAAATGTTTATTCTAGCTCCTCCAGTGTGACAAGGTTTTCTTGAATACTCATCGTTTAAAAAAAATGAGTTAGTGGTGGAAATTTATTAAAGAATGAAACTCTACTTAAAAAGTAAGTATATCTCTTTATTTTCTTAGTCAATCTCATAAATTAATTCCTCATCTATATGTAATTTAACTTAAATTTTTTTTGTATGTATACTTTTCCTACTGGGAAACTAATGACATTATTTCCCATCACATGTTTGTGGTTTTCTTGTTGTTAACGTTTTCCTGATCATGTTTTCTATCCCACTCCATCAGAACTTGACACATTGTTTATCCTTCATATACATGTTTTTCTACATGGAATCCTATTAGAGGTTATCTCCAGTGGACTTGGTGCTTCTCATTCTTTCTTTTAATGTGATAGTTTTATTGACTCTTTTTCTGATGTGGGACCTTCCATTATATTCCCAAGCCCAATTCTAAAAATTACAAGTATGCAATTTATTGATGGATGGGAGAATTTAACACCCCAAGATTACACTGTACGCTTCCCTTTGAATAATACAGTTGTGTGTGTTGTATGCAACTTCAAGTTATAACACACACCAAAACCAATCAAAGTAGCTGTTAGGAATAATAATACCCACTTTTCGAAATTTTAAACATTTTATCTTTAAAAATGGACTTTATTTTTTGATTAAGAATATCTAAATTAACTTAGCGTGATTTTTTGGTACTTTACTGATAACTTTCATATTTTGATGAATAGTGAAAATTACTAAATTTTAATTAAAAACTAGTTTTTTAATCGAAATAATTAATATTGATAAATTATTAATTTGAGTGACTTTATAGTTGAATTAGATTATATTTTTACCATTTAATCCAATGTTGGTCATTGGATATGTATTCACATTTAAACTGGAGATAAGAAAGTTCTTATCTTTTGATGGTTATTATCTCATAAAAACACACTTTTTGTTTTAACTACTTGAATTATGATTAAATTAATTACTAAAACTTCTTTGTTTTAAATTTTGAAAAATGGTTTTCATAATATTAATTAGGAGGTCCAAATTTTGTAAATAGGTAACTTTTATTTTTAGACATTTTGAATAATTACATCGGTAAATATTTTATTTACCATTGTTAAAGGGTAAATCCAGTAAATAAGGGTAAAAAATAATATAATAATAATAATAAATTACCATAAAACGTGTCCTAACCATATTAGTTGATACATGTTCGACCATTGGAATCATTGGGTCAAAATTCGGACCCCATGGAGCAACTTGTAGGTGATTAGGACACTATATTAATTATGTTAAAGTAAATACAAAAACTAACAAAAGCATATATCTTTTAGAAAAACAATTTTTACATAGGGTAATATATTGTATGTTTTCAACTATAAATATTAATTAGAAATATAAATCTATTTCCTACATAATGTTTTGTTTATAATTTTTGTACATTTAATAATTATATTTTTTATGACACAATAAAGATACATTATTTTCCTTATTAATGAAAGAATCATATAATTTGTATTATAAAAGATATAATAAATATAAATTTAATTTTTTGATGCCATATAAGAATTTTAATGGTTAATACTACAAGTTAGGATTTCTTAAATAAGTTTTATTCAAATTAATAATGTTGTTAAGACTTTAACAAAAATCAATTATTGAATAGTGTCAAAATTGACATAAATGAGTTTTTAAAACAAATATTATATTATTAATTGATATTCTATTTCTAAAAATATAATGTTTAGAGAAATGACTTATATAATGATTTTTTTATCATTAGTGGACCACTTGGGGGTCTTTTCGATGTATATAGTATGTTTATTTACTATATAATACAATAATACAATGTGACATGGTAAATGTCAAACTAATTAACAAAGAGTTAAAACTAAAAGATAAGGTAAATATAATGACCCAAACCTGTGTAAAATCTATTGGTTGAAATTATTTCGAACCATACCCACCTTGGAATTTGAATAATCCACTTTGAATCCATTATAAACTGAATATGAATTTATTATAAATTTATACATTAAGTTTTATCTAAAGAGCCCCTCTTCAACATTATAAATGGACACCAATTCTAACCAATTCTTCACACATTAAAAGCCTTTTGGTTCGGCCAAAACCTGAAAAATTAATATCTCAACGTCCCTCACTTCAACCAAGAGGATTTAATTTGATCAAAAAGCCAACCTATGGATCCCTTTTGATCAAATCAAATGGAAGAACCTGAAAAAAAGGAATTGTTTTCACCACCCTCTTTCATGTTCCTTTCTTCTTCATCTTCTTCTTTATTCGTCATTTACATTCTAAAATAAGAACTCCAGTATATTCTATTTACTGTGATGTTATTATAAATATGGTAACCCCCCTATTCAGTATTCTATCCATCCTTTGAATGACATGTCACCATACGTGCGTACGTACGGCCTACCGTCTCCACGTCGAGGTATAATTGTTATTAAATACATTATTATTTCGATGGGTATAATAATAATGTTTAATTAAAGTCAAATAATAAGTATAACATGATAATGATTCTGTATATATGATATACCATCCAATTATATATGATTTTAATATCAAAAAATGATATTATCGCTCATGCGTATGTACGGACTACCGTCTCCACGAACGCGATGAGATTCATTCTCCATCATATCCATACAAGTATAATTCTCATTATATGTATAAAAATAATGTTAAAGGAATAGATATCATTATTTATATGAATAATATACAACCTATTCTTAACAAACACGACTTATGTAACAAAACATATAAAATAAAATGAGTAAGTTAACACCCAAAACGACGATAATACTAAGATATTATCAACAAATAAATGTTAAAAGATCATATATGATATCATATAAATGTATTTTATTCTTATATAATTAAATAAAAATTATTTCACCCTTATAAATGAGGTTTACCTACCCGCGACGAAGGAAAAATTACAAAGTAAGGGGTTTATTATCTCACTTTCAATTCTATGAGATTTTAATTGTTCACCACTTATTTATTGCATTGGTGTGTGTACTGAAATTTTTTGAATTCATTGTGTAATATAATTTAATTAATGGATATTTATATCATCATTGAATGATCCTTATTTCATGGTTGTATGTTTCTTATGTTACCAAATCAATACAGGATTTTGAAATTTCAATCTCCACTCATTCGGCTTTACGCATACTTCATTGATTATTTTACTCCAAAATTATGTGTGGAATCACTACTAAATTTATTATGTCATAATTTCCACTCCTCTTTTTGTGGATATACTTATGATACACATAATCACTCCATTGATAAATTCTCAAGTCATCCATATGAACTTGATAGGAGTAATTTTTACACAATCTCCATTTGTTGAGTTAAACATCCAATTCATTGGTGTTGTTTTTACAAGAATATGTGTGAATATATTTATATTGTTTTAAAATGAATATCAAATCATATATATTGAATTTATATTTGTCACACATAATTATGTCATTGATTTATCCTTAACCTAAGGATATGACCTTTATGAGAGATTTCATCACAATTTACATTTCATTGAGACTCCTTTGTTATTATACACCAAATCACTTTTATATGGAGTATATAATGTACTTTGACATAATATATTATGAATCCATTTATTCTAATGATATTAAAAAGTTTTTATTAACTCAATTATTTTTATTCAAGTGTCTGTCTTTTTGTTAGGAACTGTAACTAAAATATCATTTTAAAATGTTTTAAAGATTTATTATTCTAAATCTTTATAAATAATGTCCATGTTTTAAAAATGGTTTTAAGGATTTATTTAAATGGAAATTAATATTTTCAAATCAAAATTAATTTTAAAAGTTTCAAAGTGGTATGGGACACATTGATTCAAAATTCTATTTTAAATGGCTTCATGGCAAATAGTGTGACTTTTAAATGTTTTCAAGAAAAAGGGTGATATTTCTCTCAATAGTTTTATGATTATTTTAATCTAGGTCAATATCCTTAATTATTATTTATTGTGGTTAATATGATATAATAAAATCTTCCATATTGTATCGAATGAATTATGTTTGACTATGGATGTGCTATTTTTATACCATTCATGGTTTGTGGTTATAAGAATATAATTTCGTATGCTAGTTTTAATATGAAGGATTATGTTATGTTTCAAACTTTTCTTATGAAGAATGCATTGGACATAGTAAGTGATGGGTGGAGCCTGCTATAGCTCATCGATGCATCGGTAGGTATCATGAGACAAACTAGTTTCTTGGAAGGAGGCTTTTATAAAATCTTATTTGTAGTCTTCACATGAGGCCTTGGCTACGTAGTTATGATAGTCTAGAGTTATGTATTATATCATTATGAATGTGGTTATTGATATTGAATTTTATTATTCTAATAGTAGAATATCCATGTGAATAATTAAATGGAATTATTTCATTTTATTTATTCCATATTTTTCTGATGTTCGTTTTTAAAAGGATTTGGTTTTAGTTATACATTTCTTTAAATGTTTATTCTTATTTATGAAAGTTTATGATATACTGTTATCCTTATTGGTAATCTGAGCCGACCCATTTCTATGTTTTATTTTTTCCCATGATGTGAACAAGTATTTTATGAATGATCTGAAGAGATTGTATGAGGGGATATGAGTGTAGACTATGGAGACTATGTTTTTATAGTTTCATTTTTTGATGTAATGTAAACATTATGAATGTATCTAGTGATTCCAAGGCTACTAAACTAATATATCTTTCGAGACATGATATTTTGTGATCATGCCAATGTTATGTAATAATTCATCGACTCTCTGTAATTGGGGTCGGGGCATTACACAATTAATCCAAATATTTTACTAATAAAATTAAAATTTCATAATACCAAATATACCTATCAACACACATGGAATATATAGACATAAATATAGGAAGTCTATAAACATATCTTGAAATAATTCATGACATATCAATCATCATGTTCCTATAAGGATGAATGTGACCCATCCTTCATTCCATACTAGGAAAAGGGTATTGATAAAATCCACAATAATAATAAAGACCACAAATAATGTGTGTCACCCAATGGTGAAATATGCACAACTATAATAGGAATAATCTAGAATACCAAATTAAATCCCATAAATTTTTTATTTTTCTTAATAAATGGGTATGATAATCCTAATAATAGGATCATAACCAATTTCTATGTTGTCATTTTCTTCTATTTAATAATAAAAAATAATATGAAAATAAAATGAATCATTGATACAACATTTTGACATCATAGAACTGGATCAATAATATTTAACCGAGCTTGGTTAACCATTTGGACACAAAACACCTCCCCATATGCCAGAGGATACAGAACAACATAGAGGGCCTAGGGTGTGTTTATGTGGAGATGATTCCATCTTGTTAGAGAGTACCATAGTAGTAATGGATAGATTAAAAAAATATAAGTAGGAATAAAAATATTATATGTATATTAAAATAATTGAAACATAATAAAATGAAGAATAAACACTATATCTATGTCATATACAATATTTTTATGATGTCATGGTACTGTAAAAAATTTTAAACATGAATACATTAGTAAAAGATAAAAATAGTAACAGGAGAAGGATAAACTCCAATGAATCCAAATAATTATATTAGACCTCTACTCCCATTTACAATCATATATCTCTAATCATACATTCAATGATGGACCCTTTTCCTTGTCCAGACCTAAAACCATGAAGTCTTTCTGGGTACCAATTCACAATCAAAATAGTGTGTGATATATAACTGATAGGAAACCACCAATTATGTTTATATATAAGCCTTGTATATGATTATAAAATCATAATTTTGATGTTAAAATTATTACTTATATAATGAGAAGCTAATATAAAACCCTTTTTTGGATCCGGTTCCATATCACAAGCCTGATTAACTATACCTTATTCGGCATAATCTAGTTGTCTCTAATAAGGTAATTTTTAATAAAATTATACCCATGAATAAAATAATATTGTTCATTTAAAAATAATAATAATGGAGAAACCAATGTGAAACAGAGGCATCAATGACATTATATGGATTGTGAATCTCATCATAATAACCAGGCAGCCGAGTTAAAGTGTCTAAGTGTAATGTGAATGGTAAAACCATATAATTATTGTTGGTAAATGTTTCTAATGTATTTCATAAAGAGCATACAATGTAAATCCTAGGATATGAATGACTAGATACCTATGTGATGATATAAGGAATCATGTGTCTGATGAAATCAATCATAATCGACAGAGATAATCCATGGATATAAAATTTCCATTTATAAATTGAATTAATCATCAGTACTAATATACGACATTCATAAAATAATAATAAAAAGACTGGATTTTGAAAGTGGGTATCCCATTTAGAAACTGTATTAATGAATTTGGGTTGCGTCCATTGGGTGATCAAGACATTCCCCTGGGAATCCAAGTTCAGCATATGCCAAACCACTAATTTAACATGAAATGGTACATATTAATTTGGAATCGTTAAATAATAATCCTAGACATTGTTTTAATACATTCCTCTTTATAATATTATTTATTTGGAATGATTATTCTTCGTTTATGAATTATCCTGATTTATAAGGGTGTTATTACATATAAATCATGTGATAAATAAACATTAAGGGAGGATGTGAAAATTACATTTCATGTCACACTATAAACATTCATTTATTATAACTTAAGAAAATACTTTTTCTTAAAAGTAAATACATCATATAACATGTTCCATTGATCTTTTTTATATAATGACTCAAAAAAGGTGTTATCATTTATAAGGTTTTATCCACCAAATTGATAGTAAGGTATCATTATACGGCCTAGCTCATAGTTTGTATATCTAAATTAACACATATATTAATCAGAAATAAATTCACAGATATTTCGGCATATATAAAAAACCTTAATAAATAATAAATCAATGTCTGAAAAAAATAAAAATCACATAAATTATAGTAATATATGAACACATATCTAATATCGGTTTATAATTTATAGTAGATTAGGTGCAATACAAAAATTAAAAAATCCCCGAAAAGAGGTTGCAGAAGATATGGTGGAAAAAGAACACAATATGCTGAGATTAACATAAATCAAATTGAATTTTATTAAATATAATATAATTATGATTCCATAATGATATACAATGACCGAATCAATGTATGTATGGAGAAAAGCGATCAAATTTTTACCTGGGAAGGGAGGGAGAGCTCCAAAAAATACGGAGTAGTGAACATGGAGGAGAATGAAAAATGAGGAGGAATATATAAAGAAAGAGGGGAACTTATCATTCCACCCAATTATTATGAGACGAATGTTTTCTTCAATGTTTGGCCAAACCATTTTCCATCTATTCATAAACGATTTAGAAGAGAACCTCCCCTTTCAATGTTGGACAGTTTGATTGAAAAAACATGCACTAACCATGTGTTTCATCAGAGTAATGGGAATGATGTTTCTCTCAAATCCATGTTTCCACCCTCAAGAGATTTATAAAACAATTATCCATTATATATGGGTCATTAGGTTGACCAACATAGTTACTAATAACCACACTCTAACCATATTTCTCACAAATATTCTCCAAAAATTAGATAACAGAGCTTTGAAAAAGAACAAGACACTGAAAAATAATTCCTTAAATATTTTAACATGAGTATATGGCTTAAAAGAATTATTCAAATTGAAAAAAATATATACATCATAAAAAAAGAATATACATTTATACATTGTGATTTCATAATTTCTAGTTAAGGATAATGTATTTGAAGATGGTTTTTGTTAAAATAATCAAACTCATTTTCTATAAAAGCTAGTTGTGAAAGGAAATTTATTCCTATTATTTATAAAATACTTATTTATTTTCACAATTATTATGAGAAACCTTTTTCATAGCTTTTGTAGTGTCTGTATCCCCACTACATCAATTAAAAAGGGTGAAAAAGTTCTTATCCCAAAATCATTGTTATAAAGTAATGTGTTTTGAGTGAGAACCCCCTACCTATTTGGTTTGTTTGCGATGATGATATCCTTCATATTCCTAGGTGAGTTTCAGTACCTATATACAAGTGATATGAGTTGATGTGAGAATGAAATACAATAAAAATGGTAGTAAATCTTTGAATCTTTATGATGTATCATCACATACACCACTAGGTTTGATATCCATGTATATAAAAAATATTAATTCATTTTTTATTAGATTCTCTTCCATTCGTCAGGAAAAATCATAACACTAATATCATGTAAGACTCATACATCTATTACCCATCCAGGAGTGGAAATGAGGAGACATAATGATGGATTTTGTGATGGGGTTACTAAATTTTAATTGAGGTAGTGAAATTTGGTGGGTAATTTCTAAATTGATGAAGATGTTCTCTCATTTCAATCATATCCAAGAGATATTCCTAGAGGATGAAATTGTGATAAATTACAATTAATACGTCATATTCATTCATATGATTCAAAAAAATCATATGATACTATTTTGACATGGTTGTACCAACGGTTTCATATGTGTCTTTTCTAACACGTACATATGACAACGATATATTACACTCGGACTTATGGTCAATAAAATCACACAATACATGTACTAGAGGACATTCCCTATGCATGTGACCTTGATTTTTGAGGCACTTGTGAAAATAAATTGTCTCTTTGAGATTTATATTGTGTAAATAGATTCCAAGTGATGATTCTAATGGATCCTTGATAAATACACTATTTTAGGCCAATTCGCTCAACTAAATACTGGTTAGATGTAGGGGAGGATTTCTAACTAGGACAACATCTCATACATCCAATGTTAGTGCCGGTATACATAATTTGAAACATATGGATATGGTTAATTCTATGTAGATTTCATTATTAGATCTCTGTCATTTCCCTTTGGATTTTATATTGGGGGATGAAGAACTCTTATCTCCCTTACCAAGATTGGGTCATCAATGGATTCATAGGTTGTGTAATCTATCAACTATATATATCAATCCTTTATGATCATAGGGTTTTTGAGTATGGTACATTATTGGATAGCTCTTAAATAGTGGTGCATAAAAATTCAGGAAGTCATCCATGTTTCTCATCTTTATCATTATCACAATGACCAATATCTTGTTTTTGATTGAAATGAACTTATGTTAGAGGGTTATTCATATTTTGAAGAGTATCGAGTTGGTATCGTTGATCATATTATTAATTCTCTTGAATTATGGAGACTTCCTCTGGTTTTTGTGCTATGATATTATGGTTATATAGGGGATGAGACCTAGAAATGAGTTTTTGATATACTTTCTTACTATCATGATATTGTTTTTTATGCAGGTGATCCATCGTCAAAAGGGAAATTATTCGATTAGTTGATTTACGGTGGGGATTCTGTTTGATCCTAGTTTATAATTACTGTAAATATTCTTTAAATGTACGTCTAAAAAACTTGTGTTATCAAAATAAAATATCCTAAAGGGTTCATGGATGCTTTGATATTATTCATTATTGGTATATGACCTACTGATTTAGTTTTTGAAGAGACAGGGTGACGAGCAAGGTTAGTACATGGTTATAACTAAATTTGGACCTCAAGTGTGCAACCATGACAGAGTGAAGCATTCTTCATCAAATCCTGAAACAATTATCTCATCATATTATCCTCAGTTTATAATTTGAATCACAATGTTAAATATCCAACATGATATGCCGCATCAAGTTTAAAAAAACTAAATATTGTCATTTAATATAGTAATTTCCACCAAGCTGTTAGAACATAGGGAATGAACCGTGTTAATTGAGTTATAAAAATATTATCTACAGATTTTTATATAATTATTCATTTCTAAACATAATAACATTAAATGAAACTAAAAAAAACTGAATACAAAAGATGTATTTTTATGGAAATATTTTTACAAGTGAATTTTGGTGATTATAAAATAATAAAATCCCACATGATGGATAATATTATTTAAAATTAAATTAAATATAATGTTTAAAATTATTCTTTTGGATTTTCTAGTAAGGATATAAGAATAAATTAAATTTTACAGATCAAAAGATTATTTAAAAAAATGTATTTTACAGCAATTTGATGGTGAAACAATTTTAAATATAGTTTTAGAAAACATTATATATTATATTTGAAAAAAAATATTTTTATTTTTCAGTGGGAAATATAAACATACAATGGTTTATATTTTGGTATTTTTATTATAAAAATAACATTTTAATTTACAATGAAAAATACTTCATTTTATTTCAAAAACACCTTTTCATCTAATTTATATTTATAGTTATATTCTTCTTTTAATTTTTTTTAAAATATAATTAGATAATTATTTTATCATTAAATATATATTTATTTATTTTAATCAATTTCACAATGATATGTAATATAAAATCTATGTGAACTTTTAAAACTCCTTAATTAAAAAATATTTTTTATTATTCTACCTAAGGGATTGATTTTTAATTAATATCTACCAATTATATGATTTAAATTTGAAAAAATGGATCCCATATTAGGAATTAAAAGGTCTAAATAATTTAAATAGATCCATTTTATTTGTGGACATTATGAATAATGATTTTATAATTTTTTTTATATACCATAGTTAATGGTAAATATGGAAATTTATAGAAACAAATATTATAATAATATACAACTACCATAAAAATTGTCATAATAATATTTTATGTATTATATCCAACCAATAAAACACCAAGGATGAAATGTTTCCATTTTGATGCCACATGGTTATGAAGATGACATTAATAACTTTTTATTTAATGTAAAATTTTTTCATAAACATGTCTTTTATTATCATAACAAATTTAATATGGGGTAGTATATGCGATATATTAATCTATAAATAGTAATTAGAAAAATAAAAATTTTAACTAAATCAAGGTTATATATTTATAATTTTTAATAAATAAATAATTAAATTTAAATATGACATAATGATGAAGAAATAATTGATTTATCAAAAGAAGAATCAAATAAATGATACTAATAATATTAGAACAAACACAGTTTGAAATATTTTATACCATAAATGAATTTTATAGGTCACTGTGACATATAATAAGTCAGTTAAATTGATTTTATTATATAATATATGTCTTTGGATATTATTTAAAATCAATGTAATTAATAGTGTAAAATTAGCACTATTGATATTTTAGAGAAATAATATTTTATTAAATTTTTTAAATATCATAATAATAATTTAAAATTATATAGTTACTATTATATGGTATATAATTTCATAAATTATAAATTTATTTTAAATTTACCCAATATAACTGATGTTTATAGACTATTAATATTGAAATTATTGTTATAATAATTAAAATTAAGAGAGAATAATTAAGGGTAAACTGAGAAGAAAAGGTTAATAATAAAATATATTTAAAAAATAATTATTATAAGATTTAAAAATATCCTTATCTTATCTTATAGATAATTTTTTTGGACAATTTTGTATCAAAATTTTATTTAAATAAATTTAATAGTTTTAATAATTCCATGGGTGCCCCTCACCTCTCTGATTAAAAGTCATATATTCCTCTCTATTACTAACACTTCAAAAAAAATTAGGTTAGGACTATATCTAATGAATTCCATTACTATAATCCCACCCCAAATTTTTGAGGACTTATTTTACGCATAAAACCGTCCTAAGAGGTGTTAAGATGGTCTTCAATGGTGATCAACCGAAAATAGGTATCATTTTCCTTCAGTGTTCCTAATTTAATTCTTCTTCCACCACCTTCAAATATCCTCTAACCATGATGAGATAATATAAATAGAATAATAAATATAAAGGGATGTTATTATGTTATTATAATCACATAAATCAATCTTCACATACATTAAATTGAAAAGGAATTAATTGTTTGCGCGTATGTTTGGACTATAACGTCTATAAACTGATCTAATTTGTTTTCCAAAACTGTCTCTAATGGATGGTTGTAATAATGTAATCAATGTTAACATGTGATATTAATGAAATATTAAACAGTATAAAATAATAATATATTAATTACTCTCTTAATTTGCATTCACATTAAAATGATAACGTCATACGTATGTAAATGGAACTGTCACATCCACAAAGCAATGCGATACATTTTTAATCATCGTATCACATGGATAATATATATAGGTATAATTAAATGATTTATATGATATTAATTATGTTATTATAATTTTATAAGGATAAAATAACACTTATCTTTATTCCATAATGATCAAATAAAAATGGAAAACGTTACTCATGCTTACACATGGCTTACCATCTCCATGATTATAACATTGTTCAAATTTTCATATCTATATTTATGGAATGCATTTAAAAGTATAATTTATTAAATAAAAGTTATTATTATTTCATTAATATTATTATCGAGATGATGGAATTATTACCACATGGACATTTGATAGCATACCATGATCTTTTTCGACTTTTGTATCGAATATGGAGAAAACATCTGACATGAACATAAAAAAATATGTAGTTGTTATAATAGATTAATAAGTGATATAATGGGAGTAATAAACTTTAAAATTTTTCTAAATCAAGTAAAAATTATCCTATTTTATTATTTAAGAATATAATCAATTTTTGAGACATGTCAGACTTGAGGAAAGGTACATTATCTCAATCTCCTTTCACTAAGGAATATCTTAATGTGATACACCTTTATTCTCCTATAAGATGTATATAGAACCCTTTTTACACATTATTTAATGAATTAATTTCATATCATGATATTTAATGTGTTTTTAAATGTTATTATTTAATTATTTTTATTCAAATTTCTCTCAAGTGGTAAGGTACGCTTTAACTAAAACATTGATTAAAATGTTTTGATGATTTATTATTATAAATCATTCCCATTAATTCCCATTTTCTCAAAATGTTTTTAAGGATTCAGTTATTTTGAAAAGAATGATTAAAAATGATAATTAATTTAATATTTTGTAAAATGGTATTGGCCACTTTGATTCATAAATCATCTTTATAAATTGTTTAATTGTGTTATTAAAATAGCTCGATTATTTCAATAAAAAGGAATGTTTTTAAAAATATATTCCATGAATATAATTTTTTTATTTTGTTTCACATTAATGTTTTATGATTCCTTTGTAACATTAAAATCTTATTCAAAGATAATGTGTTTTCATTTTTGAGTTCGTGGCTTTGTAAAAATTAAATTTTATTTCATTGAGGAAATTATATTTTCCAATATAATTATTTTATGTGTTGTAAATATGTTATGTTTCATAGTAATTGTTTTTTTATATATGTTCTTTCATAATAAAACAAGTTGGAGAGATCCCAAGATATATCTAATATTCATTGGGTAATGAGACAGAGCCAAACTATAGGGTTTCTCCTATGATATTTAGGGATTAAACTATGATGGGTATTCCAAATGTAACAATGATATTTACTCCAAATATATCTCCGAAATATACAATGTAAGTATGTTATTGAAGCCATAAGATACATTTATGAATCATGATTTCTACGAAGTACTTCAGGTATCTTATGATTTCACCATGTATGTAAAATATTTTATGTTTTGTGGGTGAAACGTATCATTTTGTGAAAATGATTCCATTTGTTTAATATATTTATGAAAAAATGGTTTATTCCTAATATTATATCCCATGCTGATATTTGTGTTATCATTCTATGTTTTTCAAGTTTTATTCACAGGGTTTGAGGATGGGTATGAGAAAGAAAGATTTTAACAATATTTTTATCAAGAACAAATCTTGATTTATTTTAAAATGATATCCTTTTAGTGTAAAAAGTGGATACTATGTGTAACTATCCATTTTAAAGTATGTGAATAATTTTTATATTTTTTCCTTGTTCTATAAAACTCTAACACTAAGAAGGAAAACAATGTGAATTCTTTTCATTACACAAGATTATGTAATTTTAATGTTTGAATCATTATAGTGGGTATCAAATGATAGTTTAGATAACTTTAGAGGTTAGGATGTTATTTAAGAATAAGATAAAACATGAATATTACCAAAATGGTTATCATAATATAAATAACCCTATTTATTTTAGATAAATTTATTTTTTTGTATAATATGGAAATGTATATATTAGTTTTTACCTTTATCATAAGATACTATATGTTGATTTTATTTATATACTGACACAAACCTTTTTGGTTTTAGTAAACCGCTAGTTCCAGTAGGCACCAATTTAATAATTAATGTTATAGAAATGAGGTGGTTCTTTGAATATGAAAACGAATGAAATGGGAGATGCAATGAGAACTATATTGGTTATTCTAAACCAACTATCCATATTAATGATTAACTAATTGAACATATGTTATTTTTATTGTATCATATATGAGATAAATGAATCCATGTGGATATTTAGGTAAAAATGAAAAAAATGGTCAGTATATTTAATGACATATGTGTCAATGATATTGAAAAAAATATGAAAATATTTTAATGGGTCTAGAATATGTTATACATGTGGCAGTGATGTTCATAAATAATTACCCTTCCAAAGAAAATCTATGTTTTTAGTTTACTCTAGTAATGGGAAAATTGTTATTTTTGAGTTATCAATGGAATGTTTTAAATGTGGAGCATATGGCCATTTTAAAAATAGATTTATTTTGACGAATATTTGGGAATAGGATCAGGATTAAAATAATAATATATGTTAAGAAATACTAAATTCCATTCCAACTAAAGATGATGAATCTAAAAATGACATATGAAGGTATGAACTATTTCTTGTCTCATGTTTTGATATTATATAATATTGGGATAGGATTCTTGTGTTTTTTATAAGAAAAAAGTATTAAGGAATAAAAGGAAAAAACATAGTTTAGGGATTTTGGAGAATGTTGGATATTTAAGATTTCTATATTTTTGGAATTCATGAGTTATTTTAGATCTATAGATGATTAAATATTTAAATGTACTAATAATATTTTTATGATGAGATTAATTTGGAAGACTTTTTTTAGTATGTATAACACTAAAATTTTGTTATGTGATAATATTATTTAAGGAATAATTATATATTATTATGTGTACATAATTGTAATGGTATAAATAACCTTTAGGTATTATATGATTTATTATTTTGAGGTAATTATGGGATATTATATTTTGGGATGAAAAATCTCATCCATGAGATAAACATTGAGGTTAAAATAAGTTATCTTTATTTTTGAGGATTCTCATTCGAGGAATTTTATAAGAATTATATTTTATTTAAAAAAGTAAAACCATCAAGGAGGGTGATATCCCATCATATAAGTCAATGGTGTGGAAAAAAACTCAAAACCGATGTTTGACAAGGCTTTATGTCCTACTACATTCCTATGTGTTGTCCCAGGTTAGTAAGACATCTTTTTTTATGTTAAACATGTTTTTGGAATAAGAAGAAGTTTATTTTTGGAACTGATATTTAATCAAATGGATATCATTGGTATTGGAAAAGGATTTGGGGATTAATAATTATCTGTTATTTTGGAGGATTTTAACTATTATGGGAACTTTATACAATTAATGTAAATTTAATGCTATAGGATTTTATTTGAGGAGTATTGATTGAATTTTATTTTTGAAGAATATCTATTTTTATCAGCTACTTATGTTTATTCATGTTATTTAAATAATGATTAAACTCTCTTGGAGAACATGAGATTATGATAATATCTTTTAGTATGAGAAATTAAGAGTGGATGATGTTATTTAGAGATAAATATTAAAATTTATCATGGAAGAATATGTGATCAAATCCTTCTAAATTTTCATTTTCAATCATAATTTAGATTATTTTTCTAAATTTTATATATGATTATTTATTTAATAGTTTTTGATGAACTTTGGGTATTACTGTTGAATTTTGGAGACTAAAGTATTATTTCTTTGAATGAAGTTATTTTTTTAGAAAATTATCTTACTTTACTGTAATTATTATTTTTGGTTAAATAATAAAGGTAATAGAAATATATAGTTATACTTTTATGGATGATGTGTGTTTATGGAAGTTGATTATAGTACTTCATGTAAGAAAATATTCATCACAATTATTCATTTATTGGAGGAAAATTTGAATTTATAGAAAATATTCACTAAATGATGAAACTCTACTTCTCACGTTAGTATGTTTCTTTACGTCATGAATGTAAATAAATTTCTAAAGTCAATGAAAAGATTCATAATACAAAAATTCTCTCTATTTATTTTTTTACTAAGAAATTGATGACCTTTTAACTAATCAGAAACATATGGTTTTGTGGTTTTTGACTTTCTCCTGATCATGTTTTCTATCACGCTCAATTAAAACCTGGTTTTTTTCCATATCCATGTTTTCTTACATGGAATTCTTTTATGTGTTATCTCTAGTGACCTTCGAATCATACTTTCAATTTTTAATGTATATGTTTTATTAATCCTTTCTCTGATGGGGGTTGTAATATAGGTATTTTTTTAAAAGCATACCATATTTCCCAAACCCAAATTCAAATTGTGGGGACAAAATTTTCATAATTGGGAGTTGGAATAATGTAACATGTTCTGGTTTTAAATGGAAAACCAATTTTTGATACCATACATGATACACCCCATCGATCTTAAAAGAACAATTAAATATTATTATTTAATATAGTATTTATCTATTAGAAAATATAATGGATGGAATGAATAGTGTTAACTAAATTAAAAAAATATGGTTTACAAATGTTTATATAATTATTAATTTTTAACCATATTAACATGAAATTAAACTAATAACCAATTGAATATAAAGGATGTATTTTTTTGAAACACTGTTTAAATGTTATTAATTGTGATTATAAAAAAGGATTATTATATTTGGATTATATTAATTAAATATAAATTAAATATAATGTTTAAAATTCGTCATATGTATTTTATAGACATAATATAAGATTAAATTCAATTTTATAAACAAAAAGAGTATTTTTTCTAAAAATGGATTTATACAGCCTTTTAGTGATGAACCCATTTAAAATCTATTTTGGCATCATTATATGTTAAATTTAAAAAACAAATTTTATTTATATGAGTTAATTCAAAAATTACATTGGTTGACCATTTGTTATTTTTATGATAAAATACATATTTTAATGAATAGTAAAAAAATACATCATTTTAATTCAAAACAACCTTTTTGTCTAACTAATTTATATATTTATATTATCCTATTAATTGGTTTAAATTTATAAAAAACTAATTTTTTTATCATTTATTACTATTTTTTTGATTGGGATCAACTTCACAGTGCAATTGAATATAAAAACAATGTAAACGTTGGATCATTTTACTTGAAGACACACTTTTTTTATTTCTTCAATGGTATTATATTTTTATTAATTTAATCCAATTATGTTTTTTGAAATTGTAAATACTTATTCCATATTTTTAATAATAAGTTCCAAATTATGTAAATATGCCCCTTTTCTTTTTGAAATTTTTAATAATTACTTTAATAATTATTCTTATTTACCATGGTGAAATATAAAGAGGGTAATTAAGGGTAAAACTAATATTATAGTATTAAAAAACTCTAAAACATGTTCTAATAATATTTTATGTGTTATTTCTAACCTTTTAATTAATTGTTATGAGATTTTGGATTTTTTAAGCAATTAGGGTGTGGTTATGACAATAATAACATTTTAGTTAATGAAAAAATAAAACATTTTTAAACATGTCTCTTATTAATAATTTTTTTAATAGGGGGTTATATAATTGATATATTAGATTATAAATAGTCATTATAATGATATATTTTTTATCAACATCATGATTATTTATATTTTTGTCAATAAAATATTATATTTAAATATGACAAAATGATGAAGTAGTAACCTATTTTTTAAGAAGAAATATCAAATAAAAGATACTAATAATATTAAAAATAATATACTTTGAAACTTTTGATGAAATAAACTAATATTATATGTGACCATTACGAATTATATGTCCATTAAATGGATATTTTCAATGTTATCTATATTTTTGGATATTATTTAACTTAAATTAAATAATTAGTTTGAAAATTTACATGATAGATATTTTATAAGAATAAGATGTTATAAAATTATATAAAATTTATAAAAAGATTTAGAATTTACAATTTTATGATGATAAGATCTAGAATATCATAATGTATCTGTTTTTGGGAAATTGGACACATATATGTAAAATTTATTGCCTCTTAAGTTTTTAAAATATTGTTACCTTTAATAAAATTAAAAGAGAATAATGAAGTTTAAATCACAATAATAAGGTTTAAAAGAAATTAAAAACTGTTAAAAAATTTATTGGATGATAGGATTTAGAACTATCATAATCAAAGATTTTAAATAAAAGTTTTTTTGGACCATTTGGAATTGAAATTGAATTTATGTTAATATAATACTTTTAATAATGCCATGGGTGGCCCTCCCCTCTCCAATAAAATGGAACCCATTCCTCTATATTACTATCACATAAAAAACTATTTGGTTTTACCATGATCTCCCCAAAAACATTCCTATAATCCCTCCCCACTTTCTTGATGAATTATTATTCCCCGAACACCCTCCTTAGTGTGGTTAATGTGTTCTTCAATGGAGTTCAACCGAAAAAAGAGTTATAGTTTTCTCTAAGTGTTTCTATTTTATTTCATCTACCACTTCCTACAAATATACTAAAGACATGATGAAATAAAAACTCTAATATAATAAATATAATGAGATGTTATTATGTTAATATCATCACCTAAATCAATTTCCACTTACATAAAATGGGAATGGAATTAATCGCTCATTCGTACGTGTGAACTATCACATCCCCGAACCGATCTAAATCATTTTCCATAACCATCACTCAAGATAGGTTATTATAATATAATTAGCGTTAATATGTCATATTCATGAATTATTTAACATTATAACATAATAATATGTGAATTTCTCTATTACTTTTTATGCACATAAAAATTATATTTTCGTATTTTTGTAAGTGTAAAATATCACCTCCACGAAGATATGTGATTCGTTTTTAAAAACCATATCACATGAATAATATATATAAGATAATTTAAATTATAAATATGAGATTAATTATGTTATGATAATTATATAATGATAATATAATAGTTACTTTCTTTCCATAATGATCAAATGGATATGAGAAATGATACTCATGCAAACGTACGAATTACCATCCCCATGAGTGTAACATTGTTCAATTTTTTATATAAATATTTAATGAGTGGATGTAAAAGTATAATTAATATATTAAAATTTACAATTATTTCATCGATATTATTCTAGTGATGATGGACAGATAACTACATGGATTATTGACATCATACCATGTTAGTTTTTGATATAGGTAACAAATATCGACAACACATCTTACAAGAACATAAATAATTATGTAATTGTTGTAACATGGTAATAAGTTATATAATGGGAATAATCAAAATGAAAACATTCTGAAAAATGAATAAATTATACTATGATTATTATTCATAATTACAATGAAAATATGATACAAGTCTGATTTAAAGGTAGGGATTTTTTCTCAATCTTCTTTCATTAAGGAATATTTTGATGTTTTCAACTTTATTACCCTAGATGGTGAATATTAAACCCTTATGCCATATTATATCATGAATTACTAAATTCTTAGGATATTAAATATAAGGCTATAGTCTTAAACATTACTTAATATTGAGATATTTCAAGAATATAGATTGAGGATCCTTTCCTGTTTAGAGTTTTAGAGAATTAGATCAAAAATCATGCATTACATTCCACATTTAACCAAAGTGGTTACATAAAAGATAGTATTCATTTTTTCCATCAACGGAAAAATATTTAAAATAAAACATGGATTCTTTTTTGAAAATTCCTTAACACTATCATCATATCATGTACCTTTCCCTTGACCAGTGAAAATCATTTCAAAAACATTGGATGAGCATAAAAAGCCCAGTAAGGTTTATAAAAAATACGAAATGAAAACATTAGTCCATTTATACATAAGAATAAATGAAATCATACTTTACTCATAAAACATAAGCACTTTAACTTACCTCATGAAAACATGAATAAATCATAGAAATCATAAGACATAAAGGTAACATGAGGCGTTCATAACATTCTTACGTAGGGAGTAACCCTCATGGTTACGTTTGGAATACCGATCACAGTATATTCCATAAATCTCTTCGGAGAAACCTTAGCGTTTAACCCCTCCATGTTACCCAATGCATTGGAGATCTATATCGGGCTCACCCACCCTTAGTTTATCATGGAACAACCCATCTTCATAAAAAATTCCCAAGAACCATAACATAATTTTATCACATAAAACATGCATAAAGGAAACTTAAAACTTCCACATTTCAATCACAATATATCAATAAAACACATTAATATAAAAGAACATTATGAAAACCATTTTCAACACCAAAATAAATGAAAAGTAAAACATTGTATTTATTTTTCATTTTAATAAAAAGGTATGGCTTGTAGAGGAAGCTGAAACTCAAATAATGGTCATGGCGGTAGAGAAGTCGTTGTCGCCGCATACATTCAACAAAAAAACATCCCCTTTTGTTGTTTAGTAAAACACTTCATATAAAAAATATTCCTTTTGAATAGACATGAATTTCAAAGGGGTTTATACACTGTATACAAGAAAGTTGTGTATAAAACAAAATATTCCTCAATGAATGAAGATTGAGACGAAGTCCCTTACCTGGGGTTTGACTAGACTCGATCATTTTTTAACCCCAAGAATAAATAACTTGAGTTAATTTCTACTTTCTTAAGAAACTTTTTCAAGTTCATTATTCCTTTTATATCACTTATCACCATCTCATGAACACTTTCTAATTATTTAAGTTAATAATGGTCGTTTTGTCAATCATTGGTACTTGAGTCAAAAATAAACTCTTTATAATTAAAAGTTATGCATGTGGTAAAATATCTATTATATCCAGAATTATATTCATGATGTATATATGATATATATGATATATATCTAGTATATACATGCATTTATAATATTACATAACATTTAGAGGTAATAAATGAAATGCACCGTTCATGGAGACGGTAATCCATACATACACATGAACGCTACTTTCATTTCTATTTCATATTTAATGGAATGAAATCATAATTATATAACGAAATATTATAATTCTATTATAATATCATATATTATATCATTAACTCCATCCTTTATACGTCCCACATATGGCATTAACGAATCAAATCACTTTGAGGGGGCAGTAGTCTTCACTTTCTAAAATGAAGATATCATGTTTACCCATAATGGAAACCATAATGGTATTACATAAATGAAAAATATCGAAGCATAATGAAAACATAAACATAATATATATCATATATAAATAAAGTGATATATTAATGGACAACATGAAAGGTGTTAAAAGAAGATTGAATAATCATCGTTTCATGAGGCAGAAATTCTCCATCCACAGAAATAGTATGTTCTTTAACCATTAGACGGAGGTGTTTGTAAGTGTAGATCTAATAAATCCCATAAAAACATCCTAGTATATTGAAGATACTTGTTCTGTTACAAAAAAAATGAAATAAAAGAGTTTGTGGGGTTGGATAAGAAAAATAAAATAAAAAAACACAAGTAAAGACATTACCTTTAAATCGGATAACTCCTCTTTGTTTGAACCAAAAGGGTTTCTTGAAGAACCTTCTACCTAAGGTAAGGCTTCAAGGATGAATAGAAGGATGTGGAGAGATAAAATTAGCATATAATGACTGATTCAATGGATTGAGAGGTGTGGGTATAAAAGTGGAGGTGGGGGCCCTTTATAATAGAGAGGAGGGGTACGCTTGGAAAGTCAAGAAATGTTACTTTATTTTAAAATGAGTTTTGGATTTTAATGGTCCCAAATTGATATATTTCGAGTATAAGGTGATAAGGTTTCTAAATATACTCATCCAATTGGTTCTTGAAAAGTTTATGTCTTAGATTTTACATTATATTTTTATTTTATTTAAATCATTCATTAATAAGATAATCGCTGCATCATCATTGTGTCATAAATAAATTAATTTATTTAATGTCTAAAAAATATAAAACAAATACTATGATGTAGTAAATCTTTTTATATTTACAATTAATATTTATAGTCTAATATATCATTTACATATACAAAACTAAATTTATTTTACTCGGGTGATACATTCTTTAGTGATATTCTTCTTTCTTTAAAAATAAAATGATAAAGTGTCACTATCACCCAAAAGTGATTCCATGGGGCCCCTATGTTTGGAACAAGGAATCCCATGGTCGGCCATGACACAACTAGTAGCATTAGGACACATGTTGGGGTCATTTTTTATTATTATGATATTATTCTATTATCCCTAACTACCCAATTACTAATTAATCATGATAATTAAAGATAATTACTGTCATTACTATTCATAATGTCAAAAAACAAAATATTAATAAAAACATAATTTGGAAATTCTGATTCAAATATGGAATCCATTTTACCAAATTCCATAAAAATAAATTGCAATAATTGATTTAAATATAATTCTTTTTGTCAAAAAAATAGCGGGTTTTTTGAAAAAGTATCTATGAAAAGTTTTGAACTTGTTTATGCCCAATTCAAAAGTTAAATTAATTATAATGACCTCCATTGGATTAAATAGTAAACATATATTCTAATTACACTTTAATAACAATTATGAAGATAATCCAACCATATAATAAAATTATATGAAAAAGAAGTTGTGGTGTAAAATGTAGTATTTTTCACTATTTCTTAAAAAATTAACATTGTCGAAAAAATACCAAAACATTACCAAAAGAAAATATCGGTGTCCCAGTCATAAAGAATAAGTTTGTTTAGAAAAATAGTGCTTATAAAATTTTCAAAAGATTTATTTAAAAATTGTTTTCCATCAAAAGGCAGTAAAACAATCTTTTAAAAATATTAGTGTATTCCATGCTTAAGATTGAATTTATTCTCATTTTAAGCCTCTAAAATGCTATCTAATTCATAACTAGACATAGATAAGAATATATATTATTCATTACATACTTGGGATGTTAAATCGTTCCCCCTTTAGAAAATTGGATCCCCGCAATTTATTTACTTATCAAATAAGATGGGGTATATATCCAGCATTCCATTTTTAGATTCACATGTTGCCTCTTAAATCATGTGGTTTTTTCACAAAACCATTACATAATGAATCAACTTATTCCGCAACACTTTCTCCCCGTGGTCAAGAATCTGGACTGGTTGTTCCTCATTAGATAGGTTCTCTTCCAACTGAACTACCTCTGGACTCAAAACATGAGTTGGATCTGGCATGTACTTCCTTAACATTGAATCATGAAAAACATTGTGTGCCTAAGATAAATTCAGAAGTAAAGCCACTCGGTATGAAACTGATCTAACTCTCACAATAATTTCATATGGTACAATGAACCTTAGACTCAGCTTTCCATTCTTACCAAATTGCATCAAACTTTTCCGTGGTCAAACTTTGAGAAAAACATGATCACCTACCTCAACAGAGAGATCCTTCCTCCTATTGTCCGCATAACTCTTCTTCCATCTCTGAGTTGTTATCATGTATCTCCGTATCAGCTGAACTTTTTCTGCCAACACATCTACCAATTATGGTCCCATCAACTTCCTTTCACCCACTTCATCCCAAAAACCTGGAGTTCGACACTGCTTTTCATATAATGCCTCAAATGGTGCCATCTGTATACTGGAATGAAAACTGTTATTATAAGAATATTTGACAAAAAAAAATGTTAGTCCCAACTTCCCTGATAATCCATCAAACAAGCACACAACATATCCTCCAATGTCTGAATCGTTCATTCTGACTACCTATCTCATTGAGGATGAAAAGCTGTACCAAAATTTAATTCAGTACCCAACAACTTTTGAAGGCCTTTCCAAAAGTTATAAGTGAATCTCGGATCACGGTAAGATACAATGGAGAGATGAACTCCATGATACCTGACTATCTCTTTAAGATACAAATGGGAAATTTGATATAGGGAAAATTTATCATGAATGGTAAGGAAATGAGCAGATTTAGTCAAGCGATCAACAATAACCTAGATTATATTATTTCCTTGAGGTGTATTCAGTAATCCCAAAACGAAGTCCATGGATATATTCTCCCATTTCCAATCTGTTACTAGTAAAGGCTAAAGAATCCCCTCCGGTAACTGCCGCTCTGATTTAAACTGCTGAAAAGTCAAACACTTCACAGTAAAATCAGAAATATCTCTTTTCATTCTGTCAAACCAGTAATACTCATGAAGATCTCTATACATCTTAGTGTTTCCTGGAAGAACTGAAAATGGAGAACTATGAGCTTCATATAACAACTCTCTCTTCAACTGTGTATCACAAGGCACACACATTCTCTTCCCAAATCCCAAAACACAATCATTATCAATTTTGAACTCAGTCAACTTACCCTTCTGCACCACCTCTACCTTTTTCAGCAACTCACCCTCTTTCTTCTGTGCTTTCTTAATTCCGTCTGATAGAGAAGATTTCACTAACACCTTAAAAAAAACAGAAGAACATCATCCACCAACAACTTCTATTCAAAAGTTCATCAAAACCTTAACGAAAGGATCATGTTCCAAATGTAACATGGTTAATGAAGCATTGCTTTTTCGACTCAAAGCATCGACCATTTTATTTGTTTTTCTCGGATGGTAATGAATTGTAAAATCATAATCCTTGATTAATTCTATCCATCTCAACTGTCTCATGTTCAATTAGTTTTCATTCAATATATACTTTATTCTCTTGTGATTAGTACATATTTCACACTTTACACCATACAAATGATGCCTCCAAATTTTTAAAGTGAAAACAACAGTAGCTAATTCCAAATCCTGTGTAGGGTAATTTACCTCATGTGTTTTCAACTAATGTGAAGAATAAGAAATTAACTGATCATTCTACATTAGGACGCAACCAATTCCTTTAAATGAAGCATCTCAGTAGATAACTAACCCACCATTCTTGGTAGGTAGTGCCAAAACTGGAGCATTCAACAATATTCTTTTCAATTCCTGAAAAAAATCATCACATTCTTTTGTCCAGATAATCATAACACCCTTCCGAGATAGCATAGTCATTGGACTAGATAACATGGAAAATTTTCAAACAAACCTTCAGTAATATCCTGCCAAACCAAGAAAACTACTAATCTCAGTTACATTTGTGGGTCATGGCCATTCTTCAACAACCTTTGTTTTTGCAGGATCAATAGTTATCACATCATTAGAAACAATGTGACCAAGGAAAGAAATTTGTTACAAACAAAACTCACACTTGCTGAATTTCCCATATAATATCTTTTCTTTTATGGTTTTCAAAATAACCCTTAAATGTCTTTCATGCTCCTCTTTTATTTTAGAAAACACCAAAATATCATCAACGAAAATAACCACAAACTTATCCATGAACACATGGAAAATTATATTCATAAGGTCCATGAATACAGGAGGTGTATTGGTTAGCCCAAAAGGAATTACGACAAATTCATAATGGCCATAATTTGTATGAAACACGGTCTTTGGAAAATCTGCTTCCTTTACCTCCAACTGATGGTTCCTCGATCTCAGGTCAATCTTTGACAAATACTGAGCTCCCTGGAGCTGATCAAACAAATCATCGATATGAGGCAAAGGATATTTGTTCCTAACATTGATGTTAATCAAGGCACTATAATCAATTCAAAGAAGCATAGAACCATCTTTCTTTTTAACAAATAAGACAGAGGGAACCCCATGGTAATGTGATTGGTCGAATGAAACCTTTCTCTAATAAATCATTCAATTGGTCCTTCCAGTCTAAAAGTTCAATTTGAGCCATTCGATAAGGGGGTTTTGAAATTGGCTTAGCATCAGGAACTAAGTCAATAGTAAATTCAAATTCCTGATCTGGTATTATTCCAGGAAACTCATCAGGATAAACATCAGGATACTCATTTACCACTGACACATCATTAATCTAAATGGTACCATTGTTTTCAACAATATGTGCAAGGTAACATTCATTTCCATCTTTTACAAGTTTCTCGGCCTCTTGATATGTTTTCAACAGTAAAGGATAATTCTTGTACACAAACTGAAAGAGTTTCTGAAAAGAAACTTCTTTAGCTCTACAATCAATCTTAGCATGGTAAATAGAGAGCCAATCCATACCCATGATAACATCAAACTCTACTGCTGGTAATACAATAAGGTTTGAAAGTAGGTTCATTCCATAGATAAGGATAGGAAGATTATTATAAATTATTTTTTCATCAACATTTCCCCAAGGTGTGTTTACCACACGTTCAGGAGTCATTTCTTGAGATGGAATTCCCAATGTACTAGAAATTTTTTCAGAGATTAAAAAATGTGTTGACCCCAAATTAGACAACACACGGGAATAATCTAAAAAAACTAAGTACCTGATACCACTTCATTTTATGGCCCAACATCTACTGAAGTAGTTGCAAACGATTTCACAACACCTTTATTCATGTAGTATGACTACTTCCCATCACTCCAGCACTTTGTCGGACACTCGTTTTCATAGTGACCCATCTCATTGCACTTGAAACATTTCACTAACTGTAAATCAAATTTGGTCTAACCATCACCTTGATCTTTTTCAGTGAAATAATGAGCCTTATGTCCCATCTTACCACATCGGTATCACTTTCATGAATTTAAAAGACATTCCCCATCATGATTTTTACCAAATTTGTCACAAACTGGAAACTTAGTTTTCTTACCATCGGACCTTTTTGAAGGTTCTTCCCTTTCTCATGCCACCTCGGTCTCTTCTTCTGTTGGTTATTATAGAACACATGATCATTGGAAAACACCATTTCGACCTTCTCAGCACATCGAACAAGCTTTTCATAACTTTTTAACTTGAGAGAAGCTAATGCCCTTCGATATTTTGGCTTTAATCCTTAGTAAAGACGATTGATTTTACTATCATGGTCTCGGATAATATTTGGAGCATACCTTTCCAATCGAGGAACCTCTATTCATAAGCAGCTACTAATTCATCCTCTTGCCTCAATTCCAAGAATTGTTTTTCCATACTAAGTCGAACAGCCTTAGGAAAATACTTCTCAAGAAACATACCTCTGAATTCATCCCAGTCGAGAGCATCAATCTCATCAACGTCCCTGATATTTTTAACCATCGACCACCACTGATCTTCTACACCCTCCAAACGGTAAATTTCAAGACTAAAATTTTGATTTTCTGAACCCCCCATGACATCGAAAATCATCTCTAGTTCATTAATCCACCCTACAGCTAGCACAAGGTCAAATGATCCTCTGAATGATGGGAGATGTTGCCTCATGAAATGTTCCACCACTGACATGTTCCTCTGCGGTTGATCTGGCTTAGGTAATGCATGGATACCATCAATATTTATTGCTTGAGTCAACTATGCCAATACTCTAACAAACTATTCATTTCCAATTCTGACCATCTCAGGATGCTGATTCGGAAGGCCATTTCCTTCTGTATGCCTTCCTAGCCCTGCTTCCCTATTTCCTCTACAAAAATCTATTCTATACAAACATTTCTTAGATGAAGGAACATGGTAATCTTCAAATGCTAAATCATTTCAATTTTACCATAAAGAATATTTTGGGTAATAATTTAATAGAATTCTAACTCTTAAAGTTATCTAAACTGACCTTTGATAACAAGTATAAGGCCCTAGCTATAAATATTACTTAATCTTGAGATATTTCAAGAATACACATTGAGGATCTATTCGGGATTAGAGTTTTAGAGAATTAGATCATAAATCATGCATTACATGCCACATTTAAACAAAGTGGTTACATAAAATATAGTAGTCATTTTTCCCATCAACGGAAACGTATTTAAAATAAAACATGGATTATTTCTTGACACTTCCTTAACACTATCATCATATCATGTACCATTCCCTTAACCTATGAAAAGCAATTCAAAAACTTCGGATGAGCATAAAAAGCTCAGTAAGGTATATAAAAAATATGGAATGAAAACATTAGTCCATGTATACATAAGAATCAATGAAATCATACATTACTCATAAAACATAAGCACTTTAAGATAAATCATAAAAACATGAATAACTTATAGAAATCAGATTATATAAAGGTAACTTGAGGAGGTCCTAACATTATTACATAGGGAGTAACCCTCATGGTTACCTTTGGAATACCCATCACAATATATTCCCTAAATCTCTTCAGAGAAACCTTACCATTTATCCCCTTCGCATTACCCAATGCATTGGAGAGCTATATCGGGCTCACCCACCCATAGTTTATCATGGAACCACCCATCTTCATAAACAATGCACAAGAACCATAACATAATCGTATCACATCAAACATACATAAAGGAAACATAACATTTCCATATTTAAATCACAAGATATCAAACAACACATTGATATAATAAAAAATTATCAAAATCCATTTTCAATACCAAAATAAAAGAAAATTAAAACATTGTATTTGTTTTTCAATTATTTTTAAAAAATTATGGCTTGAAGAGGAAGTCGAAACTCAAATTATGGTCATGGCGGCAGAGAAGTCATTGTCGTCGCATACGTATGACAAAAAAACATTCCCTTTTGACGTTTAGTAAAATGATTCGTATAAAAAATATTCCTTTTGAATAGATGTAAATGTCAAAGCGGTTTATACATAGTATAAAAGAAAGTTGTGTATAAAACCAAATATTCCTCAATGAAAGGAGATTGAGACGAAGTCTCTTACCTCGATTTCGACTTGACTCAATCGTTCATTAACCACCTGAATAATAAACTTGAGTTAATTTCTACTTGCTTAAGAACATTTTTCAAGTTCATTATTCATTTAATATCACTTATTACCATCTCATGAACACTATGTAATTATTTAAGTTCATAATGGTCGTTTTGTTGATCATTGGTACTTGAGTCAAAAATAAACACTTTATAATTAAAAGTTGTTCATGTGGTAAAATATACTTTATATCCAGAATTATATTCATGATTTAGATATCATATGTATCATATATATCCAGTATATACATGCATTTATAATATTAAATAACATTTAGAGGTAAGAAATGAAATGCCCCATTCATGGAGACGGTAAGCCGTATGTACGCATGAACGCTACATTCATTTCTATTTCATATTAAATGGAATGAAATCATAATGATATAAAGATATATTATAATTCCAATATAATATCATATATAATATCATTAACTCCATCCTTTATAGATCCCACATATGGCATTAACGAATCAAATCACTTTGAGGGGGCGGTAGTCCACCCTTACTAAAATGAAGACATCGCGTTTACCCATAATGGGAACCATAAAGGTATGCCATAAATGAAAAATACATAAGCATAAGGAAAAAATAAAAATAAAATTTTTCATATATAAATATAGTTACATCTTAATGGACTCCATGAAAGGTGTTAAAATAAAATTGAACAATCATTTTTTCGTGAGACAGAAATTCACCATCCACAGAAACAATATGTTCTTTAACCATTAGACAGAGGTGTGTGTAAGTGTAGCTCTAATACATCTCCTAAAAAAATCCTAGTATATTGAAGATACTATTTTTCTTACAAATGAAAGGAATAAAAAGAGTTTAGGGGATTGTATAAGCCAAATAAAACAAAAGAACACATTGAAGACATTACCTTTAAATCGGGTAACTCCTCTTGGTTTGAACCAAAAGGGTTACTTGAAGAGCTTTCTGCCTGAGGTAAGGCTTATAGAATGAATAGAGGGACGTGGAGAGATAAAATGTGTAGATATTGGCCGATCCAATGGATTCAGAGGCGTGGGTATGGAGGTAGAGGTGGGGGGCCTTTTATAAGAGGGAGGAGGGGCACTCTTGGAATGTCAAGAAATATTACTTTATTTTAAAATGTGTTTCAGATTTTAAAGGTCCCATATTGATATATATCTAGGATAAGGTTATAAGGGTTCTAAATATACTCATCCAATATATTTTTGACAAGTTTAAGTCTTATATTGTACAATTTCTTTTCATTTTATTTAAATCACTCATTAATGAGATAATCGTTGCATCATCATGGTGTCATAAATAAATTATTTAATTTAATGTATCAAAATTATAAAAAAATAATATGATGTCGGAAATATTTTTATCTTTACAATGAATATCTATAGTCTAAGATATCATTTACACTGAAAAAACTAAAAATGTTTTAATCGGGTGATATATTCTTTAGTGATATTCTCCTTTCTTTAAAAATAAAATGATAGTGTTATTATCACACAAAAGTGTTTCCATGGGGTCCCTATGTTTGGCACAATGCATCCCATGGTCGGTCAGGAAACAAAATGTTGCATTAGGACAAATTTTGGGGTCATTTATTTTTATTATGATATTATTTTAATATCCTTATCTACCCAATTACTAATTAATCATGATAATTAAATATAATTACTGTCATTACTATTCATAATGTCCAAAAACAAGAGTATTAATAACATAATTTGGACCCTATGATTCTAAATATTGAATCCATTTTACCAAATTCCAAACACAGAAATTGCAATAATTTATTTAAAAATAATTCTCTTTGTCAAAACAAATAGAGTGTTTTTTGAAACAATATCTATGAAAAGTTTGGCACTTATTTATGCCCAATTCCAAAGTAAAATTAATTATAATGACAACCATTGGATTAAATGGTAAAAATATATTATAATTACTCTTTAATTCCAATTCTAAAGATAATATACCCATATAATTAAATTAGATGAAAAATCAGTTTTGATGTAAAATGCAGTATATTTCACAATTCATTAAAAAAGAACATTGTCAGAAAAATAAAAAAAATCATCCAAAGTAAATTTAAATGTCCCAATCATAATGAATAAGTTTTTTTTGGAAAATAGATCTTATAAAATTTTCATAAGTTTGAATTAAAAATTGGTTTCCATCAAAAGGTAGTAAAATAATCTTTTAAAAATATTAGTGTATTCCATGCTTAAGATTGGATTTATTCTCATTTTAAGCCTCTAAAACAAAATATAATTCATAACTAGACATAGATTATAATATCTATTATTAATTACTTACATGGGATGATACATTTAAGGTAATTTAATGTTATTATTTAATTATTTTCATTCATGTGATTCTTATGCGTTAAGGTAATCTTTAACTAAAACATCATCTGAAATATTTAAATGATTTATTATTATAAAAAATTCTCACTAATGTCCGTGTTTTCACAATAGTTTTTATTTTTTATTTATATGGATATGAATTTTTATAAATTTTTATTCCTTTAAAATATTTCTATGTGGTATTGGATAGTTTTATTCAAAAATAGTCTTTTTGAATTTATTAATTGTGTTTCAAAATTAAATTGATTATTTCAATAACATAGTAAGGTTTTTAACATATATTCCATGAAAATAACTTGTTTATTTTATGATTATTTAATGGTTTTGTGATTCTGTTATAAATATTCAATTGTATATTCAGATAATGTTTTTTTATTTTTGAGTCCACACATTTGTTGAAATGAAATGTGATTTCAAAGTGTAAATTTTATTTTTCCATTATTCGTGTTTTATATGTTATGAATATCTTATTAATATTTGGAATTGTTAATGAATACAAGTTGTTTGATGATAAACCATGTGTGGGTGATCCCAAGATATCTTTTTAATACATTCAGTAATAAGACAATGTTAAATAATATTGTTTCTCCTAATATATTTCGAGAATATAATGTGATGGGTATTCCAAATATAACAATGAATGTTACTACCTATATAGCTATTCAAGCTAAAATTTATGTTTGTTATGGATGAAACAAGTTGCATTTATCATTTATGATTTCTAAAATGTTTTTTAATAATCTTATTATATCATGGTATATGTAAAAGTTTTTATGTTTTATCATTTAAATGAATGATTTTGTGAGAATGTTTTCAAGAGTTTAAAATATTCGTGGACTAAAGGTTTAATTACTTATTTTATATCCCTCATATATAATTTTGTTCACATATAGTGTTTTTTAATTGATTTTTGATGGGTATAGGGATGGGTAAGATAAATGAAGTAATCATATAGATTTTTATCAAGAAAAATACATCATGTTTTATTTTAAAAGGGTTTACATTAGTGGAAAATGTTGATACTAAGTGTAATTTACCTCATTTAATATAGGGGTATACTTTTCAAGTGTTTTTCCAAAATATCTAAAATATATAAACTTGAAATTGTACTCAATGTAAATTAATGACTTAAATCAAGATTATTTATGGTTAAAGGCTAGGGCCGTATAATCATGACTTAAAAACACATCGATTTATTGTTGATGAACCACGCATATCATTTACATAGTTTGTTTAAATTTGACCCCAATAAATATGATTCTTTGTATCATTGATATAAGGAATCATATGGTATGATCATGGTTTGGGCTTATCTAAATCAAATATTTATTCTCTATTATAAAACCAATAATATTATAATTTTCCTTTTTCCCATTAAATAAAAAACAATTCCTTCATAATCCTCATCTTCATAGTAGTGGTGTTGGGGCTCTCTATCATCATTTTTGAGATTTTTAATAGATACCCTTCGTCTGAGCTTCACTTTGATCATTCTTCATCATGTTGGATCCCTAAAAATAAGTTTATCAATGCATTTTATTATTTATTTGGTTTTTCTATTCATCAACAAGGTTATTTATGTGCGACCTAGCATGCCCTATTTTTAGGTTGTTTTTATATATTTATATTTTCTCTCATTCTAACCCAAAACTGAGGCAGATAATATATGATAAATCTACCATTGGGCTAGGGTTTGTGTTATACTAGATTTACAAATAAAATTGAAGAATATAACACTGTATTATTTTTCGACATGTCTTATATTTTGTGTGTTTCTCCTAAAATTAGTATTCTATAAATATTTATATGAACATGGTTTTTGAATTGTTATAAGGCCCTTAAAATCATTGGAGGTTCATAATCTCCTCATGAACAACCCCTCAGGGTTTTTTTGTCAAAATTTAATTGAAATAAATTATTTCTATTATTAAAAAAACCTCGTTGGTGTGTATTTTTTTTCACATGTAATATGGAAATAAAATTTTAAATCAATTTTAAAATTTCATGTATACATAATTTGACCCACTTTGATCACTTTTAAATGAAATGACTAATAGAATAAATTAAATAATTAAATTATATGGTTAAATATCTTGGTGGTTTATTACAAATATTTTTCATGAATACTATTAAGGAACATATCGACACTATTAATGGAATGTGATACCTTATGTAGGGCATTGATTCCCAGCCAGGAATGTCGTGGGTGAACTCATTAGACACAAACTGATTCCTTAATGTGAAAACTATGTGAGTCACTAATCATGGGCTCGATTAGTGTCATATATATATGTGAAATCATCATGTCAACACTAAATATTTTGTTTTATATAGTAGATATTAAAATCCATGGAATCATATACATGTATTTGTCTTGATTTACTTGTACACAATATTTTATAGATTACATCAATGGCCCAAATTAATTTTATACTAAGATTACGTTGGAATTTTCCATGGTATCGGTTAGTGGATTATAGGGTTTGATGCCTAAGTTTTGTCCCATGGATCACATGAAAAACCCAAACCCAATATATAGGTTGATCGCTAATAGTCAAATCAACCATTTAAGATCATGGATTCCAAGGGCCTCCCTTTGATCCATTTTGATTTCTATATTTCGATACCTTTATTAATTTTCATGTGTAACAGACAAAATTATGAGATCATATTCTTAGATCCATCTCACATATGCCAAATCAGGTTGTGTGGACTGGGTACCCCATGAGGAACTCAATGCTAACATGATTTATATTAATTATTCTGCATTTATATATTATTAATACATGTTGTTAAATATTATATTCACATACTGAATTTTAATTAGACGTCATTGGTGGTGGCCTAATGGGATTCCATAACACCCTATTCAGTAATCTATTTTGGACCCCTAAAAATTACATGGATTTTCATAATTATAAAAGGAAAAATTGATCTTTGTATAGTTGATTTCTTATCGGTTCATGGTAGGATATAACCAAGCCAGTAATTAGGATTCAAATTGAGAAAGTTATAATTTTTTATTTTGTATCTATTGTATATTATTTTTCAATATTGTATGCTTACAACAATGTCTTTATGTTTTCACTTTTTTAATTTCATGAAATCATACTTATATGATCCTTCTCAAATATATGGACTTTTATTATTATTTGGATGGTTTATTTTCCACTTCTTTATCACTATATCTGTTTCTATAGTATTAGTATTTCCACTACCTACTGTATATTTATTAGTGTTCTCTAATATGATATAGATCTTATAGTATTACCACCATACCACCATAATCCATCAGTACTAGTTGGAAGCTTCTAGTGAAAAGGGAGCCGCTCTTGAGGTTATGAGTCCCTCATTTTTCAGTTACATAACTATGAACCAAGCCCAATAAATTACATTATTAATGGAAACTAAACATATCAGTATTTACTAACATGTAATGAATTCTATTATTAGTTTATATGCATTTAAAAAAAATACATTCTAATTATAAGGACTACAACATAATTACAAAATTTTATAAAAAATAAGGAATCACGGTCCAAAAACATAACCTAAAAACAGTTGTGTAGCTTATAAAATATTTTAACGAAAGCCATTCATGAATAAACATAGATTAAAATTAGTATTTCTTAAAAAAATAAATTTCTTAGCATAAACCCATGAATGGAAAAAAAATAAGAAATAAAAAAATAATTTATAGTTAGCATTTAAAACATTTTGGAATACAATTTAAACTAAAACTCTTAAATTTTTCATTAACTCATAGGCATAATAATACTTTTTTATGATGTGAAAAAGAAGTGAAATATCCCTATAATGTAATTATAAACATTTTTAAATAAGAAAACTCTATTAATGAAAAAATGAACATCGTGGTTTAAATAAAGGTAAATAATTCTACACTAAATGTTTAAAAAATAATAATCTATCATTAAATGAAGGGTTCAAATAGTTCAACCATATCATAAAAAACTGAAATCATTCTATTTATCATGTTAGTATCATTGTTAGTATTTTCAGAACTAGAAAATTTGGGTAACCACATAACAGGATTAATAAGTCATGTATTTTAGACAATTTACAATATTATGAATAAAGATACTCCATGTTGGTAAAAAATTTCAATTATGAAAATATTACCATATATAAATTCTATAGATTTTAATTTTTTTCATTAATTATTTACCACAAGTGAATGTTATTATTATTCAATATTATAATTCACTACAAAATTTCACTCCATAACCCTAAATGATCTTATATCGACATAAAACATTGTAATATTTATATAAATCAGGATAATATATCCAACACATTATGATATAGTATTATTTTTGTGACCCTGACTCTCTAACAATATATTTAAATATAACATGAATATAATGGTACATGATGAGGTTTGTGTCCCCTCTCATGGAATATTTGAATCGATGGAATATGTCACAAATATAGGATAAATAAATTGACCTAGAATCATGATATCCATAAATATTTATTTAATTTTTTACATTTAATTCCCATGATCACCTCATCCATCAATTAGTGGAATCTAATATGATTCTTGTATGATTCCTCGGACTCTATATTGTGTGGAGTACCACTTCACATGATTGATCAGTATATTTAATGTCCTTATATCAGAACATGGGGACCCTAAAATCTTGTGTCTGAGTCATTCTATATGGCCAATTTATTGATCCATTCCAAACTAAAACTATATTTGTACCAACCTATATAGTCCTCATAGTCCCAAATTCTAATATGTGTCTTATATCATATCAATTATCTTTGATACAACTCTGTCAGGATCCAACCCCCACCACTCATAACCATATTGGAATAACAATAAATGGATGGATTGACCCCCATATCCTACAACCAATAGGCCCATGGATGGTGACTATCCTCAGGGGTATGCGATTATGATGGGAAAATTACATTCATAAAATATGTTAAGGATACGATATAATATATAATGTACTGATCAAGTCTACATGAAATAAATTAACCATGATCCTATAGAAATAAATACCATAATGCATGAATCATCACATAGAAAATAGTTTCTGAAAAAACAAATAAATAATTCATACGAAGTATCACTGATGAAAACATCAAATCCATGATATCACATTTAAATTTGGTCACAAAAACCCTCCTGATCACCTGAAAATTGGTAATATAGATTTAGGTAGATCATAACATATAAAATAATTAGGATTACCCACATGAACACTCCTGATAACATGATTGAAACATATTATTGACTTCATGATTAATGATTGCATCCAACATGCACATAATAAGTTAACTACACAATCCCAACCACACTATGTCTATCCCACAATTTATTTCATCCAAAGTATACTAAAAATTATTTGAATAATATAATTACTCGAAGAATGTAACTACATCTATAGTATTTTTCTATTTCACACCCTAATTTTTAATGTCTAATGAACCAATCCATTTCAAACTAATGTGGTTTGGGTCACAACCCCACATATACCTACTATCCAATGGTTCTACATCTCATGATTGAATCTGGTAAAACTTCATACCGAGTACCATACATCCTCATCAACTGGATACCACATCCATCACATTGTATGTATAGAGAAGTATGGTTTTGTAAACATGATGGAGAAAAATCACATACCCACCTCCAACCATGGATAATTTCCTCCACATAACCATTATCCCACCATTATAACAATTTTGAGGTACACTACACATAGCTACCATACCATGAATGTTCGTACCAACACTTATCTATAACTTTTATTGTAATACTAATTGGAAGGATGATAGGTGTAGTCAACCATGAACACTTGAAAACCAAGGTATAGAGGAAGAAAATAAGAACCAAAACATTTTATGTCAGTATAAAATACATGTAACACCCAGATATTTAAGAATGTAGATTCTCCCTATGTTAATACAATGTTTGGTAGAATGTTTAACTAGAAACACTAAAAAAATGAGCAACAATATGGTATATATATCCTATAAATAAAATCTTATAAAAATATTACCTCTAGTAGAAAAAATTTTATAAACAAATAAAAATTTAGAAAAATATTGGTATGAAATCGAAAAGTTTTTAAAGTTATTTTTCCTTTCAATACAATAATTTTATATTTAAATATAAAATTTTTATTTAAAATCTAAATCTATATACAATATATTTTTAATACTATAAATTTTACTTATTTTTTAATTCATCATCTCATAATTTTTTTTGATGGAATTGATTTTTATTTTTCAGAATTAATTACAAATTGAGTGATTGGTAAAAAATAAATTTAAGGAAAAATTTATAGATTTTATAAATTTCAAAACATATGATAATTATCATGATGTTCATAAAATCATTTAATATATTTATTTAATGGAGAAAATATTTATTTTAAAAAAATATTTTATGTTAAACACATGTGATTAATTTTTTGAACATTAGCAAAATTTTATTAAAATTTAAAAATTGTTTTTTTAATTAGAAATTTTCAATGCTAATTTTCTTTTATTTTTAAAAAATATTTTTATTTAATGATAATCCTATTTATATCTTGGAAGATATTAATATTGATAGTTTTAACCAACACATAAATTTTAATCATTAAAAAACTATTCTTCAGAAAACTATTTTTATGTGTCATGTGTGTTTACTTATATTTGTTTTCACTAATAGAAATATTATTTGATTATATTTTCAATTTTTAATTTATTATGTATATATATTATCTAAAAATGTACTTTTAAATTTTTTTTCATTATGTTTTTTTATAAATAAAAATAACATGTTACTATGTTAAATGTACAGTTTGGTAAAAGTGAAAAATGATAAAAAAATCATCAAATTAGCCCAAAAAGTTCCCCAAAACGTGTATTAGACAGAATTATAGGCATAATAACTATATTCACATAATATTTTTCACATTTAGAACCCCATAAAATTTAATCATAAAATTATATTCTATAAAAGTAGTGGGTACTCCAAAAAATTACCCTTAATCTCACTTATAAAATTTGAATATTTACCAACATAATGAAACAATTATTCCATTTAATTTAGTCATTAAAATATTACATTTTACCTAAAATATAACCTTGTCCAACATTACTGATCCTTTTTCACATTATGATTTCCCAAACCCCATTAAAATCAATGGTGATTCCTAGAGAATGTTAATTTCTTTTTCAACATTCAAGATCATTAGTTGAAGTTGGTAATAAATTAAATTTTTTATTTGTATAAAAATTTATTTCAAAATAAGTATTTATTATTTTTCATCATGAGATATTTGATATGGTGATATTTTTTTGGAAAAAATTCATATTGCAATATTATTTTAAATCATAGGGTTTGATGATACATGCCATGTTCTTCCTTTAAATGTTTCTCTAATAAAAGAATACAGAGGTTGTAAGGTTTTCATTGAATAAATTTCTAAATTCGTAAGGTTAAGGATTTTATAATTTAAATTATGTCTAAATTGATTCATTGATTCTAAAATTTTCTTATTCAATATATTATTTTTGTTGGTTAAAAAATTGATATTATTCCTTTATATTATGTTTTTAAAATAAGTAACTTCTCTAAGAAAGTAATGACATAGTTAATAATAACTCTTGTTTTAACCAATGAATATTTTTTTCCATTTTCAATAATTTCATATAGATAGTATATAATATAATTAAATAAATATATTTTATGTATTTTATATTCATCTTATTTCTATTCAACTCTTTTAATGAATGGAAAATCAGTCATATATTCTATCATAAGTGTTCCCATTAGAAAGACCACAATATTATAAATGACAATTCCTCATAAAAAATAAAATTTCCCCTCCATAGTTATTAACAGTACAATTAGTTCACCTTGAGGATAAAATATTCTGAAATGATATAATAATATTTTGAAAATTCTTCTTTTATCCTACAAAACAACATTAAATTAAATTTATATTTCTTATTTTTTATTATAAATTTTTAATGGGTTTTAAACACTTTTTCCCCCACTAGTTTCTTCTAAGGAATTTCATTCAAGATTCAATGTTTTCATCAACATATGATTTTACAATGATATAATTCAATTTGTATATGATACCTCTGAGTTCCAATGATTTATCATGTTCCTATATTGTTATATATTTTTGAAATGTTTATATAACCCATTTCTTTATATTTCCTAGGTAATGATAATGGTTGATTTTTTGTTGCACACATTTTTATAAATGAGGATTGGTGTAGTTCTAAAACACCCATCAATGATTTGGTCACATTGAAAATCGCAAGAGATATAAATCTGTGTGAAAAATAATTATGTATAAAATGGTGCGGGGTTTAATGTGTACACAGACATTTAATGCATGGACTTAATGAGTTTGTAAAAAATTTCTTGGAATAATGTGTTTTCTAACTTTTCAATCTAGACATAATTTTTTTTCACAAATCCTTGGTAATAATGAGTTTTTTCACTTTTTATGTGATTTAATAATGATTTTGTTAAAAATGTAATGGTAATAATGGGTTTACTCATATTTTCTTTAAGTCGACATAAATATTTTGTTACCAAAGGAATGGGAATATTGACTTCTCTCATATTTTAATGCATAAACATAATTAAATTTTTCAAAAAGGTGTAGGAATAGTGGGATTTGTAAAAATTTCATGTGTGTACAAAATGAAATTTCTTTAGAAAATGAATTTGAATATTGATTTTTCTAACAAGGTTCCCTATAGTTATGTTTACTCATACATTCCATGTTTATTATTCTTATGATAATATATAAAATTCATTGTATCCATCGTCCTTTTAAATTGTTTTGATCTCTTATTTTATGTCTTTGATTATTTTTTGATATATGATCTATTTTTTAAAAAAATTCAAATATATGTCTTGATTAAACTAATATTCTTGACTTATATCAATTATGATATTTAATTGTTAAAAATTATTTTTTCTATAGCTATCAATCTACGCACACAACATTTTTACTTTTTATCCCTCATGTAAAATTATGAGTGTAAAATATGGTAAAAATATAAAGAACCTTTTGAGGATCGATTATAGGTAAATGTTTAGAGGATTTTGGTCACAAATCATCCTAGAGGGGCCCGTTTCATGACTAACCCAAGCCCGCCTCTAATAGGCTAGGGGTTGGAAACTATTACTGAGTAATAAAAACCTATAAATTGGAGCCATTTATACATGTACCTATATCCATGCACACATCTCCAAGACACAACTACTGAAATGTAAAAACACTATGTAACAAAATGTTGGAAAAACCCTATATCCCAACCAAAGTACAATATTAAAAATACTAGAATTTAAAATGGTCTAAAAATCCCACTAAAATAAAATAGTCTACAGCCACAATTCAAACCTATAATGTCAATGTTACTAGCACTATAGTATGAAAGATGCTGGAACACACCTTGGCATGTCCTATATCACATGGCACCAAATGGTCCAGGTCTATCAATATCTTCATCGAAGGGTCAATATTTTGTGCAAGATACAACATTTGGAGGAAAAGACAATGATTGGGTGTGTAAAAAAATATTTAGAAAGATACCCCAAAACTACAAAATAAATTAACTGCATAGGAAAATTACATTAAGGAAATCACAACGAAATACCACAAAGAGGGAGAATTCTAAGAAAGACCACAAAGGAACACCATGAAGGGACACCATGACAGACGACCATGAAGGAACACCATGAAAAAACTCCAAGAATTAAAAACATGAAGGAAACCCACTATGGAACCCGATGAAGAAACACCACAATGTAAAAATTAAAAAGAACAACATGATGGTGAACCACTAAGGAACACCACGAAGTAACACCATAGAGGAACATAATGAAGGAATTCCACAAAATGACACCACAAAGGATCACCACTAAAGACAACCATGATAGAACACCATGAATGATAACCACAAAGGAACACCATGAATGGAATCAATTAAGGAGAACCACTAATGAACATCATAATGGAGAACCATGAAGGAACACCACGTAGGACATCCATGAAGGAACACTATAAAATAACACCATGAATGAGAACCACTATGGAACACCACAAAGGAGAACCAAGAAGGAACACCATGAAGGAACAACATGATGGAAATCCATGAATAAACATAACTATTGGGTACATTGTCTTCTCACACAAGAATATTTCGATAGTACATGTAACAGGATTGTCCCACCAATTTAATAAGACACACTGTCTCAATAAGACAGGTTGTCTCGATAAGACCCAAAGTATTGGTAATAAACATAGTCTTAACAAATAAAACAGATTCAGTAATATACATTGAATTTATAAATCACAAAGTATCTATAAAACACATACTCTCTATAAGCCATGTAGTCTCAAGGTCACAGTCAGCCACATGATTCCGTATGCAGCATGCTCCTTCTGAGGAAACCCACCCATGTTGATGTTAGGTAGTATGGACACTTATAAAAAACTCACATGGGATATATCAAAAAGAAAATATCATTTCAAGGGTCCCCAAGATATAGAAATCTCCTCAAACAAACACATGGTTTGAATATTATGGCCATTTGAAGGTTTCCAAAGGGGAAAGGCTACTCGACCTATGGACAGACCGTAGGATCGGTCCAAGAACCATGTTTCTTGAATTCCAAGTCTGACCTACCACACGGTTGATTGTGATATTACAGCTCAAGATAACATGGTGGCCTCCATTCACCTTATGTCACGGTTGGATGGATGCTCAGTTGACCGTGGCTCAGTCCGACATCCTGGGTTCTAACCCAATCTAACAGGTTGACCCATCCCACTATTCCCCACTCAATCCACTCCTGCTTTGTATGCCTTTTCATTCCTCTCACCCTAGCCCACTCCATCTCGCTGCACCCATCCCACCAAATTCAACCCACTCCATGTCCCATCTAGGTCAGTCGCTTCTCTATGGCATGATAATTTCATTTGGTTGCCACCTCTGCATCCCCATATCCCATATTCTCTACAATCACCACCTGATGATCCTCTCTATCCCCACTGCCTTTACTGCGTCCTAAGTCCTGGGCACCATGCGACTCCCAAACAGCCTACCATCCACATTCCCTCTATCCACCACTTCTCGAGCAGCTAATCCTCACTTTAGTTGTAGCTGCCTTTCCTCGATGACGCCACCACCATACCTCATCAGAACAAACCACTAGACCCCCACTGGTGGTCCCATCTACAAACCATCGGGCCACCTCTGGGATCAGTATGTTGAAACAATTGTTGATATGGGTTCCGTGGGGCCTGATCTATATAGATACAACCTATAATGGTGATTATCCTTGAATCTAGGGGTCATATCGCATTTGGAACCTCTTATCATGTTGATCCACTATCACAGAGATCTAATTTATAATGCGTGAGGAACAGGGGGGAGAGAAATCGCAAGAACACACAAATAATGAACTATGTGCTTATTTGTTTTGGTTTCGATTCATTCTTATTAGAGGAAAAATGAAGAATAAATAATCACACATATTTATCTCCCATTAAAACCCTAGAGAAAAATATCCATCCCACAAAGGATCAAACCATAGATCGACCTGTTGGTGGGTTGGTCCACATTCATTGTTGAATTTATGAATTGGTAAAACGCATAGAAAACAAAAATCCCTACCTTGATTTAGATCAGTCTTTGATAAGGAGTGGTTTCTTTTTCACTGTAGATGAGATCCTCCAACTCCATTCACGTGATGTTCCATGATATAATCAATGATATTCCATCATTCAGTCAAGATGATTATCTCACCATAATTTAGAGGAATTATGAAGTTATAGAGATAATGAATAATTTATTTTCAAAGGTTTACTTATAGAAAACATGTCAGTACATCATTTCATAACATTATACAGAATATATATTTACATACATTAATAATTAAAACACCCAAAAATTAATTTTCCCATCTAATCTACCAAAACTGATATTGTAGGTCCTGGTACATCTTCACCACACCAGTATGTGTTTCTAAAGGGGACAGATAGAACTCACTCAGAACCTCCTTCCATAATTCCAGTAGTACAGCTAAGCATCCTCTAATAATAATGACGTGATCCCCACCATTAAAATATCAATTATGGAAATTTCCAATGAAAAAAATGGGAATGCACAATCTTGCAGTTGGTATCCACATGATGTTCCTTTGTCACTCACTATAATAGTCGAGGAAGGACAACCATCGACTGTAGGTATGCTAATCCATCTCCATCCATGAAGGATATAAACAATGAAGCCTACTACAATGATGCCTCATTCAGTAACAGAAAAAAAGATCTTATAATGAGATCATCTACCACTATGATCCCATTCCTAAGATCATAGAAAATCCCAAATTTATAATATTGGAGGAATGAATGAAAATGCCTCAATTTCAACATTTGATGGGTCCATTACAACTCTACCACCACTATAGAAAACCGAGGACACATAAAACAGACCACATCAAGGGTAAGGATATCTAATTGATGATAAATCAGTTTCACAGTCATTTGTGTGATCCCATTCAATACTAACTGGGATTTATTTTCACCAATAGAAAAAACTTATTCCACCACTATGGACACACCATATTCATCACCTAAAATTTTCAATTTGGGCATGAACTATATGTAACCATTCCATACCCAGATTGACATCATAATTCCTCTATTACATTAACGAGTGTTCCCAACCAAATATTTCACCTCTATGAGTTAGTCCACACTGTTGGAACCATTGTGTAATCATTGGGTATCTAGTAGTAGTAGTCACCAAGTGTGAGGGTTGAGTTAATAGTTCAACCATAATATTTTTTTCACAAACAAGATTTATGTAATGAAATGAATGGTTTTCATATGTGTCCATTGATATGGAAGCCAATGTAAAAAAGACATATATCAGACCACGAACCATTCTTATACCACCTTCGTTATAAGCCTCAGTCGCATGTATTTATCCCCTAACTTTTCTCCCAACTCCTAGATCTTTGTGTGGAACACCTGGGGGTGGTGGTGGTAATATTTCAGAATGTATACCATCACCTCCTACTCCCCTAGATCCATTCCCATATACTTCTCCCTACATATTTTTCATCTCCATTCATTGTCTCAACATTTGTGTTCCTTTCACCATCTCCCTATTAGTAGTAGGGGTGTTTGAATATTCTCGAGTGAGATTTCCCCTTCCATTACAAGTATAGTATCACTTCTATCTAAAATGACTGGACCATACCTATGAGCTCTGAGCTGTAGATTCCCTATCATGATACCCTATCATGAGACATATCTCACATCCATGTCACTGAGACTGATGTCGACCACCAGTTGTCAAGGTCTCAGCTCCCTCTTTCCCACTATTGACTATCATTGGTTGTATTTGTTCAGCAATAGGACTACTAATGACAAATTATTTTTTCACTTCCTGAAATATGTTATAATTAATAGAGGGAAAATTGTATCTCAAAAGTCCCTAGGAGCACATATCTCAATGGGTTGAGCCTTGATGCACTATTCATTTCTCAATATCCATCGAGTATATTGTATGGTCAGTATTCCTTGATGAATACTTAGATATAGACATTTTACCCTATCGAAGCTACAGAAGCTCTAGGACATGTATTTCCCATATCTTATCAGGTGATACCGGTTCTATAAATTTTTTAACAAACTCTATCCATGGAAGAGTAACCTTATCGTAGGATCAGGTAACCAAAACCACCATCACCCTACTAATCCACGTAAATGGATCACTGTCAATACCACCATCTATTCTAATAGTATTTTGTATACACTGAAAATTCGAGTTAATACCTAAACAATGTCGTCAAACACTTGAGGGTTGGTTTTTCTATGAAACCAAAGGGTTATATTCAACTAAAACTCATGAAGTGTGCTAATCTTGTGCTCATCATTTGCTGGTACAGTGGGTACCATATGAAACACTATAGGTGGTGATATAGGTGTTGCACCACATTAAGGTTCTATCTTCGGTAAGAATACATGTACTGATGTCTTGTCACCTAGTGAATTATCTTCACGATCACATGATGGAATCATGGATTGATATTTATGAGGATTCATCATGAATGTTATCCCAATCCTGAAAAAGAGGGTACACATGAGGTTATCTTATGACGAAAAGGTATATGGTAGGATATTCCATTCCATAAACATGGTATATGAGATTTTATCCAAAGAGTGAAAAATTTGTTATAAATGTGGTTATACAAAAACCAAAAGATGGTATAAGGGAGGTCATACAAACATCAAATTAGGTACAAGGACAGTTATCCAAATCATGACATGTGAGGAATGATTTAGTTGGTAGCATTGAAATAAAATTTCTTTCCTTGTGGTTTGTCACTAATTAATCCACACATTAATTATTTGATAATATTCCAATGTTATGTTCTAATGTATTATTTTTATTGATTTATTTCTTATTCATTTCTTATTAACTGCCATGATTTATTTGACAACTTCTGATTATTAACTATGAATCGATGGGAATAGTTTAAAAATGATGAGATCTTTTTGTCGTTATATTATTCTAATTTTATGCTAATATTATTCTTTATATGTTGCTTTTTACTAATATTGAGCCACATATGTCCCCCTAAATTATGTTTCCTATAATGACCTGGAATATTATCTATGTAATTTTCCACTATGTGTGTTACATTTATTAATTTTTCATTATAAAAAGTGAAAGAAAAAATAATAAAATCCCATTTATTTATATGGACTTGCAATTTCAGTTAGATAATAAATATTTTATTATGAATTTAACATATTACAATAAGAAAAAAATGTAACAAAGGATAATTATAATAAGTAATTTTGGTTATGCTCGATCCCACAGTATTATAATTCATATGAAAAATAATTATGAAATAATGTAGAATACTAGTAATTGAATAATAATTTTTAAAATTAAAAGATATAACATTGGTATAAAATATATTTTTAAGAATAATCAAGAATATATACTGTATATATTGGAATAAGGGAACATATTTAACCCTTAAAAATCATAATATTATATTACTAATTATAAAAATGCAATTCTAATATGAAAATTAGAAATAGTATCCTGATTTTTATAAAATAATCCACAGTAATGTAAGTGAAAAATAATATTTAGTCATATTAAAAATAAAAATATGAAATATACTCTGGTGAATCTAAATAAATTATTTTTAAATGTTAAATTATGTTTTTTTATTTTTGTTAAAAAATTGACGGGTTGAACACAATTTTATAATAGATAAAAAATATAAAAAGAAAATATATTTTCATGATATGTATTTATAAATTAATATTTATTTTTAGTATAGTTACCGAATAATTTTATGAAGCCATATATAATTTTTGAAAGGGTTTGATAATTGATCATAATATCAAAATTTATAAATTTCAAATATTTGTGATTTTTATTCAAAAAATAAATTAACAATATTATGAATATTACTTAAATTAAATAGATTTTATATTTTAAATCATTAAGTTGAAAAAAAAATTGGGTGAGGTTTTGGTATTTTTCAATAGTAATATATTTTTCTAAAATATGAAATATGATTCAATATAGTATTTAAAATTATAAAATAAATACATGAATTATATTGTCATTAATAATGTAAGAATCCATTTTTTGAGACTAACATGATTAATTTAACATATATAGTTCCCTGAAACAATATTATTTTTTTTCAAATATAATAACCTAATTAATATAATTTTCAAAAACACCAATTTCATCTCTTTATAAAAACACCACATCTCCTCAAAACATATAAGCCGTGGAGATTTACAATATTCAGAAAAATTTTATTCATAATCATCTCTCCCATTGATGTGATTATGGTAACATGTAAACACCAATTCCATGTACCTTGGGGGTTTTTGTCAAAGAAACAACATTCAAGATGTGATATTCTCAAACAACACCATAAAATTTTTAATTCTTTTAAAATATCATCCCCTCCCCCATAAAACACGGAATAGTAACTTCATTATCATATATATACTATAAATTTATAATGATAATAGAATCTATATCATCTATCCTCTTCTCTTCTATGGTTATTCTTAAAACAAAACAAATGCCCATACTATGTCATTTCACTACCTCTATGGATGATTAGATTTATTTTTAAATTAAATCCTTCAAGATTGTACATAAAAACATTATTTTGGTAAAATAAGATTGTTATATGTATATTATAACTTATTTCATGCTCTCAAACTAATATATATACATAATATTAAATAAAATTAAACCAGTTCATGTTGGATGGTACAACTTCCTAAACAAATTTACCGCATAATGATAATGTTTTTAGTAAGTTAATCATCCCAATATCTTAACCAATATTTTTATTTTGGACAATTATAATTTATATAATTACATGAATACCATTTCATTACACATTAAATGTATTATTATCCTTTCCAAAGGATTCTGTAATTATATACAAGTGATCTGACCATGAAACCATGAAACAAAAACCTTCAAAAAATAGAAACTAATGTTTATATATTAATTTATTGGTAGTCGATTAACATAATAAATATATAAAAATTAAAATTAAATGAAAATGTTTTTTAAATAAGTAGTTAATGAATTTGACTTAATCATTCTAGATATTCTGTTCATTTATAGAATGGTACTCGAATATAAGTATTAGATCTCCATAAACCACATTTTTCATTATAACGATTATCTCAATTAATAAACTTATATCTCTATTTAATTTCATGATTTTAATATAGAGTCTATGTACATGTATCTTACATATATACCTAGTTTATTATCTCTCTCATTGATAGGGAAAAACCTGATTAAAATTCTTTTCTAAAATGCCTTCTTCAAAATATATTTTTAATATAGTGATCTTTTTATCCATTAAATTTTTTTATGTAACACAGTTTTAATATATTTTTCTACCATTAATGATTTAAGTACTTAATATAATGTTTTAGGGGTAATAGTTCTTGATTAATTCTTTTTTTCAAATAAAAATCAGTAATTTTCTTTCTCCAAATTATTTTACTATTTCATTAATCCAATGTTCTAAAAGATCATTCATATACCTATTTCTATACACTTTCTGATGAAATTAAAATAAAATTATTCCTTATTATGGAAAATATAATCATGATTTCTTCTATGAAATTTAAAAATATTTAATATTATCATTACTTTGGAATCATTATAAAATATAAATTGACTATGATATTAGAACAGATTATGTAACATATTTATTTACCAGGGTAATTATTTTGTGTATTCCTTAAGATCTATGGGTCATATATTGTCTCTATGCCTATGGGAAATTTAATTCCTAAGCCTATGGGACTTGTAAGGGTTCCCCCTCATCCCTTGAAAGTGTGGTTATCAATAAATCAATAAAAAAGAAGTCATTTGGGCCATTCAGTTAGTATTATGGCTGTTCCTAGATAGAACTCTAATTCAGTGGGAATTTTTTATGTCTTAAGGTATGTTTTTATTGGATTAAAAAACTAACCTAATCCATAATGGCATTATGTCCACCATGTGATATTTTCTTCAAGTTTAGACATTACATATTATTAGATCATGTTATATGTTAATTATTTTTTCTTATGCTTCAATAGTGTTTTTATTCCATGATCATAATTTTATTCACCCATATGGTTATTGATGATCCATGTAGTCTATTATATCATGGTATTCTTTATGACACCATATAATGCTTTATTAACATTCTTATTACCTTATAAGGATTTTGTTCTCACCCTTTTTTCCAATGTATTCAACATGTTGTCGTATGGTGTTTTTGAAAATATTCTGTATTTAGGGTCTAATTATAGAGAATATAACCGTGGATATATATTATTGTTTTTTTGTTTATTTACCTAGTATTCTAAATAACCTATTATAATTAATTACTTTATTGTATTTAACGAGTGTTTATGTTAAATAACAAATTATTGTGTGTGTAAAATGGTTAGGTTATTATTTTATATATTAGAGGAAGGTATCCTTATTTTTTGGGATTAATATTACAATTATTTTGTGGGACCATTGAGATAATTATATGAATATAAAATTATCATATAATTTTGGTGATGTATAGAGTGATTTCATCCAAATAAATTACGTCCATTTTTAGATACAATGGGTGGATATGGAACTATAATGGGTTTTCTAAGGTGTACAAACCCAGAAATGGATTATTGGGTATCAACAGTGTCATCACCTACTGTATGGAAAATAGGTAATTTTTTATCACCTATTTTAGAACTAAAATGGGTTATGCTTTGGAAAATTAACAAGATAATTATAATACATTATGAAGTACATGAATAGATTGTTATATTATACAACCTAGTAGATAAAATATCCATGGATAACTAGTATTGAATGATAAATAATAAAAAGTGAGTATTTATGTGTCACTTAAATGTAATTCTTTATATTCTCAATGTTTCTAACCGAATATATTTTTTTGTTTTTTTATTCCCATCCTTATTTTAGTTTTGGATATAGTAAATTACAAAAACAAGAATCAATTAATGAATTTTATTCTCATTACCCATTCAAGGACATAAAATCTCTTAGATGGTCATATTTTTATCCATTCTATCGTATCATGAATGTTCTATATTACAATTGATATATATCCTCCAAATAAAGAGGATGAGTTAACAGTGAGAATAATAAATGTGGAAATTATTTTATCTCTTGCATATAACTCATCTCTCGTCAATTTTTTGTGGATGAAACCTACTAGAAAATCATATCATACTAACATTAATTAAATTTAATACTATATTGGGAATGTAATATATTTCCTCATATAAATTCAAAATCAATAGTCATGTTTGGGAGAGAACTATTCACATCTAGAGTCATACTCCAATTACATATAAGTGTAAGGTGGAGGAGAAATCCTCTTTGTATTATTTTTCTAGATTTTGGAAAAAAAATTCTAATGACAGTCCATATCTATATCACATGATTTTGTAAATGGATTAAATCATACTTGAATCCTTTCACATTTTATGAATTAAACTAATTTATTCCCTGAAGTGTTTCTTAGTCACCATCCAAACTTAAAGTTAGAGTTCTCAATTAATCATATATGTATATCTCTTCCCATATCCAAGACTCCCTAATGAATGACAACCATTGAGTGTGAAGAATCCAATAAGAAGTTACAATAAAATATTGAAAGGGATTGATGTTGATTAAATATTCATTGTGTTATGAACAAATCCAAATTTTCAATATTAAGGATGGGTTATTAATCTTCTAAATTTATTATCATGAAAAAATAAGATTGATAAAATGTTACCACTTATAAGGATATATGACTTGTTCAATAAATTATGCAGGACCATTATTTCTCTAACGTGGAACTTCTATTTGTATATCACCTATTATAGATAAATAATATATATATTCCCATCACATCCCTTATAATATGTAATGGGAACCATGAGTTAATAAATATTCACTTTAGACTCAGTAATGTTATTGAAATATTTATGGACTCATGTAATATAGTCTTTATAGATGCAGATGATATTTATTAAGTATTTATAGAGTATATTCTATTAAAATTTAAAATTAAGGAGGAGCATGAGGAATATTTAATTAATATTATAATTCCTTTCTGAAAGTAGATGTTATGTGTCATGTAATATAAAATGTGATTTCTAGATGAAGGATGTGTCATTCTAGGAGTGTGATATCAAATGAAAATGAATATATGTGGATCCTTATAAGAAAAATGAAATTTTGGAATGGAAAATACAAATATATGTAATGTATATTTTTATACACTTTAACAAATTGGTATTACTAATTAAATTTGTGAAACTTATTTATATTATTAAACCTTCCAAAAAAGTGTATATACAATATATTATAGTTTTTCTAGTTTGGTGATGAAAAAATACAGAATTAAGGAGGTGAAAATGGGTCTTATCACTTCAAAAGTTTCCATACTTACAACATGTGGGGAACCAATCATGGTATACAATAATGCTTAAAATAAGGGGTTAGGATGTAATATGATATAAAATTGGAATTTTAATGTATACACCACAGGGATGTTGATTGATCATGAACACAACTATCACATGAATTATAAAGAGTTTTCCTCAGTAGTCTTTGGTTTGAAAATATGGTTTTATTATCTAAATGGGTAGAAGTGTGAGTTATAAAAGAATCATAAGACCTCATCTATATCTTCATACAAAAATATAATAACAAAAAACAATGAAGATATTTAGATCTGATCATGGACTATGATTTCTTAATCAAATACAATCATTGGGAATAAAATTATATATTAGATACTCTATGTAGAATGGATTGGAAGACCATGTCAATAATGATAATTTAGGGGGATCCTATTTTATTTTACAAGTTAGGAGTTGATATGGGAAACATAAAATAAGCAACATCATCATTACATTATCAAATTTTTTATCAACTATTCCATCTATTGAAGATAAATGCTTCCCAAAGATATTTTTTGAAATAAAAAAGAATGTGGAAGAAATATAAAATAGGAAATACTCAATGTTAAAAATATGATTAAATATGAGTTTTATGATTTTGTTTTAGAATATATATATACCATTAAATAATTACAGAATAATTATCTATTTAATAATGCACATTTAACAAACATCTACCTATAAAAAAGAATCACGAACATGTATCGAGATCTATGTGAACGTTTTTTCTAAGAAATTATGAAGAATGAGATAATGGAATATAAATCAATATTCATTGAATATCAGTAGGTTATGAATTATTGGTAAATTGAGGGGTATGATTATACCATTACCCTTACCTATATTAAAATGGGAAAACATCATCTTGGACATTATCATAGTAATTTGTAAGACATATTTAGAAAAAAGTGTTATAAGGGTTGTGGTAGATCGTTTTGTTAGTAAATTTCACATAATTAAGATATTATTAGTCTTCTTACTAATAAAAAGCATGGATAAACATTAGAGAAGTGGTGAGGCTATATGGAACACCACAATAGATTTCATCCAACTGAGATTTAATATTTACTTTGAAATTTTGGAAAATATTCTAATATGATATAAATATTTAATTGATAATGTGTATGGATTTTCCCCCCAAATTTATGTCTCAAATATGAGTAATATCCCAAAACTAGAAGAAATATTGAGATAATTATCACTGGAATACAAAAGAGGGTGGGATTAACATCTTTCACCTGTCATGTTCTCATATAATAATTGATATCATTAAACTATACAAATGGATCTTTAATAATCTGTATAAAGAAATATGTATATAACCAAGTATATTGGGATGATTTTTTGAATTCTTGAAACTAGGACATGAATTGGTTTTATTAATTTTTCAAACGGATAAACTTGTATAAAAGTGAGAAATCACAGAGGGATTTTTTAGAGACCACCAATTGTCGGTCATTGTATTATTTTACCCCTTACCTAAATACCTCATATGTTCTCTCATTCACCCTCTAATGTGAAACCCCATGAGATGGAAATCCGAAAAATGCTCTCCCATCCTCAGTCCCTTGTCTCTTCGCTATGACCTGGTGATCCCAACGCCACTCCCCTAACCCCGTAACCCCACCCTAAGTCCTTTGTGCAACTACTGTGACCTGATGGTTCCGACGCCACCTCCATTATCCATCTTCCATCCCACCACCATGACCTGGTGACCCCTACCCCATTACCCCACTCCCCCATCCTTCATCCCACCACCTACAAAACCTTTCTTCCTTATCTCACCCCATTGTCAAGCTCTCCCACCTCTACTGAGCCATCTTGTCACTATCATTGTCCGCTGTCAATATATCATGCCTCTCTCTACTAATCCCACCCCCATCAAGCTATGTCGATATTATATTGTTGAGTTAATGTGTCATGTCCTCCTACCCCGTCTCTCCCCTGTCATGGATCCCTAATCTGTTTCCCCACATTACACATGACCCCTCGAGGTGAGTTTGAGAACATTAATTATCCAATTCAGTAATTAAAAAGTTTTACTCTTCTAAATGAAACTATAACACGAATTCCCATAGGTAATAATTTTCTTGGATCATGATTTCTATGAAAAAATCATTTTCATGAACAATTTTAATATACAAAACTTTTTTTTCTTAGTGATGCTGTGAAATTAAAATAAAATCAGTTTTATTAATGTTTTTTATCTTAAAAATGTTGACTATATAATTCTATAAATCCACTCAATTGATTTTATCTAGGACATGATTTTTTGGTATTATTCATGTTATCACTCTCATGGTGACTCTGTTGGAATGATTGCAAAATCAAAATAGTTAGAGTGAACTCCTTAGTTTACAAAACTATTAAAATGTAAAACATAATTATATTTTTATATTTGTTTAAATAATTTTAATTTATTATTAAGAAAATCATTGATAATATTTTATGACTATGGAGTTATTTTTCAATAGTTCTATGAGTCATGTAGTATATCTTTTTATTTTAATTGGATATTCTGTTTTTATAATGCTACATTGTATTAAATTTTTTTGGTTTTATCATTTCAACTAGAAGAATATTTTGTTTTGAATTGATTTTTTAATATTGGTATGGATATCGAATATGATTATGATATTTTTTATATAAATTTAGGATGTACATTTGATATTTTTTTAAATCATGGAATAATGTCAACATTATTTAGGGTCGTTTTGTTTTCATTTTCCATTTAGATTAACATTTTTGGAAGATCTTAATTATTTAAAAATTTACTTTTAAATCCTAGGTTTTTAACATTTCTAATATATTTAGGTACATTTTGAAATTTCGTAGTGGTTTTTACACATAGAATATTTTATCACCCTCTAATTCATTGGATTTTTTTCTATATAGTTTCATTCTATTTTTTACACTCAATATATTCATTATATTTAAAATATAAAAGAGTTTTCGCATCATCTATTCAATATATCGATACAAACTATATCTATATTATTGTTTAACCTTGTCTATAATTTTTAAATCCTCTTTTATTTTTATTAAATTATGTTATGATTGTACTGACATCTATTCTTTATATTCCTTTAAGTTTCTTCTATAAAGTGTAATGTAAATATCACACCACCAAATATTTTTGTAACACGTGTAATGTTTATTCTATTAATAATATGTAGTATGAATACTATTTTAATATGATAAATTAATTAAATACATATTATTTTTTCATTAATATTCAATATGAATAAATACAATATGTATTCTATTTATAATATTCAATTTTTATATATAAAACATGAATATTTTATTTATATATAATATAAATATATGTGATATTCATTTTGTTTTTACTATAAAACATGATTTATGTTTCAAATATTTGATATGTTTTATGTATATTATTATTATATTCATACAGAATTCTCTTTATAATCTGTAATATGCACTTTCATGTTTTAAACACATCTTATTCTGGAAGAATGTAAAAGGAATTGTCTATTTAATTGCATTGGATGGAGGATTTATGTTGGATGAAACTACAGGTTTTGATAAAGCTATAGAAAATATGTCTTCAACTTGGGTTCTTAGTAGACCATCAAGTGGATTGAATGATTTTTTTTCTTACTTTAGATATCATCATAAATGTATGCTATATTTTTCTTTGATGACTACTTTTTGACTCATTTAATTCCAAATTTTTAACCTCATCTTAAGTGTGTTACATATTATTTATCATTTATCCTGAATCCATGATTGTATATAATACAGATTTTTAATTCTATTATGTTCTCTAAGAATGAAAACATAGTTCATGGTGGTGTGATAGCAATGTAGTGTAATTCATTTTTCAAACTATCACATTCAATGGTGGGTGAAGGTTTCTAACTCCAAAACATCTATTCCACTTTTCCCATGCTCTACATGGTTTTGAATATTGTGCACTAATTTTTTACATGTGTTTCAAAAAACATTTTCTACAGTGTGTTTCTTTTGGAAATTAATTTGAGGATTTTTTTATGGATCTTCTTTGAAAATATATAAATCTCAGGGTTATATTAAATTTTATAATCTACTTCTCTAAAATTTACTTAGTATCCCATAGATTGTTTGACTGTATTTGTAGATATCACACATGACTACTTCACTTTTTTGGGTTCTCCATGTACCAACCATATAAAATCTGTGTTAAATTTATATTAAAGATTTATATTTATATTCTTATTTGTTATTTATGGATTAAATAATGAGTATCATATATAGTGAGGGTTGATAACTTGATGATGCCGCTGAGAAAAAAATATTCAATTTCACTTGTGATATCTCTTTGTACTAACTTATTGTCTTAATGTCTAATTGAAATTCTATTTTGAAAGGATGGTATCTCAAGAAACTGAATATGCGACACTTGAATTTTTTTCAATACTCCATTTAGTCTAGTAAAAGTTATTTTTTCTCCTTTGTTACTTATATTGATAAGTTGTTTTATTCTCCTATTTCATGTTTGATGTTTTGGTTGGACAAGTGGAATAGTGCTCCTATCACTCAATGGTTTCAAAAAACGTTAGAATTATATATTTTGATATTATAATTTTTAACAAACTATCTGGTTCACTCTCTGATATTTATACTAATATTATAATTATCACTAATAATTGTACTACTATTCCCTTTGACATGCATGTTTGGGAGTTGTAATTCTAGGGTATTATAACATAGAAAAATTGTAACACCCCAAGCTTCCATGGTATACTTCCCTTTAAATAATACAGTAGTGTGTGTTGTACGCATCTTCTAGTTCTAACACACACACCACAACCAATCAAACTAGCCGTTTTGAATAGTAGTACCCATTTTTTGAAATTTTATAAATTTTATCATTCAAAATGGACTTCTTTTTTGGATTAGGAATATCAAAATTAGTCTAGGGTGAAATTTTGGTATTTTTCTGAAAACTTTCAATTTTTGATGAATAGTGAGAAAACAATGAGTTATAGTTTACAACCGAATTTTTATTTAAATAAATATTATTTAAATTTAATTAATATACATAATACCTATATATGTTCAATTTAACTCATTGGAGTCAGTTTATAATAATTTTAGACATATAAAAATTTTATTGAACTTTTCCCTGTCTTTAACCCACCTCCTAGGAGAATTTGGAAATTCACATAAAACATAAATTTACCACTTCTGTGAGTAGTATTTCAAAAATCTGAGAGGCATTGATAATATCAAGGAGTAAAATTTTGTTTATTGAGATGAAAATATATTTTTGTGAATAGTAATTTTTTTACTTTTATTTACCACGGTTAAAAGTAAATAGGGTAATTATGGGTAAAAATGATAATAATATTACCCTAAGACATGTCATAATTCTATTGGAAAAGTGTATCTCAACCAAAAATAACATTAGGAATAAAATATTATAATTCAGGTCCACTTGGATTATATTAGGACATTAATTATTATTTAATTCAATGAAAAGTTAAAAGAGATAAAATTAAAGTCTAATAACTAAAACATTTTTAATATAGGGTTATACATAAGATAAATTCGATTGTACATATTCATTAGAAAGATAATAATATTTCCTACATAATGGTAGTTTATTTATAATTTTTAGTCATTAAATAATTTAATTTATTTATGACACAATGGTGATGCAGTAATTACCTAATTAATGAAATATTTAAATAATTGATATTATAAATATCAAAATAAATGTAATATGAAACTTTTTATGAGTTCCAATTATTTTATAAGTTAATATGACATATTATTATTGGTTATATAATTTTTTTTTCGAAGTAATGATACTGTTATGAAATTATCAAAAACAAAATACCCAATAAGTTAAAATTGATATAAAAGAGTTTTTAAAACAAATATTATATTATTATTTTATATTCTATTCCTAAATATCTAAGGATTGGCCAAAGATCTTGTATCATGATAGGTGTATCATTATTGGACCACATGGGGGTTACTTGGATGTATATATTATGTTTATTAACTATATAATATAAAAATACAAAGTCACATGGTAAATGTTAAACTAATTAACTAAGAGTTAAAACTAAAAGATAAGGTTAATATAGTGACCCAAAACTGTCTAAAACATATTGGTTGAGTGGTTTTCGACCTTTCCTCACCTTTAACTTTAAATAATCTTATTTTTAGCCATTAGAAACCGAATATGATTTTATTATAAAATAATATTTCTAGCTTTTCCAAAGGTGCCTCTCACCCCTCATATAAAAGGGCACTCAGCCTTCTCACTAATTCGCACATTAAAAGACTTTTGGCTCTGCCAAAACCTACCCAAATACTCTCTCCACTTCCCTCAATTTAACCTAGAGGCCTTATTTCTATGAGAAAGCCATCCTATGGATCCCATTTGATCAAATCAAATGGAAGAACCCGAAGAAGAGGTAATGTTTTCACCACCCTCTTTCAAGTTCCTTTCTTCTTCCACTTCTACTTTCTTTGTAATTCAATTTTTAAAATAATAAATCCTGTATCTTTTACATACTGTGATGTTATTATGAATATGGTACAACCATATTCAGTATTATATCCATCCCTTGAATGATATGTCACCATACGTGCGTACGTACGGCCTACCGTCTCCACGTCACGGTGTAATTGTTATTCAATATATTATTATTTAGATGGATATAATAATGATGTGTAATTCATGTAAATAATAAGTATAACATGATAATGAATCTTTATATATTATATACCATCCAATTATATATTATTTTAATATCAAAAGAATGATATTGTCGCTCATGCGTACGTACAGACTACTATCTCCAAGAACGCGATGAGATTCATTTCCCATCATATCCAATCAAGTATAATTCTTATTTGATGATTACAAATAATGTTTAACGACTTGATATCAATCTGAATATTAATAATATACAACCTATTCATAACAAACATTCCTTATGTAACAAAACATATAAAGTAAAATGATTAAGTTAACACCCGAAACGACGATAATAATAAAATATTATTAACAAAGCATTAATAGAAGATCATATATGCTATCATAATTATGTATATGGTTATTTTATAACTTAATAACAATATTTTAATTATTATACAGGAGTTAACATACCATATAATAAGAAAAATTTCATGGTAATGGTTTATTTCACAATCTTTTCATTATACGAGGTAGTTTATACGTAATTACCTAATGGGACCTCATTATCATCCACATACATGATACTTAAAAATGTATTTCAATTCACTATAACTTTTATAAAGACTATGGGAGAAAGTCATTTATACCCTTGTTGAATTTTGATAAGATGTATATAAAGTAATCTTTCTGTCGTTATCCAAACAAGGTCCTTTTTAACCTTTTTGACAGAATTAATGTAAGAATGTTTTTTTAACTTATGCGCCGGGTGAGGCTATTTTCCACCATTATAAAATCTCCGAATATTCCCTTAAAAGCTTAAAAGAATATTTTCAAAGTAAATGTTTTATTTTATAATCATGTCAATTTTAAATGATTTCAAAAAAGAGAGATATTTCTCTCAAATAGTTTTGATTTCATCTATGTCAACATCCTTTGATGGATTTTATACTTATTTGAGGTTTATTTGTTATGATACAAAACAACCATAATGTATTGAAGGTTTTCTGAAATTTTTTACTATGAATGTGCTATTTTCATTCCATTCATGGTTTATGGAGAAAGTATAAACATTTCATATGCAAGTTTGAATACGAATGATTATGTTATGTTTAAACCTGTTCATATGAGGAATGCATTGGACTTAATATGTGACTGGTGGATCCCGCTATAGCTCCTCGATGCATCGGTAGGTCTCATGAGACAAAATAGTATCTTGGCACAAGGCCTTGACAAAATATTATTTGTAGTCTTGGGACGAGGCCTTGGCTAAGTGGTTATGATAGTCTGGCATTATGCATTCCATCATTATGAAAGTGGTCATTGATACTGCATGTGATTATTCGACTAGTAGAATATCCATGTGAATAAGTAAATGGAATTATTTCATTTTATCTTTTCCATATTATGATGACGTTTAAGTTTAAAAGGCTTTTGATTTAGTTATACATTTCATTAAATGTTTATGCTTATTTATGAAATTTTCTGCTATATTGTTATCCTTACTAAGCATCTGAGATCACCCCTTTCAATGTTTTATTTTTCCCAGGCTGTGACAAAGTAATTTATGAATGGCCTACTAGGATAGTATGAGGGGATATGATTTTGGATTATCAAGACAAGATATTTTTGTAATTGTTTTCACTTTATGATGTAATGTAAACTTTATAAATGTATCTAGTTATTCATAGTCTACTAAACTAATCGGTATTTCGAGACATGATCTTTTGTGATCATGCGAATATTATGTAATAATGCACCAACTCTAGGTTACTGGGGTCAGGGAATTACAATTGGTATCAGAGGAAGTTTAGTACGACCCTTGGAAACTAGATTTAGATAAACTCTGATTAGAGCACATAAAACTGAGATGGACTTTGAGGATTAGTTTAGAAGAACTTCCTAGAATTTTGGTATTGTATAGATTTTTTGAGTTTTCCAAGCAATAGATCCTTGTCTAGATACGAGCAGGAAGAGGCAGCTCTGGCACAGAAGTACGTAGGGGTAAAACCTGAAAACACTGCTTTAAGCTAGACTCGAATGGGAACTATTGCCAGACAATGTGCCTTGCTGCACTCTTGGTTACGACACTCCCGGGGGATATTCTAGGATAACTCTCATTTTCATTCCAAACCATTATGAAGGGTTTATGAGTATATAATTCCTCAATGAAACCATTTTTATGATTATGGATTATATCCATAAATAGTTCAATTTATGTTAACTATATTTATAAGTTAGAAATTATGTATTTTGATTCATAAACTGATCTAGTTTATGCCATTGTTTAGAAATGGTGCCTAGTGGAAGAAATGGAAACCATATCAATGCATGAACTCCATGTAGGGATTTCCCTCCTACTCAAGATAATTATAGTGGAGCTGGTGATGCAACTGGTGCTAATCAACAAATCACCATACTAGGACAACTCACTCAGGTTATGAATAATAACCTTACCCATATGGAGCACCCTGATCCGAAGCGTGGAGGATCAATTTTAGATCGCTTCATGAGAAAAAAACCACATACGTTCAATGGGTGTACAAATCCCTTAGTAGATGAGCAGTGGATAAATTCCCTAGAGAAAATATTTCAGGCTTTGGGGAGTAGTGAAATGGAAAACGTTATCATGGAAGTCTACCACCTCACTAGAGATACTGATCAATGGAGATCAATGATTCAAAACACGAAGGAAGATGATGAAGTATCAAATATGGAATGGAGGGTGTTCAATGATCTGTTTTTAGAAAAATACTTTCTTCGTGACCATCAAGCAGATATGGAAAGAAAAATTCTGAGTCTGAGGAAAAAGGAGGATGAGAATGTCGCAATGTATGAGGCAAACTTTACAAGGATAGCAAGGTATGCTGGAGATTACATACATAACCCAATAAGTAATATTGGTCATTTCTTTGATGGGTTAAAACTATTTCTCCATCGAGAATTAGTCTCACAATCATTCTCGTCGTACAAAGGCATTGTCTCATGTGCTATCAAGACAGAGAAGGAATTCATTAAGCCTTATGACTTTAATGAAAACCAAGAGAAGAAGAGATTTTCTGATCAATCTGGCAATAGAAATAAGGGGAAGACAGGAAAAGTTGAATATCCATCCTGCAGTAAATGTGGGAAGAAACACCCCGGTAATTGCTTAAAAAGAATGGGAGTCTGTTGCAAGTGTGGTGAAAAAGGCCACCAAGCTCATGATTGCAAGGGGAAGAAGGAAGCTACCAATGTCCAATGCTACAATTGCAGGGAGATGAGACATTATTCAAATGAATATCTTAAGAATTAGGGGAACATACCTTAGAAAAGGATAAGGTATCAAGTCCAATCTTGTGCTATCAATACTGATAAGGTAGAAGCTCCGAAAGACGTGGTGGTAGGTAATTTAATGGTTTCCTCAAGTTTAGAAAATGCATTATTTGATTCTGGATAATCACATTGTTTCATATCTTCGCAGATTGCTTAGAAAATTAGATATTTCCAATTAGATTTAACAAGGGATTTTTCAGTTAAAACTTTCAAGGGAAGTATCATTGCAACAAAGTTTTGTGAATCGGTCCCCATTAAAGAACATAAATTTTCTTTATCTGCTGATCTCATCGTCATACCAATGATTGAATTTGATATAATCCATGGTATGGATTTTATTTCAGACCATGATGAGAAAATTTATTGTAAGAAGAAGGAGGTTTTTATATTTGATGATGATGATAAGGAACACCTTATATTTAGAGAGGAATCATCACCACCTAATTCTTACGTAGACCCACCCCAGTAGCACAACTGAATTAAATTATTTGGGAGGTAGAGAATGAAATGACTGTGGGTGAGGAAAGGAATGTTCAAATTTATGATGTACCTATTGTGAAAGAATATGTAGATGTGTTTCAGAAATATTTACCTGGACATCCTCTAGAATGAGAATTTGAGTTTTCCGTTGATATAATTCATGGATCAAGGCCTATATCAAAGTCCCCTTATTGAATGGACACTATGGAATTAGCTGAACTAAAGAAACAACTAGAGGAATTGAGTAAAAAAGGATTTATTTTCCCTAGTGCTTCTCCATGGGGATCCCCTGTTCTTTTTGTTAAAAAGAAAGATGGATCTATGAGGTTATGTATTGGCTATAGGAAAATCAATGATATAACAATAAAAAACAAATATGACCTACCTCGCATTGATGATTTATTTGACCAACTACATGGAGCTCAATAATTTTCCAAGATTGACCTTTGATCTGGATACCATCAGTGGTGTGTGAAGAAGGAAGACATTCCAAAGACAGCATTTCAAACAAGGTACGTGAATTACGAATTTACAGTAATGCCATTTGGATTGACTAATGCACCTCAGTATTCATAGATCCAATGAATAGTGTTTTCAAAGAATATCTTGATGATTTTGTGGTGGTATTTATTGATGATATCTTGGTATACTCCAAAATCTACGAAGATAATGAAAATCACTTCCTCATTATCCTAAACACTCTTAGAAGACCTGAATATTATGGGATGCTTATCAAGTGTGAATTCTAGCTTCAGGAGATCTCTTTTCTTGGACATATTGTCTCTATGGATGGAATCTCTGTTGATCCTTCAAAGAAAAGAGCAATCCAAGAATGGCCATTACCAACAAGTATAACTGAGGTACGCAGTTTTATTGGTTTAGCAGGTTATTATCAACATTTCATCCCGATTGGCTAACCCATTGACAAAGCTCACTTTTAATGGGGTTAAATTTTATTGGAAAAAAGAGTGTGAAGAATGTTTTCAATAACTGAAGATAAGATTAGTCAATGATCCTATATTGACTCTACCATTGGGGAATGATGGGTTCGTTATTTATAGTGATGCATCAATGAAAGGAAGTGGTTGTGTCCTTATGTATAATGATAGGGTTATTGCCTATTCATCACAACAGCTAAAAATTCATGAGAAAAACTACCTTACTCTGGATCTTGAGTTAGCTACTGTAATATTTTCTTTGAAGATATGGAGGCATTATCTCTATGGTCAAAATTGTGAGATTTATACTGATCAAAAGATTTTGAAGTATATTTTCTTACAGAATGAACTCGACATGAGGAAAATGAGATGGATTGAACTACTAAAGGATTAGGATTGCACGATACACTACCACCTTGGGAAGGTAAATAACGTGGCAGATGCTTTGAGTGAAAGAGATCATGGAGTTTTGGACATGATGAGAATTGAAAGGGATCCTATTTTCATGGATCTAGTGAAGATGGATATCCGAATTACCATGGAAGGTGAGACATCGATACTTTTTCTAATGGTTTCCAAACCATCGTTACTAGAAAGGATAACGAGTTCTCAGATATGTGATGAAGAGTTTAAAAAGAATATTAAAGCTGTGAATTATGGAAGATTGAAAGATTTTGTGTATGAAGATGGAATTTTTAAAATTTGGAAGCGACTTTGTGTTCCCGATATACTTGATCTAAAAAGGTAATTGTTAGATGATGCTCATAGCTCCAATTACTCTATACACCTTGGGAGTATCATAATGTAGAGAGATTTGATGGAACATTTTTGGTGGGACAACATGAAGAGGGAGATTGCATATTTTGTGTCAAGATGTATTGATTGTCAACAAATGAAAGCTGGAAGTTAACAGCATGTAGGAGTTATTCAACCTCTACCCATACTAGAGTGGAAATGGGATAATATCATGATGGACTATGTCATGGGACTACCAACGACTCCTAGAAGTTACAATGCAATAAGGGTTATTGTTGATCGTCTTACCAATTCATCACATTTTCTTGCTATACGAAAAGATCTACCAATGGAACGTCTAGAAAGACAATACATTAATGAAGTTGTGAGACTTCATGGAGTATCCCTATAGAGTATTTATGATCGTGATCCCTGTTTTACTTCAAGATTCGGGAAGAGTCTTCATAAGGCCTTGGATACTGAACTTCATTTTAGAACTACCTACCACCCTCAAACAGATGGACAATCAGAATGGCCTATTCAAACATTAGAATACATGTTGAGATCCTTCTCACTTGACATTCAAGGTATTTTGGATCAATATTTACCTCTAGTAGAATTTTCCTAAAATAATAGATTCCATTCGAGTATTCAAATGGCACCATATGAAGCGTTATACGGAAAGAGATGTCGCACAACAACCTGTTGGGTTGACGTTGGTGAAAGAAAAAATATAGGCCTAGAACTGGTGGAGGAAATTATGGAGAAGGTAAAGGTAATCCTAAACCACATCAAAGCAGCTCAATGTAGGCAGAAGAGCTATGCTGAAAACCAAAGGAAGGATTTGGAATTTTAGGTAAGAGGTCATGTTTTCTTGAAGGTATCTCCATTGAAGGGATTTATATATTTCAGCAAGAAAGGTAAATTGAGTCCCAGGTACATCAGAACTTTTAAAATTATAGAGCTAATTGGGGATGTATCTTACCGTTTGGCAATGCCACCAAGTCTCTCCAAAGTACATGATGTGTTCCATGTATCACTGTTGAGGAAATACATGCCTGACCCAACGCATTTATTCACCTATGAGGAATAAGAACTGGAACCCGATCTGTCTTATTGCGAAGAGCCCGTCAGGATTCTTGATATGCGAGAACAAGAACTGAGAAACCAGAGGACTCATCTGGTAAATGTTTTGTGGAGAAACCATAAGATAGAAGAGGCAACATGGGAACCTGAGGAACTTATGATGAAGAACCACCCGAGTCTTTTCATGCGGTAGTTTTCTAGAAATTTCAAGGATGAAATTATTTGAAGGAGGGGAGAATGTAACACCCCAGGCTTCAACTGTACGCTTCCCTTTGAATAATACAGAAGCATGTGTTGTACGCAACATTGAGTTCTAACACACACACCACAACCAATAAAACCATCCGTTATGAATATTAATACCCACTTTTTGAAATTTTATAAATTTTATATTTCATAATGGACTTCTTTTTTGGATTCGGAATATCGAAATTAACCTAGGGTGATATTTTTTTATTTTTCTGAAAACATTCAATTTTTAATGAATAGTGAAAAAATAATGAGTTATAGTTTAAAACTGAATTTTTATTTAAATAATTATTTATTTAAATTTAATTAAGATACATAATACATATATATGTTCAATGTAATTAATTGGAGTCAGTTTATAATAATTTTAGTCATATAAAAATTTTATTGAACTTCTCACCGTCTTTTACCCACCTCGTAGGAGAATTTGGAAATTCACATAAACGTAATTTTACCACTTCTGTGACTGGAATTTCAAAAATCCGAGAGGAACGGTTATTATCAAGGAGTAAAATGTGGTTCAATGAGATGAAAATATTTTTTTGTGAATAGTAACTTTTTACTTTTAATTACCATGGTTAAAAGTAAATAGGGTAATTAAGGGTAAAAATGATATTAATATTACTGTATCACATGTCTTAATTCTATTGGACAAGTGTATCTAGACCAAAAACAACCTTAGGAATAAAATATTATCATTTAGGTCCACTTGGATTAGATTAGGACATTAATTATTATTTTATTCAAAGAAGAGTTAAAAGAGTTAAAATCAATGTTTAATAACTAAAACATTTTTAATATAGGGTTATACAAAAGATAAATTCAATTGTAAATATTAATTATAAATCTAAAAATATTTCCTACAGAATGGTATTTTATTTTTAATTTTTAGTCCTTAAATAATTTAATTTATTTATGACACAATGGTGATGCAGTAATTACCTAATTAATGAAATATTAAAATAATTGATATTATGAATATCAAAATAAATGTAATTTGAGACTTTTTATCAATTAAACTAATTTTATAGGTTCATATGACATTTCAGTGTTGGTTGTATAAATTTTTTTCGAAGCAATAATGCTGTTATGAAATTATCAAAAACAAAATACCCAATAGTGTCAAAATTGACATAAAAGTGTTTTTAAAACAAATATTATATTATTAATTTATATTCTATTCATAAAAATCTTAGGTTCGACCAAAGGACTTGTATCATGATAAGTGTATCATTAATGGACCACATGGGTGTAATTTGGATTTATATAGTATTTTTATTAGTTATATAATATAAAAATACAAAGTTACATGGTAAATGTTAAACTAATTAACTAAGAGTTAAAACTAAAAGATATGGTTAATATATTGACCCAAACCTGTCTAAAACCTATTGGATGAGTGGTTTTAGACCTATATCCACCTTAAGATTTAAATAATCCACTTTTAAGCCATTAGAAACCAAATATGTATTTATTATAAAATAATATTTCTAGTTTTTCCAAAGGTTCCCCTCACCCCTCTTATAAAATGGTACTCCCCCTTCTCACTAATTGACACATTCAAAACCTTTTGGCTCAGCCAACACCAGCCCAAATAATCTGTATACATCCCTCCTTTAATCCTAGAGGCCTTATTTTGTTCATCAAGCCAACCTATTGAGCCCTTTTGATCAAATAAAAAAGAAGATCCCAAAGAAGAGGTGATGTTTTCACCACCCTCTTAAAGTTCCTTTTTTCTTCAACATCTTATTTATTTGTTATTCCCATTTCAAAATAATAACTCCATTGTCTTATATATACTGTGATGTTATTATAAATATTTTACAACCATATTCAGTATTCTATCCATCCCTTGAATGAAATGTCACCATACGTGTGTACGTACGTCCTACCGTCTCCACGTCATGGTGTAATTGATATTAAATATATTATTATTTAGATGGGTATAATAATGATGTATAATTCACATAAATAATAAATATAACATGATAATGATTCTTTATATATGATATACCATCCAAATATACATATTATTTTAATATCAAAATAATGATATTGTCGCTCGTGCGTACATACGGACTATCGTCTCAACAAACACGATGAGATTCATTCCCCATCGTATCCATTCAATTAAAAATCTCATTTTATGATTAAAAATAATGTTTAAGGACTTTATATAATTCTGTATATAAATAATATACAACATATGCATAACAAACATCCCTTATGTAACAAAACATATAAAAGAAAATGATTAAGTTTACACACGAAACGACGATAATACTAAATTATTATTAACAAATCATTAATAGAAGATCATATATGATATCATAATTATGTATATGGTTCTTTTATAACTCAATAACTATTTTTTAACTATTATAAGGGAGGTTATCTTACCATATACTAAAGAAAAGTACAAGGTAAGGGTTTATTTCACAATCTCTTCATTATCTGAGGTTGTTTATACATAATTACCTACTAGCTCCTCTTTATCATCCACATACATGTTTCATAAAAATTTATTTAAAATCACACTTACTATTTTAAATACTATGGGATAAAGTCACTTATACCCCTATTGACTTTTTATAAGATTTTAATAAAGGAATCTTTCTGTCATTTTCCAAACAAGGTCCTTTTTAACCTTTTCGACATAATTAAGGTAAGAATGTTTTTTTAACTTATATAGCGAGTGCGGCTATTTTCCACCATTATAAAATCATTCAAGCTTCCCTTACAATATTATAAGAATATTTTCAAAGTAAATGTTTTATTTTAAAATCATGTGACTTTTAAATGATTTAAAAAAAAGATATTTCTCTAAAATTGTTTTGATTTCATCTATGTCAACATCCTTTGATGGATTTTAAGCTTAGTTGAAGTTTATTTATTATGATACAAAACATCCACATTGTATTGAAGGTTTTGTGAAACTTTTGACTCTGGATGTGATATTTTTATACCATTCATGGTTTATGGAGAAAGTATAAACATTTCATATGCGTGTTTTAATACGAATGTTTATGTTATGTTTAAACCAGTTCTTATGAGGAATGTACTGGACTTAATATGTGACTGATGGTGCCTACTATAGCTCCTCGATGTATAGGTAGGTCTCATGAGACAAACTAGTATCTTAGCACAAGGTATTGAAAAAATATTATTTGTAGTCTTGGCATGAGGCCTTGGCTATGTGGTTTTGATACTCTGACATTATGCATTCCATCATTATGAAAGTGGTCATTGATATTGCATGTGATTATTGGACTAGTAGAATATCAATGTGAATAAGTAAATGGAATTATATAATTTTATCTTTTCCATATTATGCTGAATTTCATTTATAAAAGGATTTTGTTTTAGTTATACATTGCCTTAAATGTGTAGGCTTATTTATGAATGATTCTAATATATTGTTATCCTTACTGAGCATCTGAGTTCACCCCTTTCAATGTTTTATTTTTCCCAGGATGTGAAGAATTAATTTATGAATGACCTGCAGGGATAATATGGGGGGATATGAGTGTGGATTATGAAGACATGATATTTTTGCAGTAGTTTTCACTTTTTGATGTAATGTAATCTTTATGAATGTTTCTAGTTATTCCAAGGCTACTAAAATAATTGGTCATTCGAGACTTGATCTTTTGTGATCATGCCAATATTATGTAATAATGCACCGACTCGGGGTAACTGGGGTCGAGGCGTTACAAATATTATTATCAAAATGCTAATATATTTCATGGATAATCCATGTCATATTATTTGTGATGTGTACAAGGTGACTACACGTCTATCGGATGGGTGTTCTTCCCAAAACAACTGAATACATAATTTTTACAGAATTGAATCCTTTTAAAAACATGTGGGTGGTCAAAACCAACCAAATAACCTCCAAATATATTGAAATAAGATTAGAAACATTGATTTATTTTTTAAAAGGTTCACAAGATGTTACATTAATTATATGGTTCTTTTGTTTGGGATGATGGAAAACACTGTTTTAGTGCAATAAAATGCCCAAAAGAGTATTTAATAATCAGATATATAGAAAACGTCCTTGTAGTAAATTTAAACCACATGATAACCATCATATTATTATTGGTGTTTTTAATGAGAAAACGAAACAATAGTCATTTGTTCGGTATGCCCGGAACAATCTAATATGCGGTTTTTAAAGGTTCGAAGGTGCCTTTAGGGATGAATCTAATAAAACGACATCCAAATGCTAATAAATCAGGTAAAAATAATGGATGAGTGAATTTTGAAATGGTTTAGAAGACGGTACATCAATCAGATCTATCGTTTGACCATAATGATGCAAAAGACACATTTATGGTCATAAAACACCAAAATGTGTGTTTAATGGTAAAATTCATTGAAAATGACATCAGAATGACATGAAGTAAAATGATAACCATATTATTATTATTTTTAAGGTTTTTGAGTAGAATACTTGTAAATTGGATGTGTGGTGTGTGCAGTAAGACCATATATGTGATTTCTATAGATTTCATATCCTTTAAAAAGGTGTGTTGGGTGGACAAACCCTGCCGAATGACAACAAAATTTCATGAAATTAGACTGACACTAAAATAAAGTGAATTTTGAAATGGTTGAGTAGAAGATACTTAATTCAAATGTGTTATTTGACAGCAATGAAGGAAAACATATGTTGGGTGTTATTAAACACCAAAAGATCAATTTAATAGTCAGATCCATAGCAAAAAACATTAGAATTACTTGATGTCATACAAAGACATTCTAATTATTATTTATTATGTGTGAGAGTAGAAAAAAATAAATCATACAAGTGGTGATTATGTTATGATGGAATATGAGGTTTAATGAATTTTCTTCCTCTAAATAGATGTTTTTGGTGGTCAACAGTAGATGGTGAAACTCATAATATAATGGAATCAGAAAGAAATTACCATGGAGTGAATTGTGAAATTCTCCAGCAGATGATATGTCAATCAAATGTGTCATTTGAATACGATGATGTAAAACAATCATGTAATAACATTAAAGGCGAAAACATCTGTTTAATGGTTTGATCCATAGAAAACGACATTGGAATTAAATTGCATTGTATGAAACCCTTCTTATTTTTATTCATGAGGTTAGTGAGTAGATGATACAAAAATACGACGTGTGGTGCATGTGGTATGACTTAATTTGTGGTTTTTAATTATTATTGCCACGTAAAAATGTGAGACTTGTGGTCAAAATCATCAAAATGTACTCATAATTCCATGAAATCAGTCAACAACAATAACATAGTGAACTGTGAAATGTTTGATTGGAAGATATGTCAATCATAGTTGTCGTTTCACTGGGATGATGTAAACTGCATGTTTAGTGTCACAGAACACCAAAAGGGGTTTTAATGGTTAGATAAATATAAAAGAACCACCAATTGTGATTAAATCATATAAAACTGTCTTATTATTATTCGTGAGGTTTGAGAGTAGACGACATGTCAATCGAAGATGTGGTGTGTGTGATACGACTATATATGTAGTTTTTTATAATTTGACGCCATATTAAAAGGTTATTTTGGTCGTCAGAATAATCCAATCATACAAAAAAATCCATAAAATTAGGTGAAAACCCACATGGAGTAAATTGTGAAATGGTCAAGCTACCTGTCCGTCAATATGATGGGTTGTTTGACTATGATGATGAAAACAGTCGTTCTGTGTCATAAAACACCATAACATGCATTTAATGGTCAGATCCATCACAAACAACTTTGAAATGACTTGAAATCACATGAAAATGGTCTTTTTATTATATATGATGTGTGCTAGTGGACGACATGTGTATAGGATGAGTGGTGTGGAAGGTACAAATGAATATGTGGTTGTTATAGATTTCATGTACCATGAAAAGGTGCATAGAGTGGTTAAAACCTTCTAAAAGAACTATGAATTTCATGAAATCTGATGTAAACAACCATGCTATGAATTGTAAAATATCCATGTAGACAGTACATCAATCTGATGTGTTGTTTAACCGCAATGATGGAAAATGCATGATTAGTATAATAAAACACCAAAACAAGTTTTTAGTGGTCACATCCATAGAAAATAACATCGGAATGACATGAAATAACTAGAAAACTAGATTATTATTATTTTTTATGTGTGGGAGTAGACAACACATCAATCAGATGTGTGGTGTGCACAATATAATTGAATATGTCATTTTTAATGATGTGGTGTCCCTTAAGATGGTGCATCAGATGGTCAAAACTAGACAAAAAACTCATATTCCCATGACATTAGATTACAAAAATAGAGTGCTGAATTTTGAGGTGGTCTTCTAGACATAACATCAATGATATATGTCGTTTTTCCACAGTGATGGAAAATTCACTTTTTGTGTCAAAAAACACTAAAACGGGAAAATATCAGTCAAATACATATAAAATGACATAATAATGACATAAAATATGAGAAAACCCATCATATTATTATTCGTGATCTATAAAATTAGAAGTCATGTCAATTAGACATGTAGTGTGCATAGTATGACTGAATATGGGGGTTCTAATGACTTTCTACCCTTTAAAAATGAGTTTTTGGTGGTCAAAACCATAAAAAATAACTTAAAATTCCATTAAATATGAAGATAAAAGTAAATTGTGTGAAATTTTGTATTGGTTAAATAGACGATACATCAATCGGAGTTTTCATTTGACCATTTTGAGGAAAAGGAATGTATAGTTTCATAAAACACCAAAACGTATGATTAATTGCCATATTGAAAGAAAATATCCATGAAATGAAATGAGATCACATTAAAACATTATTATTATTATTATTCATGTTTTATAGGAGTTGGGACATCAATCGTACTTGTATTGTGCATGAGATGACTAAATCTGTTGTTTTTAAAGATTTCAGGCCCTCTAAAAAGGCGCAACGGGTTGTCAAAACTGGATGGACAACCACATAATGGTGTGAAATCAGAAGACAACAACCATGGAGTGAATTGTAAAATGGTATTGTAAATGATATTTCAATCATATGTGTGGTCTAGCACTAATAACATAAAATTCATGTTTAATTTCATGAAACACAAAAATGTGCATTCAATGGTATGATCCAAAGAAAATGGTATCAGAATTACATGAAATCAATGGAAAATTGACTTATTATTATTCGTGACATGTGGGAGTAGAAAAAAATTCATGCAGAATTTCGGTGTGAGAGGAATGACTATCTATGTAGTTTTTAGTAATATTAAGACACTTATAAATAATAATATAGTTGTCAAAACTAGAAGAATGAACTCAGATTGCCATGAAATCAAATCAAAAAAATTGATGTGGTGAATTGTGTGGCTGTGCAGTAGACATTCCATCACTCAAAGGTTTTTTTTGTTTTTTTGTGATAATGGAAAAAACATTTAGGGTCATAAAACAACAAAACAAGCGTTTAATGGTTATATCCATAGAAAATGACACTTAAATGATATGAAATCACATGAACACTACATTATTATAATTATTTGTGATGTGTTATATTATTTTAAATATGAACCGAATGTGAGGTGTTCACAGTATGACTAAATATGTGGTTTTTCGAATGATTTGAATTCTATTAAAAAGGCGTGTCTGGCAGTGAAAATCAGCCAATAGAACACGAAATTCCATGAAATTAGACCCAACAACTATGGTGTGAATTTTGAAATGGGTGAGTGGATGGTACATAATTCATGGATTTTGATTGAATCTGATAATGAAAAACATATTTTTAGGGTCATATGACACCAAAAAATAAATTTAATTTTCATATCCAAAAAAAAGACATTGGAATGACATGATAATAATTTAAATCCATCATATTATTGGTAATGATGGGTGTGAGGAGACAGAGTGTCAATCAAATTTGCATTGCACATGGTACAACTGAGTTTATGGTTTTTAATGATTTGAGGCCTTTTAAGAAGTTTTGTCGAGTGATCAATCCCAATAGAATTACCTCAAATGATTAAATTAAACGACAACAACCCTAGAATGAATTTTGGAATGGTTGAGTATACTCTATGTCAATCTGAGGTTTTCTGTGACCGCGATCACATAAAATGCATGTTTAGTGTCATAAAACACCAAAACAAGCTTTTAACTATCATTCCCATAGAAAAAAAACAGAATAACTTAAAATAACAAGAAACTATACTGTTATTTTTCATGATGTGTGGGAGTTGAAGACATGTCAATCAGACGTGCAGTGTGTGAGGTATGACTAGATATTTGGTTTTTAAAGATCTGTTACACTATGAAAAAGAGTGCAAGGTGGGCTGAACCATCAAAATGAACTCATATTTCTATGAAATTAGACAAACAATGGAGTGGATAATTTTGAGTTGGTTGAGCAGATGATACATCAATAATAACTGTTATTTTTTCGTGGTGACGATATCCACAAATTGAGTGTCATGAAACACCGAAACGAGTGTTTAACTGTCAGATTCATAGAAAATGACTTTGGAATGGAATGAAATTAATAGAAAACCGTATTATTTTTATTTATGAGGTGTGTGATTAGGCGACACATCAATAATATGTGTGATGTGCATAGTATGACTGAATATGTTGTTTTTTATGAGTTGAGGACTATTAAAAATGTGTGCCAAGTTGTCAAAACTAAATGAAAAAACTCATAATTCCATAAAACCAGATGGAAATAACTATAGTGTTATTTTTAAAATGGTTAAGTAGAAGGTACATCAATAGATTGTTTCGTTCAACCATGATGATGGAAAGTGCATGTTTAGAGTCATAAAACATCAATATGTGTGTTTAACAATCATATACTTTAGAAAAAAATATCAGAATGACATTAAATCATAGTAAAACCATCTTATTATTATTCCTGATTGGATTGAGAATATGAAAAATCAGTTGGATGTGTGGTGTGCCTGGTATGACTTAATCTAAGGGTTTTTAAAGATTTGAGGCCCTCTAAAAATGGGTTTTGGGTGGTCAAATCTAGCCGAACAACCTCATAATTCCATGAAATTAAATGTCCACAACCGTGGAGTGAAATATGAAATTTTATAGAAATTGGAACATCAATATGATGTTTCTTTTAATTGTGATGACAGAAAATGCACATTTAGTGTCATAAAAAACTATAAAATATTCGTTTAACAGCCAAATCCATATTAAATGACATCAGAATGACTTGAAATCACTTGAAAAATATTTTATTATTATTTTTTATATGTTATAGTAGAGAGAACATCAATTATACCTGTAATTTGTGTGGTATAATTTAATATGTGGTTTTTAAAGGCTTGAAACCCATTAAGAAGCTGTGCCCAGTGGTCAAAACTAGTTGAATGACATTCAAATGCCATGAAATTGGATGACTATAATGATGGAGTGATTTCAAAAAATTTCTAGTAGATTGAACATTTATTGTTGATTTCAATTGAATGAGATGAATGGAATTTTTTTTATTATCTTTAAAATCCAAAACACGCATTTAACAGTCATATGCATTGAAAACTTTTTAATGTAACATTAAATCACATGTATATGAGATGATGAAACCTCAATTAGACATGCAGTCTACTTAGAGATATATAATAACCAGTTTTAATATTTTTTAGATATTATAAATATATTTTTAAAATCAATGAACATGTATCTATTTTACAAATCATTAATTGAAATATGATATTTCATTTCAATAATTAGTTTGAATAATGTATTTATACTAATTATATTTTTAAATTTTTTTTGAAATTTTATTTAATTAGGGATTTTCTGTGATTTTTTAAAAACCAAATAAAAAACCTAACAGTGTCCACCATTTGGCGGTTGGTTTTGGTTTTTCATGGTTTGTCTATATAGACCACCATTTAATGTTCGATATAGTTGACCACAACACAATATATAGGGATCTCCAAATAAAGGTTTCTATAGAGCAACTCAGGATTGTATATAGAGACCACCATTTTGAGGTCGCTATAGGTCATATTGATCACCTCTATAGCATCATCCAAATGGAGGATGCAATAGGAATGACTGATGGTCTTAAAGCATATTCCCTTTGGTAGATGTTGTTGGGATTTAGCAATGGATTTTGGAGGTCGATAAAATCATTATTCCTAGGAGGTATTTATCTATTTAGGAGAATTTTAATTATAATAAATAAAAACATAGCGGTAAAATCATGGACTTAATGAGAAAAAGAATATAGAATTTATTGATAATTATTATATTTAAAATCATAGAAAGATATTTATGATCTATCACTTATGCTCAATGTATAGATCAATAAAAGGATAATATTATGTTAAGGATACATGGAAATTCCTTAAATTTATAGTGGAGAATCATCTATAAATTGATTGTAAAATCTATAGAATGAAGTTAAATAATGTCGTGAATAGAGGGAAATCCCCATAGAGTACACCACTAACATTCTAGTGTTTGAAATGTAATACATATAATAATTTTTCTATATATTACACATATTTAATGAAAAATTATAATTATTGACTTCTTCATCATCTCAGTCCTATAGAAAATGAGAAATTTCAATTAATCTCTATCATCGATGAGAGGTATGAAAATTATATTGTTAGACGTATTATTACCAAACACTCTATAACTTCAAATGAATTATTTTATTTTACTTCTAATGACCTATTTATATATTAATTAGTATCTAAGGGTATCCCAATATAAACTTAATGAATTATTATTAAATTAATAGGGAAAATGATTAATGATACATTTATCAAATCTCATGTATATGCTTCTTATCTAATTAATGTATTTTATAATGTGCTTCTAGGGATTTTTCCCCTATGATTTATTTAAATGTGATTTAGGGAGTGGATTGAATTTATATATATAATTCCCATATGAATTTATATGGAATTAAAGACAAAATTGACATACTGAAAAATGGTATGATAGATCCTTGATGTGAGAAAAAATATAAAATCAAATATAAATTACATCTAATAATTTTTTATTCATTCTTATTCAATAGGTTTATGAATCTCTGTTGGATTGAGTGATTCTCAACATTAATTTTGTGTCTATTTTACATAATTTTATTGATGTATTTCTATAGATGTTCCCAAGTTATCCTTGGAATCCTGAATTTATGTTTTCAATATAACTCAAAATTTGTACTTTATATATAACAAAGACTCTATATATAATGGACCCGATTTTTTTACAAACATTGAAGAATACACTCTAATAGAATCTTTATAAATGAAATATTCCCCCAACTATATCACCATGTTGTTCACATATCCATTTTGTTAGGATGAAAGATGGACCAATATGATTCTATATTGATTACTAGTAACTTAATAGAATCATTTTCAAAAGTATGTATATTATACAACTTATATAGTATTTATTCAATCAATTATTATAAGGTCAATATTTTATACCTGATTGATCATTATTGTGGAGACTATCAATTGAGGTTAAAAATGGAATACATACCTCCGAATATCGTCTAGACATGGTATGTAAACTATGAATTTATAGTGATTCCATCTGGTTTACTAATACCCCCACTATTAGAATGGATTTAATGGATATCGTCCTGAGACATTACATTGATATGTTTGTTGTAATTTGTTTTGACACTTTTATTATATATCCCTAAAAAAGTAGAGCATGAATACCACATGAGGATTTTACTAAAGTCCATAAAAATGTATATTTGTCGGAAAAACTTACCATTTTAGACTTATTTCATCAAAAAGATTAATGTTTCGGGTAATATACTCTGAAGAGCGATATATTAGGGTATCCATAAATATCAGAAGTCATTGACCATTTTCAATGACTAACCACAATGGTTAGGATCAATAGTTTTCATGGATTGGGTAGATATTATCAACACATTGTTAAGGATTTTACATGGATATCTAATCCACTCACCAGGTGAACTCTTAAAGGTGTAATGTTTTTTTAGATTTCGAAATGTGAATAATATTTCATAGAATTAAAGAGAAGCATGGTTAGTGTGCATTTACTCTCTCCAAGCTATATTAGACAAGGTTTTCTAATCTATATTGATTAAATTGATAATAGGTTGAGATTTTTCTCAGGACAATGAATTTGGTGATATATTATGCCTCATGGTAATTGATGGTTCATGAGTACATTTACCTAACTTATCAAATAGACTACGCACTGGTAACCATTTCATTAAAGGTATGGTAGAATTATCTTTAAAGAAAACTCTATGTCATATATACTGATCATAAAATATTAAATAATATATACATACAAAATTATCTAAATATGAACAAAAGATAATGTTTATAGTTAATTAATGATTATTAATTCTAAATAAATTACCACCTAATAAAAATGAACAAGCTAGATTATTATTTGAGTTAAAATAATAATGTACGTTATCTATGTTTATTTTCAAAAAAGATACAATATTTCTGGATATAAAAGTGATGGACCATTAAATTATTATATAATTAATGAAATATTGTTATTTTATATGAGTATTAAACTATATATCAATGTGAAGACTAAATTGGTGTAAAATTTAGATTTTGAGAAATAAAAGATTGTAAGAAATGTTTCTGATGTAATCCTTGATTCCAATTTAATGAAAATTCATAGAAATTGAGTATGTTTCCCATTAATAACATACTTCAATAAGGAACTATCAGATGAAGGTAATATATTATCCTTCACTATTCATCCTAGATTTATGAAGATGAATATTGATTCGAAAGGGTTTTTTATTGGGTACTCTTGAAAATAAATATTTTAGGTTATGTATCTTATTATCGTGTATGTAAAAATCTAATGTTGACCAAAAAATTATATGTGTTTGTTAAAAACATTTCCCATACTTGAATGGAAGAGAAAAAACTACACCATGGATTCCATCAACTTACTACCTACCATGTATTAAGTGAATAATTATCTTATGATTGTATTCAGTAGTGTTATTTCATTAGAAAAGTTTATTTCAATAATGTAATATTCTACTCTTGATCAACCTATAAATATTTACACTAAAAAATTTGAAAACATTTATGGTGTACCATATTAAAATGCATCTGATAAGGATTTGATGTTTAATTATTATCTTTATTGAATTCTTTAGTAGATGTTAGAAACCAAGATGAGTTTTAGTAATACCTATCATCTTATGAAACTTGGATAATTTGAAGGAAACATTGAAACCAAGGGGATATAATGAGATAATGTTCTATGTATTTCAAAGGTCATTGGGAAAAAAATAATCCCCTTATCGATTTTTCTTACAAGAATAGATTTAAATTTATAATTAAGATGTCTATATATATATCTCACTATGTAAGGAATTATAAGTCTTCAATATACAAGGATGAATTCAAAGAATTATTTATATATTTTCTTGAGCTATATTGGGAAATATTAGAGAAGGTTAGAGTAATTTTGTATCATAATAAAGAAGCTCATATTCCTTAAAGAATGTTTATTGAAGATCATCGATGATATATTGAAATTGAATTTGGTGATATGGTATTACTAAAAAAAATCCCAATTAAATATTTTTATGGTATTTAAATAAAATTAAAATACATGCCCAATGTATATTTTTACCATAGATATTCTCATTTTAGTATGGATAGTATCTTATCACTTGGTGATTTTATGGAATCTCTCTCTTGATCATTGTATGATCCATTTATCTCTCCAAAGGATGTTTATACATGATAATTCACATATAATGAACTGAGAGGTTGTTTCACTAGATCATGATCTTTTATATGTATAATAAATAGTTAATATTTCAAATTATTGAGATAAAAGTCTACAAAACATGATAGCTCACCTGACTAATGCTCTCTACATGAATTTTGTAAAGAAGCTACATGGGAACCTAAGGATGAGATAACAGGGATACATACTCATATTTTAGTATCACTTTGATATAATTACAAGTGTGAAATTAATTTTTATGGGTGTTATAATGTCACATACAAATATTTTATATGTATTTCCTTTGTAAAAAATTGAAATGTTTAAAAAAATTATATAAAAAAAACCCAAATTCAAAATGAATTGTGTCATATTATACCATTATAAACTTTAAATTTGAATAATTCATATTAATTAGATTTATATAATTATAAAAAAATATGTATAAAATATTAATTTAATACAAATTTATGGATAAATAAATATACATATTTTCAGAAAAGTGATTGTATGCTTCAAAAGTATGTTTTTTTAAATGGGTTTTATTTAATTTTGTGTGAAGATATTATATTTAATTCATAAAACTAGTTGGAATTGAAATTTATGAAAATAATATGATTTTATAAATATTCATATCAAAATTATCATTGGAATTTGTTTTGGGATTTTTCAGAAATGATTATTTTTAGTGAACAGTACCAAATTAATGATTTTAATAAAGCTAAATTTTCCATTCTTGTTTCCAAAAAGTAACATTAGTAGGAATTGAATTTAAAAAATCATTACGTCCTATTGATTAGATAGGATATAAAATATTTTATTGGAATCAACATTATTCATATCTTGGTAAGGAATACAATTATATACTTATAAATGAATATTTACAGAAAAACAATTTTCAATGTGTTTGTGGGATTTATATTTAAATAAATTTATAAAATTTATAGATATAGAATAAATAACACATATTCCAAATTTTTAATTATAATAATTAATGTTATAAAATATTTTTTAAATATTTTTTCCCTATATGAAAAGTAACCAACGTAAAAATCCATTACTATAATTATGATTAAAAAAAGTGTATCAAGTGGGGTTGAAATAAGTGATAAGGGATAGATTTCCATAAAAAAGTTTTTAAATAATATTTAAAAGTCATATATTATTCCTATATCATCTACTCTTCCAATATGACTCTTTTTGAAGAATTTTCTCGCAGTATGACATTTTTTATATTTTAATATTTTGTAAAATTTGAATTATGTCCTCCTCCTTCATTATAGAAGGATTACCCTAAAATATCATCATCCCACCATTTTTATCCACCCATATTTTCCAAAACCTACATAATTATATACCCAAATACCCTATATAGGAATCATAGGATCTATTCCTCTAAAAATAATAATGAAAAGGTCCCTAAGAAGGGATCTAAAATACGTTTATTGAAGAATATATATTCATTCCACCCAATCCCCTTAAATTTATTTCTTCTTCTACCCCTTAAATATATGTTTTATTCAACATTAATAAAATCATATTTATAATAAATATATTTATTTGTTATTATAACTATGGAACCACAATTATCCTCTTTATTTATATAAAATTTTCAATGATTGTATCACAGGTTCATACATGTTGACTACTGACTCCAATTAAGGAATGATTCAATATACATCTCTGTAATTTAGGTATAGATAATATGATTTATTATGTTTTTTTATATAAAATTTGTGAAATTATTATCCTTATTGAATAATATGAACTTCTGTAACTTTTCCCCTTTCTATCTATTAGAAAACGATAACATCGCTCATGGGTACGTGAGGACTAGAACCTTTATAAAACATTGGGAACCATTTTTCATTTCATAGTTAATTGGATTTTAAAAATTATATATTTAATGAATATATATGTTATATATGATATATTATTTTATTCAAAATTTTGAATAGTTATATACCTTTCATTCATCCCAATCATCAAGAATTGGAATCATCAGTCATGCATATGTATGAACTGCCATCTACAAGAAATGATGTAATGAATTTTTCATTAACATGTTGTATGAATAATTTTAAAATTTATTATTATTGATTTATATGAAACATATTTATTTATGGATAATATATAGATTATTTGATCATCATTAATGTACAAGGACAAAAAGTACCAAAAGTAATATTTCATTGAAAATGAAATAGAAACCCTAGGAAATGATGATTTGATTGAATAGTTGTTTAAAAATAGGTAATAAGATCTTACATGTAAATAATTCATAAAATTATATTTATGTATATAGTTAATGTATATTATCATAATAAGCTTTAATATATTATAAATGAGGCTACAGTTCTACTAAGACATGTTCCACATGAGGTTAGGGTTTCACATGTAACTTTTTTTTCAATTATAAAAATTACATATTCACCACTTGTAACATTTGTGTAGTGTATAAAAACCCATTAATTTTATTTAATATGAATTTCATTGTTTTTTTATTTACAAAACCATATAATATTTTCTCATTAATGAGTTTATGATTCATGGATTACCAATGTTGTAAGGGCTCTTCATCCCAATATTTTATAACAGAAAAAAGTTATATATTATATAACTATTTATTTTTATGAGTTTAAAATACAAACCATTTGATATTATATGTCACATGTCTATTTATTTTAATGATATGTTAATATTACATTGAAGTTATTCATTCATGGGTCTAATATTCAATGTTACAAATGTATTAATGGATTTATATATCAATTTAATTTATTTAAAAGATTATTTATGATAAAACATTTATTGAGTGAAAATATATGATAATTATGTAATAATATATGTTCATTTTATTCTATTGTTTTTAGATATATATTTTTCAAATCAAGGTTCCATTTTACTAAATTTGGTACATAAAATGATTATTTTTTACGAAACTATTTCATCATTGGTGGGGAGTATTTTTATTAAATGTCTCACTAATAATTAACATTTTTATTGTCAAAAAACATTTGAGAGAAACAATAAAAACCAAAAAACCAACATTACAACTGAAAAAGTCCATAATAGTGAAAATCCTATAAAAACAACAGGATATTCCCCTCCCTAGTAACAAAACCATGAAGACCAACCTTTACCATTGCATAACTACTTATAAGAATGTCTGGTGAAGGTATTCAATGGCACAAAATCGATAGAATATACATACCCTCTGAAACTACCAATATTGAATGGAATGCACTGGTGAGGTATTAAAGCTTTGAACCTCATCTGATGTAGAACCATGTAGAATTTAGGATGCGTATCTCCAAAGAGTAACATAAAATCCTAAAAAAAACAAAACTCACCAAATAAATACTCAAACCGAACTAGCAGACCTACCAAACCTATCAACAGCTTCCACCAATTTAACATCGTTAAAAAATAATTTATGATTCCCATAAATAGATTCCATACACAATGTTCATGATATTAAATATATATGAATTTTCAGTACACTCTACAAGAGACATTCAAACTCAAAATCTGGCAGATTCGAGTATTGAATGTACTACTCAAGTTTGATTATTCCTTTATTGAATCCCCACGTTTGATTAGGTCCTAATTATAAATCTAGGAGTATTTCTCCTCATTGAGGGCCAACCATAAATATCTCCCCATAATCAATGATACCTACTCTTAAGTCTAATTATGATGTAAGACTAGTTTGAACACATCTTCGTCAGAACGTAGAAGTATCTCCAAGGGCTGGTCACCCATAGCCTCAAAATTTTCATTCTTGGAAATTATTTTCTTAACAGAAAGGGTTTCCATGGGAGGTGGTGAAGAGGAGTAGTCTTTCATAATTCTTCTTCCTCAATAACACCTATTACACTTTGGCCTAGGTTCTTCACCTGCCAAATGGCCGACCTCAATTCCATTTGGTTCATTCACATTGACCTTGCCTTCATAGATCAACTTAGTTAGAAAACATCCAGAACCAACCTTATCAAAACCATCAAACCCGTTTTTCACATGTAATGTGGTATGAGACATCGAACTAAATCCTTGTATCCTGCCCTATCTAGTTGGAACGACCAACTACCTAACAAGCCTCTTATTTCCATTAAAATAGTCACCATTACCCGCATTTAACACCTCAGTATAATAAGAAGTGGTTACCTCTACCTCGCCGCAGGCCTGCTACTCCATACCAGTTAGAACCCTCTCCAGTTGTACCAAATCCGTGCTCACCCTCACACTCCCAATAAGAATCTACACATTGAAAGTGGGAAGTCCTCCTAGATCTTTCTTCATTCTTTTGAAAACCTCAAAAACTATCAGATTATAAAAATCCATTGATTCCTTCTTCTCCAAAGAAGAACCAAAACCATCCTCTGATAACACAATGGGATCCACCGGCGCACTGGGTTGAAACATCTCATCCACATGCCTCAATGACTGTAGAAAATCCAAACAAGGACATTAAATACAAGCGTTGCCACTCCATCCATGTCATTCCATCCATATATCTCTCTGATTTTACTTTACCTTCTCCAGATTGACCTCTTTAATCTTTCCATTTTGTCTACCATCCTTCCATCCAGAAGAAAAAATGCCCCAAAAAATTCAAACCGAAGTGTGCCCCAAAAATTTACAGGTAGATAAAATATCCATCGAATTCTCATACACCACCCGTTTCTTGCACCTATACTCCACACTGTTTTTTACCATAACTTACTCAAAAAGAATCCTTAACACATCCATCTCAACACAGTCACCCGGTTTGATAGGATCAAATATGTATTCAGTTCAGCTATTTGCACAATGGAATCATTGAACAAGATTTCCATAAATCCTAATAACTGAAGGATTTTGAAATGGTAATAGAAAATTTGGGAATGTTACCCAGACTACAGTGGAAGGAGAATCAACACCCATATGGAATTCAAAAGACAATCGAAATAGGAAGAAGAAAAAATATTTGATGTTGTGGGGGGAACTTGGCATGGATGTGATGAGGTCCTCCTCTGAGGAAAACCGAACTATAATGTTATGAATATAGAGAAAATCATCTATGTACCTCTTGTAACATCCCATTATTTCATAGTACGTTATATCTTTAAAGAAATTACATATCTTTCACTACATGCTACAACGAGTTCGAGTGCACCACAACAAACCAAACTAACTATTCAAAAAGAATTTATGAATAATATTAAATAAATTTTGAATATTATATACACAATATAATTTAAACACCCATATTATGTGTTTCTTATACATATTATGAGAAAAAATTCATTTTTTTAGATAAAGGAATTATTTTTCAAAAATTCAATTTTACTGCCTACTAATGATGAAATTTTATTAAATGAAATATCTGAATCATTTATTTTAAATTTGACAAAGTGAACTTTTTATTTATAATTGGGACATAAAAATTTTGTTTGGATAAATTTTTTCTGTTTTTTTGATAAATTTCATATATTAATGAATAGTGAAAGATATTAAATCTTAATTGAAAGCAACATTTTTAATCAAAATAATTTATAGTATTGAATTGTAAATTTGAATGTATTTTATGTTTTTTTAAGATTATATTTTCATCATTTATTACAATTTAAGTAATTATAAATAATTTTACATTTAAATTTTACATTAACACATGTCAATCTTTGGATATTTTTTACTTTTTAAAAAATCCACTTTTTGGTTTTGACAATGGAAATTAATTTTAAATTAATAAATTCAGAATCTATATTTTGAATATGTTAAAATATACTTCATTTTTGAATTCGGAATATCAAAATTAGCTTAGGGTGAATCTTTTTTATTTTTCTGAAATCATTCAATTTTTAATGAATAGTGAAAAACACTACTATTTTGTTTAAAATCGACTTTGTATTTAAATAAATATTTATTTATTTTATTTTATTTAAATTTAAAATAGATAAATAATACCAATATTAGTTCAATGTAATTAATTTGAGTCCTTTTATAATAAAATTAGTTGTATAAAAGTTTATGGATGTTTTTAACGTCTTTTACCAACTTTCTAGGCATGTTAGAAAATTTGTATAAAACATAATTTTACCACTTCTCTGAGTTGAATTCCATGAATCTGAGAGACATAGCTGACATTTGTATTTTATATTTGGTTCAATATGATGAAAAAAATGTTTGGTGAATAATAACTTTTGTCTTTAATTTACCAAGGTTAACAGTAAATAGGGTAATTGAAAGTAAAAATGATTTTCTAATTATCCTAACACATGCCCTAATTAAATTGGATATGTGTAATTTGAAAAAAAACCTAATGAATACAATATTATCCTCTTTGGTACACATGGATTTGATGAGAACGTTTTTTATTATTTTGTTTAAAGAAGTGTCAAAGGTGTTAAATTCAATGTTTAGTAACTAAAACATTTTTAATATTAGGTTACACACAATAAAAAATTGACTATGAATATTTATTATAATGATAAAAATATTTCCAAAATATTTATATTTTATTTAAAAAATTTAGACATTAAATAATTTAATTTATTTATGACACAATGATGATGTAGTAATTAACTTATTAATAATATATTAAAATAATTAATATTATAAATATCCAAATAAATTTAAATTGAGACTTAATATGATTTACACTAATTTGGTAGGATAATATAACATGATATGGATGATTAGATAAATTTTTTATAAGTGATAGTGTTTTTATGACTTTCAGAAAAACAAAATAACAAATAGTTTCAAAATTGACATTAATTAATTTTTAAAATAAATACTCTATTATTGGTTGATATAATATTCCTAAAAATCTATAGTTCACCAAAATGGATTAAATAATATTATATATGTCATTAATTAACTACGTGGGGTTAACATTGATGTTTATAGTTTGTTTATTAACCATATAGTCTAAGAATACAAGAAGACACAGTAAAAGCTAAACTATTTAACTAAGAGTTAAATCAAAAACCTATGGTCAAAATGGTACCCTAAACATGTCTAAAACCTATAGGTTCAGATATGTTCAACCCATAACCACTTAAGGCTCGAAATAATTTCATTTGAAACAATTATAAACCGAATATGATTGAATAATAAATTAATATTTTTAATCTTTTCTTAAAGTGACCCTCACCCCTCTTATAAAAGGGAACTTTCTCTTCTCTCAAAATCACACCTCAAAAGATATTTGGCTTTGCCAAAACATAATAAAATATCCTTAATACTTCCTTAAATTAATCATAAAGGCTATACTATGATCAGAAAGCCATCATAAAGAGCCCATTATGATCAAATCAAAAAAATACCCGAAAAAGAGGTAATAATTTCACCAACCTCTTTCAAGCTATATTCTTCTTCCACATTCATTTTCTTTGTTTTTTCCATAAAAAAAATTATAGATATATTACCTTATAAAATCTGTGATGTAATTGGATATATGTTACGAACATGTTTGTTATTCTATCCATCCTATACATGAAAACATCACCAAACATGAGTACGTACGGCTTACTCTCTCCACATCATGGTGAAATTTTTTATTAAAACAGATAATAATTTTGATGGGTATAATAATGAGTATAAATGATTTAAATAATAAATATAACAGGTTTTTTATTCTTTATATATGATATAAATATCAATTATATATGATTTCACCATAAATAAAATGATATTATCGATCGGGCATACGTACGGATTACCGTCTTCACGACGCGATTAGATTAATTTCCTTGTTCACCATTAAAATATTACTATAAAAATATATATTATTACTATGTATGTAATATATGAAATAATAATTATACTGGATATATATATATATGTACTTACATATATCTTATTCACTTACTTCTGTTCAATATGATATGAATAAACAATATTTATGTGTATATACGACCTACCTTCTCCCTTGATACTGTTTTTGATTTCACATATATATCAATTATACATTATATTATATATATATATATATGGAATAAAAATCACGTTTTTTATTATGTAAGTATTTAAATCATGATCTATGTAACATGATCAATAATAACAAGTTAAAACACGTACGATAAAGAAAGGGATTATAACCTGAAATGTTAATTTAAAATGAAAATCATTATTAAATGGATAGTATAAAGTCATAAATGAATCATGTATGATATAATAAATATAAATATGGTCTTTTAATTATTTAATAAAATACTACAGTCATTATACAAGAGGTTAAACATACCCTCGACTAATGGAAAGTGCATGATAAGGGCTAATTCTACAGTCTCTTCATTATCTAAGGTTATTTTTATGTGAGTTTCTACTGGGACCTCTTTATCTCTGACATCCGTGTTTCATATAAATATTTTGAAAATTAATATTTTATGGTTTTATGGAAGGTAATATTTAACTAGAAAATCATTTTAAATGGTTTAAATATTTATTCTTCTAAATCAATCTCTTTAATGTCCATGTTTTCAAAATGATTTTTAAGGATTTATTTATATGAAAATTAATGATTTTAAATTTTTAAATCCTTTACAAACTTTCAAAGTTTAATGAGACACATTGATTCAAAAATTTCATTAAATTTCTTCCTTTTAAAATTGTGCGACTTTTAAATGTTTTCATAAAAAAGGGATATTTCTCTCAAAGAGTTTTACAAAACATTTTAATCTATGTCAACATCCTTGGATAGATTTAAAAAAATGTTTGGATTTGATTGATTATTATACAAATATTCCAAATTTTATTGGTTTATTTGTGTTATGTTTGTCTTTTCATGTGTTATTTTTATACCATTCATGGTATATGGAGAAAGTATTGACATTTCATATGTCATTTTTAATATGAATGTTAATTTTATGTTTAAACCATTTCATATTAGGAATCCATTGGACTTGGTAAGTTACAGGTGGAGCCCACTATAGGTCCTTGATGCATCGGTATGGCTAATGAGACAAACTAGTGTTTTGGGACAAGGCCTCGACAAAATATTATTTTAATTCTGTGTACAAGGCCTTGAATATATAATTATTAAGTCTGGAATTATACAATCCATCATTATAAAATTGGCTATTTGATATTTCATGAGATTACTCGACTAGTAAAATATCCATGTGAATTAGTAAGTGGCATTATTTTATTAATATTGACCATATTATGAAGATGTTTATGTTTAAAATTATTATGTTTTATTCTTAAACTATTCCATAAATTTTTATGATTATTTATGAATGTTTCCGTTATATTGTTATCTTCACTGAGCATCTAAGTCACCCCTTTCTATGTTCTATTTTTCAAATGATGCAAAAAACTATATTATTAATGACCTACAGGGATAGTCTAAGGGATATCAATTTGGTCAACAGAGACAATGTTGTTGTTTATGTTGTTCATTCTAAAATTTTATGTAATTATGAAGTACATAATCTATTTTACAAGACTCATAAAATGATCAGTCCTTCAGGACATGATTCATTTAATCATTCCAATGTATTAAAATAATGCACTGGCTCGGGGTAATTTGGGTTTGGGCATTGCAGTTGGTATCTGAAGAAGTTTAGTTACAACCATGGAAATTGATTTAAATAAACTCTAATTAGAGAACATTACAATAAGAGAGACTTTGAAGACTAGTATAGATGAACTTCTTCTAATTTTTGTAATGTAGAAATTTTTGGAATTTTTCAAGCAATACATCCCTGTCTGGATATGAGAAGTTAGAGGTAGCTCTAGTACAGATATACCTATGAGTGAAAAATCCGACATGGAGTTTTGGGTTTGACCTGGGGTATCCATTTACATGAAAATGGGCCTTGCTACACTCTAGTTTATGACACTCTCATGGGATATTCTTAGAACAATTCACATTTTGATTACGAGTCATTATAAAAGATTTAGGAGTAAATACTTTTTCAAAAAAACATTTTAGGATTCTAGTTTATATTCATCATCTTTTAAATTTATGTTAGGTATTTAACATGTTTGGAATTATGCATTATAACTCATAATATAACATAGTGAATTCCATTTCATAGAAATAGATCTTAGTAGGAGGAATGTCAATTACAGCAATACACATGATCTAATGATTATGAAATATCATATAAATCATGCTGTTAAGACAACATTTAAAAGGGAAATAATCTCCAACGTATTCTCATCATATGAAGAAATAGTATCTTTTGTTAATGAGATAAGTAAATAATTCCTCGAGTCATATGGAATTGATGGGAAACAAGAGATAAACAGTATGGAAGAGAGAATGATGGATAAAGTGAAGAGGGGAAAAAAATTCCTATATGTGATAACTGTGGAAAGAGTCACATTGGTAAATTCTTAAAGGGAATGAGAGTTTATTATATATGTGGAGAAAAAGGACACTAATTATATGACTTCAAGTGTATGAAAAATGTTTAAAATGTACAATTATTCATCTACAATTAGTTGGAAGACTACGTGAATCAATATCCAAAGCATCAGAGTATACCCCAAAAGCTACTATTGGATAATAATCAAGTCATGATACTACTAATGTTGAATATGTATGATTGGAGTTCTTATGTTGTTATTAAATTATTATGTCATTTGAGTATTTTATTAATCATGTACATGTTATAAGAATTATACGGTATATAAGGATTATATTGTAGTACTATTTCCTTAAGGACATGAGAATGTGTGGAACTAAGAAATGTGACCCAAAAAAGGCTAATTATTTTGGAAAAAATATGGTTAGGAGAAAGATAAACCATAATATGGTTCTGATACTGAGGTAGTGATTTTGGAATAATATATTATTGATTTAGATAAATTATATTGGATAATCTTGACGACCTTGAAACTATTTAATGATTTTTATATTCTATAGTTGTTGGGGTTTACAAATTTTTTGGATAGAAGTAGTATATCAAGTATTCTATAAATAATAAGGGGGAATGAAAGTAATAAATAATGTTTTACAGTAATTTAGGGTGTTACAGTGTTTGAAAAGAATGCATGATGAAGGTACTCAGGTGTAATTACATGAAAAAAAGATTTTCATTCTGTTCACCTTCCATATAAATTTTGGACTATCATTTTGGATAGAAGTATTTTGGATATGTCTAATGGTTGTAATCGATTAAGTTTTACATTGGGTATTATTGTTAAGATTAAATCATTTCATGATATAATTTTTTGTAATGTTATATAAAGCACAACATGGAGGTCAGGCGACAACCTGTTGCATCCAGCATGGCTGGGAGACTTGTATCCACTACAAAAGGGAGACTAGGGGGCATAACTTACAACTAACCAACGTGATGTCCTGGATTGTATAATTTAGTTTTTATTCAATGGTCTGAAAAATCAATTATAAATTCATTATTTTTGGAACATTATATGATTAGGATAAATAGAATATTTTTAAATTCTAATATCTTTTAGATTGAAAGATGATTTTGTGATAGGAATTAGTTGAAGGATGAAACTATACTTGTTAAGTGTATTTTTTTCACATATTCTATTAATAAATAAATTATTAATATTTAAGTAAGGATCTTAAACATAAAAATGTGTTAACATAATACGTTATTTTATTATGAACCAATGATATTTTAAATCATCGTAGATTTATGGCTTTGAGGCCCTCAATTTTACACTTGTTTGTGATTGATGAATTAAATAACTCACTATAAATATTTAAGTTTTCACTCAATTTTTTTTTCTTTTATATCCACTAATGTTCTCTTAATCGAGAAAAAAATTTAGTGTTGACTTTTTTCCCTTTCCGTTTTATTAAGACTAATTTTTATTAACCCAATTTCCGATGTGAGTTTTCCAGAATGGTTTTTTTTAAATAGTTGTTTTCAATGAAAAATTTCAAAGAGCGAGGATGCAATTTATTTAAGGAGGGGAGAATGTAACACCCCAAGATTTCGTAGTACTCTATCTCATTAATGTAATTCAATAGCTATCACTACACGCAACACCATTTTCAAGAGCACCAAAACCTACAAACAAACTATTAAAAAAGAGGTTATGAATAATATTAACTACATTTTGAATCTTATATACTCTATATAATTTTAACACCCATATTATGTGTTTCTTAGACATAATATGAGAACAAATACAATTTTTCAAATAAAGGAAGTATTTTCTAAAATTACGATTTTACCGCTTACTAATGGTGAACATATTTTTAAGTACAATGTCAGAAAATTTTATATTAAATTTGACAAAATAATCTTTTTATATATAATTGGGACATAAATTATTAGTTTGGATAATTTTCTAGAGTTTTTGGATATCTTTCATATTTGGATGACTAGTGAAAGATGCTAAATTTTAATTGAAAACAACTTTTTTAACAAAAATAATTTATAGTGTTAAATTATAAATTTGAATGGTTTTTAAATATAATTATATTATATATTTTTTCATTTAATACAATTTAGGTCATTATAAGTTACTTTACATTTATATTTGACATAAACACATTTCAGTCTTTTGAATGTTTTTACATTTCAAAATCCGGCTTTTTAGTTTTAACAATGGAAATAAATTTTCAATTAATAAATTAAACTTATATGATTTGAATTTGATAAAATAGACTGCATTTTTAAATTTATAATATCAAAATTACCTTAGGGTAAATTTTTGGTATTTTTCTGAAACTTTCAAATTTTTGATGAATATTGAAAAACACTGTGTTTTTTTATTAATGTCCACTTTTTATTTAAATAATTATTTTTTTTATTTAAATTTATTTAAACAAAAATAGATAATTATTATTTATATTGGATCAATGTAATTAATCTGAGTCATTTTATAATAAAATTTGAAGTATAAAATTTTATATAAAATTTTAACATCTTTTACCCACCATCAAGGAACGTTAGAAAATTTGAATAAAACCTAATTTTACCGCTTTTTTATTTGAATTTCAAGAATCTAATAGTCATGGTTGACATAATTATGTAAAACTCTGTTAAATAAGATGAAAATCTTTTTTTTTTTGTGAATAGTAACTTTTGACTTCTATTTACAACAATTAAAAGTAAATAGGGTAATTAAGGGTAAAATGATATTATAATTACCCTATCACATGTCCTATGTCTTTTGGATTAGTGTAATTCGACCAAAAAAACCACAATTGTAAAACATGATTCTCTTTTCTCCACTTGGATAAGAATATGACATTTATTAAAATTTTATTTAACGAAGTGTTAAAAGTGTAATATTCAATGTTTAATAACTAAACCACTTTTAATATAGGGTTACACAAAATATAAATTTAACTATAAAAATTCATTAGATAGATAACTAAATTTTACTATATAGTGGTGTTATATTTATAATTTATAGACATTAAATAATTTAATTTATATTTGACACAATGATGATGCAGTAATTACCTTATATTTGAAATATTAAAATAATTGATATTATAAATAACCAATTGAATTTAAATTAAGACTTATGATGAATTAATATTTTTTTCTAGGATAATATTAGATGATAAGGTTTATTAGATAATTTTGTTTTTTGAAATGATAAGTTTGTTATGACGTTCACAAAAACAAAATACTAGATAGTGTCAAAATGTACATAAATTAAATTTTTAAATAAATAATATATTATTGGTTTATATATTATTTATAAAAGTCTAAGGTTCGGAAAAATGGTTTGAATAATACTATATATGTCATTAATGAACCACTTAAGGTTATTTTGGATGTTTATAGTATGTTTTTTAAACATATTGTTTTAAAATACAAGAAGTCAAAGTAATAGTTGAACTATTTATCTTAGAGTTAAATATAAATTATAAAGTAAAATGGTAACCTAAACATCCTTAAATCATATTGTTTTAGATTATTTCAACCTATACCCACCTAATTCTTAAGATAAATTAATTTGGAGCCATTATAAAACGAATATTAATGTAAAATAAAATAATATTTTAATCATTTTCTAAAGTGACCCTACCCCTCTTATTAAAGGGCACTTCCCCTTCTCTCAAAATAACACCCCCAAAGCTATTTGGCTTAGCGAAACCCTACCCAAATATCCTTCCAACTTCCCTCACTTCAACCTAGAGTACTTAATATTATCATAAAGCGAACCTATAGATCCCTTTTTCATCAACTCAAAGAGAAACACCCAAAGAAGAGGTAATCATTTCACCCCCCCAATTTCAAGTACAATTCTTCATCAACATCTTCATTCATTGTTGTTTAAATAAAAAAAATACAGTACCTTAAACATACTTTAATATTATTATAAATATGGTACAACCATAACTGTTATTCTATACATCTAATAGACGAGAAAGTCATCATACGTGCATACGTACATGTTACCGTCCCCATGTTGTGGTGTAGATTTTTATTCAAACACATAAATATTTTATTGTAATAATAATGATTATAACTGATTTAATAATAAATATAACATGTTAATGATTCTTTATATATGATATAACATCCAATTTCAAATTAATTGACCACTAATATAATGATATTGTCGTTCGTGCATATATACAGATTACCGTCTCCACGATGCAATGATATTCATTTCCACGTTCAATATTCAATGTTTATTAATAAAATATATATTATTAATAAGTATGTAATATATGAAATAATAATTCTACTAGATATATATATATATTATTGTACTTACATTTTTCCTTATCACATACTTCTGTTCAATACGATATAAAAACGGAAAAAATGTTTATTCGTACGTACAACCTACCGTCTCCATAAACTATGTCTTACATTTCATATATCTATATTATATATATATATATATCTGATATATAAATCATGTTTTATATTTTGGAAGAATTTATATCTTTTTCTAAGTGATGTGATCAAGAATAGAAAGTTAAAACACCTACAATAAAGAAAGCGATTACTACATGAAATGTTAATTTAATAGGGATATCATTATTAAATGTCTAGTATAAAGTCATAAACGAATCATGTTTGATATAATAAATATTAATATGGTTATGGTATAATTTAAATAACATACTACCGTCATTATACATGAGGTTACATATACCCTCGACCAAAGGAAAGTTCATGGTAAGGGATAATTCTACAATCTCTTCAATATATGAGGATGTTTTTTGTGAGTTTCTACTGGGACCTCTTTATCACCGAAAATTGTGTTTAATCAATATATTTTCAAAAGAAATATTTTAATGTTTTATAGAAGAGACTCTATAACTCGCTAATAATTTTAAATGGGTCAAATATTTATTCTTCTAAATCATTCTCTTTAAAGTCCATGTTTTCAAAATGGTTTTAAGGATTTATTTAAATGGACATGAATGTTTTTAAAATTTAAAATCCATTAAAAAGATTCAATGTGATATGAGATAGTCTGATTTAAAATGTATTAAAATTTCTTCCTTTTTAAATTTTTTGAATTTGAAATGTTTTCATAAAAAAGCGATATTTCTCTCAAAACATTTTACAAATAATTTTCTTCTATGCCAACATCATTTGATGGATTTTAAACATATTTGAAGATGAATTGTTATGATAAATATCATCCATATTTTATTGAGGGTTTTTTGGTATGATTGAAAATGGATGTTTTATTTTTATATTATTCATGGTTTATGGATAATGTATTGACATTTCAAATTTTAGTTTTATTACGAATGATTTTGTTATGTTTACAAATTTTTATATGATGAATTCATTGGACATAGTAAGTGACGGGTGCTGCTCACTATAGTTTTTCGATGCATAGGTAGGTCTCATTAGAAAAAATATTGTATTGGCATAAGTCCTAGACAAAATATTATTTCTCGTCTTGGCACAAAGCCTTGACTATGTGGTTATGATGTTTGGAATTATGCATTCCATCATTATAAAATTGCCTATTTGATATTATATGTGATTATTTGACTAGTAGAATATCCATGAGAATATTTAAATAGATTTATTTGATTAATATTTTCCATATTATCCATATGTTTATGTTTAAATGGATTATTTTTTAGTCTTATACTTTGCCATAAATGATTATGCCAATTTATGAAAGTTTCCACTATTTTGTAATCCTTACTGAGCATATAAGCTCACCCCTTTCTATGTTTTATTTTTCCAGAATAAAAATAAGTATATTATGACTAACCTATAGGGATAGTCTAAGGTATATTAATGTGGTAAATAGAGACAATTTCTTTTTATCATTTTATAATATAATGTGGCGTTCATGTATGTAATCTATTTTCCAGGACTACTAAACTGATCGGTCTTTTGGGACTTGATTCATTGTAATCATGCTGATGTTTTAAAATAATTCTCTGACTCTGGGTAACTAGGGTTAATAAATTACCCCTCTCCTACAAATTCTAGGAACTAAAGATGGCCCTGTCGAATGATTCGACTAATGGTCATGAAAGCTTAAACCTGAAAACCAGAGTGAGGTTTTGAAGTGCCGATGTTTCTGAGAACTCCATAGTCGACAACTGAAGGATTGGAATTCCATCAATTAGATCTAGCCTTTTAGTGCTCGTGTAAGATTTTGTGATAAGAGTATTAGAATTGGGATTCCAGAATGGATAGAAATGAGACCCCACTGTCTTGAGGAATGTTGAATATCTCTCCCCCTCCAGTGGGAGAGATCAACATAAATTTATTTTTATGCATGATTTATTTACTATATTTTTCACTATGAAATCTGTTTATTTTCTTGGAAATGTGGTTCATTTGTGTTTTTACCTATAATATGAAAGAATCATTTATTTTTACATAAAATGTGTGAAAAAAATCCCAAATCCATGAATAATAAATCCAATTAATATTTATTTAAAATTTTTATTAGTTATTACATATGGAAATATTTACAATAATGTTTTATAATTTTTTTCGATTTTAAATATATTATTTCAAAATGAAAAAAGATTCCACCAAAATAAATATTACATTAATATTTTAAATATGATATTACAGTCTTATATAATTCTTTGACACAATTTATGCTTTATTTTCTATATGATACAATGATAACTTTTTTACTCTATTTCTGGATGCTTTATAGTTGTGATGATTATGTATCAACGAAACTTTTTTTATCTGGGAAAATTTATTATGGAATGATAAATGTATTGATGATATTGTGGAATATACATTAATAATTAATTAATATATGTTGGGTATCCCCTAAATTATATAGTAATCCAATTCATTGGGTGAAGATTAATGTTTTACATGTTAGAAGTGTGCATGAGTTCTTATCCCACGTATGAATAATATGGTACATAGAATATTATACCAATCCAAAAAAAAGATTTTACATAAAAGGTTATGTGATTCCCAAAAGAGGAAATATGAGAAGTTATCCCATTATGAATAGTGGTTATATTGGATGTAATATCAAGTCTAACAAAGTGGTCATATATAGGTACATCCAAAACCCAATATATGGTACACCTGATGTTATCCCATTACTAATGTAAGTACATGAGTTGTAATCCCATGACTAACATGTGAAGAATGTATTAGTCATTATATTTGACATAAGATAACTATAATTATGTATTACACATAAAATTCCATAGTTTTATGACATGGTGATATACCAATGATATGCTCTGACAGATCATGTTCTTTTGTTCCCATAATATTCACTCCTTATGAAGATATAATATTTATTCCAAGAATCCTGATTATTATCTATTAATTTATAGTTGTTTTTTGAAAATATTAATCTCATGTCATCATGAAACTAGGATCTGGTTTTTATTAAATGATCATCGATATCTTCCATGCTAACCCTTACTTTGAATCTTAGCTCACACATTATACTGGTTCCTATCCCTGACAATATGATGAAAGGATTTGATTACTAAATATATAAATTGGGTTCAAATAATTAAGGGATATACTTAATATGAAGTAGATATTTATTATACTACTAGTTTATATATTTAATTTTCAAAATACATTAATCCCTTATTGATTTATAATGTTTCATAATGTTTATTAATTAATATTCATCTAATAAGATGTAATATTTATATATGAAAATAATTGTTCATTATAATTAGAACACAATGACATTATTTTACCATATTCATGTAATTAATGGGGTTTTAAGATATATAACATGTTCTTTCAATCAATATCATTCAATTCATTGGATAAATATTTGATATGGGTATCATAGGAAATATTTCATAATCAATCAGTCATAAGACTTTTTATATTAATATTCTGATGTATTTTCATTGATTAATAATTTAATAATTTAATATGGTATTTTTCGATTACTTTTATATTTTAATTACATGTTTTTTGAGAAAATAATTTTAAAATAATTACCTTTCTAAAAAAGTTTTGACATCAGTATGAATAACTCTCATTCTTTCAAGTGAATCATTCTCTTCAATGATCAAGTATTTCGTATTGAAATATTTTCACTAATGAAATTAAAATATGTTACATTTTATCTATTAATATTATTTCTCTTAAAATTATTTAAATAAGAGAAAAATTATTATAATTTTTTATGACGGTTTCCATTAAAAGTACACATAATGTCCAAGAAATACATATGATTTCTTGTTCAAAAATGTATATCCACTAAGAAATTATTATCATAAAAATAGTTTCACTTTATGGATTCAATATGTGTTACTATTATAATGTAGTATTGAAAATTAATCATTCTCATCCTCAATAATGTTTCTAATTAAATTTTTATCTGCTTCATTTTATGGAAAATAAAAAAATTCTATTATGGGCACAACGAAATTTTCCCTAATGTTTAACTCTATAGATTTTCAATAATGAAGCAATGTTTTAATTTCTATATATTCTCTTTTATTATATTATTCCTTTATAGAGTTATACAATTTATTTAATATGATTTCTTAAGTTTATATTATGTGATGTTTTGTTAAAATATTATGATACCCTTTTTTCTATATGTTATTTATTTTAAAATGATTATTGATTTTCTGTGGTTCTCATATTTAAGGATGATGAATGTTGGTTTCAAATGTCCATCCCTAATTTATTTTTTATGTTAGAAATATCATGACATAGTATTTACTAGAAATTAAAATATTAGAAAAGTGATGGAAAAATGAGTTTGCAAACATTTTAATGGAAGGATTTATTGAGTTTGTGCCTAACTGAATTAGAATAATAAGTTTTTCCCCATTTTAATAAGTGGAAATAAGTATTTTAATTACAATGTAATGAGAATGGAAAGTTTTCATATATTTTAATTTTTGGGAATAATTAGTTATTTCAAAAATTTATGGGTATAATGAAATGTATCAAATTATTATATATAAATATAATTAGTTATTTTATAAATTATGGAAATTATTTTTTTGGACATATTTTTCTACATGTAAATTATTAGATTTTTAAAAAATTTATAGGCATAATTATTTTCCATAAAATGTTTTTACTAATTATGTATTCTCACCTTTATAATATGATTTTACTTATATAGAATATTTAATTACTTATGATCCACTTTTCAACTTTTTCAAACTTTTAATTTTTTTACCAGGCATTTATATGATTTATGATGTACTCTTTTAGGTATAACATTGTTATGTATCCTGATTGTACTTATATGCTCAAATTATGATCACCTATGATCATTAATTGTTATCTCTTATATATTCCATTACTGGGCCTCAATACTCACCCCATTCTTATTATTATATCCCCATTATTATGAATATAATTGAAAATTATTATAATTATGGAATAGTTTATTTTTTGGGTCAATGATGGATTAATGTTCACATGTTTCATAATATAATATTCAATTATAATGGGTCCTAAAATAAACTAAAACATATATTAATGGTATTGTATTATTATTTTTATGATTTAATGATTAATATTTGGAAATAATGTAAAATTTATATATGTTTAGTTCAAGATTATATAATACTTGTCTATCGTGTGTGGGTGTCTATTTAAATCAAAAGAAAATAAATGAATAGATAGTCCCAAAAAGATCATTTCCTTGGGAATTCCCAAAATCATACCTAAAATAACCAATATATATCCTCATTTCAACACTGCCACCCATCTAGAACTATTTATATATATAGAAACAAACTAGTTATTAACTATAAAAATATAAACATAAAAAACCATCACATACCATTTAATCACTTATTTTGATAAATTCTTGATTTACTATTTCAAAAAACACATTAAATTCACTATTCTATGTTTATAAAGTATTTATGATAAACCACTATCATCCATCAACAACATATATTCATTTTATTTTTCATTTATTTATGGAATATATATTCTAATTAATAACTACATAAAATTTCTAAAAACTGAGTAATATTACGATAAAAATATAAAATTATTATTATTATTAAGTAATAAAATTTTTTATAGTTATATTAATTATAATATATTAATAATTTTTTTAGTCAAAACGTAAGAATCATTATTTGAAACAAAATTTGGTGTCTATTCATTATATTGATTTATTTCAAATATTCAATTTTTTATTAAATATATGAATATAAATAAAAGAACATAATTTTTGAAATTTATAAATTTGATTAATTATTTTTAATAATTATAAATAATATTAATAAATAAAGTCAATTTAATTTTATATAATTAATAGTACAAAGAGTAAAAATCTATTTACATAATTATGATTAAAACAAGTTTACCACGGGTTAAAAAATGTGGTATGAGTTATAATGACCTAAAAACATCTCTAAATATTTTTTTGTCAATATATAACCAATATATCAAATAATAATTTGATATGGTCAATATTTGAGCAATTTTATGAGTACTACTTTAATATATTTTAATATTTCAAAATAATCCAAGTGTGTCCACTCCTACAACTATAAAAGGGCACCCCATTCCTATCCTCTCGACTCACAAATAACCCTCTTTTTTGGACAATACCTTCCACAATCACTTAATAACTTCCATACACATGTCTAGGAGGCCTTCGTTTGATGAGATAACCATCCTAGAAAAATTTTCATATATACATAAATAGGTTATCCAAAGAATATGTATAGTTCATAATTAATTATTTTTGTTTTCGTCCATTTTTTACCTCAATAATATATACATAAACATGATGAAATAATATAAAAATTTATCTTATATATAATAACATACTATTATATTAATATTATTACTTATATCTGTCTCATCTTCCACCAAATGGAAAAAAGAACAGTTTTTCATGTGTACAACATATTACAGCCTCTCGAACTGATTTAATTTATTTTCCATATCTGCCTCTCATGGATGGTTATATATAAATATTGGAAAAACATTTCATTATTTTAATATAATATATCATCAATTTCCATAAAATTCCACCCATCTAAAAATTATACTGTCTCTCTTACATTTATATGGATTCCCACCTCCACTAACCAATGTGAGTCATTATTCATGACCACATCACTTGGATACTATATATAATATATTAATACAAATATATAATATAATATTTGTATATATTTACCATTTTTTAAGTTTAAAATTATACATACCTTCATTCCTTCTTTATCTTTGAAAAATCAAACTATAATTCATTCGTATGTATTACAGGTCGTCTATATGACTGAAATGTAATTAATTATTCATTAGAATATTTCATTGTTTATTTTAATATAATAATTATTATTATAAAATATTATTTCTTTCTTGATTATTATTAAATATATGATGTAATAATGATCACTTTGACCATATTTATCTTACCAAATTTATTTTGGACATATGACTCGAAAATAATTAAAAAATTTGATGTGAACATCATGGATTTTATAATTGTATATAAAATAACCATTATAAAAAATATATCATAACTTACATGAAATTGGTTTTTAAGTTAGTAAATAACTAATATAATCTTATAATTAATGAATATAAATAAAATACCATGTTGGGTAATACTTGAGGATAGGAACATGTTACCTTAAAACCAATATTTTTTATTTTTTATTTATATTTTCTCATAAGCTTTTTTCGATGTACATATTTCTGAATTTATATTATTGGAGTAATTTTGTATAAATAAATTAATTCTAAATTTCAGTTCATTTATAATTATAAATTCAGCCAATAATTTTGAAATATAATGATTTCTGTATTTCATATGGATTGTTTTTGACAAAATTGTAAAATGAATATTAAGTTTTAACTATACGACAACAATGGTTTTTTCTTCCACTATAACCATTATGTTTTCTGTGGATGAAACTACAATATTCTATGTTTTATTAAATAAAAACATGCCACTCCTTTTTTTGTATTTTTTCAATATGATTATGAAATGCAATTTATATTTTGATATCCAAAAATGTTATTATCATTGGTTCGAAGAAAAATTGTAATAGTATGATGATGGAAAAGATTGTTATCTTGTTTTATTATTATGTTATATTTATTTAGAAATTTATATGGTAAAAGGTGATCTCTATAAGGAAACTGATAATGAGTGATCTATATATAACTCTCTAATCCATTATGTAAAGGTATTGAATTAACAAGCTAGGTTAAGAAATTATTGGAATTGACCATATAGGTTATTCCATTCATACGGGTGATTGTAAGAGTTATAACTAAATGATTTCCAAATTTACATACATTATTTATATATTTTTATATGAGTTTTAATGTAATATTATGAATTTAAGTGGTAACCTAATTAGCATATGTACAAAGTAATGTATATGGTTCTCCTTAAATGAGAAATGTATAACATCATGAAAAAGTATTCTTGCATATTTCATGATATAAAAGAATACATATTCAGTATTATTTTACATGTAAGTTCACTTATGATATGTTTTTTGAAATTATTTTTATATATAAATTTACTTAAGGTATAATAAAATAATTATTTTGAATAGAATGTTTTTTAAAGGGATTTTTTTATGATTATTCATGAAATTCAAAGCTTCTTTGTTTATTTTTATAAGATCATTACTAATATTACGTTCTCATAAAAAATTGTAATTTTTTTAATTTTGTTATAAGGATAGGTAAGGAGACGTATAAGATTTAGATTACAATTGTGATGACTTTTCAATAAAAGAGAAATTATTATATCATAAAATTTTTTTTGATAAATGGATAATATTTTTCATTTTACACATTATGATGTGAATGTTTTTATATAATATCAAAGACACACTTATATAATAATATATAGCTAAAAATAATTAGGTATTAATAAAAATAAATGATTTTATAATGAAACAATTTAATGATTATTTATGTCCTGGTCTTTATGTAGTAATTTCAACTTTTCAAATTCTAAAGTACAACATAACATCCAACATTACCTTTACTGTAACAACATCCTACTAATTAGATTAATTACATAAAATACATACCATAATACCAATAATTACTATAAATCAAATAAATATATACCATCTACTTCACATTTCAAATCCCGCATAATAATTATAAAAATCATACTTCTAGAAATACACAATAAATGGTTCAAAAACAACATCATTATTATTATGATTTTTTAAAAAAATAAATTTAACTACCTATTATTTTTATTATTTTATTATATAATGCATTTCAATGAAATATAAAAAAAATAATTTCATATTTTCTATGATATTGAATTCAAAATATTATAGTGGATTACAAAAACAAATAAAAGATATATAAAACAATCTATAAATTATTAAGGCTTACAGTTCAAAAGAAAATATGGTTTCATTCATAAAATTATTTATAACAACATTACATAACACTTATAGTCACATTTTGTTATTGTTTATTCACAAAAATTATATTAATAATGGTAGTAAATAAAAAAACACATGAAATAAAACTCTGATGTGGATAAAAACGTGCACATAACATATCTTCATACTTACTATATATTAAAAAATTATAAAATGTAACCAAATTTTAAATAATTTAAAATTTAATGAATTCTATAATAAAATCATATTATTCAAGAATAAAATAGGTTGTTTGGGTATTCATTCCCCTTCCTTTATTTAAAATTAAGTTCCTTATGATATAAGAACTTGAATTTCTAAAAAGATATGACGAAAGGGTGGTGTAAAGCATAGGAGTCGACCTAGGATCAATAGAAGAGATTGAAAATAACACCAAGGATCCTCTAATACCCTATTTATAGAGGTATCTTCAAAATCAATAACCAAATATTAATGAATCTCCCTATTCCCATGTTTTGTTCAGTTAATATGAAAAATTAGAAACTTATCCCTTGAATCAGTTTATTCGATCCAGATCATTTATTTTTTTATTTTTTTTCAATAAACACAGAAAAGTATAATTACATCAACTATTTTATAGGGATAAATCCAAAAACATTTTAGTCTACAACTCTATGAAATAAATAATGGAATGATCTAAATCTCCATTTCTTTCACTCTTATATGATAATCTGTGTTTCCTAAATTTCATTCTCAACTCAAAAAAATCAGATCAAAATACAAAAATGATATTTCATCAATCCCTATTTATCATCAGTTAATTCCTTATAAAAATTGATTAAATTGACAAAATTAATTGTATCACATCCAATGATGCACTATATGATTAAATAGATCCACATATAAAGGTAAGGTGTATTACCATTATAAGGTCACAACCCATTTGAGGGTGAACTATTTACCATTATGTCGAGGAAAAGTCAAGGATACCACTATGAAATATGAAATGGCCACCCATAAATGCTTCACTCATCATGGTGTGACCAAAACCACACAATGACTAAAAACTGATCACCCATTTTCAGAAATAAACAAAAATAACGTTAATCATGATCAAAACATCATGGAGCATGAAATTATAATACAACATGCATTATTATTACATTGTTCCCTTTAATATATCCTAACTTCTCTCTATCCTCTAGAACACATTCTAACACCAAGAAACCAAAAAGAACTAGTTTTAAGGGACTGAACAATTAAAAATGATAAATTTTATGATCATTTAGATGATTTTCAAAATAAAAAACACAATCATAATTCCTAGGATTAATTTCTAAATGAAAATAATTTCACTTTGGTTAAATGAAGGGAAATATATATAAATATGATTTCTATGAATAAGATTTAAAAAATATTATTGAAAATTTCTATGTATGTATTATTACTAAAATTTACAATAAATAGTTTTCTAAAGTTAAATTCATAGGTATTTCATATGTCAGTTGTTATAAATGTGTTCCCTTTGGTTCTTATGTCACATAATGGAAATTTTTTGTTTTAAATGTCCTTCATATAAGGAATATTTTTTATCTATGTCATTATTAAAGTTTATATTATATAATAATTCATCATCTTTGTTTCATAAAAGTTATTATAAAAATAATATTAGAAATAAAATTTTGGATATTATTAGGAACTGTATTTCATAGGTGTAGAGTAAAAACCTTTATTGTTTTATCATATGTAATATTTTCCTGATGATATGTGTTTTTATGAAATTATGATGAATGAATATATTTTATTTATTTATTTTCAATATTACAAGATTTTGTATACTATTTTTTCTATTTAATTAATCACATCTTTTTTGTTAATTATATGAATAAAATAATATTTTTCATGGAAAATTTATATTCATTTATTTATTTTCAACATATTGTAGGAATTTGTAGCTTTATGTGATGGTTGAAATCTATATTAACTATTTTGGTTAGTCAATAAATATAATCATGGATTCTAAAAACTCGAGATTTCAAAAGAACAACAATATGATAGATAGTTTATATGACACAAATCACTAATGTTATATGATAATGTAACACCCTAAAACATCATGATATTATTTTTAATTAAATTCAATTTACTCAAGTGCTTCCGTAACATACAACACTGAATATAAAAGAATAGGGATATTATATTAGAATTTTATTTTCATAATTTTACTCATATAACGTAGACATTAAATTGTATGGTATGAATAATATTAACTATTTTAGAAAAAATATATATAAATTTCTTAATCAGAATACATTTCACGATCTCCCCCCCCACACACAAAGTTTACCCCTCCTAGGCCGACAATGTGAGAAGGAAGATAATGACCCCCAAGTCCCACCTCCAATAGGCTCCGAGTTGGCGACTAGCACAAAGGGTGTAGTAACACACAAATGGAAGGAATTATCCTATAAGAAAACACATGCAGAAGAGAGAGATAAGATAGACACAAACCCAATCCAACTATGATAACAATATAAATTAAAACCCAAGTACACATATGAAATATCATGCAAAAGTACTACAACTGAAAGGGGGAGAAGCTACATGTATGAAAAATAAAGTGAAACAATAAAAACCAAAATCCCAAACAACTCCAACAACCACAAAATAGTAAACACCAGTTTAATCTCCAACCTGCTCCGAGTGATCGGAAAAACAGTTTTAATATACATAGGGTGAGTATAACAGTATACTCAGTAGGATCCTCCATGAAGCCTTTCGTGCAAAAGAAAATAATGCATGCTGAATCACAGTGAACAACAACTGAAACTAACTCGTCAACTAAGAGGTATAATATGTTCCCAACCTCAACAAGGATACTCCCACCGAGTAACGCATACATGAATATATCATATAGTAAATAATATCAAGGGTACCCTGCTATAAAATCCCCACTAGTTTTTCGATTTACCCCAACATCGTACGTCTTGATAATATCTCTACAAAAAGGCTTTCTCACAGACACATGGGTGAAGCACCACAAAATGCACCCCATGAAAAAAAACCACCACGTCCACACACCAAAAATACTAGGTAGTTTTCGGGAGCTACCAGAGCTCGCATAACGTGTATCATACGTCGAGTATTATAACACAAGACATTTCAACCCATACACTGAGTAAGGATCCTCATGAAATCACATCCTATGCACTTTACACCTATAGTATTCCATAGAAAACTATATCCAAAATATATGTGTGTGAATAACCGCAAGCCATTACAACCCTCTAAACACATATACGGGGAAAACTAACCAATATGCCTGCCATCACAAGTAACTACCATGGGAAGAGAGTGGGGCCATAGGGGGTAGTAAACCATTCATCCTCCAATTGGAATGTTGGGGAAAACACCCCCAAGGGCTTAGAATCCTTGGGGTGTTAGTTTACCTTGCTGAAAAGGTGGAGTAGTATATAGAAATACAAAAAGTTTAGAATATACTATAACTCAGAACCACACTACAGGCATAACTTAGTCTTAAATACAAATGCAGCTAATGTCTCTCAGACTCTGGGATTCTACTTCTAAGACTAGGTTTCCTATGAGCACACAACTATTTAAAGACCTTTATTAGATTACTTCATTCCCTTTTTATCAGCTCCACTTTACGTTAATTAATTCATTAATCATTAATAAACCATGAACAATTCGATATTAAATCTCATCAACATCACACCCTTATCAATTGTTCCTTCAAACATACAACCTCATCATTATGTTCCAGCAACTCAATCCCCATGGGTTATCACCATTTATTTAATTATTCATTATATATTTAATTTCCCACATTCCTATGCATTCTCGGAAAACATTCTGTGCTACTAAACTCAAGGGGGATCAATATGGTATTTTGATGTATTACCCATCGAGTATTTTCCTCTTATAGAATGAGCATAAACCCATCCTTCCTAGAGTATCTAAAAATTGGAAGCATGTGGCATACCCCATGCATCTTTTCCTTTTTTGGATGGAGGATAAGTATGACCCACTTCCTCGAGCAGTGGGGAAAAGTAAAGAAGATAAACAAGAAAAAGAGTCAGCAAGAATCCAAAAATCACATCCATCCCATTCTATCATCCCTAGTGTCCTCCACGACACCCAAATGCATAAACCAATGCATCTCGCCACTCTAGGAATCATCTTCTGCCACAACTAAAAGCTTTTATGCCCCCACATATCACAACGACCATTTATGATCACATCACTGCACATGTAGCAGGAAAAATAAACATCACATCAATTGGGCTCTTGTCCCTTTAACAATCAAGAGGGTATCTCAGAACCCTTTAAGGAATTATCAAACAATTATTTCTTTAATCCATATTGAATTAACAGATTTATTATTCGGGGGTTCTATATTCGGGAAACCTAATCAGTAAGCTATCCTAAATAATTAAACATGCTTACTATGCCAATTTGATTAACATAAAAGTATAACAAGATCCATATTCATTTACACGGCTCTTTATCTTTAGCCAAACAATTATCAATTAATCCTAATTTTCATTCTTTACCGATTTTCATCAAGAACGAACAGCTAAAAAAATCAAGCATAACTATCAATCTATCGAGCAAAACAAGAGGCGATAACATATAATCGATATCAATTTATTTATCCAATTAAAATATGTATTATGTCCATTACATTATCATCTAGTGTGTTTAAACATGCTATCAATATAGTTGCACATAAAAGAAAAGAGAATCAAAGAATCCCCTACTAGAAATAGTTCCTCATGTTCTTTATCCACAAAAGAGGTCATGATCCTCCTCTTATAACAACTCCATCCACCCGAGGAGGCCACAATACAACCACCCCAACCAAACCCCAAGAAAAACCCCATTAGAAGCATGGATATTTCACTCTATAATATATAAATGAGAAAAAATAGATGATGATACCCAAAGGAACGACGATGAAACATACCTTATATCGAAGATTGATCGATACAGCTTGGTTGCATCAAAGTAGAGCGGAACCAATCCGAGGAGTAATGCTTGACTGTGTGACTCCTATGGGGCGGATTGAAAGGTTCTAGCATCTCATAGCCGAGAACAAAGAGTAAGAGAAAGGGAGGAAGATATCTCACCCCTTTTGAGGATTTAATGGGGCAACGGGTTATGATACGCTTAATTCCCCATTAAAAGCGGATCACAATAACCCATGAGTTTTGACCAAGTAAAAACATTCCAAGCCATGGGAATAATTAATATAGGATTTATGGCCTTTGAATATGCCTTTATAGTACGTAAAATAAGGCTTTATGTGCATTTTACATTAAAGGAAATGTCAGAGGGGCGAAAATGTAGGAAGCTGGAAACACTGTTCATAAACATCACCATTGTGGAAACACTGAACATAAACCTCACTGTTCTGGAAGCACTATACATAAACATCACCATTACTGTAAACCTACCGTTATTTTACCCCTACCATTACTATATACCTGATTTTATTATACACCTACCGATAGATGTAACACCCCAAGCTTCCATGGTACACTTTTCTTTGAATAATATAGCAGCGTGTGTTGTACGCAACCTCGAGTTCTAACACAACGCGACGAATTAATGTAGCTGTTATGGCTAGTAATACCGACCTTTTGAAATTATATAAATTTAAAATTTCATAATTGACTTCATTTTTGGATTTGAAATATCGAAATTAGCCTATGTTGAAATTTTTGTATTTTTCTGAGAACTTCCAATTTTCGATGAATAGTAAAAAATACATAAAAACATCATTTTTAATCAGAATAATTTATAGTGATAAATTATACTATTGAGTGGTTTTAATGTATAATTATAAATCAATTTTACAATTTTATCCAATGGTGGTCATTATAATTAATTTAATTTTGTAAATGGACATAAACAATTGTCAATCTTTTGATAGATATTGTTTCTTAAAAACACGCTATTTGTTTTGACAGCAAAAATAATTTTTAAATTAATTACTAAAATTTCTTTGTTTTGAATTTGGTAAAATGGTTTCCATATTTTGAATCAAAAGATCCAAATTAGCTAATTAATACACTTTTTTTGACATTATGAATAGTAACAACAGTAATTATCTTTAATTATTGTGATTAATTAGTAATCAGGTAGTTAAGGGTAATAAAATAATATCATTATAATAAAAAATGACCACAACATGTGTCCTAATGCTACATGTTTTGTCATGGCCGACCATGGGATTCCTTGTGCAAAAATTTGGGACACCATGGAATCACTTTTGGGTGATAGTGACATTTTATTATATTATTTTTTAAAGGGAAAGTATAACCAATGAATGAATCACCTAAGGAAAAAAATTTAGTTTTTTCTGTGTAAATGATCTCTTAGACTATAAATAGTCATTATAAATCTAAAAATATTTCCTACATCATGATATTTTTCTACAATTTTAGACATTAAATAAATTAAAATTTTATGACACCATGATGATGCAGCGATTACCTCATTAATTAACGATTTAAGTAAAATGAAAATATAATGTATAATCTATGACATACACTTGTCAAAAACATATAGAATTAGTAGAATTAGAACCCTTATCACCTTATCCTAGAAATATACAATTTTTTGACCTTTAAAATCTTAAACTCATTATATAATAATGTAAAATTTCTCGTCGTTCAAAGAGTGCCCCTCCTCTCCTCTTATAAAAGGCCTCCACCTCTACCACCTTATTAACACCTTCAAAGCCATTTTTCTCAGCCAACCTCTGCCGAAATACTATCTCAACATCCCTATCATACTCATAGAAGTATCACTTTGGGGAGATGTCTTCCCAAGGAAGCCTTTGACTCAAATCAAAAAGAGTTACCCTATTTTAAGCTAATGTCTTCTCTTATGTTATTTTGTTTTATTTTGCTTTCCCAACACCTTAAACTCATTTAATTCCTTTCTTTTTTAACAATAAAAATATACTAGGATATTTTTATTAGATGGATTTTATTTACACTTACACACACCTTCGTCTAATGGTTAAAGAACTTACTATTTCTGTGGGTGGCGAATTACTGCCTCACGAAACGATGATTGTTCAATCTTCTTTTAACACCTTTAGTGGTGGCCATTAATATTTCACTATATTTATTTATGATATATATTATGTTTATGTTTTTTTATGATTCTGTATTTTTCATTTATGGCATGCCTTTATTATTTCCATTATGGGTAAACGCGATAATTTCATTTTAGGAGGTGCGGACTACCACCCTCTCAAAGTGATTTGAATCATTAATGCCATATGTTGGATGTGTAAAGGATGGAGTAAATGATATTATATATGATATTTTTCTGGAATTTTAATACATCTTTATATCATTATTATTTCATTCCATTAAATATGAAATATAAATGAAAGTACCATTCATGCGTACGTACGGCTTACCGTCTCCATGAACAGTGCATTGCATTTCATATCTCTAAATGTTATGTAATATTATAAGTGCATATATTTACTAGATATATATGATATCTACATCATGAATATAATTTTGTATATAATGGATATTTTACCACATGAACAACTTGTAATTATAAGAAGTTTATTTTTTCACTCAAGTACCAAAGATCGACAAAACGACCGTTATTAACTTAAATAATTACATAATGTTCATAACATGGTAATAAGGGATATAAAAGGAATAATGAACTTAAAAAGGGTTCTTAAGAAATCATAAATTAACTCTAGTTTATTATTCGGAATGTTAAAGAATGGTTGAGTCAAGTCGAAGATGATGTAAGGGACTTCGTCTCAATCACCTTTCAGTGAGGCATATTTTGTTTTGCACAAAACATTTCTTTATACGGTGTATAAACCCATTTGACTTTTACTTTTATTCAAACGGAATATTTCTATATGAAGGGTTTTACTAAACGCCAAAAGGGATTTTTTTGTCATACGTATGTGGCGACAATGACTTCTCTGCCACTTTGACCATTATTTGAGTTTTGGCTTCCTCTACAAGCCATAACATTTTTTTAATTGAAAAATAAATACCATGTTTTACATTTCCTTTATTTTGGAATTGAAAATGGATTTTATAATTCTTTTATTAAATCAATGTGTGTATTCTTATCTTGTGATTGAAATGTGGAAATGTTATGTTTCATTTATGCATGTTTTATGTGATACGAATATGTTATGGTTTATGATATGTTAAAAATTGTTCATATGAGGAATGAATTTGACTTAATAAGTGATGGGTGGAGCTGGCTATAGCTCCACGATGCATCGGTAGGTATCATGAGACAAACTAGTGTCTTAGAAAGAGGTCTTGACCAAATCTTATTTGTAGTCTTGGCACGAGGCCTTGGCTACGTAGTTATGATAGTCTGGCATTATAAATTCTGTTATTATGAAAGTGGTTATTGATATTTCATGTGATTATTCGACTAGTTTAATATCCATGTGACTATTTAAATGGCATTACATCAATTTATTTTTCCATATTATGCTGAATATCAAGTTTAAAAGGCTTTTGTTTTAGCTATACATTGTCTTAAATTCTTATGTTTATTTATAAAAGTTTCCATTGTATTGTGATCCTTACTGATCATCTGATCTCACCCCTTTCTATGTTTTATTTTCCCAGGATGTGAAGAAGTATTTTATGAATGACCTGTAGGGATAGTATGATGGTTAATGAAGACAAGATGTTGCTATAGTTTTTCACTTTATGATGTTATGTAAGATTTATGAATTCATCTAGTGTTTCCAAGGATACTAAACTAATCGGTCTTTTGAGACTTGATATTTTGTGATCATGCCAATGTTACATAATAATGCACTGACTCTGGGTAACTGGGGTCAGGGCATTACAGTTGGTATCAGAGAACGTTTTGTACTAACCTTGGAAGCTAGATTTAGATAAACTCTGATTAAAGAACATATCCCTAAGAAAGTCTTTGAGGATTAGTATAGAAGAACATCCTAGAATTTTGGTATTATAGTTATTTTGTGAGTTTTCCGAGAAATACATCCATGTCTCGATACGAGCAGGTAGAGGCAGCTCTGGTCCAGATATACCTAGGGCTAAAACCCAAAAACACCGATTTTCTAGACTGGAATGGGAACTGGTGCACGACAAAGGGCCTTATTGCACTCTTGGTTACGACACTCCCAGGAGATATGCTTAGGATAATTATCATTTTCGTTACAAACCATTATGAAGGGTTTATGAGTATATAAATCCTCAAAGAAAACATTTTTATGATTATGGATTATATCCATAAATAGTTCAATTTATGTTCAGTGTTTTGTATGTTTGTTATTATGTATTTCAATTTATAAAATAATATAGTTTATTACATTGTTTATAAATGGCACCTAGTGGAAGGAATGAAAACCATATAAATGCACACACTCCATGTAGGGATTTCCCTCTTGCCCAAGAAAATTATAGTGGAGTTGGTGATACAACTGGTGCTGATGAACTTATCACCGTACTGGGAAAACTCACTCAGGTTATGAATTATAACCTTACTAGTATGGAGAACCCTAATCCACAATGTGGAGGATCACTGTTAGATAGTTTCATGAGGAAACTACCACCAATATTTAATGGGGTAGAAATCCATTAGTAGCTGATAAATGGATAAACTCCTTAGAGAAAATATTTCATGCCTTGGGGAGTAGCAAAAGAGAGAAAGATGTCATGGCAGTTTACCGCCTCACTGGAGATGCCGATCAATTGTGGTCGCTGATTCGAAACACAAAGGAAGATGAAGAAGTATCAAGTATGGAATGAAGGGAGTTTAAAGAAATTTTCATAGAAAAATAATTTCCGTATGAACATCGAGAAGATATGGAAAGGCAATTTCTGAGTCTGAGACAGAAGGAGGATGAGAATGTCACAAAGTATGAGGCTAACATTACAAGGTTAGTGAGGCATACACTAGATTACATATGTAACCCATGAAGTAAGATTAATCATTTCTTTGATGGGTTAAAGCCTTTTCTTCGTCGAGCATTATTCTCAAAAACCTTATCGTCATAAGAAGATATTGTCTTGTGTGCTATCAAGAAGGAAAAGGAATTCTCTAAGTCTTATGATTTTAAAGAAAATCTAGATAAGAAGAGATCTTGTGATCAATCTAGAAATGGAAATAAGGGGAAGAATGGAAAAGTTTAAAATTAGTCTTGCAGTAAATGTGGGAAGAAACACCCTGGTACTTTCTTGAAGGGAATGGGAGTCTGTTACAAGTGTTGTGAAAAAGGCCACAAAGATCATGATTGCAAGGGAAAGAGAGTTGCTGTCAATGGGGAATGCTATAATTATAGAGAAATGGGACATTATGAAAATGAATTTCCTAAGCGTCAGGGGAGCATACCTCAGAAGAGGCCAAGGGATCAAGGACAATATTATGCTATCACTACTGCTGAGGTTGAAGCTCCGAAAGAGGTGGTGGCAGGTAATTTAATGGTTTCCTCATGCTTAGAAAATGCATTATTTGATTATGGATCATCGCAATATTTCATATATTCCTAGTTTTCTAAGAAAATTAGATATTTCATATTTGATTTAATAAGAGAATTGTCAGTCAAAACTCCTAAGGGAAGTATCATTACTACAATGTTTTGTCAATCAGTCCCCATTAAGGCATATAAATGTTTTTTATCTACTGATCTCATCGTCATACCCGTGATTATATTTGATATAATCCTCATAATGGATTTGATTTCAGACCACGATGCGAAGATTTATTGTAAAAAGAAGGAGGATACGATTTTTATGATGATGATAAAGAACACCTTATCTTTAGAAAAGAATCATCACCACCTAATTCTTATCTAGATCCACCCCTAGTGGGTCAACTAAATTCAATTATCAGGGAGGAAGAGAATGAAATAAATGTGGGTGAGGGAAGGCATGTTAAAATAAAGGATGTACCTATTGTGAGAGAATATGTAGATGTGTTTCCAGAAGATTTACCTGGACATCCTCCATAACGAGAAGTTGATTTTTCCATTGATTTACTTCATTGATCAAGGCCTATATCGAATACCCCTTATATAATGGACACTGTGGAATTAGTTTAACTAATGATAAAACTAGAGTAATTGAGTAATAAGGGATTTAATCACCCTAGTGTTTCTCCATGGGGATCCCCTGTCCTTTTTGTTATTAAAAAAGATGGATCTATGAGGTTGTGCATTGACTACAGGGAGATCAATGCTATAATAATAAAGAACAAGTATCCCCTACCTTGCAATGATGATTTATTTGACCAACTGCATGGAGCTCAATATTTTCAAAGATTGACCTTCGATCTGGATACCATCAGTTATGTGTGAAGAAGGAAGACATTCCAAAGATGGAATTTCAAACCAGGTACGAGCATTACGAGTTTACAATAATTCCTTTTGTATTGACTAATGAACCCTCTATATTCATGTATCAAATGAATAGAGTTTTCAAGGAATATGTCGATGAGTTTTTGGTGGTATTTATTGATGATATCTTGGTATACACCAAAAGCTACGAAGATCATGAAAATCACTTGCGCATTATTCTAAAGACTATTTGAAGACATGAATTATATTGGATGTTTAGCAAGTGTGAATTCTGGCTTCAAGAGATTTCTTTTCTTGGCCATATTTTCACCAAATATGGAATCTCTGTTGATCCTTCTAAGACCAAGGTAATCCATGAATGGCTAGAACCAACGAGTATAACTAAGGAATGCGTTATTATTGGTGTGACAGGTTATTATCAACGTTTCGTCCAGAATTTTTCTCGGTTGGCTAACCCATTAACAAAGCTCACATGTAATGGGGTCAAATTTTTTTGGGAAAAAGTGTGTGAAGAAAGTTTTGAAGAACTGAAGAGAAGATTTTTCAATGCTTCTATATTGACTCTACCATCAGGGAATGATGGGTTCATTATTTATAGTGATGCATCAAAGAACGGACTTGGTTGCGTCCTTATGCAGAATGATAGGGTCATTGCCAATGCATCACGACAGCTAAAAATTCATGACAAAAAATATCCTACTCATGATCTCAAGTTAGCTGCTATAATATTTTCCTTGAAGATATAGAGAAATTATCTCTATGGTGAAAAATGTGAGATATATTGTTATCACAAGAGTTTGAAGTATATTTTCTCACAAAAATAACTCAACATGAGGCAATGGAGATGGCTTGAAATACTCAAGGATTATGATTTCATGATACACTACCACCAGGGGAAGGAAAATAAAGATGAAGATGCTTTGAGTATAAAAGATCATGGAGTTTTGAACATGATGAGAGTTGAAAGGGATCCAATTTTCATGGATCTTGTAAAGATGGATATGGGAATCGCCATGGAAGGTGAAACATCAAATCTTTTTCAAATGGTTTCCAAACCATCTTTACTAGAAATGATAATGAGTTCTCAGGCCGATGATGAAAAGATGAAAAAGAAGATTAAAGCTGTGAATGATCGGCGATTTAGTGACATTGTGTATGCAGATGGAATTTTGAAATTTGGGAGGAGACTCTGTGTTCTCTATATACCTGATTTAAAGAGGGAATTGTTGGATGATGCTCATAGTTCTAATTTCTTTATACACCCTGGGAGGACCAAAATGTATATAGATTTAAAGGTACATTTTTGGTGGGTCAACATAAAGAGGGAGATTGCTGATTTTGTGTTAATATGTATGGTTTGTCAACAAGTGAAAGCTGGAAGGCAATAGCCTGGCGGAGTATTGCAACCTCTTCACATACCTGAGTGGAAATGGGATAATATTATGATGGACTTTCTCATGGGACTACCAGAGACTCCTGGAATGAATGAGGCAATATGGGTCATTGTTGATCATCTCACAAAGTCAGTACATTTTCATGCTATAAGAGAAGACCTACCACTTGAATGGATAGCAAGGATATATATTAATGAAGTTGTGAGACTTCATGGAGTACCCCTATCTATTGTTTCTGATCGTGATCCCTGTTTTACATCAAGATTCTGGAAAATTATACAGAAATTCATAGATACTGAACTTCGTTTAGGAATTACCTACCACCCTTAAACAGATGGACAATCAGAATGGACTATTCCAAACATATAAGACATGTTGAGATCATACTCACTTGACTTTCAGGGTGTGTGGGATCAATACTTACCTCTGGTAGAATTTTTATACATTAATAGGTTCCATTCAAGTATTCATATGGCACTATATGAAGATTTATACGGAATGAGATGTCGCACACCAACCTGTTGGGATGACGTTGGTGAAAGAAAACTTGTATTCCTTTAACATGTTGAGGAAACGATGGAAAAGGTGAAGGTAATTCAAAACCACATCAAAGCAGCTCAAAGTAGGCAGAAGAGATAAGCTGATAACCGAAGTAAGGATTTGTAATTTCAGGTAGGAGATCATGTTTTCAGGATGGTATCTCCATGGAAGGGAGTTATATGATTCGGTAAGTAGGGGAAATTAAGTCCCAGGTACATCGGACCATTCAAAATTCTAGAACGAATTGGGGCTGTAGCGTACCATTTGGAAATGCCTCAAAGTCCCTCAAAAGTTCACAATCTGTTCCACGTATCACTATTGAGAAAATACATGCCCAACCCAATGCATGTACTCACCAATGAGGAATTAGAACTGGAATCCGATCTTTCTAATTGCGAAGAGCCTGTCAGGATTCTGGATATGAGAGAACAAGTGCTGAGAAACTGGACGACTCATCTGGTAAAAGTTTTATGGAGGAACCATAAGATGGAAGAGACAACGTGGGAAACCGAGGAACTTATGATGAAGAACCACCCAAGTATTTTTATTCAGTAATATTATAGAAATTTCGAGGATGAAAATATTTGACGGTGGGGAGAATGTTACACCCCAAGCTTCCATGGTATACTTCTCTTTGAATAATAGAGCAGCATGTGTTGTACAGAACCTTGAGTTCTAACACACCGCGACCAATCAAAGTAGTCATTATGAATAGTAATACCCACCATTTGAAATTATATAAATTTTATATTTCAGAATGGACTTCTTTTTTTATTCAGAATTTCGAAATTAGCCTATGTTGATTTTTTTGTATTTTTCCGAGAACTTCCAATTTTTGATGTATAGTTAAAAATACTTAAAAACAACATTTTTAATCAAAATAATTTATAGTGATAAATTATACTATTTAGTGGTTTTAAAGTATAATTAGAATATAATTTTACCATTTTATTCAATTGTGGTCATTAGAATTAATTTAACTGTAAAATTGGACATAACCAATTGTCAATCTGTTGATATATATTGTTTCTTAAAAACATGCTATTTTTTGACAGCAGGAATAATTTTTTAATTAATTACTACAATTTCTGTGTTTGGAATTTTGTAAAATGGATTCTATATTCGGAATTAGAAGTTCCAAATTATGTAATTAATACACTTTTGTTTTTTTACATTATTAATAGTAACGACGGTTATTATCTTTAATTATCGTGATTAATTAGTAAACAGGTAGTTAAGGACGATAAAATAAAATCATAAAAATAATAAAACGACCCCAACATGTGTCTTAATGATACTGGTTGTTTCATGGAAGACCATGGGATGCCTTGTTCCAAAACTTGGGACACCATGGAATCACTTTCAGGTGATAGTGACATTTTATTATATTATTTTTTTAAAGGGAATGTAAAACCAATGTATCTATCACCCAAGTAAAAAAATTTAGTTTTGTCTGTGTAAATGATCTCTTATACTATAAATAGTCATTACAAAGCTAAAAGTATTTCCCACATCATGATATTTTTTAAATAATTTTTATACATTAAATAAAATTAATTTTTTATGACACCATGATGATGCATCGATTACCTCATTAATTAATGATTTAAATAAAATGAAAATATAATGTAATATATAAGACATATACTTGTAAAAAAACATATTTATTGAGTAGATTTATAACCCTTATCACCTTATTCTCGAAATATATAATTATGGGACCTTTAAAATCTGAAACTCATTATATAATAATGTAACATTTCATGACTGTCCAAGAGTTCCCCTCCTCTCCTCTTATAAAAGGCCGCCACCTCTACCACCTTATTCATACCTTCAATGACATTTTATCAGACAACCTCATCCCAAATAATCTTTCATCTTCCCTCTATTACTACTAGAATCCTCACTTTGGGAAGAAGTCTTATCAAGGAATCCTTTTGGTCAAATCAAAAAGAGTTACCCGATTTTATGGTAAAGTCTTCTCTTATGATTTTTTGTATTATTTTGCTTATCCTACCCCTTAAACACTTTTAATTAATTCCTATTTTAACAACACAAGTATCTTCAATATACTAGGATGTTTTTATGAGATGGATTTCATTTACACTTACAAACACCTTCGTCTAATGGTAAAAGAACAAACTGTTTCTGTGGGTGGCGAATTACAGCATCCTGAAATGATGATTGTTCAATATTCTATTAACACCTTTAATGGTGGCCATTAATATTTCACTATATTTATTTACGATATATATTATTTATATGTTTCCTTATGCTTCTATATTTTTCATTTATGGAATTCCTTTATGATTTCCATTGTTGGTAAGTGCGATAATTTCATTTTAGGAAATGCGGACTACCGCCCCCTCAAAGTAATTTGAATCGTTAATGCCATATGGGGGACATGTAAAGGATGTTGTAATTGATATTATATATGATATTATACTATAATTATAATACACCTTTATATTATTATGAATTCATTCAATTAAATATGAAATAGAAATTAAAGTAGCGTTCATGCGTACATACGGCTTACCGTCTCTATGAACGGTGCATTTCATTTTTTCCTCTAAATGTTATATAATATTCTAAATGCATATATATATAGGATATATATGATATATATGATATGTAAATAATGGATATAATTCTATAAATAATGGATATTATACCACATGAACAATTTGTTATTATAAGAAGTTTCATTTTTTACTCAAGTACCAAAGATCGACAAAACGACCGTTATTAACATAAATAATTACATAATGTTCATAACATGGTAATAATTGATATAAAAGAAATAATGAACTTGAAAAAGGTTCTTAAGAAATTATAAATTAACTCTAGTTTATTATTCAGGAGGTTAAAGAACGATTGATTCAAGTCGGACACAAGGTAATGGACTTCGTCTCAATCTCCTTTCATTAAGGAATATTATGTTTTATACACAACATTCCTTGACAAGTTGTATAAACCCCGTTGAAATTTAATTTTATTCAAAAGGAATATTTTTATAGGAATCATTTTACTAAACAACAAAAGGGAATGTTTTTTTGTCATACGCATGCGGCGACAACGTCATCTCTACCACCGTGACCATTATTTGAGCTTCATTTTCCTCTACAAGCCATAAAGTTTTTAAAAATGAAAAATAAATACCATGTTTACTTTTCATTTATTTTGGTATTTAAAATGGTTTTGATAATGTTTTATTATATTGATGTGTGTATCTATATCTTGTTATTGAAATGTGGAAATGTTATGATTCCTTTATGCATGTATTATGTGATACGATTATGTTATGGTTTATGATATGTTTAAACCTATTCATATGAGGAATGAATTGGGCTTGATATGTGACAGGTGGAGCCCGCTATAGCTCCTCGATGCATAGGTAGGTCACATGAGACAAACTAGTGTCTTGGAATGAGGCCTTCACAAAATCTTATTTGTAGTCATGGCACGAGGCCTTGGCTACATGGTTATGATAGTCTGGCATAATGAATTCCATTATTATGAAAGTGGTTATTGATATTTCATGTGATTATTCAACTAGTAGAATATCTAGGGGACTATGTAAATGGCATTACTATATTTTATTTTTTCCATATTATGCTGAATTTCATGTTTAAAAGGCTTTTTTAGCTATAAATTGCCTTAAATGTTTATGTTTATTTATGAATGCTTTCACTATATTGTTATCCTTACTGAGAATCTGAGCTCACCCCTTTCTATGTTTTATTTTTCCAGGATGTGAATAGGTATTTTATGAATGACCTGCAGGAATAGTTTGAGGGGTTATAAAGATAAGATGTTGTTGTAGTTTTTCACTTTATGATGTAATGTAAGACTTGTGAATCTATCTAGTGTTTCCAGGCTGCTAAAATAATCGGTCATTCGAGACATGATATATTGTGATCATGCCAATGTTACATAATAATGCACCGACTCTGGGTAACTAGGGTCGTGGTGTTACAATATACCTCTTTGTTAGAACACTGTTCATAAAACCTCACCGATAGAACTGTTCACTGAACCTAACTGATAAAACTGTTCACTGAACCACACTGATAGAACTATTCACAAACCACACTGATAGAACTATTCACTAAACCTCATTGATAGAACTGTTCACAAAACATCACAAATAAAAATATTCACAAAACTGCACCAACAGAACTGTTCTCAAAAAATCACCGATAGAACTGTTCACAAACCTTACCGATAGAACTGTTCAATGAACCTCACCGATGGAACTGTTCACAGAACCTCACCGATAGAAATTTTGACTAAACCTCAATGATATAACGATTCACTGATCCTCACCGATAGAAATGTTCACAAACCTCACTAATAAAACTGCTCACTGAACCTCACCGATAGAACTATTCACAAAACCTCACCGATAGAACTGTTTACAAAACCTCACTGATAGAACTGTTCACAGAACATCATTGATAGAACTATTCACAAACCACACCAATAGAACTTTTCACAGAACCTCACTGATAGAACTATTCACTAAAACTCACTGACATAACATTGTTCACTATACCTCACCGATATAACTGTTCACAGAACCTCACTAATAGAACTGTTTACAAAACCACACCGATAGAGCACTATTCACCTACCGTTATAGGTTACCGATGTAACTGTTTAGCGATGGAACTATTCACAGAAATGAAAATTTGGAAAAGTGTTGGGGATAAGTCACCTTGACCTCCCGGAACACCTCAAAGACCAAATTTTCACAAAGTAATGGACCATAGAGGTCTGATCCTTACATAAGATACCTATCAAAACATTCTCATCCTTGGGAATTCAAAACCCACCTAGAGAGAAAAAAACAAGATCCTAACAACCTCCCATCGAGATACCTCTAAAATGAGGGCAAGCCACAAAATCAACAAAAGAACTTCATAAATAAAACCTGAATGATTTATCCACAAAGGTAACATCATTAAATGAAAAGAGATAAACATCAAACAACTCTGGGTACTGAGCATGTATATGTGACTCACGTTCCCAGGTACTCTCTTCCATGCCACTGTGTTTCCACACGACACTAACTAAGGTAATAGAACACTCGTGAAACACCTCTTCCTTACAGTCTTTGATCTCCTTAGGTCGCTCCTCTAAGGTTTCATCATCATCAACATCGATCTCTTCCCAATCGATGATGTGAAAGTCATCATGAAGATAACATCGGAGCTGTGATACATGGAAAACATCATGAATCCAACTCATCTGAGGGTGAAGTTCTACTTGATACTCCACGGCTCCAACACGAGCTAACACCTTGAAAGGACTATAAAAAAGGGGATAAATATTACTTCCATGACCAAACCTTCATTTCCCATGACGGGGATTCACCTTTAGAAACACATGATCCCCAACATTAAACTCCAAAGGACTCCTCCTTTGATCAGCATATAATTTGTGATGGTCTCGCGCCCTCTTCATCCTCTCGCGAATCACATTGACCATCTTTATTTAATTCTGCACTAGTTGAGGTCTGAGAATTGATGACTCTCGGACCCCAGTCCAACACAACAGATAACGGCAGGGCCAGCCATACAAGGCTTCAATTGGTGCCATACCTATGGTGGAGTGAAAATTATTATTGTAAGTGAACTCCACCATGGGTAAGGGTCTCATCCATGAACCTCCAAATTCAAGAACACAAGAGCGTAACATGTCTTCAAGATTATGTATGGTTTTCTCTGTCAGACCATCTATTTGAGGATGAATAGTATTGCTAAGGCATAGTTGAGAACCAAAATCATGATGGAGACCTCTCCACACCGTAGAGGTAAAACGAGGATCTCAATCAAAAATGATCATCCTAGGGACTCCTGAAGACTCACCACCTCCTCTAAATACTGCCTTGACAAAACATCCACTGAGCTCGACTCCTTGATCTCTATGGAGTAGGCCGATTTTGTTAAATGATCCACAACCACCTAAACAACATCATGTCCTCCTAGTTCTCAAGGTAAACCAGTAAAAAATTCCATTGAGATTTCCTTCCACTTCCATTGAGAAATATCTAATGGCTGGAGAAGACCACCAGGAACACGGTGTTCAGCCTTCACCTTCTAGCAGACTAAATATCGAGACTCAAACTCTTCTACTGTATGCTTCAGCCTAGAAAACCAAAACTGACTCCTCAAGTATCAGTATATCATTTTCATTCTAGGATGTACTATTAAAGGAAACTACAAAACTCATTGAGAATTGTCTCACACATCTTAAAGGGAACAGAAATCCTTCCATGATACAACAATTGGTGTTGTTCATCCTCCGACCAACCATCAGGGGCCTCACCACAAACAACTCGGTCTCTCCAAAACTCCACCTCCAGATCTCCCAATAGGGACTCTTCCAACTTCTACATTAGAGATGACTATACCATTATCTCAAAAAATGAGCTCAATGCCCAAATTCCCCCATATCAAGATGTAATGCTAACAGTTCTTCCATTACTCTCCAAGAATCACTGGATTCGTGCACAGCATCACTACATGACCTTTGACTCAGCACATTAGCTACAACATTCCCTTTTCCAGGTGTATATGATATTTCGAATTTCCATTCTTGTAATAACTCCATCTACTAACGTAGTCCTATGTTCAAGTACCACTGGGAGAAAACATACGTCAAACTCTTATAATTGGTGAAAACCACAATACGCTCACCATTGAGGTAATGCCTCCAAATCTTCAGTGAAAACACCATGGATTCCAACTCAAGATTGTGAGTGGCATAGTTATGTTAATGGGGACGCAACTACTAAGACCCATAAGAAACAAATAACCTCTGTTGCATGAGAACACAGCCTAAACCCAAATGTGATGCATCGTAGAAAACATCAAAATGAACTCCCTCAGCTAGAAGACAAATGACATGATCACTTACTAACTTCTCCATTAGATACTCAAAATCTTATTGACACTGATCAATCGATATGAATTCTCGATCATTACTAGTCAAATATGTTATAGGAGTCTCAACTCATGAGAAATTTTCTATGAACCTCCAGTAGTAGCATGTGAGACCAAGGAAACTTCGCACCTCTGACAATGTCTTGGGGGCTACCCAAGATAAAACTGTGTCAATCTTTGATGGATCCACAACTACTCCTGGTTAGGACAAAACATGCCCCATGAAACATACTTCTCAAACCAAAAACTCACATTCCGGAATTTTCCCAAATGGCTAATGTTGACGAAGAACTCCTAAAACAGCTTGTAGATAATCTGCATGCTCCTCTTCAGATTTAGAGTACCCAATGATGTCGTCGATTAAAACTACCACAAAAAAGTCCATGACCTCATGAATCTCATCATTCATCAATTGAAATAATATAACTGGGGCATTCGTCATGCCAAAAGTCATTAGAACGAACTCATAATTCCTATGAAGACAATTAAAAGCAGTCTTCAAGATATCTGCATCCTTCACAAACATCTGATGATAGCCCGACATCAATTCGATCTATGAGAGCCAACTTGCACCCTTTAGTTGTTTGAATAATTCATCAATACATGGAATAGGATAGTGATACTTTATTGTAAATTTTTTAAGCGATGAAAATCGACACTCAACTGAAAAATACCATCAAACTTCTTCACAAACAAAACAGGTGCACCCCCGGTGACACACTTGGCCGAACCAAACCACACTATAATAGACCATAAAGCTATATATGTAGCTCTAATTACTCAATAGGGAACATCCTATATGGACACATAGAGATAGGATACGCTATTGGCTATAGCTCGATCCCAAAATCTATCTCTTTTCGAGGGGTTAATTCTATATCCTCTTCTGGAAAGACATCAGGGTACTCCTCTATGACCCTAGGAAACGCCCAATGCTAAACATCTAAAGAACTAAACATCATCCCAGCCATCATTGATGATAATGATGGAATGTCCCTATGACCCATTTGATGGTCTCACTCACCAACAAACACCACATGATCTGCATTCTCACCTATAAAAAAAACATTCTTCTTCAAGCAATCCACGATAGCCTGCACCAAATACAACCAATCCACACCTTGGATGAAATCATATGGTTGTATTCGTGAACATATGAAATCTCCCCATGAGAGGGGTTTCCCCATCAGTAGCTCAAAATCGCTACATACTTCAGACAAGTCAGCTCGACCTCCAACTGGCGTAGTCAACGCCAAGGGCATTGGAATCCTCTCTACCTTCACATTAGAAAGCATGGGCAAGTGAAGTTGATACGAAGGAGTGTGTCTCTCTTGAATAAAACAAGGCATACACTAAGATCGAAAACAAACAAAGGGTACCTTGAACGATGTCTGGATCTCCTGGGGCTGGCAACGCTAGAGCATGAAGCTGACCACGACCTCATCCACGACCACTATGACTCTGAGGATGACCACCACCACGACTGCACTCTACTCTAAGAGGATGGGGAGCATCATGGTGATGTCCTGTGCCTGCCCCATCTAACCTCTGCTAATCTAAAGCTGGTCAAACTGGCTACTGATGTCTCTGCTGGAACTACCTCAACAAAGGAACCTAGAGCATAGCACCTGGTGCACGATGACCATTCTGAATGGTTGGGCACTCTCGCTGCTGATGGCTATGACCACCAGAAGAAAAAAAAGCGTTGGATCCATTGGTATAGGCCTGAGAGTTGCTACCGTTGGAGAGACATGATGTGAAGTGCTGGGATCTACCCCCATCTAAACGGAAACTCTTCCGCCCCTAAAACTGAGAACCCTGGACCACAACTCTTCTTCGTGAGGAATCAGGATGATTCCACTCTCATGATGATCTGGTATGGTCCAAAATCCTCTCGACTACCTCTCCCTCACCAGTACCTCAAGATATTTTTTCATCATAAATTGGGTGACATTGTGCTAGATCTCTGGACGTAAAGCCTCCTCGAAAGTCTCTCCCTTGCCTCCTCATCTGGTTACAGGTCCGAAGCATATCGTAAAAGGTTTTTGAAATAGATTCCAAACTCGCGAACTTTGGAGCTCCCCAGTCAAAATGTAGGAAGCTCCTGGTGACTGGACGTCTTCACAGTCGAAGAAAGAACCTCGACTCTAAACATGTCTCAGTACTCCTCCCATGAGATAGCAGACTCCTCACGATCCCCGAGGAACAAGAACCACCACTGCCTCGTTCTTCCACATAGAATCATCAAAACAAAGGACACTCAGTGCTGCTTCCAAGCACAGATCGAACTAATGTCGATCTCAACCTCCTCTAACCTGTCTTCTGTGACTGCATCTGAAATGGAGCCCTCGTACTTCTGCAGACTTTGGTGCTAAAAGTCTCAGAGTTTCTTCCTCCATGTGTCATCGTCATCAACCTCTACCCTATGATGATATGCTAGAATAGCCTACTTGTCATTTTTTATGAAAACCTGACGAGGACATTGGCTTAGAGCCATACCTGTAAAATAACAAACCGTTAGAGCTCCTAAACCTAGAATATGGAAGAATCAACATTAATTAATTAATTATTTTCTTTCATTCATTTTAGGTTAACCTATCCCATGTTCTACCAATTCAAACATAGGAAAAAAGAAGAATGATGCTGGATCCTTTCATAGGTCTCTACCCTGCAACTAGTATCACCTTGTTTAGTATCCATTGTAACCTTAAATGTCCATACATTAGATCATAGGGGGCCCTAAATGAATATGTCTCAGTTGGTCTCTAGTGTTTACCTCAATTTCTAATCATGAATGAAACCATTTCCCGACAAACCCATGCAGCCTCACTTGTGCCTAACTAAAAACTCAATCCTATCCCTCAACCAGACCTCTGATACTACTCTGTCATGATCCCATCCCCACAATGTGTACCCCTCTTATGCCGATAATGTGAGAAGGGAGATAATGACCCCAGAGTCCCACCTCCAGTATACCCTGGGTTGAGGACTAGCACCGAGGGTATAAAAACACACAAATGTGAGGCATTACCCTCTAAGAAAACACATGCAGAAGAGAGAGATAAGATGGACACCAACAAACTCCAAATCAGATAGAAATATAAATTAAAACCGAAGTACACATATGAAATATCATGCAGAAGTAATAAAACTGAATGTGGGAAAAAATACAAGTACCCAAAAGAAAGTGCAACCCCAAACTAGTAAACACCAGCCTGATCTCGAACCTGCTCCAAGTGACCTGAAAAAAAGTTTATAAATACATAGGGTGTGTGTAATAGTATACTCAGTAGGATCCTCCCTGAAGCCTCTCATGCAAATTTAATGAAATCATGCTAATGAACATTGAAAAACAAGTGAAACTAACTCATCACCTAATAAGTATACTATGTTCCCAACCACACCATGACTACTATCACCAAGTAACGCATACATGAATATACCATATATTAAATAATATCAAGGGTACCCCACTAATACTTCCCCACTAGTTTTCTACTTTTCCCTAACATCGTACGTCTTGAGAATCTCTCTCCAAAAAGAATTGCCCGCAGTCACCTTGGCAATGCACCCCAAAATAAACCTTGTGGACGAAATCCACCACATCCACACACTGAAGAAACGAGGTAGTTTTATGGAGTCACCATAGCTCGCATAACTTGTATCATTCATCGGGTATTATACCTCAATCCATTACAGCCCATTCACCGAGTACGGATCCTCAAGCTATCACAGCCTATACACGTTACACCTATAATAGTCCATAGAAATCTATATCGTTAATATATGTGTGTGAATAAACAGAAGCCATTACAGCCCTATACACACATATATAGGGAAAACTAACCAATGTGTCTGCCATCACAAATAAATACCTAGAGTAGAGAGATGGGCCAAATGGGATAGTCAGCCATCCATCCTCCCATCATAATGTTGAGGAAAACACCCCCCATAGCTCAGAATCCCCGGGGTGTCAGTTTCCATTACTAACAGGGAATAGTAGCATATAAAAACAAAACAAGTACATGATATACTATAACTCACAACCACAATATTGAGTAACTTAGTCTTAGATACAACTGCAGCTAACATCTCTCAGACTCCAGGCTACTGCTTCGAAAACTAGGTATCGTATTAGCACACAACCATTTAAAGAGCATTATTAGATTTATTAATTCCCTTTTAATTGGTTCCAGCTTATGTTAATTAATTATTTAAATATTAATTAATTATGAAAAATCCCACATTAAATTTCATCAGCATCACACCCAAGTCAACTGTTCCTTCAATATTAAAACCTCATCATTTTGTCCTAGTAACTCCATCCCCATCGACTTACATCATTTTTTGAATTATTCATTATATAATTACGTTACCTCATTCCCATGCATTGTAGGAAAACATTCTATGCTAGTAAACACAAGGGGGATCAACATGGTGAGTAGATATACTACCCATCGAGTCATTGCTTCTTATAGAAAGAGAATAAACCCATCATTACTTGATAAGCTAAACACGGGAAGAAGGTGGCATACCACATGTGTCATTTCCTCTTTCGGAAGGAGGATAAGTAAGTTCAGCTGCCTTGAGTAGTGGAGAAAAGTAATGTAGATAAACAATGAAATGAATAATCAAGTATCTGACAATCAAATCCATCCCATTCTATCATCCCTAGTGTCCTCCATGACACCCACACGCATAAGACAATGTATCTCACCACTCTAGGTGTCATCTATATCACAACCAAAAGCCTCCAAGCCCCCACATATCCCAATGTCCATCCAGGATCACATCATAACAGAAGCAGTAGGAAAACAAAATACACATCAATTGGGCTCCTGACTCTTTAACAATCAAGAGGATAACTCAGAACCTTTTGAATAATTGTCAAACAATTAGTTCTTTAATCCATCTTGAATTAACATATTTATTATTCGTAGGTTCCAAATTCGGGAAACCTAAAATTTAATCTATAATAAATTATTAAACATGCTTACTGCTTAAATTTGATTAACATCGAATTACATCAAGAACCAGATTCGTTTACATGTCTCTTTATCTTTTTCCAAACAAATATAAATTAATCATAATTTACATTCATCACTGATTTCCATCAGGAATGAATAGCTAAGCAATGCAAGCATAGATATCACACTATATAGAAAAACAAGAGTCCATAACATATGATCGATATAAATTTATTTATCCTATTAAAATATCTATAATTTCAATTCCCTTGTCATCCAATGGGATTAAACATGTTATCAATATAGTTTCTTGTAAAATAAAAGAGAAGCAACAAATCCCTCACCTTAAACAGTTCATCACGTTCTTTATCCACTCAATGCATCACGATCCTCCTCTCGCGACGACTGCATCCACCCGAGGATGCCACATTATGACCACACCAACCAAACCCCAAGAAAAAAACCATTAGGAGCAAGGAGATTGCATGATATAATATGGAAAGGAAAAACAGGAGAAGTTGATCCCAAAAGGAACGATGATGAAACATACCTTATATCAGTGATTGATCGATACAGCTTGGTTGCCTCAAAACAGAGCGGAACCAATCCAAGGAGTAAATTTTAAATGTGCAACTACAAACAGGAAGGATTAAATGGTTCTAGAATCTCATAGCCTAGAACAAAGAGGAAGAAAAATGGAGGAAGATATCTTGTCCCTTTTGATGATTTAATGGGTCGACAATTTAAGATACGCTTAATTTCCCATTAAAAGAGGATCATATTAACCCACGCATTTTGACCATGTTAATAAATCCCGAGCCATATGAATAATTAATATGGGGTTTATGGCCTTTTAATTAGCATTAAGAGTCCTTAAAATAATCCTTTAAATGCATTTTACATTAAAGGAAATTTGAAAGGGGCGAATATGTAGGAAGCTGGAAATAGTGTTCATAAACCACACAGTTCGGGGAACACTGTACATAAACCTCACCTTTCTGGAAACACTGTACATAAATCTCATCGTTACTATACACCTACCGTTACTATACACCTACCATTTCTATACACCTACCATTACTCTACACCTACCGATAGAGATACTGATAGACTACACCGTTAGGACACTGTTCACAAAACCTCACATAAAGAACTCTTAACTAATCCTCACCGATAGAACTATTCACTAAACCTCACTGATAGATCTGTTCACAAACCTCACTGATAGAACTGTTCACTAAACCTTACAAATAAAATTGTTCACAAAACATCACCAATAGAACTGTTCACAAATCCTCACAGATAGAACTATTCACAGAACCTCACCGATAGAACTGTTCACAAACCTCACCGATTGAACTGTTCACAGAACCTCACCAATAAAATTGTTCACAGAACCTCACTGATAGAACTATTCACTAAACCTCACCAATAGATCTGTTCACTGAACCTCACTGATAGAACTATTCACAAAACCTCGCCAATAGAACTGTTCACAAAACCTCACCGATAGAACTGTTCAAAAACCTCACCGATAAAACTGTCCACAAACCTCACTAATAGAACTGTTCATAAAACCTCACCGATAGAAATGTTCACTAAACATCACCTATAGAACATTGTTCACTGAACCTCACCAATAAAACTGTTTACAAAAGCTCACCGATAGAACTGTTCACAAAACCTCATTGATAAAACATTGTTCACCTACCATTATAGGTTACCGATATAAGTGTTCACTAATGGAACTATTCATAGAAATGTACATTTTTCAATGTGTTGGGGATAAGTCACCTTGATCTCCCAGAACACCTCAAACACCACATTTTCATAAATTAATGGACCGGAGAGGTCTGGGCCATTACAATAAATTTATTTACAACTTCATAATAAACACACAGTCAACATTAATAATGATATTATATTCTATAAAAAATACTATTCCATTCAAAAGGAAAATTATATAATTTTTGAAAAAATATTTTAATTTATTTTTTTCCCTTTTCAGAATGCTATTTTGTAAAAATAACGAAATTTTAAAATCATTATATTTATTCTAACTTATGTTAATGTTTCGTTATTTTTTGGAAGATATTAATTTTATCTGTTAATAGTAAATAATAATGTTTTTTATCAATTAGTCATTTATTATTAATAAATTATGTTCTATTAACATATTAGTTTTATTTTAATGTAAAAAATGTTTTATTTAGTCATATTTAATCTAATTATGTAAATTAAAATAATAATTATACTATATTTTAGTATAAGATAATTTTTAATAATTAAAACACATTTTTCCTCTGAAAAATTTTAAAATGATTAATATTTATATATTTTATATAATTAAAAAACACATAATTTGGAATTATTTTAATTAATTTTATAGATTATATATCTATAAATAATAATTTTAATTAATCTAATTATTATTTTTTTATATATGTCTTTTATGAGAACATCATTTCCGTAAATATGGGTTTTTAGAGAAATCATTTTTTGTCACATCTGTGTGTTTAATTTAGACATAAATTCCTCAACTTAAATGTGTTGCATTTGGAAAAAATAATTCTAAATTTTGAATCAAAATTATATATATATTAAAATAATGTATATTTAATTTTAAACTATAATGAATAATTATATTAGTAAAAACTATTTACTATGTTAAAGGTCAAAAAAGTATACAGAGGGTGAACCTAAAAGGATAAGGGTTAAAATGTCCCAAAGTAATTATAATTCATATTTTGTAGCCATACTTCATCCTAATATCTTTCAATTCATATTAATTTTTTATATGGGAGCCTTTAATCCAATAATTTGATATGGAATTGAAGAGGATCATTGAAATTTACAATGTTTTCTACTCACCTCAATTATGAAATGCCACCAACTATCATTATAACATCACACATCACGAAACCCATTAGATCATATAATTACATCACAATTCATATTCTTAATTCCCAAATCAAATCATATAATATTGTTGTGATCATAAATCAAACATAATATTCCTTTTTATCTAACCTAAAGAAGTTTTCGGATGAAAAGGTAACATTCTTGACCGAGTATTTTTTACATGTTATTCCACATGATTAAAAAATTATTAAAATATATTGATATAAAAATAATTTTCCATAGATAAAATAATATTTTTTTTTTATCTTCATGACATACAAACATCTCCTCCTACCTCAAATGAGAAACAAAACAATTGAGAGTGTGTGTGGAGGATTAACGTTTGGCGAACCAATGTAAATCATTTTCCATAACTATATATCCTGGCTAGAAATAATAACATATTTATATTTTATATAACTAATATATGATATATGTATATATATAATTATACAATTAAAAATCACATCCACCTTCTTAGATTCCATTTAAAAGAGAATTTGATATCATATATTTTGTGTGTGATAGACTACCACCTCAAGAAGTGATGTTATTTATTTTTCACATACAATGTACATGTTTGGTAATAAAGATTACATTTATGTTTAAATTTTACATTAATTTCATGTAAAATATTATTTTAAATAAATATATCATATATAATCTTATGTTACCATCCGTTGAATAAATGATAATTTTGTTTGTCGGTATAGAAAACTACCACCTCATGAAGTAATGAGATTCATTTTTATTACTACATTACATAGATTGTACATATAAGTGGGTATAAATAATTAATATGATGTTTATGATATTATGATAATTATTAAATGATAAAAAAATATTTATTATATTTCCATCATGATTGTGGAAAAATGGAAGCGTTACACATGTCTATATATGACCTACCTTCTCTATGATTACAACATAGTTTGTTTTTCAAAACCATAAATAATGTTTATAAATAATTTATTATTTATGATTAAAAATAAAAAATAAAAAATTATTATTATTTAGATTATGGAATAAGGTAAAAATTGACCAATCTCAACACACCGACATTGTTTTGGAATAATGAACTGAGCTTTATCGAAATAGATGTGTGGACATAACTGACGATGTAGTTAGTCACAATATTGAAGTAAATGAATTAAATTGATTATGTATGACTTCTTAAAAATGGAAAATATTATTAAGGTAAAAATAATTAATATATGTTAGTTGTTTAATATATATAAGAGATACACAAAAAACCAAGATTAAGGGTAAGTTTTTTCATCTTCAAACATCCATCTTTGAGATACTTGTTAATTTATCCACCAAATTTATATTAAATGGTATATAAAAGAAAGCTTCAAATATTATATCACAAATAATTCATAATTAATGATATTTTTTTCATATATTTTATTGATGGTATATTATGATTAAAATGTAAACAATGCACAAAGGGTTTATATTTCAATCTGAATATTATTAGGATTATTTTTTCTTGAATTTACATTGTGCAAATTGTTTGATTATTTTCTAATAGAAAATTTTAATTTTATTATCATATATTTATTCATTAAATTTTAATTTCATATTACCATTTTCCTCTCTTTAGTACGTTAAATTAATAAGAAATTATTTTATGGAAAATTTACTTTATTTTTCACTTCGATCAAATACCCTTTCTTCCCTTCCATTATGATGATTTTAGTAAAGTGTTTTCAATTTTTTTTATTTTCTCCTATATTTTGGAAATTAATTTTTATCCATGAATTTAATTTTTTTAAAAAATTAAAAGTAATCTTCCTATCATTTTCCAAATACATGACTGTTGACTTACATCAATGTAAAGTGAATCATTCTTTTAACATATTTGGATTATATATAATAACCCTCTATCAAGTCCACTCAACTCTTTAAATACTCCTTTAAAAGTTTCAATTATATTTTTTGAAGATAAATTTTTTCTATAATTTTTTTTGAATATTATGTTTTTTCAAAATTGATTATCAAAGTGTAATGGTTATTTTCTTGAAGAGTGTTTTTAATGTTTTTAAAAGTGTTTCTATTTATCAAAGAAAACAACCATAAATTCTTTGGAATATTTATAAATTAGTATACATGTCCCTCACAAATATAACATCATTCTAATTTATTTTTAATCTAATATACATTCCATATATTAATTTCAAAATATACATAGTTAATAAATCTTTTTTTATTATGTTATGAGAAATGAATTTTAAACTCATTTCATTCCATGGTTATTTCATATATTTTTCCAGATGATTTACCTCTTTATATGAAACAAGTATGAATTTACATGAAATGAATGTTATGGGTGCATCTAGAATTATATAACTCCATAATGAATTGGGTAATGTTTTAGTCTCCTGGGATGTCAAGTAATGGATTAGAGAGTGAACATTATAAAATACATGACTCTGAACGCCATCTAATGTTATCTTAGTAGTTATCCTTGAGTTAGTTTTATGTCTTGTATTATATTGCTTCCAAATTAACTAAGAATCAATGATCTAATCATCCATGTTTCATTAAATTATGCTTCCATGTGATTACTCATGTGACAATATAATTTAAGATATCGTGGTGTACCTTTTAGTCACATTATATGCTTCCCTGTTGGGTTTATTTCATTATAGTGTTTTTAGTTAATTAATTTTATCTATGTATTACCTAGATTATCCCATTTATTTTATTTGTTATAGAATGTATTTATAAGTTCATTTGTTATAGTTAAATAAATAAGTTTTATTTTATCCTAAATTGATATATTAAGAAACTAGTCTTCCAAAGATAATAGGAATACTGATATTTTGGTCGTAATTAATAGATTTTTATGTAAAAAATCATCTAATGATATGAGTTAAATGATGGAGTTTCTATATAGATTTTTGAGTAGAAGATAAAATTTAATTTATTTCATAATTAGTTAGTTTTCCTTTTATAAGTAAGAATCAATACAGTTTATATTCAATAAATTGTGGATATTTAAATTTCAAGAGTATGATTTAATTCACAGGTTTATGGTTATGTGAAGCATGATTGTAATTTATTATTTGATATAGAGGATAAATATTTATTATTTATTATATTATTTATTATATAACTATTTATTTCAAAAGGGAATGAAGTATTATTTTGCGTTTAATAGAGGATAGTTGACTAATTCGATATAAATTACATTATTTATTCTTCACTTTTTTATTATTTGGGATCTATTAATAAAAATTGTATTGTTTTTTGTTATTTCAATATTTATAAATAACAAAATTAGGGAAATTGATGACTGTATCTTGGATTCAATTTTTTATATACTTTTATAGATAAAAACAAAATTATATTTATACTTCATTTTTCTAAGTGGAAATAACTTATTTTCATCAAATATATAATAATTTATAAAATAATATTAAATTTTATTTAATTTATATTTTCACAATTATTTTCCATTATTCTTTAATTTATTAATGTATTTATATCATATATTTTTTATAGTATAATATATTGTGTAATTAAAATTAAATAATATCTCAATTAATTTAATATAATATATTATTTCGAGAGAAAACAAATTTTTCTTAAATAAAATGTAATGTAATTATATAGAGTAAAAAATATTACACCTGGTGATAATGTTTCATATTGAAAATTTCACAATTTTTATGTTTTTACATAGAGTGTTTTATAGATATGTCTCTTTCAATGGAATTATATATATATTTATTTCATACATACTTGATTTTGGATAACTATAAAATGTGACACATTTCTATAGTATTGAAATATGTTGTCTATTTAAAATAGTTTAATAACATCACGATGTAAAAATAATTACATCTTAGTGAAATAAGAGAAATTTTTTATGTATTGAATATTCTTCAAAATATACAGACATACAAATCATAAGAATCAGTCTCAATATACTACACATTAATTTTTATAAAATATATTTGGTTACATATTATATTTTATAATAAAAAAATTATAACATTAATTATGAAATGAGTATTTCTACATTTTCATATAGTATTAATCAATAGTTATGTATAATGTTATTTATATTTCAAAAGATAAATTTTTTTATCATATGAATTTCCATAATTATATGTTCACTTCATCACATGATATTTTTTAATGGTTATATAGATTAAATTATTCAACAAAAATTGGTGCAATATTACTGTATTTTATTTAAATTTGATTATCAAGAATTTTCTATAATTTTATAGGATAAAAAATTGAAAATTATGTCTAATTATCTATGGATTATATAAAAAGTATTTAAAAATTTATTTCATTGATTATGAAATATTTATTATTCAATATGTTCATGGATATTATTATAAAACCCCTTAAGATTATTCCATATTTATAATATCATTGTTCATTTATTTTTTAGAAACATGAACTTTTCACTGGAGAATAAGCCATATAAGTTGTTATAAAAAGAAGATAATGTTATGTACTAAAATATATGAGTCAGATAATTCCTATAAATTTCTTATAAGAAAAATTATTAATTATTTAATAGTGTACTATATAAATTTCAAAACAACATTATCTATATCATTGTGGGTTATAATTTAAATTAATTCAACAAAAATAAAATTTTTGACAATATATTAGTGGTTTAAAATTGTAATTTATTATTTATGAAATATTGTTTTTAATTGTATAATTTTTCCCATTCACCATGATAGGTTTATTCTGCCCTTATAATTCAAGAGTCATGTTTTTAGTATCTGACCAAAAATAAACTCCCAAAGGATCATTGTGAACAGTAAAATGAAGGGGTTTCAGTCATCAGCTAAAAATGAATTATGTCATCAAATCACATTGAAAATTATGGTTCTATATGATCCCCAAAAAAGAATTTGGTTTTGAATACACTAAGGAAGGCCAGTATAGGTGTAAATCAATAAAAGGCTAGGCACTATATATTCCTATTAAGTGTTGTTAAGTTTAATGTATCTAGTTTAAAAATGTAAAATTTTGAAGAATTATTGATAACTATGAAATTTAAAAAACCATTTATTGTATTGAAACATTTGTTACACTATATGTGAATAATTTCTATGATTTATATTCTTTCATTTTCTGGTTCAAAATCACCATAAATTGATATATAATTTAATCTCTATTTATTAATTAAAAGAAATTTTTTAATTAAATTAATTGATTTTTCAGGTATTAAATGGTTTTATATAGATGTTTTATATCTTAATTTTTTAATTATATATCGATAATAATTAATTCAATTTTTAATTCTTATAGTATAATTTTCATGCCAAATATTTCAATTTTTCACAGATAAATTACATTTGTTATTATTTTTTAAAACATATTCTTAATATTCTCACTATTTTTTCCCTTATCTATAATATATAATGAATATAATTTTCAAAATAAATAAAAATAAGTGATTATATGATTTATCATGGTCATGTTATCTACGTATTTTTTATTATAAGGTGTTATAACTATACAAACACTTGTCAGACCTCAAGAAAGGGAGAAATCCATACAGTCTCCCCTTGAGAAGAAGATAGAAAAAATACAAGAGGTAATCTTGTCTTTCCTGTGAAACTATAGAATTGGACACATATCATGAGAAATAAGATCTTAAATAACATAAGGTATTTGGGTCTGTGTGGTAGAGGGAGGATGGATTCACCAGTGTAGGGGGGGAACACATCAATGGTATGGGTCCTCTAACACCAATAATTATTCAATGAGAAGGTAGTGTCCAATAATCTACTATTAAGAAGTTTCTTTGCCATATAATTTATTATCTGGATATTATAACTAACTTATAATTTTAATAAAATTATTACATGATTTTAGGAACAATAAAAATCAAATTAAAACCATGCATCGTAATGTATATTGTCATTGTAAAATTAACTACATAATGAGAAGGAATGAAACAAAAATAAATACTGATTTTATTGGAACTCATTAAGGAGTTAATTGTGTACTTTTATATCATACATCATTAAAGCATATCCATAGAATACATGAAAAATGGGATGAGCTAAAAATGCCAACAAGAGAATAAACATACTAATAATACATAACTGATTGGTTAAAAGGCATAATAAGTTTGAATATGAAGGAAAAGAACAACTATAATCATATTGAAAATAGAATATAAAACATGAGAGTATATAAAAATAGAAACATAGGAATTTTCCAGCAACATATAACCTAAAATAAACATGATTCAAGGGTAACTTCTATGACTACATCACATAGTAGACAAAATCCCATTAAGTAATTTGGTTTTGTCCCTTTCCCAAACTTATGTCCCATCAGACTAAATTGTACCCAATTAATAGTATAAATATATTGGGACATCAATCATAACATTTTCATGAGTTTTTTTACCACATGAAGAATAAAAAATAAGTATTTAACATAATGGTTGCCTATTGAAATAAATAGGTATCATAATGATGTAATAAAGAATAAATGATGAGCATATCAAAAGAGTGTCGATGAAATGAAGTATTGAAATAGAAAATGGATATTAATAAGATAAATTAGGCTTATATCATGATATTTATTTTACATATTAAGTTAATACATATTAAAAATTAGTTTAAGAATCTTTATAAATTTACAAACAAAATGTTGTTTAAGAAAACATATGTAAGAGTATTTTAGTAGAGAAAAGGAATAATTGAATGTATAAGAATAAACATGAACTAATATTATTTATCATGATTAAATAAGGTATTTTACAGAATTTATAGTTTCTTATAACAGTTTTTATGTTGTACTTAAAAATTGGTATGCAATCATGAAGTTCCCTTAAATCAGGCTTGCTTACTGGGAAAAATTTAAAAGGGAACCATTCTAAAACTTGTATTTCCACATCCAATTTGGATGATTGGATCTTGATACATATGTTTGTAACATATAAATATATTTTAGCATAATTTTATGAGATTAATTTATATATATAGTGTTCTGAAGAGTGAGAAATCATGACCCAATTTTAATTTTAATGTTCGGAGAGAATCCCTTACCTTATGTCTGAATGTGATATTACATTGTACATAGTGTATTAGATTATAAAATTAGATTCAATAATAATATAATGAAGAACCTATTAAATATTTTTTTAGTTATTAATATTTTATTGTTTTTATTGAAAAAATTTTATATGGGTCATAATGTTAAATTTTGTGGTTCAATGTGATTACATTAAATGATTTTATTATCAGTTCCATTGATTTTAATTATGGGAGTTCATGTAAAATAAAAGTAAAACCCTTGAAGGGGGATAATATGATATTAATGAACCTAAATTTTTTTAAATGTTCCCATATATCAATTTTTATGATATTTGTATGATTCAATAGCAACCTGTTAATGATGAATGTTAGTTTATTTTTGTGAATTTTCAACCATCACAAACTAGTTTTGTTATATTAAGTAATATTATATATAAACATTAGATATAGAATATAAAAAAACTTCTTATATAAATTTTAGAATATTTTTTATCGCTTAAAATTGTTTTATGTCCATCCATGAATTTGGTAATTAAAAATGAAAACTTTTCTTCCATGAAGCTGGTGAATCAGCACCTTCTGGTAGATGCTTACATTTTTAGAAAAAAAGGGGAGAGTAAAAGTGTTGGTGATAGATATTACATTATCACAACAAAATAAAATTATATATTTGATAATTAAGTTATAATATTACCTTAAATCGGTTATTTAGGGGAATGATATGAATAGAAATAAGACTAAAAGAGAAATAGTGAGGGTTTTACCTCTTTAGAGTCATCTCCTTAAGAACCTCATAATTGACCATGGAAGTGGTCCTTTATTGAGAATTCTAAGGCCAGAACGTAGGTAAAAGGTTTGGAATAGAAATTTTTTAGAATACGGAAAATAAAAAGGCATTTAAGGTGTGAGGAGAGGAGGTGGTGAGGGGTAATATTTATAGTGGGAGGAGATATGTATTTTTTATTTTTTATTCACTAGATAATTATTTTGGCCCAATACTATAAATATTGTTGATTCTTGAAACATCTGATAGTAACTATAGAATTTTGGATCTATATAATTGTTACATAATTCATCCATTACTCATCCAGGACTCAAAAAATCATTTATACAAGTCAATTGTTCAACAGTGTAAATTATGGTTGTTCACTATTCAGAAAAATCAACTACTTTAGAAAAATACCAAATTTGTACCATTATAATTTTATTACATTAAGATATGAAAAATATTGTTTTTTATAAGATAATATTTTTATAAATTTGAGAAAATTATTTTTTAATTAAAATCATCATTTATTAAAAAATATAGATTTTAGTAATATAAATGATTTTATGATACATTGAAAAATTAATTAAGGTCTCAAACAATAATGATATAATTATACGACAAAAAATATCAATATATGAATATTTTTTATTCAAATAAATTTTCATTAATATTTTTTTATTAATTATAATATTGTATTAATCATTTAAATTTCAAAAAAAATAGCAACAATAAATATATCATTTTCAAAACATTTAGTTTCTTTTAACATGATATAATTATATTAAATTTTCATTTATGGGATACATATATTTTATTTATAAATTACAATTTGATGTTACTACTATAATGGATATATTACGATTCATAATGGCCACATTACTATTCTGATGGTTAGATTTTTATTCCATTTGTATAGGTATCACAATTTTTATATATACCACTTATTTCATTAATAATTTTGAAATTAATGTTTTTTTATGTTCTAAATTTGATTTATAATCTTTATAATAAATGACATAAATATAATGTGGCAATTTCAATTGAAAAAATTCTATGTCCTTATTGGAAGAGAACATTTTTGGGTACTATAACAATTACTAAAACTATTTCACCCCATTTAAACTCACATGTTATCTTTATTACACACTCACTACACCATATGAATCACTCCTATAATCTGTAATAATATTTTTTATACATTGGATGCTCTGGATTTACTTGAATTCTAATTTTTAAAACACTATATAAAATCCTTCTCATCTTATCCATTATTGGAGGACGAAATGATGAATTATATTTTGGAGTATCATATGAAATTTCACTATGGGAACCTGTATCTCCATGTATGATGGATAAAATTCTATAAAATCTTGTAAAACCCATTAAAATAAAGATGATGACCAAAATAATTCCACAACGTATGAGAAATAATCCATTCCATAGATTAATATTTTAAGTTATATTAATTTGTAGGTTTTGTCTTATGGTTTCAGCTACATCATAGAGCACCTAGATATATTATATCAAGGCATAAGCTCTAAACAAGGATTCACTATGGATGAAATTTTGTGAAGAATCCATATACGAATGAATATAAGGTCACATATTTTGGATTTTCTTTGACAATTAGGTACTACTCATTACACATAGTATATATATACATGAATTTCAATATCTGATAATTTTTTCAAATGTACATGTTTGAAATGTCTTTGGAATGAAATCTGAAGACAATATTGTTTTTGGGGACCCACCAATAAAACTGGATCCAGAATTAAAAAATATGGTATCTAATATTGATTAAAATTTATGAAATGATGTATCCATTATATGATATTCAGAATTATAATTCAGATATATTTCTGAATAAAATTGGATGGGCCTATACTCTCCCTCTCGCTATAATATTCAATGAAATAATATTAGAAGGAACATCTATATGGAAAATTAAATTTTAAATTGAATTGTTTGTTTCAGAGATATATATAGTGCAGAAAACTACGATATAAGATAATATATAATGGTGGATATGTGAAAGATTTGAAATTAGATAGATATTGAAAATTACCTATATAAGTAGAGGTGAATGCTATAATGTATTTGGTAAGTTCTCATAAAATATGGTACATTATTCTACTTGTTAAGGATTTTTATTGAGGAGGAAATGTAGATGATTTCAATCCAACATCCAAAGAGATATTGGAGGATGAATTTTTTCTCTAATCGTGATGCTCTGTATCTAGTGATTTATTTTCTTTTTATCTTTCAGTATTTTAATTATGAATTCCTACATTTTTTTCTATAGTGGTAGAAAGTTCATATAATTTATTTATCATCCTTTTTTATAGTTTACAATTTTATATTCCATCACCTTTAATAAATAGTTATTTCATATTTATTAATAGATGATTCATGAGTAGAATGGTGTTTAAGGTGGTGGTGGGATCGAGGATAGTTGTCTGTAGCTGATGATGGAATCTATAATAATATTCATGTTTTCTTATTTATTATTAATTATTTATAATTTTTTTTCTTAAATTATTCTCTAGAATCTACTGGGATTGGTGATTTATAGGAGCGGATAACCATTGTGATTTATGGTAGAGGGGAGAGGATGTCAGACATAACATCACCTTCCACATTGATTTTAAACATAATGATTATATGTTTATTAGTTTACCTCTACCAAAGTGATCTATGGACATATATAGTTTTTGTTAATTTGAAGAAGCATTGAATGTATTTATCTGGAGGATCATGGTTAATTAATTGACTATTCTCACAAATGAGAATGAATTGATTAATATTTTCGAACTACCATTCCAGGACTCAGTTTGACTTCACATCATCATGTCCTTCATATATAAATTTAATATATTTCATTTCCAAATTAGTTCATTTTCGTTTTAGTAATTATGAAAACATTGAAACTATTAAATCATATATTCCTATTCCAGATGGGATAAAGCCATTTTTTTATTATTGTACGCTTTGGATGTTAGAAAATACTGGCTAGAAATGATTTCTTAGGATTTATTGTCCATTTGACACCTTTAGATCATATCCGGTTATTAGAATGGTTTTTGGGGATAAATATCATTTTATTTAATAAATGATAAGATCCTTACTAGAATTAATGCTATCTTTTATTAAATTAAAACCATATTACATAGGTGTAATGTAAATCCATTTAAATGAATCTCATTACATAATAGAAAAAAACTACTCTATAAAATAATTGATTGATGACAATTCAATATTAGAGGCCCATTTGTTTGAAAGACTTTGTTTCATGAATTTGGCATCATTAAGTGTATGTGTGGTGATATAGAACATAGTCAAGAAAGTGTCCATACATTTGATTCATCTAGTAGTTAACATCAATAAAATTTAAAAAATTCAATTTTATATGGTTTAAAAAATAATGGGGGAATATCATTCCAACAATAAATTGCACTAGACTCATTTTAATTCCATTTCAACTACATCAAACCTTCTATAAATTTTATGTTCAGGAGATGTGTCAAATCCACATTGTCCATAGAGTATTCCCATGACATCATCATTTTTATTTCAGAATACAACTAAATATCATTATGTTCCTTGATTTTCACTTGAATTCGAATTCATATTGTGTTAATTTCAACCATGAAGTTGAGGAATACCCATTAAATAAAGAGATAAATAATGTGGATAGAAATTAACAGAAATCTACAATTGTTTACGAACCATTGTTTCATGTATAGTGATATTACATTAACATTTTTTTGTGGGCGTTCACCTTTTTCATGGAAATCAAGAGCAGATAAAATTTTGAATACATGATAAATGAAGAGTTATCTTGTATCAACTGGTTTCTACAATGAAAATGGGGAGAATTACTTTTTTACTAGTAGAAATAAGTTGGTTCTAATGATTTTGAAAGAGTGGGGTGCGTAAAAAAGATCCATGGTGCTTCAGTAAAATTGATGTATAGGGAATCAACACATTGAAGAGGCATTCTATTTTATATTTGCAGTCAATGTATTTTAGTTCCAATTTGTATCATCCTAGTATAGTCATGTTGAGGTGAGAATTATATTAGATATAGGTTTCTATTTGATCATGAAATTACTTCTGATGATTTTTTAGAGGAGGCCTATTTTATAATTTCAACATAAAGAAGATCTAGGGAATTTTTAATTCCAACTTGATTGTGGTAGTTGTTTCCAATGATAGATCAATGTAACATAAAAAATATACAAGACGTGTACATCCCTAATTTTATGTCTAAAATTATAGGAAATTTTTCATATTAACCAACCAGAGGGAGTGTGATGAAATATTGGAGAAATAAACCCTGAATTAGGGCCATAATAACGAGTACATATAGTTAGATTTTGAGATTTAAACCTGATAATAAATTTGTATCTAAAAAATAAAAGAATATAAGACATTCCATTGATGATCCAACATATAAAATGTTCTTGTATACATTCATTAAAATTAAAAATATTTTTCGATTCCCAATCCTCCATGATCAAAAGGTTGACATTACATCTTCCAAGGGATAATAATTAGGTTTCTTTGGAAAATTCTTCAGCAGCATAAATTATTTTATGTTGGGAAAAAATCCCTCAAGGTAATATTGCAGTATTTTTTGGGTTGATTGTGTTTGATGAAAAAGCAGGTTTTCATGGATATTTGTCGAGTTCCTGAGAAGTTGTTGACAATAAATGTTGACAAAGAATGATGAAAAAGGAAAGGACGATCTGGTGGCGGCACAACAGAGCAGTACAAGGTGGCGCCGTTTCCCAGTTTTTGAAAAAATTTTGGGGTCCAAAATTTGGAGTTTGGTGAGCATCGCGAAAATTGGATTTCCATGAAGATCATATTTTAATATGGAAAAGGAATGAATTTCGCGAAGATAGGATTCATGGTTTTGAAATCACGAAGACCAGAAGAATGGAGGCGGTGAGTCTTCGCGATTATGTCAAGTTTCGCGAACAGAAGAGGCTGAAGCGCATCACGGCGGAGAAGGGCTTTGCGAGGTAGATTCGCAGCGAAGTCATGAAGGTTTGTTGATGGTGATTCTTCGTGACTACGTCAAGCTTCGCGAACGGAAAATTTCCATGGTGCTTCGCGATTTGGACAGAATTCCAGCAGAATCTTTGGAGCTTCGCGATTTGATATGACGTGGTGTTCACTTCGCGTAGAAGGGACGAGGGTCAGTGGAATTGCCTATAAATAGAGGCCGACCCCCTCGAGAGAAGTAGAGGGAATTTTTAGAGAAAATCCATTGCTCTCGATTCGCAGAGGTGGTTCGCGAAGGCAGTGTGATTTGTGAACGGGGAGCTTCGCGGTGGCTATTCTAGCTCCGAGAAAGGCGTGTGCCCCGCATTGGCTCAGTGAGCTTCGTGAAGAGGCAGGAGCTACGCGAAGGCCTAAGAATTGCGAAGGTATGTGCATTGCGAGAGTGCTTCGTGATAGAGCTTTGTGAAAAGGTAGGAGCTTCGCGAAGGCTTGTTGAGCTTCACAAAATTGGGAGCCTAGCAAAGTTGAGTACTTTGCGAAGGTCTTTCCAAAGGTTGTTTCCCAGTGGATAGTGGCAAAGGGGTATTCATATATGGGTGAAAGTTGAACTTCAACAGAGCATCTACATATAGAGAAAGATTCATTCCTTAATGGAAATGAAGAGGCATACAGGTCTATAAACTGTGAGTGAATCCCTTCACAGAGCAATGAGCTTAGGAAGAGGAAGAAGGTGATCCTCTCCACCAGAAGTGAGTCAGAGAAAGTGAAATAGGGAGTGACCCTTGGGAAAGCAGTGAGATGACCCTAAACTTTGTAAAGGTAGTGAGCCTGGGCATAGAAGTGATCTAGCCCAATATTTGTATCCAAATCTAGTGATGATAAGTGGAATTTGGTACGACCGGAAACCTGTCGGCGTATGCTCTTTGGACGTAGCCCAGTGAGGGTGAACCAAGTAAAAATCTATGCGTCTGCCTGCTAATTTTCTTTCATTGCATTTAAAGCATCATCATCAGATAAAGAAGAAAGTAAGTGATCAAAACATACACACAAGTGCAAACAAAGTGACCCTTGTAACAAAGAGGTCAAGATCTAGTGGGGCTGGAAGAACATTGAAAAAGAATATCCATACCCTGATTCACCCCCCCCCCTCTCAGGATATATAGGCCCCTATTGGCCCAAACAATTGGTATCAGAGGGATAGGTTGCTTTTAACATATTTGTTTGCTCCAACTTGGTGTAGTCGATCTGTGTGTCTAAAGAATTAGTCTGCTCATAACTTGGTGAGCCATGGAAAAGGGAAAAACATCCAAGAAGAAGTAGAAGTCATGTGGAAGTATGTATGGAAAATGTGTGATTCAATTAAAAGAATCAAAAAGTTTTCTGAAGGAAGGTCTGGATGAATCTGACAAGGAACATATTGATTCACTCAATCATGATGTTGGAATGAGTGAAGTACATGAGCATCAGAGTGATGATGAAACAGAAGAAGAAATTGAAGGAAGAATAGATATGCGAGCTGAGTTGGAGGCTGCTCTTGAGGAGATATATGTTTTGAGAACAAAAACAAAGAAATCCAACAATGTTTTTCATGATTCCAAACTCTATATGCAGCAACAGGAAGAAGAGAAGTCTGAGTTGACGGAAGAAATTGAGAAACTCATGTTATCAGCACGAGAGAACTCAGAATCAGTTAGTGAGTATAAGATTAAGATTGAAGAACAGAAAAGGGAGATCGATCTCTTGAATAGAAAAGTGAAAGATCAAGTCAAGTGCATCGAAGAACCTGATATTCCAATTGACGTTGGAAACACCGATGAAGTCAAATCTAAAGATATCCGGATCAAAGTATTGGAGATTGAGGTCAAAAAGCTAAGAGGCTTAAGTCAAAGGCATATTGACATAGTTACTGACCTAACAAAGAAGAATTATTCTCATTCCAATGAACTACAAAAGATGGCTAAAATGAAAGAGAATCAAAATTCAGATGAATTACAGAATCTGAAAGCTAGAAATGATGATCTAGAAGAACAGTTGTCTGAAGAGGTTCAGAAGAATCGAAGCCTACAACAAGAGAATGAATCTGTCTCTAAATCTGTTTCTGAGGAAAAATTAAAAGTAGTGAAGCAATGTGCAATGTTGGAAAGGCTCACACAGGAACTAGAAGATGAGGTGAGTAGAGGGAAGCTTCTCAAGAAAGAACTGGATGTCCAACATGAATCAAGGGAGACGAAGATTAAAAATTTCGAAGAGGATCTAGAATTAGTAAAAAAGGATGTGGAGAAATCCAATGCTAAAGGAATGCCAAAAATGAAGGATGCCTTACACTTTCTATTTGATCATCCTTCGACAAGTGTTGATAAAATGAAGAATATGTATGCTATTTCTGAAAAGAAACAACAGAATATTTTCCCATCTCAAAGAACATCAAGTTTCGGAAAAGCTGGTATTGGATTCGATGAATCCCCTCCTCTGCATGATAGAAAGAGAGCCGTGAACAGTTCTAGAAATGGAAAAGATCCTGCAGGTGCTAGAGATAGGCCTAAAAGGACAATTAAAAAAAGAAGTGATGACATGTGCTATTTCTTTGGAATTCACGGCCACACAACAAGATTCTGTTTAGAGGCTCATGAATACATATCAGTGTGTGAAAATAGAAACTTTGCTAAATCCCAGAATAAGAAGAAGCGTCCGGAGAAATCAAAGAGTAGAGTCTCTCAAAGGAAAGCATTTATAAAATGCTATTACTGTCGAAGAATGGGACACACCATGAATATGTGTCAGGAAGCTCAGGAGATCGATACCAAAAGAAGAAAACAAGTTGCATCCACATATCAGCAGAGAAGTGATGAAATGAGGTATGTCTTTAATAGAAAACGTTTCATATGTTCTGATCATGGGAATTTGGCCAGACAGTGTAGCAAGAAGAAAGCGTTGAAGGAAAAAGACCCGAGAAAGTGATTACCAACTCCAGAGGTACATAATGAGAAATTATACATTGGGAGACAGAGTGGTAAGGTGAAAAATAGGCTTAGAGCCTCAGGGGAATAACATGGATCTGAACGAAAGGTGTATCAGTCACCTCCTCTGTGGTACTCACAACCGCTCTCAATGAGAGAATGTGAAAAAACCAGGAAGATTAAGGGGAGATCTACTCCAGCTGTGATAAAGAAGAATGAACGTTCAATGGGGGACTCACCACCAGGGAAAAAGAGTGTGGTGACTCAGACATCTGATAAAAGGAATATGAACAGAGAATGCATCGAAAAATCCACATGTCGTGTTTCTCATAGAGAAGTTAAGGAAAGAGGAAAACCCCTAAGCTGGGAGAAGAAGAAAGAGAAAATGCCAAACAGAGAGGCTCCTACTCAGAGAAATAATCATGGAAAATGGAATTTTTGTAGAACCTCAAAGACGGAAATGTGTACTAGCGGGTTTATACCCCAAGCGGTGAGAAAGGCCGAGCCTACGAAATCTACATATCAGGAAAAGGCTCAGAATGTAGGAAATGAATGCCTAGTCATATGGCCAGAACAGTTGAAGTTGTCTAGGCAGCTGGAGGAAGCAAGAAAAGAGTGTGATGCCCTACAAGAAAAAATCAATGGGTTGACCCATCAGGATAAACCACTATCCTCGTTTTGAGGATTCGAGAAACAAACCCCTCTCCCTATGTATATAAATTCTATTAACTGATGATCCGTGTGTTTCAGGTTTTAGGGAGATACAATCCAAGGGGAAGTGTCATCTAAGGATGCGAAGTGGAGAAGTGATATGCTCTAGAGTTTCAATTGATTCAAACCAGGTACTAGATTTGAAGAACAAAGGGAGAAACAGAGCACAATTGGAAGTGATTGTGTTATTAACTTTATCTCTTGTTTCCTACACTGAGTTTCAACTCAGTAGGCTTAGAGATTTTGATTATGGCTCAAATCTGAGTGGTAGATGAGAACAAATGATGCAGGAGGAAAAGACGTGTTATGGGTCTAAACTGTTGGGCCTAACAACTGGAAGAGTTTCATAACACAGGGGGAGAATTATATATCCTAATCAGATGCATGATCTCAATATGATATGAAGGATGAATGTTTATGCTCATGAAGAATTATGGGTGTAAAAGCAGAAACACAAGGGTTTTCATGATTATCTATTTTGTTCTAACAATGTGGTATCAACTGACTACTTTCTGGATACCAAGAAGCTGCAAGCGAAAATCCAAGGTGTGTCAACAAAATCTTAAAGGAAGATATTCAATTAAATGGAATCATTGAACAATGACACATTGAAAAGTTCTCTGTTAAAAATGAGCCAGTGAACAATTTCCTGATGAAAGTGTTGAGGAATAAATCAACACAAGGGGAGAAGAAGTGGATAATGCTGATTCAGAAGAAGACACTGATGATTAACATGAATGTTTCAAGTGTGTGTCTACAAGGATGCCAAAGAGATGAGCTGAAATTGATTGATAGAATATCATTGGTGATCAGGCAGCTCCAGTTCAGACAAGGGAAATGAAATCACTGCAGCATGCATATTTTCTATCTTAGGTTGAGCTGAAATATATTGCTAATGTAGCTAATGATGAAAACTGGGTTCATCCATGAACGAAGAGATAGATCAGATTGAGAAGAATCATAAATGGAAGATTGTTTCGAGGCTAGTAGATATGAACGTCATCGGGACTAAATGGGTCCTTCACAATAAGATGAATGGCGATGGCACAATGATTCGAAACAAAGCATGACTGGTGTGCAAAGCATACTCCCAAAGAGAATGGTACTGAAGGATATATCATTATTTGAAGAATATTGGTTTTCAGCATGGGGGATTTGATTACAATATTTATTTCAACAACAATAGTAATCAATGGATGGTGAGGCTGGTCAAGGAAGAAGACAAAATATTTGGAAGATCAGATGAGGCATAGTGGGGGCAATCTTCTGAAATCAAGAAACATGAGTTTGAAATGACTATGATTAGTGAGATGATGTTATTCCTTGGTTTACAGGTTACACAAGACATGAATGGCACATTCATTTCTCAATCCAAGTATGCCAAGGAGGGTTTGAAATGATTTGGAATGGAAAATTCCAAGGAGACGAAGACTCCGGTTTCTACCCAGCTAAAATCATCAAAAGATGACAGTGGAAGGGTAGTTAACTTCACTGAAAACATGAAGATAATCAGCAGTTTGCTATACTTGAATGTAACAAAGCCTGATATTGTTTTCTCCACATGCCAAGCAGCGAGATATCAGAGCAAATCCCAAGGAAATCCACATGATTGCAGTGAAAAGAATACTTCGGTATATCCAGGGCACAGTACATTTCGGCATGATGTATAATGGATAATATCAAACGAAGTTATTGGGATATACTGATGCAGATTGGGCCGGTTTCGCAGATGATAGAAAATCAACGTTAGGTGGTGCAATATATCTTGGTGGATTGGGTATTTCTTGGCTAAGAAATAAGGAAGATTTCATTTCAGTGAGCACCGCAGAAGCTAAGTATATTGCGGCCACTCAAGCATGCACACAGTTCTTGTGGATGAAGCAGCAGCTTGAAGATATGGGTGTTGAATTGAAGTCTCCGATCGGAATCCGGTGCGACAACTCAAGTTCTATAAATCTTAGAAAAAATCCCATCCATCATTCAAGGACAAAGCACATTGAGATTAAGTATCATTTTATAATGGAAAAGGTTGAGCAGGGAATTGTGAAGTTGGAGTACGTGCCTACAGAGCTACAGGTTTCAGACATTCTAACAAAGGCCTTACCCAAAGAAGCTTTTGAGAGACATCGAATGGCTTTGGGAGTTCAGTCTATTCCCCGCACTTGAAATATTGTGGATGTGGGACCCCCCCTCTCCCCGAGGTATGATGTGTTTTTCCCTAATGTGCTGATGTGTGTTCTCAACTATGTTACAGACTACAAAGGAGTGACCTTTGGGTTCGTTGACAAAAGGGTAGATACTAGTGTTTCACGGGGGAGACAATGTGGAGATTTGATAAATCATGAATGATATGGGGAGAAGGTGACCAGTGGAGCATCCAGATAGGGGGAGCAATGAGAAAGGGGATGATTTTTAAATCTGACGATGCTAGAAGTGATCGATCAATGAATAGATATCACGACAACTAAGGATCATGATAAAAGCGGAACAGTGTTGTTGGAAAGGTGAGAGAAGGTTTCCAGCTATCATCAATTGGGATCAGTGTGATTCAACAATTGGTATCAATTTAGGAATTGGTATCATGTTGGAATCGACAATTGGTGTTTGACATGAAGTGATTCATTGATTACCTTTTCATACTACTCTTGTTTCTCACGTCGAGCATTGCTCATGTGGGATTAGAGTACGTGATAAGTGAATCCTTGAACGCTATCAGAATCGCAAGAGGTGAATGGTGGTAGCGACTGGAAGAAGACTCAGTGAGGTATCAATGTGCAGAAAATTATTCTGAGTAGAGTTGTGAAGAGTTATCAACAAACCCAAAGAGGGAGATTGTTGGGCAAAAATCCCTCAAGGTAACATTTTAGTATTTTTTGGGTTGATTGTGTTTGTTGAAAAAGCATGTTTTCATGGATATTTGTCGAGTTCCCGAGAAGTTGTTGAAAATCAATGTTGACAAAGAATGATGACAAAGGAAAGGAAGATCTGGAGGCGGTACAAAAGATCAGTACAAGGTGGCGCCGTTTCCCAGTGTTTGACAAATTTTTGGGGTCCAAAATTTGGAGTTTAGTGAGCATAATGAAAAGTGGATTTCCATGATGATCATAATTTAATATGGAAAATGCATGAATTTCGTGAAGATAGGATTCATGGTTTGGAAATCGCGAAGACTAGAAGAATGGAGGCGGTGAGTCTTTGCGATTACGTCAAGCTTCGCAAACAGAAGAGGCTGAAGTGCATCACAGCGGAGAAGGGCATCGCGAGGGAGCTTCGCGGAGAAGTCGTGAAGGTTTGTTGACAGTGATTATTCGTGACTACAACAAGATTCGCAAACGGAAAATTGTCGTGGTGCTTCGCGATTTGGACAGAATTCCGGCGGAATCGTTGGAGCTTCGCAATTTGAGATGACGTGGCGTTGACTTTGTGCGGAAGGGACGAGGGTGGGTGGAATCACTAATAAATAGAGGCCGACCCCCTCGAGAGAAGTAGAGGGAATTTTCAGAGAAAATACATTGCTCTCGGTTCGCAGAGGTGGTTCGCGAAGGCTGTGTGCTTCGCGAAAGGGGAGCTTCGTGGTGGCTATTCTAGCTCCGCGAAAGACGTGTGCCCCGCGTTGGCTCAGTGAGCATCGCGGAGAGGCAGGAGCTCCGCGACGGTCTAAGCATTGCAAAGGTCTGTGCATCGCGAGAGTGATTTGCGATAGAGCTTCACGAAAAGGCAAGAGCTTCGCGAAGGCTTGTTGAGCTTCGCAAAATTGGGAGCCTAGTGAAGTTGAGTGCTTTGCGAAGGTCTTTCCAAAGGTTGTTTGCCCAGTGGATAGTGGCAAAGGGGTATTCATCTATGGGTGAAAGTTGAACTTCAACAGAGCATCTACATACAGAGAATGATGTATTCTTTAATGGAAATGAAGAGACCTACAAGTCTATAAACTGTGAGTGAATCCCTTCATAGAGTGGTGAGCTTAGGAAGTGGAAGAAGGGGATCCTCTCCACCGGCAGTGAGATAGAGAGAGAGAAACATGGAGTTACCCTTGGGAAAGTAGTGAGCTGACCCTAAACTTTGTAAAGGCAGTGAGCCTAGGCATAGAAGTGATCTAGCCCGAACTTTGTATCGACGTCTAGTGAAGATTATTGGAATTTTGTACGACCAGTAACCTGTCAGTGTATGCTCTTTGGACGTAGCCCAGTGAGGGTGAACCAAGTAAATATCTCTGCGTCTGCCTGCTAATTTTCATGCATTGTATTTAAAGAATCACAATCAGATAAAGAAGAAAGTATGTGATCATAACATACACACAAGTTCAAACAAAGTGATCGTTGTAACAAATAGGTCAATATCCAGTGGGGCAGGAAGAAGTTTGAAAAAGAATATCCAAACCCTAATTCACCCCCCCCCCCCTCTCAGGGTATATAGGCCCCTATTGGCCCTAACATTTTACATAGAAATATTTATACTTATAATTATTTAACCTGGCCATTTTTATTAAACTAATGAGTAGAAAAAATTAAAGATAATTACACCTTTTAAAATATAGTCATTTATAGACATTTGAAGTTGTTTTCCTTACTAAGAATCCAACTCATTTCTGATTTTTTTATATTAGTTTTATGGAATGGATTGGGATTTAACCAAAATATTGGTTCACCAATGAATGTGAAAAGGAAATCAGCTTCTCTAATTACTAAATCATTGATAATGTACAAATTTTTAGATACATGAACATTATTTTTAAAAAATAACAATTGTTTTTCAATGAAAATTTATTAATGTAGAAAATTTCAAAATTAAGAATAACACCATTGATGTTCTTGATGTTTCACTAGATTCTGTTATTCAATAGGATTATATCATCAACATATAATAGTTTAGTGGACAAAACTAAACCCATTGAATATCTAACAGAAATAATTATTAAATCTCTCACCATGTTGAGGATAATAAAAATTATATTATCATCATAAATAGATTAAATAATGACTAAAAGAGGATCACCTAACATGACACCTTTAGACCATGTTAAAACATCCCTCTAGAACACAATTGGTAATATCTAAAATATATGTTGAGATTAGTATTATATATAACCATTTAATTATTTTTATATCAAATCTAAATGTACCTTGGATTCTGAAAATTATACCCAAGTCTAAAATTTGAACTGTTTCTTACATTAAGATATAATTCAATGTTACCTCCTTGGGTGGTTTCTGGAGAAGATTGAGAAATTCTATTGTAGTGATGGGGATGTCTGGAATAATTCTTCCTTTAATGAAACCAAACAATCTTTTCTAAGATCTTGATAGTAATTGTGGATATGAAGTTATAAATTTTCATTCCTACAATTATTTGTGTTACGTTAAGAAGATTCACATGACTAAATGGGGTGATTTCATTTTAATTATCCCCATTTGGAATGATTGAAATTAGTTGATAATTATGTCTATGAGTGACATTTCCTCCCTTAATGAAATTATTAGTGAGCATGAAAACATCATTTTCAGTGACCTATAGGGATGTTTCTAAGAAGAATACCATGAAGCAATCCACATTAAGGGATCTACCATTATTAATACTAAAATTGACATCAATATTCTCAAAGTCATGAGGAATGGTAGTGAGGATTATATTATTTTCATGATTAATTGAAATGGGAATCATATATTCCAACAGATTTGAGATGTTGGTACATCTATTAAAGAGTGTTTTATTTAAGGATAATGTAAGTCTATAAATCATGTTCATCTATGTAAAAACTACCCATAATAATTATGTATTGCCACTGGACTACTCAATTACATAATTGTTTAAAAAATGATGAATTTTTAATTTATATCTCCATTATTAACCCATATAAATTTAAAATTTTCCTTCATCACATATTATTTTATATTTAAATGGTTATTAAGTTCATGGTTGATCACATTGTTTTTATCAATTCAAGTACAAGAATCACATCCAATGTTATTCTCTCGATAAAATAACGAGTGGATTGTTAAGAACCCAAATATTCATTTTAGGTATGGATCATGAATTTGGGTGTTTTTTAGAAAAGGGGATAATTTTGGAAAATTTATATGTACAGACTCCATACATAAGAGTACACATTGTTTACCCGGTTGTCATGGGTATCCATGTAATGGTCATGTAATGGCCATGTCAGGTGACCTGGAGACTAAATAAAGGGAGGGATGATAATGGAATGTACATGGCGTGTCCATTAAATGAAAACCCCATGTACTAAACATTTTTTGATAGGTAGGACTGTGGTTGCATCTAATCCCATGAATTTCATTCTTCTAACTCCGTATCTTCCTAGAGCAACTGAGAGCGACTATTATTCTCTATGCCTTTGATCCATCATCTGTTTCTTAAATCAAGCACCTTCGATTTCATTGTAATTGCCTCGATGAGTCCTTAAATATTCTAGAGAATCTCCCTTTGTTTTCTCTCCTTTCGTTCGATATTCGTGGTTTAGAATTTTTAACATTTTAGTAGCTCTACATTGCTCTAGGTCGATTCAATGGTTAAGGATCAACTATATTGATCGTACAATGTTGAGGTCGATGCTTTGTGCATTTTTTTCTTCCCTTTGAATTATATGTGAGAAGTGATCAAAATACCTTAGTTTATGGTATTTAATAATTTTGAATTTTAACTTATTTAATTCCAGATATGGTTTTTTTTCTTGAAAAAGGGTTTTGATTTTGAATTAGGGTTATTACATTGCTTATATATGTGTTTCCCCATGAATTTTTGATATTGGTCATTGGGTATAGTATTTTCTATTAGGCTGTTTTGTTTTCCATACATAGTGATGTTAGAATGGAGTAGATATTATATGACATGCTTCTTAAAATCTTTTTTTCTTCTTGGACTTTTAGTTGTTGAGATTACTTTGGCTTCTAGATATCTTTTTTCCATGACTGTAAAACATAGGGCTATGAGAACCTGGTGTAGTTATACCATTGGTGGAATTAGTGTTGACGGATTCACCGGAGTGTTGGTTATACTTTCACATTGCTAGATGATAGGGGGATGTACGTTGAGTTCCCCCTCGGAGTGTCTATAGTATACCGTTACAAGACCACATGGGGGATAGATGTTGAGTGCTTCCTCAGAGAGTGTGTAGTCATCATTAAAATACCATAGGGGTTATTGACAGTGAGTGCTTCCTCAAAGAGTCTTTTTCGTTGCAAAACAAGAGTGGTTAGACTAGGATAACATTATTAGAGGTTTTCATGTGAATTATTGTTTGAAAGACTAATTAATGTAAATTAATGTAGTTGAAATTTTTTGGATAGATTATATTTGAGTACTTACATGTTTATTACTTCATTTTTCATATTTCTAGAAAAATATATATTCAATAAAAGTGAGGAACATATATTTTGGTGGTCGGATACTGGGATTCTTATCAAAACATTTTTTGGTAATGATTTTGGTTTCAAATAGATTATATTGTTGTGGGTATAAATAAGGGGATGTTCCCTTCTACTTCATGTACTTGAGTGTTGTGGAGCTGGAGAGCATGGGCCAAGCTGAGGATTATGATGCTGTTGGAGTTAATTTTTCTGATTGTACTATGGTTTATCATAGTATTTATAGAATTGTGAATTGTTTGAATGTTTTACTAGAGATATGTGAAATGCATCATTTATATATGTTCTCTAGTTGTTTATTTACATTCAGTCATCCACTATTTACATATTGTATTGTATTACTTCTTCCACTATTGTATATTATTGTTATTCTGTTGTGTTACTCTTCCAATGAGGTTATAGTTTCCACACTATCACACTCATGGCCATCTGTAATACTCATCAGCCCCTATCATTCAGGGAAATACGCATTAGTCCATCTGACCAACTTGGTACGAGGTACCTCTGGACGGCACCCCGGAACCGGGATGTTACAATGTGGTATAAGAGGGCTGTTTTCCATTTTGTATTTATATTTGGAGACTATATATAGGGATATAATGGAATAGTTAATTGGTAATATTTTGTTCCCAGTAGTAGCAAACTCGTGTATAAGGAAAATCTAATTTACCACGATTAATGAAATTTTTGTTGTTTTCAATTATTACCATTGATTGATTTCATTTTTGGGTCATTCATATTATTTGTGCTATTATTGTTGATATTATTTAGGTTCTATTTCTATTGAAAGCCAATGAGATAAGGGTATTCCAAATTATTCATCTTATAGATACTTGATTGGGATCACATGTCATGCATTCTTATCATGCCATTTTGGGTGCATTACTGATTTCATGATATTATGATAGATGTTCTGCTACATATGTCAGATGTTGTGATAGAATCAGTGATAGAAATCCATGCTCTTTTGATAGGGTATTGAGAATATATAATATTTCATTTTAATGGGTTCCAAACATTCTTTCCTGAGGTGTTATGGGACCTCATTGATTGTAATTTGGTGGATCATATAGAACATTAACTGAATTCTTCTATGATATGACATGAAAATGATTCCATTCTTTAATTCTCAGGGAGTATGGGCCCCCACAAATCACAATATGGAACCATAATTCTTTTTAGGTGTTTTTTATAGGGTTCCAAAGTAGATTATGAGGCTTCATGACTAAAAAAAATCATTATACATGGTGTGTGAGGATGAATACACACCATATATAATTCTGTTCCAGAATAGAATGTTTTTTCATAAGTACATGACCTATACAATATGTACACTATATATAGTCTTTAACCGGGTGGCTGACTGTGTGGGAAGAGACACAATGTTGTAAAATATTTGTTGGAACACACCGTGTACTGGTAGTACATACCGTTTTGTATAGAACATGCACTCGTCGGTGGGATTAACAACTCGAGGGGATGAAACTTATGTTGTACATGTTGTTTCCTGTTCTTACATGCCATTTATAGTTGACCATGTTTCCATCTTTGTGACTAATAACATGGATGGTTAATTCTTAAGGGGCTACAAAATTTGTTTAGGGTGAACAGACTATGTAGTGTTACCTAGGAATGAACCTTGTGTTTAGACATGTAGAGGAACTCATGCAAGGTAAATTATTCGAGTACACACCATGTCACCCGATGAACATGAAATGAATAGGGGTGTTACACGAATAGTTTTGGCAGAAGTAGAAACCCATGTTGAAAACAAAGGGAACACTCTGTGTGGATGGTATACACGCTATGTAACCCTATTCTATAAAACAAGAATGGTTTCCTCTCTTGTTCATTTCTACACTTCTAAGTTGTAGTCCTTGTTTTTCTTGATATAAGGTGTGTGCATGACCTTTTATAGTCAAGCAACCAAGACATCCTCTGGTTGTACCCATGTTATGGGGCAATGATAAGACACTAAAAATGATATATTATGGACTACCTGCCAATCCCCACATCATGCCCGTCTTAGAACAAGAACATATACCAGACACAGGTGTTGATGCACTGTTCATAGATGGCTTCATGAGGATAATGCTAACTTTCTAGGGAGAAATACATCTTGACCTATCTATGGAAAAGTTAATGTAGGAATATTAGTAGAAGCATCTTACCACTTTCTTAGGGGATGGATGACCGCAACCTATTGAGTCATGGTAAGAATCCATGTTGTATATCTTCGAGCACCTCGAGACACCTACATAGAGGAGGGTAAATCTCACAACGTACATGCTTCCGGATTCTTCCAAGAGATTGTGGGATGTGATATCATAGATGGGACACCAGAAAGCTATGGCTTCGGATGATTTCCAGCATACCTCTTATGACTACATTTACCTTTAGACATTAAGGGCTGAACGAGCCCGACAGTTCATGATTTTTATGTTGGGTGCACTTTTTGTCATGGAGTATTCTTCTCGCTTCACAGATCTGCAATGCTTCAAACCCATTCTATGGGGTGATTAATTTGTTAGGGAATGAATGTTTGAGGATTATCTCAGGTGTGACATCCGATATCAAGTGAAAGTAATTATATTGACTTCCATAACACTATACTCAATGAGGTGATGATCATAGAGCACAATCTGGGGTATTTTGGAGTTGTGAGCTAGAGAGGCTTGACATATGATGTTAGTATTAATTATTATGTTAGTAGAAATCATCGTAGGGAGTCTGTGTGCAAAGATTCGAGTAGGATAGATACTCTTTCTGGTTGAATCGTGGTATGCTACTTGGGAGGGAAGAGAAGGAATACGAGGCCAAATTCTTTGAGAGACCCAGTTGAGTACTGATCTTGCAGCAAGATGGGTCATTTTTAGTGTTTATGTCAGTTTTTATCACCTGAAACTAGTTATAGGGGTTTTTATTCAACTCCTCATACAAGAGAAGGACCTCAAGTCCCAAATCTGATGGGGGATGTGTTCCTTAGGTCATTTAGGCTGAGGTGGTGGTCGAGGCCATAGTGGCCAGATGTAGGGTTTTCGGTAGCTGCATGATAGATCAGCTAATGGATCTCATACTGCTTCATAGTACCAAAACACATGCCAGTCTTATGTACTAAATCTAAAACAATAGAATTAGGATCCCATACCCTCAAGGGTTATAGGTACTATTTTTGTTTCCTCAGTTTTAGCTTCATATCTTATTGATACAGGGGATTCCCAAAGCATTATATCTATGTCTGTTGTGGAGAGACTTAGGCTCTATATCATTACATATTCGAATATCATGATGATGGAAACTTCATTGGGGACTAGAATGACTAGTGTAGGTCAGTGGAAGGAGTGACATCTTGATATTGGTCAATGTCACTTCTTATTAGAGCTATTTTACCAATATATGTTGGGATATGACTTAATTCTCATAATATATTGGTTAGTTCCTTTCAAAGAAATTGTCGGTTTATAGTGTCGTAGGGTGAGTTTCACAAAACCAGAGGGCATATTGTTTCTACATAAGGTAAAATGGGATGTCCATGAAATCTTATATGTACCCGAGCATCACATGTTGAGAGGAATTACATCCTAGATTGTCAGTTTATATCTAGATGAACATGGGACTTCACTCAATTACTTTTTTCAAGTGGTGAATCGTTTCAGTGATGACTTTTCAGATGACTTTTCAAGTCTACCTCCAGAGTGAGTGGTAGATTTCACTATTGATCTTGTTCCAGGAGTAGTACTAGTTTCCATTCCTCCTTATAGTATAGATAAACTAGAGTTATAATAGCTCATGAAGCAGTTATAGGAGTTATAGGAAAATGGTTTAATATGACCTAGTACATCTCCTTGGGATTTTCCTGTCCTGTTTTCAATGAAGGTATATAGTACCCTCAGACTTTTCATGGATTATCAGAAGCGTATCTAATTAACTGTCAAGAACCGATATCACATATTGAGAACTGATGATCATTTTGATCATCTTCAAAGAGATTGAGTGTTCTCAAAGTTTGACTTGATATTTGGTTATCATCATTTATGTGTTAGACCATCAGACATACCTCTTATTGCCTATCTAGGTAGGTATGGTCTATACGAGTATGTGGCTCTGTTGTTCGGTCTCATGAACGTGCCTACGGTTTTTATTTAAATGATGAACCAAATGTTCCATCCATACTAGGAATCTTTTATGGTTCTTTTAGTGTATTATATCTTGGTGTACTCTCACACTCGACACGACTATGATACCCTTCATGAGATCATTTTGAGTGCACTGTTAGAGAATTAGTTTTATGCTAATATCTCCAAATGTCACTTTGGGATGGACCATATTCAATTATTGGGTCATGTTATCTCAAAAACATGAGTATTAGTATTCACATAGAAAGTGAGAGAAATAGTTTCCAGGGATAATAAGAAGAACTTATTTTAGGTACAACATTTTCTAGGGATGGAGGGTTAAAAAAGTCATTTTATATAGGTTTTCTCATGCTTATTAGTTCCACTGACTTGCCTAAGTAAGAAAGGAGAGATGTGCATGTGGATAGATTTCTGCAATTCAACCTTTTAGGAGCTGGAGGGGAGGTTGAATTCCGCACCGATACTAGTATTACAGTGCATGTAATGATTTATACTATTTACTATGATTCATCTGATATTGTTATGGGAGCAGTCCATATGCAGATAATAATATTTGTTGCATAAGGGTCTCGGCAGTTGAGGCCACATTAGAGGAATTACATGATACACGATATCGAGTTGGATTTAGTTGTTCATGCCTTGCACTATTGGAGAAATTACCTTCTAGGAAAACATTTTGTGGTTTACACTCACAAAAGTCTCAAGTATATATTTTCCAAGTGTTACATGAACATTAGGCACTGAAGGGGGTTATGTACCTATAGTTATTTTACATTGAGCTTGCCTATATTCTTGGGAAAGGCCACTCAGTGGCTGATGCATTGAGTAGGAGGACTCATATACAAGTAGTTCAGGAGGCCATCAATGAGTTGCAGATTATTGCTCTATTCTCATATATGCATTTGGAGGTTCATGACAGACGAGTCCATATTATTCATTCTTCTATAGCTTTTACCTCTACTCTATATGATTGGGTTCACATGAGGCAGCTATCAGATTCTAATATCCTAGCTCTACGGGAGATTTTGTCAGAAGAGGACACTATTACAGGATAAACCGTATGTGAGGATGAGATCTTGTGCTTACAAGACGCGTATGGGTACCCCCAGAAATATGCGAGGAGTTGATTTTGGATTTCCATTCCCCATTTTGAGAAGTTTATCTTTGAATCACAAATATGAATCTAGATTTACACCGTTAGTATTGGTGGACTAGTATGAAGAAGGATATTTCGGGTTTTGTTCTAAAATGTTCCACTTCTCAGTATGTGAATGAAGGGAATTAGTGACTTGTGGTTCTTTTACAAGAGTTATCCATTCTCATTTGGAATTGTAATGTTGTCACAATGGATTTCATGATAGGGTTTCCAAGATCCCCTTGAGGGAATGATGCTGTTTGCATGGTCACTTATAGGCTCACAAAGGGTGCACACATTTTCCGATCAAGGAGACCATCAATGTTGATGAGGTGGGAAGGATGTTCATCTGAGGGATGGTGTGGTTACATGGGGTTCCACACTCTATCATTTAATACAGGTATTCCCTCTAAATTCTCGGGTCTGGTAGGGACTACCAAGGGCCTTGGTTACCCACGTACTTTTAAGTATAGCTGACCATCCCCTGATAGATGGCCATTCCGAGCATATAATTTTGGTGCTCGAGGACATGAATCGAGCTTGCATCCTAGATTTTGTAGGTTCTTGGAAGAATAAAATAATACAACTGCAATTTTCCTACAATAATATTTTTTATGAAACTATTAAAATTGAAACTTATGAGGAATTGTATGGTAGATCATGCAGATCACTCATATATTTATTTAAGGTAGAAGAGGCAGCTATGATGGGACCTCATCTTTTCCAAGAGACCAAATAATTGGTGGAGTTGATTCGAAAGATGATCGATACTACACAATCATGGTAGATTACTTATGATGTTCGACAAAGATGTACTCTTGAGTTCATGGTCAGATATCAGGTTTTCCTATGCGTCACACTAAGGATGGGACCCAGGAGGATTAAGACACATGGAAATATTTCACCAAGACAATTCTTGTTTTTGAGGGTTTTTGGTATAGTGGTTTGGTAGCCTGTTGATTTTAGTTACCTCAATGTTACTGGCACATTCACAGAATAATCCACATTTCTAAGATGTAGTGTTACTTCTCAGACCCATCTCATGTTTTTTAACCAGAGGAGATTGAGTTGTAGGTGGACACATCATTCAAGGAGCATCTTATCTAGATTGTTGATAATAGTGAAGACATTCTTTTTGGAACATTTTTTCCTATTGTAGTAATTTTGTGGATGTACAAACGTGTACATGATGTGACTTGGGAGAGGGAGACCGATGTGCGATCATAGTGGTCAGAGCTGTTAAAGGATTATTCTTATGATCTACATTGTTAGGGAATTTCAAAGATGGATTTCATAAAGGGGGACTTTTTTAAGAACCAAGATCATCATTTCAGGTACGGGTATTGAATTCATGTTCTTTTAAGAAAATGAGAGAATTTTGGAAAATTTATTAGTACACACCAAGTACCTAGTTACTGCGTGTAGCAGTGTACGGGCCCTATAACAGCATGTACAAGGTTCTGTGAGGTGACCTAGAGACCACCTAAAGAGAGGTCCAGTTATGGGGTGTGCATGGATTGTATATTAAATGAACACATAGTGTAATTTTCCTTTTATTTGATAGGTTAGACCAAGGTCATATAAAATCCCTATAATCATCTTATTCTATCTATGTTTTGTCCAGAGAGACCATGTTCCACGATTGTTCTCCAAGCCACTGATCTGTCATCCATTCGACGAATCAAGCACCATCAATTGCATTGGAATCACCTCGGGGAGTTCTTCCATCTTCTAGAGCCTCCATTATTGATTTCTCATCATTCGTGATATATTTGAGGTTGTGTGTTTTTCAATTATTTGTAGATCTATGACGTTCTAGGTCGATTCAATGTGTGAGGTTCAACTATATAGAACTTACAATTTCAAGGTTGTTTGTTTGTTCTTTTCCATAGATGTATTTGGATTATATGTGTGAAAAGTGCTGAATATCCTAGTTTAAGGTATTTCATGTTTTGTAAGTGTAACCTTGTTTGATGTCGACTATGTTTTAATTTCAAGATAAATGGTTATAATTATGAATTGACTTTATTTTCTTTCTTATGGATGTGTTTTCCCATGTCTTTTTTATATTGGTTTTGGGTCTAGATCTTCCTGTTAGGATGTTTTGTTTTCAATGCCTAGTATTGTTAGGATAGAGTCGATATTATATTTCATTCCTGTGATATGATTTGTTGCTACTTAGCCTTGTAGTAGTCGAGAATAATTTGGTTCTTGGAAATCATTTGTGCACAATTGTATTACACAGGGCTATGAGAACCTGGTTTAATTATACCACTGAGGGAATTGTCATTGAGAGCTACCCCATAGTTTTTATTAAAATTTTAATGTTATGAGACAACATGGAGTATGAACGTTGTGTTCTCCCTCAGAGTGTCTATAGTATTCCATGATGAGACCATAGGGGGAATGGGCTAATGTGAACCCTGCCTTTTACATATAACATATCATGAATTTAATCATAGTTAATCATCAGAGTACAAGCCAAGAATCGTTAATTCTAGTGTCTTGGAAGAATATGTACATATAAAATAAAACATGGGACTAAAAACATATATTTATTTAATCTACATAATGGTATCTTAACATCATTTTAGCCCTTACATCTTCATAGGGTACCCTAGGAAACACATGAACAAAGTGATGTGCTGAAAATCCAGGAAAGGGAAGGAACATAAGGATACATCTGAAGCACATGAGTTCGAAGGCATGACATAAAGATATCCAAAGCATAAAACATATTAAATCATATCGTATAAGCATGGGCTCATATAAACATGTAATCATATAAATGTGGAAGAATCATAAGACGTTTCATTGGTATGGTTCAAGGCTAACTGTAAATCTCATTTCCCATTTTAGTACGGGTCAAGTCTAACGGCCAATCCCATTTCACATCGATTCTCAGAAGACATAACTTTACCCAATGCATTGGAGAACTATATAGGTGCACCAATCTCAAAATTTTCATGAATATTCATGCCAGATATATATTTTTTCCACATAAATAATCATACATAACCAACTATACATAAACATTATGGTTCCCATAGAAAGAAGTGGACACAACAATCATGGCGTAAAACCTAACCAATGGGTGTATCACAAAAGTTTCAATGAAAGGAAAGGATTAAAACGTACATGGATGTTAATAGGGTAAAATAAACATATAAAATGGTAAGTGATGTCAACCATAAGTGACAACATATAAGAAATGTATTTTGGAAACATTATCATTAAAACATCTTTGTGCAGTTTTAAGGAATGTAATATTGAGCTCTTAAAATAGAAAAGAGGACAATATATTATATAAAACCACAATTCAACCAAAAAGTATTTCATAATAAAAATAATGATTTTATAAATACATGGGTGTCTTAAATAATTTGAGTGACCACACATGAAATTTGGGTAAAAATTCGGGAAGTCCCCTTAAAACAAGTTTTCTTATCGGAATGTTCTAAGGAGGGAATATTTTAAAAACATGTATATCCCTAAAAATAAGTGATAAAAGGGTATTGATATACCAAAAAAGTAAAAATAAACATAATTTATATGTTTCAAAAAAATATTTATGATAACACCATTGTGAATTAATGATAAGGCAACCTAAAAAAACTAAAGAACGGTCAGGTAGAATTTGTTACGGTTTTATCAGCATAGTGTTGGGTGTAAATAAGAGGGATTGATGAGAGAGAAAATGGGTGTATCATCAATTTAACATAATGAGGGAAGTATGTTGGAGGTGTGGGAACATACCTCATTATTTTGGATTACACATAAAAGGCATATCGTAGAGGACAATCTTGATTAAGAGAGAAATAGAGAGAATCCCTTACCTTAAATCTGTTGGTGTTCTCCACTTGTTATTAATGAACTAAATAAACAAATTAGTATTATTAATTCATAATTAAATAACCTCTTATATATGTAATTTATTTATTAGAACTCTTTTTATTTCATTAATGGCCTTGTTGATCATTTATAAGGGTCAATTTCATCGTTCAGGCTCATTTGTTAACTTGGTTTTAAAATATCAGTTCACTTATATTCAAGTTCGGATAAACATGAAATATGGAAGTGGTTTTTCAGAAATGAAGATATATGATTTATGTGAACATACAAGAGATTATATGTTTTTAAAATTAATTTTTTACTTATATTGACATGGATATATTATATAAAACCATAGTGACAACCGTTTTTGTTTATTGGTGGGTTTGATTACAATGAACATGTTTTTCTTTATAACATAATAATATTGGTAAAAAGGATTTAAAAACTAAAAATTGTTTATATTACATATATAATAATCTAGTTTAACCATAACACAAATTGTTTCATTACCAAAATGAAGTATTGTTATAGAAATTGATAAATTGTTGTCCTTGAATGTGCTAAATTAGCACATCTCAAACGGTTCTTCAATTTCATTCAAATAAAAGTTGGATAAATGATAGAAGATAATGAAATATAACCTTAGCATGAATTAATTTTAGTGAATTTATATTACTATATTTATCATATTATTATGGTGATGGGATTTGATGAATTAAATAAAAAATTGAACATAAAAGAAATGAAGGAATTGGAAAGAGGAATTTACCTCTTGAGACTTCCTCCCTTGAGAACCACTTAAGGAGAGAGGTTTTGGTATTTCGAAGAAGTCGGGAGCTTCTATACATGGGGAGGACCTTGGGGAGATATTTTATCCGATTATAGGCAATGCATAAGGCTTGAGAAAATTGATGAGAAGACATAGTGAATGGGGGGTTTTATAGTGGAGGAGAGAGAGTATTTCTCAATATAAATTTCATTAATTTATTTTTTCCCCTCAAGACAATGAATAGTGAGTCTTACTTGACCATGAAAATTAATTGTATAATGTGATCCCAAAAAAATTGGTCTTACATCAACAAGAAAATCATCAATGACTTAATTAATCCATTATTTATCATTTAGTGTAAATTATTGTATTATTACTATTCATCATAAATTCATGTATTACAGAAAAATATAAAAAAATAATCCTGAACATTTATCAACGTGTAGATTCGAAAAATGAATTCCATTTTTCAAAAATATTTTATAAAGGATTTTTTAATAATTAATTAAAATAATAATTTATTTTCTAAAACAGTTTTAAAACATTCATTTACTCATTCTAAAATATATGTATATCAGACTTTATACTTGAGTAATTTTTATATAATATCATAGGTAAGGTTACTATTCTTTATGTTATATCAATGTTCTTAAGGGTATGATCTTATTCATTAGTGTATGTTATGATTCACCAAAAAATACATTTTTCTAATCAGACTCCAAACAACATACAGATTGCAACTGTGTATATCATATTTTCGTAATTCCAAACACAGAAGTGGAAACATATATTTAAAAGTCACCTAGCTCTTAGTAGTTCATTATGTTGTGTTTTTATTTTATTTTATGAAATCTTTATTAGAAGGGAATTTACATTGATAAACTAAGGGTCATTAAATTCTCCCCCCCCCCTATTAAATTTTACCCTTTACATTTCGTTTTACATTCTAGGATAGAAACAGGTATGAGTACTTTTACTTCATTTGTTCCCCTAGTTCCCATGTTGCCTCTTCAGAATTATGGTTTTTTCATAGTACCTAGACCAGATGAGTAGTCTTGTTGCATAGAACACTGTCTGTACGATCCAAAATATTCATTGGCTGCTCCTCATAGGGAAGATCATCCTCCAATAGTGTCGCCTCTAAAGAGAGTACATGTGATGGGTATAGTATATACTTTTTTAAGAGTAAAACATGAAAGACATCATGTACTTTTGACATGATAGGAGGAAGTTCCAGTTAATAGGCCACAACTATAACTTGGTCAAGGATCTCGATAGGGCCGATGTACCTAGGACTAAACTTCCCTCACTATCCGAACCTCATGACCTTCTTCCATGGACATATGCATTGAAATACCATGTCTTTGACTTTTAACTCAAGGTCTCATTGACTATTATCTACATAATGCTTCAGTCGACATTGGGAAGCCTTGATATATAGTTGAATGGTTTTCACATTCTCCACCATCTCTACGACCATTTCAGGACCTAGAAACATACATTCACTAATATCATCCCAACACCTTGGTGTTATGCACCTTTTCTCATAAAGGGATTCATATGGTACCATTCAGATGCTTGAGTGGAAACTATTTTTGTTGGATAATTCAACTAGTGGATGATGTTGGGCCCTTCATCCTTTAAATTCAACAGAACACACTCTCATCATATCTTCCATTATATGAATAGTTCACTCAGATTGGACATCATTTTTAATATGATAAGCCACACTGACGTTCAGTTTAATGCATAGATCATGTTGGAGACATTTCCATAACATCGAGTTGAATCTCAGATCGCGATCAAATATAATAAACACTGGCCCTCCATGTTTTTTATCTCTTATTTGATGTAAATCTGTGAAATTTGATCCAATGATAAGTCCTATGAAATTGCAATAAAGTGAATTGTCTTCATAAGGAATTCCGCAACAATCCATATAGAATTGTTTCCTCTATATTTCCATGTAAGTACACAGAAAAAGTACATGGTAACGTTCTCTTGCATACATTATGGTATGTGTAATGGTTTCATCACCCCCTTAGACTATTGTCTCTCAGCCTTCACTTTTTGGTATACAAGGCACATTGATGAATATTCCACAATTTCCATTTTCATATTATCCAAGAAATTTTTTCTTCGAGATCTCAATACATCATTGTGCTCCATGGGTGGACAGAGAATGTTGACCTTTTTGCATCACTCAGAAGCCTCTTCATTATCATGGGATTGGATGGTAGACATAATCATGGCCCAAATCTTATAACTAATTCCTCATCAATTTTGAAATCGAAGGATGTCCCTTTTTTAACAGCTTCCAACATTTTCAGAATTTCTACATCCCTTCATTGAGCATCCTTTGTTTTATCTAGGAGTGATGGTAGAGTAATCATTAGATAAAGTATTGATGATGTTCCACCATTAATGATTCCCATGTCCATCCATTTTAAATCAATGAATATCGGATCCTTTTCAATTATCATCCTTGATAAAGATGTAGAATCTTTTCTACTTAAAGGATCTACCACCTAGTTTTCCTTACTCGGATGGTACTGGATTGAGCAGTCATAATCCTTGATGATCTATATCAATCTTCAAAATTGCATATTATTCTTTTTCTGTGTGAATATATATTAGAGACTCATGTGGTCAGTATATATTTCACACTTCTCCCCGTAGAGATAATGCCACCATATTTTCAATGCAAAGATCACAGCTTCCAACTCTAGATCAATTGTGAGATAGTTTTTCTCAAACATTTTCAACTTCTTTCAGGCATAGTCTATCACATTATAATTTTTAATTAGCACACATCCTATGCCTTTTTTTAGAAGCATCACTATACACCACAAAGTGTTCACCACTTGATGGGAGTGTGAGTATTGGCACATTTATATGACTTTTTTTCACCTAAGTGAACTAGTATTCACATTTATATTTCCTGAAAAACATTACTCCCTTCCATTTCATCTTGGTCATTGGGAAGAATAATCATGAACTTTTCTTCAAAAATCGTTCATAATACCAAGATAGACCCAAAAAAGTTGTGGAACTCCATTACAGATGTTGGCCTGTGCAACTTTTCAGTTGCCTTCGTCTTTGTATGGTCCACATATATACTTCTGCTGGTGATGACATGCCCTATGAATCATACTTCCTCCATCCAAATCTCACATTAATTGTACATTGCATTAAACTTCTCCTGTCACAAAGTCTTTAACACAATATTCAAATTCTCCTCATGTTCCTCCTTTCTCATGAAGTATATCATAATATCATCAATGAATACCACCACAAATTTGACAAGATAATCCCTAAAGACTCTATTCATTAAATCTAAGAAGATTTTTGGAGCGTTAGTGAGTCTAAAGGGCATCAGTATGAACTCATAGTGTCCATACCTCGATCAAAAGGTAGTCGGGGTAATATCATCTTTCCTCACAATTAGTTGGTTATACCCCGACCGAAGATCCACCTTAGAGAAATAACTAGACCCATGAATATGATTGAACATGTCATCTATCCGTGGAAGGGGATAATTTATCTTTATCATGATTTTATTGAGCTCACGATAATCAATGTAGAGGCACATTGATTTTTCCTTCTTCTTGATGAAGTGGACTGGCGCACACCACGGTGAAGCACTCAAGAGTATAAAACCCTTCTCCATATTCTCCTATAACTTCTTCTTTAGCTCTTCCAGATCTATAGTGGCTATTCTGTATGGTGACATTGAGATAGGTATATATCCAAGGATAAGTTCAATTTAGAACACAACATCTCGGTTAGGACTAAAACCATGCAAGTATTCAGGGAATACATCAATGTATTCTCTCACGATGGGCATGTCTTCAAGCATGGATCTCTCCTTTCTCTCAATCATTTGAGCCAGATATGCTTTCTCATAAGGAAACAATATCCACACTTGATATTATGATTCTAATGGAGATTCAACTTCTTCCTTACACTTATAAATAATTGGATGATGCTTTAAGATGTGAAAATTGATCTACCTTTCCTGACAGTTTATGTTGGATTTGTATAAATATTCCCAATCCATGACCAAGATAGCGTCAAACTCTACTAAAGGAAGTACGACAAGATTTTATGGGAGTTTCAGTCCACAAATGATTACTGCGGTGGAGTTATAAACCATGGATGAAATAATTTCCCCATTTGTTGAACGCATAGATAAATTTTTCTCCAAAGTCCGAGGTGATGTTTGAATAGTTCTTCTAATCATTCAAGATAACAAAGAATGTGTAGAACTAAAATAAACTAGTACGTTCTATATTATTGAATGAATAAATAGAGTACCAGTAACCAAATATTTTTTCTACTCCACCTTATTAGCAGTGATAGCATAATCCCTTTCTTGTTGCCTTCTAGTTCATTGTCGATTGCATCTGATAACCCAAAGCTTATGGAAATTGTTCTCATAATTTCCATGCTCCTTGCAGTTGTAACACTTCACTACAAGGTGATTGTTGACTTGAACCCACCTGTCTTCATCTAAATTAGTGGGATCATTCATATCCATGAAGAAGTTCTTGGCCATATGACCAAAAATTCCACATTTGTAGCAATTCTGTGTTCCCTTCAGACAGTTACCAAGATGCTTCTTCCCACAATTATTGAAAGGGGAAAAGTCAAAATTCTTTCTATCATGGTATCTGTTCGATGAACCACCTATGTTGATTTCCATTTTTTATCTTCTTGTCACTGGGACCACAAGACAACTAAGAGTCTTCAATCTTTATTTCATCCTTGATGGCTGAACAGACAATCTCCTCATAACTGCTGAAGTCTTGAATCACAAATGCTATTCATTGACTCAGCTCTAGTATGATAAAAAATCGATCCACCCTATTTTCAGTGTTCTTGATAAAGATAGATGGGTACCTTGAAAGCCTTGTAAATTTTACTTCATAGGCCTCGATGGAACCACCATTATTCTGCTGGAGTCTGAGGAACTCTCTTCCCAACTTGAGACGGAGGGTTATAGGATAATATTTGTTGACAATCATTCTCAGCAATTCCTCCCAGTCCATGAAGTCAATTTCTTAGTGGTACATGGTATTATTTTTCAGTGTCCACCATTGATCATCTTCCCCATAAAAATTATAGACTGTGAGTACCAACTTCTCCTTTTTTGAGAATTGGTGTATAGAGAATATGTTTTCCATGGAGTTAATCCATTATTTCTACCAGTTGGGGATCATAAGATTCATTAAACATGAAAGGCCTTTGGCACATTAAGGATTCTACAACAACATTCTCTTTCATTAGAGGATGAGGGAGTTCCTCATAATTTATGTTAGTATTTATAACTCGAGCCAGCTATGCAAGTACTTTCATGAAGTTCTGAGAATCCTTTCCCATCAAATCAGGCATGTCATTAGGGATATCGTCACATTGCCTATCACATTGGTTGTTGGAATGTGTTCTTATATATTCACCATTAACTAAGTGAATTAACATATAATTAATGGTCTTGAATACTTTTCTATTGAGCATAAAAAAATTATCTTTGAACATAAAAGGATAAAATTATAAATAAAAAGTGTCTCCTAACTTGTGGTTTCATAGGATTAAATCTAGGTTATCCTCAATAAATTTTGTAAATTATATTCTTATGGGATTTTTCCTTTTAAAAATTGTTTGTAATATGATCATGAATCTACTAAATGAATTTCCCCCAAGAATGTCATAACCAAGAGTGCAACAATGCCCATTCTTGTGCACCGGTTCCCATTCAAGTCTAGTTCAAAACACTGTTTTCAGGTTTTACACCTAAATACATATGTGCCAGAGCTTCCTCTACTTACTCGTATCTAGACAGGGATATGTTTTCTTGATAAACCACTTACTCAAAACTCACTAAAATTTATAAATGTTTTCTAATAGTTAGTCTCATCCCTAAGGCTCTCACTAAGGTGCTCTATTCCTAATCCCCAAAAGTTACTAGACCGACCTATGATACCAACTAAAGAGACCCCAACATTTTACATAAAACATTTCATGATATTATGCATATTGAATCATCGGTGTACTAGCCTATTATATTTAAGTCTAGTTTTTATAAAACTAGTTACTTATAACATAAAACATGGGAATAAAAGACACTTCATTATTTAATCTCCATAAAGAGATCCTAACATTCTATGAGCACGTACATCTGTATAGGGTACCCTAGGAAACACATGAACAAAGTAATGCACTGAAAACCCTAGTAAGAGAACGAACATAAGGATACATCTTAATCACATGAGTTTGGAGGCATGACATAAAGACATAAAAAGCCTGGAAGAAATGAAATAATATAGTATATGCATGGGTTTATATAAACATGGAATCATATAAATGAGGTATAACCAAAACAAAATTCTTTTGTATAGGTCATTTCTAACCTCCAACCCCATTTTCCATTTTTATACGAGTCAAGGCTAACTACCAATCCCGTTTCACATCGTATCTCATAAGAATTAACCTTACCCATTAAATTAGATAGCAATCGTGGAGAAACCATATCAAAATTTTCATGAATATTCATTACACATAAATATTATTTCCACATAAATAATCATATATAACCATCCATACATTAAAATTAGGTTACCCATAGAAAGAAGTGGGTACCACAATCATGACATAAAGCATAACCAATTGGTGTATCACGAAAGCGTCAACGAAAGGAATGGATTAGTACATAAATGGACTTTTGACAGGTTAAAATTGGAATATAACATGGTAAGTGGTGTATAACAGAAGTTGCAACATATATGAAATGTATTTTAGAAAAATTAGCATTAAAACATCTTTGTGCGGTTTTAAGGAAAATAATATAGGGCATTTAAAATATAAAAGAGGAAATTTTTTTATATAAAACCTGATTTGAACCAAGAATATTTTCATCATAAAAATGCTGATTATATAAAGAATTTTTTTTCTGAAAAAATAGGATACAGTGCACATGAAAGTTTGGTGAAAATTCGGGAAGTCCCCTTAAAACATGTTTGCTTATCTGAATGTCGAAAGATGATAATCATTCAAAAACATGTATATCCCCCAAAAAAAGAAATGAAATGGTATTGAAATATTAATTGTGTAAAAATAACCCAAATTTAAATGGTTCACATAAATAGATAAGATAACACCATTTTGAAAGAAAGATAAAGAATCCCAAAAGAACAAAGGAGGTTTGGGTAGAATTCATTACGGTTTTATAGGTATGGTGTCGGGTGTACATAAAAAGTCATGATGAGAATGGAAATGGGTTCCTCGTCACATACACATCATGAGGGCAGTATTATAGAGGTTCAAAAACATCCCTCATCATTTCTGATTACACATAAAAGGCATAGAATAAGGGAAAATCTTGATTAAGTGAGAAATAGAACGAATCCCATACCTTATATCTGTTGGTGTATTCCACTTGTTATTAAAGACCTCGATAAAAAAATTATGATTATTAATTAATATAAATATAACCTATTATATATGTAATTGATTGTTTATTAATTTTTATAGTTCATTCAAGGCCTTATTGATTAGTAATAACGTTCAATTTCATTGATTGGGCTTGATTTTTTAGTTGGTTTTAAAAGATCGGTTCACTAATATTCAAGTTCAGATAAACATATAAGATGTAATTTTTTGTCCAGAAATGATGTTATATGATATTAGTGAACATACATGAGATTAAATGGTTTTAAAATTAATCTATATACTTATATTGAAGTCGGTCTATTATATAAAACCACAGTTACTGCTGTTTTTATTAATCGGTGGGTTTGATTACAAAGAAAATGTTTTGCTTTAAAACATAATACCATATTTAAAAAAAATTATTACCGAATTAAAAATAGGATATATTACATATATAATAATCTGGTTCTTCCATAACAAAAATGGTTTCATGACTATAATTAATGATTAAAATTGAAATGGATAAATTGATGTCTGTGAATGTTCTTAATTAGCCTGTCTCAAATGGTGCTTTCATTTGGTTCAAACAAAAAGTTGGAAATTGAGAGAATATAATGAAATATAACATTTTAATGAAAACATTACCATACGTTTATGTTACTACATTTATCATACTATTATTGTGAAGGGGTGTGAGGAAAGAAACAAAAAGAAAATAACTTAAGTGAAATGAAGGAATTGGAAAGAGGAATTCACCTCATGAAACTTATTCCTTTGAGAACCTCTTAAGGGGAGGGTTTTTGGTATTTTGAAGAGGTTGGGAGCTTTTGGACGTGGGGGAGTACCTTGGGAAATGATTTTTGTAGAATATTGGCAAGGAAAAAGGCGTTAGAGGAGTGACGAGAAGAGGGAATGAAGGGGGTTTTTTATAGTGGAGGAGAGGGGATTTCACAATATAAAATTCCTTAATTTATTACATCCTAGAAGAAAAGGAATAGTGAGTCTTACATGAAAAATAATAGTAATTTTATCATATGATCCTGAACTAATTGGCCTTACATCTCCAAAAAATCATTACTGACTCAATAAATCCAATATTTAGCAATTATTGTAAATTATTATATTTTTACTGATCATAAATAATTATAGTATTTCATAAAAATCACATTAATTAACCCTAACCAGTTTCTGATGTGTAGAATCCAAAAATGAAGTCCATTTTTTCAAAAATATATTCCTATATATTATTATTTTAATATTATTTAAAATCATAATTTATAATCAAAACCAGTTTCAAAACATTCATTTACTCATTCTAAAATATATCATTGTCATTCATTCAAAATGAATAATATTAATTTACAAGTATATGTAAGGTTACTATTTATTACGGTATATCACTATACATAATGGTATGTTTATTTTCATTAGGGTAGGTCACTATTAAAAAAAATATGTTTTTCTTTTCGGAAGACAAATATCTTACTGATTGCAACTGCATATGTCAGATTTTCGATATTACGAACACTGAAATGTGAAGAGTATGTTTAAAATCCACTTAGAACATAGTAGTTCATTATGTTGTGTTTTAATGTGATTTTATTCCATCATTATAAGACGAAAAAATAAATTTAAATACATTGGGTCGTTACATGGATGTTGAGTGCTTCCTCAAAGAGTCTTTTGTTTTCATTAAAAGACCATATGGGGAATTGAGAGTGAGTGCTTCCTCAGAGAGTCTTTGCCTTTTTGAAAATATAGGGGTTAGAATGTGAGAACATTCAGAGAATGTTTCTTGTGAATGACTGATAGAATGATTAATAAATGAAAATTAATGTATTTTAAAATGTAAAATTGTTTACTTTTGAGTACTTCCTTGTTTATTACATCATTTTTCATATTTCTGGGAATATATATATTCATTAATAGTTAGGAATAAATTTTTTTTTATTTTCCTACAAGATTTTTTTTCACAGCCTGTTGGGGTCATGATTTTTTCACCCAAAAAGATTTTATTGTGGAAGGTATAGATAAGGGAAATCTCCCTTCTACTTCAGTTACTTGAATGATTTGGAGATGTATAGAATATGACCAAGCTGAGGCTTGCGATGCAGTATAGAGTTTCTTGTTTTATTTGTACTTTTTTTAGTATCATTTTTTCCCGTATTTTACTTGTTTGGCTACATTCATAGAAATATGTAAGATGCATAATTTATATATGTTCTCTAGTTGTTTATTTAAACTCAATATTCCCTTATTTACTTATAGTATGGTATTATTTCTTTCTATGTTGTATATTATTATTATTCCGCTATGTTACTCTACCAATAAAGGAATAGTTTAACCACTATCAGATTTAAGGACCTCTCTTCTAGTCAGAATCCTCTGTCATTCGAGGAAATCCACATGGGGGCATGTGACCAAACAAGTATGGGGCACCTCTGGGCAGCACCCAGAACCGGTATTTTACAGGATTTGTGATTCTCAATGTTCTTATTAGGGTTAAATAATCACTTATTTATTCATTTTTCTTCCAATTATGAAATTTATTCTTTTGGAAACATTAAAAGGAACCAATCCATTAATAACAAAAATCCATGTATCATATACCAACATCATACATATAAGATGTAGGTCCCATGTACCTTTCAATCTGAATGGGAATTCTAGTTTTATATCCCTTATAAAATGATTTTCCAAGATTGGATGGTGATCATAATTAATAAATGAAAGGATGGTACAAGGAAAATAATTCCAAACATAAATGGATTTGTAATTGATAACACCCCCAATCCAATTTTTAATCCGCCATTCCATTAATGTTATTTATATACTAAGTATATTTAGAACCAATGTAATTTACATCATAGGGGATGTTTTATTTAGTATAGTTCTCTAATTTATTGGATGAAATAGATTCATTTGTCATATATATATTATCTTATATATTGTGGATAGATTTAAGGTTTCATTAAAGGTTTCATGAGTTATTGACTAATAAACATAACGATTTTATTATTTTCCATGACTCTCTCAAATTTTATTTACCAATATAGGAATAAATAAAGGAAAAAATGATCTCTTCCAATACATTAATAACTAACACATACTATATATTAAAAGGATATGATGTCTAACAACACTTCGATACCTGAATTAACTATGTCCCAATGTCACTAAATTCCCATAGAAGACTTTCCAGTTTCAATGAGATAATTGAAATTATTTTCAATAAACACAACCATCTAATATAAAATGAATTTGGCTTCATAATATCCCAGAAGACCATGATTGTGTTTTTAATTAAGACCCTATGTGAAGTATATATTTTAATGATTTCCATATATAGAATATTACAGAATTTGATTCTCATTATGAATGTGGTTTTTTTGGTTTGTGATTTTATTTATAACAAAGATAATAAAAATGTTTAATTTAGAAATTTAACATTAAATGTTTTCACAAAAAAATTATGAACGTATGATGGAAATGAAAAACATAGATAATGGTGCATCAAGTCTAACCATGGAAACTACAATCCAAAAGAGTTAGTAATAATTATTACATGTCATGAAAATTATATTGATGAAATGACTATGACATCAATAACATGGTAATGGAATTCAAGGAATAGAATGAAGGAACAAATGTGTGGACCACATTAAAGAAGTAAATGAAGATCTATATGAAGGTAATCTAAACATAAGGATGAATTCAAGGAAGGTTTCTATTATAAATCATTCTAGGAATTTATTTTCAAGGAGCCCAACATAAGTACATAATAAAATAATAATTAAAATAAAAGTCAAAACATATTAATGAATAATTAATATTAGTGTATGTAATGTTCTATAATGACATTTATAATGAGATGATACAACTTTTGGAATTTTATTTTGTCACTGAAATGAAGAATTATTAATATGATAGTTGAAAGAAACATTTATATCACAACTTATGTTTATTACACATTAATTTAGGATTTATTACATAAAATTACACTTATTACAACCCAAAAATACCAGTAAGTCTAGTTTCCTTCATAATTAGGTACATTACATAGAAAATTATAAATCGAGATAAAAAATCATTATTGAAAACTTCATTAACATGATCATAATATTAGAACAAACATAAAAAATTATTTGGATAACCTTGGTACAATCATGAGATATGGGTGTAATATAAATCCCAGTAAGGGAATAAACATGGCATAACATGAAGATAATAATAAATTTTAAAAAATATGCATATGAAGGGGGAATAATGATTTTAGTGAATCAAAAACATGAATAACAGACATAATATAACATGATAATCATAATGACAACATGGGAAATGTGGAAAAAACATAAAACACTACAACAAAAACTGAGGTCAAGGATAAATCATCCACGACCTCATGGTGTACAATTCCCAATTAAGTAATCATGTTCACTCCATGTACCATCATTACACATCATGACACTAAACAATACCAAATTCATTAGAGGTCTATCTGGGAACACCCATCATATTCATTTCATAATAGTACTTAGTTGTTCCAAATTTATCCTAAAACATTTATTAATTCATTATCATAATTTACTACAAGATTTTGTGTTTTAGAATAAATATTTATATGTCCCCAATAAAAAATAAAATGTTCAGAAATGAGATCATCATTGGTAGAAAATTGGTGTGGTACTCACTGTACAATTTTTTTGGCATTAAATAAACTGATAAAAATTTAGCATCATGATGAAATCACATAAAGATTAGTAAAAACTGATTTATGTGAGTGAAAAGGGTCTCTAATCACATATAAATAAAATGAGAATAAATATGAAAATAGAAAATAATATCCCAATATTAGAAATTTTTAAATAGAAGTCATATGGTATTGATGAATCATGAATAGAGAAAACATTTCTAACTATATTTCAGCATGGTAAAAGTTGTACATAAAGGATCATTGGTGGATCAATTAATGTGAAATAGAATGTAATAAATTATCAATTAAATTTATAGTAATGGGAATATGGAATAATATATTCCACCACATGAAAATTTAATTTAAGTGAGGTAACATAAAAAATGTTCTTGAATGTAATTGAAAAATATAAATCCCTTATGAAATTTCCATATAGTAAAACCCTATGTAAGGGTCATAAAGAGAGAGTAAAATTGATCTCTAATTGGAATAATATCAATTGGATTCTGAGGGAATCATAATAAAACAGTGACCAAATAACCAATTAAAATAATAATTACTAATTTCAAAGAAGGATCTTGAATTGAATAATGAAGGGAATGGTTAGAATCCCATACCAGAGTGTGTGAATCCAAAATTTTAGGAGGGATTATTGAGAGATTGTGGAAGCCTTTATAAGACTATTGGGAGTGGGGTTAATGTATGGACATGATATATGTATTTTTAGTGAAGAAAAATGCTATCATGGTTTGATTATATAGGAAAAGATGGAGATTCCATTATTATTTTCATTTTGGACTCTACAGAATAAAATATACAATACCACAATCCAAACCATGGGTTTTACCATTTTTCTACCACATGGGAGTGTTTTTTTCTTGTTTTATAAGTCCATCTATCGATGCTATTAAAATATTTCCTATTATTATATAGATTTCAGTCACACTCTTGAAGAAATTATTTTAAAACATTTTAATATATTATAGGTTTTTTATGGTTCCAAAAGTTGTTATAAAATACATCATATAAACATAAAATCAAATTATATTAATGTTAAAAACTATATTATTCATTTTAAATCTTTATAGTATTTATTACATCATTTTAGGTTCATTATAATTTCGTAATTTACATTGTATATTAATATGGTTTTTAATTGTTATCCAAAAATTCGACTGTCTCTGAAAAATAGGAAAATGTTACCGTTGGTAAATTTTAATATTTTGATTCCAAAAATAAAATTAATTTTCTATAAATTATTATTGAAATATGTAATTTTAAATCTTTAAAGTAATAAACATAATTTATTTACAGTGACGGGTTTTTGGGAATTACATTTTTTGAAGAACTATATATAATAACATTTAAACTCATAATAAAACATATGATAGTTTATTTTTGATAAAAATTATTTAATAATAATATTTTATTAAAATATTATTTATTTCAAATTTACATTAATTCATAACATCAATAATTGCATTTTAATAAATAAAAAATTCATTGTGTTCTTTATTATATAAATATCATTTATAAAGTAAATATAAGATGTCAAAAATATATTATATTCAAAATATTGTACAAAAAAATATTTCAAGGGTCATGATTCATATTTTTTTATTCACCAGTATATTCCCTAAGTGTAAGGTGTGTGATGGTGGGTCATTCAGGGGTGGTTCAAAGAACATGGTTTGATTCGTGATCTCAGTGAGCTTGAACATCTCTTGTAAATGGATTCAATCATGAATATATTATTAGAACTATACATTTACTTGGTCAAGTGAAAAACCTATATATTCTATCTCCCTTAAAAGTACTGATTACTGAGCTTCTTAGGGAACTATCCTTCTGGTTGATGCCTTCACTTACTTTTTTCTGTGAAAATTAGATTTGTTAGAACCCTATATTTATACCAATAATGTGATCACTATTAAAAACTATATTATCAATGGTAATGATTCTTAATATTCATTTACATTATATACGTTAAAAAAATTAGTGTATGTGTTTTCTATAAACATTTTAGATAATAATACATTTAAATAAATTTAAAAGTTTAATTTTATTTATAATTGTTTTGGTCATTATAATCTCCCCCTTAAAAAATTTCTCCCCAAATAATTTCATTTACCCCATTAAATAGTTGACTTTAACTATAATTTATCACATCATATGGTTCACACTTTGATTTTCCAAACATTTGTTTTCTCTAGAAAACATTGAAAATGTGCATTGTCTTATTTCATATAATTTTTTCTCTTTTATCTAATATCTTCCCCCATCTAATCCTCATAATAATGGTCATTATCTAATGGTCTCACATATATATTTAGTACATGTGAGGGTTTTGGGATGTAATTTATCAAGAAGGATACATGAAATACATCATGTAATTGAGATATGTTTGGTGGGAGTGCTAGTTGAGATGCCACTACTCTTATGTGGCCAAGAATCTCAAATGGGTCAATGTATAGTGGATAAATCTTTCCCTCCTTCCGAAATCTCATCACTCTGACACCCAAAGACTTTACCATATTTACCATTTGATATTTTGATATCTTTTCAATAGATATAACACCCAATATAAACAAAACATTATTTACTGACATTTTCCATAGTCAATTAAATTATGGCACTTATAGTGACTTATATAGTAAAAATATTTATTATAAATCCAAAAAATATTATAACAATCAAAAATAGATAATAACAAAACCAATATTAAAAATAAAATACATTGTTTTTATATATGTAGTTTTCCACCTTTTGATGGGGAACTATGATGTCACATTTTTTAACCAGGTTTAAATATGAAGGTTTTCAAATTGTTTCCATTAATTGACTTGTCAATTTTTAAACCATGATCTAGAAATTATTTACAAGTGTTTGAACAGTTAAAGGGATCATTTTTAGAATTTAGTAAATTATCGACAATTTTTCAGAGGTGTCCCGATTAGCATTGAGAGCATCGGATCAGGAAATGTTAACTTTAATGGACCTACATGGGCTCCGCATGGTTGCGGTCCAACCCATGCAACATAACTAGTTTAATTTTGTTTATTTTAATAAAATAAAATTAAATGTTATATTTTTATTTAAATAAAATAATGTGTTAATAATAATAATGTTGTTGTTATTATTATTATGGTGTCATAAATAATTTGGATTTTAAAAGATTTTAATTGCATGATTAATGGGGTTTTAATTTTATGTCAAATTAATGTGGATTTTGGGTATCTCAAAGAAACATTTAATTAAAGAGGATTTTCATATTTAATGAATTGTTGTAATTGAATAATGGTTTTGGGAATATCAATTGAATAAAATTAATAATAAGGAGATTATTATTATTTATGTTTTATGAATGTAATAATCATTATTAATTATGGTTGGTATTATTATTATAAAAAAATAATGGTTTGGGGTTATTTTTTTAAAAAATTAAATGAACGGGTGTAGTAATAATGGTATGAAAATTATTTTTAATTTTATAATTATAATAATCAATAATATTTGAATTGATTTTATGGGTTAGATTTTTAATCATTAATATCATATTAATGATATTAAAATATAATTGGGGATAAGGTTGTATTCATTGGTATATATTAAATAAATATTAATTAAGTGGTCTTATTTATTTTTTAAGAAAAAAAATAAAATAAAAGGAGAGGAACCTTCTCCCCCTTCCTCCGCACACTAGAGGAACGATCCCCCTCTACAACCCTATATCGTGCATGAACTAGGCCGCTCAAATCCTATTTGATTTATACTCATATCCATTTCCAGAGCTCCCCACACCTATAGTGCGATCCCTTCCCTACAGTGTGAATTATCAGTGCATGACCCACCCCTAGACGACCATCGGATTTAAGGTGAGACCACGGTTGCACGACCACCATTTGTGCACAATGCACCCGAGTGGAACCCCTGTAGTAGGTGAGACCCCCTCTTGGATGAACTATGACACATGATGGCCCCTCCAGGTTCTTTTTCCACATATGTTTTCTACCCCAATTCGGTTTGGGTTTATTCTGATTCAATGAGATGTGAAATAGTTGTTTTGGGGTCCTTTGGCCCATAATTAAATATCCACCACCACGGCCAAAGTAGATGAACCTATTTTTCTTCGCCACCTTTGGTTTAGGGAGCGTGCCTGTATATATATATTTACAAAAACACGCAAACAAATATATATATATACATATATACATATATATAATGGTCGTTTTCGTGAGACTACATTCAATTTGAAACTAATTTCCTCCAAGTACATTAATGTGATGTGTAATTAAAATTATGACACCCCTTGGTTGGGGCCCAAATATCTATCGCTTTATTTAAAAAAATATTTTCTTTTTTAAATAATTTGATAGTATAAGTATCTTTTATTATGGAATTACTAAATTTTCATTAAATGGTTATTAAAGATAAACTATTGGTTGGTGGTAATGTCATATCTTGCTTTCCTATGGTTGCGATTTTTTATTTATCACTATTGATGATGATACATTATTTTTTGATGAAATACATTTTATGTTATTAATTGATTCATTCCACATGTGATAAATGAGAAAATTACCATGTGCTTGTGTAAATCATGATTTCATGGATTTTATAAATACGTTGTTCTTATGCCCTGAATATTAATTTTTTAAACATGAATAACCCATGGGTCTTCCTTGTAAATGAGACATAAATGGAAATGGAATTTTACCCCCTTAGGTGTGCCTTTTTTACCCCTGCCATGTAATGTTAATTAAGAAAATTATTATATAAGAGTTGGTGAATTAAATGATTGATTAGTGTAGGATTGGTAATAGGGTAAATAATTGAATAATTAATTTGAATATCACGAGTTGGATATTTTTTAAAATATACTAAATATTGAAAATATTGAATATTTTGACTTTTTTAGAATATAAATTGGAAACTGGTAAAAATTAATGTATGGATTAATTATTACATTAATAAGAGTAAATGTTTACTTAATTTATGAAATGGTTAAATATATATGATTAAATTAATTATTTGTTGAATTAGTTAATTTTCATGCATTAATTAATGAATGTTAATTGATATATTTTTATGACTATTTTCAAATAATACATGTTTTTTGCATGTTTTTTTTCAATCCTTACGTTTTATAGGATGCATTTTTTAAAAAATATTTTATGCTATCTGCGATGGTTGGACAATATTTGGGTCTGATTCATCATGTTTGGCCTGAGATATTTATGACTTTCATGTTAATTGTTAATTTCCTAGATGAATCATTATTTTTGTGGATGGGTATAGACTTGTTAAAGATTTGGGATAATTAAATGTTGAGTTAATTATCCAGTTGACATTCTTAGTGTTGATAATAATTAATTGATAATTATTTATTAAATATTGATATGTAGAATAGTTAATTAATTGTATAAATTTTTTATATGAGGTTTTTGTTGTCAATTAGCTGTTGAATTAATGAATGGATTATGCTAAATAATCTATTAATTAATTAATGGGTGGTTTTGGGGTGTTATACATGGAATTATACACCAATGACAAATATATAAGTAGGATTCATAAATCGGTTTTTAGAGAGGGACTGATGCTCTAAATACTAATGGGGTGCTATTAATTGTGTTCAATACCTAGCTTGCATGTAAGCATTATTTGATTGGACATGAAATTATGCATTGAATTCCACAGGGTTGTGAAACAATGACTGATGCTGCAAATACTCATGAGGGTGCTAGACATGATGTTCTACACCCATTAATTGAAATTGGACAGTGGGTCTAATCGGTCATATATGAAATGAATTTAATGGTTAATGAAAGCAGTTGTGATATAATGATTTGTTAATTGAATTTGGGAAATGGTTCTGACCGCGACACGACTGAGGTAGGTATTGAAATACGGGTGTTCAGTGGATCCTAGGAACTTATGCTGTTAAATACAAATATAAATTAATGTGTTAATCATTTAATTTGTTAAATTTATAGTTTTTGTTCAGAAACATTATTTTTTTTTCTATAAGACGAAGCATGTATCTCCATCATGTGTCCCTTATTAACCTGGAAAAGTTGTAATTTAACTATTCTATTATTTTAATACCTCATTATACCTGCATCCAATAATTTATTTTTCACTATATAGGTAGGGATAGACACCGGTGGTCCTGACGTACTAAGATATATATCTCACACCCTACTCTGGACACCAATGCACTGGGGTACCAATGTATACCTTTCTTTTTTGTAGAACTATAGATCATGGACCTTGCTTGTTGATGTATACTAGAACCCGGTGTTAGTAGAAAAGGAATGAGTATGAGCTCCAGATACTCATGGTTATTTTCTTGGGGATTTGAGTATTTTATTTTATTTTTTATTGTAATTTAATGAAATTTATATTGTTTACTATTTTAAAATATGTCTCAATAACATTTCATGCATTCATTCATTATATGAAATATGTCTTCGGTTGCTTTGTCAATTATGTATTACTATACTGCAGTTGATTGTAATTTACAATGATATAGCATTTCAGAACTCTGATAAGAGGGTATAGTCCCCCCCATTATCACCTTGTATGACCGTCACTCCTAGTCGGCAGCCTCTAGAATATGGGGATATGAGCTTGAGGTCGTGTGGTGATTGGTCTGACCATTGGTTCATGGGTGAGCTGGGTTGGGATGTTATAATATGGGATATAATGGATGTTTTCCTTTGTCGTATTATTTTTTAATTAGTATAAAGGGGACTAGGAATGTTTCAGTTCTTGGATTAATATATTTTATGGGATTGATCTCCCCATGTAGAGTAAATGACCATGTGGCCAAGGATGGGAATTGTTGTTTGTAGATTTTAACATTATAGTTGATAAGAATTCACCTTCAGTGACTAGTGTATTTTCAGCTGCTGATTGATTATGAAAATATAGAAAAAATACCTTTTCCAGGTATGAAAATGAAGTTTCATTATATTCATCATATTAGGCTCTTATATATTAACTTCCCATAAAAATATAACTTTTCATGTAGTTTCATTAATAGGATTCCAGCTAATATGAATTGTGTGACTTGAATATATTTCATGTCTTGTATATATTAAGCATTCCTTTTTAGATAGCATCATTCAATGATATAATAAACAATCAGAAGAGATTATATGATATACGTATGTGGACGGATTCTTTTTTATATGATTATTTATTTATTTTTTCATTTATATCTGTGTTTGCAACTTGTAGTGACAAGATAGCTTGCTGGTAAATGATTGGTTGCTTTGGATAAATTTATTTGGTTGCGATTATGACAGAACTAGATTTCAATTGTATTGTGTATGTGTACAATATGTCTCGGAAAAGGGTATCTTATGTATTAGAACATGTTAAAAGGCTACTAAATTAAATAATAAGGTAAATTTATTTTGATTAAATGAGTTCCATATTTTAGTAGTAAGGTGTATGAGTGCCTTATCGATTTCTTGGTGGACTCCCATATGACTGAGACATGTATAACCATAGTGTGATGAAAATGGCTATTAATGTAAAAATGATAAGTTTTGATTGAATTGAACTATTCTGGGGTTTCTTTTTGAAAAAATGGAATTGAATAAGTGGGAACCTCAGAGGTCTCCTTTATTGTAAAATGAAATTTAGATGATAAATGTACTGCAAAATATGAAATGACACAAAATTTAAAAAGTTTAAAGATGATGTTTTCTATAGCGTGACTATTTGGCCCATGTGGCATGGACTGAAAACCAAGTGAGTTGTTGTGAATAAGAACTTGTCTATTTTTTGAAATTCATTCATATGTTAAAAGGGTGAAATGAATTAATTAAAATTGATAAAATGAAAAAGGGTCCATTTAACCTTCTGATTTCCGCCTTTTCTGTCCATGAGAGATGGTTGATGTTTATATTTTTAAGGGTATAAACTATGGTAGGTGGTTCCCTTATAATGTTTTTGGCATTATGGTAAGATCTTCTTACAACTCAGGATTAATTTTTGGGACTTAAATGTGTTGACACATCAATAGTTTATGTTAGGGCCTTTACGATCAATGTTTGATGTGGTGATTGTTCTTTAAGGAACATCACACGCATTCATTAATGTTTTATGAAATAGTGCACAAGTGAGATGTTGATCTATTCTTGGGATGTCATCTACAATACTAAGGTGGGTAGTGTCACATCGATTGTTCTGACCATGATGGCAGGTTAAGTCATGATTTTTGAAAAGAGTCGTCTGGTAGAAGATCGACTAATCATATTTGTGACCAAGGTTCTCTCTTAGAGCACTATTCGAAATACAACAATCATGTCACCTATCATGACCTCATCATGGTGACACTAAGATATCATCGATCATACTTTTCTCTAAATTATTAAATGTTGATGGGATTGATTAGTGGTTATTATCCGGGTTATATGCGGGATTCTGGGTTTTAGATATCCTAGTGATGGCTTGACTTGTAATGTCACTAGAGGTTGGGTAAGTACTATAGAGTACATGCGGTTGGTGATGTAATATTTTTAAAAGGCATGTACCTAGTTTAAGGGTTTGTGTGGGCTTTAGGACACTAATTTCTTTCCAGGAAATCATGCACAACAAGTTTCTATTTGTTTATTGAGATTTAAACTTTTTCTTCATTGAGGTCCCTGTAATGGCCCCAGATATAACAACAGTTTTGATGGGCTTTGCCTCAGTTTTTTTTAAGTGGTTGTAATTATGTTTTAGATAAAAGGAAGTTTGGCATTTGGAAATGTAGCATGGGTTTTCCAATGTAAAATATTCTCAACATTTGCAGATCAGAATATGTTGTACTAGTTTCTGATGGCATCTCGAGGATGAGAGATATTTAAGGTGGGTAAACTGTTTTGTCACAATATTTTGAACTTTGTTTAAATATGATAGTTTTAAAATAAAGTGTTTATTGATGGGTCTATTTTTGAACCAAGATCAAGAACTTATTTGCATGTGTTGGAACACTTATAGGTGTAATTTTTTCATTCTCATTTGTTTTGATTAGTTTCGAGAACACCAGATCAGGAAAATTCAACATTAATGGATTAGCACGGACTGCACACGGTTGCTGTGCAACCCATAGAGACTAACCATTTTAATTCTTGACATTATTTTTATTATATAATATAAAATAGGAGAGTTTTATTTAAATAAATTAATACATTATTAAAAATAATATTATTATTGTTATTAAATTTTCATAAATTATTTGGATGTTAAATATTGACAATTAGAATATTAATGGGTTTTAAATTTTATGTGTAAATAATGTGAAATTTGGGTATACAAAAATTTGTTTAATTAAATGATGAATATCAGATTTAATGAATCATTATTATTAAATAGAGTTTTGGGGTTTACCAATTCTTGGAAAAATAAAAAAAAGAAATTATTTTTGTAGTTTTCTGAATGTAATATTCATTATAAATTATTGTTTCTATTATTATTTTAAATAACAAATAAAATGGTTTTGAGGATATGGTTTAAAAAAATAAATTAAAGGGTGTAATAATTATGGCATCATAATTATTATTAATTTTATAAAAATAATAATCAATAATATTTGTATTGATTTTATGGTTTGGAGTTTTATCATTAATATCATACAAATGAAATTACAAAAAATTGGATGGTATGATTTTATTCATTGGTCTATATTAAATACGAATTAATTGAAGGGTTTTTTTAGTTTTTAGTTTAAAAATTAAATGAAATGTGGAGGACCCTTATCCCCCTCTTCCATACCTTAGAGGCATGACCCCCCTCTTCAACCCTTTCCGGCGGACACACCATGCTTCTACCCTCCTCCATTCTATGACCTCATCTCTATGGCTGGAGATCCCCCCATGTGGCGTGATCGTTTCCTGATGGTCTGACCGACCAATGCATGACCCACCGCCAATAGCAGCAAACAACCCACGTGGTGAAACTTCTAGTGGGGAGTAACCCCTCGGTGGATCCACTATAGTAGGTGTGACCCCCTCCGGGTAGAACAATGACACGTAATTCCCCACTATATCTTCTTAGTCTGAATATTTTTTCTACCAAATATATTTGTGTGTTTTTTCTGATTCAACGTGGTGTGAAAATTGTGTTTTGAGGTCCATTGTTCCATAATCCAACATCTATCGCCTAGGGTAATGTGGATGAACTCATTTTTCGTTTCCGCCTTTGGTTAGAGTAGTGGAAAATTTTAAATATTTTTTTAGGTATATAAATATAGATATATATACACATGTATGAAGGTGGTCCACGTACAACTACATTCCATTTTCAATAAAATTCCCCCAAGTACATTAAAGAACAACGAAATAAAAATGATGTCATGCCGGGGTAGGGTCAAAAATATCAATCACATTAATTAAAATGTATTTTATTCTTTAAATTAATGGTGATTATGAGTTTACTTAGTTAAGGAAATTCTAATTTATTTTAAAATTGTGATTAAAGATAAACTGTTGGTTGGTGGTAATGTCATATCATGCTTGCTTATGGTTGGGATTTTTTATGTATCCTCGTTGATTCCAATACCTGATATGTTTATGCAAGACTTTGGATGTTATTAAATGGATATTTCTATGTGTGATAAATTAATAAATTACAATGATTAGGTGTTATGAATGTATTCCAAGCAATGAAAACATGTTGATATTATTCCTTGAATATTAAATGTATAAACTAGATGTACTCATGGTTCTTCCTTGTATGTTAGACTTAAATTACAATGGAGTTATACACCATTAGTTGTGCTATTTTAACCCATGTCACAGATTGAATATTATGAAAATGTTGATATATATGTTGGTGAATTATATGATAGAATGTAGAAGGATGGGTAATCGGGTAATTAATTGGAAAATTAATTATCATGTCCTCAGTTGGGAAAAAATAGTGGCATTTAGTGAATATTGAGAATATTGAATATTTTGACATTTATGGAATATAAATTGAAAACTAGAAATAATGAATGGATGGATTAAATATTACATTATAAATGTTAAATAGTGAATTAATTGATCAATTTATTAAGAAGATATGATTTAATTATTTAATTTTTGAATTAATAAATTTTCATTCATTAATTAATTATTATTAATTGATTGATTGTTAAGACTACTGGAAAATAATACCTTTTGTTTTGAGTTTGTTTTCCATGAAATATGTTATTTAGGAAAAACTTGTTTAACAAAATGATATGCTATGTGAGATGGTTTCGAAATATTTGGGTCTTATTCAACATGTTTGACTTCAGATGTTTATGATGTGCATGTTAATTGTTAAAGTCCTAGATGAATCACTATTTCAGTGGATGGGTTCAGACTAGATAATGATTTCGGATAACTAAATGTTGAGATACATATGTATTTTACAAGCTTGTGGTTAAGAATAATTAATTGGTAATTAATTATTAACTAATGAGATGTTTAATGCTTAATTAATTTTCCAATTATTTGACAAGAGAGTTATATCGTTAATTTGTTGTTGAATAAATGAATGTATATGATTAATTAATTTATGAATTAATTAATGGATGGTTTTGGGGTGTTAGATATAGAATTCTACATCAATGATAAATATATATGTATGATTGATAAATGGGTTGTGATACAAGTATTGATGCTCTAAATACTCATGGGGTGCTATATATGGCGTTCTACACCCAGCATGAATGTAAAAATTCTTTTATGTGATAGGGACTAATGCTCTAAATACCAATGGATTTTGATACTAGGATTAATGCCCCAAATATTCACAATTGTGTTATTCAAGAACTTCTACACCCATTAATTTAAATTGGACCATGGGACCAATAGATCATACATGAAATGAATTAAATTGTTAATGAAAGGAGTTATGACATAACGATTTGTGAATTGAATATGGTAAATTCTTCTGACCCCTACACAACCGAGATAGATTTTGAAATACGTATGTCCAGGGGAACCAAAAAAATTATGTGGTTGAATATGAATATCAATAAAATTGATATACTATTTATTTTAGCAATTTATAGTTCTTATTCAGAACACTTATTATTCGACTATGAGCTGAAAGAATTATATCAATCAGGTGTCCCTCAGGAACCTGGACGGGTTGTAATTAATTTATTCAATTTGTTATTACCTCATTATACCTACATCCTATTATTTACATTTATTCTTTATATATATGGCTAGACACCAGTGGTGCTGGCCTATTGAGATGTATACCTCACACGCTACTCGGGCCACCATTGCACTTGGGTAACTGAGTAGAACATTCTTGTTCACATATCTACATATCTAGGACCTTGCTTATTGATGAATACTAGTACCCGGTGTTCAGATCAAAGGATGTAGCATGAGATTATGATGATCATTGAGGTTTCCTTAGGGAATTTAGTCTATTAAACTTTTCTATATTGGAATGTAAAGCATGTTATTTCCTTTAATTCTTTCAAATACGTATCAATAACATGTCATGATTTCATCTGTTATATGAATTCTATCTTACACTACTTTTTCAATTATGTATTATGGATTCTTCTATTGACTGTTATTTGCACTGATATACAGTTCTGAAACATGAATAAGAGGGTTTATTCTACCCACTATCACCACATATGAACCGTGCTGCTAGTCAGTAGCCTCTGGCATGTGGGGAGATGCACTTGAGGTCGTGTGGCGACCTATCCGGCCATCGGTTCGGGGGTGAGCTGGGTCGAGACATTACAAGAACCCACCTTAAACCATATATTGGAACCTTTTATAAATTTAATATTGTAAAATAAACTACATTTTTATAAGATAATAATAAAAACTAGCTTATTAATATGTTTTTGAAACATTCTGTAATGATTTTATTTTTAATGAATATCTAAACATACTAAATTTTAGCTCAATACTAATTTTCCAACTAACATAATTATAAAGTTAATTTTTGTTATATATTGGTGTTGAAGTTTAATTAGATAATATTTTTGTCAATGAATCCCATTTTTGTCATTATAATCAAATTCATTTTGAAATTGATTATAAAACATAGCAATGTTTAAGAAGTTTTTTACTTCAAAATCCCTCATTATTATCCCTCTTGAGTGGTGTATTTTTATTTAATTTCTACATCATCCATGATGGGAAATCATGAAAATGAATTCCATATATCGAATAAGAAATATTTATAATTTATAATAATGTAATCATATTTTTCAAAAAAATATATTATTAAAGGTAATTAGTATTAATTACAAGGATAGTGGTTTAGTTAATATTAACAATAGACTAAACAATAAAATTAATACATAAATCAACCTAAAAAGTTGGTCAAATTACATTTGATGGCTTTATCCCTTGTCTCAACATTGGTTCATTATTGGTTCCACATGCAATATAAAAAACGTGCGGGTAATTCCCTTGTAAAAAGATTACAAGAGTGCCACTCCGCCTCCTCTATAAAAGGACACCACCAATCACAATTTCTCACACCTATAAAACCACATATGTTTCGAATATACCAGCACAAATATATTCCTATAAATCCCCCCATAGACCATGAATCCTAGAATATGTCATAAAACCTCTATATAAAGCCTTTTAGTATAAACCAAATTAAGTTATCTGATTAAGATGTAACACCTCCTCTCATGTTTTTTAGTTTCATTTCAATTTTCCACTACCTATAGTCATAATATTATATGATTACAAAAAAACAATAGTATACATAATTAATAGAATTATATTATGCTTTGATTTATTTTAAACATACTCAATCCTCTATTTAATGGGTAACAAATGTATTTTTTTTGGTACGATGAACTACTACCTCATGAAACAATGATTTTTCAATTATCCACTACCACCTTCATTGAGGACATTATAGTTGAAAATATCTTCATATATAAAATATATATGTTATTTATTATTTTTTATTATTCTTAATTTTTTATTTACAACACACTTTTATGCTTTCCATGTTTTATAATAAAATAATTTCATTTGCAGAAGTGTGGACTATCATCACCCCAAATTGATATTACATGTTCATTCCATACATGGAACATATAAAGGATGGTTCTAATGAACATATGTAACATATATAACATATATATAATAATGAAATTATAATACACATATTTATCTTTTATTTTTATTTATTTTTGTAAAAAAATGAAATTAATGTAGCATTCATATGTTCATGCGAACAATTGTCTCCCAGAAAGGAGCACATCATTTCTAATCTTCAAATATTATGGACTGTTGTGTGTATATATATATATGTACATAATATGTATGAAAATCAATTCATGTACTAAATTATGGATATTTTGAAATAATTATCTAATTAATTGAAACAACAAATCAAAATTCAATACAGAATTTGGAATACTAGGCAATTAACACCTGAAATAGTTATAATAATGAAATAGTGATGAAAAACAGGTAATAAAATATTATAAGATGATAATATTTGTTATTATAAATAATATTGGGTCTATTGTATTAGTTAGAAAAAATATTTTAAACCACTATACAATATTCAAAATACCACACAACAGATACAATGGATAAGGTAAGGGATTTTCACCACACTTTTTAAATCAGTGTGATTAATGTCATATTCACTACATAAATATTTTGTGTGAAATACTTAATGAAAATTTTGATATATTATATATTTTTTCCTTTATTTCATGATATTAAATGAATCAATTCTAGTTACTCATCCATGGAAGGCTTTAATCAACATCTACTCATCTAGTAGTGGATTTCACATTAATTTAAATTTTATTGAGATATATTTATTATTATCCACATATCCAATTTTATATTGTGTATATACTGCATTTGACCTGCTAAATCCAGAATCCCATTACCCTCATAATATTCTATGTTCCATTGAATTATTTTTTAAACTATTTAATGTGGTATAAGACACTTTGGTTTGTTTAATGATTCTTTTTCTTTAGGATTATTGTCAAAGCCACTGTTTTTTTACTTATCCTCATATAAATTATTATTGATAAATCCATATTCATTATACAATATGGATATTTGATATAGAATATTATTTACTTTATTATTCAACATCATTATTTCATTGTACTATTATATAAGGGTTGGGACTGAGGAATGAAATCCCCTTGATGCATCAGTAGTCTCATGAGATGAAATAATTGTACAAAATAGATGGGGTTTTACCTGATAGCTAATCCATCTTATTAAAGGTCTTGACTGTAATGGTACCATTTACCTAGGAAATGTGTAATTTAATGATTAATAATATTCGTTCATATTAATTTCCGTTATAATTTATCCCTAAGATTTTGCATTCATATATATATATATGTATGTATGTATGTATATATGGATTTATATTATTTTCAATTTTCTGATTAATGAAATGTTTTTTCTGTTTCCTACATTTCCATATAGATTATTCCTTATATATTTTTATCAATGGATATATAATTAGATATTCAACATTCCATATAGATTGATTAATTATTTATTCTATTTTATTTACCATTAATATGCATTTGAGATCACCCTTATTATAATGTTTCATTCCCTTCGTTCTGAAAAAGAGAATGTGTAATATGACTAAAATGATGTAGTTTCATTTTGTTTATTTTGAATCATGTTCTATATTGTTTTCCCAATGTATTATGGGTATCATGTTTGTAATTTGGATTTCTGAAAAAACTAAACAAAATGTTCCTTTGTGATATGTCTTTTTTATAATGATGACAGTGTAATTTAATAATGCCAGTGTAATATCATAATGGAATGAAACTAGGATTCTTGGGTTAGAGAGTTACAATCAAATTCTTTCGTGGAGATATGTGGAGGAATACCATGCCTTTGATATCAATCTCTAGGCCTTCTTAAATATTATCAATATATATCTTCTATCAACACTAAGAATCGTTGATGTGTTTTTGAATGGTATTAACCTTATCCACCATTTCCTAAACTACTTCAAGACCTAAAAATTCTCATTCCCTAACTTTTTCCCAACATGTAAGTGTTATGAACCTCCTCACATAAAGGGATTTATAGGGAGCCATTTGGAATTATGTGTTTAAACTGTTTTTGTAAGAGAACTCAACCAAAGGGATTTGTGGGTCCCTTCCTCCTTTTATGTCCATAGAAAATGCTCAAAACATGTCTTCCAGTGTTAGAAAAGTCTGATCAGATTGTTCAATTGTTTGAGGATGATAGGTTGTACTGAAGATCAATATAGTGTTTGGGGATTGTTGATGATTTTCCATAACATGGAAGTGAATCTTTGATATCGATTGGGTCAGCCTTACCACTTCTTGGATTCATATATGTGTGAGTTAATATAATGGTATGTCCTCTCAAATTTTGATTAATTGAGCTACCTTTGTAAGATAGTCCAAAAAAAACCATATAATTTTTTCCAATGGATTTTTTCTCATGTCCAATTACAAAGTCAATGGTTATTTTCATGCATTTACATGTTTGTATGGGTAATGGTTACTTCAGCCGCTTTTACTTCTTCCTTTCAACCTTCACACTATGTCCTACAAGGAAAATGGATATATATTAAGTGATATATTTCATCATATTGCTGCACCAATAGTTCTAACAGAGTTATTGATACATATTTTTTCTTCCGCGGTGATTGGAGATAGTCAAACTATGTGTAACATCCCCAAATGATAAAGGGTTAAATGACTAAATGATACGACTCATGTCAACAAGGTGCACCTTCCATTTCGAGAGCCTACCTGATTAGAACTCCACAGTTAAGCGTGCTTGGCCTGGAGTAGTGATCCGGATGGGTGACCTCCTGGTAAGTTCCACATGGTGTGTGCGAGTGAGGACAAAGCACACTAGAAAGGACATGTGTTGGACTGTGGGGACTATCATTAGACAGATGACCCGTTCAGGCATGTGGGTGGACCCTGGGGTGGGCCCCACGTGTCTGCGGGTCAACTAGTGGTACCTAGTGGGCTAGGACCCAAAGGCCATGTTAAGGTGGGGTGGTTGTGCTGTCACCAGGACCCGGTTGTCACATTTGGTATCAGAGGAGGAACCCAGCCTTAAGTGCACGGTGCACTTCCTGGGTTGTATGTAGGGCCCACAATGAGGGCGTTGTGCTCTAAGGGGGGGGGGTGATTGTAACATCCCCAAATGATAAAGGGTTAAATGACTAAATGATACGACTCATGTCAACAAGGTGCATCTTCCTTTTCGGGAGCCTACCTGATTAGAACTCCACAGTTAAGCGTGCTTGGCCTGGAGTAGTGATCAGGATGGGTGAACTCCGGGAAAGTTCCCCAGGGTGTGTGCGAGTGAGGACAAAGCACATTGGAAAGGACATGTGTTGGCCTGTGGGGACTATCATTAGTCAGATGACCCGTTCAGGCATGTGGGTGGACCCTGGGCTGGGCCCCACACGTCTGCGGGGAAACTGGTGGTACCTAGTGGGCTAGGACCCGACAACCATGTTAAGGTGGGGTGGTTGTGCTGTCACCAGGACCCGGTTGTCACATTAATGTAAAGACCCATAAAATTCGAGGGAAATTTTTTCTAAATTTTCTTTGAGATTTTACAGGAACGCAGTTTCTGACAGTGCCTGATTCTGAGGCCCGGTGAGCCCGGAATCAATTTCCGAAGTTTAGCTTGGGTACATTCAGTGAACGAACGAGCGAGTTTTCCTATCTTTTGAACCGGTGCTCGTATTTGAAATCTGAGGGCACCGATGAAACCACAACGCCGACAACCGGTGCTCGTATTTGAAATCTGCGGGGAAACTGGTGGTACCTAGTGGGCTAGGACCCGACAACCATGTTAAGGTGGGGTGGTTGTGCTGTCACCAGGACCCGGTTGTCACATTAATGTAAAGACCCATAAAATTCGAGGGAAATTTTTTCTAAATTTTCTTTGAGATTTTACAGGAACGCAGTTTCTGACAGTGCCTGATTCTGAGGCCCGGTGAGCCCGGAATCAATTTCCGAAGTTTAGCTTGGGTACATTCAGTGAACGAACGAGCGAGTTTTCCTATCTTTTGAACCGGTGCTCGTATTTGAAATCTGAGGGCACCGATGAAACCACAACGCCGATAATTTCTTAAGAAGATCTTTTTCGGAGTTTTGTTTTCATGGGTGGTGTTGTTAAAATTTTGTGGAAGATAAAATAAAAATTGAGTTATAATTTTTATTTCTTTTAAGTGGTTTATCCATTGAGTGTAAGTTGGGGTAACAACCCAACTTCCCATGAGAGGATTAAAGGTGAGGTGGGGCCCACACGAACCCCACCCCTTCCATCTTTCCAAAACTCCCTTAAACCTCTCCTCTCATTAATTGGTAATTCTTAACATGTTTAACCCCCCTTAAATGTGAGACCACTCACCTTCCCCTCTCTCTTCTTTAAATCAGGCCAACTCAGTTAATTAATAAACGAGTTAAGTATTTGATTGTTTTAAAATTCAAAATTCTTGGCTTGATGTAATAAAATAAGACAAGTCTTATTTTATTTGGGAGAGTTGATTGTTGTGTGAGGAGGTTTGAAGAGGAAGCTCTAAGCTTTGAAGAACTTCTTCCTTCTTGATGAAAGAGAAGAACGCAACTCTCCGATGAAGAACGTCGACACCAAAGAGCGGAGACGTATCCATTTCTTCCTTCTCTGCGACAAGTGGGGATACGTCACACCTTTGAGTACACTTGGGCGATGTCGGGCCTTCCAAGACCTTTGACGAAGAACGCTTCCTGGTCTCCATCAAGGGAGGATACACCACCACGGGGAACATCTCCATTGACGATGACTCACCCCCAACGTCAACAAAATCATCACCGATCTTCCGCGACGTCCGATCATCGCAACGCTTGCCTCTTCTACGGATCGACGACTTGTGACGTCTGTGAAAGGTAGGGGTTTGGTTTTCATGTCGTGAATAATTTTAGACATTCTTCGATATCAACGGACAACTGTTATCAAAATAAAGGAGGAGGTTGGACTGTACAAACACGGTCGAACCCCCTATCCTTTTATTTGTTGGTTATCTACGTGGCTTGAAATGGAAGCGATGCAGTGCCGTCGCACTTTGCGGGAATTTAGAGAATCACGACGAAGAAGCGCGGCGCCGTCGCGCCGCACCCTTGAGGTCGAACGAATCCGTAGTCGAAGTCGGCCGCGGTGAAGGGGCGCGGCTCCGTCGCGCCATGCTGGAAAACCACGAAGACGTCGCGTTTTGAACGTTGAGTGCGGATCAACAGGTGACGACGAATCGGGCCGAAATGGCGTTTGAGTTCCTTTGCAGTGAAGAATGGGACCCGAGATGAGCTTCGGCCCAGACGGATTTGAAAACGGAGCACCGGAGCAACTCCGGTGGCCCGCGGACATCACCAGCGGTGCGTGTCACCGGCACGGTGGCGCTGACGGCCGGATGCGAGCACGTGGATCCCATGGCCGCTCGGGATCCAGGGGGACGCGACGCGTGCTGCGTCCGCGGAGCGCCAGCTCGCTGGCCGAGCCAGCGAGCCACCCGGCCGATCCGAGCCGGCATGTGAGGACCAGGCCGGGCCGCGCCCTGCCGGGCCAGGCCTCGTCCTGCCGGGTCGGACCCAGACCCCATTCGGGTCGACCCGGTTCGGCCGACCCAGGGGGGTTGGGTCGGGCCGGGCCGGGCACAGACCCCCGTTTTCGGACCTCTTTGGTCCTCTGCCCATATCTTGGGCCAAGGACCTCCGATCGACGCACTGTTAGCTGCGATGCGATCCATGGATTGAGATGGTCATTTCGGTATATTACACACATGGTTTAGGAGAACTTTGAGTATGGTCGGGTTGGTTCGGATACGAATCCAACCGGGCCCTTGGAGAGGAAACAATTATATCTTGATCTCCGGACGTCCAATTGACGTGCCATAGACCTTGTTGAATTCCACATGATGAGACGGAACTTTTGGCTTACATCGCTCGAGGTTTGGATGTTGTCGGAGTACGGTCGGGTTTGTTCGCTCACGAAACCAACCGGGCCCCTAGAATGAAAAAGCCAATAACTCACAGACCGGGCGTCTGATTGATGATCCGTTTGTCTCGTTGAATTCCCGATGATGAGACGGAACATTTGGCATACTTCTCCTGAGATTTGGATGCAGTTGGATAGTGGCCAGGTTGGATTGTACCCGAAATTCAACTGGGCCCCTAGAATGGAAATGCTGATATCTTTCAGACCGGACATCCGTTTGACGAACTGTCATCAGCGTTGGCGATCTCGTTGAGAAATGGTCCCTATGAGTATACCCTATGTGAGTTCAGGATACAGTTGTGATATGGTCGGGTTGGTTCGCACACGAAACCAACCGGGCTCCTGGGACGAAAAGGCTAGTAACTCACAGACCGGGCGTCCGATTGACGCGCCGTCTATTGCGTTGAGACCCATATGACGAGTTGGTCACTTGATATAATTCTTCTTGGGACATTGAGATACGTGGAGTATCGACCTGTAGCTCGTGGAGCGGACCCTCCCCGAGACGAGCGTGCGGAGTACGGAAACCGTGTAGACGGCTGAGACCTGACGACTGCTTGACTGACTCGACTTGGAGTGAGTCGACTAGCCCAGTGGACGGAGCACTACTTTGTTTGTGTGCAGACCCATGGTGGATAGAGAACTACCTGTGTGACAGTGCAGACTCGCGGTACTCGTCCGGAGAGTACCTCTGTAGGCTACTAGGTGGTGTGCACTACTTTGTTTGGGTGGCATACCCCAGCGGGAAGCACTACTGTGTTTGGGAGGCTGACCCGTGGTACTCGACAGGTGGAGTACCTCAGCAGTCTTAGGTTAGTGAGCAGTACCTCGGAGTCGTGACAGGACCACTGTACACTCGAGAGACGGGGCTCTTCAAGAGTTACGGTTTCTATAATGAAAATCCTGGTATGAACTGAGTCTATGACCTTTGTGTTTTCCTCTTGATTGATATGGGTCACTTGATAATCTTAGGTATATTTATGGGCATATACCTGGGTAGTGGTAATCCGTTGATTTCATAATCATTGTGTTTCCTCGTGATTGATGTGTGTTACTTGATAACTTAGGTATATGTATGGGCATATACCTAAGTAGAGGATAACTGTTGAGATCTTCTTTGAGGTTATCCTTGTTGGTTTTTTTGAGACCTTGAGGGTCTCGTGGTCCCTACTGTGTATCATTATACTCACCCCTGCACGTGCTATGCCCGCACCTCATTGTGTTGGTTGCAGACGTCGGGCAGTGCTGACAGAGGCTGAGTGTTCGAGGACTAGACAGTACCTGGAGGTGGACTACACGACGAGTCAGTATCCGGAGGTGGAATTCACGGCGAGACGACACTCGAAGGAGGTTGACAGGAAAGAGAGATGTAGAGGCTATCTGTACATACCCTTCAGGTAGGATCCATGGTGGATGATCCAGGAGCTACGCCATCTGTACCTACCCTTCAGGTAGGATCCGAGGAGGACATCCCATGAGCCGCTTCCATTATTCCAGTTGTTTCATTTTTTTGTTGTACTTTTGTTCAATTGTAGTTTTACTTTCAATTGGGTTCGTATTCTGGCCCATTTACTTTTCAACACTTCTCTTTGTACTTAGTGTTTTACTTCCGCTTGTACTCTTTGGTGTTTTTTTACTTTAATAAAGGAAATTCCTTCCTAGTTATTAGGATTTATGCCTTTGGTGCTAGTCGCCAGCCCCTGGCCTATGGGAAGCGGGCTTGGGGTAGTCACGGCCCGGGCCCCAAGGATGGGTAGTGACAAATTGGTCTTAGAGGAGTCTGTTCTACCGCTGAACTTATAACTCTGATATTCCCTTTTTGTGAAGCAATAGTGTTAAGAGTACCAAGTGTGGTTTTCAGTTCATGGATTCCAGTGTTGGTGCCACGGCCGATGTATCCGTACACCAGGACCCTGACTACTGATTTCCAACTTTGTGCACGAAAACACTGATTGCGTGTGTGTTTCCAAGAGTTTTTAAAGTCAGCTCAAACCAGGTCAGCTCACCAAGTATAAATCGTTTGACCATGTCGTATCTGTTTAGGATGTCTCCATGCAGACAGTCAGTTGCAGTTCCGAGAGAGTACTCGATGACGGCTCACCGAGCGACGAGGCTCAAGTGCGGGGCCATTTTTTCTATGTTTCCACCCTAGGGTGGTGTACCAGTAGCACCACCACCTGTTGGACAGCAGATTCATGCAACTATACTAGCGAACTGTGCACACTAGCAGAGCGTGTTGCACGATTTCCAGAAGTAGAGGCCTCTGAGGTTACGAGGTGAGGCAGATTCCTTGACAGCAGAGGACCGGCTGGATGCGATTGCTAGAGTTTTCCTCCTAGCTGAGACACAAGTGGAGTGGACTGTGGACTTGGCCACTAGTTTTTTCTAGTAATGACCATTAGGATGGACTACATAGTGATGAGACTTCGGTACGTGGACCGATGCCTGAGATAGTGCCTTCGGGTAGTGTGTCAACTATACATCACTACCTATTGGTAAGCATTTACAACCGGCGGTACCAGTAGGTGACACATGTAGGCTTATTGCCTTATACGTGTTCCAACATCTGATACCCTCATGTTCTGAGGTGAACCTGACTCACAGGCGGCTGTGGACTGGCTTGAGGAGGTGGCTGAGAGTTTTCTAGAGCATATACAGCTTCGGCAGGATGACGTGTCGGTAGCTGAGAATTTATCGAGGCGTACCGAACATTCCGGGTACTCGATGAATACGATTCGATCAGTGTTATAGATCTCAGACCTCTTAGCGTGGTGTGTTTAAAGATATTCGAGCCGGCACTTTTTCCTCTATGCATTCCTACTCAGGTTAGGGTTCTAGAGAGAACCTTGAGGTTGAATGTTATTTGGCTGAATGAATATAGCTAGAGAATGTTAGAAGTTGGAACGCAGCGAGCTGGTGCCAGTCTCAGAGACAGGGGCATGCGAATGTTTCATGAAGAGGAAATGTTAAGGACAGATAAATCTGCAGAGCAGCAGACGTGGAGGCAGATCTATGAGAGCAGCATGGGGTGGTGTACATTTCACCATGTTACAAACCCTGCCTTTTTTGTCCCTTCCAAGCTCAGGGAGCTGGAGGTCAGGGGATGAGAGTAGCTGCATGCGGTAAAGGAGTGTGACCGAAATGGCTCTAAGGATGATTCGAAGTACTGAATTTGTCTTCTACTAGCTGTCATAGCCACAGGCATCGATACAAATCATCCCTTCCTTCCATGAATCTAGTCCCAGACCTAGAGTTTCCGATTAAGCCATTGACATGACCCTCACGTCTAGAGATACCTTTGGGAGGAGACTCGATAGTCACACTTACGACGACGTTGTGATCTGACCCTTGATGCGAGAGTCTCGGCTTGGACCTCTTGGTGACGGTGTCGAGTCCTTATGACGTTGGTTTGAGTATGGATTGGGCAATCACTGTTCATACTCAAATTGACGATATTAGGCAAACATCGGGATGGGTTTTCCTTGGTCGGAGAAAAGGAAACCCCAGGCAGTGTAGGATAAACTCATGCACAGGAGGGTGAGACCGATCACTCTTGAGTCGGTCAAACTTACCCTCGTGGCAGCAGTCGTTTTGAGATCTAGTTCTAAATAGGAATTAGAGACCTCTAGAGTTCGAGGATGACGATCACGTCCTTAAACGGGTCTCACCTCGATGAGGATTACAGAGATGTGGCCAAGACGGCAAGTTATCTCTGAGTTTCAGTGGACCATTCCTAGGTCCTCAGCTAGGTAGGCGGTGTGGTTTAACACTTGACCCATCCACCTCAGTTGCACCAGGTGCATGACGACTTCCACGTATCTCAACGGAGGAGATACGTGTGTGATCCTTCACATATCATCGAACATGGGGAGCTGGACTTGGGCGATGGGGTGACGTTCTCAGAGGTTCCAGTGGGGACCGAGGATCGACAGGAGCGGATCCTATGAGGACAGTCGATTCATCTGGTGCACTTTCATTGATAGTACGGTAATATCCAGGTAAGCACATGGGAGTAGAAGGCTCAGATGCGTGCTCAATACCGCTTTGTATCCCTATTCTGTGTTTAGGTTTTACGAGGACTTAAAGCCCTGAGGTGGAAGTAATGTAAAGACCTGTAAAATTCAACGAAATTTTTTTATAAATTTTATTGTATATTTTACAAGAATGCAGTTTCTAACAGTGCCTGATTCCATGGCCCGGTGAGCCCGGAATCAATTTCCGAAGTTTAGCTTGGGTATGTTTAGTGAACGAACAAGCGGGTTTTCCTATCTTTTGAACTGGTGCTCGGAATTGAAATCTGAGGGCACCGATGAAACCACAACGCCGATAATTGCTTAAGAAGATCTTTTTAGGAGTTGTGTTTTCATGGGTGGTGTTGTTATAAATTTGTGGAAGATAAAATAAAAATTGAATTTTTATTTCTTTTAAGTGGTTTATCCATTGAGTGGAAGTTGGGGTAACCACCCAACTTCCCATGAGAGGATTAAAGGTGAGGTGGGGCCCAAATGAACCCCACCCCTTCCATCTTCCCTAAAATCCCTTAAACATCTCCTCTCATTAATTGGTAATTTTTAACATGTTTAACCCGCCATACATGTGAGACCACTCACCTTCCCCTCTCTCTTCTTTAAATCATGCCAACTCAGTTAACTAATTAAGTGAGTTAAGTGTTTGATTTTTTTAAAATTCAAAATGCTTGGCTTGATGTAATACAATAAGATAAGTCTTATTTTATTTGGGAGAGTTGATTGTTGTGTGAGGAGGATTGAAGAGGAATCTCTAAGCTTTGAAGAACATATTCCATCTTGAAGAACACGAAGAACGCAACTCACCGACGAAGAACGCTGGCACCAAAGAGAGGAGATGTATCCCTTTCTTCATTCTCTGCGACAAGAGGGGATACGTCACAAATTTGAGTACACTTGGGCGACGTCGGGCCTTCCAAGACCTTCGATGAAGAATGTTTCCCGGTCTCCATCAAGGGGGGAGACACCACCACGGGGAACGTCGCCATTGACGATGAATCACCCTCCGACGTCAACGGAATCAGCACCGATCTTCCACGACGTCCGATCATCACGATGCTTGCCTATTCAACGGCTCGACGACGTGTGACATCTTTGAAAGGCAGGGGTTTGGTTTTCATGTCATGAATAATTTTAGACGTTCTTCGATATCAACGGCCAACTGTTATCAAAATAACGGAGGAGGTCAGACCATACAAACACGACTGAAACTCCTCTCCTATTTTTTGTTGGTTATCTACGTGGCTTGAAAGGGAAGCGATGTAGTGCCGTCGCACCGTGCGGGAATTTAGAGAATCATGACTAAGAAGTGGGGCTCCGCCGCGCCGCGCCCTTGATGTTGAAGGAATCCACAGTCGATGTCGGCCGCGGTGAAGGGGCGCGGCGCCGTCTATAACACCCCAGGTAAATAAAGAATATGAAATTTTCTTATTTATCCATATTTTTGAATAAAATATTAATATGACTTTAAAGTGGACGCTATGCTCGATGGCGTACCCAACACGCAACAATGAGTTTCTTGGGAATCTTACGTTGCACTCTAATAATAAAATAATATTATTTTAAATGGTCGTTAACATGTAGCCATTGTATTGGCAGGAATGGATAGAAATAACTAAAATATGATTATATATGTTTTAAATGTTTTTACATTTATCCAATAAAAGATAACGGCATAAAATACGAAAAGAATTCAATTTTAGGTGTATATGCCCTAGTTTTCACTAAAGGTTCACTTATTGCCTTTTGATGGAGAAACGTCATTAAATATAGTTTTGTTCACTCTTATACATCCTTTTGGACCAAATAAAACTCTTCTTAAGAATTGGGAGATCATAATTTACTTTGTGTAAATTTTTGTTATCTTTCTGATAAAGTTCATTTTTTAATGAATAGTGTAAAATGTTGTATTTTAATTCAAAACCACTTTTTAATATAATTTATTTATATGATTAGATTATCTTTTGAATTGGCTTTAAAGTGAAATTAGATTATATTTTTACCATTTGATTCAATGGTTTACTTTGGAATTAATTTCACTTTGAAATTCGACATAAACAAATATCAATCGTTTGATATTTATTGTTTCTTAAAAACACGCTATTTGCTTTGACAGCGAGAGTTAAATATTAAATTAATTAATTCTAGTTATATTCTTTGAATTAGGTAATATAAACATCATTTTTGAATTCTTAATATCGAATATAGCTTAGAGTGAATTTTTGGTAATTTTCTGAAAAACTCCAATTTTTGATGAATAGTGAAACCACTATGTGGTAATCAAGCAAACTGATTTTTCATTTAAATAAAATTTTACCACTAATGTGTACTGAATTTTGAAAATCCGACATACATGGTTGTCATTAGTATGTAAAATGTGGTTTAATGGGATGAAAATAATTTTTTGGTGAATAGTAAAAAAAATTTCATTAATCGCGATTAGAGGTAATTAGTGTAATTTAAGGTAAAAATGATATTATAAAAATATGAAAACACCATGAAACTTGTCCTAACCCTATTGGATGAGTCCTGGCCGACCAAGACAACCCTTTGGAATGATAAAAAGATTTCCTACATCATGATATTTTTGTTATAATTTTTATACATTAAATAAATTAATTTAATTATGACATCATGATGATGCAACGATGACCTCATTAATGAACAGTTCAAATAAAATGAAACGATAATATAAAATCTAAGACCTACACATGTCCAAAAACTATTGTATGGGAATATTTCGAAGCCTTATCATCTTATCTTCGAAATATATCAATGTGGGACCTTATAATTTCGAAACAGTTTTGGAAATAAAATAATAGTTTCATGATTTCCAAAAGGGCCCCTCCTCTCCTCTTATAAAAGGACCCCAACTCTACCTCATTTCACACACTCCTCAAGACTTTGGCTCGGCCATCCCCTGACCATTTACTCTCTCCACATCCCTATACTAATCCTAGAGTATTCCCTTTGGGCAGAATCCTTTCAATGGAAGCCTTTAGGCTCAAATCAAAAGGAGTTACACTTTTAAAGGTAATTCATTCTCTCATGTTCATTTGTTTTATTTTGCTTCTCCAACCCCCCTAAACACTTTTAATTTACTTATTTTTTAACCAAACCAGTATATTAAATATACTAGGATGTTTTTATAAGATTTATTCGAGCTACACACTCACACAACTACATCAAATGGTTAAAGAACATACGGTTTCCGTGGATGGCGAAATTCTGCCTCCCGAAACGATGATTGTTCAATACTCATTTAACACCTTCAAAGGTGGACATTATGATTTCACTATTTTTATATATGATATATAATATGTTTAATCTTTCCTTAAGCTTATATATTTTTCATTTATGGTATACCATTATTGTTTCCATTATGGGTAAACACGATATCTTCATTTTAGGAAGTGCAGACTACCGCCCCCTGAAAGAGATTTTATTCGTTAGTACCATATGTGGGATGTTTAAAGGAAAAAGTTAATGATATTATATATGTTATTATACTAGAATTATAATATACTCTTATATCATTCTGATTCCATTCCAGAAAATACGAAATATAAATGGAAGTAGCGTTCATGCGTACGTACGGCTTACCGTCTCCATGAACGGTACATTTCATTTCTTATCTCAAAATGTTATGTACTATTATAAGTACATATATATAATGTATATATATGATGTATGATAAATTTAAATGATTAATATAATTCTGGAATTAAAATATACATACCTCTCATATAGTTTTAATTCCATTAATACGACATAGAAATGATAGTAGTGTTTATGCGTACGTACGACTTACCGTCTCCATGAATGGTGCATTTAATTTCTTTCCTATAAATGATTATGTGAAAATATAAATACATTTATATGCTGGATATATATGATATATATGATATCCAAATCATTAATGTCATTATGGATATAAAAAACCTTTGACCACACGAACAACATGGAATTGTAAGAAGTCCACTTTCGACTTAAGAACCAAATATCGACAAAACAATCATTATTAACTTAATGATTACATAATGTTTATAACATGGAAATAAGTGATATAAAAGGAATAATAAGCTTGAAAAAGGTTCTCAATAAAGTAGAAAATAACTCAAGTTTATTATTCAGGAGATTAAAGAACGATCGAGTCAAGTCGGACCCGAGGTAAGGGATCCTACTCCACTCTTTCTTTTTAAGTACACTCTTTTATGTCATTCCTTTTAAAGCTCATATTTCTTGTCATTGGGATGTTCTATTATATTAATATTACTGTAATATTTATGTTCATGTGATGAGAGAACCTATTATCTCTCATCAATCCATTTTGGAAGTTTTGAGTGGCACCGTTAGGCTGCCGAATTTTCGTAAGAGATCCAACCTCTCTCTTTCTTTTTAAGTACTCTCTTTTAAGTCACTTTCTTCAAGAACCTCTTTGTTATGTTTGGGGATGTTCTTTTATATTCCTAATAATTTAATTTTTATGTTCATATTAGTGGAGACACTATTTGATCTCATAAATCCACTTTTGGAAGTTTTAAGTGGTGTCGTTAGGCTGCCGAGTTTTCATAAGGGATTTTTCATCTCACTTTTATTCCCGTGAGATTTATGCTACACTTTCCAAAATTTCCTTTCAGTGGTGTATGTACTGCCCATTATTTTATTCATTGTGTAATATACATTCTTTTATGAGTATTTATATCAATGTTGTTTTTTCCTTCTTTCACGAGGTGTATGTTTCGAAAGATACCCATGTCGGTAAGGGAACCTTTCACCCTCCTCTTTTTAAAAGACTTCTTTTGTTGGGTCTTTTAATTTACAAATTTTTATGTTGGGATATGTTCTAATATATCCTTATTGATGTAAATTTTATTTCCAAGTGATGAGATACCCTTTTTTTTGACTCTCATAACCTCATTTTGTTGTGACGTCGTTAGGCTGTCAAGGGAACTTCTTAACCCAATTTCGATTTCTTTGGGTTCAACATGTAGTTATTGAATATGTCATCCTTTGAATATGTGTGAATGACCATTGATTATTTTACACTTAATATCCAATTATATTTTGTGTATTTGTTTTTCACACATAATTATGTAATTGATTTATCCTTAAACCAAGGATACTGTCTTTGTATGGGACTTCGTCTCAATCTCCTTTAATTGAGGCATATTTTGTTTTATACACAACCTTCTTTTATACGGTGTATAAACCATTTTGAATTTTATGTTTATTCAAAAGGAATCCTTTTTATATGAAGCGTTTACTAAACGACAAAAGGAAATGTTTTTGTCGTACGTATGTGACGACAAGACTTCTCCGCCGCCGTGACCATTATTTGAGTTTCTGCTTCCTCTAGAGGCCATACTTTTTTTAAAAGAAAAATAAATACCATGTTTTACTTTTCCATTATTTTGGTATTGAAAATGGTTTTCATAATGTTTTTATATCAATGTTTTGTATTGATATCTGGTGATTGAAAGGTGGAAATATTATGTTTCCTTTATGCATGTTTTATGTGATACGATTATGTTGAGGTTCTTGGGCATTATTATGAAGACGGGTGGTTCTGTGATAAAATAATGGCGGGTGAGCTTGATATAGCTCTCCAATGAATTGGGTAACGCGAAGGAGTGAAACGTTAAGGTTTCTCCAAAGAGATTTAGGGAATATACTGTGATGGGTATTCCAAACGTAACCAAGAGGGTTACTCCCTACGTAAGGATGTTATGAATGCCTCAAGTTACCTTTATGTCATATGATTTCTATGATTTTATGAGTAATGTTAAAGTTCTTATGTTTTATGGGTAAAGTATGACTTCATTATTATGTATACATGTACTCATGATTCCTTTCCATATTTTTAAATCCCATAATGAGATTTTTATGCCCATCCCATGTTTTTTTGAAATGTTTTTCACAGGTCAAGGGAAGGGTACATGATGTGATGACAGTGTCAAGGATGTGTCAAGGAAGAATCCATGTTTTATTTTAAATATGTTTCCATTGATGGGAAGAATGAATACTGTCTTTTATGTAACAACTTTGTCTAAATGTGGAATGTAATACAAGTTTCATGATCTAATTCTCTAAAACTCTAAACCTGAAAAGATCTTCAATGTTTAATCTTGTAATAACTCAATATTAAGTATGGTTTAAGGTTGGGGCCTTATAGTTGGTATCAAATGTTGGTTTAGATAACTTTGGAGGTTAGGGTATTCTCTAAGCACAACTAAGATTACCATAATGGTTAGGATTTCAAAAAGTGTCATAGTATTAGATAAAGTGAATGAGTAAGTATATCTTAGTGTTTATCTTCCTCATTAGTACATGATGGTTATGTTTATATACTCACACTGACCTTTTTGGTTTTAGTAAATGGCTGGATCTAGCAGGCACCAAAGTGACAATGGGTTTGAAGGAAACTGTGGTGGTTCTCTGATTAAGAGACTGGATGAGATGGGGGATTCAATGAGGAATCTCATGGTTGTTCTAAACCAACTATCAAGGATTCATGATCAACCGATTCAACCTTGGTGAGTTCTCTAATGCATGATGTACGAGATGGACAACTCGATGTGGAAATTCAGGTAATAATTATTAAGGTAACCATTAGGGTTTATATGATCCTTACTTTTTAGGTAATTATGTGTTACTCTATGATAGGATGGAAAATGAAAGGAATGAGATAAACTTGAGGTTAAAATATGTTATGATAATTTTTGATGATTTTATCTCATTTTGGGGGATGTTTTAAGAATTATGTATTTTTGGAAAAAGGACAACACGCAGACCGTGTGACAACCCAACGCGTCGGACAAAGCTGTGGGAATCGAATCCACAACCAAAGTGCGACTGGTATTTATCGCCTACCACTGGACTACGTGAAGTCCCTGGTTATTTTGACTGATTCATTATAGTTATATGATTTTATGAATTAATAGTAAGTTGATTTTGGGTTATTTATGAAAATTATTAACCTATCATAGAGGATATGTGATTAGGTTAATTACTTTTCAATATGAGACTTTAGGAGCAACTGATGTTGTTTGGAGATAAATGTTACAATTTAACTTGGAAGACTATGTGACTAAATCCTTCGAATATTTGGGTTTCAGCATTAGTTTGGTTTACGTTGAAGAATTTTATGGACAAATTGTTTATCTAATGGTCCTCGTTGAACATTGGGTTTTGTTGGACAAATTTTGGAGGTTAAGAATAGATTTTCTTTTTATAAAGGGTTATCCTTTTCTGGATTATCTGACCTTGTACTAAACTTTTTGGTTGTGGTTTTGGATAAAGCCTAAAGAAATGGGATGTATATAGTTCTCTTTGGTGGATTAAGTGATTCTCTAGAAGTTGATTATATTACTCTTAATGCGAACAAGTCTCCCTAAATACTCGTCTTTTGGAAAAAAATATGAGTTTGATTAAGGAATCTAGTAAAAGTTGAAAGTCAACATGATAAGTGATTATGTTTCCTTATGAATAAATTCCTCAATAAAAAGTAACTTAAAACAAAAATGTTGTCTATTAACTTTTCTTACTGGGGAATCGAATACCGTATAACCCATCACAAGTTTGTGATTTTCTCATGGTTAACTCTCTCCTAAACATGTTTTCTATCACTCTCCATCAGAACATGACCCTTTTTTTTCCTCCATGTCCATATTTTCATACTTGGAATCCTAGTATGGGTTAACTCGAGTGACCTTTGTACTTATCTTTTTTTATTTTAAAGTGATTGTTTTACCGACTCTTGTTCCGATGTTGGACTTTCAAGGATGTTTCCAAGCGCAATTTTAAAATTGCGAGGACGCAATTCCCAAAAGGGGGGAAGGATGTAACACCCCAGGTAAATAAAGAATATGACATTTTCTTATTTATCCATATTTGTGAATAAAATTTTAATATGACTTTAAAAGGGACGCTATGCTCGATGGCGTACCCAACACGCAACAACGAGTTTTTGAGAATCTTGCGTTGCACTCTAATAATAAAATAATATTATTTTAAATGGTAGTTAACATGTAGCCGTTGTATTAGCGAGAATGGATATAAATAACTAATATATGATTATATAAGTTTTTAAATGATTTTACATTTATCCAATAAAAGATAAATGCTTAAAATACGGAAAGAATTCAATTTTAGGTGTATATGCCCTATTTTTCACTAAAGGTTCACTTATTGCCTTTTGATGGAGAACCCTCATTAAATATAGTATTTTTCACTCTTATACTTCCTTTTGGACCAAATAAAACTCTTCTTAAGAATTGGGACATCAGAATTTACTTTGTGTAAAATTTTGGTATCTTTCTGATAAAGTTCATTTTTTTAATGAATAGTGTAAAATGTTGTATTTTAATTCAAAACCACTTTTTAATATAATTTATTTATATGATTATATTATATTTTTAATTGTTTTTAAAGGGAAATTAGAATATATTTTTACCATTTGATTCAATGGTGGACTTTGGAATTAATTTCACTTTGAAATTCGACATCAACAAATATCAATCTTTTGATATATATTGTTTCTTAAAAACACGCTATTTGTTTTGACAGAGGGAGTTAAATATTAAATTAATTAATTCTACTTATATTATTTGAATTAGGTAATATAAACATCATTTTTGAATTCAGAATATCGAATATAGCTTAGAGTGACTTTTTGGTAATTTTCTGAAAAACTCCAATTTTTGATGAATAGTGAAACCACTTTGTGGTAATCAAGCAAACTGATTTTTCAGTTAAATGAATGTTTACCACTAATGTGTACTGAATTTTGAAAATCCGACATACATGGTTGTCATTATTATGTAAAATGTGGTTCAATGGGATGAAAATAATTTTTTGGTGAATAGTAACTTTTTTTTCATTACTCGCGATTAGAGGTAATTAGTGTAATCTATGGTAAAAATGATATTATAAAAATATGAAAACACCATGAAACTTGTCCTAACCCTATTGGATGAGTCATGCCCGACCAAGAAAACCCATGGGTCGATTTAGGGGACCCTATGGAGCCTCTTGGGTGAGATAATGACTTTAATGCCTTTTTTTTAAATAAAGGTGAAAATGACACTAACATAAATTGTTTTACTAAAAAAAAATTTAGAAGGGGTTATACTAATCATATATTTGTATATAAATACTATTTGGAATGGTAAAACGATTTCCTACATCAGGATATTTTTTTATAATTTTTACTCATTAAATAAATTAATTTAATTATGACATCATGATGATGAAACGGTGACCTCATTAATGAACAGTTTAAATAAAATGAAACGATAATATAAAATCTAAGACCTACACATGTCCAAAAACTATTTTATGGGAATATTTCTAAGCCTTATCATCTTATCTTCTAAATAAAATGTTGGACATTATAATTTCGAAACACTTTTGAAAATAAAATAATAGTTTCATGATTTCCAAAAGTGCCCCTCTTATCCTCTTATAAAAGGCCCCCACCTCTACCTCATTTCACACACGCCTCAAGCCTTTGGCTCGGCCATACCCTGAACATTTACTCTCTCCACATCCCTATCCCCATACTAGAGGATTCCCTTTGGGCATAATCCTTTCAAAGGAATCCTTTAGGCTCAAATAAAAAGGAGTTACACTTTTAAAGGTAATTCATTCTCTCATGTTCATTTGTTTTATTTTGCTTCTCCAACCCCCTAAACTATTTTTATTTACTTATTTTGTAACAACACCAGTATATTCAATATACTATGATGTTTTTATAAGATTTATTCGAGCTACACACTCACACAACTACATCAAATGGTTAAAGAACATACGGTTTCCATGGATGGCGAAATTCTGCCTCCTGAAACGATGATTGTTCAATACTAATTTAACACCTTAAAAGGTGGACATTATGATGTAAATATTTTTATATATGATATATAATATGTTTAATCTTTCCTTAAGCTTCTGTATTTTCCATTTATGGTATACCAATATTGTTTCCATTATGGGTAAACACGATATCTTAATTTTAGGAAGTGCGGACTACCACCCCCGGAAAGTGATTTGATTCGTTAATACCATATATGGGATGTGTAAAGGGTAAAGTTAATGATATTATATATGTTATTATACTAGAATTATAATATACTCTTATATAATTATGATTCCATTCCAGAAAATACGAAAGAGAAATGGAAGTAGCGTTCATGCGTACATACGACTTACCGTCTCCATGAACGGTACATTTCATTTCTTATCTCAAAATATTATGTACTATTATAAGTGCATATATACAATTGATATATATGATGTATGATACATCTAAATGATTAATATAATTCTTTAATTAAAATATATATACCTCTCATATAGTTTTAATTCCATTAATACGACATAGAAATGAAAGTAGCGTTCATGCATACGTACGGCTTTCCGTCTTCCTGAACGGTGCATTTCATTTCTTTCCTCTAAATGATTATTTGATATTATAAATACATGTATATGCTGGATATATATGATATATATGATATCCAAATCAGGAATTTCATTCTGGATATAAAGAACCTTTGACCACATGAACAACATGGAACTGTAAGAAGTCCACTTTCAACATAAGAACCAAATATCGACAAAACAATCATTATTAACTTAATGATTACATAATGTTTATAACATGGAAATAAGTGATATAAAATGAATAATAATCTTGAAAAAGGTTCTTAATCAAGTAGAAATTAACTCAAGTTTATTATTCAGGAGATTAATGAACGATCGAGTCAAGTCGGACCCGAGGTAAGGGATCATACTCCACTCATTCTTTTTAAGTACACTCTTTTATGTCATTACTTTTAAAGCTCATTTTTCTTGTTATTGGGATGTTCTTTCATATCAATATTACTGTAATTTTTATGTTCATGTGATGAGAGACCCTATTCTCCTTCATCAATCCATTTTGGATGTTTTGAGTGGCACCATTAGGCTGCCGAATTTTCGTAAGAGATCCAACCTCTCTCTTTCTTTTTAAGTACTCTATTTTATGTCACATCCTTTAAGATCATCTTTGTTATGTATGGGGATGTTATTTTATATTCCTCATACTTTAATTTTTATGTTCATATTATGGGAGACCCTATTTGATCTCATAAACCCACTTTTGGAAGTTTTAAGTGGCGTCGTTAGGCTGCCGAGTTTTCATAAGGGATTTTTCATCTCACTTTTATTCCCGTGAGATTTATGCTACACTTGCCACAATTTCCTTTGAGTGGTGTATGTACTGCCCATTATTTTATTCATTGTGTAATATAATTTCTTTTATGAGTATTTTACATCAATGTTGTTTTGTCCTTCTTTCACGAGGTGTATGTTTCAAAAGATACCCATGTCGGTAAGGGAACCTTTCACCCTCCTCTTTTTAAAAGACTTCTTTTGATGGGTCTTTTAATTTACATATTGTTATGTTGGGATATGTTCTCATATATCCTTATTGATGTAAATTTTATGTCCAAGTGATGAGATAACCTTTTTTTTAACTCTCATCAACTCATTTTGATGTGACGCTGTTAGGATGTCAAGGGAACTTCTTAACCAAATTTCGATTTCTTTGGGTTCAACATGTAGTTATTGAATATGTCATCCTTTGAATATGTGTGAATGACCTTTGATTATTTTACACTTAATATCCACTTATATTTTGTGTATTCGTTTGTCACACATAATTATTTAATTGATTTATCCTTAAACCAAGGTTACCGTATTTGTATGGGACTTCGTATCAATATCCTTTCGTTGAGGCATATTTTGTTTTATACACAACCTTCTTTTATACAGTGTATAAACCCCTTTGACTTTTACATTTATTCAAAAGGAATCCTTTTTATACGAAACGTTTACTAAATGACAAAAGGGAATGTTTTTGTCGTACGTATGCGGCGACAACGACTTCTCCGCCGCCGTGACCATTATTTGAGTTTCGGTTTCCTTTACAAGTAATACTTTTTTTAAAAGAAAAATAAATACCATGTTTTACTTTTCCTTTATTTTTGTATTGAAAATGGTTTTCATAATGTTTTTATATCAATGTGTTTTATTGATATCTGGTGATTGAAAGGTGGAAATATTATGTTTCCTTTATGCATGTTTTATGTGATACGATTATGTTAAGGTTCTTGGGCATTATTATGAAGACGGGTGGTTCCGTGATATAATAAGGGCGGGTGAGCCCGATATAGCTCTCCAATGCATTGGGTAACGCGAAGGAGTGAAACATTAAGGTTTCACCGAAGAGATATAGGGAATATACTGTGATGGGTATTCCAAACATAACCAAGAGGGTTACTCCCTACGTAAGGATGTTATGAATGCCTCATGTTACCTTTATGTCATATGATTTCTATGATTTTATGAGGTATGTCAAAGTGGTTATGTTTTATGGGTAATGTATGATTTCATTCTTATGTATACATGTACTCATGATTCCTTTCCATATTTTTATATCCCTTACTGAGATTTTTATGCTCATCCCAAGTTTTTTTGAAATGTTTTTCACAGGTCAATGGAAGGGTACATGATGTGATGACAGTGTCAAGGATGTGTCAAGGAAGAATCCATGTTTTATTTTAAATGTGTTTCCGTTGATGGAAAAAATGAATACAGTCTTTTATGTAACCACTTTGTCTAAATGTGGAATGTAATGCAAGTTTCATGATCTAATTCTCTAAAACTCTAAACCTGAAAAGATCCTCAATGTGTAATCTTGTAATAATTCAATATTAAGTAATGTTTAAGGCTGGGGCCTTATACCGTCGCGCCGCGCCGGAAAACCACGAAGACGACGTGTTTTGAATGTTTAGTGTAGATCGACAGGGGACGATGAATTGGGCCGAAATGGAGTTTGAGTTCCTTCGCAATGAAGAATGGGACCCGGGATGAGCTTCGGCGTAGAAGGATTTGAAAATGGACCACCGGAGCAACTCCGGAGGCCCGCGGACAACACTGGCGGCGCGGGTCGCCAGCGCGGCGGTGCCGGCGGCCGGAGGCGAGCACGTGGATCTCATGGCCGCGCGGGATCCTGTGGGCCGCGGTGTTTACCATGTTCGCGGAGTGCCAGCTCGCTGGCCAAGCCAACGAGCCACCCGGCCTAGCCGAGCCAGCTTTGGCAGACCGGGCCGGGCCGCGCCCAGTCGGGCCGGGCCACACCCAGTTGGGCCGGGCCGCGCCCTGCCGAGTCGGTCCCGGACCCCGTTCGGGTCGACCCGGTTCGGCCGACCCAGGGGGGTTGGGTCGGGCTGGGCCGGGCCCAGACCCCAGTTTTCGGACGTCTTTGGTCTTTTCCAAATATATTAGTCCAAGGACCTCCGATCGACGCACTGTTAGCTGGGATGCAATCCTTGGATCGAGACGGTCGTTTCGTTATATTACACTCAAGGTTTCGGAGAACTTAGATTTTGGCAGGGTTGGTTCGGATACGAAACCAACCGGGCCCTCGGAGCGGAAATGCTTATATCATGAGCTCCGGACGTCCGATTGACGTGCCATCGACTTTGTTGAATTCCTCTTGATGAGACAGAACTTTTGGATTACTCCACTCGAGGTTTGGACGTCATCGGTGTACAGTCGAGTTTGTTCGCTCATGAAACAAACCGGGCCCCTAAAACGAAAAAGCCACTAACTCACAGACAGGGCGTCCGGTTGATGCGCCGTCTGTCTCGTTGAATTCCTCTTGATGAGACAGAACCTTTGGCATACTTTGCCTAAGATTTGGATGTAGATGGATAGTGTGCGGGTTGGATGGTACCTAAAATCCAACCGGGCCCCTGGAACAGAAAAGCTAATATCTTTCAGACCGGACGTCCGTTTGATGAACTGTCATCGGCATTGGTGATCACATTGAGAAACGGTCCCTATGAGTATACCCTATGTGAGTTCGGGATACAATTGCAATACGGTCGGATTGGTTCGCACACGAAACCAACCAGGCCCCAGGGACAAAAAGGCTAGTAACTCACAGTCTGGGCATCCGATTGACGCGCCGTGTGTTGCGTTGATACCCCTATGACGATGAAGTCCCTTGAGATAATTCTTCGTGGGACTTTGAGATACTAGGAGTATCGACCTGTAGCTCGTGGGGCGGACCCTTCCAGAGAAGAGCGTGCGGAGTACGGAGACCGTGTAGCCGGCTGAGACCTGACGACTGCTTGACCGACTTGACTTGGAGTGAGTCAACTAGCCCAGTGGACGGAACACTACTTTGTTTAGGTGAAGACCCATAGCGGTGGGAGCACTACCTGTGTGACAATGCAGACTAACGGTACTCGTCCGGAGAGTACCTCTGCAGGCTACTAGGGGGTGTGCACTACTGTGTTTGGGTGGCATACCCCGGTGGGAAGGACTACTATGTTTGGGTGGCTGACCCGCGATACTCGACAGGAGGAGTACCTCATCAGTCTTAGGTTAGTGAGCAGTACCTCGGAGTTGTGACCGGACCACTGTACACTCTAGAGACAGGGCTCTTCAGCAGTTACAGTTTCGATAATGAAAATCCTAGTTTGAGCTGAGTCTATGACCATTGTGTTTGCCTCTTGATTGAGATGGGTCACTTGATAAACTTTGGTATATGTATGGGCATATACATGGGTAGTGGTTATCCGTTGATTTCATAATCATTGTGTTTCCTCATGATTGAGATGGGTTACTTGATAACATAGGTATATGTATGGGAATATACCTAAGTAGAGGTTAACTATTGAGATCTTCTTTGAGGTTATCCTTGTCGGTTTTTGTGAGACCTTGATGGTCTCAGGGTCCCTACTGAGTATCGTTATACTCACCCCTACACGGGCTATGCCCGCACCTCGTTGTGTTGGATGCAGACGACGGGTAGTGCTTACGGAGGCCGAGTGTTCGAAGACTGGACAGTACCCAGTGGTGGACTACATGACGAGTCAGTATCCGGAGGTGGACTTCATGGTGAGAAGACACTCAGAGGAGGTTGATAGGCGAGAGAGATGTGGAGGCTATCTGTACCTACCCTTCAGGTAGGATCTGTGGTGGACGATCCAGGAGCTGCACCATCTTACCTACCCTTCAGGTAGGATCCGAGGAGGACATCCCAGGAGCCGCTTCCATTATTCCAGCTGTTGCCTTTTTCTGTTGTACTTTTGTTCAGTTGTAGTTGGACATTCAGTTGGTTTTGTATTCTTGCCCATTTACTTTTCAGCACTTCTCTTTGTACATAGTGTTTTAGTTCTGCTTGTAATTTGTGGTGTTTTTTTACTTTTATAAAGGAAATGACTTCCCAGTTATCGGGATTTATGCCTTTGGTGCTAGTCTCCAGCCCCTTTCCTTTGGAAGGGGTGCTTGGGGTAGTCACGACACGGTCCCCGATAACGGGTCGTGACACTATGTACATCATCAAACAATTCCATTATTAACTCTATATTTTATGGAACACATAGTAATGGAAATAGTCTAGAAATTTCTTGTTTATTAACATTGAACTGTGATGGTTTTTGATTTTAATATATTTTCAACATTCATCAAAATTTACAAACAATTTCATTAATAACCCTATATTTTCTCTCTGAGGGATGATTGATAAATCATTTCAGAAATGATTGATAAAGTTTCCTATTTAATTATTCCCACATCCATCCTTTATAAGTCTAAAAAGATTGGATCACTCTCAATTCCCATAATTGGTAATGATTCTTGATTTTTTTAAATATATCATCTTTCAAATTATTTTCTTTACCAGGATGGTCATGGATTGATAATCAATAGTACATGATCTAATCTAAACATCTTATTTGGTGCATATTTATCTTCTTCTATGTGAATATATACATGTGGATTTTATAATTCGTATATATTTTACAGTTCTCCCCATTGAGATAATGCCACCATATTTTCAGAGATAAGATCATTACAGCCAACAGTAGATAATGTTTTGGGTTGTTCTATTCGTGACCATTCAACTTACTTTATTCAAAGGCATTGACATTGTCATTTTGAATCAACTCTCAAGCTAATCCCATCTTTAATTCATTAGTGAATACTTAAAATAGTTCTCCACTTAGGGGTAGTGTGATAATTGGGGAAGTGATAAGCCATATTTTTAGATTCTTCAGTATCTCTTTATATTTATCATTCCCTGAAAAAACAAATCCCCTCTAAGTTAGGTTGGTAATAGTTTTTGATAGTCGTAATAATTTTATCAAATTTATGCAATAATACCCAGCTAACCCAAAACAACTATAGATATATATCACAGATGTTGGCCTCAAGCATTGATACAATTCTTCTTTATATTATGGGACCATAGATATACTATTTTTATGATGCAATTCTATATGAGGGAGACATCCTTCAACTAGAACTCCAATTTAATCAACTTTCAATTAAGATTCCACTTTCAAAAGGTGTTTTTCATTGTATTCCAATAATTCCGATACACCTCCTTGATTTTGAAGTAAATTAGAACGTTATCAATAAGGAATACAACAAATTAGTTGAGGTAATCTCTAAATAATACATTCATATGGTCCTTGAATATTACAGAAGCATTAGTGTTTCCAAATGGATTTACAACAAACAGATAGTTCTTGTACCTTTTTTGAAAAGAATTATTGGGAATATCTTATTTATTCACCATTACTTTTTAATATGCCGATTGAAGATCCACCTTAGAGAGGTATTGTGATCCATGGAGATGATCGAAAAAGTCATCAATCTATGAAAGAGGATACATGTTCATTATTGTGATTTTGTTGAGATCATGATAATCATTGCAAAATTCTATTGACCAATCCTTTCTTCTTATTGATGATTATTACCTCACCCTATGTTAATGTTCTTGGGTGTATGATCACTTTATCTATATTTTCATGAGGATTTTTCTTTAGTTCAACATGTTGGACAACGAACAGTCTATAAGGAGTCTTGGATAATGGTAACAACCATGTTATATGCTGTATTGAAAATTCATCCTCTCAGCTAGGAGGATGAAAATAAAATTCCACATAAAATACATTACACACGAAAAAAACTGGGTTTATCTAGTACATCGAGTTTAACAACACTATTAAAAACCTGAATTTTTAGTGCTTGAAAATGTGTTGTTCAAATAGGTCTATAGAAACACCATCAAAATTTACTGTTTTATTTTTCCAACACTTTTAATAGGGTCCCATTGACTTTCCTTTTGAAAAATGCTAATACAAACCTCATTCAATGGTAGTAAAAAAGCAATGATAAACAGGGTCTTTATAATTGCTTTTAAAAATATCTGATAAAGGGATTATTTAAAGATATTAATTTTACTAAAGATAAATTATTAAAATAAAAATATATTAATATTGATATAATTATAATATTATTTTTTTGAATATGTTTTTGTAAATTCTAAATATGTATGTTAAATTAATATATAATATATTTAGTCAAAAAATATTATAAAGTAATTAATTATTTAATTAATTATTTGCTAATTATTATTGAGTAATAGTCATTTAATAACTATTAAATAAAAAAATTAAAAAAATATCTAAACTATGTTGAAAATGTTACTCGAGCATCGAATGGCCAAAACATTTAATCATGTTGTTTGTTTGGGCTATACAACATGTCATATTAAAGCATGCATTGATCTATATAAAAATTATGAGATATTTAAACCTCTACCATATAATTAGAGGCCAATAATGTCCTATAAGGCCTATAAAACATATTTTTTAGTTGGGGTACCCATATTTTTTAACAAACAATAGATTTTAAGCCTTGTTTAAGTGATTTTTTTCACTTATTCATTATAGTGTTAATTTATTCCTAGGGATTACATTCATATTGATATTAAAACATTATTTATTTCATGATATATAGTTATTTATAATCAAATAGAAGATTGTTTATACATTTTTTAATATGTTCATAGATAACTTTTAATTTTATAAATAAATAATTAAATTTATTTACATATAAAAAGTATTTCTCAATATATAACCTTATCTAAATAAAAACAAATACCCCCTTTAAAATTATATATAAATATGTATATTTTTAAATATTCATATATATAAACTAATATATATATATATATGGAAAAAAATGTTATAAAATATACATAAATATATAAATATATTATAAAATGTAAATTAATATAGTATAGGGGAGTGGAAATGGAGTTGGTGTATATGATGGAGGTCTCTGGTTCGATACTTGGGGGATATAGGGGCACGACTGAGAATGTGGGATTACCTAATGTGTGGATAAATGGGTCAATAAGAATTGATAAGGGGGTGGGGAGAGCTAATAAAGTGGGGTGGGTGGGTGGAATGAAAAAAAGTACAACCTTTTTCAGTGGGGCCTACATCAGTTGTTTTTATTGCACAATTAAAGGTGTCATTTATCATTAATAATGAATGTTATCAAACATTATTCCAATTTCAGAACATTTTATGAGTGTTGTTAATGATAATCCATTAACATTGCTTATATTATTAGTTCTTATATAACATTTATTATGTTCTTTTCCTAGGTATGTTAATGGCCATATTTTCAGTATTGTCAGCATATTACCACACAATAGGCATTTGATCGAGGAAGGTTCATTCCATAGTAACAGTAATTTGGCCAAGATATGCTTTATCATCGAAAAATATTATCCATTCATAATATGATTTTTCTAAAGAAGATGCATCATCCTCCTTTATCATTTATAGAATCATGTGTAGATTAGAAATATGTAGATTGATTTTTTTATTGTGGAAATATATTTTAGAACTATATATGGAAATCCAATCCATGACCAAAATTGCATCAAATTACACCAAAGGGAGTATTAAAATATTATCCATGAAGTACATCCCACAATCATTTATAGTGGAAGGGTTATATATTTAGGATTCAATAATTTCTTCCAATTTTAATTTTCACCTAAAACAGTACTTCCAGGATTTGTGGTGGTATTTGGATATTTTTAATAAACTTTCATTATATGATGGAATGCATAAAAATTTAATTGAAATGTATGTACTATATTCATGAATGTATAACTAGAATATCTATCAAGTATTCTTTTTCTATATTAACTTCTGTTGGAGTGATGGTAAAATGATTCCCTTTCATCCTTGGAGGTTGGTGGTTATCTCTAAAAACTGTTGTCTTAGGGAATTGGTTTTAAATTTTCCCTACATACTTGTAAATGAATCAATGAATAATGCACTGATATTTTACAGAAGAATTCATTTTCTTCATTGCATCAGTTGGCTTCTCTAAAGGACGCCGGGACACCCTGAGAGGGGAGGGGTGAATCAGGGTGAATTATTTTTCTTTTAATGTGATGGATCTTGTTCCCACATTGGTAGGAACATGTTGAACCTATTAGATGAATATGATCAGAATGAAAACATTCACATGCATAGAGAAGACAAATCACTTTTTACTTGGTTCACCACTAAGGGCTACATACAAGGTGCATACGCTGACAAGTTGTCAGTCGTACCTAATTCTACTAACCTTAACTAGATATGGATTACAATGGTTCAGGCACAATCAGTCTGTCCCAGGCTCACTACCTTTACAATGGTTCAGGGATAGATCACTGCTTCCCTCAGGTCACTCCCAGTGACTCCCCCTAGCTCACTGCCCTTAGGTGAAGTCCCACTCAGTTTATAGAAGTGAAGGTATCTTCGTTATTGCATAAGAATGCATCCTTTGTCGTATGTAGATGCTCTGTTGAAGTCTAACTCTTACCAGAAGAGGAATATCACTTTGCGCTGAGGGTACCGTGCGATCTTCATTCTTTCGTGCAACTTCAGAAGGATAGATGAACTTTAATAACCCTGGCGCACTTATCCAAGCCCGGCGCACAAGATTCAATCCTGGCGTGCAAGTCACTTGCGCGATACAAATTCGGCGCGTAGGTGACACTAATATACTTGCATGACACTGCCTCCTTCAACAACAAACTTTCACGACGTTTCACCTTTAACTCCATATCTTCCTTGGTCGCACAGCCAACAATCGGTGCGCAGCCTCTACTTGCGTGACCCACCAACCACTTGCGCGACTCAACCACTTGCGCGACGAGAGCTTGAAAAATATCTAACTCCTGAACATCGTTACAAATTAGGATGGGGTCCTCTATTTATACTCAAACTGGACCCCCTATGCGGTGGCATATAAGTCTACCCTCGGCGCGCAGGTTTGGGCGTGCAACACAACCTCCCTAGCCTCTATCGTTCTACTCACTTACGCGACCTACACAAATAATTGCACAAACTTCTTTCCTTTACCATATTTTGAAGTTAGGATTTTGAAAAAAAATAGGCAGGCAAGTTTCCAGTCCTCCTAGGAATTGGCTCCCATGTCTCTTCACGACACACAGGTCACTTGCGCGACCATCCCAAAACATGCGCAACCCTTATCCCTTTGCCCTTTCCCCATGTTCTGATCTTGTAAAACATATGGTGCACAAGTTTCCTCTTCATATAGTACACGACTCACAAGTCTCTTTGCCAAAAACACTTTTCTCCATTTTTCGATTTTCAGGCCCAAAAATTTGGCAAACATTGGGAAACGATGCCACCTTCAATACTATTGTCAGCTTGAACTGTATGATCTCTTTGCTGGTACACATTCTGAACATCCACTGCTAATTGACTACAAACACAATCCATACTCCAAATCATGCATAGAAGACCATGTTTCAAACATTCTTATGTCTGCAACTATTTTTTTTCTCCCATATTTTCTGCACCTAAATCATTTCTATGTTCCCTTTATGAAATTTTGGGGTGATTTTTCCTGCACCATTGACAAGTGGGGTGTTGAAATTTATTATCCCCATTAGATATCTCTATCAGACTGCTAGAATTAAACCCCAATATCCACTCATTATCCCTATTATATAGTTGATAATATCCTATCTCTATTTTAATATTGAGGAAACATCATAAAATTTCTTTATAGCTTTCAAAGTCAAAGATCACCAGGTCTTTTCATAGACAAGGTTTTAACACACCAATGAAGAGGTCAACCATGTATTTGGGGGTAAAGATAATTCATGTATACTATCATGAAATCATTATAATGTTTTATTCATACATCCTGATAGACTCATCATCTTTGATTTCTCTAGGAGAAGGATATACCATTCTATTTTATGTCGGATGGGGTGAGGAAAATATTTTAAAAAAAATTAAATAATTCCTTCAACACCTTCACTTTTATATATTAAACATGATTTATTTTTTTGATTAATGTGGACCGCTAATAAGATTCAACCTCGGTATGATAAACAGATATAAAATCTTTTTTTTTATAAAATTGAATGATGGATAATTTTTAGTCAAATGAGTTGATCCATTATTTTGTCATTAAGGGATCATATGAACAATTGAAAATAGGAGGAATTTTTCTAATGATAACTCAATTGTAGTTTGTTCTCTATTAGGGGGTTTTTGGTGATCCTTCTAAACCATGATTGTATTGACAAAAAGAGTTAGTTTAGAGAGTATCATGAAAAAAAATTAGATTCTCAGTCCCATCATGTTGGGCATCTCATTTGGGAAATCATCACATTTCCCTTTTCATTAGGTTTTAAACGGATTCTTACTATAAACATCCATTGTCTTGAATAATGCAAAAATAATTGATGATTATATTAAAATTTTAAAATCATAAAGTGGAATCAAATGAAAATAAAATTATAACAAACAAATTAAATTTATTTATTTATCATAGGAATTTATAGGCTTCAATCTAGGTTATTGATGATCAATTTTCTTATATGAATTTCTTTGTTCCCATAATAATCATTAAAAAGGATATAATCAATTTACCAATGAATATCCCCTGGGAGTATCCAAATTGGTGTGTAGTAAGGCCCCTTTTCTTATACAAGGATACCCTAGGTCAAGTCTAAAACACAATGTCAGAGTTGATACTCATAGGCACATTTGTGTCATAACAATGTATACTATTAGTATCAAGATAGGGATATATATGTTTGAAAAACAACATAAATTATAATAAAAAATGTTATTGATTATTTCTTATACATAGTCTTATCTTTAAGATATTTTATAATGATTTCTAATCCAAATCCCATAATTAACTAAACATTTTTTTCTAAAACAAAGAATAAGAATAATCCTCTTTATTATACATTAATTCTTGATTAATTACATTAAATTTCACTTAATAAAACATAAATAATTAGTAAGTCTAGTGTCATTGAGAATTATGTACTTTATATAAGAACTTATAAAATGGGATTAAAAATTATTATTTAAAAAAACATTGACATTATCCTATTATTTCAACGAACATAATGCTTCATGTGATATCCTTGGAAAAAACATATGAAAGGGTTGAGCTATGAAGGTGAGTAAGTGATTAAAAATGGAATAACATAAATAGAATAATACATGTTATAAGATATGAATATAAATGTTTCATAATAAGAGTTTAAATCATAATAAGGAAAATGATTCATGATATAACATGGTAATCATAAAGGTAAATTGGATATATGGAAAAAACATTAATCCCTAAATAAAAAATATGGGTCAAGGATAAATTCTACTTGAATTAATGGTGGAAAGGATCCCTTAATGGAATTAGGTTCACTCCCTATCCCAATATAATGTTGAATGATGCTAAACATTACCCAATGCATTGGAGCGCTATTTGGGCACACCCATCATAATCATTTCATTATCATGCTTATGTGTGTCACATTAATCAAAAAACCTGGATTGATTAATAATCATATTTATTCCATGATTTAGGACTGTTGAATAAATATATATAAGAAAACAATAAAAAATTATCAGTGCATAAATTCGAAAACCCTTGATGATAAATTATTAATTTATTCACTATATAATCATTTTGGCATGGTTGATCATGGTTAAATTTTGGTCGTATAAAAGAATCACATAAAAATTCATAAAAATTGAATGATGGAAGATAAAGTGGGATATCATCACAAAGACATAATTTGTGTAGTAATAGGTATATTGAAAATCATATCTCCAAATTGGAAATTTGGTAATAGTAGTCATACGATAATTAATAAACATGAATTGAGTAAAAAATTCTATTTTTTATTGGTAACGAGTGTACGAAATGGATCATGGAAGGATTAATAAGTGGGAAAGGGGATCTCAAATTTTTTAAATTAAATGTAATGTTATTTTAAAATGTAATATTATATTTCAACATAATAAATTTCACTTAAGAGATATAACAGAAAATATTTTTCTAGAATGGAATTGAGTAAAGAGAGATCCCTTATGAAATTTTGGCATAGTAAAAACATAGTTAAGTTTCCTAGTGAGATAGTATGAATGGAATCTCATTAAAATACTATCATTTATAATTTAATGTAATAATAATAAATGATTGAAAATAAATTCACTAGAAATTATAAAGACAAATTTTAAAGATGGATCTTGAACTGAAAGGAGAGAATGGTGACGATCCCTTACTTTAGTGTGTGACTTGAAAATCATGGTAGAAGATTATTTAGATCACAGGTGTGACACAAGAGGAATATAAAGAGTGGTTTTTATAATATGTACATTATCCAAGGATTTTTATTAATGTCAAATGTGATGTTTTCTAGTTTTATATTGGAGTGTAGGGGGATTTCTTTATTATTTTGGTTTTAGACAGTATATAAAAAATATCCAAAACAACAGTCCATGCCATGTGTATTTACCAAGGTCTTATGAAAAATGGATTTGGTTTTTTATTATTTATTATTTTTATGGGCGAAAATCATTAAATTAATTCTCTTTCAAATGTGGAGATGAGTCACACTCTTAATGAAATTATTTATGAACGTTATTATTTATTATAGTTTTTGGAGGATTCATAATGGTTATATAAAATAATTATAAAATTACATTATTTAAAAGTTAAAACATAAAATTTATTGTGGATACCCATTATAGTATTTATTATAACACATGAGTGTTATTATAATGTCATAATTCACTAATTATATTTATATGGTATTTCTTTACCTGAAAACTAGACTATCTCAGAGAAAAACAATAAATACATCAATGTATAATTTTAATGTTTTCATTAAAAAATTAATATCAATTTTATTTAAATAATTTTCTAAATATATGAATTTTATCTTTTCAAAAAATAAATGTCTTTTATTGAAAATGATGGAATTTTGAGAATAATATTTTTAAAACTTTAATAAAAATTCACATTTGGCTTAATAAAAAAATATATGATCATTCATATTTGATAAAAATTATTCAATAATATTATTTTATTAAAATATTTTTTAAATCTAATAAATAATAAATTAGTTAATTTAATTTCTATATTAAACAAAAAATAAAATTTCTGGTTTATTGGGAAAAATCATTTCTAATGTTAGAATAATTTGATCAACATATATTCTATACAAAATAATATACATGCTCATATTTATAAGACCCTAATATATATCCATTGAATTCACCAGCATATCCCCTAAGAATAAGGTGTTCTATAATTGGAATTTCCTCAGGTTGTTTGGTGAACATGCTTTGGGTCGTGATATTGATGAGCATGAACGTCTCCCAAAAACAGTTTTGTTAATGATTATGTTGTTCGATCTCAGCTTGGGCTTGGTCTAGGTAAAATACTTGAAATTATAACCCCCCTGGATGGTCCAACAAGTGGTCTTTATAACTAACTACTCTACAATTTGAGGTAATTAATTCATTTTTTGTGACTACTATTTTTTAAACCCCTATATTTATATTAATCATGTGATCACTATTCAATGGATATATTATCAATGCTAATGATTCATAACTATCAATTAAATCTGATAGGATGAAACCAAATTATTTCATGTTTTTTCTACTACCATCATAGAAAATAATTAATATAAATAAATATAAAATTTTAATTAAATTATAATAGTTTGGGTTGTTACAACAATGATAAATCTGAAATAGAGTGTCCCAATTAGGAATAAGAAGAACATATCGTAGCTTCAGGGAAACCGAGGGACTAAGTATATATTGATAAAAAATTATTCATTTTGGAATTAATAATATATATATTTTTATTAAACTGACATTTTTTAAAATAATGATAAGAGGTAGTAGCTAATAAATAAGAGTATATGATTACATAATTTAATGAATTCTAACCACCGGAGGTAGAAAAAAGTGTGACATGTGGTCTTACAAACCCATGAACTTCTACTTCAAACTTTTGGGTTGTCTACAATGATATAACACAATCCGAAAAAAAAACAATATTTTTATTGGAGAGGAATATAAAAATAGAAATATATGGAACAGATCAAATAATGAATGTGTTTAACATAATATAATTGGATTTATTACCTAATACTATTATGTAATTGTGTGAGGTATGTTTGGGAATAATGACCTTAATAAAAGGTATATATAGGACAAAAACCAAGGTTTTTAGTTTTTTCTAATTTGATATCGTGTTTAGTAATTTTATTGTATGATGTTTTCTAGCCTCTACCACAAATTATTTTTTATATTTAATTGCATTGATCTTATTTGATCAGTGATATAATTGTCATTTTAGGTACATGAAACATAAAGGATACTAAGAAATGGAAAAATATATATTAATCTAAATTGGGATTACGATTTTTAATTAAATATTACTTTTAATTATCCATAAATGAAATATATTTTTATCTTTAATGAAAATTTCAAGATAAAACCATTATTGTTTCTTTCTTTTGATATGTGATAATATAGAGATTATGAACCTCAAGATGTATTAGTTAAAATTCAATGTATATTATATTTATTGATTAATATAGTGGATTTTAATGATTTTGGTAAAGAATAAGAATATTTAAGTAATGAATGCTTAGTTAATGAGGGTAGAGTATAATGTTGAGGAATTTTTACAACAACATTTAATGGTTTGAATTTGTAATGTTATAGTAGGTTTTTATTGTTATTACTCATTCAATGAGTGATTGATTTAAATTTTATGCTTCACATTACCCAGAGGTCTTAAAATATAATATTTTGTAACATTTAATTATATATTTCCATTGGTAAATTAGGTTAAATAACCTACTTTATCTTTCATTTTATATTTTTGAGGATATTATTATACAAACTTACCATTAGTATGATTGATTATTTTTATTTATTTATCCAAAATCCATGAGACACACCTTTCAAATTTATATAAAATTCATTCCTTGGAGGTTATTAATGTTCATTGATAAGAATCAAAAAAATTGTAACCAATACTATACTATCATCTCATTCAATAAGCATTTTTCAGGTTTATCAATGTTCATGTTTGGAGGGAGTGGTTTTCCATGGTAAATTAGGAAGAATATTATTAGGTATAATATATATTTGTTGTGGTGTATTCATTAGATATTTTGGAAAATGGTTCATATTTTATTTTATTTTATTTATTTATAACCATATGTGAAAAAAACAGATATAATATAAAATATGTTGTGTGTTTTAGAGGGTCAATAAAAACCATTAATTTAACACTGATTATTAAATTTTTGGTTTTGGTGGTAGATGTAATAATTTTTTGAGATCAATAATGGAAAAAATTGAAACTTTAGTTGAAAATAAATAATGCACAAATTTTGAAATAAAAAAAATGAAGAAGGTAAAATTAATTAATGGTATTTATTTTTAATAGAATTAAATGGAGGTTTTGATATGGGAATGATTTAATTTTTATGTTGATAATGAAATTATACATTACTTTGGTTTATATTTAACTATGAATTACAGTCAAATTCAAGTTTATCCTAAATTTTTTATACATAAATACATACTTTCCCATAATACACAGAGTCCGGTGATTTTAATTTCAAATACCTTATTATTAAATGTGATATTTGAATAATTAAATGGTAAAATTTAGATCCCTTAAAAGTGTACTTCTTTGTAAACATACTCCATATATGAGGGAAAAATTCCATATATGTTTTTCCCATGAATGATTAGATAGAAAAACATTGATTTAGACAACAACATAGTATGTTTAATTACAAAAAATTAACAATATTGATTATAATTGAGGATAAGTTTAATAAATTTATATAGAATAACGTAACATTAATTTGTGACATATTTATTTAAAAATCATATATTTTTTAGAATATATCAATATAAGGCCCAAATGTTTAATTTTAAATTGAAATATCATTCATAATATTTATTTTTAAATTTAAATATTGGATGAATGTTTAAATAATTTATTTCAGTAAAATATATGTTTTTTTGGTACAGTAATGTTTCTGATTTTGTGACTTTATAGTCAAATATCCATTAATAAACTTTTATGTTTTCATAGATAAAGATCATTTTTATTTTGAATTTTAACCTATATTAAAAATATTTTTATTCATTTGTAGGTAATATTTATTTTCAAATGATATTATAGAATAAATAAATAAATAGAATGAAAATAAATGTTTTACCATGGTTAATTTTTCTTTGTATTTTTCTATTATGTTTTTTAAAGATGGGTGAACATTATTCATCAATCATATAGGTTTGAAAGAGATGTAGTTACTCCTTTAGAGGATGATGTCCAATAATCCTAGTGGGATTGATTTCCCACCTATGTTTTGATGGAATTTATCATATATTATAGAACATAAGAGCTATGTAGACACTAGAGGTTCAGGTTTGTACTATGGATGGATGATGTATTCACTTTCACGAGAAAACAAAATGTGGTTGTAATGGTCCTCTAATCTATGTTTTGATTCAATTAGTTAGTAGTGACACTAGATTAACTATTAACCAATGTACACAACCTAACCTTAACAATGTGGTATGAACTCATTATCATGTAGTTTACTACATTGATTATCTGTTCTATCCTGTTTGTACTTACTATCTTCTTTACACACTCTATGTGACATAAAAATCACTCATGTTATACAAAAACCGAAAATATCAATTCTATGCTTGGGTAGTAGAAAAATAAAAATTCCATCCACATCAAAAAAATGAAATCACACTATAGTTTACTATAGAAAATAAAAATATGGTCTATTTTGAAGCATCAACCATGACACGACAAAATAGGCCCTTATAATGTAAAGGACTGTTGAGAGAAGATTGTGGCATCGTAAATCATTGCACCATAATTGTGGGAGAAATAGAATGGAATTAATGTAGAATAATGATGATGAATCAAAAGGGAATATTAGATATAAAAAATTGATGATGTATTCAATATTGGGTTTCAACTACATCGTTGAGAACCTAAATATGCTATAGATAAAGAATGACAAGAGAAATAGACTGCACCATGGGAAAATATGATACAATTTAGCTATGTAATCTTTCTTAAGGGTTCTGAAATGGAGGGTTGAATTCACTCTACATTAATTATCCAAATTACCAAATATATTTATACCAAGATTATAGTGTCAAATGATTTCTGCTTATGCACATGATATATCTTGGATTCGATGTTGATATGAAGAGGATCAGGTGCATGGGGTATCAACAACAAATATGAATCTCAAATATAAAAAATATTTTATTGATATTGTGGTTACAAATTAATTCTAACATCAATTAGATATATTCATTCCAATAGGACATATAGGTAAAATATAAATGAAATTCAACATGGACGAGCCTATACACTATCCTCTCTTAGATATTCAAAGACATCTTATAATTGGGGAATTCTATATGGATAATGATATATTAAATGTGAAGAGATCTAAACATGATATATGGATGGAAGGTATGTATGTTATAGATGAAATGATAGGAGAAATATTGATGAGATTTGAAATGACATACATGGTTAAAATTATATCTATAAATAATGATGGATGATATTGTGTAAGATGGAAATTCTCATCTGATGGGGGATGTTTTGTTACTAGTTTAGGATAGTGAAAATAGAGAAAAATATGAAGATATTAATAAAAAATAATAAGGATGAGTGGAGGAGTAATATAATCATCACCCTGATACTGTATAATTAGGAATATATTTTCTTCTTATCCTTTATATTTTCAAAATTAAATTCTTTTGTTTATTGAATCTGTGAAATAGTTTTGATTTTATTAATTTGTGAATCATATTTATAGTTTTCAATATTGTATTCCATTTATATTAATGAATATTTATTCCATTTTTATTTAGATTTTACTCATAAGTATCTTAGTGTTACAGGGAAGGGGAATATCCACTAAGGGTTTATGTATGTAATAATTGATTCTATTTAAATTATGATGTTTTCATATTTATTTTAGTATTAATATATTATTAATTTATAAATTATTTTTAGATTTTAATGGGGGAGGTTTAATCATGGGGATTAGACCCATTGAAATTGAATATAGTGTGGAGTATCAAATAACTTTAACATATCCTTCTACTTTGAGATTAAACATAATGTTTCTATATTAATTCTATTAACTATACCAAATGGGCCTCTAATAATAGATATTTATAGTTGGTATTGATATGCTAGAATAGAAATATCTAAGGATTCTAATCAATATAAAATAGTTATTGTCACAAATGAGATTGAAATGATCATTATTTTTGAAATTATGTACTTGGATTCAGTTTGAATTATCTTCATCTATTCCATAATGAGTAATGATTTTTTTAATCAATTTTCTCATGGAAAAAATCCTATAGTTTCAATTATTATATTCATTTTTAATTATTTTTGGTCTAGTTGTAATAAATTATAATCCTTTATAGTATATAAAATTAATTACACTATCATATCCTATAAAATTTAATAACAAAAAAAATTATTCATGGGTGATTGTTCTGGGTTTTTTCTTAAAATGTTGATTAATTAGGTGAATAATAAAAGAACTGATCTTAAAAATAAAATACATTTAATAAAATAATAATGATATATTAATTATTATATATATTAAACTACAATTTTCTAATGATGATATGTATTTGTGGGGAAAATAGGTATTTTTGTGTTATTTTCTTAAAAACCCACGATTAACATTATGCATCCGATGTTATATTTTATTTAACTAGAAACAATATTTTGGATTCATTACCATTAATGTGGTGTTCTAATGATTTCATTTAGTTTTGGACTGATATAAATGTATAATGGATATACCTTTTAAAAAATAAACCATTAAACACATTGTAATCAATTGTAAACATAATTCTGGATTATATTTATTTTTTATTCTTAAAGAAAATTTTAAAAAATTATATTTTATTGTATTTAGTGAAATTATATTGAATTTTATTTCATGAATTATTATAAAATTAATCTATTAATGTAGATTCAATATTTTTAATTACTATTTAAATATTTGGATATATGTTTTGTTTCATTTTTGTTCATAAAAATTGTTACCTTTGTAAAAGAAGTTATATTCTCAATGTTTTAGGTAAAATATATATAATATATTTAAACTAAAAGTTAAATATTATATTATATAAAATACATTCTATTTAATTATATCAGTTTATATGGAAAATACCTTAATTTATCACTCATGTTGGACTAAATTAGTTAAACAATCCTTGATAAAGTCATTTATTATGTTTAAATGTTTGTATAATTTCTAGGTTGTAACTCCTCTCAATTGTAAAAGGGAACCGAGTATCCACAGTTTTATATACACATTGATTACTACATGTTTATAATGATATATCAAAATATCTACATAACAATTATCTTATAGTTCTAGAGAACATGGAATCACCATATGATTAATTATATAATGATTAATATGTAATCTAAATGATTATATACAAGGAAGTAATATTCATATTAATAAGATTCCATTAAGTTTATTTAATATTATACGTCAATCAAATATTTTATAAATCCCATTATATAATGAAATAATTATCTTTTATATAATAAATTTTATTTTTTTTCTTTACAACTATGTTTTTCCCGTTTTCTATAAATTGTTGAATGAAATTGTCGCTTGTGTTTATATATAGAATAACACCCTCGTGAAGAGATGTAATTTGGTTTTCAACAATGAATCATATGGATAGTCATATATATGTATTTAATAGATAAATATAAAATTTATAATATTATTATTAATATATAAATATTAATCATTCTCTATTTTATTTCATTTTCATCCATTTTACTAAATTAAAATGACACTCATGTGTTCTACATAACAATCACCACCACGAAATGATGTAAACCATTATTCATTGTGTCATTACAAATATAGTCTTAAAATATTATTTAATATAGAAATATTAAAGTTTATAATTTTTTCAAATTAAAGAAAATATTGAACCATAAACCCTTTGGCCACATTCAACACACCAAAGGTGTCTGGACAGAATGACCAAAAAACACCCAAACTGAACATAAAATATTTAACAGAGAAATAGAAAATGGTATTGATTTTAATTAATTAAATAAAGATAATTTAACGAATATTATGTTTCTAAATAATGAAAATTATAATTTATACTATTTTGGATTTTGAAGCCATTGGTGGCATGTTAGGACTTAAGGTAAGTGATTAATAGAAAAAATTTCATTTCTTTTTGAATTATTCCATTTTCACCACATGTTTTTTATAGAGTAAAAATATCTATAATAATTTATTTTATAACTAATTTACTAAAATTCTTTATTTAAAATTTTATTTTTTAATTTCGATTTCTTTACTATTGATTCAAAAGTTACTAAAGTTTGAAGATATTTTTCCTTAGATTCATGTTTTACTATTTTTTTTATAATTTTTATTCTAAATATAAATATTTTTCGAAATATTTTAATAATGTTTCTATATATTAAATAATAATATCTTAATGAAATTTTTTACCGTGGTTGACTTTTTATAAACATTTTAAAAATGATTCTTCTAAACATTTACTATATGAGAAAATTTTGACTCTTTTTAGCAAGTTGAAATGATATTTTTAAAGATTTATTATATAAATACAATTTCTTATTACAAGATACAATATTAATTATCTTTATTTCATCACATTTTTTCAGGTTTTATCAACGAAAATATGTTTTCCATTATTCGGGGAGATTTTAGTTGTAATATATTTTCGCGATTAAAAAATTTATTCACGTTAATTTAAGATAATTTAATGTTCTTTTTCTTATAAGATAAAATTATATTTTTAATTTATTTTTTAGGAAATTTGAATTCTTATGAAACATTTGGTCATGATTGGGTACTAGGGAATTATTTATAATGATGAATGTTCATAAGATAAGGTTATAAAAATGATTCTCTAATGATTTAGCTTCGAATAAAAAATTATGTAATTAAATAATTACGTTGCACTGATTGAAACGTTTTATGAAAGAGGTAGATGTGAATATTAATGGGAGTCCACAAGATGCATTAATGGTTTTATATTTTTTATTGGTTTTATATTATTTCATTAACAAATTATGACAAAAATGGGATTGTAATTAAATATATATGCTCAAATTTTTTTTTTGGGAAATTTTTGCAAATTTTTTGGGGTTTTTATATTTTCAATGGAGTAAAAGATTTAAATTATTTGATAAAATTTTTAATATTAGTTCTCTTATATGGAAGTTAAAATTGTATTTATAGGATCTAATTATGTATATGAACTATAGAAAGGTCAACAATTTTATTCTAGTGATTTATTTTATATGAAGAAAAAAATTCTTCATTGAAACAAGAGTGAAAATAATAGAAAAACTATTTATGTATGAAATACACACATTACTAAAATATTCACCTTAAATAGAATGGTTGTTAAAATTATAAAAAATAACATAACATATCTTGGTAAAGAAATAATGTAAAATATTTATTAATAAACTCAAAATTAGGAGTTAAATTTTAATGGGTGTCAATGTTAGTATCGAATCTAATTTTTAGCTAATCTCAAGGGATATAATGATATCGAATACTCATTTAAGATATATTAAATAATGATTTTATTTTTATAAAATATTTTATGATGATATATTAGGTTTCATGAATTGACCTCTATTAATTAAAAATGTTTTTCAAAGAGGATACTAGGTAGATATGATAGAAGGGAAATAATAAGACCATTTCCATCTGAAATACCAAACCAATATATATGGTGTTAGAGTTGACTAGTTAGTATATTTATTAATTGAATTAATATTATCTAGCATTTTATGTTCTGATACACGGGTGAAAAAAAGTTCTCTATAGATGATTATATTTTTTGTTAAACATTTGATGAATCAACTCCCTCTAATTTTTAGTGGATATTTGAACAAACTCAGATATTTATAATTTAATAGTTCTTTAAAAAAAATTATATGTTATGTGATGGTCAATGTATTATAAGGTAACTCATTGTATTTAATTTCATGATGATGATGTTGATAAGTGGTAATAATTAATTAAGAATACAATTGATAAAAATAAATTTAATACGAAGTAGTGGATGTTGTTTACGTGTTATTTTCTTGTGAAATATTTCAATATAGTAATATGATATATAGTTGAATGTATTTTGGTGGATTAAATGTATATTTAAGAAACCATATTTGATTCCTATGATGAATGTTTCACTAGACAACCTGTGTTGGCATAAAATTTCAATGTAGACAATTAAATCAAAACAAATAAATTTTACATAGGTCTGATACCAAGTTTATAATATTCATTGACCTCTCTTAAATTAAAAACATTTGAAAAATATTAGTTGTTATTTGAATATTGAGATAGTTTTGTCTGATATATATTACCATGGAAAATATGAATAAGATTAAATCTTGGTGGAATAAAACAGACAATCTGTTTATAATGAAATATTTATTTAAACCTAGATCATGTTTCAAATTTGATAAAATACATTTAAAGTATAGATTGAAAATATCTTTGAACTGTTACTTATCTGGTATGTTTGGTCATTTTTTCTTGTGAATATAAGATAAAGAGTTCAGATATGATATGAAATTATAAATTAGACATTCATCCAACATGGAAATGTTTTAATTATAATAAGATATGTCATAATGAAAACCCATATATTATATTATTTATTTAATGTGGGAATTATCACAATCTAATGAAAATATTTTGTGGGATGTTCTTTGTCTAGTATAATTTTAAATTTAGAACCCCAAATGATGTTGAGATTACATAAGGGTACATTGCATTTTTTCCTTTAGTGAACACTGATTTGGATACAATTAGTATAATTTCATGGATATGGAAATCATAAGGATAATATTTTAAACTACATATTTCCATTATGATTTTTTGGTTAGAAATTTTGGGTTTAAAAATTCACCAACTGAGATTATGAATCATATAAGGATTGTTTTTTATGAGTACCTATATATATTTGTAGTGGTATCCATTGATAAAATATTATTATATTATAATGCTTATTTAGACCATGAAAAACATATATGGATTGTTCTGTAGACAATTTTTGAATAGAAGATTTATGGAAAAAGTGAAAATAATAAAATATTATTTATAATATATTTCAATTAAATGTAATATTATTTCTAAAAAGGGATTCAAAATTGATCATAGTAAAATAAAATTTTTTGAAGAGTTTCTAAGACCTAAAAATGCTACTAAAATTATATGTTTTTATTATTTTTTGGTTACTAAATACTATTTGATAAAATATTTATTTTGTTATCTATCCAAATAAAAATTTTAATGTGGATGTGATTAAAATTACCTTGTGTAAAGGAATTTTAGGATTTTTTGAATTGAGTAGAAATGTTATTACTGGTCTAGTTTTATCCCCACTATCCAATGATGGTGTGTTTTTGTATAGTTATTTAGTTTTTATGGAATTGATGGTGTTTTAATGGAAATTGATTTAGTAATTGATTATGCATACTACCATCTAGAAATCTAAGATTAGAATTATGAAAATCATGATATTAATTTTACTATTATTTTTTATTATATAAAATTTTTATCACATATTATATATTAAAATAAATGTAAAATATATACAGCACATAAAAGTTTAAAAGAAAAATTCAGGACAACATATTTAAACATTACGAAAAGAATATGGCTTGAACTGACAAAGTATTATGGTTTTACAAATAACTATCATCAAGGTAATTAAAAAAATGTTGTTGACTCATTCAGTCGAACGAATAATGTATCATAAATCATTCAACTTTTTTAACATGATCGTAATATGATTATTTATTAAATATGTGATTATAAATGTTTTTATATAAACCTTTCATCTCCTGATTCATGTGTCAGTAAAATAACCACAGATATAAATAATTGTTAAGGATTATATGGAAGATTGTATATTGTATACTATTGTAGAATTGAGAAATGAAGGAAATTCATCATAATTTAATGTTTATAAAGAAGGTGTTACATGGTTTGGAAAAATATACTATATAACAAAAGATTCTTACTAATAAAAGGTATTATTTAGTGAATATCATAGCTCTCCATTTTATATTTATCCCATAAACTATCTAATCTATAGAGACACTGAAGAATATTTTATATGGGATGGAATGATGAAGACATTGTTGATTTTACAATGAGACATTTGACTTGTAAATACGGTTAAGTGAAAATATATATTATTAATTTTATGACTTAGACATGTCCTATTGATAAATAGAAATTATAAAATTAATTTATGGTTTTTAGGATTCGATTAAGAAAATAATCTCTATCTAATAATTTGTTTTTGTTATTATTTGTTTATTCGTGAAATATACAGAATTTATTTATTTTAGAGCAAACAGGTATTCGGATTTTCATTGTATAATTTACCATATAGATGTTTTCATATTAAATTGACTCCCTATATATATTGCATCAGATCAAGATCCAATATTTATAAACAATTTTGTGAAAGGACATCATATGTCATTCAGTACTTAATTAAATATTATAATAACTTTTTATCTATAAACATATGGATTGTCAAACAGAAAATTAAAATAATTGTGTATTTGATTTAGTCTTTTTTATAGGATTAAAATTGGATTTTGGATTATATTATTTCATTATTATAATGTTGTAATAATAATAGTTTTCATTTATTTATAGATATGGTATCATTTATGGAATTTATTCGGATGTTGTGTTGATCTAAAAAATATGGGGGAGATGTTGGTGATGTTAATTTATAGACAATAAAATTGTATGAAAATTTGTATTCGAAGGTAAATATTAATCATCAATGTATATGGTGATATTAGTGTAAGAAGAAGAGTAATACAAATAATAAGAGGAATGATCATTAGTTTGAGATAGGGGACTATGTTTTTCAAAATGTATATCTATAAACAGGTGTTATGTTTTTCAGATAGAATTAGAAATTATATCCATGGAATATTAGTCAATATTATAATTGGGATAATGTAGAATTTTATCCATACAATGTAGTCTTACATCCAAGTTTATCTTAGGTACCTGATGTGTTTCATGTTTCATTTCTAAAGAAGTTTTTACCTATAGAATTTTATTTTGTGATACATAAAGTGGTGAATTTGTAGGATAATGTTTCATATGAGGAAAAGAGAGATGATATTCTAGATCATCGAGATACTTTTTGTTTTATATTAAAATCACATTGTTATTGTTTTTTTAATGAGTTACGAGATTGAAGTAGAAAAATTATAATTAGAGAAATATATGTAAGATAACATCATCACATTCTAATATAATGAATAAAATTTTGTGGCTAATATTTATTTAGAGGGAATAATAATTTTATAACCCAAGTAATTCTAGAAATAAATATGTTTTAAAAGCTATATTTTTTTTGTTTCATAATCATCAAATCATTTTATATAATTTAAATAATTTTATAATTCGAAAAGATAATATTTTTATGTAATTTGATTTGTTTCCCAAGTATTAATTAGATTTATTGAATATAAAAACATTATTATTTCATGATTAAAAATTGATAAAATTTATATTAATTTTTAATTATTCATCACAATATAAACATAAGGTTATTATTTATTCTTCAAGAGTCTATTTATGGGTAAAAAATGAAAAATAACTATTTTTAAAAAGCTATAATATATTTTTAATACTTATCATGTAATAATGAAATAAAAAAATTAAAAATATATTTTAAAAAATAATTTATCAAGTAAAATAAATAAATTTAATGTATATCTTTGAAATGGAAATCTAAATCATTATTTTTTTGAACATATGTTTTATTTTAATCAAAAAAATCTATTTTTGATTATTTAGTTAATGAGGTCGTTCAAAGAATATTTTCAATTATAATTTTTCATTAATGTTCAATATACATACATATTTTTATTAAATAATAAAAAAATAATGGGAATATATTAAATACATTTATTTTTTTATAGATTCATTTTTATGATTCAAAATAATTTTTCTAAAAAATTGTATTTCTTTGTGTTTCTCATACATGTATTAAAAGTAATATATATAACACATTTATAAATTTATTCTGATAAAACAGATTCCATATTTATAATAATCATGAAAAATTCAATTATATAATCAATTTAATTTTTTCTCAGACCACTTTTTACCATGGTAAAAATTTATCTTATTACAATAATAGTTATAATTAGTAAAAAAGGGGTTAAACAAAGTTATATGGATTCCAATTTCTATAAATGTGTCTAGATATCATATTATGAGTCACTTTAAACCATAATATGTAATATGTTTTATATTTTAATATATTTTAGTCACATTCATTGAGAAATAGAAATATTAATTTGGAAAGTCTTAATATTTACAAGGGTGTCGCACCATTTACTTATAAAGTGTAACATCTTATCCTCATTTATCTAATATATTTGAGCACACTATAATAATACATACTAAAATTAATCCCTTCCCAAATCGTCTACCCATGTTAGAGAGGTCCTAGTGCCACCAAAATACAAATCTTATAAGGCTAAATGAAACAGTCAATGAATGGTATCCAAGGAGTAGCAATAAATTATAACACAATTAAATCAAGTTTATCTATTCTTATACCTCATTAAAATCTATTATATCCACCCAAATTTAATAAAATAATTATATTTACATTAAAATGTTATTATGATGATGTAATATCTTATTTTAGTCAAACTTCCATCCAATGGAAAACGAGAAGGTCACATGTGTGTCCTTGGAGAACATCGATTGCCCTAGGCGATTAAAATAATTTGTCATAATATCCTCTAATTATTTCGGAATGAGGATAAATTTAATGGAAAAATATGATATTTATAATATTAATATTATGATTTATTTGAAATAATTTACCTGAATTAAATTTTTCATCCATTGAATAGTTTGAAGAAATAGTTAATGTATTTATTGAGATTAATACCATTATAAAAATGATGTGTCTCGTTTTTATTATAAATTTTAATGGATGGATTAAAATGTATATTTTGAGTATAATATTATATTTATATTATTATTTTGATTTTTTGTATTATGTAATCATGAACCATTTCCCAGAAGTAAACAGATGAAATCAATTTTGAATCGAATAATCGCAAAATTCCCAATGTGAACTTAGCCGATTTAGTAAGTACATAAATCATTATAATAAATGTAATAAATTGAATATTGATAATTGCATGTATAAAAAAATTATTACAAAATTACATAATTAATATATGTATAGTATTATAAAATGTAAAATTCCTACATTGTAGATCATTAAACTATGTAAGGGATTTCTAATATCTTTTTTATTTTATTTGAGGCTTATAAAATTATCACCACATGTTTTATATTTTTTTTAGAAAAATTCCACATTGTTTTGTTTAATAATGAATTTTAAAAAAAATAATTTTGAATAAAAAATCATTTTCATGGTCATTCATTTATTCTTATGTTGATACAAATTTTACTAATGTAGTATGTGTTATTTCATTAAAACAATAATTCATCATATTCCATAAAAAACATTCCTCCATATCGATATTAATTAAAAATTTTCCATACTAGTTTTCTCCATAATTAAATGATTTTATATAGTCATTTTCAACTATACATTAATTTTTATTATGTTACTAAAATGTATTTCTTTAACAATTACCACAAGGAAATATTTTGAATCGTTTTAAAATATTGTAAAAGAATAATTTTTTTTATTTACCGCAAGAAAACTATTTCTCTCTATCTTAGATATTATTATTTATCTCAATTAATCGAAAAATGTTTATAGTTGTTATTTTATGATTCACTTATTCTTTTTTATGTTTTACATTTAAAATTGTTTCTAGATAAAAGGATATGTTTTTATAATTTTAATAGATAATTGAATGTAGATTTGGTGGTAGGTGATAAAGAGATTTTAATTGGGGTTTTTGTTTAAATGATAAATAGTATAGATGTATTTTTAATAATGAACCATTGAATTATGCGTGATGATAGTTGATCCTAGGGTATATCTCTACAAATCATTTTTTAATGATTTACTTTTCAAATACAAAATTATTGAGATAGCATATTAGGTTACTAATTTTGAAAGAGATCCAAAAATTATTTATCAAGGGTTTGAATATTATACTATAGGATGCCATCATTAGTTTCATATTAATTATAACTATTTTAAATATTTTCAATGAGAAATATATGTTTTATCTATATTATTATATTTTATTTTATATCCTAAATGTAAATTTTGAGAAATGAAAATTTTCATTGGTTATTTGAGTTTTTCATAGGAAAATAGTTATTCATTTTTTTTATATTCATTGCTGTTTATTTTTTTCTCATAAGATGTTTTCAAAATAAAATTTAATAGTATCTAAGGTTTTGTAGAAAAAAATAAATTCCAATCATTCCATGATATAAGTTCCTCATAAATGATAAAAAACTATCTTATATAAGACATAATGTAAACTTAAGATCCTATATTTAGAACAAATATTCACAATGTAGATGTGAACACTTTGTCATATAATGGATTTGAAAGTTCTCTAATCATCTAAATCTGATGTATCTATAATGTGTAATAATATGAAATAAATTTAATTAATCTCATTACTATGTGATATTTTTTATATGAGGTGTTATATAGTGGGTGCATCATTTACGGTTTAGGTGTATAAATAGTAGATGTTGGATCACATCTATTTTAACTACAATGAAAATATTTATTTTATATATTATTAATATTTTTATTACACTCAGGACACTATATCTACATATATTTTTAGGATTTAATTTTAAAATATACAAATCTACAATTTTCAACATAATAAATTAATCTTCCCTAATTATTTTTAATATTTATAACACAACCTCTATTTTCATTGAAATTTCACAATCTTAGTATGAATGGATTTATTTATGACATTGAATAAAATAATAATATATAATATAAGAATCCAAATTTATTCCCAAATTGAATTATCACTTCATAACATATATTTTCTACTATAGCAAGTCGAATTACATGGTATCCTATAACAATGAGTTTCTTTCAACTCCAAATAATATGATATTCTTGAAGATGTATTTCACATGAATAATCATATCAAATTCAAAAAATATTATTTCCTAAAATTAACCTAATCTGCATTAACTAATTAAAAAATGAATAAAAAATGTATTGTATGAGGTCTTTCAGTATTAACCTAAACTATATGATAAATAGTCTTCATTTCATGACTTGAAATAGAACAGATTTGCAAATCCCTATCAAAACATGTAAAATTTTATAACATACATGCATATTTGAGTAAAATTAAATTATATAGATTATTAATTATTATATTTTCTTGAACTAGATAATATATTATGATTATTGATAATAAAAAACAATGAGAAGACATTATTCTTATGATTGATAATTATTTACATATCATCGTTTTGAAATACCAGTACTTATATGAGTGTTTTATAATAAAATAAAGTCAATTTTGACATCACATTCTCATAAAGTGGTGATATTATATTAAATTTTCATTCATGGTTGTTTTCCCAAGTAAGATGATCTATATCTACTATGTGATGTTTTTTAGTTTAAGAGACATTTTATGTTTTTATTTATCACAATATATTCAATATACTGTATTAATTTTGAAGAACTATTTATGTGATGAATCATGTTCTAAAAAATATATATTCACACTTAGAAACACGATCTTAGTCCCAACCATATGCCCCCTTCCACCACATTCCATGTTTATTTGTAACACATCAAATTTTTAATAGTTCACATAATATTGGACATAGTTTCAATGGTATATTGTTCACATTTTCCTGGTATTGGACCAAAACAATTGATGTAATGTTTCATTATTTATTCCAACACCACGATATATCCTCCAATTCCATGAAAAATATTTGATATATTTTCAATATAATCAGATTGACTGGGATGCATAAATATTATATCCTTAGGATGGATATAAAAATTATTCCCCTAATTTACCAATATCACTATTTCATTATAATATTATTTCAATCAGGAATGAAAAAATCATTAGTCACATTTATCATAGGTTAGATTCATGACTATAACATTTGGAATTAATCTATATCACCATAGTAAAAACGTAATGAAATAATGGTGTATGCACTGTGAAATCAATTAATGAGTCATGTATTGGATTATTTTTTAAGAGGATAATATGTATATTTTCATAACAATCTAATTCAATTGAAACAAAACTATATAGTAACCAATCCTTTGATTCCCCTATTATTAATTGATTTAAGAGACAAAAAAATTTGGTTGAAAATATGTAAAACAAATCCTATAAAAAATTCAATTATTTTTTCATTGATAAAGATATATCAATGTCTTAGTAAAAAACATTATTAAAAAATAAAATAGATTAAAATATCATATTTTAGGTTATTTAGACACTAATAATTTAAAACTATTCTCTCTAATTCTATACATCTAGCGAAAAAATGAAAACAAACTCGTATCATCTCAATTCCATATTTGGTTTCACCATTCCACAAGATTGATTTTAAATGCAATGGAGTTATATAATTTATGTTAGATAAAAATATATTACCTTTTATGTGATATTATATTTTAATGATTATGAATATCATAATATAAAAAATAACTTATGTTACTAATTTATGTATTTGAAAAATAAATGATATAATTACCCTTTTTAAAAAACTACAAACATGTTTAATCATGATCCTATAGAAAAAAGAGTGTTGTAAAAATCTCTTATATTATTGGTAATTATAATTATTCATTCATTAATTAAATCTACAATTAATATCTTATTAATTTAATTTTTTTAAACACGACATCTTTGAGAGAAATAATTTACCTCAGTCCCATTTCATATTTTCCATAAAATATGTCCAAAGAATATTTTTCTATATCATAAGAAAATGAGAAACATGATATGGTTTTTTTATATTTATATCCATAATAAAATATATACACTATTTTTCTATGTGATGGGATATAAAATGATAATAATACTAATATATATTTCCAAAACCATTTTGGGAAACAAATTCATATATCTTTCATAAAGTGTTTATATTTTCATTACAAAATATCTTTCTCATATTATGGATCCTAGATTTATTTTTATAAAAAATCATCAATCCCAGTGTGTATACACAAGATGAAATATTAGACCTAATTATCAATATTGATGCTAAAATATTGAAATTGGTCTCTGATATATGACGATTAGCATCAATAATGTCATTTTATATGTGTTTTAAAACCCTAAACTACACACCCCATATTCAAATGAAATGGGATATTGCAAATATATACTGAAGATAAATAAGGTAATCCTATTGAATAACGTTTAATAGATATTGATAAAAAAAATTTAAATTTTCACTAAAAGGGATACTATTTCATAGTTTAAGAAAATTATTAGGTATAAAAGAAAACATGGTGAAACTATTATTGAACAAAAATTCAACCCTGTCAGAATTCATGTCATAAGATCTAGGACTACATATCTAGGAAAGTCATAGAATTTTTTTATAGAATATTATTTTATTGGATCCAAGCATAAAATGTAATCCTATTAAATCATATTATATTTGAAAATTAATTAGTTATAATGAAAAATAATTCCCAATAATGTATAGGTTTAATATCATTGGATATTAGATACATACCATTTTTTACTATCACATTCAACATATTACTAAAATACTATTATAAGATAATAAATTTTAAAAACATAATAAATAAACTCTTCTATATAACCTAGGGAATGTACACATTATAAATGGGTGAGCTCATATGCTTTGTATGTGTATACATAATAGAAAAAAATCAGAGATCACAAGTGAGCATAATATTGGTACGTTGGTATAAGAACACTAATATAACATAAAATAATCATACCCAATAAAACATAGATATATAATTTAGGATTCATGTAATAATATTGTTTCAATTACATAAAAAATATAAATTTTTTTTGTGAAACACGTTCCAATAATCTGTATCCATAGAGAATAACATAGTATTACGACATAATTTAGAGATGTGAATAAGAATATTAGAATTCAACAGTATGAGAAAATCCAATCATGAAAATGAATTTATTGGTACGAAAAAACCAATCTGAAATATTAATTTTTTTTATAAAACCCAATCATTATCATACTTTATATTATGAACAATCCTAAAAATGTTAACACATTAACACTGAGGAAAATGAAATAATGAAATTTTATTTAGTTTTTAAAAAAGACAATAATTCTCATGAATTACTTCACGTTATATGAAACATTACCTAATTAAATAGAGGGATATAAAAAAGAAACCAATATCATAATAACATACCATACATACATTTTCCAGAAATACGTTTAAACTCTTATAATCCCTTTATATATTAATTAACTCACTGAATGAAATGTGCTTCATAAAAAATCTACAATACATTATCATAATTCATCCTAAGGAAGAAGGTGGATATTAAAATTAAATAATATCCCATGTGAATCATAATAAGTAATAAATGATGTTGATGTAAATTAAAAACACTCTATAATTAAATTATTATGACACATTAGTAAATTATATAGAAAGACACATTAATGCTTAAAAAACATTTTTTCAATGAAAACAATTTTGAAAAAAATTATAAAAAAATAAATTAAAAATCCATGTAAATAGGTATAGGAAGTGCTATTAAAAAAATTAATTATTCTATTAGCCAAGGTTATTGAAGTGGAATTATTTAAAAATTCATTTTATTTTACACCATTCTGAAGAGAGTCATATTTTTCAGAAAAAAATAATTGTAGAAAAGTAAATAGTAGATTCATATTTTAAATTAAACTAATATTAATTTTTATTATTGTAATAAATATTAGAAAGATATATAAGGGAATCTTAAAAATATTTTAAATATTATCTATTTATAGTGTAATTATAAACAACCTACATGAATTGGTCAGGTGATATCCACTTATAAACCTTCATTTGGTGAATTTATAAACTAAATAAGGGTGAAATGGTAGGAATAAATTTAAACCCGATTACTAACTATAGGACAATAAAATACATGGAGATATTTAAAATAACACATAATTTTAAAATATATATGTTAAAATATAATAAATCAGGATTTTAAAAATTGATTTATTAAGAAACCCCTACCCTAACTCTTTAATTTTAATATTATTATTCAAAAGCCTATATAAAAGATATAATTATCATAAAAAATTATTTTACAACCATATTAATATTTATTACACATTATATCATTTAATTATAATATTTTGTTACAAATATATTAGTTAGTGTTAATTTATTTTCATCATTAGATGTTAGTATTGACAATTATTTTGTAAAAAATTTCAAATGTACATATTGATCCCCATATATTTGTGTAATGTTCATCATTCAATTTTTTAAAGGTAATTATAATTTTTTTATTCCAATAATTTATGTATTTATATATTAATATTTTTATTTACCTGGGAAAGGTTTTTGGGATATGAAATATTATAAGCTATAATTTCCACATGATCTAGTATTAAAAATGGTTCAATGTATCTAGTGCTAAATTTTACATTCTTCCCAAACCAAATTATCCTTTACCATGAAAATATTTTAATTAATACCTTATATATAACATTAAACTTTGAATCTCATTGATGACTATCAGTATAACACTTTAATCAAATTTAGTTAGTTTTTAATGTGGCCCTGAATGGTGTGAATATTCATTGTCATTTATTGAGAAATATTATGTTCTATAATCTGACGCTCTAAAAAAGAATCCCAAGATGTATGAGCGACGTAAATCTTTTCATAAATAGCCTTATATGGTTCCATATGAATGAATTAGAAGAACTTTTTTGTTATCCAAGATCCCCACCATGGGATGGTTTTTATTATAGGCTCATGTTAAATACATTGAATATGTTCTCAATATATGTTAATGATTTTTTATTGTATTTTTATAATAAACAATAGTTTAAGGATAAAAATTTCTACTGAAGAATTTATCTATATCAATTTAATATAGAGTAATTCTCTAGAACATCATGGAAAAGCTCATACGTTTTTTATAAAATATTAATTGTGAGACTCCATATATACATAATGACCCTTTCATATATATTCACACAATTTTGTCAATATTGAAATAATTTTGAATGGAAATTAATTTCTATAAAATTTTAATCCTATATACTATAATCCAAATGATTATGTGTCCATTAAAGGTCAAAAGAATACCTACCATGAAATATATGGCGATGTTCTCCCATTTCTGTAATGGTTTGAGTAACTGTTTCATCATCCACTTATACTTATGTTTTTATACAATAACTTTATTTCATACCATGAATTATGATACATACATTGTAATCACTTTATTCATGTTTTACATCCAAAAATTATCTTTGATATATTTATACAAAAAAATAAATATTGGGTTGATATAAAATGATATGGTTTGTACATAATATCACGCCATATATTCAATATTTCTATTGATGGAACACGAAATTATATCCATAATCATGAAATTACATCATTATCATATTTTAATAAAAAATCATTTTAGGATTATGTTATTCTGAATATTTTTTATATGCATGTCCGATCATCACATGGATATATTGCCGAGTATTTAATGGGGAAATATTTGATTTATCCACTTCCATAAGGATTTCAAGGTATAGCCATTAAAAATGTAAAATTATATTGTCTTTTTCAATCCACCCCATATATTAGGTACAATGATCCTTCCTACTTAATGATTAATCCACATTGTTTCCCTTTATATGTTGTAACTTTTTCCAAATTCATAATCAATAATCCACTCTAACAATATTCAGTCGTACTTTTCAAACTCCGTCTAGGTGAATATATATTTTATCCTATTGTGATAAGAACATATTTCTTCATTTTATACATTAATATAAAAAATTTATATATTCAATGTATACATTTCGGTTTCCATCTCCAAATAATTCATAGAGTAATTTCTCCCATGAATATATAATTAACACGATTCATTAATTAACACTATATAATTTTTTAGAAGAAAACATGTCAATCCATTTTTTTATGACCCTATATATTATTTCAATATTTATCTACTTTTTATTTATTGTGGTTGAAATATCAGTTACCAACCATATATGAAGATCATTGAAATCATCTTGTCCTTTATTTTTTAATCACAAAACTCTCTTATGAGTTATCATAGTTATTAAGATTGTAAGTAATGCTAAATTTTTATAATGCGTCAATAATAACTAGAAAATACAGAAACACAATGATTATTCATTAAATTGGATGGTATGATACTTCTATAAATATCAAGTTTCATTGATGATTCCAATTATATACCCTCTTTTGTAATTAAATGTACCAAGAAGGATAATTTCTATATCTAAAATTAAATCCTAAAAATTTAGCATATATTTTCTCATTACACATGATCTATAACATAGTATTAAAATAATGATCATGCACTGTCTATAACATAGAATATATTTTAATATTATTTATATATTCTAAAAAAATGATTTATAGTATTCTGTAAAAAGTATATTCATCACTTCAAAGAAGAAACATACTGAATTTTTTTTCGTAATTGAACAATTATGAATTCCTAACATACAAAATAGTTATCAAAGGTTTTCATTGGTGTAACCTCATTTTCACACATAAGTTTTTACATTTAGATCATATTTTAGAAGTACTGAGATCCTATATATTGATTAAAACAAAATAATATGGGGTAGATGATACATGTTTTCCATCATAGTTTTTTTCCATGATAATAAAAACAATGGTGAATTGGATAACCCTTATCCATGAAAAATATAACCAATTCATCCCTGGATAATCTCTTGGTATAATAATAAACTTATCAGGATTTTGTTGATATTTCTCTATCAATTCCTCAAACATTATAGACCTCATTCTACATGGACTCTATGAAATTTGAATATAATCAGTTATGTATTCTATTGAAAACTCTACTTCATTTTCGAGTGGTAGAAAAAGAAATTCATTTTTAATTAAATCCACACATTCCCATAATGTATACACATAATCATAATTGACATCCTTCCTTTCCATTTTGTCTATTTAAGCAACATTATTTGGTATAAATACCCATAATAAGGATGATATTCCATCATTTAATGATTTGGGACATAAAATGTCATTTAGATATCATGAAAATTAATAATACAACTTTTTTAGGAAAACAACCCACACCTAGTATGACATAAAATTACACAAAAAAAAAATAATTACATTTTCCAGATGTGTCATCCCATTTATAATGATAAAAAATATTTATTTTCATTTTAAAAAATAAATTCACCACCAGGTTTGTTAACTGATAATTCATTATCAATTTCAATAATTACAAAATCAAAATTCCTAGAAATGTATATGAAATAAAAATAACTAAAATAAGGGTGATAAAATAATACAGTCATATATATTTATATGATAATAATTATACCATTCAAAATCTATATTTTCATTGTCCACTTCAGTAGTAATAAAGGAACATGATATTCCTTATTACCATTGTATTAGAGTTTAATGATTCATATTATGATTAATAGTCATTGGACTATGTCATTAATATTAATAATATGAAAACGCTATACATATATATAATAAATTATATTGTGGGGAATCAGTTGGTATAATATTTTAATATAAGGTGTGAATTATGCACTAATAATTTCATTGGATGTTGAATTATTATTGAGATATATTACCGCATATATAGTTTTTTATTATCCATTTAGTTAAATTCTCATATACATCCTCCCTCATTTATAGAATTTAGGTGGTCAAACATTTATTTTCTCAATGTTATATATAATTTTAGTTTTACTGAACATACATTCATTGTTTTATTGGGTCTTAATATAATGTAATAATAAGGGTCTCTAATTTCTATTCACCCTTATGTGCATATTGAATAATTTCATCATAAAAATTAATGATTATTATTACAAAGTCCTTATGTAGAAATTTTTTTATTCCTTAAATATAATATTGATACTTCATTCAAGTTAAAGTATAAATTTTTTGGTATACAATTTAGTATACTGTTGTTTAATTTTTACTTGAAATGATATTATTCCTCTATTTGTTTTAGATCGTGAAATTATTTATCAAATATAATTTTAGGAGTTTATAGAAAACATTTATTGAAATATACCATCATAGACTCCACTAATTATGTAAATACTATTTATTAATATATATTTATATATATATATTATTTATTAGTATCTATTACTAATATTCCAAACATTTGCAAATGATAAATAACCAAAACGATCTCTTTAAGATCCAATTATTGGACAATGGAAAATATATTTTCTATTGGGTTGACCAACTTCTTGGAAATTAATGGATCATAATAACTACAAAGGTTGTATTTATATTTATTCATGAAGGACTCAATAGTTATTTTTTTCATATATGGGGTATTTTAGAGTTTATAATTTTTTTTCTCATAACTAATATGAAGTGATATTTGGGTGAGCATAGATAAATGATTTTTCCCTCCACCTATCATTCTATTTTGGTTGTCATGAGGATTGTAATTTAAATGATTATAACATTAGTTATTAACATGACGCCTCTTAGTCAAAAAAATTGACTACAAACTAAAATTTAATTTTTTAGTGTTACAAATTATTATATTCACTATGTAATTATATGTTGAGTAAAATCTTTCAAAAGATACACTAAATTAGGAATCCTTTATTTCATGCTACTAAATTTCTGTATTAATATAAAATGTATTGTTATTCATTGTTTTGTTTGGGTTCTATCCAATTTTCCTTCATAAACTATTAAATATAAATATCTAATCCCCATTATGATGCCAACCACAGTGTCCCTCGCATTACATGCATAAATATTATATGATTTCATGTTTATATTAATTATATATCATGAAATATCACACATTGGAAACCGTATTTTTAGTGTTATTATATATTAGATATAATTCAAACATAATTTAAAAATTAAAATACACATCACGTAAAAAAAATATTCTCATATCAATTGGTTTTCAAAATCCATACATTATTCCTATTTACATAACAAAGGAAATGAAAAATGATGAATGGTGAGAGTTGAGATACCAAGTAAGATTAATATTAACATATGAAAATATATGATCATATGGGATCAAAATATAAAAATATGGGTATGATAACTTGGATAGAACATAAAATATTCAAACACAAAAAACAATGTTCATAACATAAAGGGTAAGGGAACAATGATTTTTAAATAACATGAGGAATGAATCATATAAAAGTGGGAATGTGAACAGTAATCGTGAGCCTCTTTGTTTAATGTAGTCATGAGTCATAACCAAGATATGTATATTAAAGAAATTAAATCATCACTTTTTGGGAAAAATAAAAAATTCCCACACACATTTTTTTAATAAACCAAAGAATGACTAAAAATTATGTTTTAATCAATCCTAATAATTCACATGAATTACATTTTTATCAAACCCAAACATTCTCTCATATTATGTTTCTAGAAAAAAATCAGTAATATAAATTTAGATATGGGAAAAAAATAATGAATAAGAATATATCTCAATAGATATTTATATTTTCACAACGAATTTGTAGTCTATAAAATAATAAATTATCTCAAAATAATTAACCATATATATTAGTCATAGATAATATATACCATCATTATTCTATTAGAATATAATTAGCTTTTAAAAAGAATTAGGATTAAAAAAACATACATAGGACATCATCATAATCCTCAAAGGGAATTAATGTGGATATTATCATTGTATCATGTCATTAGTGAATGATAAAAAAATTTCAGCAATAATTAAATTTATTGTAATAACCTTATAATATAAACATTGAATTACTTTAAAATGTGAAGAAATATTCTTATTATTTCAAAATATTTTATATCCTAAGAAATTATAAAAATATAGTAGACATTTATTATATATAACCATGATAACATTAAAAGGAATATTAATTAATAAAATTAATATAGATGTGGGAAGAGGCATTCCAAATGAAAGTGTTAAAAATGAATATAATTTTCACACTTTTTAAATGAGTTTCAATGTTGGAAGAAAAAACCATATTATAAATTTCAAAATATAACTCATATTTTTTAAGGAAAACAAATCCCATTAGAAATTTTTGTAATCAATCAATGAAGTAATCATAATAAACCCAAATTATAATATGCTGAAAATTTGAAAAAGGGGAAATAATATCATCAAAAATAAAAGATATATCATCAAATCCATATAAAAAATTTATTTCTTTCTTTTTAAAACAAATGGAGGGGAATGAAATTGAATACATGTAAACCAATTATATATATTAATTAGAACAAAAATGGGTTTTTTTATAAGAAAATATAATTTCACAATAGGAAAATGATATTTTTAATGAAACCTTTACAATTCCTCATAATTTAAATCTGATTTATTTTCTATCAAATAAAAAAATCATATTAAAAAATTATTTTAATGCCATATTCATATCAAGTAACTATTTTATAATATTTATCCTGATACAAAATATTTTACAAATAATTATTCATTCCCATGTTTTTAAGGTACTACAATAATTTTATTACAATTATTTATGTATCCCCTATTATTTTTTGGGAAATTATATCTATGGGTCATGAAAATAAAATTCTTCATTTAGACATCTCTTGTAATTTGTTTAAAAAAATTAATTACTTAATATTTATCTTTAAAATTTTTACTTCATTTCTATAACAACATTAATAAAATAAATTTCTATTTCATATAATATATTTCATAAATCAATCTCAATATACACAATTATGTTTGAAACAATGATGATGGTATAGTATCATTCATATTTATGGTTGAACAAACAAAAACAAAAAATTGTTTTTATTACAAATTAGTAACATTACATATTACACAATTTATGTGGGGGGATCATATTTATAAATAGTTCATATGATATGGTAATTGGAATGATAGTGAAGAGTTAGGTAAATTAATTAATTCTCCACTTCTCTATATAGGGTCCCGTAGAATTAATGATTTATTATTCCTTCTTAGAAATAGGTACAAAAAACCTTTGAGAAAACATTATGGAAATGAAAATGGTTTATTATTCAATATAAAATAATGTTTGAGTAGTTTTGGAGGGATAAATATGGGGTATAATTATAGGTTATTTTTTACTTCATTTCCACAAATAATCCTTCGATAATGCATAATGTTTTCATCATAAATGGAATGTGTAAAAAATTAGAAAATAATATAAATTAGTCATTAATTTCCCAATCCAAAAAAATATAAAGATACTATGTATTTATATTTTAATTTCTCACAAATAAACTGATCCCTTTACAATAATTTATATTCTCCATTTTAACTAATTTTTATCATCAATAACATGTTTTCCCCAAAATAAAAATTAACTATTTTTCTAATTTTTAAATTATGACTAAAAATTATAACACCATTAAATCTAATTAAATTTTTAAATATAATAATTATCAAATTTAATTTTAATATAATATATAATGAAATAAAATACTGAATAAATAATTTTAATTTTTAAATGTTCTGAATAATTTTTTAGGAATATTGATGTTTTTGATATATATTGAATCATTAAATTGTATTCATCTTCTAAATGAGATATATAAAATTTATTATGGTAAAAAATATAGAAAAATATTTATTTGAGAAATTCTCTTTTTCTAACATTAAATATTTTTCACCACAAAATATTAAATGTTTTTTGCATCTTCTAAACATATTTTGTCACAATATTTGTAAAAATATAATAATATTAATTATTTAAAAAAATAAATATAATTATCTAATGGTCTTAATAATATGCAATGCATAAAGAATATATATTTCTAATAACATATATTAATTAATAATTATGTTTTACTTCATTACAAAATGTTATTTTTTTAATTTGATACTAATAATTATAAATCTTTAATAGCCAAATTGTATACATTTTTATCCAATGAACATATTTACAATAACTATATTTCCAATTATAATAATTAAAATGAAAATATTTCCTAAATATATATATAATGGTAAAATTTTGTTCAGGTATAAAGGTTTATAAAAATGATTAAGAGAATTAATATTATTAATTTTCATCTTTTTTAACAAGTAAAATGTATTTCATAATTCATTTCATTATTTTCATTATTGTAATTAGGGATAGATCTTCATGGCTGTAAAAACATGATTTTTATATTGGACATGTGTTCTAGTTTATCTTTTGTACCTCTAGTTTTCTCTTAAGATTGTACTGTGATAGATTTTAGATTTATGTTTTCTAAGATTTTTTCTAGTAGCCCACGGTATGCGTGTGGTTAGGAAAAACCACATTTCATTCTATAAGAAAATATGTGTCCATGGGATTATTCGGGATGAGGGAACCAAATCAATTCATGGTTAGAAAAATAGAAAGGTAATTATTAGTGGATACATTATCTCATGGAAGAACCATCCCGCAAGATCAGAATATGGTTTACCAAATAGTGCGAGCTACCCATATATCGAATATTATCAAATTTAATAACTATCCCATTAGGATTTTTGAGCCAAAATTCCTCTGTTATTCTTTTCATTGTTTTTTTTACCCAAAGGTTATCCACCATTTTTCAAAAATCCTCTTATCCTCTACCATTATTTTGGGTCTAGGTATTTGTTCATGGTTTTGGATATATTTCTCCAGGTAATCTCTTCTCTTCTAGTCCCTCTTTATTATCTTCCCTTTTTATGTGATTTATTCTTCAACTATGGTCACTTGGATGTAGTTTCATGTTTCCTTGTGATTTATATGGGTAGGGGGCTTTTTTAAGCTTCCTCTTGGTCGATATTGGATATTGGATCCTTTGTGATATAGTTAGGGGAGTGTGATGTTGAAGCATCATGACATTGATGTACGTTTCGATTTTAAGTTGCCTTTATAACTCATATTATTTAGTTTAATTCTCTTCAAAACTCACTTGAATGATAAACAATTGTGTGTCACCTTTATAATATTTTCATAGTGGGAAATGGTGGTTTCTTCTCATTATGCACTATATATAATTTTTTGTTAATTTTTTCACAACAAGTGTTCGATAAAATACGTGGTTGGGATTTTTTACTTATTTGTGATTTATTAATTTTTTTTTCATTTGTCAACATATTTGAGACATTTGAAATGAGTAAAATTGTTTTAAATGGTTTCAAAGTGGTTTTGAGTTTTAAATATAATTGTTTTTGGATTCTGAACATGGTTTGATGTGTGATGATGTGTTGTGGACAATTTGGATTTTTGATGAAAATGGATTTAGATTTTAATATTTTTCAGTTAAATAATGTAATTATTTTATAAATTATTTTGTAATGGAATGCTTTATGCTTACAACTTTTTGAAAAAGGGGTTTTCATTATTTAATAAATCAATGTTTTTTTGAAAAAATAGAATGTGGACCATTTGAATATTTTTGTGAAATTAATGAATGTGTTTAACATGAAAACTCCCCATCTGTATTTGTATTTAAAAAATGTGATTAAACGAATGGTATTTCCTCATTATGTAATCCTCATGACCCAATTCCTAATTTCAAAATTGGATATCCTTAATGTGGACTCCATTATGATCTACGTGTGCTGGGTAATATGTTGATCCTGGGGGTGACTTGGGTGATGTATTTTATGTGATTATTATATATTTGTATGTGATTGGATGATCAGTTATCATCCTTTTTCTAACACTTTTCTATAATCTTGACACAGAGAATGTGATAGAGCAATTTTATTATTTTATAGTGATTGTTTAACTATTTAGGTTATACAACTGCTAGTGTCCCATAGATTAGGATAATATTGGGTTTTGTTGAAACTGGATAGTTCCCCTCAGTCTATAGCATGTCAGATGTGGATGACCATTTTGAGAATATTTTATGTCATCGAATGAGGAATTATTTCCATGATAAGTCAACATGTTTTTGTTTTTATTGATTATTCAAGAACTCCTAGATTCACCAATGTATATTGGCACATAGTTGTCTCCAGCGGATTGTTGATCTACCTGTTTTATGGTTACTTTAGTGTGATTATTTCCATTTTCATTATTGTCTGATTCACTTTTTTGGACACATGTGTGGGGTATCTCTTAGGAATATGAATATATGGATTTCAACGTTTTATGAAAAAATATTCAAGTATTAATGTCTTAAACTCTCTTAAATTTATATTGTAATAAAAAAATCACTTAACACTTAAAAATGTTAATGTTTCTTTAATATAATAAATTTGGATCTCAAAATAAAAAAGCTCAATGAACTCTGTTTTTTAAAGAATTGTATGTTTAAAATTATACGTAAATATGATTTATTTCAAACAATAATTTTATGATTGTATTATTTCAAAGGAAGTGAATTTTGTAATAGATTATTTATGGATGCCTACCGAGGTTTAATACTCATGCATAGAGTTCTTTACTTTTTTATATTTTTCTTTATGTTTCTTTTGTTTCAATAATCATGGAAAATGGATGGATTTGGTTTTGAGAGCGACCCATAGGATAACATAGAGAAGTGATAAGTCATCTTCTTTAGATTGTTTTTTGTTGTTTGGTTTTTATATTTTAAGTTTATGTATAAAATATGTTCATTTTTATTATTATTCATCAACACATTTGGATGAATTTTTTAATGTGTAATTTTATTAATAATTTTATTTATTATTATTAGAAATAATTTACTTGGTTACTATATGGATTCTTCACACTAGTATTCAGCCTGCGGGGATCTCGAATTCCATTTAATCCTTGTCACAAATATTCTCATGTGAACGGTTCATGGTTGACCTGGTTTAGTTCATAAAAATTGGTTTCAAAGAAGTATTCACATAGAGGACCTAACCTTCAGAGTCACCATTGTTATTTTGGAATGTGAAGGTATTTGATGAAGGGATATTTTAACATCAAGGTGCAGGTTTGATGGATTTTTTGGGAAACACATTCTATAAAAATCATTGGGATTCCAGGGAAATCCATTTTTTAGTACCTTTGGTTCTTTTTGTTTAATTGGTGTTTGGGATAATAAATGTTTGTTGGAAAATAGGTCTTTGTGATCTCATAGTGATGGGTAAGCCATATAGAGCTACAAATCTGGTCCAAGAAGACTCTTTTTGATGGTGATGTGTTTGGTATATGGTTTCCAACCATATGTTCAAGTTAGCCATCCACATTATTTCCATCTTTTAGAGTTATTTTGTGTATCACAAGATTTTTAAAATTGTTTTTAAAACACTTGGTTTTAAAACATGAAATCTCTCTTTTATTTGTAATGGATGGATTTTTGGAATCTGAAATGTGGATTTTCATAAATAAATATGTTTAACGATTTAGAAAAATGATTTTTTTAAATAGACCATTTGATGTAAAATAGGGATGGATTGATGATATTTTTTTATATAATAAAATAATATGTTTTATAGAGATTTTTCATTTGAAAAATTATGTATGTTTTGGGTGTATGATTAAAATGTGAAATAAGGGGATTTAATTTTGTAAAATTAATTTTATTGAATGGAATTTTTAGAGATATTGATTTTTTATGAGGTAAATTTGATCTTTTGAAGGTATACATGTGATTTTATATAGAGAAGTAATGAAAAGTGATTTATTTGTGGATTTTGAAAATGTTATCAATATGGTGGTTATAGAAATTTCAAATTTTTTTAATTATAATTTTGGAGTGGATTAAGACTATTAAATTGTGGGTTTAATGTTTTGTTTTGGAAATATGAGAGTTTTTGACATTTGGTATCTCTTTAAGTGCTATCATGCATCGATGTGTGTGGGGAAGAGGATGAAATAATTCCCATTATGGCATTATTTTTGAGTTCCCATTATGGCATGACATGTGCATGTGAGTTACTTAATAAGAAATATCATTGGTGTGTGTGAAACCCCATGAGTTGTTTTCATTCAAAATTATTTTGAAAAGAAAATGTTTATGATTTTAAAGTTACTGGTTATGTGTCTTGTCTTCCAATGTTCTGTGGAGGGTCTCTTATAAAGTGTTTTGGGTTATAGAACACTTGTTGATGAGTTGGTTTATCTAATGATCTTGGATTTATTATTTATTATTATTTGAGCCTGTAATATTCTATTTAAATTCATGGTGTATCTATGGCTAATTCTCTGTTAGAAGGCTTTCTAGTTCATCAATTTAATTATTTCTTCCTTCTATTTAGAAAAATAAATACTTCCCTCCTTTATAGTCAATAATATCTTATCAAATAATAATAATGGATGTGTAAATTCTAATGTAACTTTATCTAATTGAGTTACATGAGTCGTAATTGTTTATGTTTTCTAACTTTATGCTTGACAGAACGACCTGGATGTGGTCGAAGTCAGTCTCTTCAAACATTCCTAAGAAAGATCTAACATTGTATTTTTTTCAAGGATTAGTTAATCCAAATATACTTCTATAATAAGAATAAGGAAAAGAACAGAATAGATATATGTAGTTTATATAATGGTGATGGGTCAGTGTTGGAGTTATACTCTCTCATTTTAGATCTAGTTCCATATGATCTGAGGGATATTATAGTTGGATTATTAATGGCTCTGGATTTCGAGGGATGTCTTCGTCCAAATCTATGGTCAATGAATTAACAATTAAATATATCTTTATTTATGATTGGTTAGGAAATATTCTCATGTTGTAGATCTATTATAAAGGGTTTTTGAGATAGTTATACCTACTTTAGTCCATTTATGTCCTGAGGGGAATTAAATTAGGAATATCAAAAATCATCTTAATGATGATGTGGATTGTAGTGGAATTAAGAAGCCTTCAGATCACTCATCATCCTCCTCTAGGCACATTATATTTATTTTTCATTATTATAGAAATATATATAATGAGAAATCATCATGTACAAGCTCACCAGATTCCATTAACATTTTTGAGAACCTATGACACATGCAACAGATCTATCAAGGTGTTTTTAGGAAGGAACATGGATGTACTTCGTGGGACTAGAGTGCTATTTATGTTCAGTTTAAACTCTCTTATTATTGTAGTCTTCCATAATTTTTTGCCTATTATTCTTGGTGTTGATATCATTTTTTAAAAAAAATTATTGGATTTTGTGAATATTCTGAGAAATATTTTGGTAAAGAAATGTGTTTTTCAATAGGAAATTCCAAATCGTTATATTAATTTTTTCGGTGTGTTTGTTGTGTGAATCATATAATTCCATGTTTGGGTGAATGTACTTTTCTAAATAAGAAATTTTTTTTGTCAAGTTGTGATTTTATGGTTTGTTTGGGGTACTATTTGGCTACTTGTGTAACCAAGAGAATGAATTGTAATCATTGATCATTAGTTACTGATTGCAACACAACCGATGCTTTAAACATCTAGGCTCAAACAGTATTCCCTAGAGTGAAGCATTTCACTCTTTCATGAATCCTTTGGGGGTGTGGGGGAAACAATGGTTTAACACATTTCTCTAAATTTTTGTTGTGGTAGTTTAAATCTTCTTTTGTGGGTCTCCTTGTTTTTGTAATATCCCTTTTTCTAAATTATTTCTATTTGGTGTGAATTATCTTTTATCAGGACCCCTTTTGCTGGGAGTTTGGTCTGAGCTAGTTGGTTAGTTCTTTTTGGTTCCTAATAATGGGTAGATACTCTATGAGTCTCATTTAGTTTTACTCTAAATTTCTTTAGTTATGGTTTGTTTTAAATAGACGGGATGGTGTTCCATCTATCTATATTAATAATCTAGTGTAGTTCTGGTGTTGGCATAACAATGTATGGTTTCTATTTTTTTATGTTTTGGGTAATATGAATTGTTTATATTTTGATAGGATTGAGATGTTCGTGTGGTAAGGGATTGGATTTTGTGTATTTGGGAATCCTGGGTATATGATCCATCAATTGGGAGATATTGTGTCTTTCTAGGGGCATAAATCATTAATAGTGGGGAGAATTATCACACCCATATTATTTATTTTGGATTTATATGCCATATTATCATTTTTATACAGTTTTCCCTTTTGGGTTTGACGTGTGATGGGTTTTATATTTTTATTTTTATTATGTTTTTCTATTGGTGAATAGTTTGTGCATGGACATAGGAAACTAGGTTTCTTTATTCATGAAACAATGTGGGCCATGGGATGCTTCTCTTTGAGGGAGCATGGCCTACACTTGGTTACAAAACCTATGATGTATGCATATGGGGATCCACTGTGTTATGTTATACGATCTCATATGTTTTACCGTACTGTTCTGAAAGACAATTTGAACTATCTACATATTTATAAATTTTTAATATTTATAAAGTACCCTCTCATGATTTTAGACCCAAAACTACTCTCTTATTCTGAACGTAGATCGTAAGACCTAAAGGGATACCCTTCATTTCTCTCAAATCCTCCACTACTCTCCCATGGTGTTTATCAAGGGTTTTCATCAAGGTTTTTGAACGATTTATCATGGTATTATCCTCTCTTCATCACCCTCTTTTGTCTCCTCCCTTTTCTAGTGATTTTTTATAATCATATGGTCTCTTGGACAAAAAGATTCATGATTCCCATTGATTTATGTTGTTTTTAATTTTCAACATTCCTCTTGTTATATCATAGATCATGTATCAATTATGAGGTGGTTTTGGTTGTGGGTTATTGAAGAGCTGTGATATAGAGGCAGGGTTCATATTTCATATGAATTTAAATTTAAGATGCATTGGTTTCTTTCTTTTCGCACCATTCTTATCTAAAAAATAATGTTATTTAATCATAGGAATATTTTTTGGTATGAAAAATGGTGGTTTAATTATCATTATAAATTATATGAAAATGTTTTTATAAAATTATGGAAACCACATGTTTGATAAAATGACTAGTGGGATTTTGGAATAAATTTGTGATGTATTAAGTGTGGTTTGGATTTGTTAAAAGAAATTCACATCATTAATGACTTTGGATTTTTGAGATTGTTTATAATATGTTTTGATTTGAATTAATTGTTTATTTGGATTTTGAAAATTGTCTGACATGTGATGGTGGATTATTGACCATGTTTAATAGTGATGAAAATGGGATTTTTATACAAATGAGTTGTGAGTACTATAAAGTAATTTTTTAAAAATTATTTATGAATAGAATGTAGTGTGTTATTATTTTCTTAAAAAGGGGGTTTTGGTTCATTAATAAAAAATGGATTTTTAAAAAAAGAACATTAGTCTCGTATGCAAATTTTTTGGAAAATGGGGAAAATGTTTAAAATTAAAAATCTCTATAGATATTTATCTTATTTATTTTATGATTAAATGTGTTGGATTTCATCATTTTGGAATCCTTGTGACTCATTACATAGTGTGGAAATGGGCGATCCACAATATAGACGTTATTTAGATATATGTGTGTAAGGGAATAAGGTGATATATGGGGTGATATTAAATATTCTTGTTTTTAAACAATTTTTTATTTTTATTTGATTGGATTCTAAATTTTTACTGGTTGGATCACCTTTTTTACTCTTATCATCGATAACATAGAATATAAATTGAAATTTCTGGAAAATACTGCTTCACTAGTTTGGTTATGCATTAGATGGTGGCCCATATCAGTGGGATATATTGATTATTATTTTTATAGGATAAATCCCCTTGGATTGTACATTATGAAGGTATGGATGATCATGTTGGGAATATTTGATTTCATTGAGATATGAATGATTTCTGATATGATTCAACATGTATCAGTTTGTTCTGCATTATTCATGAGATCCTAGGTTCACTAATATATATTTGAACTATGGTTTCTATAGATGATAATAGATATACTTACTCTATGGTTACCCAATTATGTTTATTTTCATTTACATTATTGTTTTGTTATTGTTATGGTCCATGTTGTGGAGTATCTAATAGGAATGTGATGAAATGGAAATCAAAGGATTAGGGAAAAAATTAAATTAGAAAATTTTTATACTCTGTTGTACCTATTTTGGAATGAATCAATCAATATTCCCTTGAAAATGTAAATGATTATTTAATAGAAAATAATTTATATTTATAATGAAAAAGGGAAGAATATTTTTTTTGAAGTGAATGTATGTAGAATTATTACGTTTAAATGTTGTATTTCAAATATGTTACATTTATTTTAATAGAAGTACATTTCAAATATATTATCTTGTAATTTCTACTGCATTATGGTACTCACACCTATAGTTCATTCTTGTTTTTCTATTTTTCCACAGTTCTCTAATTGGTATCAGTCATAGTGGGAGATGGTAAGATTCGTTATCAGTGAGTGACCCTTTTGAACACATGAAGATGTGAGTGGTCATGAACTGTAGTTTTGTTTGTTTTTTTTTTCAAATATTGTATTTTGAATTCAGGTATAAAATATGTTCATTTTGATCATTATTTATATACATGTTGGGATCCTTGGTTTGTATTTCTATTATTCAATTTACTAATTATTTAATGGGAAGATCGTTTTCTTGCTAACTCTAATGATACCCATCACTAGTTTGTAGCCCATGGGGATCAGGAAGGTCGTTTGATCAGTATCACATATTGAGTTATTGACTAGGTCCAGGATTACCCAGGTTAGTTCCAGAAAATGGGAAAATATAATATTAATGTTTTAATGAATGTTGCATTTTTTTAATTTCAAATTTCTTTCACTTTTTTTTATGAATGAAAATTTATTCAAAATATAATTTACTTAATGATGTAAAATTTTACATTTTAAAAATTTAGTACTATTTTTCATATATTACAATTTTATATATCAATAGAATATTTCATTTCATAATTTATTTCATCGTTGTGTTTGAAAAATTTTATTTAATATATCATTTATTTAAATAAAAAATACAAAATAATATTCGAAGGTGTTATAGTCTCCTCTATTTTAATTCATTTAGTTTAAAATTAATTTAATTCAACATTAACATCAAATAAAAATCATTCCCATTCGGTAGATGGGATTAAAATCGAAAGAAAAAATCATATCACAAGGTCATAAGATGTGTGATATTTTCATTTCAGATATAAGACATTAAACTTGGCGTAATCATATAGTCTATGACATATAAAATAGAAATTAAAAAAAACTCATGGTTCAACCCCTAAAATCATAACTACAGTGATAAAATTTTACAATATATTTTACATCATCATCGAAATTTTCTCGTTCCTTGAAAATAAAGTAAGTGATTTATTTTTTGTTTAAGTTGTATTAAATTACCAATGAAAAAATATATTCATCAATGAGTTATGAAATTAAACTATGACACATAATTATTTCCAAATATATATAATATATTAACATCGACGATTATCGTAATCTGAGCTATATAAAGTATAAAAAAGCCAAAATTTATATTTTAGGTGTAAGTACTAAAATAATTAGCAAAGAATAGCTATATTAAAAACCAATATATGATCATTGAAATTTGATTTATCATTTTTTTGAAATAATTTTATTTGGTCTTTGAAAATTATTATATTGTAGGGGTATTTAGTTATTATTTAGGTTTCATTCATTGAATAAGAGAATAAATATTGTGATATTATTTTCTAAGATGATTTATCAAAATATTCAGAGAGCTTCATGGTCCAAAATGAATAACCTTGTATTTTAAAAAACCCGTTACAATACATTACAAATAGAATAATAATATAGATACACTGGTTAAATTCAACTAATACACTTCAAAAATTACATATTTTATTAATTTAAGGAAAATATAATGAACAATCATTATGAAAAAAATTCTTATTGTACCCATATTTATCCTTGTAAAAATTCAATGATTGATTACTTAACCCTTATGTAAATATAATAATTAACCAAAAACATCCCCTTTCCAAACCCATCATCCAAATTTCGAAAAACAAACCAAAAAATTGAAATCATTTTATTGAAACAAATTCCATTTAGATCATATATATAGATTATGAGGTCCTTCCTCTTGGGACATGATTCCCTATACCTTTATTTCTTCCCTTTTAACACAATGTTTACAAAATTATTCCCATATATATATTTTTAAATTTTCTATCAATGAATTCACACTTCATATTAGTATAAATAAAATATATTTTAAATGTGATTGGTAGTAAAAATAAGTTACTAAAACAATCATAACATTACACATTTTATAAATCTATATTTATATTTTCTTATCACTTATGTAATCAAACAATTCATCACCTAATACAAATATATCATTCCAATATTTAGTAAAGGTGTACGTTTTCATGAATATATAATTATTATAAATAATCATACCTAAAAGTAAAATTATTTTAAATTATAATTGGAACACCATTATCTATGATGATACTTTAATTTGACATGACTAAATAATACACATTTATTTTTGTCCCCTTGTTGAACACTATTACAACATCTAAAATATCCAACACTAGGTATGGTGATATCACAAGTACGCATGATCGAAAAATACCTATATCGGTATATGACAAAATAGAATATAATTCCGAACTCTAAATTATTTAACCCTAGGTATGATAATAATATAAGTATAAATGAATATCCAATATTTATACGACACCATATCCCAAATGAACATTCATAACCCTACTTTTTTTATTGAGTTCCTTAAATCATGTGATTTACCATTTCTATATCTATAATGTTTATATAGACTAAAATAACATTAAATATATATGTTTTCATGTAATTCCCACCATTGAGGTAATCTAAAATTTCCTCACAAAACAAAACATTCACTAAATATATAATTGTATATATTTTTAATAATGATAAATATATCTATGAATAAAATTTTTAGTTAGACACAAATATAAATAAACCCCCAAAACACATGAAAACCCATCACAATATTTTTATTGAATGTATAATGTGTAAATTTATTACACTATAATAATGAAACATAATCCACTGTGTTCTTTAGGATAAAAAATGACTGATTTACAACATCAACATTCTATTAGAATATTATATTGTAAAAATATGTAACAAATATTGAATGAGTAGTTTCTAAACTTTGATAATAATATTTTTTTACCCCTTACAGATTATCTCATCCTATAATTTTCTTCTATGATTTTAACACAAAAACCCTTGAATTGGGGATGATGTTTATAATAATTTACCATATCATTAAATGTACATGAATGGTGTTGTGAATACTCATTAAACTACAAATCAACATATTTTTTATCCTAATTAATAAATTTGATATTTTAGTTATCAAAATTTATATTATTAATATCAACTAACTAAGTTTCATTCTAGTAAAAAATGATGAGCATATTATAAATGATACCATGGATTACCTGTATTATATTGATATTTTATGAAATATATTTTCTCAAATTAATATTAATTGTTTAATATATTGTGTTACCCACAACAATATGTTTATGTTTCATTATAAAAAACAACATATTTATCATTTATTTCACATAAAATCATGATTCTTTGATGACTTATGTTAAGTAAAATCTCGAGTCTTATTAGACAACAATATATTGTTAATATTATAATGATAGTTATCACATAGTCTTTGGAATGGAGGGAATGAATTATATTAAATAATTTATGAAATAATCATTTAAACATGTTTATAAAATTATATTGAAATAAAAATGTTGAATAATTGAATATAAAGGATTTTTTATGAATAATGATTTTAATGTGGCCAATGGTATTTTATTTTAATAAATTAAATTAATTACTATTATTTAATGATATTAATGAAATATAAATGTTATAGACTCAATAAAATATTGTTATGTAAATCTAATATATCTTATATACATAAGATAACAATAAAAATGATTTATGCATAAAAAGATATATTTTTCTAAAAGGCTGTTTTGTTTCCTTTTAATGGTAGAGTTTTTAAAAATAAAATTTGAACTTATTTATAAATTATATTTCACAAAATAAAATTCCCATTTATAGTATTAATTTCACTATAAATTTTTGGTGAAATTATTTATTTTTGAGAAGTTTCATTTATTTAGGAATACCGAATAATACTGAATTTTAATCGAAAACTAAAAATTCATTAAAAAAATTTATAATGTATAATAATATATCTTGAATTAATTTTTATAAAAAAATATATCATTAATAGATTTATTATTGAAAATATATAAAATTATTTACAACAATTTAATGAAAAATGAGTTTACATAGGGTATATAATTAATCTTATATGGGAAAATGACATAGAAACATGTCTAGAACCCATTTCCTTGATATATTTATAACATAAACCCAATTTATAAAAAAAAATCAATATTTTTAGAAACATTATTTAATTAAGACTTCCAATTAGAGTTTACATTTTTATAATTACAAAAATGATGCTTCACCTCGAATAAAAATACACTCACTCTCCTTATTTTTCACCCCTCTAAAGATATTTTCCTTATCCATAATATACCAAAATAATCTCCCAACAACACTCCTATCATCCTAGAAGCCTCATATCATTCATGAAACAACTATGTATCTTTTTTGGTGCAAACTCAAAAAAATTATAACGATAAGGTAACAGTCATAAACAAGAACATCTATTTTATATATTTATCCACCCATTAAATTATTTTTGTTACATTATTATATGATTATAAAAGTTTAATAAATATTAAGTAATTTTATTATGTCAAGGGTTAGACCTACACCTATAGAAACTTCCATGAAATGGGTAAATAAATCATCATTTGTGTGTCAGATAAACTGTATCCATGAAAAATAATTCCTTTTTTCCATTACGACATCTCATTTTTTGGAATTCTGATAGAAATATAATTTTTATATGATATATATGATATATATAACCTATTAATTATTATTTAATTATTTTTTAAACCATACCTTAATTCTTTACATTTTGTGGGAATACAATAACAATGTTAGTGGACGTATTGACTATCGCCTCCTCCAAGCTATTAGATAGTTTCACACAATACATGGAATTTATTACATAATGTTTTCATAAAAATATTTTATTTAAATGATATAAATATTTTATAAATGAAATAATTATTATTCATGGAATATATTATATCACTTTTATTATCACCCTTCCACACAATGAAAAAGTGATAATATCGTTTGTGGACATGTGGAGTACCACCTCATAAATGTGATGTGGTTCCTTTTACATCACAATAATTCTATATTTAAGTAAATATTATTTAATAATATGGTAATTATTATATAATTATAATTATTTAAACATAAATTATACTTACCTTCTTTCTGTAATGTTCATTGGAAAACAAGAATGTGACTCTTTTATATGTACGATCGAACATATCCATAATTGTAATGTTGTTTAATTATTCATAACCCGATTTCATAATTTGAATTAAATGTATATTATATATATCAATATAATTATTAATTCATTTTTATTATTCTGATACTTTTTAATAATCATATATTTGACCTTAGTCGACCTACCAAAATGTTTTTGAAACGTAAACCAAATATGGTTAAACCACCTGATGTATATATAAATGTTTAAATAGTTTCATAAATAATTATAGTAATTGAAATATAGATAACTATAAACATGAAAAATTTTAATGATGAATGTAATTAATTTACATTATTTTATGATATTAATTGCACACATGACATGTTAGACTCATGGTATGGTACTTCGTCTTAATCTCCTTTCATTAAGGTATATCAAGATTTTATGGACCTTTATTCTTTTTTGAGGTGTATATGAAACCCCATTGACATGTTATATCATTAATATTATATATTTTCATGATATTTAAAAAAAATTAAATTTTTTTCATTAATTATTTATTGTTATTCTAATTATTCAAGTTGGTGTGGTTCACTTTTATTTCAAAAACACATTTTAATGGTTTTAGGATTTAATTTCCAATTAATTTCAACCACTAACAATTTCATGATATTATTTTATATTATTATTTATATAAATTAAATATAAGGATTATTTTATGTTTATTTTTAATTTCATTAAATGTATATCAATATAGAATATTTTTACTTATTTTTATGGAATATTTTTATAAATGGGAAAAGATTATCCTATTCTTATTGTTAATTTCTAATGTTATTTTTATTCTTCCATGACCATTATTTTTTTTGATTCCATCACAATATTTCTTGTTTCTTTGAATGAAAGAAACAACATTATGTTCTTTTTTATTTTTTATTATTAATGGGGTTTTAAATAAAATATTGTTTTCTTATTAAAAATTGGTTCTTACATGAAAAGGGTATTTTTATGCAAATTTTTTCATATAGATTTTTTAAAAATAGTTTTTTAAATGGGGTTTTGCGGTGAATTTTTTTCTCTTGATATGTTATTTGAGAATTATATGTGCTCAGTTATCCCAATATAGTATATATGAAGGGTCAATCCCCATTGTAGCTCACATTTGAGATGATATATCTTAAATAAGTAGATGAGAACCTTTATTGTTCATGAAAAAATGGTGATCCCAATATATCTTTTACTTATGGTTGATCCCCATTATAGATCATGAGTGATATAAATATAGTTTATATAAAGGGTGATCCTCATTATATATATAAAATGCATTTGGGTAATGATAATGTTGGATTTTAGATTTATAGTTACTCTAATTAAGTGGGGTTTGATTCATTTTTATTTATATGATTCTCTAAGTCACCTGATGTTGTTTTAATTGTTTTCTTGGTTTATAGTGATTTTTTGTGCTTTTAATTCATGTTAAAATGTTTCATTTTTAAATATCTAGCTAAAAAATATATGTGTTTTTAGGATGTCTCTTGAAGAATGTATTTCATTAATTTGTATCCCTTACTATTGTTTTTTATCATCCCAAGTTATATTAGATTTAATCATGATTGAAGGATAACTGAGGGAATGGATGAAAATAGTTTGAATGTCATGGATTAATTCCATTAATGTAAATAATTTTTTATTTTAAAAAATTTATATTATAGAAAAAATGGATACTGATCCAAATGGTCCACTATATATTTTTCTGTATTTTATGTTTGGGTTAGGTAATAATTTTCTAAAACTGAAAACATAAAATGATCCTCACTTTTGAAAAATTTAAAATCTTTTCATAAACTCAATATTATGAAATTTTAGTGGTTTGGGACTTATAATTGTAATCAAAGTAAATTATTAGAAAAAAAATTCTGTTTGGAGACTGTTCATATCATTCCGTTAAAATATTTGAATATGTTATTATGTTTAAATGATATATAATTTCAATATTTAATTGTTTATTCATTTAATGTAATTTTTTTATATTGGTTTTAAATTGTGGAAATAAGAATGTTGTATTGGGAAGGAATCTTGAGGGAAATATCCTTCAAAATTATCTACCTCATATGGTTGGAATTAGAAAAGAATAGCTTATTAAAGAGATTGATCAATTTACACATTCAATAAATGGAGGTGGAATCCATTTTGGAGAGGAACCTAATCTACCATAAAATAACATTTATATAGTGGGGCATTTCATGGTGAAATATCCCCCAACATTTAATGGATCACCTAGCCCAGTGGTAGTTCAAGGATAGATAAATTACCTAGATAAGATATATAAAGTCATAGGAAGTTCAAAACATCAAAAGATAAGCCATTCTAATTATTTTAAGGTTATTTTGATCAATGGGGGTCTTATTTTATGAATACTAGAGAGAATATTGATCTTAATGTCTTGTAATTAAAATCATTTAATTATATTTTCCTTGATAAATATTTCTCTAATGTTATCTAGCATAGCAAAGAGAAATGATTCCTAGAAATGAATAAAAAGTTAATGATTATATTGATGAATATGTATCAAACATCATAACTTTCTCTTATTATGTGTTATAAATTATTTAATACATTTATTATTAAATTAATATATTTTTCCCAAGTTGAAAACTAATTTTATGAAGAGAATTATCCACTTGATAAATTTATTTTTTATAATATCGTTTGTTGTGTTGGGAATAATGAAATGGAGTTTTCGGACACTTATGTACCAAAATATGTAAAGAGTAAGTTATTTATGAGGATTAAGGAAATAGAGAAGAAACCAAATCATAATTCTAGAGTTAATCCTAAAACATGTTCCAATTTCGGTAAAAAATATTTTCGATAATGTATGTTAGGATCTATAAAGTGTTACCATTATTTTATGATTTTTCATATGGTTTCTAAGGACTACGAAAAGTCTCTAGAAATATCCATCAATGAAATATTAGATATATGAACAATAGTGATATTGATTAACTACATTGAGTTTTGAAATTATGTTAAAACTTGATTGATGAAACATAAATGTGGTAGAAATCATCCTGATAAGATATAAAAAAGATATGGTGAAATCATTTAATACTTCTATAATTGATGTTGTGCTACCTAATAAGTGTGGAAATCTCAAGGGAGATCTGTATTTTTCAAACCTTTATCATATTACCAAATTCTTATTCAACACTCTTTTAATGATATAAATAATGGAAATACCAATGGAGAAATTTGTTGTGTTTCTATAACTATTGGTGGTGTGTGTTTCAAAGTTTATTTGATAAGAATACAACTACTTGTGTGGATTTAGTTTTAATGGTATTAGTGAAAATTACTATTATATATCTATGGAATTATTTAATTTTATCTTATTTTATTACTATTTACATTATATATTAATGTATTATTTAATAACATTAATTATTGGATTATATTAAAATGTTTTAAAAATTATTTTGGTTAATATGTAATCTTAGAAGTAATATCATGTTATCCTTTTTAGGATTATGTGATCTATTAGAAACTGATTCTATTGGTTTATGAATAAAATTTTATCTTGGATACTCATTGATTTGAGAAAGATATGAGTATGTTATGGAAATACATTAAATGATGAGTATATACCCCACAATTATGTATGTTTCAATTATATATATATATATAGATAAAAAATACTTCATCTCTAGTAAAATAATCATGATATAAAATAGAATAATATTAACATATTTTTGGATGGTTTCTATTAAATTTTCTACACTTATTTGGCTTGTGGTTTTTTCTTGATTGACTTCATCGTGATCAAGCTCTGTACCAATATAAATTAGTCAATGGGAATTAGTTTTCACTTCAAATTCCATCTTTCAATTTCCCACCAATATTATCATATACAGAATCCTAGTTTTTTTATAAATTCTAATGAAATTTATGATTTCCTATTTATTTTTAAGATTATTTTTTGTTAACCATTTGTATGATGTGGGGGTCAACAAAATAATTTGTGAAATGTTAATCATTTGATAACCAAAATGAATATTGAGGAAGAAAATCATTTTTAGTGGTGTAGGTAAAATATATATGAGATTTTAGGATATATATTATTTTTAATTAATTTACATTATTTTAAATATTATGTTACATCAACAAATTTTTTAGATTTTATCACACAGAAAACCATATTTTTCTGTCATTTCACTCAACATCATTTTCTTTTGATGACTTATGTTACAAACAAGCCAGATTCTTAAGAGACAATAATATATAATTAATATTTTTATGATAACCATCACCTAGACATTTGAATTGATGGATTTAATTATAATAACTAAATTATGAAATGATACTTTAATCTTATTTATGAAATTAATTGTATTTCAAAATAATGAACAATTTAGTATAAAAGTTTTGTATTATTAATAACTATTTTTCTGTGCCTAAAGGCATTTCTTCTTAATAAGTTAAATTATTTACTATTATATTATTGTTTCAATGATATACATAGATATATATATATATATATTCTAATCAATAGAAGTTTTTACTTTCATATAATATATTTTACAGACATAAGATAATGTATGAAAACAATTTTAAGAAAAAAAATATTTTTCTAAAAGGAAATTGTTCCTTTGTTTAATGAAATAATATTTTTTAAAGTAAAATTTTAGAATTTTATAAATTCTATTTCAAAAAATAAACTTATTATTTGAATTGTTAATGTAAAAATTATCTTAGGATTAATATATGGTATTTTTCTATGAAGATTCATTCTTTGATGAATTGTGAAAATATTGCATTTAAATCAAAAATTGTCTTTATGTCTAATTAATGTATAATGATAAATTTTTTTAGGAATTTTTTTAAATTAAAAATATAATAATTATAAATAAATTTATTTATTTTGGTACATTATTATAAAATTTACATTTAATTGGATAAAAAACTTTGCGATCATTTAATCATTTTTAATAAAAATTTGTTCTCTCGCCCTATGGACGATATAAATTTTAAATTAAATTATTTCACATATTTGAAAATAATTGGGAAAAAAGGATTATATAATTTTAATAATAATTATTTATAATTTATATTATTTAAAAATAAATTTTTAACTAACATAACACTGAATTCAATTAAAATTAATTAGAGACATTAATGTAAAATATGAGTTTACTTAATGCCTAAACACTAACCTGAAGGGTCCAAGACACATTAAAACTGGTAAAAAGAATTTTTTTTGTCAATATTAAGTCCATAAGAAATATTTATATAATTCAACAACTATTGGGGGAAGATTATGTAAGGGAATCCTCTTAATAGTGTTTACCTTTTTGTATTTACAAAATGGAACTCCTCCTCCACTATCAAAAGGCATTCACTCTCATAATTTCTTTACAAATATCAAGAAATTTGATTAATTAAAATTATAAAAAAAAATTCTCCCAAAATCCATAATATAATACTACATTCCACACATTTTGAATATATAAAACAAAGGATGTAAATTAGTTCAAACATAAAGGATTCACCCAAATATGATGTAACATTCTTCAATGAGAACCTTTTTCCTTTACCCAACAATTTATTTATTAATATTTATTGATTATAAAATAAACTCAGTATCCATAATGTGTATATATATGAATTGTGAATTATACATAGACCTACACTCACTCCCCTCAAATTGGTAACAAAATCACAATTCGTGTGTATAGGGGAATATAGCCTCATGAAATGATGTCATTTGATTTATTTTACAACCGATCATGGTTGATCATTATGATAAAAAGATAATTTATATATGATATATTTATTATTTATTATTTATTCATATATTATTATTTTTTATATAAATCATACATAAATTGTTCAATTTTGTGGGAATTTGATAACAATGTTTGTGGATGAGTGAACAATTGCATACTCAAAGCGGGCGAGTATGTTCAGAATTTACATCGAATTTATTAAGGTTGTATTTAATAAAAAAAATGTTATATACATGAAATAATAATGATATTTATGAAATATTTACAGATTTTTTTATATCATATATCAATTTTTTGTTTCTTTTTCACACAATAATAAAGTTGTAACACCATTCGTGGACATGAGGACTACCACCTCCCCAAAGAGATGTGATTTCTTATAATCAAATTACTAATTATATATAATTTAACAAAATATTATTTATTATATTTTTATAATTATAAAAACATAAAACTAACATACTATATTTTCGTAATTATCATTGATAAATTGGAATGTTGGTCATGTGTACGTACGACCTACCATCTATATGATAGTAACATTGGTTCATTTTTCATAAACATAAATAATTATTGGTTTTAAAAGTATAATTAATTTATAAATATAATTTCCATGAAATTATTAATATTCTAGTGATTTTATTATAATGTTCCCTTGGACCTTAATGGATATACCGAAGTAATTTTTGGCACACAAACCGAATATCATCAAAACACCAATCATAAATTTAATTTATTAACCAGTTTTATAAAACATTATAATAATATTAAGATTATAATCCCGAAAAAATATCTTAACAAATTAAAAAATTATAATTAGTTCATTACTGAGGATGACAAAGAGACATGTGACAATTCAGACTCATGTTAAGGTACATTATCTCAATTTAAATTCATTTAGGAATATCTTTATATTAGGTACCTTTATTCTTTTATAAGGTGTATATGATGAACATTTAACGTTTAATCTCATGTAATTTCTCTATTATAATCATATTTATATTTTTTGTTGAATTTATTTAATGATTTTTATAATCATTTAATTTAAAAATATTTTATCCCATGTAAATAATCATGATATTATTTTATATGTTTATTTGGATAAAGTTATTATAAATATTATTTTTTGTCTATTTTGAATTTTATAAAATGATTTTATGAAATTAATCATTTTACATATTTTATATGGAATATTTTGACAAAATCCAAATGATTTTTCTATTCTTAACGTACATAGTGAAAATGAAATTTCTACCACCATTGACATTGTTTTTATATTATATTCTGTTTCAAAATTTCATGCATACTTAAATAGAAACTAATATTTATATATTGGGTAATTTTGGTATTAAAAATTTGATTTCAATGAAATGGTAATTTTTATAACTAAAATGTGTTATTTAAAAAAATGGTATTTTTTTTATGAAATTGTATTTCATATGGGGTTAGAAAAATAATTTCAAATGGTTTTGTGATGACTATGTTTTAATCTTGATCATGATATATATAATTATATGAAATAGGAGAGGCCTTTATAGCTTAGATTAAGGTTTGAAACCCAATCAGGGTCATGGGTTAGACCTATATAGATTATATGAATGATTCTGCCTTAATACAACTTATGAGAAATGAGTGGTCTTGATATAGCTTATATAAAGTGTTGATCCCGATTATATCTCATAGGTTAGACCAAAATAGATTATACAAATTGTGAACCCAATTATATATCTATAATTCCTTGGGTGATGATAAGGTTGTAATTCAAACATATAGTTATTCTAATTAAATTATGTTGAAATGATTTTTATGTATATGATGTTCTATGTAACCTAATTTTTTTTAATTTCACGATATGGGTTTTAATTATTTTCATTGTGTGTCAGTTAGAAATTTGTAAATTTATTATTTATGAAAAATTCAAATATTATATTAGAATTATTATGTTCACTAGAATAATTATTTTTATTCCATTGAATAACTTAAAAGTGTTTTTTGTAAAGATCACCTATTTTATTGCATTTTACCATGATTTAAGGATGGATATGGGTATGGAAGAAGAAAAGTGTAAATTCATGGAGTTCTTTCATGAAATTAAATCATTCATTATTTTAAAATCTTTATAATACAGGAAAACATGACACTGATTTGATGTTCCCACTCTGTATTTCATTGTTGTTGATATGTATGCTTTGTGTCCTAATTCACTATAACTCTATACCTAAAAATTTCATCATCATGGATGAATGTAAAATTGTTGACATAAACATGTGATTATGTTAATGTCTTTATAGTGCCTATTATTAAATTCTATTAGTTCATAGTGTTCTAAATAGATATAAATGGAAATTAATGTTCAAAACTATTTTCGATAAGGTGGTCATTATGACCAATGTGTTCATGTTACACTAGAGACCCCTCTTCATGAAAAAGTTCTCTACATCATCTGTAGGGTCGTGTCATTTATCAATAATCTAAATAAAAACAAATATATCACTAAATAACAACACCATTTAGAGAATTATCTCATTATTAAAAATGTGGGGCCTATTTTGGTTCTCTATAGAGTAAACTAACATATAACCATAACATTAGACCCTTTGTATAATATGAGGTGATTTCAAAAAAAAGGATATCAAAAAATTTATATCCTATTCTATATGATCAAAAATGTAACATTTAATATATAATATAGGAAATAATTATGAGGAATAAATTACAAATGACTTCTCTCATAGATTCATAATGTCACTAAACTCTGTATTTGTGGAATAGAGCACCGAATAATCTTACTACTATGACTCAATTCTAGTACTAAATAATTAAATTTTAAAATCGTTAAGAGAATAAAAAAATATTTTATGTTGATGATAAAATATTATAAAAAATAGAGAATATTTGTTATATCTATGTGGGATATATATCATAATAAAATGTTATATATGATTAAAATTTATAATAAAAAATTTATTAATATCCACAAAAAGGTGTATAATCAGTCCTTTTATGGCTTTCATTAGAGATGGGATAAAAGGAATTCCCAATAAGAGATAAAATCTCGTATATTTACTTTTCGAAACCCCCTCTCAATGTGAATGAGTAATTTGGAAATAATGATCATTTCCCATTTATAGTTCTTTCATATTCCCCATACATGGAGACTATATAACATTGGATGACTTTTTATCATGTTATAAATTCTAATACATATTTATAACTAACATGGATTGGTTCTTAATGTCTAGAAAACTATACCATCACATCATAAAAGGATAAAATAATATAATAATTGTTAGCCAGAAGGTTCCTCAACCAAAAAACAAAGGACCCCTTAGTAATTTCAAACCACATATTGAATAGTTTTATTATATTTTTTGATATAAAAGTGAAAAAATAGAGTTTTCTAAATTAAATGGAAATAATAATCTTAGGTAAATATATAACATCTAATCACACTCCTAGAGACAATGGTGTCTCACTGATTTTTGAACCCTATGAACCAATTTGGATGGTATATGAAACAACCCTTGATATATATTTTTTCCATTAATAGATTAAAATTAAATTATGTTTAAGGAACTATTATTTTTATTTATGTACATTATAGAACACCTGAGTGGAAATTATTTTAATGTACCAAGTTAAACAGTAGGTTTTTTAAAAAAATCATTTAATTAGGATAATGATAAAAATTTAAATATTCAACTTGTCTAAAGAAATCTTATCGATCTTCTATGATTTTTGGAACTTTTTTCATACATATTAACCTCCATATTTATCATCAACTTCTTCATATTATATATCTGTATCACCTACCCAATATAATAATCCATCATAATATCTCAATGTAACCAAAACATAAATAGTCTCTACAATAAAAATTCAGTATAGCATCAAAACATGTTTAGCCATGATTTCACCATTTCTCAATTAATTGTGAGGGGCCACCAATTCTGGGATAATGACCTCAAACCCAACTCTATTAGTGATACAATTATTTCCCTTTGCAAGAACTGCACATTTAATAATTGTTTTTTCAACTTAAATGTTGACATGATCACAATGTTTCATAATATAAAGATTTCACCACAATATATCTAATTCAACCAACATAATTAAAAATTCAAAGTTATGAGTTGTTTTTTAAATGGGAAAGGGAAGTATAATCCTAGCAAAATTTATATAGATTTCATATGTTTTACATATTTTCAATAATAAATGTGATCCTCCTGACGATTCCACCATCAATAGCATTCTATAGTTCTCTTCATTTATTTTCAATATATTTTGATTGTTTACTTTCTACAATGCTATATTTGAATATGTGTCCACAAATATTTGATTATAATATTTTAATATATTTTTGAATGTTCAAATAATAGGTTGAAATATATTTATGATAATGTATTAATATTCTAGTATCATTAAATATTTGTTGATATTATTTGGTTTTTTCAAAATGTGTTATTAGAAATAGACTGAGTGATTTAGGATTTTCATTCATTTAAATTTTTATTAGTATTGAGATTGTGTTTAAGAATTATAAATAATTACCTTATTGTTTTAAAAAATGTAAAATCAAGTCATAATGGCTATCATGAATGAAATATCTCCAAGGCAGGTGAAGCCAATATATAAAAATCTTATTATTATTATGATTAATGAGACAAACATGAAATATAATTATGCCAGAATAAATGCATTTGAACATCACCAATAATATAAATACTCTAAAAAATGTAATGTAAAATTATTATGGTCAAATATTGTTTTTGGGGAATGTAATTGGGTTCTAGAGTTTGTAACCATTATGAAGAAACACAACTGAACCATAGATAAATATTTTCCTTGTGTACAACTGGTATGAATTTTTTATATGAATGATATGGTCAAGAAACATATATATCTTATCCAAACCAATAATAAAATATTCACTCAATCAAAAACATCATAACTTCTATACCATGGAAATTGTACTAGCAAAAATACTTATGTTTAATTCATAGACTTGAAATAACCAATCAATCTAAAACAATTCTAAAAAATTAGGCTTATAAATGAATCTCAATCACTATTAGAATAGCATAGAGTCCCCACATAGTGTACCATCCTACTTACCACATTAGTTTTATACACCTCCTTCCCATGTGTGATACAAATAATGAATAAATTCATCCTTTTAATATATATTTTGACCCTTATCCCTTTAAGAAGAAATTATCCTAAATTTTTAATAGTATATATAGGGAAAATGTATGGTCATTCAACAATTTATTAATGGTTTATTTTTTTAGTAACATATTCAATACCGTCACATTATTTAAATCATCCCAAATATTGGGAAATAATATTAAATTAATTAAAAAATTTCTAGTACCGATAATTTTATAGAGATTTTTGATATCCCAAATGCTAATACTGACTTATGATAAAATTATGTATATATCATGTCATAGAAAAAAATGACTACTCATCCTAAAAAAACAAATTAAAATATGAGAAAAAATTAAAATAGGGATTCATAAATTGACTAATAGAACAAGATCACCTCCAATCAGGTATCAAACTCCGTGATTCTTTATTTGAAAAATAAGGACAATGTATACTCAAGAATGAAACATTGCACAATTAATATAGCAATGTGAAATCTAACACATATTCCACTATATTATTATATAAATATCAATTATTGAGTAATTTTGTAATATATTTTTACAATTGGAAACATATTATGAATGCTTGAATTGATGGTGCTAGTGGAAATAAATTTCATTATAAATTTCCTCATTAATAATGTGTCTATTCAATTAAATGATCCCCAAATCATGGGATATGAATCATCCTAACAACATAATTGGTAGATTAAAATCTTCATCAGGGTCTGATATATCATCTTGGAGGATAAATTGATATAATTTTATATTATTATGTAATTAATGAAAATAAATCATATATTTTAGGTGTTTTGATATCATACAATTTATTACAGGTATATGTTGGTGTGAGTTAATATTATTATTATTTACCTTGTAAATAATTAATGTATGTTATGTATATGTATTTAGATGAAGTAGACGTTCATATATTTCATAAAATATGAAAAATGTATTGACTAAATTTTATAATTTATTAGAAGAGTCATAAAGGATGAACTTATTATTATAATTTATAAAGCATGCCATCACATCTAATAAAGGATGAGGTGTGTGCATGATTAATTCCATAAAAATGGATTTATAATTTGAACATTTTTAGGATCATTATAAAAATATAATCATAGAATTTTTGAATGAATAATGAATTTGTTTAAATATGATAATTAATATTGCATATAAGTTTTATAATGACCCATGATTTTATGCATAAATATCAAATTTTTATTGTTGAATATTTGTAATCATTTCACAAAAACATGATCAAGGACTATAATAGATTAGTTTCATGAAATATTGGAAACACAATATTCTCAGTTCTAATAGATCTTAAATATATCCCAAAAATATATTCTCATTTATTAATCCCCTTAATGATACAATACCTATACCATTTTTCATTTCATGGGGAAGGAAACAAAAGAATGGGGTTTCATAGATTCTTAATATCGGTAAACATATAGTGATTTAATATATGGTCATATTAAACCATAAGAAATGAATAAGTTTATGTTATCATTAACATAAACATTGACATTCATACACAACATATAATAGATCATAAACATTGACATTCTACCAACCATAATCAAATATCTTCTTCAATATTTAAACATTCTCTCGGTGATAGATTGTTTAATATTTCTTATGTTTGAAATCCCACATCAATAGTAGTTTTCCTAAAAAAATCCTCTTGAAAAGAGAGGAGGGTATGTATAATGGTCACATGGACTACCATGTAACTAGGTCTCTAATTTGGAGAACATTACTTCCATGTAGAGAAACATACATAGAGGAAAATCATAAATATTTATGGAAATTTAATGATTTCATCAAAAATAAGCATGTGAATGATTAATGAAAATTTTTGGGCCTCAAATCTATAAATATTTGATAATTTATAAGATCATTGGTTCAATACATTTTATGTAATTAGGACAACATTTAATTTGAAATTCATTTTCTTAATGTGGGTAATTTCTTTCTGAGCACAAATATAATGGAATATTCTTACATTATAGGTTTCAATTTCATTAAAAAATCTGATATTTTGGATTTACATTGATCAAAATTTAAACAATCATTTTATTCCCTAAAATAATTAATTGTATCGAATATTTTTTATACCTAAAGCACTAAAAGAAACTTTTCATGTGTCCTAAGGCTTATAAAAGAGTGATATGTAAAACTATTTGTACAAAAATATCTTCCAAAATCAATAATGTTAACAGATTAACGTCTAGTATTTATTAGTGATACTACTAGATCAGTATTAACATTTATTCACTAATATTTTTTACTAATACAATGAAAAATTAACCAGGATATTTCATTGGTCAGTGGTTGGTGTGAAACCCTTATCATTATTCATTCGTGGTTTCAAGACCATGAATTTTCAAACCTAATATGTTTCCACCTAGAATATAGGTTTAATTTTAATAAAACTATAGTAATAAATGTTTCAAAATTAACATTATGGACATCCTTGAAATACGGTTGATCAATAAATATCATTTTAACTACAGTTTTCAGTTCAACATTAATACATAATGAAATCAACCATTTTATTACAAAATTGGTAACTCTTTGGTTTGTGGATTATCCATAATATCATTTTTATGTTTTTTAATCAAGATAATTCATATTAAATATAATACACTTAATGTATAACCTAGGTTATTCATTTCCAAAATTATTAATAATGTTTAAAAAAAAATTAAAATAAGAATATCCACCAAGAGTTCAAACCAGTTGCACAATAAGGCTCGTTATCATGTACAATATTACTTTGAGTTAGGCCTAGAACAACTTGTTAGATTTTTTAATTCTAGGTACATCTATTCCAAAACAACATCAACATATATTAACGAGACATGGATGTATTTCTCAGATTACCAACATAATTACTACCTTCTGAAAATTATATGATGTTCCTGTATAATTATCCACAAATTATACCTTATGTCTATGTTCCCTAATCTATGTTTTATGAATCTTATTCCCAAGGATTCTACTAAACTTCATTTGATACCAATTCTAGTGAATCGATGCTAGATACCCTATAGTTGTGGTGAACTATCAATTATATTTGAATGATTTCAAGGAATAAAATCATGAAGGATAAAAGGGTTTAGTAGTCACGGTAAACCAGATACATTAATATGTCTTCTTTTACAGTTGAATACAAAAATTACATCCTTTTTTTTATCATTAAATAAATAACTTATATATCAAGTCTAATCCATCTAGTAAATCCCTTAAAAATCATTCATAGTATTCTTCTTATATTCATATGGAAAGAAACATAATAAGGTTGATCCCAAATTCATATTAATTGAAAAATATAACATAATAAATAATTAATCAATGAGAATAATAATTATGGGATAGAAAATAACTAAACACACGTACCATGTAATCAAAAAAAAGATAAGGAAGTGCATAATCATTATAGAAAGGTAATAACTAAAAACACATTCCATTAAAATAATTATATAACAAAAAAAATATAGAATGGAAATAAACTAACACACATTCAATTTAATCTATCAAATAAAAATGAAATGTATCTACAGATACATCGATGTAAATTCACATGGATGAATAATCACTAAATATAAATAATGGAAATTCATTTTTAATGGACTTCATGTCTAAGGAATATTAAAACCTATACGATGAATAACTATTAAAATATTATTGAAACCACTTATGGGAAAATATTAAATTTTGAAAAACAATTTGTCTAAAGATAACATGTTGATGCATTGATGAGCTATATAATTTTGGGGTTCCTATATTCATTAAAAGTCTAAAGCATTACTCATATCAAATTACTGAAATAATAAGCCTCATCAAATAGTTTTATTAGATAAAGAATAATGGACTATAAATATTCCCACAAATAATAAAATAAATTTAAATGTAGATACTGTATGTAAAATGGTATATGGTTTTGATAATAGTAATATTCATGATAAATTAAATTTATAATAAAGGTAAATTTAATGTTCGATGATCATATGAGATTAAATATTTCTTGAAAACAAAAAAATGAATCATGAAAGTTAATATTAATACTTTAATTGGCCCAATAAATAATAAACTATTAGGAGGAAGAATAAATATGGTATTAATATAAAAAAACCCAACTGGAGTATAAATATGGGTTTTTTATTATTGAAGAATATAAATACTTTAAAATGATCATTTAAAAATACTATTGGGGAAAATATCCTTTTATTATAAGAAAACATTTCAAAAAACATTTTATTAAAAATTACGTTGAAAAAAATATTCTTTAAAAAGTAAACATATAAAAATTATAATAACAATTGAAAGAAATGACATTGATTAAATTTGAAGTTTCTATATGAGGTAAAAGATCATTTCTTTTTCTTGGTAATTTTTTTGAAATTTTTCATTCCTGGAAAGCAATAAAAATATAACATTGAAGAAATTGGTATATGAAAAGATTAGTTAAAATACCTTTACTAAAAAAATTTAAAATAATTTTTGAAAACGTTTTATTAAATCATAATTTTTAGAAAAATATAGGTTCATCAACTCAAGATGGAAATAAATTCAGGTTTTCATAAAAACATTTTCTAAAACCTTTTGAGTACCAATGAGATGAAAAATGGTACTAATACTTTAATATGGTAATTGGTATATAGATATGAAATAAATGGTTTATAGATAACTGTTTGTATAATTTACTTGAATATAAATTTCATTTAATGATCATTAATACTAGTCTTGAGTAAAATAATCCTTAAAAATCTCAACGTGTTCCATGGCACTATGAATTATTTCAAATGATAAGCCTCATGAAGGAATAATATTAAAAAAATTATAATATCATGATAATAATGGTATTCATGATTTAACATGTTGAAGTTAGTATATATAACATATAAATTAATCTTTGTTCATAACAACAATTAACATTCAATGGAAAGTATATTCAAATGAAAATCCCTTACATTATGTATCGTTTCATGTGAACATCCTATAAAATCATTTATATGGGTTTTAAACATATTAATAACTTATATACAAACAATATTAATATTTATTATATCATATATGATCATCTTTTAATATATATTTTTATTTATAGTAAACTTTAATTATTTTTACTACTTTGGGTGTTAATTGGTTAGTTTTTTGAGTATGTTTAAACATCTTATTGGTTGTTCTTATTCAATTTATAATTGTTTAATCATCCCAAGAATTTCAACCATGATTTTAATATCATATATATATATATATAATAATTATATACATTTAATTATATATAATTTTTGGATATAATAAATGAAATGCAATGTTCATTGAGAAAATAGTCCATACATACGCATGAATGCTACCTTAATTTCATTACCATATCATAAAATAATGAAATGTAAATGATATATATAGATACATATATTATAATTCTAGAACCATTTTTTGTAATATATTTCATACATTGTTATTAAAATAATCATTAATATGTTCCATGTTTATTATGAATGAATCACATCGCTTTGAGTGGATAGTAGATATCACCTCCTAAAATGATGTTTTCATATCAATCCAAATTGGAATGTATTAAATTTATGTTTTGTAAAATATTTTAAAAATTATAAATACATAATAAATATAATTAATAACATATATAAAGATATCTTCTATTATAATATTCATCCAATATTCTTGGTAAAAAAATAAACTATCATCGTTTTGTGAGGCGGTAGTTTGTTGTATAGAGGAAAATTATATTTAATAACCATTAGACAGATGTTTGTTATAGTATAGGTATAACCCTCAATGAAACTAAATAACATTGTTTTTAAGATATGTTTTTATTATATAAACATATAATAATAATATATGATGTGCTGGATATGTAAATGAAAGAAAATTGATCACTGGAAGGCATTACCTAATATTCAGGTAACTCCTTTTGGTGTATACCAATGGTATTCGTTGGAAGTATTACTAACCAATGTGAGGCTTAATGGAATAGGTTATGGATTTTGGGAATCTTTTTGGGATGTTTTTGCTAGATCTTATGTATTCTAGATATTTGAGGTATGAGAAGTGGTGGAGTCCTTTTATAAGTGGGAAAATGAATAACTAGGTATTTTCGAAAAGAAGTTATGTTTTCCTACATTTCTACCCAAAAAAAGTCATAAGATATAAAAAAATAATGGAATATAATTAGAAGAAACATATCCAATAAATGGGTTTTCTACATGTGGATATGACATTTGGGCCTTTATGTTAAAGGTTAAGTCCCTTATTAAGCTTAATATTAAGTTAGTTATTGTAATTAATTTTAATCACATTCACTAATATTTTTTGACAAAATATAATTTGACCGTATTAGAAACTATATATTATTGTGATTCCAAATATGGAATCCATTTTTCAAAATTCCCATCATTTATGTGGAACAAAATAATTTAAATTTCATTTCATATGGAGGACATCAATTTGTGTTTTTAATGAAAAACATATGAAATTTTACTATGTTTTATAATAAATTTAGAAATAAAATTGATTAAAATGACATATATTTATTTAATTGATAGATATATTATTCAATTTATCATTAAAAATTTTATATTTTCAATTTTAGCTTATAAATAAATTAGTTGAAAATCAGTTTTGAACTAAAATTCGGTATTTTCAAGTACATAGTAAAAATAGATATATTTCCAAAAATTATCAAAATTTCAAAAAAAAAACCTAATCCAGTTGTTTTTATTGAAAAATATTAAGTTCATATTTCCATATTAAATCAATTAAATTGTGAAAATTAATATTTAAATTGGATTCTCCATTAAAAGGTCTTAATGTCACCTTTATAAAAATATATGTTTTAATGTGAAAAATAGAGTTTATTATAATCTTATGAATATCAAACCTAATGGATGAATATAAAAAATATTTGATTGAATATAGAACACCTATATTTTATTAAAATAATTAAATAAATGTGATTATTTATTATTATTAATATTATATTTTTAGAAACGGATGAGGGTCAAGCCTTATTTACTAAAAATGGTAGAGAGAGAACCACTTTTAGAAGTGGGGAAGAGGAAACCCGTTACATGAATGTAAAACTACATAAAAACCATTGAAAATTATCATATACGTTCAAAAGAAAAAAGCATCCATGAAGGCACCAAAAAATCTCATCATCCCCTCACCAGACAGCACGCCAGTGATTATGGTGACAATATGGTGATTGCTTTGTGGATCTGTTTAAATAGTGTTGGTGGGTTTTTGATCCACTATGTATCAGATCTCTCCATTTATTGACTTGATCATTTTAACATCTACTTAGTTGTTATAAGATCATGGTCTAGAATCTTTTGGATATCATTTTAGGACATATGGTACACAGGGATTGGGGCCATACTTTGTTTGAAGAGATAAAGGTTTATTTAGTCGGACTATGGATTGATTTATTTGGACATTTGGTGTGGATATGACCCTAATTCAGTTGTTAAATATGACAGTACTCTAGATTTTTGTGTGTAATTTGTGTTAGTTTCATGTCATACATTCTATCAAATAAAAAAATTATTATAATTTTGGGGTGTAATATTCACCAAAATTAACCATTCAATATGAGGACAACTACGAATGACATATACCGATGCACAAAATTTTAAGGATACATAAAAACCATAACCCCCATAGGATGAGTCTATAGCATATGAAGAAAAAACTCATATTTTTTGATAATTTAGTTCTCTCCATGTGTAATTCCAAACCGGTGTGTATTCGCCAAAATAACATTTAATGAGATTTATCTCATATATGTGGTATCTTCTAAACCATTCCATCCTATATAGACTACGATTCATTCATACAATACATTGGTGAGGTAACCTACCTCCCCCATTTTCATTAGATTTCTACAAAACCAAAGGATTAATTCATATAATAACAAAAAATAATGTATTCTTTATTTATTATTTTGGTCAACAATTTCCACTTTCATGTTGAGATCCAATGATCTTTTGAAAAGATTCATATATGTCTCACTCATATAAATATAATATGTGTTGTTTCACATTATTTTCTGATCTATGAATATATATATATGGATATCCATTAATATAATATCCCTCTATATACTAATCCCCATTCTATTTTAAATAAGAAACATGGGATCCTATAAATTCACATTTGTTGTTAGTCCTCAAGTGACTCATGTTTATCATTACCACCTATTATCCCAACATTAATTTTTCTATCCAACTATTATAGACATTGTTTCCTCTCTATAAATTTGAATATGTGTTCCATACATTATCCTATTTATGCAAAAATAATCTATTTATCATTCAATCCTAGTCACATGATATTAAATCCATCATATTTTTCTATTCGATGTGATCCTAAATTGCATAGAGTGATCATTACCACGTGAAATAAAATTTAACGAATTTCTATATATCCATATAATTATAAAATATATGGTATTACTTGTTAATGTATCTATTAAAATATCAGAATAATTATCAATGATTTGTTTTACACCCTCTATAATGAAATAAATGTGTTTATTTCCCCTTATTTATTTCCCAATAATATAAGCCTTGTTTCTTAGTGATGTATATGAACCCTCTCTTTTCATATATATACATTACATCACTTTTCTGTAACATTTAATACATTAGACGAAACTATTCCTAAATATTGTATTAGACTACTACATTCAGAAACATAGAAGCATAAACACCATTACATAAGTGAGATACATGATCTTATACTAGGTTTCCAAATACTATCACCCTTCTTAGACACATCATACCTAATAAATATCTTCATTACATAAGAAAATAAAACATAATGGAATGTGATCTCGGATGCTTTGTGAGGAAAAAATGGGAGATATGTAAGCATAATCATGACTATAAAGGATTAATAACATTATAATAACATTTCAATTTCATACCCTTAATGTCAAATATCATAATAAAGATTATTGAAATAAATTTTGATAGTTCATAAGACAGGAATCATAAGGGAATCAGGATCAGAATCCCTGAAAGCATGACATAAAAATAAGATATTTAATTGTGGAAGACACATAATCATATAAAATTATTTCTATAGTTGTCAAGTGATCATGCCAAACCGTATTAGTTGAATTGGTTCACTCCCCAAGCTGCTTTCTTATTCATTGTTATATCCCATAACCATCATAGTAGCCAAGGTTCACTCCCAAGACCCTCTTTGTGGTCAATTTCTGTCAAGGAACCTAATTCTATACCCACACCTTCCATTTCTATCTCTTGAGATATAAATTATTACCCAATGCATTGAACATAGATAGATTCCCACTCTTCACAAAAATAATTTATACAGACATGTGCCAAAATATCATAAACAATCGTTCCATAAATAATTAAATGAAATGGATACCACAAACATGTCATCATATCATAACATGTTGTAAAGAGAATAGTTTCATAATCATTTCATCATAAAATAACCCTAGAAAAAATGTGGGTTTCATAATCATATAACCTATGAAAGGGAAATGAATCTCATAAACATCAATCCATAAAAAAAACTATTCAAAAATTAATTTGAATGGATCCATTAGACCATATCCCAAGAAAAGGTATGAGAAACACCAAAATATGTCATTTCGTATCGAAAATAACATATAAATATATTTTAAAAATATTTTTTGAATAAAATATAAATTATTATTTAAAAATAAATTTTAATAGATAATATTAATTGAAAAAAATGTTTTGGAAAATAAACATGATAATTTATAAAGGAATATTGAAAACATTTTGAAAATATTTTTCCTTGAATATATCTTTTAAAAATACAAAGGAAGATTTAAAAATCATAAAATAGTTTTAAAATGATTTTCCTTGAAAATGATCTTAAAATTTCAGTAAAAAAATTTAAAATCATTTTTAGAAAACATTTTTTAGGAAGAACACATATTCCCAAATGAAGAGTAAATAAGATATGATTTTAATATAAACAATTCTTAATTATCTAATGCATAATCGAGAAGAAAAAATCATACCAATACAATAATATATAATTAATAAAAATAGTATAATATAATTTATTAGAGTTATTAAGATCATGATAATAATATTTCATCAGTGGAGGTATAATTGTATTCAATCCCTCTAAAGATGATATTAATGAAAAAACTCTTACCACATTGTTAACCATGAATCAAAATACCCATAAAATAACAAAATTAAATAGAGACTAAAATATTATGAAAATAAATATATTCATTTTATAACTTGCATAATTTAAATATATACACCTTTTAAATGAGACTGGTGCATAATACAACATTTGTCTCAATGAAGGAAAATTGTAACAAACATAATTTACCAATTTTGTTGGTTTTGAACCTTAAAACACCATGAAATAATGGTTATAAAATATTAATAGAAATACCCATGACATTAATAATTGTAAAAATATATTATATCAATGGGATTTATATATGCCAAAAAATATGTGATTGGTGAATAATCCATATGTCTCGCTGAAATAAATGTGAGACTATTAATTTCCTTACCTTATGTATTTCCATTCATCTTACTAAAAAAACTCATGTGTAGTAAATATAAGTATATTATATATATATATATTAAAAAATAAAATAAAATAATATCATAAAATATATTATTTTATTATAACCTTTTATTACACATTTATTAACAATTCCATGTTAAAATTACATTTCATGTAATAACGACTTTATATTCTCGCATGTGTTTTGATGTGTAACATTTTGGTCTACATACTTATATATTTATTTAATCATTTATTTAATGATAAATAGAAATAGAAATATAATATATATTATTTATATATGTATTTATAATAATCTAGTAAATATTTAATTTTAGATTAAATACACAATTTAGGGAGATGGTAGGCCAAATGTACACACGAACACTGTTTTGGTTTTCTTATCAAATTGAATGAAATAAAAGTAAATGTAATATATATATATTATATATTTAAAATTTAATTCTAATTATATTTTTAGGAAATATTTTTATCAAACCTATCCTTAACACAACCTATGAAAATTGAAAATGAATCTCATCAATTTGAGGAATCAGTAGTCTATATGTCCACAAATGATGTTATCATGCTCCCAGAAAATTTAAAATATGATGGTATGTATTGTATATATTTCTAAAACCATAAATACATCATAAAGGTAATATATATATATGTGTGTATTTTAAATACAAATATTCCATCCTTATTCCAAACCATGGTAGGTGGTAATAGAAATGAAAAAAACATAATTTGTGAGGCTAGTGTCCCTCGTACACATGAATGATAATATTGTATCCCATTTTATGGATGTGTGTGGAGGTTTAATTCAAAACCTTTACATAATAACATATTATTATATTTAAGATAATAATTTGGTTACAATGACTTTATATTAATAAAATTGATGTGGTTTATTCAGAATTAAAACAAAATTTTTTGTGGAAGGATGTTACCTCTTATTTGTAAAATTACATTTGGTTTTCACCAATTGGCTTTTTTGGCAAGATTTCATCCCATGTTATTATACCATGGTAAATTAGAGGTAATTTTTTAGGAAAGTTGTTCAGGTTTTCAGATGAAATGATCTTGTGTCATTTAAATAAGTGAGGATGATGTGTTCACTTTTTATAGTGGAGGATGAGTGACATTCATGTAAATATAAAAAGGTAAAACCCATTGAGGGGTCCTCATTACATAATGTGTCTCAAATAATTGTCTATTTTTAATAAAATGGAGGATATGGTAGAAATATTTCTAGAATGTTTATCGTTGAATTGTTTCTATGTCATTTACCCCTTATATTTATGTTTTACCACTAAGAAAAATAATTTTTTAATTAATCACTATAATTAGTTTAAATTTCAGTCACTGATTTTTTTTAAAAACGTTAATGTAATAGAAAAATATTAATAATGATTTTTAGAAATATTTAATCAATTTTTTTGAAATTATGATAACATAAATGGAATAAATTGATTTTAAAATTAATCTCATAGACGAGATATGACAACATTTTTTTATTACAGTAAAGTTAAATGTTTGAAATGTTTTTATTTCTAATTTCATTTTAATTTTTGTTCTAATAACATAAATTTGATTGATTTATGTCTAAGTGAACTAATTATAATTTAAAACAAAATTTAATAAAAATGTAACTGTATTAATCATTTAAAAAATAAATTTTAAATTAGAATTCACGATTTCTCATTTGTCATGTGAAAATGAAATATTTCAGAAAAATCACAAAAATTCATCATAAGAAAATTGTGACATCAAAAATTAAAAACTGATGTTTATTTTGATAAACAAAATTTTTATAGGTGTCTGCAATTAATTTTATTATTCGTCACATAAGGATGTAAAAAGATGTTCTTTTGAGAAAATATTATTTTTGAAAACATAAATACCTCACCCAAAATTATATATTTCATTATCAATAAAATTTGTTCACATGAAACCATAATAAATCCTATTTAATAAATTTCTATTACCATTAATATTAATAATGTTAAAAAATATTTTATAGTAGTCTTATGTAAATAATTATAAATATAAAATAATGTTTTGTAGGACCTCAGAGTTACGTTTAACACAAGATAAGTTGATTTTACATGTCAGGTAAGATGAACATGTTGTAGAGTATAACAAATATTTAAAATTGAGTAGTGTAAAACAAATTAAACAAAATAATAAAAATTTATTCACCATAAAATAAAAAATAATCATGATGTTAAATGTTTACCCATTCATATGAATTTACCCCTTAAAATTCTTCATTCTGATACAAAAAAATTAAGATACTTTTGTGTCCTAATATCCTCATGTTCTCATGTATCTTTCTATAACTAGATTTTTTTTCAAAAAAAAAATTGGTACCAAGTGAGTGGAATTGTTCATTCAACATTCATTGTATGATCCATCATGTTAATTGGTGGTTTCTCATAAAAAATATCATCCTTTCGCAGTTTGACATATTAGTTTAGTATATGTAAAGTGTGTGGTATGTAATTACTTAAGAGAGGTACAAGGAAGTCAACGTAAAATTGAAATAGGTTTGGTTGATGTTCAAAGTGAGAGACTACTATTCTAATACGATAAATATTTTTAAAGGGATTGATATACCCAAGGATTAGTTTCCCTATCTTCCATAACATAATTACATTCATTGATTTAGTGATTCATAAAAACATCATCTTATAGAAATCAAATTCATGATCTCATCAACATTTATCAGCATAATGTTTCTTCTATCTTTGATTTACCTTTATATGATGTTGAATGGTTCATACCTTATCTACCATATATTTATCTATCATAGGTACAAATAACATTCAATCTCTAACATCAATCATGAAAATTTGACATTTAAATTTCTTTCAATAGATCGATTCATAATGATCCATTTAAATTCCCGAGTTAAATATATTTTTGTAATTAAACTCAATAAGAGAAAGGTGTTGATCCCAACCACCATTAAAATCCATAGAAAAATATATAAATTTATCTTGTGGATTTTAAATTATTCTTTTAGGTTAAGCATCCATATTAGGTTTATATGTAGTTATAAAACTCAATTGGGTGTCAAGGGTTTACTAAAGTTGTCCAAAGAGCATTGAGGTGTACCTCATATCTCATTCAGATAGAATAGAATGTGGTACTCCATGCAACCATACCCCTTCCTTAATGTATATCATAGAACTCTGATCTAGGGTAAATGATTCTCAAATAGAGGTAAATTGTGGTGGCTCAGTAAGGTGATCGACTACAAACCATATAGTATTATTCCCATTAGGGGTTTTAGGGAGTCCATCAAAAAATCCATGGAAATTTTCTGTCATTTCCCTTCTTATATATGTAATGGATGGAACAACCTGTTATGATTATGTCTTTAAGCCTTGACATGATGGAATAAAAAGCACCGAGATACAAACTCAGTGATATATCTCATCATTCCATCCCATCAAAAATATTCATTAAATTATCTATATATCTTTGTACAACCATGATGAGTAAATATTACAAGAATAATGGGAATCCTCAAGAAGATCCTTATTGAAATCCATTATCATGGGAATATATACACAGTTCATGAAACATATCATTACACCCTAATCAATGATGAACTCATGAACATTTATAACCTTCTTTTTTAGATCTACATCTTCCTTATGTACCTCTTTAATCATCACTATGATATATTTTATAACATTCAATTGAGAAATATAAGAATTGTTTCACATCAATCTAGTTTTCTAGGTCTATCCTATGTAAATCTTGAAATTTTTTTATTTTCTGATCCGCATTATATACAATCTATGACTCATGAAATCAACCAACTAGTTTGATTTTAGTGTATCATAATATATTGAGAATTCATAATCGATAATCATCCCCAACAATCTTTTCTTGTGCAAGTTCAACTCCTTTTGGGTCATTATATACTTCAAAAATTTATTATTGGTATATATTTTACAATATTTAACACTAATAAAATGCCTAAGTATACATATATAATACATTACCACAGCTATCTCCAAATCATGAGTTGGGTAATTTGTTCATGAATCTTAAATTTTCGAATGAAATAGTTTATGACCAAGTTATTATTCTTTAGAACATATTCCCAATCCCTTTTTGAATACATCAGTTTATATTACAAACCCTTATCCACTATATAGTAATGTACTCACATGTGCACTGACTAATCTTCTATTGTGTTCCCTAATGTTTTCCTCACATTAAACATTCCAGAGGAAAATGAATCCCTTCCGAGTTAATTTTGTCAGAGGATTGGATAGTCATGATAAATTCTCTCCAAACCATTTATAATATCCATCTAAAGTAATAAAACTATAGATCACAATCGCCCAAGTTGGTCTAGGACAACATGAAATAGATTCCCAATTAGACCTATCTAGTGATATACAATCTATTTATAATATATGAACCCAAAATGAAATCATTTGTAAGTAAAATTTTCACTTTCATCATTTTTCATACAATTTCCCTTTTCAAAGGTTTATTAGAACAATTATCTAGTTTTATTATCTCTATTACTCTATCTTTTAATATTTTAAAATATCTTCTATAAAAAGAACACCAAAAACTAATCAACGTATTCTTGAAAGACTCTATTCAACAAGTCCAACAAGATATCAGAGGAATTAGTAAAAAAATGGAAGAAAATACTTATAGTGTTCATACAATCTATAGAATGCCTTTAGGAGTATATCCTCATTTTAGACCCTAAATCGATGACATCTAGAATGAATGTAAATCTTAGAAATGTAATGAAATTAGTGTAGTTGATCAAAAAATCATTAATATGGGGAATGTGATACTTTTCCTTAATTGTGTTATTTCTCAACTCACTATTTTCAATGTAGTGACACATTAATCCATCATTATTTCTTAAAAAACAATTAATTCAACCCAAAAAGACACACATGGAAGAATTGGTCAATTTTAATGGATTTATTTCAGTTATATTTTCAATACCTGCAACTCAACTAGGTACACTCTATAAAGAGTCATTGAAAATTTTATGGAACCAGATATGTATTCTATTGATAACTAAACATCTTATTTTATTGGAATTTATTGTAACACTTCTGGAAATTCATTAAAAAATAATCAAATAATAGATATATCATCATTGTTAAATTCTCTCCCTATGAATTTGAGACAAATTTCCATTTTTAATGGGAATTAAGACACATATACTAGATGTAATCTCCAAAATAACTCCATACTTATGGTGACATTTCATTTTTATCATAGGTTGGCATGGAATATCAAACATATCTACCAGTCCACTAAAATTGATGAGATATTAATAATGATAAATCTAATACATGACTATGATGACATCAATTTCAGAAAGATGATGTGTGTAGGGAAGTGCTGGAATTATATTTCCAAAAACATCATTCATAGATGAAAAATACACTTGGGATGCAATAATAATGCCATAATGGGATTTCTATACTAATTCCTCATCTAATTGTATTGGTATATTAAAAATAAAATTACAAATAATTTTGATATGAAAGACATGGTAAATAAAAAATTAAATAAGGCATTTTCAATTTTACAGTTGATTGAATGTGAACCTCTCACCAAATCATTGTCACACCCCTTATCAGACAAAGTGATCACATGATGTTTTTCCTTTTCCCATGACTAAGATGGTTTTTTACTTGAATCATCATTATTAACCACTTAATTTGGGAATTGGGTATTATAATTCCCATTCAATTTACATATGTATCACAGAACTGCGTGAGTATTATTCATTGTATATTTATCTTCATTCTCATTTTTAGTTAAAATTTTTCTATCAATATGATAATTATATTCCCGATGACCTTACCTTCCACAAAAAATCATTTATTTTGAGCATTAAAAAAATTAATCCTAGATTCCTCCAACATATAAAGTAAAAAAGTAGAGATTATCTTCTACTATCATTAATTTTTATATTTTCATTTCAACTAGATCATATTTTTCTTCTAAAAACACTAATATTGATATGCATATCCAAACACTATTTCAACATTTATTATAAAATACACAATATCTTCTTTGATACTAATGTATCTTCTGGATAATAACCTTTTCATACATGGATTTTATCCATTAATGAATTAGATAAAAATAATTTAAGGTTGTATGACAATACCGAATGCATACCTTTCAAGTATTGTAAAACTGGCATCATAGGTACCAATATATTCATCATCCATTTTCTCGAACTCTAGAAAATCCTACCACTTTTTATTATGAAGGACAAGATGAATTTAATTTTTGATGAATATGTTCTTCAACATGTCTCAATCCATGTATTCCATTCCATCATTTATCACATATTATTGATTAGATCCCCCCAATATTCCCTTTATCCTATTAAATAATAAATATCAAAAATTAATTTCTCATGTTATGAAAACTGTATAATAGAAAATATTTTTTAGTAGTACTGATCTATTGTTCAGTAACAAGGAGATTTGAGGACCTACTTAATGATGTTTGATGTTTTCACATGAAGGAGACAATAAAATACTATTCCCTCTATTGATCATTTTGATGTTCAGCATGATTCATAGATTTATAAGTTTGTTTGAGTATAACCATTAGGTTTTTCATTCGAGATCCCATTACATTTGGATTCTCCAAAAAATATTTGTTGTGTTTTCTTTCATAATTAGCATTAAAACCATTCCTTCAGGTTCCATCCTGTACCTGAAACCAAAAATTAAAGAGTTCAAAATAATTATCATAGTGGAAAACTATATAATCATTGAATCATTTCTAGGATTCCTAAATTATTATATATTATTTAAAATGTTACACCTTAGCTTTATCGTAGATTATTCATAACAAACTTATATTTATATCCTTAAAAATGGTTCATAGTGTCTTTTGAATTCCTAGAGCATATACCTAGGGAATGTCAAACCATGTGTGTAGCAAGCCTTTTTGTCATGGACTACTTCCTAATTGAGTCTAGCTCAATAAAGTGTATTCATGGTTTTTAACCATATATACATTCATTTCAAATCCAAATCCACTTATAGAGTCAAAACATGGATTTATTTCATGGAATCCAATCAAAAATCATTTACCAAATGTTTAGGAAGTTTTAGTATAATTTTCATCATCTGTAGACTTATCCTTATAAATTTCATTGGGATTATAACTAATATTTTATCATCATAGTTATATAATGATAATAAAATTTTTTATATGATTCCAACTATAGAGGCCCTCAATTTTCATAAATAGGCATTATAACACTTTTTCAGAATATTTAATACATTAATAAAAAAGAAACCCAAAGAATATATTAGTATGGTTCCATTTGAAACATGAAAATATAAAATTTTGTACATAATTGAGCTACATTATCTCTCACTAGGTTCTCCATGACATTAAAACTTGTTAGACACATAAAAAATAATACATATATTAATAACATGGGTAAAATATAACATGAAATGTCTATGCTCAAATACATAGAAAGTGTGAATAAGAGAGATATGTTAGAAAAATCATGAGAATAAGTGTATGAGAACATGATTATAACATTATTATATCATACCCTACATATAAAGATCATAATAAAGTGTAATTTCATAATTATTGGTAGTTTATAAAACATTAATCATAAGGTAATTAGGAGCATAATCCATTGAATCCAAACATTTGAATAAAACTTGTAATTATTGAAGAAACATAATATTATAAAATGATTTACATAGTAGTAAAGGATTAATTCAAATTTCATCTTAGTTTAATGGGTTCACTCTAAAAACCATCTTGGAAATTATGGATCACCCCCATGACCATCTTAGCAGTCACGGTTTACTCCCATGACTGTCTTAGAGGACAATGTAAATTACTAAAATGATTCCACTCCCCATTCTAGCCATGTCTATCTCAAGAGAGATTAATCATTTCCCAAATAATTTTAACGAGATAGAGGTCTCACAATAATCATAATATAATCATACATATTTTTCAAACAATATGATAAATAATTATTTCATAACACATGAAAAAATGGGTATCATAAACCTAAAATCATATCACAACCAAGGTAAAAGATAATTTTCATAATAATTACATCAAACCATAACAAATTAAAATAAAAATTTCTCCGAAACGCATAACCGATGAAAGATTCACAAAATTTAAAAAAAAATATTCGATAAAAACATAAACAATTTAGATATATAAAATAAATAGAACCCTTCAATATTATCACGAGAAAAGCCTACGTAAAAAAAATTAATGTCATCTTAGATGGAAAATAATTTTTATCTATATTTTAAAAATATTAAATGAATAAAATGTCATTTTTTCTTTGAAAACATATTTATAAAACATAAAACTTATTGAAAACTATTTTCATTGAAACGAACCTTGAAATAATATAAAACATGCATAAAAACATTCTGAAAAATATTTTCCTTGAATGTAACTTTGAAATTAAATTAAATAATATTTGTAAATAAAATTTTTAAAATGGTTATCCAAGAGAATTATCTACAATGTTCCTTTAAAATTATTTTAAAACAATTTTTTAAAATACAGTTTTAATAGAACTCATATTCCCATCCAAGAGAGAAATAATGTCCTATTTTATTAAAAAAATATTAATCATCTTTACATCCAATGAGTTGAAATTTATACCAATACATTAATATGGAATTAATAACTACATTAGAATTATGTTATATAAATTTATTCATAAATGAATGATAATATTTCATCAACATAAGCATAATAATATACCATCCTAATGATGATGTGATTATATCAATAAACTCTTAACACTTTTGTGACAATTAATCAAAATCCCCATGGAAGAATAAAATTAAAATAAGAATAAAACATCATGAAAATAGGGAGATTCATGATATAACGTGTCAGATTGATGTATATGTACCTCATTAAAGGATAAAAAGATCATACCAAAACATGTGTCTCAAAGAATGAAAATTGAGATGAAATTACATTATTGATTTGGTAGATTTCAAACAGTAAATACCCATGAAATATATATCAATTAATGGGAATTAAAATATATATAAATTTAAATATAGTAATAATAAAATAAATCCATCTGTAATACATAAACCACACAAAAGAAACTCGTGTTTATTTTGGAATATGTCTGACAAAAATAAAATTAAGACTATAAATCCCTTTACCTTATGTCTTAACTCCCACCATACATGTAAAAACCTCATATATAATAATTGTATGATTATTATAAATCTATTATAGAAACATATTCAACTTTACAATTCCATATATAATTTTTATTATTCATTTAATTTACCATATATTAATAATGCCATTTTTATTTTTCATTTAGAGTAATAACAAATCTGTTTTTCAATGTGTTTTAATTTGTAATATTTTGGTCACCTTGCTTATATAATTATTTAATCACACATATAATGATAAAAAAGATATAGATATAATATATATTATGTATATATTTATTTTTAATAACGTATAAAATATTTAAATATAAAATAAAATACACTATTAATGGAGACGGTAGGTCATATGTACACATGAATGTTGTTTCCATATTCTTGTAATATAGAATGAAATTAATGTAAATTATACACACATATATATATATATAATAATTAGAGTAGAATTATAATTTCATATATAAAACATATTTCTGTTAAACCCATTCTCAATACATTCTAGTTAAATCATGAATAAATCAAATCGCTTTTTATAAGGTGTTAGTCCAAACATACAAAAACAAAGTTAATGTATTCCCATAATATGTATTGTATGTAGATGTGTATTATATAATAATTAAAAAAATGAAATAATAAATAACATATTTATAAAATAAAAATAAAAATTCCATCATTATTACCATCTATGTTAGGTGGAAATTGAAGAATGAATGACATCAGTTCACGAGGTGTTACTACGTCATACACAAGAGCTATGATTGTGTATCCCATTTGACAGAAGTGTGTGTAGGTATAGGAAACAACCTTAAAAAATTAAAATCATAATATATTAGGTATTATTAGTTTATTATATAGTATTTATATAATATAAATTAATGGGGTTGAGAAATAAATAAAATAAAATTGCTTGTGTAAAGATGTTACCTTTTCTTTTGGTAACTCCTTTTGGTTTGCACTAAATGGATTACTTGGTTTAATTTCTACACAATCTGAGGCCTCTAAGATGAAGGATGAGAATTTTCAAGGATATTTATGATGGTTTAGGATGATATTAAATGATTTATATGTATGTAGAACTACGGGGTTGAGTTCTATATTCATAATGGAGGAGGAGTGGTATTCTTCTAAATATAAAAGGTTAAACCCTATTGAGATTTATCCATTATATCATGTGCCTCCAATAATAGTCAATTTTTTGGAAAAAAATTTTTATGGTAGAAATTATTCTCTAAAAATTCATTTGGAAGAGTTTAAATGTTATTTTCTTCATAATTTCATTTTCATCCACTATGTATACTCGTTTTTACTTAATCGTTGTAATTAATTTTAATCGCATTCAATACTATTTTTGTTCAATTTTTTTAATATAAATAGAAATTATTAAATATTCCAATTCAAAATATAGAATTGGTTTTGTCAAATTTTTTCCATTGAAGTGGAAGAAATTAATTTAAAATTATTCCCATAAATGGGATGATATAGATGGTTTTCAAAGTAAAAAAGTTCAAATGTTTGAAATGTTCTTTTATCTAATTTCAATGTAAAATTGTTTCCAATGAACAAAATTACATTCATATATTTATATTTTTTATTGTTAAACATTAAAACAATATTAAAATATATTTTATATATATAGATAAATTAAATGAAAAATCAATTTTTAATTATAATTCATTATTTTTCAGTATTCATCCAAAAATGAAATATTTATGAAAATTCTAAAAAATTCAACATATTATAATTTTGAAGATTTTAATTAAAAAATTGGAATTATTTTATAAAATTAAATTTTTAAATTTTTCTAAAATTAATTTTACTATTATTCATATATGGACAAAAAAAATATCAATTTGGAGAAAATTATATTTTTCAAAATATATTGAATTTACAAATAAATATATATTTTAATATTAATATGTTTTATCCATATAATATCATTTTATTTAAAATTTAAAAATTATTTATTAGAATTTATATTCCTATGATTAATGTATATATTATAATATTCTTTTCTAAGTAAATATAATAATAAAATGATGTTTCCTAGAAACTGAGAGTTATGTGTAGCGTAAGAGAAGTTGTTGTTGTGAGTAATGAAAGCATAACATGTTGTATCATATAATGAAAATTTTACTTGATGTATCATAAAATACAATACTTCAAAAAAAGATTCATAAAATAGTTCATAAAAACTTACGGTATAGCTTTATATTAATCATTACTTGTCAAACATCATTAATAGAAAACATGAACTATATAAAATTTTATTGACTATATATGGGATTATATGAATCCCTCTGGGTCTCAATTCCAATTATACACTACCTCATTAATCGTTATAAACAATTTAAAATCTTGAATGAAAAAAAATTAATGATTACTTCTAACTATAATACATTTAAAAAATAAAATACCATTTCATTCCAAAAAATCAAAAAAACAACAACTTAAACTATATCTTATCCATATTACCTTAAACTCCAATAAAACATTTTTTTAGTTTACAATATAACTAATGCCACACCATTTACACTTATTTGAGGACCAAAAAATATAATGATAAACTACCTCTCATTAGATGGAACAAATCTCCATTAGAACCTTTTACTCCTCAAAATAGACTGTACTGGTTAATTAAAAAATCATCTCAATAGATGGAGAAATCTATAGTAAATCCAAAACATATTCCTAGATGACCCCAAACTCTTGAATAACCATTCATTCGTTTATATGAATCTTTAAATTGTATATTAATTCATTAATCCATACCAGTTATATTTAAAATATTGAGATTCTATGAACCTAAATATAGAATATTCTAAAACACATACATAATATTCTTATCTTAATGGAATTATTAAGAAATCACATAATAATAATATTTTTGACTATGGGAACTATAAACATAATACATAAACAATATATACTAAATATATTAGTAATTCAAATACATCATCTTAAATAAAATATAAAATTATAATGAAATCTATAATTCATATAAAAACCATGAGAAATTGGGAATCCTAAAAATATGATTAGATCCAATTCTATGTTAATGGTAAAAATTACCAAGGAAAAATATAGAAGATATCAAACAATTAGAAAAATGTACAACACATGATAATTTTAGAAATGGAATTATTAATTGAAATGTATCATGATATCAAAAGAAGTAATCGTGAGACAAGATAAAATAATTTTTTATCATGGAATAAGATCTATAAAATAATAATTCTAAATTTATACTATATATTATCGGATAAGGATATGTATTCTTAAGAAAATAATAATGAAGAATAGTGATATATACTAAAAATATATTTTGTTATAACATATATAAAATCATAATTTATGTCAAGGATCTTTACCAAGACCATCAAAACAATGTTAACATTTCATACATTATGATGTCCATGAATATCATAGTAAATAAAGTTAACAATTTATTTTTTCTCATATAAAATAGTAAAAAATATAAATTTATCATTTTTATTCTTAACATAGTAATAATATCTGACTATATCATTTTCATGGATAAAATTATAAAAAAATTCAACTCAATCTGATACATGCATGACATTGTGAAAATATTTATCATTATAATTTTTAAACATAAGATACTGAAATCAACTGAAATAAATCTTTTTAATTAATTTAATAGATAAATATTTATATTCTAAATATTTAGTAGAAATATATATATATATATATATATATATATTAATCTTGAAAAAAATCCCAAAATTAATTAATTTTAGCCTAATTAACCCATTAATAGAAAATGTGTCGCATATAATAACCTATACATTTTATTATCTTATGAAATAAAGATTTATATCAATGTATCATACATTAAATAACGATTATAATGCATATGTTCATCACATGATATATAATTAATGAATATAAGTTCATATTATCGTGTTTTTGTAGTCAATTGAATTATATATCTATAGAGGTGATTACCAATCAATCAGAAGAATGAATTGTATGTTAGCTATGGTTGAAAATTATTTGAATCTTTAGATAGATATATTTGGGAAAAATTACTCATATATGGTGACAAATTTTTTTTGGAAACGTGAAAATCAATATAAAATTAAATGGATATGATTCTATCAAAACACTAAATGATTAATCCTTGTACTTTACACTTATGATGTCCACTATTATCTTCAATCAATGATTTATGAAGATTACAAGAAACAAGTAATGGAATATAATATTTTTATTGAATCTATAAATCTATCTGAATAACCCAATCCTAAGGATTGGATCCACTCACTATCTTGACATGACCGTATCTTTAAGGAGTAATGAATGTAGGAGAAAGAGAGCTTCAACTATTAGTTATAATTGGTGGAAAGGTTCCTCAGAAATGGTTAGATATCTAATTATATCCCCTTTATTTTTTATAGGTTTCATGAAGTTTTCAATTCCATCCTGGAATTTATATCAAGATTACTTTATTTTCATGTTAAATATTTTTATTATACTATTTATAATTTTTCCCAAATTCAATACCAAGTGTTTACTCATATGAATCATTTAATTGATGATAACCTAGTTTGAATGATAAATATTAACATAAAAATTAATGTTCTAACATAATAATTTAATTATATTATAAAAAAAATGAATGTAATTTTTATATATCACAATGAACATTTGTTACATTTAATAATAGATCACTTCTAATAACATATAGAATTAGTTTCATTGGATATTAGAAACAAAAGAAACCTATTTTACAAATAATCATCAATATCCCCAAAAACAAATCATCTCAAAATATACATTTTGAAACATTTTACAAATATTACTCTTATTAATTACAAAGGGAATTTAAAAATGAAAATGGTCTATCTCAAATGTGCAGTAAGTGGTGGGTATATGTGATTTCAATAAATGATCACAATTGATAATAATTATATAATATATGGATGGTTAAATAATTTTTATTTGTGAATATAATTTATGAAAATCATAATAAATAAAAAATATATTATAAGTATTTTTTAAGATAATAATCATTTTGGAATAAAATATGAAATCAGTAATGGGAGTGTGAAAAATTATCCAATAATCACAAGCCAATGAGCATTACATAGACTTATAGGACAAGCACCAACATAGGTAAACTATAAATTTATAAACATCGATCACTAATGTCTTGTCCATATATTGGGATGTGAAAGAGAGTTCCACAATATTATGAATGAACAACATTTTAAATATATCTAATTTTGTGATGTCCTTATAGAAAATTGTTACTATAGTTAACCACATTCAAATCCACAAACAAGTTTTGGAACTATGATAATTGAATTCATTTCAATAAAAAAATATGGAAATAGAAAATCGTATTCATGTCTATTAAAAACATTGTGAACCTTGATGATCACATTATTTTCTATCTAGAAAACCTTAAAATTATAATTGTAATAATTTTCGAGAAATTTTTTTTGAACATAACTAACTATAATCATTTCCAAATGGAAAATCATTATTACAAGATATATAAATCATTACCCAATGAGTTGGAAGACAATACATGAAAAATCAGTCACATTATGATGTTCTATACATATCATTGTCACATAAACATGACCACAAACATACTTAAATCATATAATAATTAACTCATGAGAAATAAAAAAGTATCATGATGTTTTCTATAAGACATGGTCATAATTCATACATTGAAATAACATGTACTTCTTATATACCTATTCATCATAATATGAGAAATAACCTAAATAAATATGTGAATAAGTGCTATGGAAATTTTCCAATGAAAATGCAATAAATTAATATAGAGGTTAATGAATCTAAAAAATATATTAGATTTAGGTTGGTATGTATTTAAAATCATTGTGTTTGATTAATTGGTATCCAAATGGAGGATAAATGTTATGGAGATGAGTAAATATTTTAAATAAACTAAATAGAATAAAATAAGTGATTTTTTAAGGATAAATAAAATATACATTCCTCCAATGAAAATATATTCATTTTAAGTATTGATTTTAATGATATATTGTAATAAAATCATTTTGGATTTTTTTATTTTTGATCTAAATCCTTTGAAAGAGATGACATGAAATGGATCTTTAAATACCCTGGAAAAAATTAATTATATACAAATATACAAAAGGGAAATTTTATGATAAATATAAAATTAAGGAATTTCATAATTTGATAATATTCTCACTGGACATAAATATTGATTTAAAAATTTTACATTGCAATCCAACTCGGTCAGAATTGATATATTCTATCTACTAGAATCACATGATTTTGTAACATATTCCTTCTAAATGATGGATTTAGGGACATGTCTTGTCACTAAAGAGTAAAAAAACAAGTATAATAAAATAGTGGAGGGATTTTGGGTTGGTATTCAAGAGAAAACAAATGATGAATGTTTTTTGAGTGGGTGTAAAATTAGTCATTTTATTACTGAAAATGTGGGACACTTCTTTAGAATCCAAATCTATGTAAAAGATTTTGATGGAATAAAAATGTAGTTATGTGAGATTATAATGGAAATGGCAGTGAAAACTATATCATTGATTCCCACTCTTAAAAAATATCCTCCAAAAGGGATTCACATTATATTAAAAGCATGAGATGTTTTAATATATATAATTTTAAAAATATTATATCTTTTTATCGTGCTTAATTATTTTCCAAATAAATTTTTTTGAATAAAATTTTATGAATACTCTCAATTCTTATCTAAAAATTTAATATTTAAAATTTGGACTCAATTTAACATAATTTTATTCTTTATTTGTGAAATTTAACTATAAATGAAAAAAATATCGTATTAACATTTATTACATTTAAAATGGAATTTTATACATTAATTATTTAGATTTATATTTTTAATCATCAAATAAGTGATAACGAAATTTATTTATTAAAATAAAACATAAATTTTAAATAAAAAATTTTATAATAATTGATATAATTTATTTGATTAAATAAAAATACACAATGTATATAAGTATTATTTTTATATTTTTCTTTTTAGTCATTAAATTTTTTACTTTTAAATTTTACCCTATTAATAATAAATACTTAATTAATGGTATATTCAATCTACCACTATTTTACACAATCTGATTATAGAAACTAAATAAATGCCCATGCCTAGAGAATTGTCCACATGACCTATCCCTCACCACACATAAGTAGAAACCACCCCACACCTGACGGTGTGGCTGTAAAATTGATCATTGAGTTATTTGTCAAAATATAATATATTTAATTAATTATTCCAACTAAAATATTAAAATTTTATCTTCTAAAAATATAATATATAATAAATTTTCTTCAAACAAATCATAAATCATTATATATGATTCATAAAATTTTTATTCATTATAATTTAGAAATTCTGTCATGGTTGTTGTTTACTTATTTATTCAAATAAATCAGATATATTTTTCAATCGATTGTTTAAAAAAAATTTAATAAGTAATTAATATAATTATAAACATACTATATTTTAAAAATGTTTCATTAAAATTATATATACTTTTAACACGTTTTAAATTTATATTTGATTATTAATATGTAAACTATTTTATGTCTACCACATTATTTAATTCTCACTATTTTATACTCAATTTATATATTAGAAACATGTTTATTCCATGGGTACATATTTACCAACTGCATATCAAATTAATATATATGAAAAAATGATATATCAGATGGATATATATTTATAAATATAAATATAATAACTCTATTATTTCATATATATAACCTCATAGGATTCAACAAATTAAATTTATATTATTCAGTTTTATCCCTCTCAAAATTCCAATTATATTTACAATTTTATTCCTAGAATATATTTAATTTGAGGTTTGGTCTTTATTAAAACACTCATGGCAGATGATTTCAAATTGATGGACTTATAATTTTTGATTTATTTAATTCCACTCATATCTTTATTAATGATCACTTTTATTGAAATATAATTATATTTAAATCTTAATCTTATATTGAAATATTTTATATCAATAATTAAAATTAGGGTTTCGTTCAGTTTGTTATTGTGTGTAAATCAACACATTGAGCATTGTAGTAGTTAAAAAGTGAAATATATTCTAAAATACAAGGCTTTTTTATAGACCTAATAAAATAAATTTTAACTGAAAATTTTATTACACTAATGAATATATATAAGGATATTTTTTTTCTTATTACATCCTTGGGAGAACACATTGGTTCCTTAAACTCATTATTTCACGATAGAACACTTACATAGTGGGACATCATGATTTTTCACTCTATATCTATATGGTTAATGATGAGAAATAATTATTCCACATGTTAAACATCATCTCCAAATTTCATACATTTTGATTTTAATAAATGATATGGATTTTTCAAGTACTTCCTCAAACATGATAAATATAAATCATAATGAACTAACGAGAGTTTTGGTGGATGATCCATATGATATAATATAATAAATACAATAATAGAAACCATTAATGGATTAACATGTATAGGATATAAATTTAACTTATTCATTAATCACATATCCACCTTCATTGAGGGTATTCATAGGAATACTTTATCACCACCATCAAACTCCATATCCAAATGATGATTTCCAACACACCACCTTCTACTACATAGATATGTCATCGAATGATTTTATTATTATAAATAATATCATTAAATAGGTCATCTACAAAAAAATTTACCACCTAATAATATCCTATTATATAATATATCAACCAAAATTCCCATATAATGCCACATTTGGTTCTATTTAAATGCTGGAGTATAAACAATTCTAAAAGTAGAACATATTCAAGGGGTGGTTTTGGTCCAAAATTCATAATAAATCCTTTTAGTTTGATATCAACATATCTTATAGTTTATGACAGATCCCTTAATATTATCTATTATTATTAGTATAATAAATAGTTATAAAGAAAAAATTTTTATCTACATATTAGTGATTGATTCGTCAAAATATAGAGTCAATACTCGGACCGTGATCAAATGCCAATGATTGTGGTACAGAATTCAATTTTTTTCCAACCTTTATAATTATCATGAGAAATTGATAAATAAATAAATACTATAGTATAGAAATTAATTTTTTAAACATTTTTAATGGATTATCTATAACCCAAATGTGATTATGGAAATTAAAACTCTTTAAAATACTAGTAATTGAATCCATGGTGATATTTATCAATTTTTAAAATTGTATTGGTAATATTTGGATCATCCTATTAATTTGTTGTCATTATTCATTAAATTTTTTGTAATAATAAATATAAAGTTAAATACGTTTAATATCCCTCTTCATGTTTTCCAATAATATGTTTTATGTAACACCTCTATTCATGTTTTTCCAAAGGATAATATAAAAAAAATCTATTCAAATAATCTAGAATAACTATTTATCATCTAGAATAGATGGAACACATATTTATGTCCCAAATGTTATAAATTATTTAATTTTAAGGTTGAGCTCTAAAAAAATTCTTACATTATTCTGTAACTCTATATCATTCTTATGCACCTTATTGATTATCACGTAGATGAACGATTGCACAATAATTTTCCAAAACATTTAATTTTACTCTTCTATAATGAAAGTGGGTCAATCCTTTTAAAATTATTTTAGTTTTGGATCTCTTTCAATTTTCATCATTTATAAGGTATAATGATCATTAATTGATATATCATTGGTAAACTTGTTTTAATCCCAAGGTTGTAATGAATTGAGTAGTATTAGTCTTGTGTCAACCCCAACTGTCACCTTTACTTCATGTTGCATACATTTTTTGTGAAGATATACCTGTATATATTATAATTTTTATATCTACAACTATTTATTAAACTGAAATATTACATTGATATTATTAATTTAAAAGTTATTGGATCCTCTAGTGCATGTGTTGAGTAATTTTACACAAGGTTCTTAATTGACATGCTGAATAGATATCACATTACATTTTCTTCATAATGGAACAAAATAAAATATTTTTTAAAATTTTGTTAAATGTTTAAAATCATTCATTATTGTAGATTATATATATAATAAATTAATTTACCATACGTTTATAAGTTATATAAATCTATTTTTACATTTATATTTCTAGAGAAACATCAATCCATTCCACATTAATATGGATAATGGTGTTTGAAATCATCAGAAATTTCTCCCAAAACATCGATAAAATCCAATATATGAAATAATATAACATATCTGTATCATAGTGGTTGCTCTAGTACATTTATAAAAAACCAATATATTTAAATAATAAATAGATATATCTTCACATGAGATTATATGGACTAAAAAGGATAGTTTTTATAAGAAAAAATTACACATATGAATTTTTTATATATATTCTTTCTATGAATGGCCTTTACGTGAATCCTTATAACCGCTTAATTTACATCAATTATATAATAGTATATATGAATATTATAAATAAATATATCTATATATTATGTTATTATAGAAAAATTTATTTGTCGAATAATTAATGATAATATGGGAATATATAATTCCTAAAGAAATAAGTATGATTTCATATTGTCCATGTCTAGTATGAAAACCTTTATATTTTATGTCTTCTCTATTCACCAATTAGTGATGCTATTGATATCACATATCCGAAGTTTATAATTATTAAACCACTATATATTGATCAAGTAAATCATTAATATGTGAGAGAGGATGCATGATCATGATCATGGTTTTATTATTTTCGTGATATTCAATGTAAAGATGTATTTACCTATCAATATTCATAATATAAATAATTGATAAACCCAATGAGTATATTTTAGGAACATCAAATCCACATCTATATTCTTTGGATGTTTTACTTCAATTTTTCCAATTCAATGGGGTCCATTTTATATGTCTCATTTGGTATTGTCCTAGACCCATGTATGTGTTCAATATAAAACTCAACATTATTTTCATAAATGAATTTGGGATCTATGATTATACAATTAAAATATAATATGATATATTAATTGTGATAAAATATACTAGTTATATTTATCGGATTCATAATGATAATGGATTATTTTATAAATACAAATGGAATCACTCGGAGTTCATAGTTTCTACATCTAGTGTGGAATATATTACTAGGTATATCATCCCAAAATCAAGTTAATTATTGGTAAATAGGTCAATTATAAAACTTATATAATGATTAATCTCTTCTATTTTAGTAAAAATAATCATTAATATAAGTTTTATGATACATATTCCTTATTGTAATATAATTGTGTTCATGATAATCAATGGAAATATGCATTGGTCATTCTATCTTCTTGATAATGTATATTAATGCGCCATATGGTGATCTAATTATAACCCAATCTTCGGTGGATCTTAAAGAAGACCATAGATCCTAGAAGATGGTAAAGGATATCATCTATTTGAGAGATTGGATAATAGTTCATGACTGTAATCTAGTTAAACCGTTTGTAATCCACTCATAGATATAAAGTTCCATCTGCCTTCTCATTGAAAAGCACAGTTTAACCCGTAGTGGATGTATTCGGCCATATTTATCCATTTCCCTCAATGTCCTCTATCATCCAATTAAGATTATGAAACTCATTATGTGTCACCCTATACGGTGGAATGGACACTAGACCTACTCCTGGAACTATATTGATCGTAAACTCTACCTCTCTCTTAGTAGTTAAACCAGAAAAGTCGTTAAAAAAGCCATCCATGAAACGATCCATTTCTATGGAGAAATAAATTTTAAGGAAGAAATGATCCTCCTTGAAGTGATTGGAAATTTGAGTGGCCACTCTACATAGACCATTATTCTTTGGTCCAGCTCTACTAGCTTTGACATCCGACTATGCCTTCTATGGATAACTACTACCCTCTAGTTATGTATACGATACAATACAATGATAACAGTCTACAAAAGCGTGATAGTGGACTAAACAGTTTATTATGAGAATTAAATTGATGCCTATAAAATTTAGAATGAAGATGTTCTATAAAAAATCGTAAATTACTTCCATGTGGGGACATTCCCTATACTAGCGTATTCCCTCAGGTTATACACCTATCAATGTATCATGGGTCCTTACACCATAGTGATATTCTTTCAATAGACCGATAATCTCCATGATAAAGACAAAAATAAAAGAGTTTAAATATCCTATATCAAAGAAATTAGAAATTATAATATAGGATACTAAAATAGTACCTCTTACTGTTGAGGGTCCTACAACCAGATCCTTGTGTATCAGCTGCAATTCATGCAACTAACCTTATCCATGAACCTATTATTTAGTTGGACTAGTATGATCATGACTGTTCTTATGGTGCTTTTGGTTATCAAGGGTTTTGCTACCATGGTCATGACCTCCTCCTCAGCCAGAACTGTTGGTGATACTATAACATTCTTCCTAAAGTTGGTTCAATGAACTCAATCCTGAAGGTAGAGCTGGTGTGTATCTTTACCCGCTCAAAGCTAGTGGAAAGGACCTATATAAACATGCATGATTCTATATATGTCTGCAATCCCATCACTCTTATGGGTCTCTATCACACAGAGTCATCAACATACCAAAACTTCCAAACTAATGACACACCAAAGAGCTATCAAATTGGGTACTCTAGTTTTCACTTCCCTGAATTGAAACCTCAGCAGAATATATCCCTCAACCAGAAGAACAATGGGACTACCACAACAAAGATCCATTGAAACATATACTATATCCATCCCACATGATGTGATCAGTGATAAGAGCCTAATAAAATATTTCAAAAATTGCTGGATGGATAAATACATTTACCGTCCTACAGATGGCATAATATATCTCATCCTCTATGTGTCTTGCACACAAATTTTCATCATGGGATTGAAGTTGTGAAAATCATTATAACTATGTAAAACAGGATTAATATTCCTTAACAGATATAAAAAACTTCTAAAGATGCATGAAATCATTGGATCTATTAGCTCTCAGTATCTAAGGAATGAAATGATCCTATAAATTTGAATTGGAGTAAGACCATATCATGCCTTGATGGTGATCATCCTAGGTATTCACATCCCACAATCACTAGGCGGAATCCTAAAACATGTATATATTAAGATTGACCCTTTTTATGTACGTTATTATAGATGTTAAAAGATAGATAGTGTGGCTTCATTCCAAGACTCCAAATCATGATGATCTCCATCCCCTAATAAAGTATTATGATGCTGTTAATGGAACTGACACGTTATATCATCCATCATAGTTACAACTCATGGTGCCCCATGCATAGAATTCATAAATCATAGGAGACAATCACAAACATATAAATTAGTACCCAAATTAATTACAACAGGGGTTTCATCAAGTGGCACTCTTGGAGTTAGAAATGGCAGCTCAGGTCCCACCATGTATGGAGCATGGTCATCTCCCCCCTCTTGGCATACGATATGAGGATGTCATGATGGAATTGGTCTACTATTTCCTAGAACACACCACATAAAAATCATATGTAGACTGATTGCGTCACTAGAAGGAGCTAAATGCTGGATAACTCAATACCAATGGTATGCTACCCAAGCATCCCTCTTAGACAGATTGGTATTGGAATGGTCTCAAGTATATGTATAATTTCATTTAACATTGAATCACCAGGTTCACTCCTTAACCATTCATAAACATGACATAGCAGGATAAGGATGTGCAACACATTCATTTTAGATCTCTTTATTTACTTTATAATGAATAGTCATTCCTGCTGAATGAGTGCCCATTAATCTGTAACAAGAAATAAAATCCATTTAATTATATCATAATGGATCGACTTGGTAAATTACTCATCCCAGCCTATGAGGGCCAATATAAACTCATGAATTGAGACATGTATTCGTCAATCTTAACCAATAATTATACAAGCACACGAAAACTATCAACTTGTCACTCAATAATCAAATGCATATTTAGCAATGCAAGTTAGTGAAATGAACCTATATGGAATGTTAATATTCATGAAATTATAAATCTATATGGCTATAATGATACATGTAACAATTCTCCTTTCCATAATTTCATCGGTACATGATTAAAGGAAATCATCAATCAGAGTAAAAATTTCAATAACTCCATAGAAAATGTGCATTAAAAAATAGGTAAATGATATATACTATAATATTCAAAATAAAAAACATATCAATCATTTAGGAAAATTGTGTTTTACCCAAAATATGGGTTCGCGACACCCAATCATGACTTATGGCTAAATCCCAAGCATTCCTAATCTTATGACTAATGTCCCCAAATAGTAATGAATGTTAGTGAAATGAATTTATATGGCATTACAATATACATGAAATTATAATTCTAGGTGGCTATAATGATCCATGTGACAATTCTGCTTTCCCTCATACAATCAGGCCATGGTTTAAGGATATACTCAATCAGAGTAAAAATTCATAAAATCTACACAACAACAACATTACCAAAAAGTGAAATGATATAAAGTATAACATGATAAATCATAATCATAAATTTGTTTTCGGAATAATGTATTTTACCCCGAATATTGGATCATGACACCCAATTACGACTTATGACCAAGTCCCAAGCATTCCTAATATCTAGACTAATGTCCTCAATGTGTAAAAAAAGAAAAGTCAAGAAACCCCTCTAATACAACTTTGTGACATCTTGGACTCAGATTCCACTTAATGGGTGCCCTGAGCCTGGTCAGGAAAATGGCCTCAAGTAAATCTCCCTGAATTCTAGAGCCTTTCAACTAGAAGAGATGTCCTAGGGTGTGTCTGTGAAGATACTATGCCTTAATTACCGAAGTGTAGCATAGTGGATGAAAATAAAAGTAGTAAATAAAGAAATCTATTTATATATATATAAACTGATGTCATGGAAAAAATATATACGAAAATAATAATATTCAACAACAGATGATGATATGTAATGTAATAGAGAACTGAAAAACTAGGATACAAGATAGTAGGCATAACATATTCCATAACTGTATAAAGGAAATAAAAACATATCACAGGAATCCAGTTCATTGACTCGATCATCTTCTATTAAGATCCAACCTAAACAACAAGTAATAAAGTGTCCAAAGTTGAGTGCTTCCCATTATCAACACATTTAGTCATGTAATTTACTATAAGATCCAAAGGGTGCCAGAAGAGGCTATGAGACAAATATCACTGGGTCACCACCAATGGTGTATATAACAGGGCCTTCTGAATCTTTCCCTGGTTACAAGGTTCATGAAGTGGCATCCATCCATTGATTAATTCGACAGATGCATATTTGGGTCCTTGGGAATACTGGATAGAGAAACGGTGGGATTTCTTGACTCCAAACACATTCTAATTCGCATTGCATCGGAGGAGGATCTGGTGGAGGCATAGTCCATAGCTCCACGTAGCTATAATAGCTTTTGTTTCTACCTCTTACGATGGTCATACGATTTATACATGAAGAGCGAATCTTCTACAATGGCAATTTGGGTTAGTTTCCCAGAACAACCCTTGCTGTTTCAAAATCCTGTGATTTTGAGAATGTTAGGAAACCTTGTCGGTAGATTTCTGTGTGCAGATTCTATAACCAAAGCTCTCTGTCACCTGGTTTAACCCCAGATATGTGTGGAAATAGATGTCTCCAAAACTCGTCCCATGTTCGTGAGGATTACAGTGGAGGAAGAGTTTCGTCACAAGCAACCAGTGGTCTATGAGTCATGTTTCGACTTCTGCTCCTTCTATAAAAAACTGGGGCACCATGTGGAAGTCTGCAGATGCGGGAGGAAGGTTTTCCATACTCAAAAGGATGCATGTTCAGGTGACAACAGCAAGGGGTCGGGATGTGGTGAGTGTCTATCTGGCCAGAATCAATTAGCGGCCCCAATTGGCAATAAGAAGGTGCATAGTGGGTCATAGGGGGGCAACCCATTGGCGGCTGAGGTAATCCAATGCTTGCAGAAGGACCTGATGGTTCCTAAGTATGATTCTTCAAAGAAGGAGGGCTCCGATGAGATGCTGGCATGGATTGAAAGAGGGGATGTGTTATGTGACATTGGCATTTGTCTGGATGTTGATACAGTGACAGAAATTGAGGTAGGTTCAACGACTCCCTTGATTTCTTCTTATGCAGAGGCACTACATGCTGGAAGTGGTTAAAGTGAAAGAGGTAGATCTCAAATGACTGGAAGAGAGGGAGAGTTTTTAGGTGGCAAGGGATAGGAGAAGGACATAGGCGGTGGACTACCAATTCATTGTAGCCAATGGAGGGAGGTTCCAGGTATTAAGTTGGGTAATCTTTTTGAAGGGTTGGTGACTGAAGATCAGGTTAAGGACTTAGATGCATCTCAGACTGATGAGTAGGGGGCGTCCAACGATGAGTTTGCTGAGTTTTCTCTAGGATATTCTTCTGATGACCTTCATGATAGAGGGTCTCCCAGCCCAAGGAGGAGAAAATGCATGAAGGGGAAAAGGCAAAAAGACTATTCATACTTACCTCTCCCAATGAAAACAAGGTCCGCCAAAAAGTCAATGGAAAGGATGATTGCAGGTGACTCTAAAACATCTGGTGGCCATGATGAGCTCTCGGATCACAGTGATGCAGCCCTTCAACTGTGGGAATTAGGTGAGGCCCAAGACCAATCCTTTTAGATTCTTATAGATTTGGATGAAGAGATAGTGGAGTGTGTTTTGTTGATTAATTCCTCTAATGAAGAAGGTAACAATATGATGGGAAGGTTTCATAAAGTAGCAACCACTAAAGAGAAGAGTGCATGGATTGACAAGCAAGACCTTATATTGATAAGGGGATACAATGAAGGGAAGATTAATCAAGAGGAGTACATGTAAGCTTGGGACAAGATGGTGCCTCAATTTGAAGACTTATTAGAGGGTGTTCCAGACACACGGGTATCCTCTATCTCTTGGAAACATCTTAGGGATAATTCGTCTAACAGGCTCAAATTTCATTTCAGTGGTTCTGAAACATCTCTTTATGCTTGAACTGGGCGGTTTCTCACTTTTACCATAAAAGTGTTTTTGAAAATATAAAAGCTACATTGGATGTATACTTAGTGGGTTGCGATATCAGTAATAACTATTGCCTTGTATGGGGTAAGAGATTATTCCAAGGAGAATTTTACATGTCATTCCACAACGAGGTACCTACTGAGTCGATGAAGTTAATCCAAGGTAAAATGTGTTAAGAAAAGATCATGCCCGAATGAATTTAACAGTGGAACCTATATTTCAATGCTAGATCCATGGAGTGTATCTAATGCATCCTATATCCAAGGACTTTATGAAATGAAATCTATAGTAATACATGTTGGATCCTATGGTGTTATACCTGGAATCCAACAATAAGATATTGTTTGGGTTCTATGTGGGTCTAAACTAAGAATGTGGTCTTGTTGAATCTGAATGGGCTTCACAATGGCTCAAGGAATTCTCAAATAAAAATCCAACGTGATCTCAAGTTAATACATTCTTATTTTATAGTGGAGACATATAATAATTCAATTGGTTCAACCATTTCCTTCCATTAGTGTGAATAACACATGTAACATGAAACCCTTTAATCAATTCATCATTAATCAACAAATCCATTTGGTTCAATCTATTCTTTTGATTTTGCTGACAGGGACAAGTAGAATGAAAACATTGTTAAATCCATTTAAGGAATATTAAAAAATTATGCTTCACTCCACTACCTTCTTTCAATATTGAATGGTGTTCTACTTATGTAAAACCTATATTAAATTTCAATTAATAATGCCAAGTCATATACTAGTATACTTGCCAATCAACATTTCACATTTAATTGTGTAATTGAGGCACTTACCTTCTGTGGGTCAAGTGGTAAGAATTTAGGGTTATTTCTATTGTGAAATTCACTATATAAATATTCCATTTAATATATAAATCATATCCTTAGAGCGGTAAAACAAAGTCACACCCGAAAAGTGGCGCAAACCTGTCAAAACATTAAGAACATATGTATGGAACAACCATCAACAGGGGGTGGATTTATTTGTGGGTGTTACCACTAATAACTAATCAAAAATTTGGAATGATCATAACCATATGGTTATAAACATTATAATACTTGAATATATATTTATTATATGACACCCAATGAAATCGGTGGGCCCCACATGTATATTCAAAATTTGATGAACATTAGGGATTAATTATAAACCACACACTACATGATTGTATGACTCTCCTCCTCTGATATCACCCGTTGATTTTCCATGTAACTTTTTAAATCTATGAAAATTTGAAAATTATTAAACTGGGATAACTAGGTCTAGAAAAAAAAGCGGATGTGTGGCACAAATGATCTTGAAAACTTACCATTGCGCATCCAAAATGGTGAACAGAATCTCGATCAGTTTTCAGATGAATGATATCTCTTGATCCCATGATTATGTCGTCTAAAATATTTAAATGGGTGAAAATCGAGGAAAATCCATATATATCCTGAGTTAGGGAATAATTAATATCAAATTAGATCATTAAGGGTAATTTTAACATTATACCAAGAAATTGGCCAGCGTACAGTTTTTCTACATGGATAGAAAACTTCTATGAAAACCATGAATGATTTTTTGGGTAGATGGAAATTTTTCATGGTTAGGCCATATGACTAACTGAAAACGATGTGAGGGGCACATTCATAAGAAATTCAATCTGAACGGGTTAGAGAAACCATGAACAAATAGTGAAACTTGTGATTATTTCCCAAATGGTGTTTTTCCATGCTCCATAAAACCCCATAACACCCTCAAAACCTTTTAAAACTCATTAAAAATCCATAAAAGGACCTAAGTAATGATTTAGACATATATTTAAAGGGTCTATGCCTGATTGATAAATTAGTTTCAAACAATAACATACACAAAATATATCTTCCTATATTATGAAAGGAATTATAAAAATATGGTGAGATCAGATGATCAACATGGGAAAAAAGGTAGTTATGAAAAGATAAACTTGATCCAAATGGTATTCTAACATGATCCTAACATTATAATATCATAACATCCACATCAATGGTCATAATTATTAAAAGTTGAATAATGAGTAGCAGATCCTATAGAATTAATCTTAATATAATCATGATCATAATCTTGGAAATCTCAACATATAAGTAAGACATGGAATTATGGAATACAAATAATCATGGATCTTCAAATCCTATAAGTCATGATACATTGATCGACCTTATCAAAGAACAAAATGGGGACTACACCCACAATAGATAACACACCATCATCCCCAATCACAGTCCTTTCATTGGAAGGGATTATGTTCCCCCATATTCTAATATTGGGTTGTGTTTCCCCATATTTCTATAGTAGATTGGGTTTCCCCCACCATCATAGAGAGGATCGGGTTTACCATAATTCCATAGTGGATCCAATCCATAAACATGAGTTCCATCATTATCTCATGAAATATAAATTTTAACCCAATGAGTTAGAGAGAGATATAGGTCCAACTAATCTCATAAGGAAATCATGCAAACATGTGAAACAATATCATAAAAATCAAATCATAACCCATGAAATCAAATGGGTATCATATACATGTAATCATATCATAACATATTGAAAAAGAGACATGTTTCATAATTATTTAATCAAAATAATAAATCTTGAATATAATTAGGATTCATAAACATATAACTCATTAAGAAGATATGTGTTTCATAAACATGAAACCTATAGAAGTGAAAAATGTTTTATAAAAATCATTCCATAAAAACATAAACCATTTATAGAAAATAATATGAATATAAACCATAAATAATTTCTCAATAAAGGAATGCATAGAAAAAAAAGATGTTAACTTATATGGGACATAATTTAGAAATATTTTATATACATATTTATTGAGAAAAAAATAATTTCTTCATTGAAATTTTTTTATTATAACATAAAACCATTTGAAATAAATATTCACTGAAAATAAACTTGAAAACATATAATGAAATCGTGAAAACAATTTTAAACCCATTTCATTAAATAAACTATGAAAAAATATAATTTAATCTTGAAATAATTGGAAAAACCTTTTCATGATTTTTTTTAAAACATATAAAAAAATCTAAAAAATAATTGAAATAATTTTCATTGTAATTACGAATTTGAAAACCTATAAATAAAGCATTGAAATAATTAAAAATATGTTTTAATAATAAATGTTTTTTAAATATTTTTTTATTGAAGAAAACATTAAAATCAAAAAATTTCTATAATGTTATAAAAAATGTCATTAAAAATTTCCTTGTATACATAAAATGCAATCTTCATTGAAATGATGACCATGCCGATGCGTAAATCCATTCATGCCAAACATTTTTTTTACTATTTAAATTTTTAATAATAATTCATCAATTGGTGAAAAAAATGAACATTACTTTTATTTTTTTTTAATCTAAAACATCGGTAAAAATTTCATTTAGACATCATAGGATCATATTAATACAATTATGAAAACATTTATATAAAAAAAATTTAAAGGACATTAATTTCTGACTGAAAGGAGAAACAAAAGAAGACTTTTATAATAACATCTTCATGATTATTTCAAGTACCATGGATTGAAATAATTGTACCATTACATGAATATAACATTAATAAAAATAGGATATTAAATTAATGACAATATTTAAGTGATGAATTATAATATCTTCTCAATCAAAGCAAGATTGATAAGAATCCTGATAAATGATGAGATTGTAGCAAACAACTCTTACCACTTTGGATACATTAAATAATAATAATGATTAGATAACAACAATACATCAAGCATAAAATATCACTAATATAAATATATTCATTATATAAAATTTAAAAGGGATTTTTTTACACCTCGTATAAGATTATTGTTGCATAACTTGGAATGTGTCTCAATGATGGGAGATTAAGACAAAATTACATTACAAATTTGGTATCATTTAAATCATAAAACACATGAAATAATTTTCAAAAAAAAATTATTTAGATACCTATATATTAAATTAAAATACTTATTGAATACATACATGGGTGGTATACACACAACATCTATGAAATTGGAGGTCAGTATGGACAATGTCTCTTTGAAAATAAATGTGTGCCGAGAATATCATTACTAATTAAGTAACATTATAATTTTTTCCACATAAAATAATAACATCATTTAATAATTTTAATATCATTATATAAAATAATATTAATGATATAACATGTTACAGAGAATTTTATACACCACACAAAATAATCATGTGGTGAATACACATATATCTCATGGAAATAAAATGTGTGTTGAAATTCCTTAACCTTAATTATTGAATCTCATCATAATTATTAACAAAATATTTGTAATAAATATAATTTTATTATAAAATTTTTAAATATCTATATTCATAAATATTATACCATATATGATTTTAATATGATGTTATATTAATAGTTTATTAAAAACGTAATGTTAATGTTACATTTGAGGTAATAATGGTTTTGTTTTTCTGCTGTGTTTGGATTTGTTATATTTTTCATTCATTATCGTTATATCCCGATATAAATGATTTAAATTATGATATAAATATCATATATATTTTCTAGATAATTATTTTTAGTAAACTATATTACATACAAATATTAAATAAAATACAACATTCATGGATACAGTAGGTCATGTGTATGCATGGATGATGTATCAATTTTACAATTGTATTGAAATTAAGTGAGTAAATGATATCTATGTCTATATATAATATAATTCCATTATAATTATTATTTCACATATATCATATATGTTTACTAAAATAATTTGCATACATTATATATAAATTTTGAATGAATCACATAGCCTTGAGGAGGTAGTATTTCAGACATCGAGAACCGAAGTTATCGTTTTTACATAAAAATGGATGCATAATGCTATGATTCATATAATAATTATAGAATAGTAAAGAAATAATAAATATCAAAAATATCATATAATGGCATATTTTCCAACATAATTCATAATCATGAGATATGGTCATGTAAAAAAAGGGATAACAATGTTTTTTGAGGAAGTAGTTCACCATAGATAATAATGGTAAGTTCATTACCCATTAGATGGATGTGTATTAAAGTGTCAATATATGCCATATAGAAATCTATCATTATTTTAAGTAAAATTATAATATTATATATTCATGAAATTATATATTTTTTTGGGGTATATAATGTCAAAAAAACAAAGGAGTTTGAGGAATAATGCTACCTCTTCTTTGGGTAACTCTTCCTAGTTTGCACAGAAGATATTCATTCAATTGATTTATTCCCAAATATAGTCTTAAAATATGAAGGGATAAATTTTGATAGATTATTTTAGCTGATTTTTCAATAGAATGTGGTCTTGAGAGGTGTGAATATGTTGGAGGGTTGAGTGCCTTTTTATAGAGGAAGAGTGGTATTCTTGTACATTTTTGAAATGGGAATTCCACGCATGTTTTTCTCATGTCATGTGTATAAAATAAAATACTATGTTCTAGAAAATTTATTACAGGATATAAATATTTTAAACCATTGGATTTTATAAATATTTACAGCTCATTTTGGACATTAGTTTTAATGTTAATTTAGATTTTAATATTAATTTTTCCTTAATTATTGTAAATAATTTTTATTGCATTCACTAATATTTTTAGTAAATTTTTGTTACCTATTTAGAAATTATTAATTACGTTTATTCAAAATATGTAATTTATTTTTAAAATTTCTAATCACATAAGTAGAATAAATAAATTAATATTTATTTCCTTAGATGGGATGTCAAAATGGGTTTCTAAAATATAGTGTTCGAAAGACTGGTATGTTTTTATATCTAATTTCTATGATAAAGTGACTTTAATGAACTAAATTAGATTAGTTGATGTATTATTGATCTAATTAAACTTTAAAAATAATAAAAAATATATTAACCATATAATTAATTTTTACAAATTTTTTTTTCTGAAATAAAATACTTTTTTTTCATTATTCATCACAGAAAAACCACACATATTAATACCACATATTCTCCCTAAGATAATTTTTAGGTTCTTATTTCAAAAATTAAGTTTATTTTTACATATATAATTTATAAAATCTCCAAAAATTTTATTTATAATAAGTACACTATTAAAATTCGTTAAAATCACTTTTAAGATAAATACATTTATATTGAAAATATTTAATTTTTTAATATCTTATACCAATAAAACCAGCTGGATGAGTATTAAGAAACATGATTAAATAGATAAAATTTAAATTATATTACAAATAATAATTAAATGTAATTTTATTTATTAATAGATAGAAAATATTATTTGTACATAGAAAAATATTTTTCTTAGAAAAGTAATTTTTTAAATAACAAATAGCTATTACATTAAACTATTGTAATTGATAAACAAAATAATAATTATAAACACAAATGTAAATCATATTTTCCCAAATGAGTTAATATTATTCATATCTTCCAAACGAATAGCTAAGTGGTTGCTATAATAATATTATTATTATCAAATTTATAGTATATTATAATTTAGTAAATACCGAGCCTTGCTTGTAACACAAGATATCGAATGAAATAAGAATAGAATGTAACCCATGATGAATATTGTGTTCTGTATACCATAATATAATATGTGTGTTTCATTTAATGCAATATTAACTTGGTGTTGTTTGAAACTAAAGACACATATAGATCTTCCATAAAACAAAATATATATTTAGAGGTATGTGAAATGGAAATTGTGAAATGATTAAATTAATTTCATGAAATCTCAAATTCATATTTTGTTACATACTACCCACCATAAAATAAATTTATACATTGAAATTAATCTATTTTTTAACGGTTTAATTCAAACGAGTTCCTATTATAGAAACCAAAATCATAAAAATAAATATTAAAAATTCATTTAAAAATGAAAACTTAGAAGCATAACGATTATCTAGAGTAGTAAAAAACTAGCATTCAACATAGTGTAACATTGGTAGAAAGTGAAAATATCGAATTGGGGAAAATGCATAAATATTTATAAGGAGTGCATCAGGTAATCAATTTTATCCTTTTGAATTATTAATTGAAATTTAAGGGCATCTATATCATAAATCATTGGTATTTTAAAAGTCCATAGATTCAACAAAAATAAATGAATTAATACATTATATTATTTATATATTATTTTTATAAAATTGATTAATAATCATTAAACGATATACTATCATTATTTCTGGAAAACCTCTCCCATTTTTGTTTCATGATCAATTTCCACCTAAGACAATTCTCCAAAATGAAGTTGAATTGTATTCAATTCCTATGGCACTAAAAGATATTGTGCTATATGATAAGACATCAGATCATTCATCAGTTACCATTAACAAACTGATGTAAGAATTGGTTATCCTATACATAAATCCACATTTACTGAGATGACACGTTAATCTCCCAAACCACTTCTAAAAATGAACTGAATGTTTCATCAAATGGTTAATCTGATAACCATTCTATAATAAGAAAATCAAAAAAATTAGAATGTAAGACATGAAATTATCTTATCATTGACCCTCCATATATTACAAATTATCTATTTTTTCACATTCGAAGAATGTTAATATCCTTATCATACATACTATAGAAACATGTTAATAATCTTAATTACCATTACACCTTTCTAAAAACCAAAATTAATTTTATTCCAAATATTACTAGATATATTCATTTAATCTAATAAGTTTTAAACCTCATCCGTTATAACGTAAACAACTTATTCATAAAATACATAATCAATTAAAATATATTTGATACTATCCTATTTACATTATCAAAATCAAGCATCTCATTATCCAATATAAACACACATTTCTCTATATCATAACACATTAAGGGTTATCTTCTCTCAAGAAAATTATCCAATATCCATTAAATAAATTTTCTATGTCATTATCACAATTCAAAATATCCTTTTAAATCCTTAATGATTATATTATACTAAAATAATTATATATTTCATGATTCTTATTATAAACTCATTTAATTACAAAACAAAAATACTTCATTCATCAATCTTTATTCTTAAATAATTTACTAATATTTTTAATATTATTTTACAATACCCCATTAAATAAAAGTAAATAAAAACATGAATTAAAATTTATCAATTTCAATTTAATAATGAATTTCAACAATATTTTTACAATAACACATACCTTTCATATGTCGTTTGTGGTATCTTCATCATTATTTGAAAATGAAGTATTTATACCACCATGGTGATTATATTCATTAAACATCCACTTAGGCCATCTATTTTCAATATTTACATTCGAAATTGAAATAATTTAGAAATGGATAGTACCATAGGGAGGCCAATATTCACATCTATTGCATTAAATCATCAATTTATTTTAACTTTGCGGATACAATCCTAGGGTGTTACTATTTCGTAGTCACAACATTTTCATATTCCATTAATAAAATATGTTTTTTGCTTCTTCACACAATCGCTACATTTAAAAAAATTAATTTATTATCCTTCTTGTCCTTCATTACACAGACTCTCTAAGAAATTCTTCCTTCTCTTATTTGTTGAGTTTGAAGGTTGGTTGAGGTTCTAGTTGTTAATGATGATCTCTGAGAACTAATTCGGCATGATTACAAATTCATTCACTTTAGTGATCATCCCATTTAAATTTTCATCATTAATTTTCCTATCACATTCATCAGTAATCCAGTTTTTTATATATTCATCAATTTATATTTAACAGAATCTATAGAGTAAAAAAATTCTCATATTGAGGATCCAAATAATCATGAAAACCAAATTTTAGGATGACTAAATTAAGAATCCATATTTAATTTATGAAACATAATATGTATCCTAGGTTATTCATTTATAAATTATTTTTAAATTCATCATGATGGTTTTTGATGATATTTTTAATACAAAACTCATAACCCTTGGGTGTGCCAACCCTTGTGAAGAGTAAATCATATTTTCAAATACAAAGTAACGCTTGAGTCATGTCTGAAAAACTATGTTAGTATTTTTACTACAAGGTATATCTAAACTTTAACCAATGATACATTTAGTATGTAACAAGTTGTTTATTTTTAAGACACCACTCCCTCCATCTAGAAAAAAATTCAAAGACATTTTCCTATAATTTGACTTATCCTTCGACTTATATGTAGATATATCCATAGAGTTCTTAATATGGATATCTCTTCCATGATTTCAACTCATGAATAAACCATTTCTCCATCACATACAACAACAACCAAGTCAAAATGTAAATAGATGTAATATACTTTTTTTGGAATACAAAACACATTACATAAAAATATGTCCAAAGGCCATATTAGTTAGTGTCTTTGGAAACATCAAAACTGAAATGATATTACTTCAGTGAGATACATTATCTCCCAATAGGTTCCCCAATACTATCAAACCTCTTAGACATCCCTTAAATAAAAAATATCTTCATAACTCGGGGATAGAAAAATAAAATGGTGTGACATTATATGATAATTAATGGTAAATATCGGAGACTTCTAATCATAAAAATTAGAATAATGGTTGGATAATTTCATCATAACATTAGATGATCAAACCCAAAATATCCATTTTCATAAACATTAATCATGGAAAATTTTCTAACAAATAATAAAGAAAGAATCATATGAGAATAAATTGGATAATAAATGATATAATAATATAGGTGTAAGATATTTTGTTGAGGTATACACATAAAAAAGTTACATCATTCCCTACTAGTCATGACACATTGATAGAAATAAAAATTTATCTTCATAGGGACTACACCTACACGATTAGAGTCTCTATATTCCCTAATCACAATATATTAATTGTATGAGATTGGGTTTCCCTATCTTTTTATACTGTATCTGGTTTCCCATCATCCCATAGTGGATCGATTTTCCCCATATTCCACAGTGGATCAATCTTTTCAGCATGATTCCCATTATTTTCTCATGAGACATAAATCATTACCCAATGCATTTGAGTGAGATATATGTCTCCCCCATGTAATTAATAAATCCTACATATGTGTTCCACATGATAAAAAACAATCATATTATAATCCATGAAGTGAAATGGGTTTAATATATATGTAACCAAATCATAACACGTCGAAAATAGATAGGCTTCATAATCATTTCATCATATTAATAAACCATGAAATTAAGTGTATTTCATAAATATATATCCCTTGGTGAAGAAAAAACGTTCATACCCTTGTAACCTTTGATAGTGAAATGAGTTTTATAAACATTGTTCCATGAAAACATAAACCATTCAATGAAAAAATATGAATCGAACCTTTAGTTCATTTCCACAAAAAGACATTAGTAACACCAACAAATGTCTTTGAATATGGAAAATAATTTTGATATATTTTATAAAAATATTTCAATAGGAAAATATCCATTTTTATTTAAAATATAATTTTTAATACATAAATTCTTTTGGAAAAACATTTTCATTGAACGTAAACTTTATAAATTACAAAAAACATGAAAATGTTTTGAAAATCATTTATTTGAAAACACATTGTTTATGATCTTAGATTATCCATAAGATATGATTTTTATTATAATTCAATTTATATTTGTTGTTTTGGATATATGTGTGTTTCCCCATGTTCATATGTTGACTTGGGGGGTGTAATGGGGGTTTGGGGTATGAAAGTGGATGAAAAAGGAGTTTCTCGGTATGTTACATGGTTTGCACATGGTTACTACAATCTAGACAAAGAATCCATGGTAACCCTGAATCCTTGGACAAAGTAGTGTGCACAGTTATCTCATGTTTATGAAAACTGTGCAGATTTCCCAGGAAACCTTTGGATGGGGTTATTTTGGGATAATGCATCACACATGGTTTACGAACATTTTGGAAAACCATGCTGCTAAACCGTTCAGCCTAATAATGGTGAGAAATATAAAAAAATTTCCATTGTGGTATTTTAAAGCCTCACTAAGGATTTTACACCATTCCCCCCCTCACAACCCTAGAGATGAACAAATAACTCCATGAGTATCCAAGGATCGATCTTCTTATTTTCTTAGTTTTCTATTGCATTGTCATTTGTGGATCAAGGATCTATGTAAGTCTAATTCTCTCCTCCATTCTCATTTTGCATATTAGGGTTTGAATTTTGGGTAATCTACTTTTGAACCCCTCAACCCACTACTTTTCTTGTGATATATAGGTTTAATAATTGAATGAGGTTTTGTAACGTGATCTAATACATTGTTTTAGAGAACATTTGATAGTGGAATCAATATTTGTGGTCTATAATATATATCCATTAGTTTTGTTATAGATTTTAGCATGTGTGTTATGATATGAATTCCCTCATGTTGTGATTTTTCCAAATTGAGTATTAATTCATAAAAAAGTTGGATAAATAATGATTTAGACGCCTCATGATCCCCATGGGATGCATTGAGGATGATTAGAAAGATTTAGGTCCTCCCATGTAGTGTGATGAAATTTCCAAACCTATAATCAGTGAAGATAGGTGTATATTTGATATGTTGTAATTTTGATACCATATTTAAAATTTTAATATGTTTAGTTGAGTTGAAAATGGAACATTGATGTTTGTACATAGGTTTTTGTGTAACATCATAAAGGGTTGTTTTTTATGGACTGAAAGTTAGTTAATTGGATGAAATTACATTATGTACAACTGTATATAAATAATTATGAAATGATAAAAAGTATTAGTACATTTGAAATAATGAAAATTTTAATGTTGAAGTGTCTTGTGAATTGATAATGTTTATATAGTCTCATAAGGGAATTGATGAATACGTAACGAGTTAATACATTTGAATTTTTAGTTATACATAAAAGGATGAATGTGATGAGTGGTTGTGCTATGTGATATGATAATTGAACATGAAATCCATAAGTGGGAATGCGACTGTGAGATTAAAAGTGGTCTAAATAGGATAATTTATGGGCATTGAAAAATATTGGTTATTGTGTGGTAATTGTCAACACACAAATTGGGTTTTTTTATGGGGATGAGAATTTGGTTACGTGGCTCTAAATTGTAATTGGTAAGTGTACCAATGGATTGTGGAATAATATTTATTCCCATATATATTTTTATATATTGTTATTTACAAAGGAATTTTATATTTTTGGTTTTGTTATGGAATGGAGGAAGTGATTGGATAAATAACATGTGACCATGATTGATGGAGGGATCAAGGAATAATTTTTCTACCATAGTAGGGTTGGAATGATGCCCTAACCTAACCAGGGTACATCGGTTGGGGAGTTGTACTAATGCTCTATGCCCCCAATGGTTGCATTCATGAAAAATAAATGGACTAAGGATCCAATATATGTGTGGTGATTGCATGATATTCCCATTTCTAGTGAGATATGGACATAACCTATTCTCTTATACATAATGATAAAGGACTTGAATAGTATATGATGGAGGTAAATTTATAAACCATGGATTATAAATTTATGACTAACTAAATCATAAGATAATGTATCTAATGAACTTGTCACAATAATCCTAAGAGTGATGGAAAAGTTCAAATTGATAACCAGTGGCCCAAAATTTTCATTCCATTACATGTTATTTATTTAAATTATCATGCACTATTTATTAGACTCGATATTTTTATACATCATTGGTGGTGGCCTGCTAAGATGTACTCCCAACCTGATCAGGTCGTCGTTGGGTAACTGAGATCATTTCATGCTTCTATGTCATGAAATTGGAAATTAACCAATTCTATGGAGTTGAGTTGGACATGGGAGATGCATGGATGACATTCCAGACATGGATTGAAGATTGTTTTTAGATTTCTGTTTTTTTTCTTCTAATTTTCAGTTTTGTCTACATAGAATTGTAGCATGACATGGAATATTTACTCTTTCTTGTGATTTGAAGACAATTGTAAAATGGTTGTTTATTTCTATTCACTGATTAGTTCATCTTATCTATGCTATTTTTTTATGTTTACTATTGTGGAATAATTTAAGCAAGAGGGTAAAAACTCCCCATGTTACTAATATATAACCTCATTGTTAGTCGAAACCATATGGTGTATGTGGAAGCGTTCTTGAGTTCATGTGATGAAACAATACGGGGAACAGGTTTAGTGGAACCTCTGGTCGATGATGTTACAGTGTGGTAAAATAATATTTATTTTCTCTTTAATAATTTGGGTAAGGTTGACCGAATATTAGGATAGTATCATTCTTTGATAATGAGATCATTTTTGGGTGTATCTAACCCATGTATGAGAGAAATCCCAAGTCCCTATGGGGGGGAATTTTTTTTCTTGATGTGTGTTGTAACATTTGAATGATTTTTCACCATTGGGTGATTCACATGTCATGTGATGTGACTGATTTATGATATTTTATAAGGTCCATAATGAAATGTGTTTGTGCATTCATGAATCATATTAGTAACCTAAGGATATAGGTGGCATGAATCATGATAGTAAAACAAATGATGGGTGTGTGAGGCCTATTGAGTAAAATGAATTTTACATCAATGGAAAATTTGAAGAAAATAGTGCATATTAATCATAATGAAAGTTTTTAATGGAAAGTTATTAAATTAATAGTTATTTAATATTGTGTATAACGAAACATAATGATCCGGTTAAATTTATGAGATTTGGAAAATTGTAAAAAATGAATAGTGTTTAAAATAGAATGATTTGTGTGGTGATGATGAAATAGCCAATTATGTTTTACTAATGAATAGTGTAAATGTGTTAAAATTATGGTTATAAAATGTTTTGAGATAAGAAATGTGATTCATCGAAAAGATTCATGTGTAAAAGTGGAAAAGGTTTAAATGGATTTTTGATGAATTGTTTGTTATTATTTAATTTTTCATTCCACATGTTGACCACCACCCTTTATATGAATGGTTGTGGCTAGTGGTAGGGAATTTAACACATCTATTGGGATTGTGTATGTGTAGATGGATATGTAAAGGAGCTAGTACTTTCTTCTATTTCAGTCTATACCAACTATACTTCCTCAAGAATTTTTTCTGATGAAAATGATTCATGGATATTAATCTATGTACATAAGGAATTTTCTAATTTGGGTTAAGTATAAAGTTCTAAAACATTATCCTTTGGGTGTTCCTCAATGTGTCTTTAGTTAGATGGAGTCCATGAGTATTTATGGTGATGTTTGCTAATGTGAAAGTATTAAAACTTGTGGTTATTTATTGCTTAGGTAGTAATATGGAAAAATTAATGAGTTTCTTAGTGGTAGTTTCTCTATATATTGGTGTTGTTGTGGGTGTAGTGACCCATTTGGGTTCAGGCCTTATGATTTGTTTCTCAGACCTTTAAGTGTGGGTTATTTTATCATGGTTCTGATGTATGTGTATAATTACCATTGTTGAGGAACATAGATAAAATGGTCGCTTGGTACACTATGAATAGTGTTTATTAGTTCGAGGGTGAGGGTGTCATTTAAAACAATTGATTTGATCATAACTCGATGTCTTTTAGAATTAAAGGATTTTTCCATTGTGACTCTAGTTTATGGAATTGGAATCACTTGACCTTCAAGGTGGCCAATGACAGAGGTTATATGGGGTTCCTTCTTCTCTTGAGTGTGTGTCATATGGGTGGATATAATACATGATTTAGGGGCATGGGAGATATTTTCAAGTGTGGGTTATCCTAGTGGGATATGTGGAATGGTCGATGTTTTTCTTATATGAATTATGTTATGGTGAAACATTGATAGATTTGGATAAACAATTGGAGCCCTAATGGGGGGAAATCCCAATGATGTGGATGATTTAGAATATGAGGTGTGGGGAATTCTTAAAGGGGGATATTGATGCTAATGAGAACCATTTATCTTTGGTAAATAGAATCACATGGATGGAATTTTTTGAAAAAATTATTTAGTTGATGGGTGAGATGTTGAGAATTATATAGGGGCCATGTGGGTGACTAAGAATGAATAATGGTTAGGTGAGTATATGGGTGTTGGGATAAACCAAGGCGGTGGTTGGATTATGTAAAAGAAGTCCTTATGAGATTGGTCAAAGGAAAGTGAAAACCCATGAGGGATTTATGGGATATATATATGGGAACACATTGGCAGGAAACAATTTAAAATGAGATAGGTGACTATCATTTCATATGAAACCAAATCATGAATAATCGTAATAAGAGAAACCAATTATTTAACATCCATGTAAAACCATAGTGTTCAATCAAAAATTGTTCAGAACATAATAGAAGAACAAGATTGGTGTGGATGATGTAGTACCAATGAAAACATTGGTTCACGACTTCTTAACATATGGTCTTAGGGTGGTGGTGACTCTCAGTTTGAAATTAACCTTGGGCAGTGGTGGTATGATGTGGACGAGAGGTGTTCTGTTGGGAAGCCTAAAATCTGCAGTAGATCATGGATTTTTGTCTACAGAGGGGATATAAAAAATAAAAACATTTTTGGTTGTGTTATTTGGAAACGTTATAGTGTACCTTATTTAGTGAAGATCATTCCCAACTTCTTGACATCATCTTAGGTGTATTGAGAAGATCCAACATTAAGCTTAGTAACTTGAGGTTATTATTACGGGATGATGGGGATCTTGAATCTTCCGATCTTGGCAGTAGTATACGTGAAGTGGGATGGTGGGATGTAAACCATTGATGGTTTCAAGTGATGTCCTTGGCGGGGGGGGGGGGGGGACAGATTGGTTATTGAAGATGTGTCTACCACACATGGAATCCCATAGTATGCACTGGTTTTTGTTCAATATATTGTTCTGGAGAAGGATAGACTATCATGTCTATGTTTTGGGATTTCATCTTGCATTTTTTTGTGATCCATGGTGATTATAAATCCATCTAGATATAAATTCTAATGCAATTATAATGGAGGGTGGTGAGGAGTTTTTCCTGGATGTGGGTAAGAGAATGTAGAGTTAAGGTAGTAGTACCAAGATGTCATTAAATAACCATTAAGGTGCATGTAGGACTCTCCGAGGTGTCTGGTGGGCCTTGTGCATGGTGGTTGATTGAGCCAGCCTTTGGCTTTGGGAAAATGTATTTTTTAAATAAAATTTTATATCCTTGTGTTTAGTTGTCAAATAGTGTGGTGAGATGTGACGTCATTTTGTGGTAGGGGAGGTCGAGATCTATAACCCCATTGGAGATCAAAAGTATATTCGTGTAAGTGTCTTCAAGTGATTTTGTAACCCCTTTAATTTTAAGGGATCCTTGTCCATGGGATGTACCATCATGCCCATGGTGAAGCCATGCAACCTATGTTGAGTCAATTGGGAAATCTCGACTCAACTATGATCAGGGTATTTATGTGGAGAGTGAAAAATCACAATTGGTGGATGATTTGGGAGAATAAGTGTGTCTCAAATTTAAGAATGGCATTGAGTGAGAACAGACTTATCTATATATTTTATGAATTATAGGGGTGCTAGATTCTTTAATTTTTTTTGGTATAGTGGAGCATTATAATAGTTTGTAAGTAAATGGTTTGGGGATGATGGGATTCTACCAGAGGATAAAGAATAAACTCAGTGGGTGTTTCATGTGTGATGTGTATGTAGAGTATGATTCTATAGTTTTTTAATTAATATTATTGTTTGCATAAAAAAAGAGGGATTATGTAACCAACGTAGACAAAAGGTTAGATGATGACCTGATTAGAGTTTCGAGTTAGAAGGACTCGAGTGGTCACTGATCGGCTGAGTTGCCCTAGTATCGAGATTTGGAACAGGTTTAATCAATCGAGTACATTGTTTTTTTAGTTTAATTCGGATGTATAATTGTGTCATAGAATGTCTATGAAATGTGGTTTGATCTATTGTGTCTATTTTTCATGTGATACTGGGTTTGGAAAATGTTAGAGTTTGGAAAATAGAGGAACATGAAACAAAGTGATTTGGTTCAAGAGTTGTGTAGAGGATCAAGCTGATGGGGTGCCCATTGGTTCCTCCATGATGCTAATACTATCTTGGATTATTCAATGTGTTTTGAGTCAAGTGTTTATTCATTTGTTTTCATTATGATGTTCTAGGTTTTTGGTATGGTTTATGTTGATTCACCCTTAAGGATAATCCAGTTCATGTTGTGGGTTATGGTGAGGAAGTGATGTGGGTCCAGTCCATTCCTTGGTTCAAATTTCATACAATAATTGAATTGTTCAGTGATAAAAATGGGACAATGTGATATGATAGATATACATAGTTTCCTTATCTCTTGTTATGGAAGGTCAATGATTCTCTGTAAGAGAGGAACCCGGAAAAGCTGTTATAAGATGGGGGGTTATAAGATCATAGATTCTCCATAATGTATGTTTTTTTATTATGTTTTAGTTTAAGTCCATTGTTTTGTTAAAATAAGTTTTTCCCAAAACACATGTGAATAATCAGGGAAGTTATAAGGATTCAAGACATGAAAGAGGAAGAAAAAGATGTTTTTCAGTATGTTTCATGATTTGTGAGTGGTTAGTGAGAACTGTGCAGAACACACTATGTAACAATGTAGCCTTAGACAGAGGATTGCACACGTTTGTCACACAGTTATGAAAAAAATTCATAACTCCTAAGAAACCATGAGAAGGTGTGAATTTTGTATAGTGGGTCACCCACCGTTGGCACATAGTTTGTAAAATCATGCAGGTAAACCATGGATCCCATTAATGACTAGAAATTTACAAAATTTCAGCAACTAGATTTTAATGATGCAATCAGGATTTTCCTCCTTTAAACCCCTCTCAACCCTAGTGAGGATCCAAGACCTCCAATAGTTTCGAAGGATTAATATCTCTCATTTCATAGTCATTTGTACACTGACACTTGTGGAAAAAAGATCTAGGAACGTATATTCCTCTCTTCCATTCTGTATTTATGATTATTGTATTTATTTCATGAATTATTATTCCAAAACTGTCAAACCCATTATTTTCAGGTGGGATCTAGGTTCAAGTATCGACATGTGATTGTATCAGAATATAGGACATCGTTTGACGGCATTCTTGCCAACAGAGTTGAGGTAGGTGGTCAAGAAGAAATATTCCATAGTCTTGATATATATTTGTTCATGTTTGTTGAGATATCGATTCCCTCATATTTTTATTTTTCTATTATGAGTTATATTTGGTGAAATAGTTGGATAAATGATGATTTAGTCTCTTCGTGATCCATTTGGGATGAAATGATTTTATTATAATTATTTAGGATGACCATTGGGTGTGCCAGAATTTTCAAATCTAGAATCGGTGATGTTAAATATGAAGTTGATATACAGAAACATAGATCCCATATTGAACATGTTCATAGGTTTAGTTGAGTTTAAAATGAAATATTTATGATTGATCCATGTTTTTTTTGTGACCACATAAAGGGTTCTTTGGAATGGAATAAAATTTTGTTAATTTGGATAAATGAGATTATGTCAAATGGGTTGTGAATTATATTGAATTGCTAAAGTGGACTAGTACATATGAAATACTGAAAAAGTACAACTGGAAATGGATTGTGAATTTAGAACAAGTAACAGATTGTATAATGAAATTGATGAATATGAAATGTGTAAATACATGGGAGTTATTGGTGGATACCTAATGTGTTGAATATGAAAAATGGATTGTGCTTTTGGATTTTTGAATTTAACAAGAAATGCATAAGGGTTAAAGGGCTCGGGAAATGAAAAAGGTTCCAAACAAGCTAATGTATGGTAATTGAAAAATATTGGCTATTATATGGGAATTGTGAATACACAAAACATGTTTTGTCACGATAATGGAAATTTTGTTAAATGGATGTGAATTGTAATTAATAAGTGTGCCAATGGGTTATGGCATAATATTAATTCCCATATTAATTTTTATGTAATGTTTTTTCCAATGGCATTGGTTGTTTTTTTAGTTTTATGGTATAGTGGTGGTTATTGTAAAAAAACATGTTCACATGGCTTTGCACTGAGATAATGTACTGATTCTTCTCCCATTGGTGTGGTTGGACTAATGCTCTAAATTACCTAGGAATATAGAGGATGGGGATCCATACTGATGCATTATTCCTCGAATGGTTTTATTTAATGAAATTACTTAGACTGAGGCTCAATGGTATGTGTGGTGATTTCTTGATATGATCATACCTAGTTATATTGGGATATCACTTTTTCTCTTATATAGAATGATAAATTCAATGAATATTGTTTGATGGAAGTAAATATCTTACCCAGGGATTAAAAGTTCTTGATTAACTAAATGATAGGATGATGTACATAATGATCATGTCACAACGATCCTAATAGTGATAGGAAAGTAGATATTATTAACCTGTGACCCCGAATTATATATGCATTACTTGTCATTTATTTATACTTGTAATAATTATCAGTTAGACTAAATATTTTTAGACACCATAGGTGGTGGCCTAATAATTTTTACTGAAACCCTACTGGGATGCCATTGGGTACACAATCAAATCTTAGGCTTGTAGGTCATGATAATGGAAATGGCCCTATTATAGGGAGTTGAGATTGTCATGGAACATGCATAGATGAGGTTCCAAAACTAGAGTCAATACAAATTTGGTATTCTTGTTGTTTTTATTATTTTGGGGGTTTTCACATGGAATTATAGAATGAGATGGCATGTTTATTGTTGGTTGTCATTAAACCAAAATAAGACAAATTAATTTATTATTGTTCACTAATTATTTTATGTTATATCTTCTATTTTATATTTTTACTAGATAGTTATACTCTAACCGATAGGGTATAATCTACCCACGTGAACAATCTCGAGCCCCTCTGCTACTCAGAAACCTCTTCCATATAGGGATGTGCGCTTGAGGTCTTATGATGACCCAACTTAGGGCACCAGTTTAGTGGCATTTGGGTCTGGGAACTTAAGCATTCAAAACATATAAAGAAATACTGAAATAATTTTAAAACACTACTATTAATTATTTATTTGAAAACATTTAAATAATGAATTATATAATTGAAATCAATTTTCTGGAAAGTATCTTTTTTAACCCATATAAAAATCAATGAAAATAATTTAAACTATTATTAAAAATAATAAATTTTTGAAATAATTTCTCTTTTAAATAAAATTAAATTAAAAAAATTACCCTAATATTATTAAAATATTTTCTTTATAAATATCCCATGAAACAAAAAAATTAAGCTTCTAGGAAATGATGGTAATGACAACAAGTAGGTCCATACATTCTGAAAATTCCCTTCCCAGCTTAAAATGAATAGGAAAGAGTCCTGAACAGACATTGATAAGAACAATCATTATGAAAAATTTAAAATGGAAGGAAATTGGTAAAAAATAATTTAATATTTATATTAAAATAGTTATACATTTATAAAAACATTTTTATAAAACATGGTTTTGAAATAACACATATTTCTGACTGAAATGAGAAATATAGTCAAATATTCATAAAAATATTTCATGACTATATTATGTTAAAAAGTGTGAAAAAATGGTAACATTACGAAGATAAAAAATTAATTACTATATTATAATAAAAATTATAAGATTTCATTGGAGATGGATTATAATATTTCATCAATTTATGAAAAATCATAAGAAATCACGATATACAATGAGATTGTTGTAGTAAACTCTTACCACATTGGTAATATTTAATAATAATCACTAATAGAAAAAAAATTCATTAGAAACATAATATATTATGAAGAAAATTAGATTCATGATATAACAAGTCAACAGTATGTTTATAGAAAACATATTGAAATATATGTGCATAACATGACATGTTCCTCAAATAATGAAAACTTGAGACAACATTACATTACGAATTTGGAATCTTTTGGTACAAAATCCCCATTAAATAAAAATAATAAAATATATAAGTAAATATCCAATTATTTATGTATAATAACAATATAATACATTAATGGTCATTATACACATCACACATATAAAATATTAGGTGAACATGGGATGTGTCCTAGAGAAAATAAAAGTGAGATTAGAAAACCCTTACTACATTAGTAAATTTAGAATCATGATCCTCATTACATAATAACAGAAAACTACTAATTAAATATCATTCAATAAATTAAATTTTTGTATATAACATGTAATAGGGAAATATATACACTATAACAAAGATATGAGTGGTGAATATGGAAAATATCTCGTGGAAATACAAATTGAGAAAAAATTCAATTACCATATGTATTGACACACTTTACACTCATTAAATACTCATCTATAATAAATATAAATTTATTATAAATCTACCAAGTCAAAATATTATTACATATAAAATAATTTTTAATTTTATTAGAACGTTATATTACCAATTTATTAATAACTCAATGTTAATTTTACGTTTCATGTAATAATCACCTTATTTTTCTCATGTGTTTTGATTTGTTATATTTTATTTTCCACACAGTTTTATCATGATATACATAATGTATTCATTGATATAAATATATTATATATTTAATATATATTTATCTATAGTAATATATAAATGATACATTTATTATTTGAAATACATCGTTCATGGTGATGGTAGGTCATACGTACACATGAATGATGTTTCCCATTTTACTACCGCATTGAAAAAATGAATGTAAATGAATTATATATATATATATAATTATAGTTTTATTATTAATTCATATATATCATAAAAATTTACTAAACCCATTCATAATACATTTCATGTAAATCGCGAATAAATAACATTTCAATGAAGAGGTGGTAATCCACACATCGACAAACAATGTTATCATATTTACAAAAATGGAATGTATGATGTTATGTTTTCTATAATAATTATATTATAATATTGAAATAATAAATCTCTTATATATTATATAATGACATATTTTCCCACATAATTCCCAACCATGATATGGGTAAATTAAAAAACAACAACATTGATTTGTGAGGCGATAGTTCATCGTACATAAGAATGATGATATTAAGTGTATTTATAAAATTTATAGTAAAAATTTATAGTAAAAAACATATAATACTATTTAATATTCTATGTTTATAATATAATCATTGATAAGATGGATTTAATTGTAAGTGTATATATAAAATTTATAGTAAAAAAATTTAATAATATTTAATATTCTATGTTTATAATATAATCATTCACTAAGAATAGTGGAGGGGGTGGGAATGAAAGCAATAAAAAGGTTCATGAAGGGGGATCGTACCACTAATTTGGGTAACTCCTATTGTATTGCACCAAAGAAGTTCCTTTGTTGGATTTATACAAAAAGTTAGTATTCCAGTATTAATAAAGGGGTTTTGGGAGCTTATTTTATCGTTTTTTGAGATAAAAATGTATTTAGTGGTGTGAAGGAGAGGGAGGGGTGAGATACTTTTTATAGTGGAGGAGGAGTTGTATTTCTATAAATTTTTTAAAATACAATTCCAGCAACATTTTTTTAATATAAAGTGGAACCAATAATTGACCCATTTGTATAAATTGAATTATATGATTAAAATATTTCTAGTAAATATATTTTGGAAATTTTTATAGCTAATCTTGGTCTTTAAGTTTAAGGTTGAGTCCCTTGTAATGATTAATTTTAGCTTAATCACATTAATTAATTTTAATTACATTGACTAATATTTTTGTTAAAAATGAAGTTGAATCTATTATATATTATATATTATTATGATTCCATATATGTAATCCTTATTTCCTATTTCTAATATCATTATTATAACAAATTAATTTTAATTTAATCTCACAGACGATATCAAAATGTAGGGTTTTAATGTAAATTGTTCTAATTATTGGAAGAATTTTATATATAATTTTATAGTAGAAATGATTAAAACGACCTATATTGGATTACATTATGTATTATAAGTATAATTTAACTTTTACTCCAATATTAAACATAATTTATCCTAAAAAAATTAAATTAAATTTTTTTTGAATTAAAATTAAATAATTGTTATTATTCATCAAAAAAGAATCTCACAAACATGTACAAAGAATTATTCCTAAGATAATTTTCAAGATACTACTATAAAAATGATTAATTTGAATTATAAAATTAATACAACTATCAAAATTTCTATTTAAAATAGGTTCTCCCTTAAAATGCTGTAAAATTAATTTTTAGAAGAATTCAAATTTTTATTATTAAAATTGAATTTATTTTTAAATTATACCTATCAAATATATATCATGAGTATCAATAATATTGATTAGTTTTATAATATAAAAAATTATCTAAAAAATTATCCAAAATGTTTCTTTAATTTATATATGTAAAATAATGTTTTTATAAAGAAAAACTTTTTTCAATGATTAATTATTTTATTATTTTCAAATTATTCTATAATTCATCTAAATTAATTGAGAAACAAAGGAATAATTTTATATACATATGTAAATAAAATTTTAACAATTTAGTTAATATTATTTGTAACTTCTATGTCAATAGTTTTGTGGTATCTATAATAATATTTTAATAGTCATATTAATAGTGCATTATAATTATGTAAAAACTCAGCCTTGTGTGTAACTATACCAATCGATGGAAATTGATATCACATGTAACATTATACAAACAATGTGTTACATGTACCATATGAAAATAAATGTGTGGTATATTATGTAATATCAACATGGTGTTGTGTGAAAAAGATACAAATATATTATTTTTTTATAAAACATGTTATGTTTTGGTTTATGTGAAATAAAAAATATTCAAAGATTAAATTAATTTGAATAAAATATTTGTAAAAATCCCTTATTGTTACAGATGATATAAATTTTTCAATTAATATTCACATTTAATGTATTAAGGATTAATATAATTAACATACGTGACATATATGATATCATAAATAATATATAAATATGATATATTTTTTTCTTTTTTTTCCTTCCATCGAGAAAATAGAAATAGTGTTCATGCATACTACCTACCGTCACCATGATTAGTGTAATTCATTATATATATATAACATCTAAGGATTAGTCAAAATATTTAAATAATTGAAATAAATTATTTATCTATCATGTTTAATATTCTAGAGATGATGGAACTAGGATCGATATAACATGACCCAAAACACCATACAAAAACATACATAAAAAGAGAAATATTATTTGCAAATGCATAATTTTAACAATTAATTGTTAATAAATCGGTAAAAAAGGTCATAAATAACTAATATATTGTATAATATATATGATTATTGTTTTTGGAATATATTTATAAGAAACCTAATCTAATTATATATGATTTTCAAATGTGTATGATGAAATTCAAGACTTGAGGGGAGGGGATTTCATCTGAATTTTTAATCTTTGGAAAATATTTTATATTATACACCTATACTATTTTATTAGGTGTATATAGAGACATAATAACATGTTATAGAGTTATATTATTTAATCTCAAGATATATAATGTTTCACTTATAATGAATATTTCATGGAGCTTATGATTTAGATGTTACCCTTGTTGTCAATGATTTATATTATAATCTCATTGTTTATCAAGAATATAAAAGATTTTGTTTTTGAAGATGAAATTTTGTGATCACCCTCTAATATAAGTCATGTATATTAATATACTATAGTTATTTCTAGAAATATAAATTTTTCCTTTTATTTTCATCTCTTAATATATTAATGTTACCAAAATAATGTCTTTAGGAAAAATCACCTTTATTTATCTCTTCTATCAAAAACTCATTTTCTTACATATTCATGTATTATAAAAATATATGAAGATGTTTGTTTATTATTATAGAATGGCTATATATATATATTTCTACCCATGTATTGATTCTTACAAATTTGTAAAATGAAATCTTTCAATTTTTTTACAAACAATTAGTTTTTCTTAAATTGTGTCCAAAGCCTCTTTTATTATTAAAACAAAAGAAATCACATAATTTTTGGTTTCAGGAGACCCAACATATGGCATATTACTCCAATGGGATTGATCCCATTATATTGCATAATGGCCCCAATTTTATTCCAAATGGCCATTTGGTGACTAGTTTTTCTAATGCACTCTGGTTCATATAGTACTACCACCGGTATAGTTTCTTCAAAATACAAAGACCTTTATTGTTTTACTACCATGTGAAAGTAATATGTGTTTTAATGAGTACAATATTAACATAATTTCATTCCATCATAACTAATAAATGTTTTAAATATTCCTATAAATTTTTACCAGGTTATTCTAAAAAAAGGGCATTGAATTTTTTATGAGAAATTTAGTTTAGAAATGTGATTTTCATGGCTGAATGACTATTTTCATCAATAAAAGTTCCAAGAGATCATTCAGAATAATTTTCCTTATAATATTATATCATCTGATGTTACCATTGATTTACTATTGATATTATCCAATTTTACCACCTTTAATATTTACCTCTAAGGTTAATTATTATGATGATGATAAGTTTATGAAACCCATTAATTTTCCATGGGTTCTACTTTGATGAATTCGTGGGATGGCTATGAGACCCATTTACATTCATTGGTTTATGATTGGTGGAATGTGTATGAGAGAATTTTACTTTTAATGATTTATCATGTGATGAATGATTTATGATATTGACGAACAATTATATAGGGTATCCATTATGCGATGGTGGTTTAATTATATCCATATGTGATGGTCATGTAATATATAAGGACGGGTGAGACCAATAACTCCCTATAATGCAATTTAAATTATATATATCTCATTAGATTACAATGGAAAAATCATTAACAAGATTGATCCATAATGGGAAATATTCTTGTTTGATTGATCAAAAATGGGGAACTGATCGATGTGATTGATCCACAATGGGAAACATATTGATAAGCTTGATCCTTAATGAAAAATTAGCAGTGTAAATAGATCCACTATTTTTTGTTTTATTTGAAGTTAAATATTAAAAATATAATTGTTTCTATACCTATGATGGAGACACGATTTTATGATATGAGTTTATTGGTCATTAATTTTTATTATTTACCACTCTAATAAGTCATGTCTTCTGAAATGATACTTCATTATTCCATGACTCATGTTTATGAAATATGAAATGTTGGGTATAAAAAATTGAAGTTATTATCATGATATAATAACTTTATTATTATCTTAAGCTTTAAAATTATCATATAATGTAATCACCAATGTTTATCATTACCGAGAATCATATATGACCCTTTATTATGTTTTTTGTAACACACTGAGATATTATAGAAAATATTTTTTTTAATTTCCTTGATGCCTTGTGTTTTATGCTACACAAATATTATCTAGCACTGTACAGAATACCGTATTATCTTGTAGTATACACAATCAATATTCTTGGCTTGAGTTACACGCAAGAGTGGCCTTCCTCAATAGTGGGTGTTGTACGCAATAATGAGATTCACTAAACAAAGATATAATGTTATAAAATTATTATAAACTACCCACTATAAATAGTATTAACAACATTTTTGAATTTTATAACATTATTAATAATCATACATATTTTCTAGAACATGTTATGTGAACATAATAAATATTTCGGGTAAAATAAGTATTTTTCAAAAAACTAATGTCTTGCCGCCTTTTGGTGGTGCACCCAATTTAAATCTAGTTTTTGACACAGTTATAAGTAAAATTAGAAAAAATAAACATATTCATTGTAATATGGATATATATTTTTACATTGGATAAATTTTTAATATTTTTCTAATAACTTTCCTATTTTGATGAATAGTAAAAATACGATAAATTTTAATTGAAAACAACTTTTTTCATCATGAAATTTTATGTGGTTAAATTATAATATTTAATGGTTTTAAATTATAAATATAATACTTTTTACCATTTAATATAATTTAAGTCATTATCATTAATTTTACATTGAATTCATAGGTAAAATCATTTCAATCTTTTGCAATGTTTTAAATTTTAAAACCCATCTTCTCAGCAGCGGGATTAATTTTAAATTAAATATTGCAACTTCTATGTTTTGAATTTGTAAAAATAGATTAAATATTTTAAATCAGTATATCCAAATTATATTAATAGGATATATTTTATTTTAAGGCATTATGAATGGCAACTACGGTAAATTTTATTTAGAACAGTTAAAGTTAAATCAAGTAATTATGGGTAAAAATAATATTATAAAATTACCATAACACTTTTAATAATATAAAAGGATGATTTTATTTCCTCATAAAATATACCTGGGTCAAAATGGTATCTTTTGAAACCATCTTAGATGTGATTAAGACCATTACTTTATTTTATTTTATGTAAATGAAATATGTCTCACTCAAACATAAAAAATTAATGTATTTTTAATATAAGGTTATACAGAATACAAATTCGATTATAAATACTCATTTGAAAGATAAATTATTTTTATTTGTTATGGTAATTTATTTGTAATTTTTCGGAAGTATTTTATTACGTTAATAGCTTATACATTAATGATGCAGAAATTATTTATTTAGTGAAAAATCAATAATACAGTTTTTATTAAACAAATAATGCCCATAAAAGGCATAAAAACCTGACCAAAACATATTGGTTGTGTACAAGTAAACAATAATCATCCAATGGTCGATTGTTTTACCATTTTGAGACTAATAAAAAAAATTATGACACATATATTATTTTATTTTAAATTATGTCAAAGTTTTAACCTTCATAATTTAATAAACATATCATTTTAAAAGATGGTTGTTTTAGAAGATAAATTTGACTAAAAGTATTATTATGAAATATGATAGATTTAAATTCATTATAGTATTTTAGTTTTAATTTTTATGCAACACAAAATTATATTAAATAATTTTACAAAAATGTTGTAGTAATTATTTTATTTATAGAAATATCAAATAAATTGTTTTATAAATATTATAATACATATTAAATGAACTAATTAATGTGCTCCAGAAATTTTCTAGATTCATATTATATTTGAAGAATATATTAAATATTTTTGTTAGAATATAACCATTGTGTGGTTTTAATTTAAATTCCAATAAATTAATAGTGTCAAAATTGACTCCATTGATATTTTATAAAAATAAAATATTAATAAATTTTTTAAAAATAACAAAATTATTAGAAAATTAAATTTTCTAATTTTTATGGTCTAAAATTTTATAATTTACATAATTATGGAAAATTCAAAACACATAAGTACATATTTATAACAATTTGAAAATTAGAATATCATTACAACAAATAAAATTAAATAGATTAAATACGGATAAATCAAAATGATAAGGTTTAAAATAAACATAAAACATGTCTAATAATTATTGTTTGACGATATTACAACCCCATATCATCTCAGATTCGAATTTAGTGATTTGTGGTGGTTTTTAAGCAGGGATTGATTTTATTATTACTTAATATTTTTATGTTTCCAAAAGTGTCACTCTCTTCTCTTATAAAAAGGCACCTCCTCCCTCTCCTCTTCACAAAATTATGTCCCTTAAAGCTCAGCCAAACCCTGTAAATTTCTATTTTCCACTTCCATAGCAACATTCTATATTTCCTTGACTACTTCAATGGCCAACTTTAGTTCCCTAAGAGGAGGTTTAGAAGAAGCGCGTCGAAGAAGAGGTAATATCCTTTACTGATTCTTTCAAATTTATGTCTTCTTCTACATCCTTTTCGTTATTTGTTTCCTTATAAAGTAATAACATCAGTATCAATAATATAATAATATGTTATTATAAATATTAATCCACCATATTTCACCTTCTATCCATCCTATGAAAAACGAAATCCCGCGCGTGCGTACATACGGCTTACCGTCTCCACGTCATGGTGTAATCTGTTTTTCCACCACCACCATTCTTGGATGGATATAATTGTGGGAATATAAACTATATATGATTATTATAACATCATACTGATTTTGATATATTATATCATCCACTCTAATTCCATTCAATAATTATGGGAAAGAAATCATCGCTCGTGAGTACGTACAGATTATAGTCTCCACGACGTGATGAGATTCATTCTCCAAGTTAACCATTAAAGAATGATTATAAATTATAAATAATAAATAATCATGAAATATATGACATAATAATGATACTATATTTATGTATATTTTATTTACTTACTTGAATTCAATTTAATACATAAAGTAAAACAGTGTTCATTTGTACGTACAGCTTACCATCTCCATGAACGGTGTATTTCATTCCATTTATAGATATATTATATATTAATATATATTATTAATATATTATATATAAATCATGATTAACAATATGGATGTAATTAATCATGATCTAAGTAATCATATGAATAATGAAAAGTCAAAACACGTATGACAAATGAATCGATTTTAACCAAAACACTGCTTTAACATGCAATTGACAAATGAACGGGTAATATAAAGTTGTCAGTGAATCATATATGATATCATAAATATTATTATGGTTCTTTTAAAAGTTAGTAATATGTTTAAACCCACTATATAGGAGTCACAAACACATATATAAGAAATTGGATATAAGGTAAGGGATAATTATTCCAATCTCGTTCTTATCCAAGATTATTTATTAGTATATACACACCGGGGATATGTTTATCATCCATATCCATGTTTTCTAAAAAAGGATTTCATAAAATATTTACTATTATTACATGTATTTTTAAATTCATTTTTACCCTTTTTGACTTCTACCACATGGTATGGATGGAATCTTTCTTTTGTTTACCATAAGAGGTACTTTTTGACTTTTTCAGAAAAATTACGAGCATAAATTTTTTTATCATATACTACATAAATTGATTTTTACAGTTTCATAATGACTTATTTCCATGAATCTACCTATATAATATTTCATGATTATTTTCATCAATACGATTTTCTTATAAAATTACACGTAAATTTATGAAAAAAAATCATTTTAAAGAAGAAATGATATTTTCCTTAAGAATTCATTTCAAGTGTTTTATCAAAACTATTTTCCATCTATAATCACATTCTTCAATATGGTTATGTTTCAAGCATAATGTCTCTATTATTTACATGGTTTGATTTTTTTTATGATGAAATTATATCCATTTTTTTATATGGATTATGTTACTATTGGATTATATGTATGAAACTCATTGTATTTTTTGGGATATGATGAATGATTTATGTTTATTTTGTGGAACAGGAAAGAATTATTTCATTATTAGATTGGTGGGACCTATATCTCCCTCCAAATCATTGGGTAAAGATTTATATATCATGTGATAGACATGGATGGAACGATAAGTAAATCTGTTTCAGTAATATAGGTCTAGAATGATGAGTAATCCCAGTTCAGTAATGGACATTGTCCACTATATTGGTCTTGGTAGAAATGCCTTGGATTCTATGGAAATCATATCATTTTCTTAGTGGTTTTCCACAATTACATGTTTTATTCCCATGCTATTTTATTATGATTAATGTTTATTTGTGATCAATATCTTATATACTTCCTATATTTATGTCAATACTCTAGTTTAATGTTCATGTTTTTACTTTAAAATGTTTATGGATTGATTTATGTTATCCATGTTTACCCAAAAAGAGCATTTTAGCACACCCTTTTTAGGTTTTCTTTTCACCAGGATATAAATAAAGGATTTAGTTATGAAAACAAAAGGGGAAGTTCTTTGTGGGAGATGATGAATATCTTTCACCATGATTGGAAAATTATGTTATGAGTTTTTAAAGACACTAAACTATTACGGTTGTTAGGCATATGTTTTGGTCATGTATTAAGCATTCTGCAAATGCAATGTGATCTCTATGTACGTCAATATTGGGTGTCTATAGTTGGTATTATTGTAAATGGTTAGTTAAACTTTGGAAACTAGGATTTGAAAACTTTAGTGCGATCCCTAGAGATATTTCAAAGGTATGTCTAGGGATGTCCCTAAGGTTAAGTATAGATATAAGTTATAGTCCTAGAATTATAGTAAAAATCTTATAAATAATCCTAAGATGTTAAATATTGAGGGTACACCCCCATTATTATGTTTCCTTCCAAGAATTATTTTTTCCTCTCACACTATTCTTTTTTGGTTTTAGAAAATGGCTGGAAACATGATGATTCATGTTAATGGAGAATATTATCGATAATGGAATGGTATTCTTAATTAGCAACCAAATGAAATAGGATTTGGATGTCTAAACATTGTGATTATTCCTAATCAGAAATCTTGCAATATGATCAATAATTGCATCTTTGGTATGTTTCCTGACATCTCTAATAAGAGAAAGATAGAGTTTCGTGATGATCATAGAGGAAAGAAAGTTCAATTTCCCTTATGTAAATCATGTGAGAAGACGTATCAAGGAGAATGTTTCAAATTAATTGCAAGAAGCATTGGGTGTGTAAAGGAAGGACACAAAGCTAGTAATTACAAAGGAAATGGTTTAGTTAACACCATGGATAAGGATACTGGTATGGCTATGACATTAACTATGGTTAAATGTTTTAAATGTGGAATTTATAGGCATCATGCAAACCAATTCCCTATGATAAAATATCATGATGAGAATCAGCATGGTCGTATGGGTAGTATTTATGTTATTGATGATGAAGAGACTACAAATGATATATGAGATGAATGAAGTGTATAGGAATGAAATGAAGAATCTTGTTCTGTGGTTTAAGAAGGAAGTAGAATGATTGCATTTTTATCAAGAATAATTTATGGTATTATGGAATAAATAAAAATATTAGTATTGTTACAATAGTTTTTTCCTTGATTATTTTAGTGTATATATTGAATGGTACCGGTAACCATGAAAATTGATTGAAATATTTTTTGAAAGCAGATGATATGTGTATAATGAAGGGAGGAGGTGAAAATAATATGTTTGATAGTATTAATGAGCTCAGGACTGATATAAGTACAAAGTGACATCGTGGTTTGAGTATATAAAATTTTTGGGATTTTGGTATGTGGAAAGAGTTAATATTTGACAGCATTCATGTTTTCATTAAGGTTCTATGGTAATTCATGATTTAGGAAAATATTATGATTAAGGTATTCAAGTGGTTGTAATGTTACCAACATGATATATCTTTTGATATATGGGGGATAAATGATGGTATTTACATGCTTGGTAGATGACCTCTTTGATAATATTTTTCTTTATACTATGAGATTGGACAATAGAAGTTTGGATAAGACTAAATATCAGAATGGATTAAGTTAGACATTATATTGTATTGATTAAGGCTAAAATATTTTTCTAAATTGTTATAATAGTATAGTTTTAGAAAAAGTACAACATGCAGGATGGACGACTACCCGTTGCGTTGGACAAAGATGCAGGAATCGAACCAATAACCGAATTGCAAATGGACTTTATCTCCTACTACTAGCCTATAGGATGTCCATGGATAGTAGAAATTAATTCTATTTTATTAAGAGATATGATTGATGAATTATAAGTCCACTTTTGGAATCATATACGGTTAATATCACAATAGAATGACTTAGGTATATTTAATAATTTGTGCAAAACTTTTTGGGATAAAGATAGATGGAATGACTTATCATTCTATCGCATGATCTCTGAATACATCAAGAATGACAAATTAAACTTAATTTCTTTAAAAAAGAGATGAAGTGGAAATTTGTCATGGAATGAACAACGATGATTTTACACTGAAATTAGGTAAGTATATATCCTTATGCAAAAAATATCATCAACTTTGGGGAAATGATCGAGAAAACCAAAATATTTGTCCTACTACCATCATATCCGATGAATCAGATGGCACAACACACACTATTGAGGAAGGCCTCCTTTGCGTACAACACACACTATTGTGGTTACTACTATTCATAACAGCTAATTCATAATAATTTTGTGGCAATATATTGTTGTTTAGTGAATATCAGAATTGTGTACAACACACACTATTGAGGAAGGTATCTCTTGCGTGTAACACAATCTAAGAATAGTGTTTTCATATTTTATAAGATAAACGGTGTTGTGTACATTGCAAGATAATCTTTGTGTAGCGTATAATACAAGAAATCAATGAAATTAAAAAAATTAATTTTCATGATATCTCGGGGTGTTAAATTCTACCCCCCTAACCACATTTTTGAATTTTATAACATTATCATTCATCTTACATATTTTCTAGAACATGGTATGGGAACAAAATAAAATTTTCGGGTAAAATAAGTATTTTTAAAAAAATGCAGTTTTGCCGCCATTTGATGGAGCAGCCACTTTAAATCTAGTTTTTGAAAGAGTTATACATTCAATTTGAAAAAAACTTATTAATTATAATAAGTATATTAAAATTAACATTGGATAACTTTTTAATATTTTTCTTGATAAATTTATATTTTGATGAATAGTAAAAGTACACTAAATTTTAATTTAAAAAATCTTTTCTCATCAAGATATTTTATATGGTTAAATTATAATATTGAATTGTTTTAAAGTATAAATAGAATATTTTTTACCATTTAATATAATTTAATTCATTATAATTAGTTTTACATTGAATTCATAGGTAAAATCATTTCAATATTTTGAAATGTTTTAACTTATAAAACTCATTTTTTCAACAACGGGATTAATTTTAAATTAAATACTAAAAAATCTGTGCTTTTAATTTGGAAAAATGGATTCCATAGTTGATCACATTATTTCTAATGTATGTTAATATGATATTTTTTATTTTAAGGAATTATGAATAGTAACTACGGTAAATTTTATTTACAATAGTTAAAGGTAAATCAGATTATTACAGTTAAAAATAATATTATAAAAATACCCTAACACTTGTATTAATATAATTCTATGATTATATTTCGTCCTAAAATATACTTGGGTCGAAATGGTATCTTTTGGAACTAAATTTGATGTGATTAAGACATTTAATTTATTTTATTTATAGTAAACGAAATATGTCTCAGTCAAACTTTAAAAATTAACGTATTTTTAATATAAGGTTATACAGAATATAAATTCTATTATAAATAATCATTTTAAAGCTAAATTTTTTTTCTCTTTAAGGGTAATTTATTTTTAATTTTTAATAAAAAATTAATTACCTTAATATCATATTCATTAATGATAGAGAAATTATTTATTTAGTGAAAAATAAATAATATTGATTTTATTAAACTAATAATGCCCATAATAGAAAACAAAACCTGACCACAACTATTGGTCATGTACATGTAGATCATAAGCATCCAATGGTCTAATTTTTGACCATTCGGGGACTTATAAAATCGATTATGACACATATATAATTTTATTTTAAATGATTTCAAAGTTTTCACATTCATTATTTAATAAACATATCATTTTAAAAGATGAGTGTTTTAGAAGATAAATTCTAATAAAAGTATTTTTATTAAATATAATAGATTTAAATTATTTATAGTAATTTATTTTTAATTTTTATTCTAAAATAAGTATATTAAATAATTATACAAAAATGTTGTTGTAATTATTTCATTATTTGAAATATCAAATAAATTATTTTAAAAATATTAAATATATATTAAATTAACTAATTAATGTGATAAAAAAAATTTATAAATGAATATTACATGTTAGGAATCATTTAAAAATTTTGGTTTGAATATAACCTCTATGTGGATTTCATTTAAATTCAAATTTATTACAAGTGTTAAAATTGACACTATTGATATTTTATAAAAATAATATATTATTAAATTGTTTAAAAATAACAATAATATTTAAAAATTACAAATAAAAAATTATATGTACCAAAATGTAATAATTTATCTAATTATTCAATATTCATAACACATAATTATGTATTTATAACAATTTAAAAATTAGAATATTATTACCGCAAATAAAATTAAATAGATTAAATAAGGTTAAATCAAAATGATAAGGTTTAAAATAAACATAAAACACGTCTAATTATTATTCGTTGATGAGATTACAACTCTATATCATCTCATCTTCCATTTTAGTGATTTTTTGTGGTTTGTATGTGGTGTTTTATTTTATTATTAATTAATATTTTGAGGTTTCCAAAAAGTGTCCCTCTCTTCTCTTATAAAAGGGAACCTCCTCCCTCTCCACTACACAACATTTTGAGACATAATTCTCATAAATACCCAATAAATTTCTCTTAAACACTTATATAGAAACAGAATATAGGTCCAGGTATTCTACAAAGAACAACTCTAGTGCCCAAAGATGAGGTTTAGAAGAGGAGCATCGAAGAAGAGGTAATATTCTTTACCGATTCTTTCAAATTTATTTCTTCTTATAATTCATCTTATTTATTTGTTTCATTAAAAAGTAATAAAATAAGTATCAATAATATACTTATATATAATTATAAATACTAAACAACCCTATTTCACCATCTTTCAATCATTCGAAAAATGAAATCACCCCGCGTGCGTACGTATGGCATACCGTCTCCACACCGTGGTGTAATCTATTTTTCCACCACCACCATACATGGATGGATATAATTGTGGGATTAATAACTATACATAATTATTATAAAATAATACTAATTATGTGCTATTATATCATCCACTCTAATTCTATTAAATAATAATGGGAACAATATCATCGCTTGTGCGTACATACGGATTACCGTCTCCACTACACAATGATATTAATTTTCCAAGTTAACCATTCAAGAATAATTATAAATTATATATAATAAATAATCATGAAATATAAGAAATAATAATGATTTTGGATTTATGTATTTTTTATTTACATACTTCCATTCAATTTAATATGGAAATGACAACAGCGTTCATGCATACGTACGGAATACCGTCTCCATGAACGATGTATTTCATTCCATTTATCGATATATTATATATATATATTTGGAATATTTTATATATAAATTATGTTTTAAATTATGGAAGTAAGTAATCAGGATCTGAGTAATCATATGAATAATTACAAGTCAGAACACGTATGATAAATGAAACTGTTTTAACCAAACCACTACATTAAAATGGAATTGGCTAATGAACGGGTAATATAAATTCTTAAGTGATTCATATATGATATCATAAATATTATTATAGTTCTTTTAAAAGTTATTAATATGTTTAAAACCACTATACAGGAGTCTCAAGCACATGTAGAAGAAATTTGACATAAGGTAAGGGATAATTATTCCAATTTCATTCTTATCCGGGATTGTTTATTCGTAAGTACGTACTAGGGATATATTTATCATAAATGTCCATGTTTTCTAAAAAACGATTTCATAAAATGTTTACTATTATTCCATGTATTTTAAAATTCATTTCTACCCTTTTTTACTTCTACCACATGGTATGGATGGAATCATTATTTTGTTTACCAAACAAGGTACTTTTTGACTTTTTTGGAAAAAGTACGAGAAGAATGTATTTTTAACTTATAAGGAATGAATGGATTTTTATAGTTTAATAACAACTTATTTTCATGAATCTTCCTATACAATATTTCATATTTATTTTCATCAAAATTATTTTCATTTAAAATTGCATGTCATTTTAGGAAAAGAAAATGATTTGAATGAAGTAATTATATTATCCTCAAGAATCCATTTCAAGTGTTTTATCAAAACTATTTTCCATATATAATGATATTATTCAATATGGTTTTGTTTCAGGCATAATTAATCTATTATTTACATGGTTTTATTTTTTTTATGAAAAAATTATATACATTGTTTTATATGGATTATGTTATAAAGGGATGATGTTTACGAAACCCATTTTATTCATTGGGATATGATGAATGATTTATATTTATTTTGTGGAACACGTGATAATGACTTCATTATGAGATGGGTGCGACCTATATCTCCCTAGAATTAATTGGTTAATGAATTATATCTCATCATATAGATATGATTGTAATGAAAAGTAAATATGGCTCAGTATTACAGGGTTGTAACGAAAAGTAAACCCAGTTCAGTAATGGACATTGTCCGCTATGATGGTGTTTGCAGAAATGCCTTGACTACTATAGAAATAATATCATGTGATTAATGGTTTAACACAATTACATGTTTTATTCCCATGAGATTTTATCATGATTAATGTTTCTTTGTGATCAATGTCTTATGCACTTCCATGATTTATGTCATTACTCAGGTTTTATGGTCACGTATTTACGTTCAAATGTTTGTAGATTATTTTATGTTCACCATTTTTATCCTTTCTAAGCATTTGAGATCACCCTTTTTATGTTTTCTTATCCCCAGGATATAAAGAAAGCATTGAGGTACGAAAAAAAAATTGGAAGATCTTTATGGGAGATGTTGAAGATCTTTCACCATTATTAGAAGATTATGTTCTGAGTTTCCAAATACACTAAACTAATAAAGTATTTGGGCATCTATTGTTTTCATGTATTAAGTATTCTGTAAACGTAATTTAATGTATATGTAGGTCAAGCTTGGGTCTCTATATTTTCTAACCCATGGTTGTGATAAATGGTTTTATGTTGGGTATGTCTGTGGAGATTATAAATTCAATTGATCATTGTGGGAGATCTTTTAGATATTTATATAATAAATAATATTTTGTACCAATTCTTTAAAGAGAGTAAACCATTATAGTCTATTAGAATGTGTTATTTAAATTTATTAAACATTAATAAAAAATTCATATTTATGTATAAAAATTTCTGTTTCTAATTGTTGTTATCAAATGTATGGTTTAGTATAGAATTGAGAAAGAAAAAAATAAAACATTAGTAATAACCCTTAGGATAAACCTATGTATTGGATAATATTTTAATGTTTTGTTATGTAATAGAATTTGTGTGTTAACAATATATAATTACATGTCTAGATACAAAAAAGTAAACATGGTTTTGGAATAGATGTAATTATGTGTATTTACTATAAAAATTATCATCGAACATGAATCATGATTTACATGTTACATGACAATGAACCTTACTATGTACCTAGATTGACACTCTTAGGGGATATGATTTGGTTAATTAAAATTTTATTTTCTATCTATTAATAAGTATTTTAATAGATAATGATCATGGATGATATTTTAAAAGCCAAAGGATTCATATTTTGAAAATAACGTTTCATGATTTATTCATTATATAATGTTCTTTTCACGATTAATCACTATGATTATTGACGCATGATGGTCATGATAACAATTTTGGTTATATTGTGGCCTTAAAATGGAATGATAATTTTTAGGGGGTAAAAGGTATAATATATTATTGATTAACAAATTTGAGATTAGTTATATGAATTATTTTATATCATGAGAAGTATATTGGGATTTTCTATTTTATCCAAAATGATTATATATTTAATTAGAAATGAAAAACCATATTTATATGATGATCACATCTCAATTATATGATTATTATGTTGTTGAATTTAAAGGATGTTTTCTAAATAAAAAATATTTATTCTCCATCTAGTCGAATTTGATAAAAACATAGGCATGTATTGACATTAAATATATAAACTCTACATCCATATGTTTGAAAGTGAAGTGTCATTTGAATGATGATGGTTGTGATGAAATTAAACATAAATGGTATGAATGTTTTTCTAGTATTATCTTATGTCATCCTAAAATATTCTCCTAGTATTCCACTTAAACATCATGTTGAGTTATCAATATATCTAATTGCTAGTGACATACCTATTACAAATACCACATAAAGAATATGTCTGAATGATTTCTAGTAAATGTACGAGGAACTCCAGGTGAACCTTAATAGTGCATTCATTCAGACAAGTGTGTCACCTTGGAGTGAACCAGTTTATTTCAATAATAAGAAATACAGATCATTATGAATTGATAGTTTTTTACAAAGATAATGATGATAAATATTTATAACAATTATCAACTACTATTTATTGATGACTTTTTTTGTCACCAATATAGACATTAATACATTGCCAATATTAGCATTTGTTTTGGATATCATTAATTGAAGGTCATGAAGGAGGATATACCCAAGACAACATTCCAATTATTTTATGGACACATTGAGTATATATTGATGCCATTTTGCATTACTAATTTTCATGCTATCAATATTGATTCAACGAATTGATTTTTTAGATATTACCATGAATAAATTTACTAGTAATTATAGATGATATTGTTATCAATATAAAAAAAATGGAATGTTGTGAAGATCACTTGTTAAATGTACTAAAGACCCTGAGGAAGAAAAATTTGTATGAAATATTTACAAATTGATAATTGTTTTAACAAAATGCTTCTGTTTAACATAATATATTGTAAATATAGTTTATATAAGTAGATCCATTTAAGATATAAGTGATTTAATGTTTCTTTAGGGAAATCATGGTAACTGTTATATATATTTTTATTGGTTTGGCTAACTATTATCAATTGTTTATATATAATTTCCTATGAATATCTGATCCACCAAACATGTTTACTCAGAATGAAGCCGTGTTCTTATAGAAAGGTAAATGTGAGTAAATTTTCATGGGAGTAAATATATGATTATGCAATGAACCATTCCTTTCATTAACCTATTGTAGGGATGGTTTGGTTATCTACAGTGATGCATTAAATATGGGGAAATGATACATCCATATACAGAATGACATGGCAATAAATTTTACCTCATACCAATTAGTGGTTCATGAGAAACATTACCTAACTCACTGTTTAGAGTAGAAAGGGATAATGTTTTCATTAATTATATGGATGAATATTCATTAATAAGAATGATGTGATATATATACTGATCATAAATGTTTAATGTGTATATTCTTTTAAAAAATGTTGAACATGTGCAAGTGGAGATTGTGGGAGATGACTAAATATTTTGATTCCTCAATACATTAACACCCTATAAAATCATAAAAGGTTCTCATTTATTTAAGTAAAAAGGTTCATGACATCTTATTTATGTTGAGTTTTGTAAAAATCTTATATTAATATATTTTCAATTTATATTTCAAGAAATAATGAAGAATGTGGAAAAATATTATCTTTCATAAATAAATGTTCAACCATATATACATGTAATGATAAAAGATGAAAAAATAGATGATGTGAAGCTTTGAAAGACAGTGAAAAATGTTATTGATTTAAACATGATTGTAATTGAATGATACTGTTTTAGATTTTTTTCCTCCCATACTGGATTTGGATAATGATCTATTAGATCAAGATCATTGTTCTTCCTTCTCTATTTATCATGAATGTACAAATATATATAGGGATTTTATATTTTATTTCTAGTGGGATGTCTTAAAGAGATATATCATAGAGTTTGTATCATGGTCATTAATGTGATAGTATATTTAGGGTGAAGGAAATGATTCTAAGGGGGTGTTAAAACCATTACCTATACTAGAATGGAAATAAAAAAACATGACCATTAATTTTATTCATTTGACACCCCAAAACATATAAGGGCACAGTGATATTTGGGTTTTCATCTATCACCTTACAAATTAATTGCACTTCATCCCTATGATGGAATATTTTTCCCTAAATCAACTTGCTAGGATTCACATTATTGAAGTGGTAAGGTTTCATGGGATACCAAATTATATTATTTTTTATTGGGATCTGGGTTTTATGTCAATGTTCAAAAAAAATCAAAACATTACTTGGATACCATCCTTTGATTTTTCGATTCATATCGTCCCCAGATATATGGTCAGTCAAAGAGAAAAATTGAAACACTAGAGGTTATTATTACATGTTAATATTTATTTTCATGTTTTTTAGAATAAACACCTTTCTCTATATGAGTTTTCATAAAACAATATAATTAACATGAGAATTATTATCGCATTATATGGATCCCTTTATAGGAAGTATTGTAAAATTTAGAATTTCTAAAATAATGTAATAGAAAGAGAACTATTCGGACCAGAAAAAGAACAATAAAAGAGAGATAAGGTTAGAGCCATCCATAAACACATAAGGGTGGCCAAAACGTGAAAAACTTTTTATACTAAAAATAGTTTATGTGGTCTGAAATAAGAAGTTACTGACATGGTGTTGCTAATAATTTCTTTATGTCAGAAGTTAATGAAATTTTCAATGATGTGACAACTAAGTGCATGGTATATTAGAACCAAAGAAATTATTGATCTTATTGAGATTGTATCTTACTGCATGGTTCTTATAATAAATCTCTCCCAGGTTCATGATATGGTCCATGTATATCTCATGTGGATGTACATACTAGAACTATAACATTTATGTGACTACATAGTCATACTATTATAGATTGATCGTTCTTATAGGGAACAACCAGTGGAACTTAATTATCATACATATGACATTCTACAAATCAAGACCACTCACATGGACATTGTTTTCTCATAAAACCATAAGAATGAGGAAGCTTTGTTGGATCCTAAGGATATATTGAGAAATAATTTACTTATCTATTTAAACAAATGTGAATGATTTTTTAGAGATAAGTTAATTTTTCAGGGGGGGTTTAATGTAGGCCTTATATTTTATGAAATATTTAATTTAAAAAAATTTAGTATCTTCGATAGCTTGCGTAACACATAACACTGTGTTGTAACGAGCTGTGATATATTTTTAAAATTATATGCACGTGAAAATTATAAAAAAATTGTTAAATTTTATGGGATGAATAAGAATAAATAAAAATAATAAATTTTTGTATTATGATTTTACAAATATAAAATAATCTTATAAATATGTACATATTTTTAAATAAAGTCAATATTTGTTTGAATATATATTTTCTAAAAAATATATTTTATTAATTTTTTGAGAAAATTTATTAAAACTGATTTTTATTAAATTTTGGAAAACATATTTGGAAAATTAAAATTTATTATTAAAATTTAAATGATAATTTTATTTCTGATTAAATTTTGTATAATTTTCAGAATAGATTATTTTTTCGATGAATAATAAATAGAATATTGAATATATTTAAAACCCAGATTTTCATTTAAAGTATTTAAAAAGATAAATCGCTTTTAATATTATTTAAAATTAAAATAAGTTCAATTATATTTTTTTAATCCAATTTAGTTCATTGAAATAAATTTCATCTTTAATTTTTATTTAAAATATTTAATACTTTAGAGATATTTTTCCTTTGAAAAAATACTTTTTCGTCTCGTTTATGGGTTTAATTTTAAATAAATTCTTCCACATATATGAATTAAATGTATTAAAAAATATTACACATACATAATAAACAAAATTAAGATTTGTTTATATTGTTATTTAAATTTTTTTTCATAATTAATAGTAGAAAATAGTAATAATTAATTACATCAGTTGAGTTTAAAATAGGGTTATGGGTATTAAATACGATTTTGTTATAATTAATTTTATAAACTCTTTCAATATATATTAAATAACTTTTATATAATATTTAAAATTTTTATTGAAACATTATATAGTATTTTGGATTTTAACATTATTCTCAATGGATAAATCGTCTAGTTAAATAAATAAGAAACTATTAAGCCAGGTGAAAACTATAATTGGAAAAATTATGTAGATTTAATGGATAAGGATTAATATGTTTGAAAGAGATTTATTTGTTTATTGGATTCATTTCCTGAACACATCTTTCCTACCCTCCTTTAATTATCAATTTTGGATCCATATGGTGTTAGAGTGACTTCCAATTGTTGAATAGTTTTTAGGTATTTACAAAAAACCCACTCCTCTTCAATTGTAAAACACCACTGCCTCGACTCACTTATTCATATAACATAAAAACATTGGACTGTCCATGTCCTAAAAAATATCTATCCAATATTCCTATCAATGATTTGGATATATTTCCCTTTTAAAATTCCAACTTTACGGTCCTTAATAAGAGGATAAAATGATATTTTCTAAGAGAATGTAATTTTCTTCTCTCTTATCCTTCTTTTTAACTTATTGTCTTACAACATTCATTAATGTCCTAAAAATTACAATATAATAACATCATTATCTACTAATTAATGGGATTTTATAATATAATTTTTTTAAATATGTAACATATCCATGATTAGTCTCTACGGTGGACTACCACATCATTAATCGATACAACTTTTTTTGTATTATCAGCTCCCATCGGTCGATATAATGATAGATTAAAATTATATATTAATTAATCATAAAATAATTATACTTCTAGAATTATAATATCATATATAACTTCTTAGATTCCATTTCTTGGGAATACAATAACATCGCATGTGAGTACAGTGGACTACCGCCTCAAGAAGCGATGTGATTTTTTTCACTTATGATTTGATTTAAAGGTAACTGAAAAAAATTATAATAAATATATCTGAAATATATAAAATCATAAAAAATATACAATTTTATAATTTTATTTTCCTTCCTTATGTTGTTTTTTAGGTCCACTAGGCCAGATTACCTATGAAGTGAATGAACTGGGGTATGAAAGATTAAAACAACTGCCCCATTGATCTTATTTCATTCTTAGGAAAAACTATCTTCTCTCATTACTTCCAATTGTAGAGTATGAAAAAATCATAAATAATGCATAAGAAACAAAAAATTTACTTGGTTCACCCTCACCGGGATACGTATAAGGAGCATACATCAGCAATGCGCTAATGTACCAAATCCACTAAATGTGCACTTCTTTTTATAAGTTCAAAGCGGACTCACAGTCTCTATTGATTTACAACCATTCACATTTTGAGAAATCACTTCTTTTTCAACTGATGTGAGATCACTTTTTTATCAGAAGACCCACTCATAGTTTATAGACCTATAGGTATCTTCATTATCACTAATGAATACATACTTAGTTATAAATTGATGTCCTGTGGAAGTTTCACCTTCATCCCCTGATGAAAAACACATTTCATAGGGACACTACGTAGTAACTTTTGATACTCTTTCACCGAGCACACTGCCATTGTGAATATATGACTTTTCAATGCTCAAACAACCATTTTCAATTCCCCAACCACTTCGTAAATATGGTTGGTTCACATATCTCATAGGTTTTCAATTCTCACTAGATCATAGAGCTCATAGCTTCATAGATCTAATAATGTTCGTTGCAATTTAACAAATCAAAACAAGACTTCGCAATGTGCACCTCCTCTACAAAGCCAAACTGGCCTTCGCGGCAGGCCTTCTTTTAGTACAGCTCAACTACCTCTATAAATTAATTTTTCTTTTTTTGAAGCTCCCTGCTCCACAAATCTACTTTGAAATTCAATAGTTTATGGTTTTTCTTTTGAAAACAAAACATTTATCTTGGGGGTAAAGTTGAATTTATAGTTGACTCCACCGATTTGAGAACCTTCTATGAATTGTCTGCACTATGTCATCTCAAATTGAAAACCTCTCAAATATCACGAAGAACCATAAAAATATTCAGATCAAACATATTGTTGTAATCATAGAGCATTATGTTAATTACTTTCCACTATTTCTACAATGCTCCCTCATAATGAACATTACCTATAATTCTTTTAAAGCTCACCGTAATCATAGAGAACGCTATCAACATTTTTCATGTCTTTACGAAATATAACTCATGAAGCCCATATTCACAAAACAAATGCCTTTTCCATATTTTGATGTGATCATCAAGAAAATACTCTTTTCACGATGTTCAACAAATAAAAAATTTTGGACCCTAAATAATTGGAAAAAATTGGAAAATGGAACCACCTTTTGTTACATCCCAAGCATCCATGGTATGATTCTCTTTAAATAATACAATAGCGTGTGTTGTACGCCACATCGAGTTCTAACACACCACATCCAATAAAACTATCCGTTATGAATAGTAATACCAACTTTTTAAAATTTTATAAATTTTATCAACATAAATGGACTTAATTATTTGATTCAGAGTATTAAAATTAGCTTACAATGAATTTTTTGTATTTTCCTGAAAACATTTAGTTTTTGATGAATAGTGAAAAATACTAAATTTTAATTAAAAACAACTTTTTAATGTAAATTATTTTTACTGATAAAATATACTATTTAGTGGTTTTAAAGTATAATTACATCATATTTTTATCATTTAACCCAATTTTGGTCATTGGAAGTAATTTCAAATTTAAACTGGACATAAGGAAGAGTTAATCTTTTGATAGTTATTATTTCATTAAAACACGCTTTTTGTTTTGACAAAAGGAATTAATTTTAAATTAATTTTTTCCACATCTGTGTTTTGAATTTAGAAAAATGGATTCCATATTTATAATCATGAGGTCGATATTGTTTAAATACGTTACTTTTATTTTTAGTCATTTTGAGTAATTACATCGGTAAATATTTTATTTACCATTGTTAAAGGGTAAATCTAGTAAATAAGGGTAAAAATTAATATTATAATAATATTATATTACCCTAACACATGTCCTAAACCTATTAGATGATACATTTCCGACCATGGGCATCATTGGGTCTATTTTGGGACCCCATTGAGCCACTTGTAAGTTATAATGACACTTTATATTAATTAAGTTAAATTAAATACATAAATTACATAAGCATATATCTTTTAGTAAAAAAAAATTTACATAGGGTATAACTTTTATCTCTTTGACTGAAAATATTAATTAGAAATATAAATAAATTTCCTAAATAATGGTGTTTTATTTATAATTTTTATACCTTGATTAATTAAATTTATTTTTGACACAATAATGATGCATTATTTTCCTTATAAATGACGGATTCAAGTAAATGGTAATATAAATGTTAAAATAAATATAATTTGAATGTTTTGATGACATCCACGAATTTAATAGGTTAATATGACATGTTAATATTTATTAAATGAGTTTATTTTGAATTAATAAAGTTTTTAAGACATTAAAAAAAATCAATTGTTAGATAGTGTAAAAATTGACCTAAAAGCTTTTTTAAAACAAATATAATATTATTAATTGTTATTATATTCATAAAAATATAAGGTTGTTCCAAAGGACCTATATTATGATATTTTCATCATTAATGTACCACTTTGGTTCTCTTGGAAGTATATAGTAGGTTTATTAACTATATAACATAAAAATACAAAGAGACATGGAAAATGTCAAAATATTTAACTAAGTGTTAAATCTAAATGATAATGTTAATATAGTGACCCAAACTAGTCTAAAACATATTTTTTTAGTGGTTTTTCACCCATACCTACCTTATCCATTAAATAATCCATTTTTATCCATTAAAATATGTATATAAATTTATTATAAAATAATATTTCTAGATTTTCTTAAGGTGCCCCTCACCCCTCTTATAAAAGGGCACACACCCTTCTCTCTTAATCACACCATTAAAGCCATTTGGCTCGGCCAACCTCTACCCAAATACCCTATACACTATTCTATCTTAATCCTAGAGGCATTCCTTTAGTGATAAATCTATCCTATGGATCCATGATCATCAAATCAAAAAGAAGAACCCGAAGAAGAGGTAAATGTTTTATCACCTCTTTCAAATTCCTTTCTTCTTCCACTTCCCCTTTATTTGTTGTTTCCATTATAAATTAATAACTCCAGTATAATATATATATACCTTATTGTTATTATAAATATGGTACAACCATATTCATTATTCTATCCAGCCATTAAATGACATGTCACCGTACGTGCGTATGTACGGCTTACCGTCTCCACGTCGTGGTGTAATTGTTTTTCAATACATTATTATTTGGATGGGTATAATAATGATATGCAATTGATGTTAATAATAAATATTACATGATAATGATAATTTATATATTATATACCATCCAATTATAATCTATTCTAATATCAAAAGAATGATATTGTCGCTCATTCGTACGTTCGGATTACCGTCTCCACATAGCGATGAGATTCAATCCCTATCGTATCCATTCAAGAATAATTTTCATTTTATGATTACAAATAATGGTTAAATACTTTATATAATTCTATATATTAATATGATACATCCCATCCATTACAATTATGAGTCTCATAACAAACAATATAAAGGAAAACAAATCCATTAACACCGAAAACGACAATAATACTAAGATATTATTAACAAAGAAATGATAAAAGATCATATATGATATCATATTATTTTTTATGATTCATATATAATTTAATAACAATTATTTCACCATTATACAGGATTTTAACATACCCTTGAGCAAGGAAAGGTACAAGTTAAGGGTTAATTCTATAATCTCTTCATTATTCGAGCTTGTTTATACGTAATTATCTACTAGGACCTCTTTATCATCCAGATCCATGTTTCTTAAAAATTTATTTCAAAGAATTCTTAATTTTTTATAGACTATGGGTTAAATTCATTTATACCATTTATTGACATTTTTATAAGATGTTTATAAAGGAATCATTCTGTCGTTTTCCAAATAAGGTACTTTTTTACCTTTTTGACAAAAATTAAGGTAAGAATGTCTTTTTTAAATTATACGGCGGGTGTGGCTATTTCCCACCGTTATAAAATCGTCAAAGCATCCCTTATAATCAAATATGAATATTTTCAAATTAAATGTTTTATTTTATAATTATGTGACTTTTATATGGTTTCAAAATAAGATATATTTCTCTAAAATAGTTTTGATTTCATCTATGTCGACATCCTTTTATGGATTTTAAGCTTATTCAAATTTTATTTATTATGACACAAAACAACCATATAGTATTGAAGGTTTTGTGATATGTTTGACTGTGGATGTGTTATTTTAATACCATTCATGGTTTATGGATAACGTATTGACATTTCATATGATAGTTTTAATACGAATGTTTATCTTACGTTTAAACCTGTTCATATGAGTAATGGATTAGCCTTAGTAAGTGACGGGTGGAGCCTTCTATAGATCCTCGATGCATCAGTAGGTCTCATGAGACATAATAGTGTCTAGGAACAAGGCCTTGACAAAATATTATTTGTAGTATGGACACAAGGCATTGACTATGTGGTTTTGATAGTCGGGAATTATGCATTCCATCATTATCAAAGTGGTTATTGATATTTCATGTGATTATTAGACTAGTAGAATATCCATGTTAATAAGTAAATGGAATTATTTCATTTTATTTTTTCTATTTCATGCTGATGTTCATGTTTAAAAGGCTTTTCTTTTAGTTATACATTACCTTAAATGTTTATGCCTATTTATGAAAGTTTCTGCAATATTGTTATCCCTAGTAAGCATCTGAGATAACCCCTTTCTATGTTTTATTTTTCCTAGAATGTGAAGATGTATTTTATGACTAACCTATAGGGATAGTCTAAGGGAATATGGGTGTGAACAATGGAAACTATGTTGTTGTAGTTTTTCACTTTATCATCTAATGTAAGACTTATGAATTTATATTGTGTTTCCAAGGATACTAAACTAATCAGTCATTTGATACTTGATCTTTTGTGATCATATCAATGTTATGTAATAATGCACCGACTCTGGGTAACCGGTAGTCGGGGTGTTATAGTTGGTTTCAGAATAAGTGTAGTACAAACCTTGGAAGCTATATTTAGATAATCTCTAATTAGAGCACATAGACCTATGATAGACTTTGAGGATTAGTATTGAAGAACTTCATATAATTTTGGTATTGTAGAGATTTTGTGAGTTTTCTAAGAAATGCATCCTTGTTTGGATACGAGTAGGTAGATGCGGCTCTAGCACATATGAACCTAGGGGTAAAACCCGAAAACACCGCTTTGAGCTAGACTCGAACTGGAACTGGTGCACGACAACAGGCCTTGTTGCACTCTTGGTTACGACACTCCCGAGGGATATTCTTATGATAATTATCATTTTCTTTACAAACCATTACGAAGGGTTTATGAGTATATACATTCTCAATGAAATTTTTTTTATTATTATGGATTACATCCATAAACTATTCCTTTTATGTTAAGTATTTTACATGCTTGGAATTATGTTTATAGATTCATAAACTAATCTAGTTTTTTCCATTGTATAGAAATGGTTCCTAGGGGAAGGAATGGAAACTGTATCGATGTACGCACTCCATGTAGGGATTTCAATCCTACTAAACATAATTATAGTGGAGCTGGTGATACAACTGGTGCTGATCAGCTTATCACCATACTGGGACAACTCACTCATGATATGAATAATAACATTACCCATATGGAGCACCTGGATCTACAGCATGGAAGATCAATGTTAAATCGCTTCATGAGTAAAAAACCACCAACATTCAATGGGAGTACAAATCCCTTAGTAGCTATGCAATGGATCTATTCCTTAGAAAAAATATTATATGGCTTGGGGAGTAGTTAAAGGGAAAAAGTTGTCATGGAAAATTTACCCCCTCACTAGAGATGATGATCAATGGTGGTCATTGATTCAAAACAAAATTGAATATGATGAAGTATCAAATATAGAATGGATGGAGTTTAAAGACCATTTATTAGGAATAATACTTTTATCATGACCATCGAGCTGATATAGAAAGGCAATTTCTCAGTTTGAGGAAAAAGGAGGATGTGAATGTCTCAAAGTATGAGGCTAACATTACATGGTTAGCGAGGAATGATGTATATTATATACCTAACCTATGTAGTAACATTGATTGTTTCTTTAAAGTGTTAAAACCATTTCTCCATCAAGTATTAGTCTCACAATCCTTCTCATTGTAAGAATATATTGTCTCATGCGCTATCAATATAGAAAAAGAATTCTCTAAGTCATAAGACATTAAATAAATGCAATAGAAAAAGAGATCTTCTAATCACTTAGGAAATGGATATAAGTGGAAAAAGGGGAAAGTTTAATATCCATCCTGTAATAAATGTGGGAAGAAACACCTCAGTACTTGCTTGAAGGAAATGAGAGTCGGTTAAAAGTGTGGTAAAAAAGGCCATGATTTCAAGGGGAAGAAAGAAGCTACCGATGTTTAATGATATAACTACAAGGAGATGGGACATTATGAAAATGAATTTCTTAAGCATCTGGGTAACATTCCTCAGAAAAGGCCAAGGGATCAAAGCCAAGTTTATGGTATCACTACTGCTGAGGTAGAGGCTCTGAACGGTGTGGTGGCATTTAGTTTAAGGGTTTTATAAAGTTTAGAAAATGCTTTATTTGATTCCGGATCATCACATTGTTTCATATCTTCCTAGTTTCCTAAGAGAATTAGATATTTTCGATTTGATTTAACAAGGTATTTTTCTGTTCAAACACCTAAGGGAGGTATCATCGCAAGATATTTTTTTGAATTTATTCCCATTAGAGCATATTAATGTTCTTTATTTGCTGATCTCATTGTCATACCTATGATTGAATTTGATATAATCCACAGTATGGATTGTATTTCAGACCATGATGCGATGATTTATTGTAAAAAGGAGGAGGTTATGATTTTTGATGATGATGATAATGAACAACATCTCTTTATAGCAGAATCGTTACCACCTGATTCTCATCTAGCTCCACCCCTAGTAGCTCACCTAAATTCAATTATTGGGGAGAAAGAGAATGAAATAACTATGGGTGACGAAATTAATGTTCAAATAGAAGATGTACCTATTGTGAAAGAATGTGATGATGTGTTTCTAGAATATTTTTCAGGATATCCTCCAGAATGAGAAATTGTGTTTTCCATTGATTTAATTCTTAGTTCAAGGTTGATATCGAAGACCCCTTATAGAATGTCCACTGTGGAATTAGTGAAACTAAAGAATCAACTAGATTAATTTAGTGATAATAGATTTATTCACCCTAGTTTTTCTCCAGGGGAGCCCCTGTCCTTTTTGTTAAGAAGAAAGATGGATCTATGAGGTTGTGCATTGACTACAGGGAGGTCAATGCTATAACAATAAACAACAAGAATCCCCTACCTCATGTTGATGATTTATTCGACCAAATTCATGTAGCTAAATACTTTAGAAAGATTGACCTTAGATCTGGATATCATTAGTTGAGTGTGAAGAAGGATGACATTCTGAAGACAGCATTTTGAGCCAGGTACATGCATTACGAGTTTACAGTAATGCCTTTTGTATTGACTAATTCACCCTATCTCTTCAAGGATCTAATGAATAATGATTTCATGTAATATCGTGATGACTTTGTAGTGGTATTTTTTTGATCATATCTTGGTATACTAAAAAATCTATGAAGCTCATGAAAATCACTTGAGTATTATCCTGAAGACTCTTAGAAGACATGAATTGAATGAGATGTATAGAAAGTGTGAATTATGGCTTTAAAAGATTTCATTGCATGTACATATTCTCTCTAAGGATAAAATCTTCATTGATCCTTCAAATACCAAGTCAATCCATGAATGGCCTGCACCGACAAGTATAAATGGGGTATGTAGTTCTGTTGGTTTAGCAGGTTATTATCGGCATTTTTTCCAAAACTTTTCCTGATTGGTTAACCCATTAATAAAGATCACACGAAAAGGGGTTAAATATGTCTGTAAAATAGAGTGTGAATATGTTTTTGAAAAACCGAAGAGAATATTAGTCAATGCTACTATATTGACTCTATTATCGAGGAGTGATGGGTTCTTTATTTATAGTGATGCATCGAAGAAAGGACATGGTTGTGTGCTTATGCAGAATGATAGGGTTATTGCCTATGCATCCTGACAGCTGAAAATTAATAAGCAAAACTATCCTACTCGTGATCTTGAGTTAGCAGCTGTAATATTTTCTTTGATGATTTTGAGACACTATCTCTATGGTCAAAAATGTGAGAATATACTGATCATAAGTGTTTGAAGTATATTTTCTCATAGAAAGAACTCAACATGAGGAAAAGGAGATGGCTTGAACTACTCAAGGATTATGATTGCATGATACACTACCACCCGGGGATGGAAAATAATGTGGGAGATGCTTTGAGTAAAAAAGATCATGGAGTTTTGAACAAAATGGGATTTGAAAGGGATCATATTTTCATGGATCTAGTAAATATGGATATAGGAATCACCATGGAAGGTGAAACATCAATAATTTTTCAAATGGTTTCCAAATAATCTTTAATAGAAAGGATAAAGAGTTCTCAAACTAATGATGAAGATTTTAAAAATAATATTAAATCTGTGAATGATTGGATTTTCAGTGACTTTGTGTATGGATATGGAATTTTGAAATTTGGGAAGAGACATTTTGTTCCCGATATACCTGATCTAAAAGGGGAATTGTAAGACGATTACCATAGTGACAATATTTCTATACAGCCTGTGAGAACCAAAATTTATATATATTTGAAAAAACATTGACGGTGGGACAACATGAAGAGTGAGATTGATGATTTTGTGTCAAAATGTATGTTTTGTTAACAAGTGAAAGATGTAAGGCAACAACCTCGAGGAGTCATGCAACCTCTTCCCATACCAGAGTTGAAATGGGATAATATTATGATGGACTTTGTCATGGTACTACCAAAGACTCCTAGAAATAATGATGCAATATGGGTCATTTTTGGTAGCCTAACCATGTCAGTACATTTTCTTTCTATAAGAGATGATCTACCACTTGTACATCTAGAAAGACTATATATTAATGAAGTTGTGAGACTTCATAGAGTACCCCTATCGATTGTTTCTGATTGTGATCCACGTTTAAATCAAGATTCTGGAAAATTCTTCTGAAAGATAAGGATACTGAACTTCGTTTGAGCACTGCCTACCACCCCCAAACTAATGGACAATCAGAACAGACTATTCAAACCATATAAGTCATGTTGAGATCATTCTCACTTGACATTGAAGGTATGTGGGATCAATATTTACCTTTAGTAGAATTTTACTATAATCGTAGCTTCCATTCAGGTATTCATATCGCACCATATGAAGCATTATATAGAAATAGATGTCACACACCAACATTTTGGGATGATGTAGGTGAAAGAAAACGTTTAGGCCCAGAACATGTTGAGGATATGATTGAAAAGGTGAAGATAATCCAAAACCATATCAAAGAAGCTCAAAGTAGGTATAAGAGCTATGCCAATAATTGAAGGAATGATTTGGAATTTCAGGTAGGAGATCATTTTTTCATGAAGGCATCTCCATGGAAGGGTGTTATAAGTTTCGGTAAGAAGGGTAAATTGATTCCCAGGTGCATCGTGCCTTTCAAAATTCTAGAACATATTAGGGCAGTAGCTTACCATTTGGAAATGTAGTCATGTCTATCCAAAGTTCATGTTGTGTTACACGTATCACTATTGAAAAAATACATTCCTAACCCAACACATGTACTCACCTATGAGAAAATAGAACTAGAACCCGATCTATCTTATTGTGAAGAGCCTTCCAAGATTCTTGATAAAATAGAACAACTGCGGAGAAACTGGATGACTCGTCTGGTAAAAGATATATGGAGAAACCATAAGATGGAAGAGGCAACATGGGAACCCAAGGAACTTATGATGAAGAACCACTCGTTTCATGTCACACGGTAGTATTCTCTAAAGTTTGGGGATGAAATTATTTTAAGGATGGGAGAATGTAATGCCCCATGTATCCATGGTATGATTCTATTTGAATAATACAACAGTATTTGTTGTACGCCACATTTAGTTCTAAGACACCACATCCAATCAAAATATCCGTTAGGAATAGTAAAACCCACATATAGAATTTTTATAAATTTTATCTTTCAAAATGGAATTAATTTTTGGATTTAGAGTATCAAAATTAGCTCAGAATTAATTTTTTGTATTTTTCTAAAAACATTATGTTTTTTATAAACTGTGAAAAATAATAATTTTTAATTAAAAACAATATTATTACTCACAATAATTTATAGTGCTAAAATATACTATATAGGGGTTTAAATGTATAATTAGATTATATTTTTACCATTTAATCCAACTTTGGTCATTGGACATAATTTCATATTTAAACTGGACATAAGAAAGTGTCAATCTTTTGATAGTTGTTATTTCTTAAAAACACGTTTTTTGTTCTGACAATCAGAATTAATATAAAATTAATTTCTGCAATTTCTATGTTTTATATTTAGAAAAATGGATTTCATATTTAGAATCAAGAGGTCCAAACTGTGTAAATTGGTAACTTTTATTTTTTGACATTTTGAAGAATTATATTGGTAATTATTTTTTTTACCATGGTTAAAGGGTAAATCTGGTAAATAAGGATAAAAATTAATATTATAATAATATTAAATTACCCTAACACATGTCCTAACCCAATTGGATGTTACATTTCCGACCATGTTCATCTTTGGGTCAATTTTGGGACCCCATTGAGCCACTTGTAAGTGATAATGACACTTTATATTAATTATGTAAAAGTAAATACAAAAATGACATAAGCATATATCTTTTAGTAAAACAATTTTTACATAGGGTTATAAATTTTATCTCTTCAACTATAAATATTTATTAGAAATATAAAAATACTTCCTACATAATGGTAATTTATTTATAATTTTTAGACAATGAATAAAATAAATTATTTATGACACAATGATGATGCAACATTTTCCTTATTAATGAATGAATCAAGTAAATGTTATTATAAATGTAAAAATAAATATAATTTGATAGTTTTGATGACATTAACTAATTTAATAGATTTATATGAGATGTTAATATTGATTAAATGAATTTATTTCGAATTAATAATGTTATTAAGACTTTAACAAAAATAAATTATTAAATAGTTTCAAAATAGACATTAAAGAGTTTTTAAAACAAATATTATATTATTATTTAATATTATATGCTTAAAATAAATGGTTCTTCCAAAAAACTTATATAATGATTGGTTATAATTTAATGAACCACATTTTTTTCTCTTGGATGAATTTAGTAGGTTTATTAACTATATAATATAAAAATATAATGAGATGTGGTAAACGTCAAAGTATTTAACTAAGAGTTAAATCTAAAAGATAATGTTAATATTGTAACCCAAACCTGTCTAAAACCTATTGGCTGAGTGGTTTTAGACCCATCCCCAGATTATAATTTAAATAATCCATTTTTAAGAATTTAAAAACCCAAATTTGTTTTATTATAAAATAATATTTCTAGATTTTCCTAAGGTGCCCCTCATCCCTCTTATAAAAGGGAACCCACCCTTTTCTATAAATCACATCTTCAAAGACATTTGGTTTGGCCAAACACTATCCCAATAACCCCTAAACTATACTCCCTTAATCCTAGAGGACATTATTTAGTCATAATGCCAACCTATGGATCCCTTTTGATCAAATCAAAAGGATGAACCGGAAGAAGAGGTAAATATTTGATCAGCTCTTTCAAGTTCATTTCATCTTCCACCTCCCATTTCATTGTTGTTTCCATTCTAAAATAATAACTCAATTATCTTCAATATAATTTTTTGTTATTATAAATATGGTACAACAATATTCATTATTCTATCCATCCTTTTAATGACATGTCACTATACGTGCGTATGTACGGCTTACCGGTTCCACATTGTGGTGTAATTGTTATTCAATACATAATTATTTGGATGGGTATAATAATGATATGTAATTGATTTAAATAAAAAATATAACATGATAATGATTATATATATATGATATACCATCAAAATATATATTATTTTAATATCAAAATAATGATATTATCGCTCATACATAAATACGGATTATTGTCTCCATATAGCGATGAGATTCAATGCCCTTCATATCCATTCAAGACTAATTTTCATTTGATTATTTAAAATAATGTTTAAAGACGTGATATCAGTCTGTGTATGAATAAGATACATCCCATCCATAAGAATTATCACTCACATAATAAATAATATAAAGTAAAATTAATCTGTTTACACCCGAAACGACGATAATACTTAGATATTATTAATAAAGCAATGTTAAAAGTTCATATATGATATCATATTAATGTATATGATTACTATATATTTTAATAACAATTATTTAACCATTATTCAGGAGGTTAACCTACCCTCAACCAGGTAAAAGTAAAAATTAAGTGTTAATTATACAATGTCTTCATTATTCGAGTTGTTTATACGTAGTTATCTATTGGGACCTCTTTATCATCCACTTCCATGTTTCATAAAAAATGTATTTCAAAACATTATTAAAATTTTATAAACTATTGGTTAAGTTCATTTATTCTCTTGTATGAATTTTTATAAGAATTTTATAAATTAATCTTTCCGTCATTCTACAGACATGGTCTTTTTTAACCTTTTAGACAAAATTAAGGTAAAAAAGTCTTCTTTAACATATACGGCGAGTGCGACTATTTTTCTCCATTATAAAATCGCCTAATATTCCATTAAAAGCTTATAAGAATATTTTCAAAGTAAATGTTTTATTTTATAATTATTTTACTTTTAAATGATTTAAAAAAAAGAGAAATTTATCTCAAATAGTTTTGATTTCATCTATGTCAACATCCTTTGATGGATTCTAAGATTATTTGAAGTTGATTTATTATGATACAGAACATCCATATATTATTGAATGTTTTGTGATATGTTATATTGTGGATGTGTTATTTTTATACCAGTTAATGTTTATGGAAAAAGTATTGACATTTCGTATTCTAGTTTTAATACGAATGTTTAGGTATTGTTTAAAACTTTTCATACGAGGAATGCATTGGACCTAGTTAGTGACGGGTGGAGCATGTTATATCTCCTCGATGCATCGCTAGGTTTCATGAGAAAAACTAGTGTCTTAGCACTAGGCCATGACAAAATATTATTTGAAGTCTTGGCACAAGGCCTTGACTATGTGGTTATGATAGTCTGGAATTATGCATTCCATCATTATGAAAGAGGTTATTGATATTTCATGTGATTATTCTACTAGTATAATATCAATGTGAATAATTAAATGGAATTATTTCATTTTATTTTTTCCATATTATACTGAATTTCATGTTTAAAATTATTTTTTTTAGTTATACATTTCCTTAAATGTTTATGCTTATTTATGAATGTTTCAACTATATTTTTATCCTTACATAGCATCTGAGCTCACCCCTTTCTATGTTTTATTTTTCCCAGGATGTGAACATGTATTTTATGACTGACCTGTATGGATAGTCTGAGGGGATATGTGTGTGAAATATGGAGACTATGTTGTTTTAGGTTTTCAAATTATAATGTAATGTATGAATTATTAATGTATCTAGTGATTCCAACGCTACTAAACTAATTGGTCTTTCGAGACATGATCTTTTGTGATCATGGAAATGTTTTGTAATAATGCACCGACTCTGGGTAACTAGGGTCGAGGCGTTACACATTATATTTTTTTCTTTGTACCACCTCATGATCTTCCACTCTTTTTTCATGGTTCTATGTCAAAATGAAATCTCAACAACATGATAGTGAATCGAAAATTAACCTAGAAAACATACTTTTCCAACAAACACAACCAACCAAAAAATACGACAATGTTATCCTGAGGGTTTTTTGCACAACACATTTCTTTAATGAATTGGAAACAACAATCATCCATATATACGACCAAATATATACATGAACTATGTAATTCATTGTCTATATATAATTTTTAATAATTAATGTAAATAAATTTATATTGAGTATATATGATATTTAAATAATTATCAAAATTCATTATATGATGGAACCGAGATAAAAATAAATGGTTTAAAAATTCAAAAGGAAAATAGAAATGAAATATGAAAGAGCTAATATGTGAAGTGTAATTTCAACATTGAATTGAAATGAAATAGGTAATAGTTATACATTTTTAAATCATATATGGTATAATATATGGGTATGGTTTTGGAATACAAGTATAATAAACATATATTTTTTATAAAGAACATTTGAACGTGTATAAAGAAGGTCAAAATGTTATGTATGGGAATTTCATCTAAAATTATCTATATTTAAAAAAATGTTATGTTATGAATCAATATTCATTTATGAGGTGTTTATAAAACCACTTTTACATGTTATATCTTGAAATTATATATTATCATGATAATAAAATTCTTTAATTAATGTTATCATTTTATGGGGATTTAAATTTAGTGGATACCCATGTTGTAAATGTTTTATGTTACAATCACATTATTTATGAAGAATGTCTATGAATAAGTTTATGATGATGGGCTAAAATGATCTATCTCTCAATAAACTAATGTATTTTCTGATACTTAATTTATATCTACAAAATAAATTATTTCCTTTAATTTTCATCTCATAACTGATTGGGGATCCAACAAAAATATTTTTTATAAAATCATCTTTATTTATCTATTTTATCATAAACACATTTTTATCCATATACATGTTTTCTAAAAATAATATCAATATTATAAAATGAAATTTCATTGAAATTTATTCCCTTTTTTATTTTAACTATAACTTATTAAAAGGAATCATCTTGTAATTTTCCAAATATTCCCTTTTTGGATTTTATCACAATTTCAAATGAATGGATGTTTTGAAAATTATGGAATGAATGAAATTTTCTACCATCACAACTAATCAATGATTTAGTGATCCATTTAAAATTTTCTAATTTTATTTTCAAAGAAAAGTATTTTAATTTTTTTAATGTTTTTATTTGAAAATTTATTTTCAAAGTGGAAGGTATATATAAAATAAAAAATGTTCCATGTGATCTTTTAAAACCCTTTTCCATTTTAGATAACATCCTTAGACGTTTATTATAATTTTTTGTGGATACGATCCTTTTTCACCATCCATATTTTTTCATTATATTGATTATAATTATGATGAATAAATTTTTATGAAACTATTTTCTTTTCCATATAATATGATATTCTTAATTTATGAAATAATTATTAGGCACATTTTTTTTATAAGTCAATATAATGATGCAATATTTAAGAGTGAATTTTATTTTAATGGGTTTGGATATGATTATTGTGTTACTATCTCGTGGAATAGTTATATATTATTTTCATTATGTGATAGTGGTCACACTATAACTAAGAATGGGTGTTCCAAAATAACCATAGATAGTGGTGATTTATAACATGTGAATGTCGTTAGTTCATTTCCCATAATGGTGGTCATGTCCTAACCTAGGATAGGTGGGACATATATCTCTTCACAATTAATGGTGAAAATCAATATATTTGACTAGATAAAAATTAGAAACAAGTCGTAGGTATTGATCCATAATAGGAAAAAGGAAAATGGGGTTATTCGCAATTGGATGTTGGACGATGGGATTGATCCAGAACTAGAAATATCCTGATGGTCATGATCCATAATAGGAAACATTTGATGAGGCCAAATCCACATTGTTGGAAGGTCTTGGTAGTTAACCGTATGAAATGATATATTTTATCTAAATTTTTTGTGAACACATATATGATACAAACAGATTATTCAAGAATTATGATGATTCCACACACTTATGAATCATTTATTTTTGAATAATAATGATTTATTCCAGGACTCGTGTTAATGATATATGATTTCTTATTTATGAACTCATTATGTTATAGTTATGATCTCATAACCTTATTATTTCCTTCGTATTTGATGTGATAATAGAATGATATCTATTATATATAAATTTTCTGATCATCTGAGCATAGTTTTATGTCTCATTTCCCTCTGTTATAATGAATTTTTTTAAGTAGGGTATGATTATAAATATTTTAAAAGTGGAAGATCATTATGTTAGATGTTTACAATCATTAATTAAACAATAATTTTTTATACCATGTCTTCCAATGAAATTATCCATTATTATCATTGGTGTTTATTTGTTATATGTATTGAATATTTAACAACAATATGTAATTTTTATTTATAAAATTCTTGGGACATTGTATAAAAAATTGTTTTCAATTATAATATTTATGACAATTTGTTATTGTTTTTTGAATATGGGTATAAATATATATTCATGATACTTATATCTCATAGGTGGTTGATAGGAAGGATTCTGTTTTAAAATAGAGAAAATTATGAAATTTATGAGTGTTTAATAATATATATTACCAATATAAGGGAATCGATAAAGCCAGATTTTTTTAAAGGTGATAGAAATAATTAATTGATTAATCTAATAAGAATTCATATAACAACAAATATCAAGAAAAGTTTCATGACTATTACTGTTAATGTTTTTAAGAGGTACACATGCATACCTATTAATCTATTTTTATAAGTATAGAGATTATATTTCTATGTGGTGCATAATTAGCCCAAAAAGTGAAGAATATATATCTATGATGGATCCTTGTTAAAGAATATAATTGTTTCTTCTAATTGGTTCTATAATTGGACGAACATATAGGTACTCTCTATTGATCAGACTGGGATTTTTTATTTATTTAATAACTAGTTTGATAGTTAATTATATATATTGGATGTGTAACTAATATATAACGAATTAGGATCTTATTTTTTTGTTGTATATACTATGTTATTCAATTCAATATTACTATACATGATGGTTAGGGTGTAAATTTTTTCATTTGTACATTATTATAAATAGGATCAAGATAATGAATTAAAAAACATGAGTATTTATATACTGTAACTATTCCATTAATTTTTATGAGAGATGGATAATTATAACACTTATAGTAATAAAGGAGTTATTCAATTAGATGGGAATAATTATTATATCATTATGAGTAGGATGATGTGTTATATCTTACTAGTCTACCTAGAAGTTAGATATGATTCTACTTTGTGTTTTACACCCATTACTCAAGGATCGTCAATGAAGCATATTAATAAGTATAATTTGGAGGGGGATATAAAATCATAATATTTAAACCTGATATTCATTGTCAGAGAAGGTATATAACAAGGATATGGGTCTTCATAATTCTATGATTAGGATCAAAATATGTATGTAGATGGACAGGATACAAGAGGGGCTTAATTTTATGTTTAAAAACAATTCTTTTAAATCATAAAAGATTCATTGTTTAATAGAATTAAACTAATAGTTTTCACAACATCTCTTATGTATTAAAATAGTAATCATAGTGGGACCATGGATCTGGTGACAAAATATAACATAATCAAGTTGATTCTGATTTGTATTATATTAGTTGTATTAATAATGTAATCATATTCACAATAGAAACAATTTAATATAAGTAAGAAATGTAAAATTCATAATCATATTGGTTATATTGATTAGATTAAAAACAAATATTGTTAATGTCATGGAACATATAGAATCTTATTTAGTGTTATATTTTATTTACAAAGTAATAAAATGTATAACAGTTGTGTCATTATAAAATTAATCACGATAAACAAGATCTGAATAGAAAGAAGAAAATAATTCCCTTTTGATTAAAAAATGAAGCTATTTGTAAATGGATAAAAATATTTTAACCCAAAGAGAATTTTATCCAATAACCTTGGAAAAAAATTCATGATTTATACATTCATGAAAAGTATTTCTTACCTACACTAGGGTAATACCTTGATGTGATTATCATCATCTCGGTCTTCCTTTCACCATAAATCCCTCATTTTGATGGATCGGATTCTGTCTTCTTATTCCCAATATCCCCCAATCAAACTGATCAGATTTTATCATCCAATCCATGGTATTTTTTGATCTTAATCACAACTATCAGAGTCAAAAAAATCAGAAAATTCTCTTATAAGTTTCAAGAATGAAGAATATATAGTTCACTTACAGTAAAAAATAGTGTTCACATACAATGTAGAAAATTTGGATGATCTGTCGCATAATGTTTCTACATATCATCCACTCGTTATTTTCTCTTACAAACTCTTCAAATGACAAGGTACTTATAGTCTTGCATCAAAACGATCATCTTTTACTCCAAAAATCATATTTTCTCCTGAATTTATGGAGGGACTTGGACACCTAGCACTTCAACAGTCATACTATAACTGAAACCACAAAATTATTTTTATCTACAAATAAAAATGAATTGAATAAATCATTATTAAAATATAGAGTTAATAGAAAAAAATATCAATATGATAAAAAAATCTGTATTTACAATTAACAAATATATGTCAATCTGATGGATTCAATAAAATTTATTTTCATCTTCATGAAAATTGTCAATATGATGGATTTAATTCTAGTGTTTCATGGAAATTATATGTTTCAATATAATTAAATCCAATCCATTTAAAAATATCAATGATACATTTTTCTGTTTTAAAATAATTCAAAATGTTATATATCCTATTTGATAAGTTAAATCCAATCAAAACTAGATTATAGGTCTTTAAGATAATTTTAATATAAAATTTTGAATACATTAATACCATTTCAATGTTTGGTAAATGATTATTTTTTCTATTTTAAAATAATTATAACCATAATTTATTCATACAGATATTAGATATTTTTTATTTAGGAATTAGTTTGTGATTTAATAAATAAAAGGAATGGATAATTCAAAAATAAATTTTGACAAAACACAATCCCCCCATTTAGAAATCACGGACCAAAAATATAGAATTGATATTATCATTGAAAAACTTATTTGTAGATTAAATTCTAAAAAATATCATTTTAATTAGTAAAATTTTATACTGATCTCTCCTTGAGATTATAAACTCTTTTTATGTGACAATGAATACGAATAATACCCCCTTAGGATAAGAATTCTATTCATGATTGTATTCTATTCTTTTGAAAACATTTATCCCCCTTACAATTTCATTATCACTTTTATATTTTAATATTCTTATAATTTATTAATAGAATTGTCCCACTTTTTTATTTTAAAAAAGAAATGGGAATATCATTGAGGTATCTGAAAAGAAATAGAAAAAAATCAATATGAAATAATTTTTTTTACATGATCAACAAAAAAAATAAATGAATGAACATTCAAAAAAAATTGAAGACATTAAATCTATATGAATATGGTTGGAAATGTGGTTCAATGATAGTAAAGTCTAAACATTACAATAATATATTTTAATAAAGATGATCTTTCTTCAGCATGAGGTTTTTGAAAATAGAAATAATTTTTATGAACTCTTTTATTCCCTTTTCATTATTTTCCAAAATCAACTCTTATGATTTTATTATTTACAGCTACTAGATTCCTTCCTCATAGATCCATAGCATTTCTTTTTATTATATCATTTCATCTTCTTGAATCTGAACTTTCTATTCAGAATCATTGATCTGAGTATGATGAAATATGATTATTTCCAAGGAAATTTCTCACAGGCTCAATATATAAAAAATCTCATATATATAGACATATAGTCATGAAATCTCTTTGATCAGAAAGATGATGTTCATTAATAATTTCTCAATGTCTTTGTCCATCTTCTTAGATTCCCCTTTGAATGTATTAGAAAACATTACATTGTTGGGAATTTCCCTTATCAAATTATTGAATCAATTTTATGTCTATTCCAAGGGTTTCTTGAATTAAATAATATTATCTTCATTGATATTTAATACATCATCGACTCCTAGAGATCATTTTAGAATTCTATTGTAGCTCATTCTTTGTGCCTTACCATTTCCATTGATAACGATTAATTATGCTTCAAATCTTTTCATCTTTTCATCAAATTATTTTTATGAATCTATGTCGTTCTATTGGTTTTCTACATCCAAATCAAATATAGTATCTAGTCATGGGAAATATGAAAAAAATAATCTTCATTATTTTTATGATTTGCTAAAAATAATCAATACATTAGGAAATGATAGAATTCAAGTTTTTATAACATGATTAAATGATTCATATTATTGTTCAAGCTTCTTTTTTCACTGCATTTCTCTTCATTTTCTATGGATCTGGCTTCTGAATTATAGGATCTTCAATATTTGCACCAAAAATCATTATTTATTCAAAATTATTATTCTTTCTACATTAAATCTTATGATTTTCATTATCCTGCTTGGATGTTGGGAAAACTTCCTAAAATAGAATAGATTTTGTATCACCTAGCTTATTAAGTATTCAATACATTTTTTTGAATATGATAATCTATTTGATGAAGTTATAGAAGTAATTAAGGAGAGTTATTCCAACCCATTGTTATCTTATTTCTATTTGTAGTTTTATTTCTATTTTGTATTTTCACTTCTTTCGTCATCATATCTATTTCCTTCTTCTTTTTCTTATTCTCATTCTTCTTCTTTTTCACCTTATTATTTCACTTATTTTCCATCCCCATCATATTTTTATTGTTCAATTTTCTTGAATATATTTTCTTATTCTTCTATAAATTCAATATCACTCAATAATATTTCAAAAATTTGAGGTTCTATACTTATTTCAGAATTCCATGATAGAATCAAATCTTGTGAAACAACGTTATATTTTCCATTATCAATTTCTAATGGAACATTATCATATAATATATATATTGGTTTAAATTCAATACCAACATCGGTGATTGATAAATCAAGTATGGAAGAGGCCAATTCTATAGTATTTAATGAATTCTCACATTTATGTGCTTCTGAAAGAATTCTCTTTTCCCTTTTCTATTTCAATTGTTTTTATAAGACATTTTTTTCATAAATTTTTATTTCTTATTTTTCCTTATCATCAAGAATGATATGTGGTTCTCCCTATTTTTATTCATTCTTTATTTTCCATTATCCTTCATCAACTTTCTTTGAGTACTTATTTTCATTCATTTCACTCATTATTGTAAGAGAATCATATTTTATATTTTTCTTCTCATCATTATCATTTTTCTTGGTCATGATATTATTTGGATCTGATGTACATAACTTCTTACTCTATAAAAAAAATAAGATTATTGTTCAAAAAAATTTCATCCCTATAATAATATATTCACAGATAAAGCTATTATTTTCCATGATATGGTCTGATCTAACTAGAATTTTGAGTTGATTCAATATTTTCTCAATGATATTTATTACAAAATGAGAAAACAAGATTATCTCAGACTTGATAGATTTTAATTTCATGTTCATTATTATCAAAATAAGGTATTAGACTAGATTTATCATTCTCATGTTGACAAGAAAATATAAATTTGATACATATAATTCATTAAGAGTATCTATATCTCATATCATTGTATAAATTAATCCTTGAATACATGTTTGTATAACACTATTATTAGGTATAAGATGTGTATCATTCCTTGGATCCTTATCTAATTTAAAAAATGTCATTTTCTCCTCTTTATTTTAGAAAGGTTCCATTAGAATGTTGTACTTTTTGGTAAGGGAAAAAATAATCTCCCCTACCAGAAACACCAAGGAGACCAATAGGCCCCTTTGGTGTCATACCAAATGATTATTCATATATTCAAAACAAAAAAAATATCTCTTCCATTGTTTTTATAAAATATAACAAACTCATAGAAATCATTCACAATATCCTAATAAAACATGTAATAATTTAGATCAATTTTTCTTATGCATAATGATATCCATTATTGGAATTTAATCATTCATTCCAATGGTGATTATCATTTCTCATAAAAGGACATTGAGACTACAATTTCAAGAAAAGAAACTTTTTTTAATATTTTTTAGGATCCATCGTATTGGGTCTAAAAATTGAAGACAAATACATCAAGGAATAATATTATGTGATTTAAATTTGAAATATCTTCAGAATTAGAATATGTGTATTTCTGATGTGGGATATGGTGTGGTCACCAATTTTTTTGAAAATTAAACTGAATATTGAAATTTCAAGCTTAAAATGCCGACTAATAATCAATATTTATGATCTATCAGTTGAGATTATTTCTGAAGATATATCCTAAGAATATAATCTCTTTAGGGTTTTTAATGGAATATTTTATTTTATTGGGTAAATAAGATTGAATTTTAAAACAGTTTTAAAAATAAATCATTAAAAACAACAACAGAATATATTCAAAAACATATTATAATGTAAAAGATTAATGAATGTAAGAATGAAATATTCCATCTCTTGTAGAAGTATCGATAAGATAATTTTTTATTCCTTGTTTTCAAAAAATGTAAAAACCTATGAACATTTTAATTTGATTTTAATCCTAAAAATTACAAATTCAGAAACTCAAATCTGATTAGAATTAAAATGTAATTTATCTAAATCTGATTACAATTCGAAATCAATTTTTTGAAATCCAATTTCTAAACATATTGAAATTATAAATCTAATTTAGTTTTCATGTCTACATTAATTTTAAAATCCACTATAATATTTAAATTAAATTGATTTTATTTAAATCAAATATAAATTAAAAATTATAATTTTTTTAAATCTTATTTACTATCTATATGGTAACGAGTAACTTAATTTAAGGATATGGTTTAAAAAAAATGTAGATATGAATTATTACTTTACAGTGATCATTCCATGGTTCTATTTTTCGTATTCAAATCTATTGAAATTTAATGGTTTGGTAACGATATCAGAATTTTTTTCATGCATTCCAATGTATTGTAAAATGATATATCCATTTTTTAGTGATCCCTAAGAAAATGATCCCTATTATCTTTTTTTATATGATTGGTGTTTAGGATCTTTACTTAATAAAATTGAAATTCTATTTTCACAAATATATGATTTTTTGTAAAACTCATGTCATTGTTTAGGAGTGTGTGTTGAATCAGAAACACATGATCACAACAACTTCCAGATGCCACATATTTACCTTTATTAGTTTGAATTTATAAAGATAATTATTTATTATATAACCAAAAACAAAAGAATATTTTAATAAATGATATATTCTAGATGGTATTTTTCTAGCCATTCTACCACCACCAAATATGGTATATAAAAAAAATTCAATTCCAAACCATTTCCAGAATAATAGAAATGTCCTAAATCCATGGATCTGTTTAAATTTTAAAAAAAAAATATAACTTTTAAATTCAATTCCATTAGATTTTCTAAATACCATTCACATTATAAAATAGAAGACATTAATTCTGGAAAAATTTCATTTATTTATAGTAAAGTACCTATCAAATCACTAAATGTAGTCTGAAGAACTGGTTTCCTTGTTTCATCTGGATAATGTGTATTTGAAGTACCAATTGGTGGG